>JAPQWV010000010.1:19070000-20360000 GCA_027422505.1 Craterostigma plantagineum | reverse complement strand
GCAATCGATTAACCACACCCAAAGCAAAATAAAAGCTAACATGACAAAATCGAGACCCTAAATCGAGAACCCAATGTGGAATAGGCTCGTCACTCGTCGTCCAGTGCCACCACGAGCGGAAGGTGATCGTCAATTGCAGAAATGGAGCTGAAATTTTCTCAGGCGTGGTGGAGCTCGAAATTGCAGAGAAAATTCTGAAATGAATTGTAAAATCAAAGGGTAAATTGGTAATCTTAGGTGATTAGGTACCTATCTGTAAAATTTTTATTCAAATGGGTACCTAGATTAAAAAGATCTCTGACAAGGGACTGATGTGTCCTTTAAGTTTTCTGTTAGGTATTTAAGTGTAGATTTCCGTTATTATTATTCTTATTATCTATTCTATTGTTAAATAAAATTTCTGTGTATTTTTCGTTCGTATTTTAAATTATTATTATTATCGTTCTATTCTATGTTCTTTAACGCTCAGGACCTTTTCTAAACTCTCAATTTTAATCCAATTTGGGGCATCAGATGATTGTAACCAACTGCTTTCATGAAAAATTTTAAGCCTATTGGGTAGTTTACTCAGGTTCATTCATGAAAAAATGTTCTTCGATTTCATATCTCAATCATGTACGGTCAAAAAATTATTACAAAAACAAAAGAAAATTAACCCACGTTCTTTGAGAAACCGGCATCTATATATTGAAGACAATCCAATGATTGTAACCAACTGCTTCCCGACTTTGATTCCCGACTTTGATGCTTGGATTCCGTATGAGGTTCATTGCAATGTGCTTCTTTCTTTTTTTGTTATTAATGTTAAGGATTTTGTCTTCATGCATGTTGATTGTAAATATATTGTGATTGTTTTTAATTATTCCTCTGTTCTAATTTTATAATTGGATATGTTGTCCTGTGTGGTTTATTACTGTTTCGGAAATATTAGGATATGAAAATCGGATGCTTAGGAAAAGAGTTGAACTACTCATATTTTCATTAAGTGTGGGGGGATTTTTCATTACGGTATAATCGTGTTTGATGATTTCTTTTTAAGCTTGATTAAATATCGTTGCACACACATAGAGTGTGCACAAATTACTAGTTCTTTATCTATCTATTGTTAAATAAAATGTCGATGTATTTTTCGTTCGCACTATTTGGTATACATTTCAAATACAATAAATTTTACGAAGCATGAATTATATTATAAAAATGAATACAATACAAAATATATAGTTTCAAAAAGTTATAATTAATTATTATAGTATTTCTAATTTATTATTAATATGAGTAAATTAAAATAGAATATTTTTTATTTTTTTATTTAACGGTTATAACAGCCGATTAAATCGCCTAACCGGCGGTTAATAACCGGCGGTTGGCGGTTTGGATAAACCCCTAATCGCCCCTAACCGGATGATAACGGTTGCCGGTTACGGTTACCGGCCGGTGACGATCACCGGCGCTTAGCCGGTCGTAATCGCAGTTACGGTTAAAAGTGGGCATGTGTATGCAAGCGGTTGGCCAGCGCGATAGCAGCAGCGGAAGGCACGATCGTATCACCGTTGGTAGCCTGAAACCCACCGTGTACGAATTGTGGTGGAGAGGTGTGGTCAGTGCACTGATTTGGAGCCGAGCATGGATGTTTGTGCGACAGCCGAGCAGATTGGAGCGGTGATGTGCAAGTGAACAGAGAGCGCACGACGGGTTTTCAGACGTGGTTTGTCGCGCTGTCCGTCGATGGTCGTGACTATCCGAAGAACGAAAAAGAACTGCTAGAGACGCGCAAGGGAAGTCATGATACAAGGCGAGACAATGCCAAGTATCAAGCCCCGGTGCATCGGCGAAGACGTCGACAATTAGGTGGAGAGAATTGCCATGACAGCTGTAGACCGTTGACTTAACGGTGGCCGAAAGGGCAGAGCCAACAAGTCAGAAACGTCAATGAGTTTGTGCGACTGAAATTGAAAGTAGCGGATTAATGACCGTGCTGAACTGCTAATGAATTGAGGATTTGATCTTCAGATTGGCAAAGCACAGCAAGGCAAAGGCCGAGGCGCAGACGATCCTAACTAGGTGAAGTTCTGCAGGCTTAAGGCTTGAGTTGAACAATTCAACTAAGAGGAGATTTCTGCTGAAAGACCACGATCATAACTCAATAAGGCTATGGAAGGCAGCGGTGGAGCTCTTTAAGCAGATAGAACGATGAATATGATCAATAAGATTGTAGAAATGGGTGATTGATAGAGAGGTGTAGATGAAAGAGGTTGTTGCTGAAAACACTGGTCGAGAATGTTTAATAAGAATTTAGCTTTGGTGGAGAATTGTGAAGTCAAAGCTAAAGACTTTAATATAATAGGGAGGGTTAAAGCAGTTACAAAAGAAAACTTCCCATCAATTCGACAAAAGAAACTGTTACATCATCAGCTGGAAAAAGAACAAAATAGACAGAACAGATGTCGACGAGTGTGTAAATAGGTTCTTAATCTTGTAATCGGTAGAGTTAGGACCGCGTGATTTGTAAACACTCGAAATGATCAATGAAGGATTTGTTGTTCTCAGTGGTAGTCTCGAATCGTTGAGGAATTCGAGATGAACCACGTCAACTATTCGAGACTACCACGTTAAAATTCTAGTTTTTCGATTCGTCTACGCATTTCAGTTGTGGGTCGTAAATATATTGGTCGGTTGAACCGAGTCAGTCGATTAAATCCCCACACCAACGATGAGGTTCAGATCCAATTTAGAACGAACCAGATTGAACTATGTGGACTACGACAGTCGACAGCGTTGTGTGTAGATGCCTATAGAAAAGTTACTCGAAACAATGAAAAGATATGCACGGGACCCGCATGGGTAATTCTGTCAATTCGTACTTTTCGAATCTGGCTAGCTGATCGAAACTAAATAGCTATCGTCATCCGAATCTATTACAAAGTTATAACAGTCATCAATCATCGTTCCCGATTTTGACCGGATGCCGGATCGGAATCCGATTTTCGGATATTTTTGCTCACCCCTAATTACGACAGCGTTGTGTGTAGATGATGCTTATAAAAAATGAGTTTTTTTTTTGTTTGAACACATGTTGTAATGAAATTCATAGGTGCAATGATGTTTACGGGTGTTTTAACACTTGTCGGGGGAGGTGTAACGATTTCTATTCGTTGGAATACACGAGTTGAATAGGTGACGTCAAACCCCCCTAATTACAACAGTCATCAACTCATCATCGTCGCCATATTAAATCCATCTTCGTCGCAAAACTGCCCGACATGCCAAAAACCGAATCTAGTGGTAAACCCGTGAATAAACTCGGGAAACAAGGTTAATCTTTTCCCCCTCAATTACAAGAAAATCCTAATTTTCCTCCCTTGCGAACGAAGTCTTCAGTAACTACCGACCAAAAAAAAACACACTGAGATCACTCCTTAATCCTGGTCAAACTGTCTCAGAAATCTCAAAGACATAGATAGAAATCCAAGGGAGAACCTTCCACGCTTTGCTGCGTTTCAATGGCTGCGGAGAACGATAGCGTGAAGCTGTTCGTGGGTCAAGTGCCGAAGCACATGACCGAATCGCAGCTCCTCGATGTGTTCAAGCAATTCGCGATCGTTGAACAGGTCAACATAATCAGAGACCGAATTACCCGTGCCTCAAGAGGTTTGTTCGTTAATTTCCTGAAATGTTCGTCCGTAGTGTTCTCTCATTGCATGCTTTTTTTTTTCGAATCGCAATGTCCGCAGATCAAAGCCCTAGTTTTGGTGGCTAATTGCTTTTTTTAGGGTGTTGTTTTCTAATATGCCCGTCGAGGGAGGAAGCAGACAAGGCTATCAACGTGTGTCATAATAAGAAGACTCTGCCTGGGGTTAGTGTAAAGGCTTCACTGTATGTTAATGCCGATCGTTTTGTTTGTTTCGTGGTTAATAGGTTAAGCCAATGTTGTAGCTAATTCTGCGTTTAATAAGGAATTCAAATAAACGAGCATGAATAGTGACACTGTACCAGCCTAGGCGAGTTAAGTAATTAAGTAGTTCTGGATTTGAATCTAGGTTTTGCTTTTAATGCTTCTCTGAGTGTTTGATTAATGTAATAAATTCTAGTAATGTGGCGAACGATTAGTGCAATTAGTTGTCAGCAAAGAACGGTGCTCTTGTGTGTTCTGCTTGGACATTGTTGCATCGTCTGATATGTTTTGTTCCTCTTTCTGACATAAATGGAATGTGTTTGTTCTATCCAATTCAGGCGTCCAGTCCATTGCAAGTGAAGTATGCTGATGGCGAGTTGGAAAGGCTAGGTGTTACATTGATTGTCTTGTGCTAATTTTTTTTACAGTTGGTGCATTTTAGTTGTTTTGTTGCTTTGCCTTTTTTTCTCTATGGAACTATTTAATGAATATCGTCTTGGTGTTATCTGAAACACGTTCTTATTCACGTCATGACTAGTTTGCTGTCAACTACACTACAATTACAGAGAATAAACTGTTTGTGGGCATGCTCCCGAGAAATGTATCCGAGGATGAGCTATCTGCTGTATTTTCTCAATATGGAAACATTAAAGACTTGCAGATTCTTAGAGGTTCCCAGCAAACTGGAAAAGGTGATTCGCTCGTCAGATTTGTTTATCAGGAACTCAATATTGTTTTATCGTCGTGATCTGTTATCTGTTTGCTCACTGTTATAGGCTGTGCCTTCCTTAAATTTGAGACTAAAGATCAAGCCCTCAAGGCGATAGAAGCACTCAATGGGAAGCATAAGGTGGAGGTGTGTCTGCGCCCAGCAGTTAATGTTTATTAGTACATATTTTCTCAGTCTTACACATGCTATACATGATTGTAATTTGTTGAGGTCATTTGATCTTCTCTAGAGTTTATTCATTCTAACATATATTACAGGGTTCAATTATTCCGTTGGTGGTGAAGTGGGCCGACACAGAAAAGGAAAGACAGGCTCGGAGATCCCAAAGAGCTCTATCAGAGGCACCTAATATACCTGGCTCAGATTCCAGGCAGCATCCATCTGTATTTGGTGCTCTCCCTATGAATTACATGCCACCATACAATGGATATGCTTATCAGGTATTGTGCTCCATGTTATAATCAGAATCTTCCCTAGTGCATTCCATCTTTATTGTTTCTTAAAAAGGTTCCCACTTTCGAATATTCCATCCTCAAATGACGAACCTTTTGTAGAATCCAGGGCCTTATGGACTTCTGCAGTATCGCCTGCCACAATTGCATAATCTGAATGTGTTCCCTAACGTGGTGACACCGCTAAACCAACTGAACAATATTCGTGGATCTTCAGCATCTGATTTATTACCTGGAGTGACCCAAAGAAATTATGGAACTTATTTTGGATCCAATTATCAAGCAGTACCGCGGATTCGATTCCCAGGAACTTACCCTCATCAACTATCCGTTCCTTCTAATTCTTTATTGCCTTCTACTTTATCTCCTACCACTGCAAATATTCAAGCTGCGGACTCTCCAAGTGTCAGTTCCAGTGCCCAGGTTGCAGGTTTGTAAGAATTTCAAAAACATTGTCTCTTCTCATCCATTGTGAAAGGATAAAAATGTCCAATTTGATCGTTAATTTACATATAGGTCCAGCTGGTGCGAACTTATTCATCTACCACATTCCTCAAGAATTCGGAGACGATGAGCTTGCGAATGAGTTTCAGCGTTTTGGTAGGATACTGAGCGCAAAAGTCTACGTGGACAAAGCAACCGGCGGCAGTAAATGCTTCGGTATGGCATACTTTGCTGCTTATTCGGCTACATATTTGACTTTGTTGTTGGGCTTGCAAGTAATGAGATGCATATGTATGTATGTCTTGTCTGAGTGTAGGGTTTGTTAGCTACGATTCCCCAGCTGCAGCACAAAGTGCAATAAACACGATGAATGGGTTTCAACTCGGTGCTAAGCAGCTCAAGGTTCAGCTCAAAAGAGACAACAACAAGCAAATAAACTCGTAGCAGTAGTAGCAACTCAGTGAAAGGTTTGCTGTAAAGTAACTACTGATTTATCTTCCACACAGAGACGGAATATGGGCGAAAGCTAACAGGAAAGGGACCTGAGATACGACAAGGATCGTATTTCAGTTCTTTGTTCGAGGAACATAGGTTCGGAAACTTGTATTATTCATTCAATTTCTTCTTCCATTGCACTTGATAGTTTGTTTGTAGGAGATACGTTTCCCATTTATTTACTGACACCCATTTTTTCAGTTATATACGTAACATTTTAATTTGAATGTGATGATTATCTATCTATGTTCAGGAAAAAGAGAAATCCAAGCAAGTGAATCAGATGCGCATTATATTCATAATCCATTCCAAGTTTCATCGACTCTAAAACTGTACATACAAAAGAAAAATTGCTAAGGGCTCGCATAGTCCACGCACAATATCCTCTCCAACTGCTTTCTAAATCCCTCCTCTGCGTTCTCTTTCTCCGATATTTGCCTCAGAAAGCCGTACTTAGCGTCCTTCAGAGATTCTATTTCATCATCTTCATCGTCGTCAACTTCCTCATTGCACACACTACTGTAACGACGTCCTAAAGCATCATCATCATCTTCATCATCATCGAAGACTAACCCTATCGATTCACAACTGATGTCCCTTTCTTTCCTTACGTCGTCATTATTATTACCATCTTCTCCCTTCTCACGGAACAAAGACGAAGGAAGATATTCCACCATCTCCTCCCCACGCTCTAGCAATCTCCTCTCTATCATCGTCTTCAGCAAATTCATCACTTTAACGGCGCGCTTCAGAGCCATCAATGGATCCAACATCATCTACAGCCCCAAACATAAAAAGGTTATAAAAAAAAGAAACAGCATAATCTCAAGACAACACGTACAATTCATCCTATTGCTTGCTACCTTAGTAGTCATGTTGGGCGCAAAGACAACGGCAACGTTTCGAGCGTTCATCTTGTTGAACTCCTCGAGTTCGACAACGTCGGCCATGAGATCGATGGCCCACTCGAGGAGCGAACTTTCGGTGGGTTCCAACTGCTTCACGATCTCTGCGTATTCTTCTTCGGTTTCACACTGCAGTAATTGCTCGGGCGATAGACCATCGAGCACGCCATAAGGGAGTTCTCTGAGCCAAGATTTGATCAAGCCCGCCAAACAGTGTACGTCAATGTCTTGGGGTATAATGCCATGGTTCAGTTGGTCCCTTATGTGCTCGGCTTCGCTGTTTTCGGGGTTTATTCGAAAGATGCCTTCTGTCTGAGAAAGTGAGAGAACACATCAGATTATATGCTAAAACTGTGGATATATTTAAGTTGTACGTAGTTATATGCTCATACGTATAAACCGCCTTGGGCGTATAGCTTCTCTTGCATCAGTGAGAGGATCTTTGGGACAACGTTTCCCCTTTCATCGTAAGACCACTGCATCGAATTCGCAGACACACCACATACGCTGGCACTGAACAAGGAAATCGTCAGTACTGCCGGCGGTTTGTTGCGTTCAAGAATGGAGAGAACCATGGTTTGGTGATGATCTCATGTTCTTAACTTCTATCCAAGTTGAAAGATTAACCCAACAGCAAATGAATACGACAAAAAAAAAGAGGAGTCTTGAATCCATAGGAGTCATCAAAAGCATAACCGAGAAAATGAATTTAAGTTGCCCCAACAAAAAAAAGGACAACCTTTGACTTGAAGATGAATTAATGTTCTTGAAATTCAGAATCGTAAGTAGTGAGACACACCTAGCACTCGGAGGGTTACGAGGAATCTCGACCTCAAACTCGAGGGGAAGACCCAAAAACCCATTGAATCTATCGAAGGTGACATGGGTTATGTGCTGGACATCTGTGGGCCATCCGATCTCCATATCACGGACGGCGGAGATCAGTTCTTCGTCGCCTCGCCGACCATCTTCTTCTACAACAATGCATGTGGGGACAATGGATTTTCTAACAGCTGAAAAGATCAAATCAAGAACAGAAAGCTCAGGCTGGTGCTGCAATTTCTTCTTGTCTTGAAGAGCAGATTTCGAGCTCTTACATCCACAGCCACCACCTCCCATTAACATGCTTGTCTTTGTTGTTTCTTGTAAATCCAATTTATATCAGTCAATCGCTTGGTTCTCTTCTCCTAACACCTCTATTATGTGTTGTTGGTGGACTTTTGTGGAGTTTAGAGCAAGGTGTTACATGGGTTCCTTGAGAAACACCGTTCTTACAAGTAATCAACTGATCATAGTATTGAGTTTGGTGAGAGCGCAACAGAAAAATATTCATTGGTTTTGGTGTTTGACCACTCTCCTATTGGCTACTTCCGCATATTTATTATTAGAAGCATTTACTGACATTAATTAGTTTGCGTTTTAATCAGTTCTCGAACCACACGAGCATATGGAGGCGATTAATTTGTTAGGTGGATTAAATACAACAGCTTCATAGCTCAAAACTCAGTTGAAAGGAACTTTAATCATATTATTGTGGATTGTTTAAATCGAAATAGAGTTACAATTTCAACTTCGAATCATAATAGACAAAGAATAAAACTCAACTAATACGCACTAGTTTTTCCAAATAGTTGGTATATGAGAGCAGGTTATCAGATTTTGTAGCCTTATCCTCATGTCGTCTCTATTCGTTGAGTGCAGGTTTAGACCCCTTGGAAGCAATTAAAGTGAAGGAATAAAATTGGGCATCTCTTATTTTAAAGCCAAACCTACTTATGACAAACTCTAATGTTGGTTGTTTTTTTATGACGAGTTGCACACCTTTTCCACCATTTCCAGGGAAAAAGATAACACGCTAAAGTTCCATCATCATTGGACAATGTTAGAATTAGAACAGATGAACATCAACAACATAGAAAAAGAAGAAAAAAAAAGATATATCAATCTCAAAACGTTGGGTACATCAAGTATCTGTCAAAATCTGAAGCTTGGGCCAAACGGCAATAAATAACAAACAATCCTCAATTCTCAAATGCAGATAAGACCAAAAAAGACAGAATGTTCTACATCGATCGCTTGGTCGCGATTCTCAGCATGGGGGAAATAATGCCCTGTATTTCAAGCAGAGAATGCTGTGTTCTAATCTCCTCTTCAACGTCTCTCTTCATATTTCTAATATGACCTCTTAATTTATTCGACGATCTTATATCATCAGAACGCAGCTCAATCACCTTGTTCGCAAACCTTAACAAGAATCCAGCATACGCCGGCACAGACGAGTACCTTTGAACAAACTCCAGCAACAAATCGAGCTCATCTATGTCCATATTGGACACACTCTTCAACAGCTTCTTTCGGGCCACTAATTCCTCCATTACAGCAACCACTTTCTCGGGATCTTTCCCACTCAAAGCAGCCACTAAAGCATCCTTGTGCCTGAATTTCTTCAACAGCTTATCATGCTCGGCGAGCTTCACCTTTCTCCTCCTCTCGACTATATAATCTCCTTCTGAGGGTTTATGGCTCTGCCCACGATGGAAGTACCTGTAATAAGTGGGCCTTAGAACCCGCTTCTCATTAGCATCCTCCACGAATCTCGCCAACCCTAAACGGTCCCCTAAATCCTCAGAATCATCGACCTTAACCTTCCTCCTCCCGATAAAAAGACTCCCCTTTGACGAACCTATCACTCTAGTGGAGCAATCAGGCGAGAACCCCACGGATAAAAGAGGTTCTTGAAACCTCATCGTGTACGTAAACTTAAACCTCGAGTAATCAAAGACTTTCATGTACCCATCCAAAGAAACGCTCAGCAACCTACTCTCCTCACCGTTTTCAACGCTATCGCCTCCTCTCTTATATTTCCCGACACAAAGCCCAGTCACTGTCTTGACGTGACTCTCCATGGTGTACAAAACCTTCCCGCCGCCGATCAAATCCCATATCTTAACCACATTTCCACCTGCACTTGCTACTAACCCTCCATATGGCAAATATATTACACTCTCCACAGGTTTCCCATGATCCAGTTCCATCACACAGCCCACATTTCTACTGTTGTTGCCACCTTCTTCGTTGTTATTCGCGGTTCTTACATCCCAAACCCTAATACGATGATCGTAGCCTCCCGAAACAAACAAATCATCGCTGACTGGAGAACAATCCCCACACCTAACATAGTCTTTATGCCCCAGCAATTCACAGACAGGCTTCTCACCCACCACGTCCCAGTACTTCACGACAGAGTCATCCCCACCAGAGAAGAGGTGCAGCTTATCCCCGGCGCGTGGGTAGCGAACCACGCGCGCGGCAGCAGAGTGGGCGCTGAGGCGCCTGAGATGGGTGCGCGACTTGGCGTCGAAGACGTGCACGGCGCCGGTTAGGTCCCCGGCGGCTAGGAGGCGGCCGTCGATTCGGAAGGAGGCGGCTGTAGCTGTGGAGGAGAAGGCGGACGTGATTGCGGGCTTTGGGGTCAGGGTTGCGGCGTTGAAGACCGTGACGGTAGCGGAGTGCGCGGCGACGAAGTGGTGCGGGGAAGCCGGCGAAAAATCGAGGGACGTGATTGGGTAGTTGAGGGATTTCGGCGGGGCAAGGTTTCCTTCCTCATCTTTGGGGGTTTTGAAGGAGGACCAGTACTTTGATTCTGGCGTCGGTGTGTTGGATTTTTGGGAGGTTGGCTTCAGTTTGGGTTTGATTTTGAAGGTTTCCGACATGGCTGATCTGTTCGCCGGAGTGAATGATCGTCGTTCGCCTTTGTTAGTGTGTTTGTGTGCGCGCCTGTTTAGGGTTTTGGGGCGGAAGGAGGTTTAGAATAGAGGAAGAAGACTGACGACTTCAATATTTCATTTTAATTTTGTATCTATTTCTATTTTATTACAACTTTGAACTCAAAAAGCGAAATATGATTGATCATAGATGGGCCTCTTAAAGCTCGACCCATTTCTTTGGAGCTCAAACTCGGGCTTGTCGAGCTTCTTTTTTTTTTTTCTCTGAGCTCGACTCGATTTTATTAACTAAGCTTGAGCTCATCAAACTCGGTGAGATCGAGCTTGACAGTTATGGGCTCGACCTCGTGATCGACAAATTTGAGCTCGAGCTTGACAATAATAGTATATATATAAAGCCTTTAGAACCATATCGTACGCTGGTGGTTCGAAGCGTAACCTTAAACACGAACCGCCAGGTACAAACCGTATAGAATTATGGTTCGATCAATCCCAAAAACTAGAGCTGTAAAAACGGGCCGGCGGGGTGGTCCGGCCCGTAGCCCGCCAAAGCCCACCACTGGCGGGGCGGGCGCGGGCAAGCCTGCCTAAGGCCCGCCCCGCCTGCGGGCGGGTAGCGGGCCTGGCGGGCTTAGCCCACCAATTTTCAAAAAAAGAAAAAAAAGAACAAATAACAAAAAAAATAGGAAAAATGAGAAAAAATTAATAAAAATAGACAAAAATAATATAAAAATAGGAAAAAATAAAAAATTAAAGAATTCAACTTGGAAAATATATATAATTTAATCAACTTTTTAATATTAATTATTTATGTTATTAAAAAACTCAAAAATATCAAAATCAATATAATTTATTTATGAATCTTATTATTTAATATAATTATATATTATATTATTTTTGCGCGGGCCTACCCGCGGCCGCCGGGCCCGCCCGCCAAAGTCCGCGGCCCGCTCAGGTCGGGCCGAAAAATAAACAGCCCGCCCCGCCACTTTGGCGGGGCTGGGCGGGCAGGCCTGTTTGACAGCTCTACCGAAAACCATAACTGGCAATCTGAACTACAAACGTAATTGGTACTAGTACTTTTCTGCACACTCTATGTGTGTTCTTCAAAAAAATTGTTGATGATGCCAGAAAAAAATCCAGTCGCCTTCAGTCGAACGTCCTCCGTGGACATTGCTTGACCTTTGGGGCCCAAATATATCCAGTCCAGATCCATGAGGTGAGGAGGATCTTTCCTTTTCTACGCTGGATGAGTTGAGAGTAGAGAATACAGGTATGTATAGTAAGTGTTTAGAGTATCGAGTGACTTGCCTTGAATGCTTAGTGAGTAGGGGTATTTATAAGATGAGCCGACCTACACCGTTGGACTTGAGGGATTCAGGCCCTTCCTTTGACGTTTGAATTGGTCTCCAAGAATATCTCCCTCAATTGAGATTGGAATCCGTCCTGAAATATCTGTTCTACCGTTGACCTTCCATGGATACAGGAATCAGTTAAACTCTATTTGAATACACCCTGACTTCGATGGTTCGGCGTGCAGGAGTGCGTGGGATGGCTTGTCATCGATCAAGGTGGCCTCGGCCTCGGCTAGGGTTGGCTCGGCATCGACCATGATTGCAGGGTCGACTTTTGGGTAAAGCAAGTGAAGCAAGGGCTTTAGGCGCCGATAATTTCAGGGGGCCCCCTAATTAGAAATTGCTAGTATCGAATTAATAGTTTTGGTGTTGACATAACTGACTAAACCTGAGAAATCGGGGAGATCACTTTAAGGAGTAAAACGGTGCATTTATCTGACCAGTATTGGCTAAACATGAGGAATTCTATTGTATACCGATTAAGAATACCGGTCATGGGCAAGACTTCAATTAAAACGTCATGACGCACTAAACCGGATGGGACATACATGGAATACTCAAGACAAAAGCTTATCGAGACAAAAAGGAAATCTCAGGCATTCAATGCAAAGCTGCAAGTGTAGGGTGAAACAGAGGTCAACTAGCACAAACAAGGAATAAAGCAGAGTAACAGGATAAACTGTAGCACAAACCGGACAGACCCATTTTGGGAAAGTCAATTAATGCACTGTTCAGAGTGAAGAGTTTATCTCAACGGTTTGAATTTCAAACCTCAAGTATAAAAGGAGAGATACAGGTTGAAGACAAATACTTCACGATTCTACATCTTTGAAAAATCTCATCCTTCAAGCAAACATCGAACAGTTTCAAACACTGCGAAAGAGTTATAAAGCGAGAGTGAAGTCTAAAGACATAACAGTCATTGTTTATGTTCTTTCTATCCAACGGACTGTAAAAAGCTGTTGAAGTAGGTGGATTGTTGTAAACGGCTGCCTAGGTGTTACTAGATTAGAGCTGAGTTCAGCTGTGGTAGGTTGTACTAAGTTGTATAACTGAAGATCTAGTGAACCTTCTTGCGAGGAAGAAGGGGAGACGTAGGAGATTTTAACTCCGAACTTCCAGAAACAAACCGGTCTCACACACACACATTTATTCATTTGTATATCGGTCACAATCAGTCAGTACAGCATTCCGCATTTATACTGACTGGTCATTGATTGAACATGCATCACCATACAGCCAAACCGAAAAAGAGTCAAGCGTTTATTCACCCCCCTCTAAACGCGTAAACCGATCCTAACAAGTGGTATCAGAGCAGGTTTGTTCAATCATCAAGCCGATAAAAATGAATACATCAAGCAAGTTGCCGATGTTCTCCCGGGAAAACTTCATGGAATGGAAAGTTCGTATGATGACTCATCTAGCGGCCCAGAACGAAGATATGTGGGACATCATTACAGATGGACCTCCTGAGCTGACAAAAATCAACCCGTTACACGCACAAGATAACACACAGCCACAAATGATTGCAAAGGTAAAAAGTGAATGGACAGAGACTGACAAAAAACTGATGAATCTGGAAAACATTGCCAAGGATATTCTGTTCAAGACACTGGATACCGGAACATTCAGGCAAGTGATGATGTGCAAGACTGCAAAGGAGGTTTGGACAAAACTTTGTCAAATCTGTGAAGGAAATGAGTCTACGAGAGAAAACAAACTCATTGTCGCTATACAGAAGTACAAAAAGGCCCTAGTAACCAAAACCGGAAGGACCTGGGATGACTCTGACTCTGAAGAATCAGACATCTATAAGTCAGAAACCGACAGTGACCAGGAAGCTCATGAGTGCCTTATGGCAAACATGATCGATGATGAGGTATGTGATTCTGTCTCAGATGATTTTACAAAGGAAGAGCTACTTCAAGCTCTTCAGGAAATGGCTGATGAATATCAGAAGCTATCCACTAGAATTAAGCAGAAAGATAAAGTCACACCGGTAGAACAAACCGGTAGTGATTTCAGTCAAACAAGGGCTTTGACTGAGGAAGTTAGGGAACTTAGGAACGAGATAGAGCAATTAAGGTCAGAAAACTCTAAGTAAATACCGTCGTGAAGGCCTGGAATCAGTCCAAGAAGACAGTAGAAAACATCCAGAGCAGCCTGAAAGATAACAACGACAGGACCGAACTAGGGTTTAAGGGTACCGGATCAGATAAACCCTCAACGCAAGTAAAGAATACTGGTTGGGTCAAATTTGTCTCAGCTAGCTCCTCGCAAGCTAATAATGTGCCAGAATAACTAACCCCCCCAGCTAGATTAGAAAAGGATATCAACCTGATAGGAGATCTCCAAATGATGTTCCTTCTCGAAACAAACCGATGTCTAATAGGCATGAAGATAAGGGGAATCAAGGATATGACTATGGACGCAAAAACTGGGGTAGACAACACCAGAGACCTAGATATGGAATGACTAAGTCTAGAAATATTAAATATCTTATAGACCCACGAACTGGTCAGACCGTAAAAGTCTTTCAGAGCTGGGTTCCTAAGAATCTAATCTATCCCGGACCCAAGTAAAACTGGGTACCAATATATGTATATATATATATATTTTTTTTCTTTTCAGGAGTACATCAAGGAGCTAAACCGGTCGGTATGGTATCCAGACAGTGGATGCTGCCAACATGTGACAGGAGACGAAGGACTGCTGAAGGAGCTTACGTCACATACCGGACCAACAATAACCTTTGGAGATAATGGTAAAGGTAAAACTATAGGGAATGGAGTAATTATTCACAAAAATCTTATTCTGAGTGATGTACATCTAGTACAAAACCTTCATTATAACTTAATAAGTGTTAGTCAGTTATGTAGAAATAATTTCTAATATCCTTCGAGAAAGACAAGTGCTTTGTCAAGGATAAAACGGAACGCATACTAATAACCGGTCATAGAGTCGGGGGTACATATAGAGTCCAGTGGGGAGACCAATCAGTATCCACTCAAACGTGTCTTATAGCTCATAACTCCAAAAGTTGGCTGTGGCACAAACTCCTCAGTCACTTAAACTTTAAGACTATTTCAGCTCTCAGGGAAAACAGTCTTGTTAGAGGTGTACCTAATTTAAAGTTTACAAAAGATAAACATTGTACTGTATGTCAGTTAGGTAAACAAATTAGGTCAACTTTTAAAAGTAAAGGAAATATAGAGTCAAACCGGTGTCTAGACTTACTTCATATGGATCTATTTGGACCCATACCTGTAGTCAATCTTGGTGGGGCTAAGTACACCCTTGTAGTGGTAGATGATTTCTCTAGGTTTACTTGGGCTGTATATTTAAAATCCAAAGACCAAAATCCAGTCAGCTTAATAAAACTGTTCAAAAGAATAGAAAATGAACAAAATGGTAGCATAAATCGGATACGTAGTGATCGAGGTACTGAATTTGTGAATGTTACGCTAACCGAATTTCTCGAGAACCAAGGTATACGCCATGAGTTATCTGCCGCTATGACAGCACAGCAAAATGGAGTCGCTGAAAGGAGAAACAGAACTCTCAAGGAAGCAGCCGGAACAATGCTGGCAGATGCAGACATTTCCCATAAGTTCTGGGCAGAAGCAATCAATACCGCGTGCTACACACAAAACCGGTCCATGATTTGCGAGAAACAGAGCAAAACACCTTACGAAGTATGGACTGGAAATGCTCCCTCAATCGGCTACTTCAAGATTTTTGGGAGCAAGTGTTTCATTCACAACAATGGGAAAAATCAACTCTCAGCCTTCGACACAAGGGCGGAAAAAGGAATTTTTCTTGATTACTCCTCAGTCAGCAAAGCTTGCCGGGTCTTTAACACCAAAACTCTATCCATTGAAGAATTAGCACATGTTGTCTTTGAAGAATCAGAAACTGATGACCAAACTCCCATTAACATCAACCGTCTAAGCAGTCAACTGGAAAATTCACATCTTGAAGACGAAAGTGATGAAGAACGGGATCAGCCAGTCTTAGAACTCATTGAGATACATATTGCAGAAAAAAATGGTGCTCCAAACGGGAACACAGAAATACCGGTGGAACCAATCAGTCCATACAATACCGGCCACGAAATTGTTCCAGAAAATGAAACCGATACCGGTACTCAAGAGATACCGGAGGAATCCGCTGAGGGGGAACGCATCAAATGGAACTGAACGAAGCTAAATCACCCCCATCAATTAATCATAGGAGACCCTGTCGCACCTATGAAAACAAGGCGACAGACTAACCCAAATCTATTCAGCCATGCCTTTATATCACAGATTCAACCAACAAAGGTGGATGAAGCACTTAAGGATGATAACTGGATAGAAGCTATGCAAGAGGAACTGAACCAGTTTCAGCGAAATCAAGTTTGGACTCTGGTTCGTAGGCCAACTCAAACTGTAATTCGTACAAAATGGGTATTCAAGAACAAGCTCAATGAGGATGGACTTGTCACTAGAAATAAGGCAAGGCTGGTTGCGCAAGGATACAGACAGGAAGAAGGAGTTGACTATGATGAGACTTTCGCACCAGTGGCAAGACTTGAAGCCATACGGATTTTCTTGGCATATGCAACTCACAAGGACTTCAAGGTATATCAAATGGATGTCAAGAGTGCTTTTCTGAACGGTACAATTTCTGAGGAAGTGTACGTTGCTCAACCACCCGGTTTCGAAAGCCATGAGTATCCTAACCACGTCTACCGGTTAGAGAAAGCTCTCTATGGACTGAAGCAAGCCCCAAGAGCTTGGTACGAAACGCTATCAAAGTTCTTAACTGACCACCAGTTCACAATCGGAAGTGTTGACAAAACACTATTCAGATTTACGAAGGGCGAGCATCTACTGATCGTTTAAATTTATGTCGATGACATCATTTTTGGATCAACTGATCCCAAGTTGTGCAAGCGGTTTTCTAAAATGATGCAAGATCAGTTTGAGATGAGTATGATGGGAGAGCTTACATTCTTTTTGGGACTTCAAGTAAGGCAAATGGAGCAGGGTATATTCATAAATCAAGCCAAATATACAAAGGAGTTGCTCAAGAAGTTCGGTATGGAAAACTGTTCTCAAGCCACAACTCCTATGAGTTCATCAATCAAACTGGATAAAGATGAAAAAGGAGTCTCAATAGACGTCACCAAATACCGGGGGCTGATTGGATCATTGCTTTATCTACTACCAGCAGACCGGATATTATGCACAGCGTCTGTCTGTGTGCTCGGTTCCAGTCCGATCCTAAAGAAAGTCACTTCTCTGCTGCAAAGCGCATCTTGAAGTATCTCAAAGGAACCATAAACGTTGGCCTATGGTATCCCAAAGACTCAAGCTTGTCACTACATGGATATACTGATGCTGACTATCAGGGACGGAGCTAGGATCTAAGTTCAGGGTAGGCGGATTAAAATAAACCAAAGAGGAAATATTAATATAAGACGCATCAATAAATTACATTATAGTTGCTCTTTTCGAGTCTTCATATTTTGAAATCTCTGGATGATAGCATCATTATCAATAGTAAGAAATATTTCTTTTTCTATGTAAACAAGGAGACTATCATTCATCCAACTATCACTCATTCGATTCCGCAACTTATCTTTCACAATTCCCATGGCTGAAAACACCCTCTCAACGGTAGCGGTTGCAACGGGAAGAATCAATGCCAACGTCAAAAGCTTAAACCAAAGGATACACCAAATTTTTCTTTGACGCAACTAACTTTTCTGAAAGATCAGTTAGACCCTGCAATCCTTGAAATCTTTCGTTAGCACGCATATCACAAATGTAAGTCTCGAGCACATCATCAAGTATAAGAAGATCCGAGCTTGAGAAATCCAAGGGATATAACTGAGCTAGTCGAATCAATTTCTTCTTGTCAAAAGCAGAAAATGAGTCTTACGGACATAGGCAAGCAACACAAAGAAGTAACTCCATAGTTCCCTCTGAAAAACGATCATTTAATTCTTGAAGCTGCATATCAATGACACCATAGAATAACTCCATACGATAATGATGCAAATTTGTCACTTCTGGAGGATTACGATGGGGATGACCGCGAGGTGCCCAGCGCATAAATATGCCATCCATTTTGGGAACATTAATGTGATGTTGCTCACAAAAGTCCCGGACCTTCTCTAAAAATGAATCCTAACCATCATCTCGAATTACTTGGAGTCGGCTTTTGCATACTTGTACCAATTCCATTGCATTGACAATATCTTGATCTTTCTTTTGTAATGCCGCTGACAATTCACTCGAAATCCCCAAGACATATTTCATCAAATGCAGATTGAACGCAACGAAAGAAAGAATTGATTCCAATAAATTATATGCCTCGGTTCTTTGGTCAGGAGAACTGGAATGATCTTCATAAATCATTTCTAGCACATCAGTAACAGCAGAAAACATGGAAATTTGGCTCACCAAAGAATTGTAGTGTGAACCCCAACGTGTATCGCCCGCGCGTTGAAGAGTAGTTTCTTGATTAAGTCCACGACCACTTGCAATATCACCCCTCTCTAATGCATTCGCAATAAAATCGTGATGCTTCTCTCTAAGAAGATCGGAACGTTTGCATGACGCACCAGCAACATTTACCACATCGCCGACAACACGGAAGAAATTAGAAATCGGTAGATTTTTCTTAGCCACGGCTACAAGAGCTAGCTGAAGCTGATGAGCAAACCAATGGATGTAAAACGCACACGGGTTCTCCTTCAAAATAAGTGCTTTTAAACCATTAAATTTCCCCTGCATATTACTTGCTCCAACCTTGTCCTCTTAATCGAGAGATGCTCAAGTTATGTTTGGAGAACATAGTATCAATAGCAGTTTTGAGTGAGATGGCCGTAGAGTAACATGTTCAATCCCAAGAAATCGTTCATTTACCCGACCACTACAGTCCACATAACGCAAAACAACTGACATTTGCTCCTTCATCGACACATCACGGGATTCATCAACCAAAATAGAGAACAATGACTCGCCAAGATCTTTGAGGATAGGACCAACTGTTTCATTAGCGCAAGCACTTACTATATCCTTCTGAATATCAGGCGAAGTCAACTTGCAATTCTTAGGAGCATTTTTCAATACCATCTTTATTGTGAGCACCTAAAAACTCAAGTAGGACAAGAAAGTTACCCGGATTAAGTGAATCTTCAGTCTCATCATGACCTCGAAACGAGAGCCTTTGTCGCAGCAAAAATCTGATGCAATCGATCGAAGCATTTAGACGAATGCGGTAATCGTTCTTCATTGACTTTGATTGCTTTTGCAAAATTGTCTGAATATGCTTATCTTGATTCATTAGCGCTTCACATTTCATTCGAGATTTATGATGTTCACTGTCATGTTGACCAACGTGAACATTTAATTTATCCTTCACCTTCCAATTTGTGAATCCTTCGCTAACAAAAGTCTCGCCACCAGATTGTTTTCCCTTAGTCGTCTTGAACAGATAACAATATAAACAATACGCTGCATCCTTTTCTATACTATACTCCAACCAATCTCTATATTCCTTAAACCATGCTGAATTGAACCGTCGAAATTGCGTTGTTCCAAATTTTCTTTTCGGAAATTCATGACCTGAAGGTTGGCACGGACCCTTTTGCAAATACGCTCTTCGAACTTGATCTCGTATGTTAGGATCATAGTCGCAAATTGGAATCCTTAACCCTGGATCTGCTTGCAGTTTTGAAAAACCAAATGCTTCAACACTGACATTTGCGATGCTTTGTTCTCCGGTATCTGAAGCTTTTCTTTTAAAATATTTTTGCATTGTCGTAGCGCATAGACGGATTATTGGGAGTTTTTGCTATCTTCTTGAAGTCTAATCGTTGTTAATTATAGGTGTATATATGGACTAGGTTAGATCTATCTATATTAATAAAGAGAATCTTGATTTCTTCCACGTCTATGCGATCGTATTCATATTAAACAGAATCTCGATTTCTACAATTATCCTATTCATATTATTTTGAAGTCCACGATATTGATGCCCATAAATATTTAATGGTGGGTCCCACACAAAACAATACATTTATTATTAGAATTGATAGACTAGAATGGACAAATTCAATTCACAACTCCCTGAGGGTAGGCAAATACTTATCTATATAATATTACTAGTATATTCCCGTACAATGCACGGTATTAGCTATTCCTAATTTTTATATGCTAATAAAATTAGTAAATTTTATGTGTGCTTGTGGATAGTTATTGACTAAATTAATATGATCGTGGGTAGTTTCAAGTTATTTTAAATTTAAATAATATCTTTTAAAGTAAATTATTTTTGTACTAAATAAAGAGGTGGACACGTGTCCCCCTATCATGAAAGCTACATTTCTATTTATATATAAGATATATATATAGTAAAAAAAAGAATTACATGCCTACTGGGCATTAGGTGGCTCCGCCCTTGCTGACTATGCAGGTTGCAAAATCGACCGACGAAGCACCAGTGGAACATGTCAGTTTCTCAGGGACCGGATAATCTCTTGGTTTAGCAAGAAACAAACCTCAATAGCCATGTCCATAGCTGAAGCATAGTACTTGGCAGCTGGAAGTTGTTGCTCACAGATCCTATGGATACAGCATCAACTGGAGGATTATGGGATCAAAGAAACCGATACCCCAATCTTATGTGACAATACAAGTGCAATTGCCATTACATAGAATCCGGTATTTCATTCAAGGACGAAGCACATTGAGATAAGACACCACTTCATACGAGATCATGTGCTGAAGAAGAATGTGCGCCTGGAACACATCTCAACCGATCTGCAAGTCGCTGACATCCTGACCAAGCCGCTACCAGAAGCTAAGTTCCTTTACTTTCGAAATGCCTTAGGTCTATTAGACTTATCCTAAGAAACCTAAGCATAGAGTCAGGGGAAACATTGTTATATCAAATTAATTGATATAACTGGTTACCTAGACACTAGAACAATTTGTGCAAATTGATGATCGTCGATAGCCTCTTCCATTTTTTTTTTAAAAACAGTCACTTTCTTCTTACTGGTCAAAACTCATAACCCCTATCAGTTTCATCTAAAACTGATTCTTGCCAAAAATATACATTTAAAATTCAAAATTTTCGGTCCTCTCTCTCAAACTGGTTTGTTTTCTTCTTCACAAAACCGGGGTTTTCAACAAAAAAATTTATAATAATAATATATGTATAAATAATAAATCGGTATTGATACCCAGATATCACCTTGACCAGTGACTGATCGAAGTCGTTCTTATTTAATATACGTCATCAATTGCACACATTTTGTCATAGTACTTTTTGCAGAAACACTGACAACAGGTACTACACTACACGGCAGAGATATGATACCGCAGTCTATGAGAGAGGAAAGCTAAGCGACAAGACGTCTTGTGCATTTAATGCAGAGACACGCTTTATCCCGCTAAAAGACTTAATTTGGAGATCAATTGAAGAAACCTCATCATTATCCTTCTCTCACAAGCCGAATCGTCTTCGTCTCTCCCAAATCTCGTCAAACTTTCCGCAGAACCTCTTCCTTACTCACACAAAAATAGCACCAGTACACAACGACCTCACAAGAACGGCGCTTCAGATCTACTTCGCTAATACCATGGAAACTGAACATGACGGTTTTCGCCCCATTCTTGAAGCCCTAGTTGCAACCAGTCTTCAGACATTTCTTCATTGCTCCAACGAATACTACCCAGATGTCTTGCATCAGTTCTTTGACACTGTTCTCGTTGTTGGAGAACATCTACAGTGTACAATCAACGGACACCAAATCGACATCACTGAGGATTACTTTGCAGGGCACTTCAATCTGCCAACCTCTGGAGCAACTTCTCTCAGCGTTCCAGATGATGTAAAGGAACGACTCAAGCCCTCGATGTCACTAACATGGACATCGTTTAAAGACTCGGATAAGAGGGTAGTTCTGAAACCAGAATACCGATTGCTGCACGACGTAGTGGCCAAGGCAGTATTGGGCAAGGCTGGGTCGTTATATGCTCAAAAGTGACAAGGTTCAGGCTATGGTGGCCATCTTAACAAGGATGAAGATTAGCTGGTCCTCAGTTCTCTTCACTACACTGAAGGGAATATTGCTCATCCGTAACTGGCAGTTCAAGAACTTCGCTCCTCAAATCTCCTTCCTTCTCAAGCACAAGATTGCTGATGTAGGACCCATCCAGACACTGGGCTTTGCTCAGATAATCTCGACAAATATCATTCGTCAAATGGTAAGTGCCGCTTCACCAACCAAGAAACCCACAAGACGCAAGGCTACTGATGCTCTGGCTGTCACCCAGCCAACCAAGAAGCCATCTACTGACCATCCTACAGTTGCAACAAAGAAGCAACTCACGGGACTGCAAGAAACTGATTCACGACCAGCGGCCATCAAGAAGAAGGACACAACTGACAAACAGGTCTCTTCAAAGCCAACCAAGAAGAAACTAGTTCTGGCACCTTCTTCCTCCTCTGAAGACACTCAGCCACTCCAAAAGGTTTTCACTAAGCCAAGGAGTCTGGCGCCTAAAAAGAAGGCAAAGACCGGATCAGTCCCTTCACAGGAACCGACTCACTCTACGCAACCTCTACGGTGGGTTTCTACTGTTGCACCAACCATCACTGTCTCTCCAACCATAGAGACAACTGGTTTGGTGACCAGGAATGCTTCTTCACCAGGCGGAGTGGTAATTCGCGACCCGGTCCGCACACCATTGTCTGACAAAGGAAAGGGCAAAGCTATCGCTATCCTGACGTCCCTGAGTCTGTCGACGAAACGGCATGGAAGCTCATCAGAGAGGAGATTGATGAGAACATTGCAGCAGACCTCCAGGCCTTTGATGACTGGCTCGACTTACGGTTTACTCCGTTCAGTCACAAGCTCTGGAAGTCCAAGGGTTTCTCTGACCGACTCAAACAGGCCAGACAAACTGAGAGCAAGCTCATCAAGTCCTTGGGCATTGAGTCTATCAGGAGCCTACTGAATGCTCAGGAGCTGTACCGTCTTTGTCTCGAAATGGCTCAGTTGCAAAACTACATTGAGCAGCGCAGGGCGAACTTCCAACCTGAAGGACGTGATGCAGTTCGCGAACTTCAAATCCTCACCAGGCTGGAGGCGGAAATGCAGAGCCTACAAGCTTACTACACCACGGTTTGGGCGAAATTTCAGCCTGAGGTTTCTTCTTCCTCTGCTGCCTCTGCTTCACCAACGGCATCAATGTCTCCTCCATCTGAAACCCGTGCCAGAAACTTCCACTATGACCACTGCTTTGGTCATTGCGCCCCTGCCTACATCCTCAGCTCAAGCCGACGAGGACTCTCTCCAACTGATAACAAGACTAGTTTCCAATATCGGACCCGGTTTCATTAATATCGGATCCATCGTCCCTACCTGAGGGACCGATGTTTTTCTGCCAACCTATCCCAGGATTCTTCAGACAGTTATCGGTACCCTGGCAGATACCGGCTCAGATTCCGTTCTGCTTAGCGCCGCCTCCTCCCATGCCAGATCTTTCTCAAACTCCTCTACTTCTCACCCTTCACGGTGAAACAACTATGGAAGCTACGCCATCTTCAACCCCCATTACTGCTGAGAATCTCCGAGCTGTCTCAGTCACTATGGCACACCCCCAACCGGTGGAGGTCCAATCTGAACAGGAAACCGGTGGACAAAGGACCTCAGTCTCTGCTATCGCGACTGAGTCTACTGTTGTAGCCACTTATCCGCAACCGATACAAACTCAGACTTTTGCTCCTTCGCAGTCAGGCACTCAGTCGTCTCAGAAATCGAGCGACTCTTCTTCAACCACACCGGTCCCAGTTGATATCATGGGCTCAACAAGGGAGGTCTCGCTGGTCAAAAAGTCTTATCTCGCGATGTCTGTTCTCAGCAAGACATTTAATAGTGATCGGCAGCACACTAACGACCGGTTCAATGCTCTCGAGGAGGCTCTCAATAGTGACCGGGCAGACACGAATGGGAGGCTTACTGCCCTCAAGGAAGATATCACTGGATTACGCTCGGATATCTGTGCAGATCTGGAGGTCATCAAAGCTCAATTGACTAGTTTGACTCGACTGATCATCCCCGGTGTTGCCAAAAAGTGGGAAGGTACTGACAGCAGAAACAAGCAGACTCCCAGCTCGAGCTCATCTGAGCCGCAGAAGTTTTTCTCGAGACTATATGTCAAAACCAGTGATCCAAAACGAGCTGCAATTGAAGCTGCACTTATATCGGACGAAGCTTTGAAGGGACAGACTTCAGCTATACCAGTCAGCGGAACCGGTCCAGTTGAAGTGCAGTATGATAGCAACGGTTTACGGCATCTGGCCTGCAATCTCACAGCAGAGCAGCTGGCTGACCTTACGAGATTGCATGACATAAAGAAACATGCATACAAAGATGATACCAAGCTGAAGGAGGTAGAGCGGATATTCAAGAGCAAGGGATACGAATAGTTATAGTTTGTATCAACTTCTCTTTGATATAAATGAAAACTGGTTTTCTGTTTCTAACTGGTATTCTGCTGCGGAGTTTTGTCAATCACCAAAAAGGGGGAAATTGCTAGTATCGAACGAATAGTTTGTGTTGACATAACTGACTAAACCTGAGAAACCGGGGAGATCACTCTAAGGAGTAAAACGGTGCATTTATCTGACCAGTATTGACTAAACATGAGGAATTCTATTGTATACCGATTAGAATACCGGTCATGGGCAAGACTTCAAAGAAATGTCATGACGCACTAAACCGGATGGGACATATATGGAACACTCGAGACAAAAGCTTATCGAGACAAAAAGGAAATCTCAAGCATTCAATGCAAAGCTGCAAGTGTAGTGTGAAGCAGAGGTCAACTAGCACAAACAAGGAATAAAGCAGAGTAACAGGATAAACTGCAGCACAAACAGGACAGACCCATTTTGGGAAAGTCAATTAATGCACTGTTCAGAGTGAAGAGTTTATCTCACAACGGTTTGAATTTCAAACCTCAAGTATAAAAGGAGAGATACAGGTTGAAGACAAATACTTCATGATTCTACATCTTTGAAAAATCTCATCCTTCAAGCAAACATCGAACAGTTTCAAACACTGCGAAAGAGTGATAAAGCGAGAGTGAAGTCTAAAGACATAACAGTCATTGTTTATGTTCTTTATATCCAACGGACTGTAAAAAGCCGTTGAAGTAGGTGGATTGTTGTAAACGACTGCGTAGGTGATTCACTAGATTAGAGCTGAGTTCAGCTGTGGTAGGTTGTACTAAGTTGTATAACTGAAGATCTAGTGAACCTTGCGAGGAAGAAGGGGAGACGTAGGAGATTTTAACTCCGAACTTCCAGAAACAAACCGGTCTCTCACACACACATTTATTCATTTCTATATCGGTCACAATCAGTCAGTACAGCATTCCGCATTTGTACTGACTGGTTATTGATTGAACACGCGTCACCATACAGCCAAACCGAAAAAGAGTCAAGCGTTTATTCACCCCCCCACTAAACGCGTAAACCGATCCTAACAGAAATATATCATATAAATAAAATTGAGATATGTATATATACATATAGAGATTTGCTACAGTGCCCACCTATCGTAAGCAACCACCGTGAGCACCATAAGCAAATCTCTCATTTTTTTGCTTCTTTTTGATTCCCAACGCAGTCAACACCACCGTAGACCCTCTCTTATCCATTGGTAACCTAAATCGTCCTCTCCAACGCGTTAATATTTAAGAAAATTTATTATTTATTATTCAACATGTGGACGACGTATCGAGATGGGGCGGGAATGCGGATCAGACTCCCGGCCCCGTTCCCCCGAGGTCCGCTACGTATAATTTACTAAACTATCTAATAACTACTCAGAATTCTAGTATATCTTATTTTCTATCTTATGTCTTACATTCGATACAATTTTTAGAATCATATATCTTAACTTTTATTCGCTTTAATTCATATGAGAATATCACGACAAATCTAGTTCAAAATTTTCCGGGTCCACCATTGCATAAAGAAATATAAAATAACATGGTGCGGGAATTCTCATTGGAACAACTCGATAAGTACTTTTGGGGATGGAAATGAGGATAAACGTTTCCCCGTTTGCTTAGCGGGGATGTGGCAGGATTCCCCGACATGTTGGGGTGGGGGTGGAGGTTAGTCCCCCTACTGCGTTCCATTGCCAATCCTAGTTCCAAAGCCCATGTAAAGGAGAATGATTGCCCTGAGTTGAGATGAAAAAATTTGTCAACAAAAAAAGGGGAATCGTATTAGAATTCGCTTTAGGCTCCGTATTATGATGAGCCGCCCATGCATGATTGGCTTGGCCTCGGCCATGGCTGCTTTGGCCTCAGCCTTCTCTGGCGTCTTGACCACCTCGGCCGAGTCTTGTTCATTCCTTGCTTGCCTTGCTTTGAGCTTAGAATGCTGAAGAACCGAGGACGTTGACGGTTTCGGGTGACCTCCGACAAGTAGTTGCATTTGTTTAGCGAATGTTTTACCTTGGGGAAATCCCAGGGTAGCAATTGTGTAATTTTTAATTTTGAGATTTGTCTTTTAATGTTTAGGTGATGAAATATAATTTTTAAATACATAAAAAGATAATAATCTGTAGCGGTATAAATTCGATAGTTAGAAATTGAGGGAAAAATTATAACTATTGACATACCAATGACAGTTTATAGTCATCCATAATTTAATCTAATATTAGTAACTTTTGCACACTCTATGTGTGTGCAATTAATATTATTGTGAAGAAAAAAGGTGGTTTACTCAACTTACGTAGTGGGTAGTTGTATTTAATTATTTATATTTTAATTGCGGTAGTTGAAAGGAAAGAATATTAATTTAACTAAAATTAGATAATAAAATGTTATAATGATAACTATTCTATACAATTCAAATTCGCATACAACGGCAGTTTCTATGAGGCCATGAGCCCTAATATAATAGAAAGAGATATTCTAGTATATTTAGCACATCATATGCATGTCAAATATATCAAGTTATTTACATTTTTATACTATTTATTAAGTTATATACAAAATAAAATTGTATAGAATTGTAAAAAATTAAAATATTTAGGGTAAAACTGTAACATCAATATCTATTTGACAAAGCAAAATAGTTTATATTCATCTCCCACCCTTAATACAATACTAGTATTTTTAGCAAACCATATATGTCAGCAGCAATAAAATAAAAATATTAATGTATTGTTTTAAGTAATAAGTGACATACTAAAAATAGAAAGAGAGCACTATGTTTTATTTTTTAATGTTAATAATGTAAAAAAATAATTATTGGTCAACTGACTAATAAATTTACTTCTTTTTTTTTTATCAAAACTACCCTCTTTATAAAGACTATAGATATAGAATAGATAATAGATGAACTTGTCTACTTGAACCATAGTCCATAAGCTATTCCCGCATATTTTCGAGAATCTAATACAACACACTTTTAGCTATTTTACATTTGATGTGATGAACATATATGTTTTCTTCCGAATTTTTCTAATTAAAAGTAGTGACAAGAAAAATACTCAATTGAATAAAAAATTTACAAATCAATACCTATGTCAGAATTTCTTACAGATAGGTACCCGTTTTACTACCAATTTTCTCAGTCTTGTCGTACATTTTGATGTGTGTATTGCGTACCACGTCACGCGCTATACAGTTCTATATGGTACCTTATTGTGTTATATATGACGTACTATTTTTCCAACGTATTACATACCAAAGTTCGTTGTTATAGGGTACCTAAAATGTGTTATATGGCGTACATGCAGCGGATCGAGTACGTATGTGCAAAAAATTTATTCTATTACGTACTTACATATAAGAAATACTGATGGAGTACTGATTTACAAGTTTTTGTGCAAATTGGACATTTATGTATAAAGATCCCATTAAAAGTATTTCAGAGTAAAATAATCTTTTTTTTTTTTAATGCCACATAGCTCAAGAAAACAACAGCAACAAAGCAGCAGAACACAATCAATCTTACACCACCACTTACTCGCGAAACTGATCTCCCTCTTCTATATAATTTGTCTTGACCATAAATAAACCAAGCTCTATATATCTATTCTGTGCCTTACTTTTCACAGTGTTGCAACATACATTCTCTCAGCCCCATTCTATCCATCTTTTATGTCTATACACTCCGAAAAGTCTCTCCTCGGCTCGCCTTTTTACACAAATACTCTAATAACCTTGCAACACGGCGAAGATGACGACCCGATGGTAATAAATAACAACACCATCTTCGACCGATTCCAACGCTTTTTAACTTACGACAGCTCTTTCACTACCCTCAATTTCATATGTAAGCAAGTGAGTTGCGATCGTGATCGGGCTGTGGGCGGCCTCTCGTTGGAGTTGGCGGCCTCTGAATGTTGAGTTCCTGAAATTTTCAGACACAATAATGATAAAAGCATAAATATCCCGAGTTGATTATTTTTCAGTCCTTATGGGGTGGCGCATTCTAGGGACATAAAATTTAGGGGGTGACATTATACACGGAAACTCTAGATTTTCCACCAAATTTTAGGTTTCCGACGGATTCAGTGAGTGATATTATACGGACAATAGATTTCAAAATTAAGCGATGATGGGAGGGTTTTCGACGTATAATGTCTCTAAATTATACGCTGAAAACCAAGTCCCGAATTTGCTCAATTTTGAAATCTATTGTCCGCATAATGCCAACATCTAAATTCGCTGTTACTACAATGCCACCCCTCTAAATTACAGAAGTAAAAAAATAATAATTAGTGTCCAATATGTATTTACCTGCATCCATGTCTCTTCCCGTAGGCTACGCTCGGGAGAGGTCTCAGGCGATTGGATGGGAGGCGGCAGAGGATGAATAAGCTTAGGAACGACGACCAATCCTCTGCCAACCACAAGTATAGCCCCAGCATTGTTCGCCGTACCTAAAAGGGGCCATAAGCTTTCACTTTCTAACTTCTTTTTTTTTTTGCATTCTGAGTTTTCGAGCAGTAAATTAGTACCGCAATAGTTGGTGGCAGAGAAGAGGGTGATGAGCTGGCCTTGCGCGAACCGTTCGAAACCGTCCATTACGCACTCGTGGGCCCTTATGATCAGTTGCAGCTTGTTCTTCTTACAGAATTCCGTCACACGGTCGGGCTGCAGTAGATGAGATGAGATCTATTTAAAAAAAAAATACGTAATAAAACTTCGAATGCAATCGCTTTTTCGCAGTGCGTTATTTTTACCCCGAAGGTTACTAGGCCAGGTCCTCTAGCGTTAGGTCTCAGCCCTTCCACGCTATCGTTCTCAGTGGGATCAGACCTGAGTAAACAAGCATGAGCGGGAAATTTTTTGTAATGAGCTGTTGCTAGTAAGTGGAACAACCTCGTTAAGACAAGAACTTGTAATGTACCACAACAAGTCCATGAGGACAATAGAACCAGCGTCCATTGTAATAGGTCTCTCGAGCTTTTCGATCTGCTCCACTGAGTTGATCGATCGACCTATGCCGCCGTGCATGCATATGATCTTCTTCTCTATCATTGCAGCTAAAGGGAGATAGTTAAACAGCTGATTGAAACGCGTCCATGCCCAAATTCCATCGCTTTCTCCCTGACACGATTCGAATAGGGGTAAAGAAGTCTTGTCAGAATTCGGTCAGACCCAACCGAATTGTCTGGATTAAGACACAAATCTTGCGAATTTTCGAGCGTTACCATTCTTTCAATACATTCAATACGAAATCCAAATAGTGCATTGATGTCAGCTGCTTCGTGGTTCCCGCGTATCAAGTGAACGTTCTCTGGGTACTCGATCTGACGTTATAACCAGAAAGAAAGGACGTTTAGATGAGCCCAGAGAAAAAAAAAAGACAAGTCTTTTAACGTTATTACAGGGGCCTAGAGGCTTGCCTTGAGGGCGAGAAGTAGTGTTATGGTCTCCAAGCTGTGCTGGCCGCGGTCAACATAGTCTCCCAGGAACAAATAGTCGATATATCTGAAACACAATCAAGCAAACTAAGTTTCGAACATTGAGATAAGACGATATAAGAGGGTCTCTTTGCGACAAACAATTTCATGGCATAAGTCGTACGTGATGTCCCCAGCAGTTGAAGGAAATCCATACTCATCAAAGAGACGCATGAGATCGCCAAACTGCCCATGGAGATCCCCAAACACTTTGACAGGAGACTTCAGCTGAAGAACAGTTGGCTCTTGCATGAATATCTGCTCGGCTGCGTAACAAAGCTCTCCAACTTCATAAGAGTCAAGAAAGAACTTTCGGTTGATGGGAGCTTTCCAATTCCGAGGCCTCAGCAAAGTCGATATGATCTAATGGACAAACAAAAATTCTCCAAATCACCATTTGCAAAAACCACGTAAAGAAAAGGGCATTGTAGTTATAGTGAGGGGATTGCCTTTTTATGCAAGCCTTGAGGAGATCTCTGCCTAATAAACTTCTTAGTAGGATAAGACATGTCATTCTGCGATGGAATCATTCGTCTGCTTTCGTTTTCGAATTGGTCCAAAGACAATTGCCTCACCATGCCACCCAAGTTCCCAACAGCTTCTTTAGCTACGACGACCTGAAAATTTTTTTAAAAAGCAACAACCTTGTAAGGATACAGACAGGTAGGTTAATTATTACACAGAGCATGGAAAAAGATCGTACAGCCCTTGTATGAAGGCGGACATCAGCTTCTGCATCACTACCCTCGGAAGCTGTCTCTGCAGCTTGCGAGTTACTATCAGACAAAGATGTCTCTTCGTGGGTGGCCGATGATGCCTGAACCGATTGCCAGACAGCATTAGCAGCCTCGGCCTCGGCAGCAGATGCCTCGGCTAGTTTCTCCATTGAATTTTTGTCCATACTAAGAAGAGAAGAAGAAAAAGTATTTTTTTTTTTTGGAATATCATTAGTACCATCGTTCAAACATTTGAAGGAGATTCCGTAAGAACATACCCGGCAAGCACAGATGATGGTGTTTCGGGTCTGTCCTCTGTGAAGGATTCATCGGTAAATGGATTCAAATTAGGGCTGTTTGCTATCGGATTAAAAGATTCCTGTGATTGAGAATTCTCTGCAACAAGAAAATCTCCCAAAAGAATATCTGAAGAGAGACAAAAATCAAACATTAGAGACCAGGTTAGACAATCATTGTCATAAAAAATAAATGGATAAGGTGGAGTTTTGTACCTCCTTTAAGGCCACCGTAAACGTATATTCGAACACCAACCGATGCCGCTGCATGTCGACACCTACGCATAAGCTCCAACGAAGGATCGATTTCACCGGGTCCTTTGCTTCCATGTGAAGTCACTAAGCCATTTTTGTCAAGCCAAACACCAGCAGCAGTATCCAGGACTTCATTAAAGGCGAAAAAACACCAAGACCATATTAGCATTCATCGCCAGAAATAACCTTGAATATAGTAAAAATTTAAATGATGTAAAAACCACCTGCAATAACAGCGTCACCTTCCACTGCACGCCCACCTCGGAGAACACCGCCAGTAACATGCAACCTAGCACCAACAAAAACCTGTCCAAAGGAGCACTCCTAGTTAGTACATACCCATGTCTCAGATTAAGGTGTTGCAAGTGTTTGACAAATATCTTGAATTGCGAGGCTCATCTCATGTGAGCCACGTGGGGTTAATTAAATCTTGAAGCACATACCAGAAAGAAGCAATCAAATGTAAAGCGAAATAAGTTCCATAGGAAAAGCAGTTGAATGATGGAAAGCTTCACAGACACGAACTCAGATAGAATAAAGCAGCAACCCCTTATTTTACGAAAGTGCATCTTCAAGGTACATCAGTCAGCAACCAAAAGGCTAAAGCATAAAACAAGTTTATCATGCAACGTTGCGGGAAATGGGAACGCAATGAGATGATATACGATATGAAGCCGAACAATTCTCTGACAAGCCCAAAAGAAATAGAAAGAACGAACATGGATACAACACAAGAGATTAAATAAGAAGGAAATCAGTTAGAACTCACCGCTGCATGTTGATATCTTGGTGATGGTGACACTCCTGGTGCAAGAGTCCATTCCCAAAGGCCATTCCTATGCATAAGTAATCCGTAAGCATCTGCCAATGGCTGCAAAGGCCAACAAAGTTCGGTAAGTAAACAGCCCATATGACACTTTAGATTTATCAAGGATTTCATTTAACAAAATGATTTGACTTAACAACAGAACTTCCTCTAAGTTTTCAAGGTAAAAGATATTTTGATTGATCACAAGAATATATGAAATACAGACAGTTAATCACTCCAAGAGAAAAAGAAAATCATACTGTGCCAGAAGAGTCCCTCCCACCACAAAGCAGAAACATTCCGTCTGACCTGGTGCTAGCTGTTGCATACCTATGGAACAGAAAAGCGCCGCAATTTTGTTCAGTTGAAAATTCCATGGCTTATGACAAAGGAAGGTACAAATTGTAAGAGATTTATTTCAGACATGTCATGAAAAGAATGTGACTCACATTCTAGCAGAAGGGCGGTCTCCTTCAGGATTAAGCCTCTGCCACGCATATGGTTTCTGAGCAGTATCTAAAGCCCAAGCATCTGATAGCACTCTCTTACCTGACGAGGAATAAAAGTATAAATAACGCAGTGCCGAAAGTCAATCACTGAGTTGTCTGAGAAATGTTTCCAACTCTTCAAACAAATCCAATGTTAAGTCGCGAAGGCATAGGCAATAGTGAGGTGATGCTTGAAATTTTCAAGAACTCGATTTATATTAGATTTGGTGCTAGGATAGGAACATTTAATAACAAGGGTATTGAATGGAGCAGAAATAGCTAGCTTCTGCATATAGCTAATCAAGAAAATTGAAAATAAGGCGGAGAAAGCTTTTTTAATTAAATGATACCATTGACAATATCAAATGTGAAAAATCAAGATAATCTCAAGATATTATGGAGCATTAATTACAATTGCATGGGAGACGAGATAGAACCAATAACGAATTCAAGAGCAAAGTCAATAGGATTTTGACGTATTTTGCATGAATAAACTGCACAGCACAGCAGTCACCACCACAAACTCAAACCAGCAGAAGATAATGTATGTAACAGCCACAATTGCTCTATGGAGAAAATATAAAATCAATGTAATAAATATAAGTACAGCTCTTACCATCGTTTCCACTAACAGTAACGAGGTATCTTTGTGCCACAAGATCCATAACATGCCCATATCTTGGCCCTGGACCCTGCCCTTGAACTACAACTCTGAGCTCCAAAATAAGTCGAAATCAAGTCAAAAACCAAGCAAACAATCCCTACCACAAAAAATACACAAAAAACGATTTCCTAAAAAAAAAAACAACGGAATTTATAAGCTTACCTATGCCACTTAAACTTGTCATTCGTCAAGTCGAGCACATATAAATCGTCCGTTGAATGCCCTGCTGGACCGATCCCACCCTAACAGACAAAAATGTTTTTTAAAAAAATACCATTTTTACCAAATGGTGACACGGCAGCAAAATGACATATTTTTTCACTCTTTTCCTTAATTGCAGTCCTAAAATCATCACCTGAAACACAACCATTGTCCCAACAGCTGCTGCTGCATGGGCCGCCCTCGGCGATGGTGGCTCACCCGCCGGCCGTAGTCTAATCAAATATGTCATAAGAAACATCACTAATCATCCAATCAACACTTAACCAAACTTAATGCAGCAAAAATAATGGTGGTTCCAATCTTATTGAACTTCAATCGACTTATCCAAGTTCCAAAAATCACTTGATCTCAGCATTACCCGTGGCACATTAGATCCCGGACAATAAAACCCACAGAAGTGCAGCCACATAAGCACAAGAGACACAAACATAAGATAGAATAAAAGTAAACGGCAAGAAAGCCAAACCTCGTCCATTTCCTTGTGAGAACGTCGTAGGAATGCACTGTGTTGGTCACCCCATCTAACCCTAGACCAAAAATTGCATATCAGATCAAATATAAAAGAAAAAGCCACGACATCTAGAGAACTGCGAAGGGTCAGGAGAACCCCAATTCCATACTGATTCCAGGAGCTCCGCCGTTGCCTCCTCCAATTGCGGTGACGCCGCCGAAGAGGATGAGCCTCGGACCGTGGGTCTTCGTGGCAGCGACGGCCGTGAGCGTGTGTCCGCAGCGCGGTCCAGGGGCGTCGTCTTCGGTGTCCCAGTAGCTCTCCAACGGACGATACGGCGGAGCTGGGAACAGCCAAGGCTTAGACCCCATTAGCAACGCAGCTCAGTCCTCAAGCGTCGATTATCAACAAAGTGTAAATGAAAGAAAACAGCTCATCAAATACGAATTCCAGCGGTAGGTCATCATCATAAACTATTAAAGTAGGAGATCCCCATCGGAGAAAAAGAAGTGGAGTAGTTGAATGGTGGGATTTTTTTCAGTTCTTCAAGCGTGTGATTTGATTTGAATAGAAGATTAATATAAACAGGGGAAGAGAATTAAGACAGTGGAATGAGATTTTCTTGCGATAACCGAGGAAAGACACTCTTCAATAAGTCAACGCTGCGGCGTTATTACACTATTTCCATTAAACCCTGTTCTTTTTCCCGTTGCCTCTATAACTTGGACTTGAGTATGTACGCAAAAACTAGATGAAACTAATCTGATTTCTCCAAATTTAGGTTTTAAGTTGAATGAGTCGTTCATGGGTCAACTGCTATGTTAGTAAATTAGTACATCCCTTATTCCCCGTTTGGATGATTCGAATCGAAATCCGGATTCGCCCAAATCTTCCGTTTGACAATCGCATCGATTTGGTTTTGATTTCGTCCAAATTCGAGGGGAAATCCAAACTCTTATAATTCGTCGGATTTGAAATTCTGTGTCAAATGGTCTGTTTTCGAAACTCAAAGCTAAACACGTAACGAGTTTTTTCGTAACTGATAATAATAACAATATAATAGTATAGCAATAATTTGTATAATAATAAATAATAATGAAAAACTATAAGGGGATTCAACACTTAAATACCTACATCAATAAAAATAAGACAGATCAGTCCCTAGTCAGCTCCATTTTTAATCTAGGTACCTAGTTGAATTTTATTTTACTGATAGGTACCTAACTGACGGATTTACCCCTGCTAAAACAACTTTATTACATCTTTTACCTTTTTCTCATTCACGTTCGTTCATTCCTAAACAAAGAAAGTTCTCACTCTCCCAAACCCAAATCGCAGATTTAATCCCAGAAATCGACCCGTGTTCGTTGTTGCTTCAGATTCAACGTCGTCTGTCCACTCGTTCGTCGTGGTTTCCCCTTCTGAAATCGGTAGGTAAGTCATTCGCAGTAATACCGTACGTCGTCGCATTTCGTCGCAGTATTCCCGTCCTCAATAGGCTTGTATCTAGTTTGATTTTGCCATTATTAGTTGGGTTTAAGCATTTTCGGTTAATGTTCGTAACAATGGCTGCGTGTTTTTGGAATAACATCGATTTGTTGTTCGATTAGGGTTTTTTGTGCTTGTATTTTCGGATGGGTGAATTAACTGTTGCCGATTTGGGTTTATTTGGAATGGGTTGATTTTTATTTGTTCTAATGGGGTCAATTTGTTTTGGTACTACATTATCACTGCATTTGGTACCCTGGGCAAAGTGGTACCCCTTGCGTGAATAAATTGGTACTGCTTGTTAACTGGTTTTTTCAAATGAGGTCAATTAATTTTGGTACTACATAATCACTGCATTTGGTACTCTCAGTTTGGGCAAATTGGTACCCCTTATTTGAATAAAATGGTACTGCTTGTTAACTGGTTTTTTGAACGGGGTCAATTTGTTTTGGTACTACATTATCACTGCTTTTGGTAACCTCTGTTTGGGCAAATTGGTACCCCTTGTGTGAATAAAATGGTACTTCTTTTTTGCAGTAGATTTTTTGCAGAAATGCCTCCGCGGAACAGATCTGAGCTGTCTTCAAGGTGCCTTCCTGCGCTGTTTTGATCTACCATAAGCAATTTGGAGGGTAGCATGACCCCAGATAAAAAGGAAGCTATAAGAAGGTCTCCGTTTCACTTTTTGTAGATATGCTTAAGATGTCATATTCGTTTGCTCGAATTGTGGCATTGATAAAGCGTTATAGTGTATCGTGCTTCTATGGCTGCTTGCATTTTACGCGACGAACACAATTGTATGCTTGATCTGTTTGGTTAAGTTACTTGAATGAGACCGTTTGGAGACTTTGTTTATGTAGGTTAACTTCTTTTGAGTTTGGGATGAGACCGTTCCGAGACTGTTTGGATTTTGTTCATGACTCAGTATTGTTCGCTTGTTGTGTAGTTCTGTAAATCTGTCCGTCTATTATGCAGTACCATAGGTTTTTATATTGTCGTACCTTTTCTTTTACACACAGAGTACCATAATATGCAGCTTAATCGTACCATTGGTACAAATATACAGTACCAAAACAGAAGATATGAATGACACGCTCAAATACTAGCAAGTGTACTAGGTCGTGTAAGTAGTAAAACGGACGAAGTCCGAGTATCGATCCACGAAGACAGCTCGATTAATTCTAAGAAAATATTCCTAATTCTAATTTAAACTAACGGAATTTTATAGTTTTTTTGATATGATAAAAGAGATAAAACACAAATAATAAAATAAACGTAAATAAAATAGGTGAGGATAGAGCAGTTAACGACGAACGTGATTAAGACACATGCTCGGCACGAAATATTCCTACGTCTTCATGCAATATCATCTATCTAATCAACATGAATCAAGTCAAGGTGGAATTTCCTAATATATGTGCTACCCGTTATTCACGTAACTAGCAACCCTACGTAAATAGAGAACCAATCAACTATATGTCTATATGACTGTAGTTCCTACACGTGCATTTAATCTTCGTGAAATTCCCCGAGTTTAGACGCTTTCGGCGCCTAAGGTCTCAGAAACCACACATACGAAACCGAATTCCATCTCTGGTCGGTTTTACGTATTGGTATTCAATGTTTCGTTCTAATCGGTCTAATCACTTAGTTCGTCTCATAAACCAATCAATAATCATACGCATGGAGGCCAATCACACGGACACATATGAAGGACAAACAATGAATACATAACTTAACTCATATGATTAAATAGAAAATAATAATTGCATTAATACGTAGTCATAATCCGGCCTCACACGGCCTCAATCACAAAAGAAATTAGCATAGCATATTAATATACGAAAACGACAAAGAATCGGAAGAAAACATTGTCGGAAACGAAATATTAGAAAGGTAAGAAATCGCCCTCGTTACGGCGTTCGCGTCGTCTATTTTATTCTCAGCCGTCGCCAAGTTCCTATTTCAGCCGTCAGTAGCTTCCAGCCTTTATTTCAGCCGTCGATTTCTTTCGCTGTGCCGAGCCCCCCTTTTATTTCTTCTGTTCGATGCCTTTATATAGAGAATAAGATCAGCCGACAGAAACAAAATTCTCTCCTCAATAGCTTATTCGAATCTTTTAGGTGCATATATCATATTTGACTTTTTCTCCAACTTTGCACGTGCATTTACTATCCTTTGGCAAATAAAATATCTCCCTCCTTTGCTCTTTACGTGATATAGTGCCAAATAATAGGAAAAATCTGGTAAATTGCAGAGCTGTCCCAAATAATGTAGATAGTTGCAAGAAGGTCCCCTAAGATTCAAATCGTTCCAAAAGTGTCATTGTTTTCCCTTTGTCAATCTCGTTTGCTTGGACATCTGTCGAAAAATAAATCTTAACATAAGTATAAGATATCGAGGAGATTTTAGGTAAATAACGATCGGAAACACGCTTTTATGCGGTATAAAAATAATATAAATTCCTAACTTATCAATGAAGAACCTTGTCTTGTATATTACCGTACCACGTCTTTTACATACGGAGTACCAAAATATGCAGTTTAATCGTACCATTATGTACATATATGGCGTACTATAAACAGAAGATATGAAGTACCTAGTCTTTGATATTACCGTACCAGAACTTTTACATACGGAGTACTTTAATATGCAGGTTAATAGTACTACTGGGTATATATATATATATCGTACCATAAACATAATATATGAAGTACCTTGTCTGTTGTACAGTAAGGTACCTTATCTTGTACTTTAAAGTACCTTATCATTTACATTTACCGTACCATAATCTGCAGCTTCACCGTATCACTATGTGATAAGTTAGGATTTTACGTAATTTCGCTACACGTAAAAGTGCATTCTGATCGTTATTTACCTAAAATTTCCTATAACCTATTATTTTTCGACAGATATCCAAGCAAACGAGATCGACAAAGAGAAAATAAGATTAGTTTTGGAACGATTTGAATCTTAGAGGTCAGTTATGCAATGTTCAAAAGTGTTGGGGGCAAATCTGCAAATTGACCAGAATATCATTATATGATCACGTGAAGAAGTCAAGGAAAGATGATATCTATTGCCATAAGATCACGTATGGCTAAGGAGAAATATTCAAAATATAAATAAAGAAGCCATATGCTCACAGAAGGAAAGGATATCGACCGAAGATCTCTCAAAGTCGGTTTTCTCTTAACCTATATATAAAACCTTCGACTGAATAAAAAAAAAGGGGAGCTAACGGCTGAATTAAGAACTGACGACTATAAAAGGAGGAGCAGCGAAATAAATCTTGGACGGCTGAGAAGAGGATCTTGGCAGCGAATATAATAAAGAGCTTCGACGGCGAATAAAGGAAGCGAGCGACTGCGAAGAATAAAAAGGAGCGAGACGACGCGAACACCGAAAAAGGGCGAATTTCTTATCTCCTAATATTTAGTTTTCGACAATGCTTTCTTTTGATTCTTTGTCGTCTTTGTTTATTAATATGCTAGCATAATTCCTTTTGAGTGTGTTTGGTTGGAGGTATAAGGGAGGATTAGGGGGTTTGGATAAATTAAAATGGTGTTTGGTTAGCACCTTTATTTAAAGGTGGGATTTACTTAAACCCCTCTTAATACTTCCTATGGGGTATTAATTAAATCCACCCCTCATGGTCCCATTAGCTAATCCCATCTATGTTTGACCTAATTATCCTTATTTCAGTATTTTACTTATCCATCGGCAATCCTCCTCTCTCCTCCAGAATCACCATCAAAGGCATCAAATAATCCGCTCTTCTTCGTCAAATAATCTGCACTTCCTCCAAACATAATCTTCCTTGGCTCTTACACGCCTGCCGCCACCACCAAGGCCACCAGGCCGCCTCTTTTGCTAGGATCTCCGCATTGTCCTCGGATTCCGCTGCCAAAACCCTACAGATCTGAAATAAACGGCAATCGTCCGACGGCATCCCACCACCAGCCTCATACGAGTCGAACAGATTTCAAGGCTTCGAACAGAGGAGATTGACCCGGTGAGTCCGCGCCGAGGTTGTAATTTGAGAAGATCGAAAATAGGAGATTTCTGCCATTGTTATGTTTCGCCATAGTATTATTTTAGAATTCAGCAGTGTTCCAACATTGTTAGTAGCTTTTTAGTAGGTCTTGCTAAGTTGGTTGGTTTCGCCATTGTTACAGAGTTCTGTGAAATTGGTTTGATTTCTGGTTTATGTTATTAGATTGTTTTTTTTCTTTTTATCGTGTTACTGGATTGTCAAACGATACGCTTTATCAAATTAATAAGATCACAAAATAATGTTTAAGGGTAAAATTGTAATTCAATTTAATTAAACCCACTTCTATCTAAATCCATCTACCAAACATATTAGATGGCGTTACTTAATCATATCAACCAACACCACAAAAAGCTCATACCCTCCATTATATAAACACAACTTAAACTAATACCATGTAAACTCATCCCTCCAACCAAACGGGCTCTTTGTGATTAAGGCCGTGTAAGGCCGGATTATGACTACGTATTAATGCAATTATTATTTTATTTAATCGTATGATTTCAGTTACGTATTCCATGTTTGTGCTTCATATGCGTACGTGTGATTGGCCTCCATGCGTATGATTATTGATTGGTTTATGAGACGGACTAAGTGATTAGACCGATTAGAACAAAACATTGAATACCACTACGTAAAACCGACCAGAGATGGAATTCGGTTTCGTATGTGTGGTTTCCGAGACCTTAGGCGCAGAAAGCGTCTAAACTCGGGGAATTTCACGAAGATCGAAGGCACATATAGGAACTACAGTCATATAGACATATAGTTGATTGGTTCTCTATTTACGTAGGGTTGCTATTGCGGGACAAAGGAGTAGCACATATGTTAGGAAATTCTACCTTGACTATGATTGCATGAGGACGTAGGATTAATTCGTGCCGAGCATGTGTCTTAATCACGTCGTCGTTTACCGTTCTATCCTCATCTGTTTTATTTGGGATTATTTTATTATTTGCGTCTTTTATTTCTTTTAATCAAATCATTAAAAACTATAAAAATCCCCTTAGTCTAAATTAGTATTAGAAATATTATCTTAGAATTAATCGAGCTGTCTTCGTGGATCGATACTCGGACTTCGTCCGTTTTATACTACTTGCACGACCTAGTACACTTGCTATTATTTGAGCGTGTCACTATGTATACATATAACGTACCCTAATATGTTTTATACCGTACCATGTGTTGCACAATCGAAAATAAATCGATTCCCAAGCGAGTCGCGTTGTTCTGCGTGATTTTGACAATACCTAACAATAATAAAATGACTAAAAAATAAATAAAATTTCACACAGGTAGGACTCACCTAATTTAAGATCAAGTAGATCAAATTAAGTTGTAAGATGTTCTTGCTTCTATCCTTATGTTCTAATGAATGGAGTTGGAAGATATAATTCATGCTGGTAAGGCATAATGCACCTAATTTGATATGAAACGTAACTAATACTCTATATTAGTGTTTTAGGGTGGTTCCAGATGAAAAACTAATTCGTACGAACTCGAAAAATACTAACCCTAGTATACCGTACCATATATTTAAGGGACGCCGTACCTTATATTGCTTTGTTGGAGTATCTATTTTTTTGTTTTAGGCGTACCATTTCGGACACGGTTGTAGTACCTAAAATTACATAAGACATCAAACATTTTACTAAAGCCAACGACATGTCAGATGAGCTGTCTTATTTGATGTAATACCTAGTACGTCAGAAGAGTTGTCCACTCATGACAGAAAAACGTCATAAGTCTGTCCATTCATGATAGAAAACGTCAGATATTGTCCCTTTCTTTTTGCACATCAACATCTTTTGAAATGCTTCATTTCTGTCGAAATTACCCAAGTCTTAAATGGAACTTACTTTAATTTGTACGGTACCTATTTCTGGAACGATACAGTACCCTCCGTGGCATGTTTAGTGTACTTTATTGCCTACATTACAGTACCATTTGTGCATATATTACCGTACCAAACTGGCGTATATTACAGTACCATGTTGGCATATATTACAGACCATGTGCATATATTATGGTACCAAACTGAGCATATGTTATAGTACCATGTCGGCATATATTACGATACCAAACTCGCATATGTTACAGTACCAAATGAGCATATATTACAGTAGCGAATTTGCATACATGACGGTACCATGTTCGCATATATTACGGTACCAAACTGCCATATATTGCAGTACTAAATTTGCATACATTACGGTATCAAGTTTGCATATATTACGGTACCAAATTTAAATATAGTACAGTACCAAATTGGCATATATTAGGGTACCATGTTCGCATGTATTACGAAATTTGCATATCTTACAGTAGCAAATTGGCATATATTACGGTACCATGTTCGCATATATGACGGTACCAAATTGGCATATATTACAGTACCATTTGTGCATATATTAGGTACCATGTTTGCATATGTTACGGTATCAAATTTGCATATGTTACAATACCAAATTTGCATATATTACAGTACCATGTTGGCATATATTACAGTAACAAATTTGCATTATGTCACGGTACCAAATTTGCATATATTACAGTACCATGTTAGCATATATTACAGTAACAAATTGACATATGTTACGGTACCAAATTTGCATACATTACAGTACCAAATTGGCATATATTAGGGTACCATGTTTGCATACATTACAGTACCAAACTGGCATGCCGGGAATCGATATTCGACCACCTTTATAAATGGTACGTTGTATAGTTTAGATTGGTACTGCATAACATGACATTTTGGTACCATATGGACAGGTTACTTGGTACGTAATATAAATACACAAAGATACTGATAACATAAATGTCTAATCGGACTGTATCGCATAATATATTTAGGTACAGTAAAACAACAAACAATGGTACGTAATATACATAACAAATGGTATGTCGTAACAGTTCTAAAAAAAAACCAAAATCCCGATGGATTAGCTTCAATAACTACCAAATCCTAACATTCCACCCTTATATCGAGCTCTTGGAGCGCATTGAGCTCCCGGATTTGGGCTAAACCTTGAACAAACTCGTGAAATCGACTAACCAAACCCTTTGCAAAAGAAAAGCTTACTTGACAAAAGTAAGACCCAAAATCAAGAACCCAACTTTCAAGAGGCTCGTCAATCGTTGTCCGGCGCCGGAACGAGCGGAATGAGGTGGTCGGCAAGACGGAAATTCGTCGACGGGGATGGAGCTTGAATTTTGCAGAAAAAAACTGAAAAGAGAAAAGAAATAAGGGCATTTTGGTAGTCTTAGGTGATTAGGTACCTAAGTGTAAAATTTTTATTCAAGTGGGTACCTAGCTATAAAATATGTCTGACAAGGTACCTAAGTGGCTTTTTAGTTTGCTATTGGGTATTTATGTGTAGATTCCCGAAACTATAACAACAACAACAACATTAATAATAATAATAATTAGGAGGTGGACGATGAGTCGAGCCGATTCGCAAGCTCGATGAGCCGACTCGAGCTCGTCATGGATTCGCGAATGAGCGGCTCAGGCTCGACGAGCTCTTGTCGAGGTTGAGCTCGTCACGGGTTCGAGAATGAGCCAGCTCGAGCTCGAGCTCACTCTGGGCGCTCGAAAGCTCGCAGGCCAGCTCACGAGATTGTTTTTATATATATATATATATATATATATATATATATATTATTCATGATTTTTGTTTTATTTTTGTTTTGTATTTTTAAAAATTATTTTAGAAAAAGTTAGTATTCGAGTTCGACGAGACTCCACGAGCTCGACTCGAGCTCTGTTTTAAAAATCCAAATTTCGAAATCCTAACGATTGCCAAATAGTGAATTTGGATTAAAAATTACGATTTTTTAAACTTTAATTTAAAATCAAGCGATTCCGTTCAAATACGTGAATCCAAACACACTATTGGAATTTGAGCATTCCCCACGAGGTTAACTTAGGAGTGGAAGATGAGCCGGCTCGACAAAATTGGAGCTCCTTTTTGTCGAGCTCGAGGTTGAGCCCAAACATAGTAGCTCGAAAGCTCGTGAGCTTTTCTATAATTATTTTATTTTTTATTAATTACTAATTATTTATTAATATTTTTAATAAAAAGCTCGAGCTCGACGAGCTTCATGAACTTGACAGCACTTCATGAGCTCGAGCTCGAGCTCGAGTTCGAGCTCCTTTAAGGGGTAAATGAGCTCGAGCCCAGAGATAAGCCGAGCTCGGCACATTTACACCCCTAGGTTAACTGATGAATGGGGATGGTATTTCACATACTTCATGTGTTCGATTTCATGAATATCATATTTGGCGATTTTGTGATATATTTACTTAATCCCGGAATATTAATTCCATCCTTAAAGTATGTATTCGCATAGCCGATTGAGTGAGGATCCTCTGGATTGCCAAAAAAAATATTAGTTTGACAGGTGATATATATGGAAAGAAAGTATTAAAAAAAATTAAATTAACGAACCAATACATTTAATCTCCATCCGCCTAAAATTCTTACACGTAACTCCCCAATCATATTTTTTTCTCACATAAGTAACGACATATCTTACACGTAAAGATCATTCTTTTTACCTGGGAATCGGCATAGGGGTCTTAAAAGAAGCTGTTAATTGCTTGGAATGGTTCTAGAAGAAGAGCCACGAATCTAGAGTTACAACAAACCGAACTGGACGTGATACGGTGTCTCGATCAAGAAAGCATGTGATTCCTTGATCGTGGTCTTATTAGTACGTCTAATAAGGTGTTCGACGAAGGCCCTGTGATTGAGAGCAAAAGTTTCAGCGGAAGAGGTTTGAGGTGGAGTTCGGGGAGGACACACGAAGAGTTACAAAACCAAGGAGGTGTGTTGCAGAGTAAACTCAGGGAGGTGAGTTGCACAGAGATGGCAACATTTTCGACCCGCTAATAACGGGTATGAGTTTATCCAATTAATTTAATTGGGTAGGGATCATGCCCAAATCCATTAAAAATAATTAGGATCTTATTTTGGTATTACCTATTTACCATTTTAAGTACTCCAGATCACCGCCTCGGCCGCCGCCCAACGCGGCGAAGGTGCGAGGATGTACGACGCCGTCGTGTTGGTGAAGCCGTGGCTGCACTACAAACAGATGTTGCAGTTCGCGCCTTCAGTACCACCACCCACAACGAGGAGGATGAAGTGAAACAGAGGAAGCTCTTTACAAGACTCTATTTTTTTTGCACTGTTTGTTTTTACTTCCTCGAATTAATGTAATTTTATGAAGAATGAATAACATGTCGATATTTTATTAGTTGTTTTCGATAGTTATCTTGAATATGACTTGTGTTTCTTGCATTGGTACGAAAATTGCGTTCTTCAAGTTAGTATGGTGGTCGATAGGCAAAAACGGATGATTTATGATGAAGAAGATTGCCTAGCAAAAGAAGGATAGCATTTATAAAAAAAAAGAAAAAAAAATAAAACTGACGAATAATATCTGTTTGAAATATTTAATAACAAAGAATCATGAATAAACTCAATGAATATTGGACCCCATTCAAATTAAAATAATTATTTAATGCCACTATTTGTTACTTTTTTAATGTTTGGACTAAAATTAAACAATTCTTACATGTTATGATTAGCTTTTATATTGTATAAAAAATTAAAATGCATTAAACTTACATTCAAATTATTCCTTAAGTTGTCATTTTCTGTCATCATAATGACTTATCCACTAGAATATGTGGTGTTTAAGGATCTTCTCTACGTCATTATTATTTAATGCCCATTTAAGACCTGTGTTTAATCTAATGGGTTTGGGTCTATACCCCATTATTGAGACCCATTAAATATTGGGTATGCCCATACCCATTTATTTAATTGGATTTGGGTATGGATCTAGATGGGTAGGGGTGTTCATCGGTCGGTTCGGTTCGGTTTTTTCAAATTGCGGTTCGGTTTTTTGGTTTTCAGTTTAAGTATGCTTAATCCAATATCCGATCCGTTTTAATTTGGTTCGTTTCGGTTTTTTATAAGTCGGTTCGGTCTTTTTCGTTTTGGTTTCGGTTAGGAATTTAATATCAACAAAAAATATTATGAGATGAAAATACATAAAATAATTTATGGTTATTAAAAAACAAAGAAGATTTATGGAACGTGACGTGTAGCAAAATAATTCAAAGGCCCGGAAGAAAAAACAACATGAAAATGGAACAAAATCTAACCAAAATATAAAAACATTCATCTGAAGATACTATAAATTATTTGGGTGAAAAATAGTATTTAATTGGTGAGGAAAACATTCACCTAAAAATGGAAAAAAGTATACCCCTTGAAACTTTTACTGTTTAAGTTATGGGAGAAAAACAAATGATTTTTGATATTTTTCTATTTTTAATGTATGATAAGTTCAGTTCGGTTTTTTCGGTTTTTCGTATGCTTAATCCGATATCCGAACCATTTTAATTTGGTTCGGTTCGATTTTTACAATTTGGTTCGGTTTCGGTTCCGGTCTTTCCGGTTCGGTTCTTTACAGTTCGGTCGGTTTCTTCAGTTTTTCGGTTAATTTGAACACCCCTATAGATGACCCATATCCTACCCATTGCCATCTCTAGTATTGCAGAGTAAACTCAAGGAGATGTAGAGTCTCATGGGCATTGATTGATGAGAACACTTGAAGTAGGGGAGGACTAGCCTATTGGGCCTGGGGGTCAATTTTTAGCACAACAATCTATGTATTTATGTTAAAAAAATAAACTAAAAACCACAGAGGATTTACGCTCAGGTCTTTTTACATCAATAGCTTTACTGTTAGTGTAGAAACCACTCGACTAGAGACAATTTTTACGAATTCTTAGGCATAAGTGGGTCCGCTCCTGTCTTGAAGCTAAGTAGAGTTCTTGGTTCAAGGTTTGAGATGGGTTCGTGTGGGGACACGACTCTGATCGGCTATGCATTAAAGCTGAGGCACATTCATGTTGGATAAGCTCAATCAAGATAAAATAAAATAAATAAAATAATAATAAGATAAATTAATGAAGGGGACAAAGCGTGGCGCAGTGCTAAAAGAATTGGAAAAAAGGAGAATGCATAATACGGCTTGGACTGCGCAGCCATTCCTAAATTCAACAAGCGTGATGATTGTGGCAAGAAATAAGGAGAAATCTATTATTAAAGATGCGCACACAAAGGAAGAAAGTTATTTCTTTGTTCTTTCTAGTGATTGTACTCTATATATACATAGGCATGTGAGAGAGAGTGGGTGTGAGCAAATGAACGTGTGGTAAAAGAAGAGAAAAAGGAGAAATAAAAAAAAAAAGAGAGTGTGTGAGTTTGCATGTATTAGAGAGTAGAAAAAGGCAGACGTTGCCTCACATATTTGTATCAGAAAAAAAAAATTTCTTCCTCTGTTAGATTTCGTTTCTCCTCTCACAGCGCAAACACTCGTTCCTCTACAATACAAATCTCAAACAACAGAATGGTATCAGAGCCGATGGTGTCAACGGAGCCGGCAGAGCCGATGGTGATGCTGAAGTTACCAGGTGTTGGAATGCCACTCCCGCCAAAACTCACCGAAAGTAATTACGTACGGTGGAGCGCCGAGACGAGAGCGTTGCTGAAATCGCAAGGGGGGGCGCATGTTCGTCGAGGCAAAGGTGAACGGCAAGGAGACCAAGGCATTACTCGATACCGGGGCAAGCCACAATTTCGTGACGGAGGCCGAGGCCAAGAAGTTGGGGCTTGATATTGAGGCCTTCAAGGGGAGGGTCAAGATGGCGTCCAAAGACACGCCCGTGCGTGGGGCTTATGGGAAATAGTCGAAGATGGATATTCACCCGATACGATGAGGTATACAAGGTCGCAAGGGAAGACGATGCGAGCCGCTGCCATAGAAAATAGTCTCGCGCTCGTCGTCATCCGCGAAGCAGTAGAATTTACTGGTGCCAGAGTGATAGGCGCAACAAGAAACGCCAAGGAAGCCTGAGAACTGTTGGAGAAAGCGTATAAAGACGCTGATAGCACTAACCAAGTTCAGCCACAAAAGCAGGGTGAACTTGAGACGACGAAGGAGGACGAGAAGAACGTTGAGGGCGAATCCGTACGAGAAGAGGTAGCTCGTGTCGTGGAGAGCGAGCGTGATAAAGATCACGCTGAGCCACTGGTGGAAAAGAAAAATGATGAACCACCAGAAAAACCCGAGATGGGAAAAGAAGAAGGCGAATCATCAAAGATGAAAGCCGATGACAATGAAGAGGAGGAAAAATATTCAAAGGCCGAGGAGCCCTCAAAGCTTGAGAAAGAGGAGACGATTGAAGAAACGCCGCCACGACAACCACCTAGAAAGTCGAGGAGATCGACGCGAAGGCATCGAAGAATGCCGATAAGATGAAAAACAAGGTCGACGCCGCCATGCATGCGTCGTCGAAGGCGAACGTAAAAGCCGTTGAGACACACGATACAATGTCCGAGAAAGGTGGTGAGATGGTTGAAGAGACAACCAAGCATGCTGAAGAAGCCATGCGAGGAGAGAACCAGGAACGCGGCATGAAAGAGACGACCGGCGCAGCCACGACGGAGGCCCTGCGACATGTGTATCGCAAATCGCTAAACAAATGACTGGAGAACCTACAGAGGTTGGTTCTAATAAGCAAAAATACGCTCACGCGGAAAAGGTACGTGAGATAGACAATGAAGTGAAAGCATGGATCGAGGCGAGGAACAAACTTGAGACCTACATGAATATCTTGAGGAGCCGAACTAACGACAAGTACAAGCTTGCCGGAAAATTGAAGACGGACAAGAAGGACGAGATCGCGACGACAACCAAGAAGGTCCCCAAGTTGATAAGCGATAACCAAACTATGAAAGAAAAAGAGGCGACTGACATAACCGCGAAGGAGACCTTTAAGATGCTGACGAAGGCCAAGCCACCGGAGGCGAAAGATCCGGTCGCCATACTGAAGAACCTTGAGCACGACAAAACTCGCAAAAAAATTGCGAAGGAGGTAAAATATAAATCCCAAAATATATTCGTGAACAACGATGTTGAGCAGTACAAAGCCGACACCGTGAAGGATATTTACGTCACCAATGAAAGCAGAAACACTGATGAGAATTTTTCGTTTCTAAGTAAAAACCCGAAAGAAAGGCGATACAAGGTTGTGTATATGGCTGATGCAACCAGTGAATACACGGTCGAACAGTTTAAAGAGTACGACCAAAGGAATGTGCCAGACGAATATCGGAAAACTGATCAGACTAAGGAAGAACGGTTTCACAGAAATGCCTGGTTTGGGAAGCACATGTTGAGCATTGAAGCGAAGTGCTCGAAGACGTTTGTTGACGGCAAATGGCGAGCCGCGACGTACGACAAACGAAAAAGAGTTAAGTTTAAGGAGGACTGAAAGACCGAAGGAAGATTGAGCTTAAGGGGGAATTTGTTGGATAAGCTCAATCAAGATAAAATAAAATGAATAAAATAATAATAAGATAAATTAATGAAGGGGACAAAGCGTGGCGCAGTGCTAAAAGAATTGGAAAAAAGGAGAATGCATAATACAGCTTGGACTGCGCAGCCATTCCTAAATTCAACAAGCGTGATGATAGTGGCAAGAAAATCTAAGGAGAAATCTATTATTAAAGATGCGCACACAAAGCAAGAACGTTAAGCAGTCCCAGTATTTATTTCTTTGTCCTTTCTAGTGATTGTACTCTATATATACATAGGCATGTGAGAGAGAGTGGGTGTGAGCAAATGAACGTGTGGTAAAAGAAGAGAAAAAGGAGAAATTAAAAAAAAAGAGTGTGTGAGTTTGCATGTAGTAGAGAGTAGAAAAAGGCAGACGTTGCCTCACATATTTGTATCAGAAAAAAAAAAAATTCTTCCTCTGTTAGATTTTCGTTTCTCCTCTCACAGCGCAAACACTCGTTCCTCTACAATACAAATCTCAAACAACAATTCAGTTGAGCCGCTCAACTTCATTATGAAACAACCCAATGAGGTTTTCGAATTCTTCTCGGTATAATAGAATTTTCGAGAAAAATATTGCAAGTCAAGCAGAATATAATGCTCCCATATTTTGACTTATGATAATGGTAATTATACTATATGTTTGCTTAGGCTATGATTACATAAATATAATAGGCTTTTTCATGCGGGATTCGATGGTGGATTTCATGCATGTCTTTTTCATTTTTTATTTTAATATTTTGCTCATTTGCTGTTAGAAATCAGGGTTTCGTAAATTGTAGTTTTTCATTTTCTTTTGTTGATTAGGTATCCATGGTATACACGTATTCACATTTTCAACGTTGTTGTTACTTACATGTAGTGATGTTGCTACTTATTATGCGTTCTCAGTAGCCCATTGCGTTCTGAATCTGTGTCATTTGATCTAACCTACTGCATATCAGATTCTATTCTCAATTCAGTGAAACATATGAATCTCATGAAATGTTTTAAGAAAGCTTATGCAGTAGCAGGCTAGCACCATACTGAGGCCTGAGAGTTATGAGGGCAAAAGGAGCATGCACGTAAGATTGGCCAAGCTCAAAAGAGAACCGTCGAAGCATAACCGTGAGCGCCACCTTGGCCTCGATCATCGCCATGTTCTGCCCGACGCAGACCCTCGGGCCAGCGCTGAACGGCACGTAAGAGAAAGGATTCTTAACCGCGCTCGATACGCCTCCCGCGAACCTCTCGGGTCTGAACTCGTTCGCATCGCTTCCCCAAATCTCGAGATCGTAGTGGAGTTTGGCCGTGAGGAGCATTAGATACACACCTTTCGGCAGCGTCGTGTTTCCGAGCTTCACCGACTTCGTGGGAGATCGCGACGTCAGTGGCGCTGGCGGATACATCCTCAGAACCTCCAGGAGGATCATGTTGACCTTAACACGAAAGTGTTCACATAAGGTTAGCACCATAAGGTTTCTCTATAATTCAATATATATCTCAAATAAAATCGAAAATAAATTAAACATATTATAATTCAAATATTTGAAATGTAATTTATTTATATTTTTTATTGAATAAAAAGGTAAAACGATAGAAATATGTTCATATTCGAAAATTAATCGAATGAGAATACGAATATTCAATCGAATACGAATAGAATATTATCGTATTCGACTCGATTTGATTCGTCTGCAACCCTAATTCCACTAAATTGGCACGCCACACGTTCCGAAGATGAAACTGATTTACAGGGATCCGAGTGAATATGTCACAAATAAACACTTAAAAATTCGACAATGGGTCTGAACCCACGACCTAAGAGGTGAAATACCATCCCCTCAAGCCATTAGGCCAACCCGGCGGCGAGGGACAATCATTTTTGTCAATCAGCGTTAGAGAGTTTCAGTGTTCTTACAATTTTGAGACGACCCAGTCTGTCGAAGGTTGGTTGGTCCTCGCCGAAAACTTGCTCGATTTCGTCCCTCGCTCGATCTTGCCATTCTCTGTGCCTGCAAAGCATCACCATAGTCCAAAGGATCAAAACAGAAGTGGTTTCGGATCCAGCAAAATAGAACAGTTTGCATTCGTCGATGACTTCTTCGTCGCTCATTCCATCCTCTACTTCAGCCTTGTTCGACTCCATCAAAGTGCTCAATAGATCGTCGTTTCGTATATCTTCTCCGCGCTCCATCGCCTTCTTCCGCCCGTCTATTATACTCCTCAAAAGGGTTCTTATTTCTTCGTGGATCGCTTGCAGCCTCCGATTAGCTTTCGTAGGAATGTACCTGATATAAAAGCTTCATCAGTTGCTAAAATGCAAATAAGATCGATTGATTGATTCGTATCTTTTTCATTACCTACCTCCATCCTGGGAAGAAAGTAAAGGGCAAGACTTCCAAAACGAGCTTTAGCTGCTCGTTTTGAAGATCGAACACCCTTTTCCCTTCTTCGTAGCTGCTGCCAAAAGCTGTTCGTGAGATCACGTCGCCCGATAAGTTCTCGAGGAAAGGCCAGACGTCGATTTCCACCGATTTATCATCGCCATCGCGAGAAAGCAAAGCGTCCCACTTGTCTGCCATGTTCGAGCATATCGATGAAATGTCTGGTACCATATTCTTGAAAACATATGTAAGCTTAGTAAGTTAGTATAGTAGTAACAGCCAACGTACTCAACATAGCTAGCTAGCTATTAGTTTTCAAAATTTTCTTACCTTCAACTTCTCCATGTGGAAAGTGGGATTCACAATCTTCCTATGCTTTGACCATTTCTCACCATCGAGCATCAAAAGCCCACCAACGATTGTTTCCCCAATGGGATTAGGTTGAATCTTGTGGTACACGTCAGTTTTGGTCAGAATCTCCTTCACAAGCTCAGGCTCGGCGATGTTCACCGTTGGAATTGGTCCGAACCATAAGAAAGAAGTCTTGCCTGTCGCCGGCAAAGGCGAAGTAGCTCAGGCAAAAAAAAAAAACAGAGAGGTGATTCAGTCATACTACTTACCGTATTTCGACTGGATTTTGTGGTAATAAGGCAAGACGTGAGAAGTCAAATCGTCGGAGAATTGGATGGGTTTCGTCTGTCGTTGCTTTGCGACGGCGATTAGGTCTGTTAGGTCGCCGACGACGAATCTGTACGGACTTCCGTCGAGGCCTTGTTTTCTCAGCATCTTTTCGAGCTTCTTGGGTTTTAACCAAACCCAGTTCAGAAACTTTATCACACATGCTGAGAATGTCATGTAGAACATCCATGTGAAGATCGTTGAAGAAGTTCCTACTTCCATCTTCATCGTGAGGAACTATTGATGGAGTCGGGAAGGTCTTTTCTTCTTCTTCGTAAAAAGTCAACCCCGCGAATGTGGAACACTTGCGTGCAATCATTTGTCTTATTATGAGCAACGGGTATTTAAGTTTTGTTTGTCTTATTTAGAGCAACGGGAACGGGTACTTTAGTTTTTTAGTTTTGGGTAAAACACAAAAATAGAGTATGATTTTACTCCAATGGGACTCTATATTTAACAAAAATATTGTGTTGATCAGCAAAGAAACTCCAGATCTAGAGTACGCACAAATTTTAACACAAAAGTAGCTTCAATTTCTATTCATTATATTTATTTTAATAATACATATTTTATTATATTTAATATTTGATACACTATTATAATACAAATAAAATTAAAAATAATATAATATTATTTAATAAAATAAAATTAAACTTAAAAATAAAATAATTTTTATGCGCTGCGTTGGAGATGCTCTTAACATGGGATGATTGTCAATTAGTATGGCCATGGTATCCGTGCCGTGTAGAGTATTGTATCTTAAAAGTCTCCGGTTATAAAATGAAAAGAGTAGATGGAAAATTTGGTGCTTAAACTATACACACTCCTATTTCACTGTTGGTGTTGAAACTTTTATATGTGTCGTTTGCGTTCTTAAACTATGCAAAACTATTCATTTTCAATTCTTTGACCAAATTCTCCAGTTAACTAACCGGTGGCCCAAAAACGAGGGGGTAAAAAAGTCACTTACTATAATGAAAACAAAAAAAACTTAAAAAGAAGGTGCAAGATTTCCACCTACCCAGTTCTATTTGTGGGACGGAGGTGCTTGATGAGTCCAGCTAGTTTCAGACGAATTCAAGCCTCTTGGCGTGCTTGAGAAGACGTAGAAGAAGAAGGTGCAAGATTTCCACCTGCCCAGTTCGTATTTGTGGGATTTTGATTCAAATTAGGGTCGTGAGAAGTAACATGGTTGTCTGAAATGCTCCTCGAAACGTTTCTTGTAGCAAATTCTTCTAACTGGGACACATAGCTCTGCTCGGGCACTGACGAGCTCCAACTAGGATGAAGAGGAATTCTTTGCATGCACTAAGGAAGATGCCTGCAATTTAGGGCGAGCAAGCACACCTCATTACGGTGATTTAGGGTTTGGGTTAGTTCGTCAATATAGGAATTCAAGTCTACAGTGATTTAGGGTTCCAGTTTATATCGTGAAACTTGAACGATCGAAGATCCTTCAATTTCAATGGAGATGTTGAGATTTGTGAGCATGTTACTTTCTTTTAACGAGTTTTGTTTCAAGCTTTTTTTTTACTATTTCTAACTACAAAATCCTTAAAAGACGAAAATACCCTTTAGTGAATTCTACGGTTAAAATATGATCGAATAGGTGAAAATAATCGAAATGAAGGGTTTTGCATACTTTAAGAACCAAAAAACAACACATTTTAAACTTTGAGCACCACAGTGAGACACCAGTATAGTTTAAGCACAAGATTTATACAAAAAAAACATGATTAAGTATCTATTATTTATTAAGCTAATTATCCCTCAATTAATTTGGCCATGACCTGTCAACTGGAATTATAATTTTATCATTAATATTTGATATAGTACATTAATATTTGATATAGTACATTAATAATAATAATCAAAATAATAAAAATTAAAATATTGACTTATTTTGGAAAGGGGTTTTTAGAGAAAAGTATCTGATGAGATATTAGCCTTAGAAATCAGTCCCTCAATGTTATAATTTGTGAATGGGTAATGTCATTAGGCAAAGAAAAACTGATTTTGAGGTACTAATTTACAAAGTTATATTAAACGTGAAGGCTCAAAGGAACTGAATCATAATACCAAAATTCGACTGGGTATTTATCTCCAAATTCCACTTATATTAAATTCAGTTTACTCAATATATAATATATAATATCACCAACAAATTATGCATCCACAATCAAACTAATACATTTACTTAAAAGAATACTAGTTTTATGCCCGTGCATTTCACGGGTGTGAAAAATATGTGCAATTGATATAATATAGTATTTTCCAATTTGTTAGTGGGCGGGTTTTTATTTTTATTTTTTGTTTTTATTTGTTTAATATAATAAAAATGGACAGGTGGCGCATGGAGACAAAACTATATTTGATTGTATATATACGATGTATATTACTAATTTCATAATTTGGCAAAAATAACAAAGTTTATTAAAAATTAGAACAAGGACACCTTATTGGTGCACATTATTGCTCATTCCTATGGGCCCCCTCTTCAATTTTGAGGGGGTCTTTCAACTTTTCCATATTACTAGTTTTGGCCCGTGCAATGCACGGGTATTATATACGCATCATTGATGTAAAAACACGACGGAAACAAATTCTTGTAACTAACTTCACAATTATTACCCACGGGGTGATTATCATTTTCCGCTATACTTGATGGCTGAGACAATTTAAGCAATGTGTTGGAGGTTTACACGTGTCCCACCGTCAATTATAAGTTGATACGATAATTTAATGCCTTGGCTTACCTACCCATTTGGATATAATCCAACTCTCAATAAAAGTATGACATGTTTTATGTGTTCAGTGAAACTCAGTATGTTTAAAATGGTTGGAGTAGAATACGTAGCGTGCGACGTGTCATTTTTTTAAGTAGAGTTAGATTATACTTTGGGTAGTAAAGACAAAACCTAAATTAATTACGTGTATGAAAAAAGTAATAATGTCGCTAAGATATAGATAGAAGTGAACTTCATATGCATATCATAATTTCGTAATATAACGTATCATATCTTAAATAAGAACTTTATAAAATTTTTTCAAATAAAAAGAAATTGGAAATAATAATATATTCAACTTATTTCGTTGCAATTATTTTCTTTTTTTTTTGGGAAAGTGAGCAGTCTATATTGCAACAAAACCAGCCCAGCACTAAATTGCAGATTTTTCCAATAATAAATAATGCTACTTTTTTTTTTTCTAAATTGACTATAAAAAACATACAATTTAATTTTTACCGTATGTAATGTATTGGCCGCCGAATAATAAACACGAATTCCGATATCAAAACGTTCAGCTATTAGACATGAAGTGAAACCTACATTAACTGCGTCAGACAAAACACAAATACTCAAAAATCATAAATAGAATAAATTGGTTTCACCTGTAGATAAGTCATCGATTCTTTGAAGATAGCTAAATCAATTGCAAAAAAACTACTGTACAGGAAGTAATAACACTAATCAAAGTCGATTAACACAAAACCCAAGTGACATGAAAGTGAATAAAGCAAGTGGAACTTGAATGCTGAGTAAAGAAGTATTATTTTGTTAAGGCGAGTGTGTTCCATTTCCTTCTTTGCTGCTCAAAGGTTCACATTACAGCAGAGTTTGTTCATCTCCGCCAAGCTGCTTAGCGAAAGCACACTGTAATAAGCCAATGAATCCAAATCATCTAGCCTCTCACTGAGCTTCCTCTTTCGTCAATGGCAATCTCTCATCAGATACAAACTCCTTGTACCATAACTCGTACTTATTCACAGCTAACACCAATGGGCCAAGAATCTCCCCCAAGAACATATCTTGCAGCATTGTAGAAAGTCAGAACGTTGCTTATTCGTGATTATTTTAGGATTCTTTTTCTCTTACCATGTGGTGGTATATATGGTGAGTGTTTTCTAGCAGATGAATTAACAAAATTAATCGCCTGTTAGAATAACCCTTCGAGCGTCTTCTTCGCGAGGAAGCTGAAACCACTAACTAAAGTACATTGAACAACGATAGGTATTTAGTGTGATCTTGTGGCCCCGACCCGCCTACGCTGCTACATTCACTATATTAACCTGCGTGCCATTACAATTCTCGGGAACTTGAGCATCTTTTTGCCATCCGACCAAAACAGCCATGTCATCAATTCAAACGAAATGTGTTCTCCGAATTTGTTCCCCCAAGACTTGTCTGAAACGTTGCGTCCCCATTCGTACAGTTCCAGAACATCATCAAAGGAATTGGGCTACTCGTCGTTTTGTCGAACATGGCCTTCAAATCAGCCCCAAGGTTGTGAGGTAGAGATTGCGATAAGCTGCGGTGGCGTACCTTAACATGACTGAACCTTTCGTCTTTTGGGACATAAATGATCAGGCCTTGTGAATTGGCATTTGCTTTCCTTCTTAGGATCTAGCAAGGAAGAATCTTTATCACCATTGCTAAAAGTACTAAAATTTCAGTAAGAAGAATGAGTGCATTCAATGACGTCGAGCGCATTGATATCGACTGTCGAGCGTAAATTAACACACAATTAAAGAACAATTATAGTATCAATAAAAAGGTACCTCTACTATACGAATACTATACGAAGAATATGAGTGCATGGAGAACAAAACCGGAAATAAGCATCATTCACAATGATAAGACCAATAAGCCACAAGTAATGCAATCAAAAGCCAAGCGCTGCACAAAATTGAGATTTAATTCCTTAAGGTTCTATTATCTTTTGTTATTACCCTGAAAGAGGATTAACGCGGGCATAAGAAACAACTCCGATGATGAACAACAACAGAACACACATCAATGCAATGCAACCAAGAATGGACAGAAAAATCACCAATGAATCGTAGTTCATACCGAGTGTGTTTCAGTATCTTTTGACGTACCCATGAGCACTCACCTACCATTTTTTGTTGTTTAAACCGCACAACTCTCTTAGAGACCTTTATTCAAACACTTCAGACCTTTCTCGATCATGACGGCATAGAGAACCTTAACGTTGAGAAACCCTTCTTTTAACTCATGTTTTCTATGTCCAATCCAAACCCTTCTTTTAACTCATGTTTTCTATGTCCAATCCACGGAGCAGCTCCCACCTCCCAAAATATTTTAAGAAAACCACCAATGGGGTAGTGAGACCAAAAATCTAATGACTCTTGTTTGAAAAATGGGACTTCATTACCTCCAGTGAAAAGTAGGCATTTTTTTTCTAAGCCTTTCTGCTTTGGAGGTTGATCTGAACGGCTGGGCTGTAAACCCGATGTTTTGCTTTAGTCTCCACGTGCACCCGATCAACTCGTGTGCAAAGCAGTATTTTTTAGCAACAATAATGGCTTGGATTTGAGATATCAGAAAATGAACACAAACTAAAACAATTCAGATATCAGATGCTCTATATTTCCCTTTATCGAAGTTGGATATACCGTCAATAACCTCTGCAACTCACCATGCATGTTCGGGAATTCGTTGTCCTATAATAACTGCTTGTTCTGATCATAACCACCTAAAAATCAGTCCAAAAACTCACAACATTGTTGCAGTTAAACTAAATCACTCCAGAACAAACAAAACCTATATCCATCTCAAATGATGCAAGGGATGGTACCATCCCTGCGAAGATGGATAACACATGATGCAATAACTTTCATGAGGCGTAAAGTTTATTTGTCTTCTTAACTGACACGATTTTCTTAACAGCAAGATTTATAACCCTTAACAGAGCACCATTGACAATGGTTCTTGTGCGAAGAAAGGCGAATTCCCCAGAGCCAAATGCAAGAATCTGAAAATCGATGTGGTGGTGTTGAAAAGGATATCAAATGGAGTGGTCTCACAAAGAGTGAGAATGAGGAACTCACCGTCCCGGCACATAATCTCTTGTTCTAACGTATACAGAACAGAATGTCGATGATATGATTCTAAGCACGATCCTTGGTTAACATGCATTATATGTCTAGCAATAACCCTCAAATTTCAAACATGGCACATAGATTTTCAGAACTCAATGAGAAAGAACATGAACACACACCGGAACAAAACACATGAACTATGAAGCTTATCTAATTCAAAGGACAGAAAGAAAAATCAAATTATAAGAATTAACCGTATATCCATGTGATGAAGGAACATAATACTAACTCTCAGCAACAAAATTCCTCTCCAAATGAATCCTCATGCCAATTCTGTCCCCTGAAAAATTCTTGTAATTAAAATCAATAACACGATATTCAGACATAAATTATCCTCCACATATTTCTTCGAACACTTCATGCGCCTCGTCAGCGTTCGAACTCGAGACGCAGGCCAGGGCCAAATGCCGTGAAAGCCTACCTACCTAGACATTCTTTGCGTCGGCTATCAACGACGAAGAGCTCTCTTCGCTCTTCTTCTCGTCCTCGGTGTTGATGGGCGCATGGACATTTCTGATAGCGATCTACTATATGCCGTTGGTCTGAAGCGCACCACTGCAGTGCACCAGTAGTTCGCCGGCACGCGAACCCTAATAGTTGGGCGCAAGCATGATTTTTGTATAGTATGATTTTTGGTAGATGACAACGAATTTAGCGTTGCTCTTGGGTAAAAAATAATTCTTCAGCCTAATATTTATCCGTTTGAATATTAATGGAGGAAGATGAGCAGACTCGCGTTGAACTTTGAGACTAACGTAGTGGCAGACTGGCAGTAGGAGAGCAAGAGACTATTGATGAATTAGCTCAGGCAAAAAAAAAAAACAGAGAGGTGATTCAGTCATACTACTTACCGTATTTCGACTGGATTTTGTGGTAATAAGGCAAGACGTGAGAAGTCAAATCGTCGGAGAATTGGATGGGTTTCGTCTGTCGTTGCTTTGCGACGGCGATTAGGTCTGTTAGGTCGCCGACGACGAATCTGTACGGACTTCCGTCGAGGCCTTGTTTTCTCAGCATCTTTTCGAGCTTCTTGGGTTTTAACCAAACCCAGTTCAGAAACTTTATCACACATGCTGAGAATGTCATGTAGAACATCCATGTGAAGATCGTTGAAGAAGTTCCTACTTCCATCTTCATCGTGAGGAACTATTGATGGAGTCGGGAAGGTCTTTTCTTCTTCTTCGTAAAAAGTCAACCCCGCGAATGTGGAACACTTGCGTGCAATCATTTGTCTTATTATGAGCAACGGGTATTTAAGTTTTGTTTGTCTTATTTAGAGCAACGGGAACGGGTACTTTAGTTTTTTAGTTTTGGGTAAAACACAAAAATAGAGTATGATTTTACTCCAATGGGACTCTATATTTAACAAAAATATTGTGTTGATCAGCAAAGAAACTCCAGATCTAGAGTACGCACAAATTTTAACACAAAAGTAGCTTCAATTTCTATTCATTATATTTATTTTAATAATACATATTTTATTATATTTAATATTTGATACACTATTATAATACAAATAAAATTAAAAATAATATAATATTATTTAATAAAATAAAATTAAACTTAAAAATAAAATAATTTTTATGCGCTGCGTTGGAGATGCTCTTAACATGGGATGATTGTCAATTAGTATGGCCATGGTATCCGTGCCGTGTAGAGTATTGTATCTTAAAAGTCTCCGGTTATAAAATGAAAAGAGTAGATGGAAAATTTGGTGCTTAAACTATACACACTCCTATTTCACTGTTGGTGTTGAAACTTTTATATGTGTCGTTTGCGTTCTTAAACTATGCAAAACTATTCATTTTCAATTCTTTGACCAAATTCTCCAGTTAACTAACCGGTGGCCCAAAAACGAGGGGGTAAAAAAGTCACTTACTATAATGAAAACAAAAAAACTTAAAAAGAAGGTGCAAGATTTCCACCTACCCAGTTCTATTTGTGGGACGGAGGTGCTTGATGAGTCCAGCTAGTTTCAGACGAATTCAAGCCTCTTGGCGTGCTTGAGAAGACGTAGAAGAAGAAGGTGCAAGATTTCCACCTGCCCAGTTCGTATTTGTGGGATTTTGATTCAAATTAGGGTCGTGAGAAGTAACATGGTTGTCTGAAATGCTCCTCGAAACGTTTCTTGTAGCAAATTCTTCTAACTGGGACACATAGCTCTGCTCGGGCACTGACGAGCTCCAACTAGGATGAAGAGGAATTCTTTGCATGCACTAAGGAAGATGCCTGCAATTTAGGGCGAGCAAGCACACCTCATTACGGTGATTTAGGGTTTGGGTTAGTTCGTCAATATAGGAATTCAAGTCTACAGTGATTTAGGGTTCCAGTTTATATCGTGAAACTTGAACGATCGAAGATCCTTCAATTCCAATGGAGATGTTGAGATTTGTGAGCATGTTACTTTCTTTTAACGAGTTTTGTTTCAAGCGATGTTTACTTTTTTTTTTTACTATTTCTAACTACAAAATCCTTAAAAGACGAAAATACCCTTTAGTGAATTCTACGGTTAAAATATGATCGAATAGGTGAAAATAATCGAAATGAAGGTTTTGCATACTTTAAGAACCAAAAAACAACACATTTTAAACTTTGAGCACCACAGTGAGACACCAGTATAGTTTAAGCACAAGATTTATACAAAAAAACATGATTAAGTATCTATTATTTATTAAGCTAATTATCCCTCAATTAATTTGGCCATGACCTGTCAATTGGAATTATAATTTTATCATTAATATTTGATATAGTACATTAATATTTGATATATTACGATTATATCCCCATTAATTTCCTTATACATAATAATAATAATCAAAATAATAAAAATTAAAATATTGACTTATTTTGGAAAGGGGTTTTTAGAGAAAAGTATCTGATGAGATATTAGCCTTAGAAATCAGTCCCTCAATGTTATAATTTGTGAATGGGTAATGTCATTAGGCAAAGAAAAACTGATTTTGAGGTACTAATTTACAAAGTTATATTAAACGTGAAGGCTCAAAGGAACTGAATCATAATACCAAAATTCGACTGGGTATTTATCTCCAAATTCCACTTATATTAAATTCAGTTTACTCAATATATAATATATAATATCACCAACAAATTATGCATCCACAATCAAACTAATACATTTACTTAAAAGAATACTAGTTTTATGCCCGTGCATTTCACGGGTGTGAAAAATATGTGCAATTGATATAATATAGTATTTTCCAATTTGTTAGTGGGCGGGTTTTTATTTTTATTTTTTTGTTTTTATTTGTTTAATATAATAAAAATGGACAGGTGGCTCATGGAGACAAAACTATATTTGATTGTATATATACGATGTATATTACTAATTTCATAATTTGGCAAAAAATAACAAAGTTTATTAAAAATTAGAACAAGGACACCTTATTGGTGCACATTATTGCTCACTCCTATGGGCCCCCTCTTCAATTTTGAGGGGGTCTTTCAACTTTTTCATATTATCATGTAATATATCACAGTCTTCAAGAGCCGTTCCCGGAACAATTATTATTACGTCTCATCATTAATAGCATCATCAACTTTGTTGCGTAAAGATCTGAATCGTGAATATATTCCAACCTAGAAAAAGGTTTTCAATCTTTACTTAAAAAAAATCAATACCGTAAGGGTCGGAATAAGGGCGAAAACTTCCTCCTCAGACTCCGGTAAAATGTGTTGGAAATGATAATATTTTTCTAAATATTAATGTTGGAGTTGTTTTAATTTAATGTTTTTGTGCATTAGGTTGTTTTTGTTAATTGTTGTATTTGGTTGATGTGTTTGGTTTATGTTGTATTTGGTTGAGGTGTATTAGCTATTATGTATTAGGAGTGTATTACCTTGTAGTATATATATGTGTTGTAAGTGTGTGTATATTATGATGTATGGAATGTATGGAAGTTTCATGTATATTATGATGTTGTAATTTCCCTCCTCGAAGCTATAGCCACCCCTACCATATTATTTTTCTTATATACTAAAATTAAAACCAACATTGGTATCAGAGCTATGGCGATGAACAGCTCGCTTACGGTTCCTGTATTGGATGGCAAAAATTACAACAGATGGTCGGCCCAGATGAAAGTCCTCTTCGACTACCACGAATTGCTAGAGATCGTGGAGAAAGGCTTTGATGAAGTCAAGGATACCGCCACCGATCCAGAGAAGGCTATTTATCGTGAAAGTAAGAAAAAAGATAAGAAGGCGTTGTTCCTTATTCAACAAGGAGCAACAGATGACGTGTTCGAAAAGACCGAAGCAGCAACAACGTCAAAGAAAGCCTGGGAAATTCTTATGACGGCATACCAAGGAGATGACAAGGTGAAGAAAGTCCGACTGCAGACGCTAAGGCGACAATACGAAAGCTCGCAGATGGAGGCCACTGAATCGGTGTCAAACTACATAAGTCGACTACTGGTGTTGACAAATCAAATGAAACTATACGGTGGAAAGCTAGAAGATGAGGCTATTGTCGAGAAAATTCTACGATCGCTGACCGATAAATTTGATCATATTGTGGTGGCAATTGAAGAAGCGCATGACTTGTCAAAGATGTCCGTGGATGCGTTGACCGGTACCCTACAAGCCCATGAACAACGTATGGTTGAGAAGAAAACAATTATGAGAGACGAAGGTGCCATCGAAGGAGCTCTAGCGGCGTTTAAAGTGAGCGGAAAAGGAAGACGAGCAAATGAGGGTACAAACAATGTTGAAGACGAGGATGAAACAGATGTTGCCGAAACTTTCAAATACAAACCGAAGCAAACACAACCATGCAAAATCTGCTTCAGAAACAACCACGAAGAAAGCGCTTGTTGGTACAAAGGAAAAGGTGCACTCCGATGCTATTATTGTAATAAAATCGGACATCTTGAAAGGTATTGCAGGCTGAAAAATCGAGAACATATTCAGCGACAACAAGCGAATTTTTTCGAAGGTCAAGAAGAGGCTCTTCTTATGGCGAATGAAGAGGTGAATGAACAAACATGGCTAATCGATAGTGGTTGCACAAGTCACATGTGTAAAGACGAGAAATTATTTTCACGGTTGATCAAATCAATCAAGACGAAAATTCGACTTGGAGATGGCAAAGCAATTCAAGCGGAAGGTAAAGGAGTAATACGGATCAAAACTAAGCAAGGAAAAAGTTTTTCTTTGAAGTTCAATGAAAACTGTCAAGGTGTTGAAGAAAAATGCATGTACGCGACGTTGGAACCTTCCTCATCAGAAGAAGTAACAAAATATCGTGAAGGGGGATTTATGATGAAGGAGGAGAAGCCTTTGACTAAAGAAAAGAAAGTTCGAGGGTCATTGAAGGACTCAAAAGCAAGGAGGAGCAATTCCAAACCGAAACATCTTGTTCAAGGTGAAAACCCTAAAAAGGTAATAAAAGTGTTTTCTCGTGAATGTGTTGTAACTAAGAAGCCGTTTCACAATCAACGAAGGAAGTCGAGAAAATTTCAAAATACCTCTACTAGCGGAGTAATGGAACATGTTGGCATCAAGGATCATGACAAGGCCAAACTCGGATATTATCGTTTCAATCGATTTAAGTGCGTTAAGAAAAATATTAAGGAGGAGTGTTGGAAATGATAATATTTTTCTAAATATTAATGTTGGAGTTGTTTTAATTTAATGTTTTTGTGCATTAGGTTGTTTTTGTTAATTGTTGTATTTGGTTGATGTGTTTGGTTTATGTTGTATTTGGTTGAGGTGTATTAGCTATTATGTATTAGGAGTGTATTACCTTGTAGTATATATATGTGTTGTAAGTGTGTGTATATTATGATGTATGGAATGTATGGAAGTTTCATGTATATTATGATGTTGTAATTTCCCTCCTCGAAGCTATAGCCACCCCTACCATATTATTTTTCTTATATACTAAAATTAAAACCAACAAAATGTTGGCTATAAGGCAAATCTATTGTCATTAGTTGCAAAATAGTTAATCGTTTAACATATAAAAATAACCATCGTAACTATTAGGGTATTCCATACCTCATAATCAGATACACCGTAAGGTCTAGTGTAAGAGTTAAAGCAACTAACATTCTTCGAAACCAAACATAGAATGAAAACAACATTAAGTCTAAACAACGATACCGGAGAATTCTTTTCACATTCTCATATTTGACTTGATTTCCATGACTCTTCGCGTACATGAGTCCCATGTCAAACGCTCTAATACAAAACGAAGATTAAACAAACGATAATTATAAAGAGAAGACAACATGAATAGTAGAGTTTAAGCTAATGTCACTTTCCCTGGGAGCTTAACATCGAAGGACTGCGACAATACAAGAAAATGATCTTGAAAATTTTGCAGGATTTCTGCAGCTTCACAGTCCATTACGCACGTAGTATTTTGAGGAAGTTCTGCGCATGAATATATTAAAACCACTTTCAATAAAGAAACTCAACAAAAAAATTAGTACTTATACAAACATACCAACATTTAACTTGGCTATTGATTACATAGCAACTACATGGACAAGCAAAATGACATTCTTTACCCGGTAATTAAGTACCTTCTTAAAGATTTTGCTCTTGTACGGGAGGTGTGCCTCGTCTATGGACTCCTTAGCACCATGTTGCATGTTAATTTCGGCACGGTCGTCGATGGTTTGGAAGATGATTCGTCTGGCCCAAGTTGAACGGTGCAAATGATTCGGTTGGAACCTACCAACATTTACTTGGTTATCTATACTATATAAAAGTTGGATGTGGGCTCTCATTGACCACTCCCATAGCCAATCCCCATGTGACATGTCATCATTAGAAATGCAAATGACTCTTTTAGGTCTATATGAGGTTGTAATTACACATGCCATTTTATTAAGTTAATAATTAATTATACTAATGACTTTTAGGGCTATTATGAATAAAAAAATGTTTCGTCCTATTGTAATTTGACAAATATACCCGTGATAATTTAAAGAGTCCAAATATTATTTGGGTTTTGAATGAAAACCGAGTTAACGAGAAATGATTAATGGTCTTAACACAAACCTTATATACTACATGTAACGGTCTCAGACAAACCCTAATGTATACATATAATTACATATATAAATAACGCAACCACATGAACGTGCTACGTACCCTTGATAATCTAATCTAATGTGAGCTAAAATGTGACATTATAGCATTGACAGAGTAAATAGAAATAACCCCATCTGAGAGTGCATGGCTTTAACATGCAAAAAAAAAAAGAAACCATAATAATAATAATAATAATTATAGTCAAATAATCATGCCCTCGCGTGTGTTGAATAATAATAATTTTGTTATGATGATTCAAATTTGAATTTACAAGGATGGATAGTTGAAGGACCAAAATATAGTGCAATTAAAACCAAGTTAATGAGAAAAGATTATGGTGAAGCGGTAACGGTTTTAAAGAAGCACTTTATGAGATGTAGACGTGTTGAAACTTCCACCTTCCACAACAAGATGGTTTAATACGTATGTAGACGTGTTTCCCTCTAAACCCTACAGAAGCACTTTTTATGATATTTATGGTATGCCTTTCGGATTTTTCTTTTAATTTAATTGAAGTGAATTAAATTAAATTAACTATGCCTTTCGGATTTTCTTTTAGGTCTACTTACGTTGAGTAGTTCATGGGTTTTCTTTACAGCTATTTATATATATTGGTTTGATGAATTAATATTCATATAGCAAAAGTTACTTGGAAACAACAATGGTCTTGCCTAAAAATTATTGCGTACTTGGTTCTTTAAATCCTAAAGTCGGGTGTTGCACCATAACTGTTAGGCTTTTGCGATCATGGAAGGTAACAAATTTTAAAAGGAACGGAGAGCTATCAGTGTCAATCTCATGTTACTCGACGAAATGGTTTGAACACTGTTCTTTTATTCTTTTGCAAGTTACTTCTTTCAAAATCTGCACAAATCTGTTTTGATGTGTTATAGGATGCTCTCATGCAAGCTTCTATCCATAGTACGCGGGTCGATCTCTTTGAGGACATTCTTCAAGATGGATGCATCTTTTCTATATCCGACTTTGATGTTATCAGTGCTTCCCTATATTACAGTACTGATAAATCAGGTTCTAAATAGGTGAGATGCTGGAATAATCAAGCTAAAATCATAACTGGAATATCATCATCTGATTCAGAGCAAGTTTGTAATGAGGTATAAGTGTTTATATGCTTCATTTTTTAGCTTAATATCTTACATTCATATTCTTTATATACTATAGGGTGGAGATGATAGGTCATTCCTGATAAAAGACTACCTAGATAATCGTTTGATGTCAGAATTCGTTTTTATTCTTCGAGTGCCCAAAACATTTGATGATGAAATTAAGGTGTTGTATGTTTTTGGAGTCAATTAGGAAGAAGATATAATTATAGTAAAATCAAACATCAGAAACTACAGTGCAATCAACGTTAATTTTTATCATCTCTAGTGCGGGTTACTGAAGTGAGGTGTGCCAAGAAGGTGCTCGATGAAATGATTGAGAGGGGTGTGAGGGCCAACATTCTCAGTTGAGGAAATGAGATGTTGAGTACGGGAAAAGTTGATGCCATTATTGCAGAGTACCCGTACCATTTGAGGAATAGGAATGCTTATGAAAAACAAGATTAACTTTTTATGCACATATAAGAGGTGCAGTGGAGCAGCTATGCTCTTTATAGCATGGCGAAGTAAGGTTAGTCCAAGTTTGCTTTCATATAATCAGTAGTGCATGGATTATGCGTAGATGTTGATTTCTTGAGGACATATCGGGTGATTGAACTAGGACTGGAGTTGGGATATGCACCATCAGAGTTTACTACATGATCTTGGTTGTTAACATTGCGAAAGCTCAAAAGGTTGTCAACCTAAGCAAGATAGATTCAAATAGAACCAAAAAAATTCTTACGCTAGCGTGCAACGTTTCATCTTTGTCATTAGCTTGAAGTTTCTGCTGTTTGCTTATTTGTGTTCCAGACCAGGGCGAGCCCGATGTTTGTTGGTTGCTCCTTTGTTTTGTGGTTGTTTCATGAAGGATTAATATAATAGTTTCCTTAGTTTAAATTTTATTCAGTAGCCCCTCTATCTATGCGACCTTATGTAAACTTTTGTCATCGGCTCTATTTGCAAAATAGTGAAAATGTTTGGCGTGACGTTGCTGCAGAAGCTTCAGAGTCCGAACTCTTCTCAGCTTAAATGATCTCTGCTAGACGCTACAAGTATCCCTTTGTTATCATTATCTTTTACTATAGTTATTGCAGTCGTTTTTTTCTCTGTACGTGATTGTGGAAATGTTTATTACTCTTGAGATATTGTGATTTGAGATCGGTTTGCTCTCCTTAGATTGTTGTATGGCCAAGCTTATGTGACTGTTCTCGCTGTGGCTCAGTGTAGTTAGCGAGCTTGGATTTGTTTATCTAGGTGTTATGAGGATCGTCATGGTGATTTCGTCGTATCCGCTTTCAATGACAATTACTGTACAGGTTTGGTCCTTCAATATATTCCTTTTTTCCATCACCCTGTAATCGACGATCCTCCCACCCAGAATATGATGTATCCATGTACGAAGGTTTTGTACCAAATTGTGTTCGAAAGTTAAAACCATCGAAATCTTCAAGCCTTTTCATTAGCTATGTTTTTCAGGGTTTGTTTGTTTTACACTTCGTTTAGTGGGTTGTTGGAGTGTCAGTTCTTACTTTGTTTAGTGATCCACTTTGTAGAAAATACGGAATGTTGATTTTTAGTATTAAGCATTGGTTTCATTTTGAAACTTCTTATACATTCTTCATAATCATCAACACTGAAGATCTCATCACTCAGCATCATCTTATTTTTGGATGAGCCAAAGGTCTTAATTTAAGATGTGTTTGATTCTTATAAAGGGTTAACATTTCGGTAATATAAGAAACTTTTTCTTGATCAACTTTGTCTTCTATTGGGAAACTTGAAGGACTTAAAAAATACGATTCACTTTCTGTCTTGCATAGCGTTTGGGTTTTCAATTTGATGTCGGTGCTATAAAAAAAAATTATTTAATAGTATAGACGTACATTAATTATATATTCAAAAGATGTGCTTATTGGTAAAAATAGCAAGTAGTTTCTCAAATTGCAAGTCTTATTGTCTTCAATATCAAATATTAACAGAAGCTGACGACATTATATATGAAGTGAGTAGCTAGAGAAGATAATATGCCTAAATATATGCATCCCAATCCGACCATTTGACTAGTTGGGTGATCGATAACGGTGCTACAATACATGCTACACCACGTCGGGATTTCTTTGCCTCATATACCGCTGGTGATTTTGGACGAGTTATTATGGGAGACGATGGCGTTGCTAGAGCCATCGGTATCAGTGACGTGCGCTTGCAGACAGAGAACGGCAATACATTGATTTTGAAGGCCGTGAAGCATGTTCCAGAGCTTCGCATGAGTTTGATGTCCACTGGAAAGCTAGATGACGAAGGTTTTCACAGCCACTTTGGAGATGGAAAATGGAAGCTCACTAAAGGCTCCTTGATCGTGGCGAAAGGAGAGAAGACGTCATCTCAGCTTTATGTGACGCAAGCAAAGATTGCAGATTCTACCGTGAATGCAATCGACGATGGTGGTGCGACGGAGCTTTGGCATAATAGACTCAGTCACATGAGCGAAAAGGGACTGGTGATACTAGCCAAGAAGAATCTTCTATCTGGCGTGAAGAATCCTTCGTTACGAAGATGTGATCATTGCTTGGCTGGGAAGCAGACCCGAGTCGCGTTCAAGAACATCACTCACTCGCCGAAATCAGGTATACTCGATCTACTTCACTTCGATGTTTGTGGTCCTATGAAAACAAGAACACTTGGTGGTGCTGTTTATTTTGTTACTTTTGTAGACGATCACTCGAGGAAGATCTGGGCTTATACGTTGAAGTCCAAGGACCAAGTGCTAGATGTTTTCAAGAAATTTCACGCTTTGGTGGAGAGGCAGACAAACAAAAAGCTCAAGTGTATATGGACGGACAACAGAGGGGAATATTGTGGTCCTTTTGATGAGTATTGCAAGAGATATGGTATTCGACATCAAAAGACGACTCCAAAGACACCTCAGTTAAATGGCTTAGCTGAGAGGATGAACAGAACACTGATCGAGAGAGTGAGATGTTTGCTATCACAGTCGCAGTTGCCGAATTCTTTCTGGGGTGAGGCATTAAATACAGTTGTCCATGTTTTAAATCTCACACCTTGTGTTCCTTTGAGATTGAGGTAACAGATAAGATTTGGTTCGGAAAGGAAGTCTCGTATGATCACCTGCGCGTGTTTGGGTGCAAGGCATTTGTTCACATCCCAACAGACGAGCGATCAAAGCTTGATGTGAAAACACGACCGTGTGTATTCATCGGTTATGGTCTTGATGAGTTCGGGTACAGATTTTACGACCCCGTGCAGAAGAAGCTTATCAGAAGCCGAGATGCTGTGTTTGTTGAAGACCAGTGCATACGAGACATTCAGTCAAGAGGTCAGTTAAGAAGTCCAACGGTGATCTCCCTAATTTAGATCCACCTCCTGTACGTGTAGCATATCCGGATCAAGGGGGAGATGTTCCAGAATCTAGCCTGTGTTGGTAACGATGAGCCTATAGGTGATGTTGATGTTGAGCCAGTGGAACCTGTTGATGAAGCCGTCGAAGAACCTTCGGTTGAACCTCAGTTGAGAAGATCTGCTGGGGAGCATCGTTCATCCACGAGGCATCCTTCAGATGAGTATGTGATGCTAATAGATGCAGGAGAACCTGAGGATTACCAAGACACAATTTCTCTTGACGACAAGAATGAGTGGATGAAAGCTATGGTGGAAGAGATGCGATCTCTACATGAAAATCACACTTACGATTTGGTAGAGCTACCTCGAGGAAAGAAAGCTCTCAAGAATCGATGGGTTTATCGACTGAAAACTGAAGAAAAGAATTCTCGACCAAGGTACAAAGCTCGGTTTGTCGTGAAAGGTTTCGGTCAGAAGAAAGGTATTGACTTTGATGATATATTCTCGCCACGGGTGAAGATGTCCTCGATCCGAGTTGCTCTTGGTTTGGCGGCGCGCTTGAACTTGGAGATTGAGCAACTTGACGTGAAGACTGCATTCCTTCATGGTGACCTTGAAGAAGACATTTATATGGAGCTGCCTGAGGGATTAAAGTCAAGGGAAAAGAGCAGCTTGTTTGGAAGTTGAAGAAGAGTTTGTACGGCTTGAAACAAGCTCCGCGTCAATGGTACAAGAAGTTCGATTCTTTTATGACCAGTCACGAGTACACCAGAACCTCTTCGGATCATTATGTGTTCGTCAAGAGGTACTCCGATGACGATTTTATTATTCTTCTCTTGTACGTTGACGACATGTTGATTATAGGCCATGATACTAGCAAGATTGCGGTGTTAACGAGAGAGTTGAGCAAGTTTTTTGCGATGATGGACTTGGGAGCGGCGAAGAAAATTCTCGGCATGAAGATTTCTCGTGACAGGAAAAATCGGAAGCTATGGTTATCTAAAGAAGACTACATTGAGAAAGTTCTCGAGAGATTTTACATGAGTAAAGCCAAAGCGGTTTGTTCTCCACTTGCAGGTCATTTCAAGTTTGTCATCTGAGAAATGCCCTAAGAGTGAGAAAGAAAAGGCCGACATGAGCAGTGTTCCTTATCAGTCTGCTATTGGTAGTTTGGTGTATGCTATGGTTTGTACTCGACCCGATATTGCCCATGCCGTTGGTGTCGTCTCTCTAATCCGGGAAAAGAGCATTGGGAAGCCGTAAAGTGGATATTGAGATATCTCAGAGGCACTTCCAAGACATGTTTGTGTTTTGGCAGCGGGGAGCCTATGCTAGTTGGGTATACTGATTCAGACATGGCAGGTGATATTGACTCCAGAAAATCTATTTCAGGTTTTTGATGACTTTTGCAGAGGGAGCTGTGTCATGGCAGTCGAAGCTGCAGAAGTGCGTTGCTATCCACCACAGAAGCCGAGTATATTGCAATCACAGAAGGTTGCAAGGAAGCTTTGTGGATGAAGAAGTTTCTCGAAGAACTTGGTTTACGGCAACACAAGTACGTTGTTTACAGCGACAGTCAGAGTGCCATCCACCTCTCCAAGAACTCGTCATTCCATTCGAGATCCATGCATATTGACGTTAGATACCATTGGGTTCGAGATGTGCTCGAGTCGAAGCAATTATTTTTGGCGAAGGTACACACGAGCGAGAACGGAACAGATATGTTGACGAAGATTTTGCCGAAGGAGAAGCTCAAGACCTGTCGGCGGAAAGCGGGCTTGCTAGAGCCCACCATATGAGCCGGAGGGGGAGTTTATTCGGTCCGGCCCATTTGGGTGGCCCATGTACATATTTATCATTATGTACCTTGGCGTGCTCTACACATCTACTTGGTCGGATTGTTCAATTCCTCACGTTGGGTGGTAACTCGTTTTCTATCTCTTGGTATATTCCGAGCTTGTAGCTCGAGGTTGTGGTATTCCGAGTTTGTAACTCGATGTTCTCCGTGCTCGCCTTGTCGGCATAGTATTTTTCGGTGTGTTTTGGGTTGTTGTTACCTCGAGACGTTCTCGAGAGGTGGTCCATTGTACCCGTCGAACTTGGTTATAGTGGACTGTTTCCTTGGATCGGGAGAGCAATCTTGTGGTTTTTCCCGTTTTGGGTTTTCCACGTTAAAAAAGTAGACGTGTTATTTTTGCTTTCGTCGTTGGATGATCACAATTATTATTGCTCGTGATTTCGACAACCCCAACATACGTTGTTCGAATTCCATTGCGATGTATCCTTTTGCATTGTGGAAAGTTGCGACGCATCCTTTTGCACGCATCCTTTCGGGGATACCACTACATTGTTAGAAGTTGCATCTATGGGTTGTGAATCTAGGAGATCTACGGAAAGAATTCACTTTTGTATCGTCCACGTTTCATCTATCCAATTACCGGTCACGGTAGGATAAGACTCTGGCGTTACATTTGTCCAAATGTCGATAGTCCAACAGATCCTACGATATGTTAGACAAATGAACAATTAAGTTAGACTAGTATTCTTGAAAATTTCTAAATCATATTGCCTGAACGTTTTACGGACGAAATCCGGGTTGTATCGTACTCGTGAATTCGATAAACCCTTCACTTTCCACAATGTAAAAGGATCTGTTGCAACTTACTACGAATTTCACTAACGCTTTCCAAGAAGTATCCCTAGTAATAATAAATTTCCTACCCGTAGTTCCATTTATTTGTTGTTGTCTAGATTCGATTCCTATTGTACTTGCGTAATCTTGTCGAAATTATTAATCTTCTCAAGATTTTTTTTATGGAATCCGGCTCACCTTGATTGGCGGTGGTACTAAATTGGTATGGGCGATGGCACGTTTTACGATAAGCCATTCCAAACTTGGGATTATCTTTTCTTAATTCTAAGTCGAAATAATTTCATACGTAGACCGTCGACCACGATTGTTGCTTCCTTTTTATCGTCGCAATAGAAGTTTGTCTAGGTCCCTCGTCCGTCGTCGCCGGTGCCGGTGTCTCGGTCTCCTCGTAGTCGTCGTGGACGACTCCCCGAAACGTATCTTCATGACCTACGTGCATTAACAAATCGTTGCTCGGGTTCGTGTTTCTCGATGATGTCGCCATGTTAGTTTTTTATCGCTAGAAAATAAAAATAAGTGAGTGTAATAATACAAGTGAGTGTGTAGCGTAATAACGATTATAGTAAGATTAGTATATGGTGATGATTTAATATTAGGAGAGAGAGAGAGAGAGAGAGAGAGAGAGAGAGAGAGAGAGAGAGAATTGGGTAATATTTATAGATTTTTTGGGGTAGGGGTAAAATGGTAAAAAAAATTATTTTCGTAATATATTTAACTAGGTTGGTGAATGGTCATTTTACCGTTACCGGTTTGGTATAAAAGCTGTCCGGGGACATAACCGGCCCAGATGCGATAATCACTGGGCCCAAATTCCATAACCATCACAGCCAAGTCTAAATGGGCCCATAACCGTTTGTAATGGTCCCGGTTCCAAGCCCGAAACCATGTACAGTTCTAGGCCTACCAGGCCCATTATCCATCTCCACTATGTAGCAACATACATTTTTCTAACAAGATTTGACGTTTTTGTTATGCACACCAAAAAATATATTAAGAGATCTTAAAATACGTATCAGTAATCATTTCTCCGTTATTTAAAAATTTGTGTTTTACTTCATGATATTACGCTAGTCTACTATTAACGACAAATAGGACTAGAAAATGCACAAATATGCCTTAGTAGGCAAAATTAACAAAGCTGATTAAAAATAAGAACAAAAACACTTTGTTGGCGCACATTAATGTTCAGTCACATGGCGCTCTCTTCTGTACCATAGAACCTCTCACAATTAATCTTCGAGGACAATATTCCATTTTGGCGCGCAAGCAATTTTTAGTCTTTCAAATTTTCCACATTATCATGTAATATATCACATATACCGACTCTTTAGAAAAATTCTACCATCAATTATCCTTAGGTCTCATAATATATAGCATCAAGTTTGTTACGCAACGATCTGAATCATGAAGTCGATAATGAAGAATAGCCGCCAAAGAAAATTGTGTTTACTTCATGATATTTTTTATCGAAACAAGTTTCTCATTTGATAAACAAATTTACATAGACAAAATAGTCCAAAGGACTCTCTCCGTTATATTGCGATGCGGTACAGAACAAAGTCTCGTATAAGAGCAAAGACAACCAATTATCGTAAAAAGAGAAAAGAAAAGCGAAAGAAATGTCGACATGATAATAATATACAAAGCCATGTGGTTTTGAATGGTCAAAGTTGGGTTGGTGAAATGAAAGAAAGGAAGGTTAGGTGCCGATATCATTTGGTGTGCTAGACTTTCCTTTTGGTTTGTTCACATAGCAGGATCATTGCTATAAATTGAGCACATCCCAGCGAAGGTAAGGTAAGCCCACAGGCAGAGAGAAGAGAGAGATCAGGGTGAGAGAAAAATAGAGGGAAAAATAATAGAGAGTTTGTCGGGTATTCTCTCCGACTATAAAGAGAGATATTGAGGGTTTTCTCCTTTGTAGTACGAGAGGTTGTAACTCATATATCTCCTATACTGGATTCTTCTTCCTTGCCCGTGGTTTTTACCCCAATATTTGGGGGTTTTCTACGTTAAATCCTATCCACATTTTATCTTTAATTGCTCAAATATTAGCCGCGGTATTACTCGACCGGGTCCCCTGCCATGCCAACAATTGGTATCAGAGCCTAGCTTGGGTTTTATATATCTATTTATCGTATGCTCTGCGGTTGCCACTAAGGTGGACCCTCAACATCAGAAAATAATAGATATTATATTGCCCTTGTAACGGTGACGATAAGCTGGTACGAGTTCAATCATTATCTGCTGCAACCCCGTCGGAGGTATCGCTCAGAACTGACCAGAAATTATGGAGGCGAAATTCGATATTGAGAAGTTCAACGGGAGAAATTTCTCACTGTGGAAATTAAAGATAAAAGCAATCTTGCAAAAGGACGGTTGTGTGGAGGCTATCGATGGAAAATCAGCTACAGTGACAGACGAGAAAAAAGGAACGAGATGGACGGAAGCGTTGTTGCAAATCTCCATCTGGCACTAGCAGTTGAGATATTGTCCAGCGTCGAAGAAAAGAAAACGGAAAAGAAGATCAAGTGTTTGAGGACTAATTATGGAGGAGTATATATTGGCCGGCAATTTGATAGCTTTTGCAAGAGGAAAGGCATCAAAAGGCACTTCACTACGGCGTGTACTCCACAACAAATGGAGTGGCGGAGCGGATGAACATCACTCTGTTGGAGATGACAAGAGCCATGTTGGGAGCTGCAGGTGTGGATAAATCATACAGGACAGAAGTAGTCAACACTGCCTGCTATGTGATTAATCGATCACCTCCAACGGCAATTGATCAGAAGAAGTCGATGGAGATGTGGAGCGGAAAGCCAGTGAATTATTCCAAACTCCGTGTATTTGGAAGTCCTGTGTACGTGATGTACAACGCCCAAGAAACTAAGGAGCTGGATCTGAAGTCCAGGAAGTGTTTGTGCTTGGGGTATGCTGATGGTGTGAAGGTGTATCGCCTGTGGGATCCCACAGCCCACAATGTTGTCATCAGCAGGGAGGTTATCTTTTTTAGAAGATAAACCAATCAGAGAAAATGATAACACTACAAAGGAAAGTTCAGAAACTATGACAATTCAGGTGAAAGGGAAGTCTCTAGAACAAGATTCTTCTGAAGCAGCACCGGAGCACGAGGAAGAGCCGAGCGAATCTTCAGAGCCAGAACTTAGAAGGGAACAACGAAAAAGTCGCATCATCCTGGCATGAAGATTACGATATGAACAGCAACGTTGCATACTGTCTTCTAACTGATGATGGAGAGCTATCAACTCTTCAAGAAGCATGAGTAGTTCAGATGCAGATCAGTGGTTGGCCTTAATGCAAGAAGAGCGGTTTTATGCACGACTGGTGGTTAAAGGCTACGCTCAGAAAGAAGGTATCGACTTCAACGGGATATTCTCACCTGTGGTTCGACCGACGACTGTTCGGGTATTCCTGGCGATGTGTGCTATATTCGACCTACATCTAGAGCAACTAGATGTGGAGACGACTTTTCTTCATGGAGATCTTGAAGAAGAGATTTATATGCTCCAGCCGGAAGGTTTTGAAGACAAAGAAAAATGGAACTTGGTTTGCAGGTTGAACAAATCTCTATACGGTCTCAAACAGGCGCTGAGGTGTTGGTATAAGAGATTTGATGATTCCTTCATCATGAGCCTTGGATACACAGATTGAATGCAGACAGTTGTGCATATTTCAAGAGGTTTGGTGAAAGTGATTTTATCACATTACTGTTGTATGTTGACGACATGTTGGTAGCAAGCCCAACAAAGATAGTGTTGAAGAACACAAAGCACAGTTGGCTAGGGAATTTGAAATGAAGGACTTGAGACCGACAAACAAGATTCTAGGGATGCAAATTCACCGAGATAGCAATAATAGGAAGATTTGGCTCTCCCAGAAGAACTATCTGAGGAAGGTCTTGCGACGCTACAATATGCAAGAATGTAAGCCAATCTCTACCGCACTTCCAATTAATTAGGTTATCCTCCAGTATGAGCCCTCGCAGCGAAGAAGGAATGATGGAGATGTCTCGAGTACCGTATGCATCAGCGGTGGGAAGTTTTATGTTCGTGATGATTTGTACACGATCAGACATTGCACATGCAGTGGGAGTAGTAAGTCAGTACATGGCGAATCCGGGTAAAGAGCACTGGAGAGCGCGGTGAAGAGGATCCTACGATATATCAGAGGAACCTCAGATGTTTCATTATATTCCTGGGGAACAAACTTCACTGTTGGAGGATATGTTGACTCGGTCAACACTGACAATTGGGTTTGGTGTCGTTCCTCAAGTGGCCTAGCGGAGACGTAAGCAACATGAACGGCAAGGGAGAAAGAATGGTGTGAAGATCCGATTGATCCTCAATCAAATCTTCAAGTGAGAGATTGTCGACATGATAATAATATAGAAAGCCATGTGGCTTTGAATGGCCAAAGTTGGGTTGGTGAAATGAAAGAAAGGAAGGTTAGGTGCCGATATCATTTGGTGTGCTAGACTTTCCTTTTGGTTTGTTCACATAGCAGGATCATTGCTACAAATTGAGCACATCCAAGCGAAGGTAAGGTAAGCCCACAGACAGAGAGAAGATAGAGATCAGGGTGAGAGAAAAATAGAGGGAAAAATAATAGAGAGTTTGTCAGGTATTTTCTCCGACTATAAAGAGATATATTGAGGTTTTCTCCTTTGTAGTACGAGAGGTTGTAAGTCCTATATTTTTCCTATAGTGGATTCTTCTTCCTTGCCCGTTGTTTTTACCCCAATTTGTTTGGGGGTTTTCCACGTTAAATCCTGGTGAGCACATCTTATCTTTTATTGCTCAAATATTAGCTGCGGTATTACTCGACCGGGTTCGCTGTCACGCCAACAAGAAAACAATATTTAAGTCCAACCACTGCTTGATATTGGGCTACTCCACTTTTTAACAATATGACTTATGCTTATTTCTCATAGAAATAAATATAAAACCTTCTAAGCCTGCCAGCGTTTTCCTGCATTACACTATCTTACAGAAAAAAAAACTTGTATTGCTGCATACAAGGAATCGAGTCCGAACATCATGATATTAGGGTTATACTCAATTTATGCAAATATGAAGACGAATATTATCGAATTGTAAGATCGGCTACTATTTCGAAAAGTTAAAAGGCCAAAAAGCATTTATTTTATTTGTTTTCTTTAATTATTATGTGATATGCCAAATAGGTCCCGAGCCCTGACCATAAAAATTCCTTTCCGGTAGGGTTGGCAGTGGGGCAGGGATTCCCCGTCCCTGTGGGGATCCGCCCGGAACGGGGCGGGGAATCTCCGAGATTTATGGGGCGGAGACGCAGAATGATTTTTCCCTGTGGGGATCCCCGCCCTGTCCCCAGACCCCAGTTTATATATTATAATAAATATAATATTAAATTATAACTTAAATAATATTAAAATAATATCAAATATATATTAAATAATACAAATATATATAAAATTATAATTGTTATTTATAAAAAATATTCAAATTTATATATTGTACTAAAAATATTATTTTTTATAAAAAAAATTAAGGTGCGGAGAATTCCGCGGGGATCCCCGCGGGGACAGGGACGGGGACGATTTTGTCCCGAATGCATCACGGGGACGGAGACCCCGCCCCGCCCCGCTCCATTGTCATCCCTACTTTCCGGGATAAAAAAAAAATCCCAAAATAAGATTGATAGCCCAAGAAATGCAGAAAAATGAAACGCATTTTGCCAAACTCAGCACCTATGAAGATGGGGGAAAGAAAATGGATACTGATATGTACAAACTGTCTATACAAACACTACCTATGAACAAATCTAAACCGCAGCTCTTTTTTTACACTCAAAACTGGCAATGAACATTTCTCATCCTTTTCCTTAAACCTCATAAAAAACAAACTTATAACCAGTCATTCTTGTTTGGTATACTCAAGCAACATATGTGGTGACCTATAAATCTTAATCAAAGTCCAGTAAAGGACTTCTTCCACTCCAAGCTCGCCTTCTGCTCTAGCAGCATATATATCCTCACAGATTGCAATTAGCCTGAAATATTCACCATAAAATATAATGGAACAACACTTAAAAGAACCCTTCGAAAATGTCATGAAAGATTCATTATAGCCTGGATTAAAGTTTCATCCTGAGGTGTCTACAAAATCAATATTTTACAGTTTGTTCATTGTTATTTAGGAAGTTATGATACTGATTGAAAACTCTTACCTGTCGCATGAAGGAAGATTCTCGTAGGGTATCCTCATACGCAGATCCGAACATTGCATTCTAATAAACCGCCCGACTGCTAAAACAAATGTGATGTAGAGACCCCAAATACTGAATTTGCTGAGCGTCTCCCCGAGGAATCCCTCTGAAAAATAAACTCTTTACGGTTCGATAAACTAAAATGTTGCAATCGTCCCAATGTGCATATATTGTTCTACAAGATAATATGTGATTTTTATACTTACGCGGTGTCTCCTCTGATGCAACTATAGCCATGGGACCTGATAATCCACCGCAACCACCGTACGCATTGGAAGAATTCAAATCATGCATGGACCACCACTTGGAACTCTCTTGATGTAAAACAAGCTGTACACTAACATAGTTTACCTGTATCAATATTAACAATTAACTTTTCAGTATATTATCGATTCAGCTAATCTGTAACTTTTAACCAAGTTAGTCTTAACTACGGACAAGAGCAAGTTAATATACAATTTGAGTAATTACAATTCGAGGGATATGGAAACTATGTAGTTGTTTTGAGGTTAAATAAAAGCTCACCTCTTGCTCAAAGGGCCGGACATCTCCAGAACCAGTTACACGGAAAATTCTTGGATAAACATTATGAACCCTAAAGCTGCTAAAGGAGCCATTCAGAACTGATATAACTTCGGATGGTTTTGGCAGATCCCATGGATCCACATTTCGTTCATACTTAACCATCTCCTTCCCTTTTGGCCGCTCCCTCATAAATTTCCATGAAATTTTTTATATCCATAGTGTTCGTGTCGAGGGACATTGTAAACTGTTTTTGGACTGCATCAGGGACGAGCCAGAGTGTGCTCGCATCAGCTTGGCAACAGATGAGTTGAATGTCATTTGCATCATACGAATCGAGGTAGTGATTAGGATCAAGATGAACATAAGCTTTCGAATTGATCTGATTCCAGCAGATTCTTTCACAAAGAGTGGTCTGGTAAAAAAGTCAACCTCCCTGCATCTGTCTTGATGTTTAATTGAAAAGTGACATCATTGATTGGATTGGCTATGTTTGAAGGGTTTCCGCTGCTGTACATCTGCAGGACATAGGACATATTCTTTAATCATCGAGAAATCAGAGATTGAGAACTGACGTTTAGAGTATAACAAATGAGTAAACAGTCGGATTACTTCTCCTTCAACATGTCATGAAGGCTGTTATTACATATACGTTTTGTAGACATTAGTGAAATAAGAAACCAGAACTTTGTTGCGTAGAAGAGTAGCAATTAGGATTTCTTACCAGCATTGGAGCCCAAATGATGAGGATTAGTATTAAGAAAAGGAATATGCCATTGCAGAACTTAGTCATCTTTTTCTGCTTCTCTCCTGGTTTGTGCATTGCTCGGTTGAGAACATTATCACAATTGACAAGGTACAAGCTTGCGTTTATGTCCTCCAACTGAATTAAAACACAAAGGCATCAATCATCTTCCACCATGAAGTTTCTGAAAAGGTATACACATACTCCTATATGCTTTCTTCTTTACATTATATGTTGTTTTACAAAAGAAAACGGTTTGTCCTGTGTCATACATAGAGAAAGCAGAGTTAAGATGCTTACCTTCAGCCAGTCATACATTGTTAACGAAGTAGACGTGCAAGACCAGTCAAGGACACATCGTAGTTCATACAGAAAAGGCAAAGCACGGTAGAGCCTATATCCTAGATAGTTCACTTGAGAGACTCGGCTTGTCAGAAACTGGCGATACAACGTGCTCTGATGAGGAACACCATAACGGATTTGCACAGCTTGTAATGCCAGAGAAACAGCTTTGGTAAGATATATAGCTCGAAGGGCCATTCCAGCAGTTTTGTGCTGTGAAGTATCTAAATTCCAAGCATATTCCGAGACAGCATATGTGAACAGAATGAGGTTGAATAGGTAAAAGATAACCTTTCCCGTCGCAAAGGAACAGAGGTATATGATGCGATCAACAACAATCAAGAAGAAAATTATCTGCATGAAAAAGAAAATCCAAGGAGAATAATGAACATATAAAGGAATCAAGGGGGATACGAGATAGCAAAGGTAGTGCATGATAAATAGGAATCACTTGATAAAATAATATATAAATGGAGACATCAGATTGACAGCAACGAAGATGGCTACCATATAGCTAGAAAGTTCGTTCTTACTCATCTTCTTCACTATTAACTTCATACTTCTATGTTTCTGAATATAAATAAATTACTATAAGAAGAAACGATGGAATGATGGATACGCACCATCAGAATGACGACATATTCTATCGGGAATTGATCCTCAAGCTGATACAGAAATTCACTCTTGTTTTTTATCACCGATTGGTAGAATATGGCCACCAAAAAGAAAGCGGTTAAATCGGCACCAAATATATAAGCATAAAGGTCAATTTCTCTTCTTCCACCACCAATCACTGACACTATCGGGTAAGGAAATCCAACTTCTTCAACGAAACCCAAACTCTGCGCTTTATGGATCTCCTTAGCCACATCAGCAGCTGGAGTAAGAGAACTGAAATGTTCCTCGCCTCTACAGTCTGTCGAAGAAGACGCATAAAGCACCTCAAAAACAGCCAAGGCAATGTTTTCATTCTCAACACTTATTTCAATGCTTTGGACTTGAACCTTGCTATAACATGAGCATTCACTAGGCACTTGCTTTTTGCAGCTTTCACCGTGTAGAAGCTGAAGCATATGATTTATTCCAGATTCAATCCTCTCGGGTTGGATCCCATCTTCAGGCCACGCTTCGACGTCCATAGATATCTGAACAAAGTATGGAGGAGACTCTGCTTCTTGCGTAAGTGATTTCCAGTATCTACAGCAGCTGCAGACCAAAACTTTGACCCACCCTTTCATTAACTGGAAAAACTCTTTTGCTTTCTCGCCCCAACTAGAAACCACATGAACATTCTCTCTACTCTGCGACCACTGTCTGAAATTACTAAATCCAATTGAAAACCACTCACCATCTTTAGCAGTTATAGAGCTCTGTATGAGAGTGAACAAATACACCAAAAACAGAGGCAGCAGACTGATCACGAATGAAGATTTTATTCTCTTCGTAGGGAAGCCCAACTCACGCAAAAGACTTGATTGGATGCTGAAACCACAATGCTGGATCATTATCTGGTACAAATACTGAATCAAAATATACAATTCTGTGTACATTAGCATTATAACCCAGAAAATGTAATTTGGCCCGGTATTAACACAGAGAGCATAGAGATACAGCCCCGCCAAGTACACCATCGAAAGAAAGCTGAAATTCCAGAGAAAAACAAGAACAAAACAGCAGTAACAGACAAGATCGTTATTTGATCTTATCTGAGACCACATATAACGCACTATTCGTCGAACCTGCAGCACTGTGCTACTCTTGTCAGACGAAGACGAACTAGAAACCTGTGTGTGTTTAGTGTCTGAGCTTCTTAACTCCTTCGGAAGTTCATCTTCTGAAGAATTGTGCTCCTCTGGGTCTGACTCCTCAGAAGAAATGTTGAAAAAGGTAACGATATTCCCAACTGCCTGATTTCCCATAGACTGCACTTGAGAAACACCGTCACCTATAAACTGCACAGCAGAAGCCAAAGGGCGTTCTTTAACCTGGTGTTTTCCCGAATTGTGAACAGAAGAATCATTTCGATGCTCCTCAAGTTCCTTTATCTCACTGAGAGAATAATCCATCGCGTGTTTCTTGGAATCCATGGAGAATGGACTTTCTGACTTCAAACTTTTGGGAGATCCGTCTGCGTTAATAGGGAAGCTCAATTCAGGAACTTTACCATTATCTTTCTTCTCAAGGTTTGGATTTTCCTGGCCATTAAGGGATGTGGTCCTCCTCCTCCTCCTCCTCAAGCCATCATTCGAAGGCAACGCACTGTCATCTGCACCACTACCAAAATCCATATCATGGAGCTGTATTCGCAGATTGAGCATTTCTGATTTTATCTTCTCCACTTGTAAGTTGCGATGACGTTTCATCTCCTCAAATTCACGAATATGCCTCAAAAGCTCGGTCTTCCACGCAGCTTTCTTCTCTTGCTCCTTCACGATCGCACCAATTTGTTCGGCCTCAAGGTATCGAAATACATAATCAAACTCCGAGGAGGAGAACATATATGACTGACAAGATATCAAAACAAAGATGACGATCTCTACCAATGCAGATCTTGAGGTGATCCGAAATCCGTAATCGTATTTATAAAACCCAATTACTTCGTAGATATAACCAATCGTGTTACACTTTCCTTCATTAAAATCACCAACTAACGGACACTGATAGGCCAGAGAGAGAACAATGACAGCAAAATTGTAGATTCGGAGATACTTAAAGATCAGGTTTTTCCTTTTGAGAATGGTAAGCCTCATGCGGAAGAAAATGAGAGCGAAACCAAGGTATCCAAAGTGCAGAACGTCATATTCGAGTGTTCCAGTAATCAATATCAGTGCAAGGACAAGATCTAAGAGATGACAGTAGCAGTAAACCCTCAGATAATCAAGAAAAGTCCACATGCTTTTGGTCTCAAATGAAAGATCCCGCCAGACAAAGGCATTCTTATGCTGAGAAATCATTTGATTATATGTATATGATGCTGAAAAGCAGGATGCACGATCTGCACGGAGCTTGAAACATGCGAGAAGGAAGACCACACAGTAACTGATCAGCAGGCGAGGATCATCAACTATAATCCCTGAAAAGGAACCACCAATTGTCAACATAATTTGGAAGCAATGGACAAATATTTAAAAAAAAAAATGCAATAAGAATAAGCGAAGAAAATTGAAGTTCCACATCTTTCACGGTAACAAGAAGGTTGAAACCTGTTCCTTTCCAGAAGGTTTGAATATATTACAGAACAAGAAATTAACGTCGGGTTAGTGACATTATGGCGGGATGTTTCACCCTCATCAGCTTAAATTTGCAAACTTATAATAGTCCACTCAAAGTGACTAACAATTTTATAAGATCTTTTAACTACCCAGTTCCTCTCTAACGTTTTCCACACAACAAACTCGTGTGATCAAGGCATCTGATATTAAGTAGATACTTGAAACAATAATAGCTATTAACGGTACTCCAACTGACAAGAGACACTAATTGAGAACCATTTCTGAGTTTTCAGCATCATGGCCCCCATCCCCACAATAAAGCGGAACAGAGAAAAAAAAAAGACCAACTTGCTTATTCTATGCAATTTCTTGTTGAACATGATGACAACTCAAGTAATTATATTATGCATCAAGAAGGTCACTCAAGGAAACCATAGCTTCACAGCAGTGCAAATGTTAAAGCAAGAAACATACCCAACCAACACTTGGTACAAAAGTTGAAGTATGAGCTAGATATTTTCCAGCATTCATGGCAGTGCACATTGGTATCATCTAAAGAACGTTGGCCCAGTGACATCACATTCTTCCACATTGCGAAATATTCTGCCAGAAGAATGATAGCTTGCACAAAGACAAATACTGGCCATAATTTACGTACGGTTGGGCATGCCAACAAAACACATGTAGCAAGACATGCAATGTAGAAAATCGAAACCGCATTTAACAGAGCAAAGCTAGCCAATAAGAGTGCTATCATATTAATCTCAAGGCCAAATAGGTTAAACATGTTTTCCATCCAAAATTTCAAATAAACTTTCAACGTTGTCTTCTGCATTTCGAATCTCTCTTGTTTCAAGGCGTTAATAGTTTTCTTATCCCACCTGCGGCTCTCCTTGATGGTTCCCCAGATCTTTAACAAACTTCTTCTACCACTCCCATTATTTGCACCTTTGGCGGCTGCAGCCAAATCTTGAGATGATTGCGAATCACAAGTAGAAACAGACGGCGATGGTTTGCTTCTCCCTACCGTTTCCGCAGGAGCTTCAGCAGTAGATATTGTCCGCTTATTCTCATTGGAAGGTGTCCCAAAATCAATGGGTAAATCTTCTGCTGAAATAAATAAAGGACATGGTTCCTGCAAACCGCCTTCTTCCCTAATAAAGTCGGGCACTTTCTCCAACCAGTGAAAAACATTGTACTGGAGAGTACACGCAGCGATTACCAGTACTTTCGCTCTCAGGCCCACTTCACGGCCCGCAAAGCTTTGTTCGTAAACCTGTAATCCCAAGCAAAGAGACAAATTATGGTGCTTTTGTCCAGGAAACATTTGGACAAGCTTGCCCAACATCTGAAAGAGATATTCAGCCGACAACAGAAAACCCGTAAAAATCAGGAACGACTTGGATGGAATTTTGGAAGTTTTGGGCATCTGAGAGCAGAAAATGAGGCCAAGAAGATACAGAAACCCAAATGCACAAATCGGAGATAGAGACGCATAGAAGAGCGCGGCAAACAAGATTTTGTCACTGTGCCAGATCAGAAACCGTTGAAAAAAACCCAATATTCCCAACTGCAAAGGCTTTGGGTCATCCACTTTGACATCATGCTTGCTTTCTCTTCTTTCGTAACTGTAAAGTTGCATGACAATCAAGATCGCTAGCGAATCCCCGAGATTTTCCACCAAAGAAGCCTCAGTCTTGTATCCGAAGCATGTGTAAAGATCAACTTTTTGAGAAATCCACTTCTCGAATGAAGGAAAAACACTGAGAATATACATGAAGATAAAAACTACAGTTGCATATAATTTGAGTGGAAACCATAGACGTCGTTTCGTCATCTCAACCAGTTGCCTCCCGATGATCCAGAGAAGGAGAAGGAAAATGTAACCAAACGACACGTAATTAGGCCTCACGAGGTAGACAGCAAAAAGAATTGTGAGAAATGCTATGTAGGCCCCAAACGATCTGTAAAGAGATGAAAGCTGCTCTCCAACAGCACTCAGATACGAAGCTATTCTTCTCTCTGGAGAAAGAAAAAAAGTGTAACGAAGTAAAACATATATCCTTTAACAAATCAAATTTTCATTAATGTGTACTTTAGTATGCTCTTCAAGTGGATGGATAAACATATTATTGCACCGCCAAATATACAAGACGAAGGCTGACTTGATTTCCAAGGAACCAAGCCTGATCTAAGATATTTCCAAATAAACTATGGTGTGTTGAGAACTTCATGAATATAAACAGCTTGGATCATATTAGAATACCGTCGGAATTATTGGAACAACGATCACTGTTGTCTGAGGTGGCGTAAACTGTCAAGAGAACTGATTTGTTCAAACCAGCTCTCAAAATGCTGAAACCAATCGGCGGATATGGTGCGTGCTCAACAATTGCAGAAAATGAGAACAGCATTTGAAATCCGTGATTATAAATTGCACAAATGCATGCCAAAATAGTTATTTCCAAAAAGTCCCAAGAACTCTGGGTTTCAAGCAAACCTACACAGTCATGAGATATACAAGTCAGTTAAAATCCGGAACTGGAGAAAATGGAAAAGGATAGAGACCGTGAATCACACACCTAGCTGCGATAGAATTACCAAGCTTACGGAGCCTTCCTCCTTCAACTTTCTTGAGACGAGATCAAGCTGAAGAATGTACAATATGGCAAAGTGAGCCTCACACAAAAGAACAAGGGCCTGGCGGATCTTTGTGTTGATATCGTGGCTTAAAAGGTATATAAAGAAGAATATCACTGAAAATAAAGCAGCGCTAGGTCAATCAAGGTACTCTCTCTCGCTAATTAGAAAAGGGAAATATGAAAAAAAAATCCATTATTAGCATACGATAAGCAGCATGAACGAAGCCCTGTTTCGTAGCAATAAGGAAAATCAGCGCCAGCAAGATAGGTCGACAGCATTTGCGTAATAACCAAGCAATTGTAGCTACAATTAAGACTATGGTATCTTCTTTAACTGCAATTCAAAGAAAAGAAGTAATAGTTGGTATTAATATGGACAGCAACTAAGCACGAGCTTGACATCAGAAACTGTATGTTTTCATTAGTATTCTCGAACAACAAAGTGATTCGAATTACTCGAGCATGTTAATCTGGTGGGTATCCGCGAAATCATAAATATTCACAATCTTCTAAGCAAATATTTAAAATGGATACACTCACTAGCATCTCTGCTACCTTCTTCAGATGTGTTGCCATTGGAGAATTGTCTTTCCTCATCCGATACGCACAAAAACACAGAATTGTTGACAAGATTACCGAGAGCTACAACAATCCCAAGACAGAACTGTGCTAGAAGGAAGAAACCAGGAATCGGATAATGCCATAAACCAACCATCTCCCAGATTTCCATATCCTTAACAAAACAAAAAGGGGAAAATAGTCTTCAAACAAAGCTTTAAAAATTAGACTTCCAGGATTAAGAGGAATCGTACCTTTCCATGCTTCCAGTTCATATAAGTAAAAGCTATGTTGAAAATATACGTGCTAGCAGCCCACAAGAGAATGAATACAAGAAGCAATCCATTCAAGTGGTGCAACCTGAACAACGACGGGCAAGCATACAAAATGTATCCAACATATGAAAGCAATCCAAATGAACATATACTGGCAAAATGGAGGCTCCAATAAGAGAGCGCGAACAGGGAGATCTGTCAATATTCACATCTGTAAGTATCAATATTGGCACTGAATGTATATGGAATATACCTAATTCTATAGTAAAAGAAACTACCGGGAAGCCATAAGTGAACCAGTTGATGCTGAAAAAGCGAAATACATTTCCCCGTAATAGAATATTGGTATGCCTTACACCAGATCTGCAAATCAGCCACTTCTCAGTTTAACACAAATTTATTTCGCCGGACAAAAGACAACATGCCTAGTATCAAAAGGGAAAGGTCTGACAGCAAAAGTTGTTGCAGTAATAATCTTGTCAATTAGGAAAAGTTCTTGTCTCCCATTTTTTTCAACTGTACAAGCTTGCTTCTTAATGAACTGCGAGATATCAATACTTTATGCGAGGTAGATAGACTTTTGTACTGCCACTGCCTCGTATCAATTCAATTGACCAAACTGATTCAAAATACTTACCTCAACTGCCGGACGAGAAAGGAATTTTTGGAAGGAAGAAGTCGTTCAGTTAAGCTGCCTTGTCTCACAGACATGATGAACTCTGTGTCTTGTAAATCATGTCTCACAAAAGAGAGCTGCACCAGTGTGTCAATGACTATGTAATCAGGGCAAAACCGTCAACATATCACCACTCTATATGTGGTTAGCCAGAAAGTCTATGTAAAAGGTTGTATTGCAAGAGCAAATATTGAAGGATTCAAAGATATATATATTTCAAGAAGTGTACTGGGAACTACAGCTTGGTCAATAAAAATTGAGCTCATTTATATTAGGAAGCTCATTTGGTTCAAGACGACATGCAATGTTTCTTGTCAAGGAAAAATCAGTGTTGCAACAGTCACAAACATGTCTACCAAAGCCGAAAATCTTGCTTTCAGATTGTAATACTCCAGCACATGTGATCATTGATGCAAACTATAGAACAGACAGGAAACTAAGATTCAACCAGAAAATCATACCATATAGTAAAATGCCACCAGAGAAATACCAGAACAAATTTGTTCCCAGTCAGAATCAAATGATTCTTGGTAAAGACCGATAGAGTCAGCTACTTCCTTGAATGCATGTTGAAAACCAAGGGGAAGCTGATAAACGTAGAGTAGGCAAATGTATGAACCAGCATAAACCCATAATATCTTCCACCATCTTCACATCATAAGAAAATGAGCACCGCTAAATAAATTAAACTTCAACCATAAAGTTAGGGAACATTTACTCTGTATATGATTCGAGGCAAGCCATGCCCTATGGTATTAAAATGGTTAAATACCTGAAAAGGCCTAAAAAAATTGCTGGTTAAAGACCAATCAACAAGGCCAACACAGCTGCAAACGAAAAAGGGGAAAGAAAGCCAAGAAGGATTGCAGATGCCCACAACTAGCTGCACCAGAGGCAGGAAAAAGCAGGAAGCTAATCTGAGACGATAGCCTTCGATTGGAGCAAAGGAAACAACAAAAAGATCAAGATCCAAGACAGGCTATATAATCAGAAGCAAACTATGAAATACTGAAATCAGCTATTTTTAAAAGTTAAAACTACCTATTCGTTCAATGAATGACGATATATTTCCCCTCACAGAATTTCCAGCATCAGCAAAGCCAAATGAATTCCGCTTGACCTCAAGGAAAGCAACAAGTCCTGCTAATAATTGTATGACTATGAAAAAAGATGACAGCGGGAGATCTCCATGACTGCAGCCTATATAACATGTAAGTTGAGCATTTAACAGGGATGCCATTAAATCATATTCAGAAAAACTCTATTCCGCTGAAGTAAAATAGTCATCTTAGAAGCAATGTAGATGGTACTTACTTAATAAAACCAAATAACTTCATCCACCAAGAGTCTGCAATGCTCCACCTTGGACCCAAAACAGCACATAGAAAAAGAAATATAACTTGTAGAATAACCACAAGAGCTGAGTATATTATTATACACCACAAAAAGGGGACTCTTCCTCTGAATTGAAATCCTGTGCAATTTTTTTTAGAAAACACAAGTCAGAAAAGCAAGCCTCGGGTAAACTCTTTCTGTTATCTCATGCGTCCAGAATAAAGAATAGGCAATTCAAGTATTAAAAAATAAAAAATCACCTCTTTTAGGAGAAATAATCCGTAAGAGGAGGGATATCACCAAATCAATGAAAGAAATCAAACTCCAGTTCAGCAACCCAGCTACAAAGTCGAAAACAAGCAGTTAGAATACAAAGAAGAACAAAAAAGAACGTTCAAAGACATCGTATGGGAAGCTTACACACATAATCTAAATCAAAATCACAATACCCTATACATGAATTACCAGTAAACTAATAATACTTCTGATACTCGACGACTACCAAACAAACTAAAACTTTCAAAAAAAAAAGGTCCCCAGTCTTCGAGAATCGAACAGAAACCGAACATCAACTTCAAAACTTGAAAAGGAAAGAGGTGAATGATTCCTATAATCAAAACTTGAAAAGGAAAGAGGTAAATGATCCTATAATACCTGCCAAGAGCAACAACGGCAGCAAAAACCCAACCATTATATTGCCCATGGTGGTTAACTCATCTACAAACCAATTGCAAGTCTCCCACAAACTCTACTGGGTTTCACCGTAACCACAAGAGAAATCCCTTTACGAACAAGAACTTGGCCTTCAATCGAACCAAGAATTCGTGTCCTTATCCTGTCTGAAGTTACTCACCAATCAATTGAAAACACTTCTCAAAGCCTCTTCTACTGTCTGATTATCCCATCAGTGTAACCGTCAAATTGTATGGTCGACGACAGTGACCAAATAATTCATGTGTTTCAGCTTCGAAATTATGTACACGTGTTCGTCGAAGCTTACGGGTGGATTTGTTTCAATATTTAACCCTTAACAGCTGACTTGTGAATTACTGCCTTTGACCGCGCCATTCATAGTTCACAGACTTGTAATGACTCTATAACTATCTACTTTCATATATTCTAAATGATCGTTCATTGATTGATTTATAAGTAAGTGGTTTAAATAAAACAAAGGGTAAATTCCCTTTCAGTACCTTTCAAGGTTTGAGATTCCTGTTCAGTACCCTCGTGAAAAAAACTTCCTGTTCAGTACCCATCTGCAGAAAAGTTGTGTGTTTAATACCCCCAAACAGTGAACGGACGAAAATACCCTTTTCTGAAATTAAATTGGACATTATACCAACTGTTTTGATTATTATACCAAATGTTGTTTTAATTATACCAACTGTTATCATTATTATACCACTGGTAAAGCATACAATTCTGTTGGTATAATTATGACAACAGTTGGTATAATTTCTACAACTCTAGTATAATAGTAAAATCAGTTGGTATAACGTCAATTTCACTGAATAAAATTCAAATAACTTTCAATTTCACTGTGTAAAATTAAAACAACTGGTATAATAACGAGAACAGATGGTATAATTTCTACAATTTCTGGTATAAATTCAAAATCAGTTGGTATACGTCCAATTTTACTGTATAAAGTTAATAACTGGTATAATAACACAAACAGATGGTATAATTTCTACAATTTATGGTATAACAACAAAATCAGTTGGTATAACGTTCAACTTCACTGCATAAATTAGAATAACTGGTATAATAACGAGAACACCTGGTATAATTTTTACAGTTTCTGGTATAATTTCAAAATAATTTGGTATAACGACCCATTTCACTATATAAAATTAAAATAACTGGTATGATAACGAAAAAAATGGTATAATTTCGACAGTTTCTGGTATAATAGCAAAATCAGTTGGTATAACGTCCAATTTCACTGTATAAAATTAAAATAACTGGTATGATAACGAAAACAGATGGTATAATTTCGATAGTTTCTGGTATAATAACAAAATCAGTTGGTATAGTGTCCAATTTTGAAGTGTGAGACAAGGGTATTTTCGACTTTTTAAACCATTTTAGGTACTGAACATGAAGAAATTTCCAAAGGGGTACTTATAATGAAAAAATAACTGGAGGGGTATTTAATAGGAATTTCAAACCCTGAAAGGTACTGAGACGGAATTAACCCTAAAACAAATGGGTATAAATAAAATATGTGTTTGTTTCGTGGGTATAAATGATGTGTATATGTTTGGATAATCTATAACAAATGATATGTTGAAGCCATTGGCCACTCCCCTTGCAATTCGATCAAAAAGTAGAAATCATTTATTTGTTATTGTATTTAGCAATCCTATATCATTCTTATTTACATAGAACAATATAGGCGGAGAAGGAGCCATGAACAAATTTTGTGAGAAACAGAGTCAGTGAAATGTGGTATCACATCTAGTTGTTCTTATTTGAAGTGTAAAATATGCCTAAGAGGGGGGGGGGGAGGGGTGAATTAGGCTATAAAAATTTTGGCTTGTTCTTCTTTGAAAAATTCTTTTCTTTAAGAAGATATTTGCAGAATATGTTATTTCCCAGAAAGCAATACGAGTATCAACGTTATCTCCCTAACCCTGTTTCAAAATATCACGTTAGTTTCAGAAACTGTTTCTACGATATCACCTAGTTATTAGCGCGCGTTCCGGGTTTGTTTCACAGAAAGGTAAATAGCAGAAAGTAAAGTGAGACGAGCTTTTTATACAGGTTATATCCCCAACTGGGGTTTAATCCTGTCCTTGGGGTGTGATCTCCCCAAGAGTTCCAATCAATCACTAGGTATTACCGGTTCTGGTTACAAAATGATTGACCCTTACACAACCGAAGCACTTTGGAAACTAGACATCCACCTAGGTTGTCGCACGCCAAGTTTCGATCCACGTCGTTAACCCATGAAACCTATTCCCTGACTGGATGCAGCTTGCTACCGAAGGGCCACCGAATCCACCAAATTCGTCACTCCACGTGCGAATGAGTCCAACCGTGCTCCTTTGTGCGTTCAACGCGTCGCAGACACAACACGTCCGAAGATAAGGGTTTAGGGTAGGGTGTTGCTAAAGATCGCTCAAATAGTACAGAGTTCGCAAGTGAAAGCTCAACACAAACTACGAATAAATCGCAAATTTCAGCTCAAAACTCTAAGGATTCGTTTGCTTGTGTGTTCGTTGTCTACCCATCAAAGTGAAGTGTTTTCTTCTATATAGTCCCAATAATCGCTTCTACACTTCACAAGGAAAGTTAAGCACGGAAATATGCAAGAGACATCTCAATTATCGCGTGCATTAACTCAAGAAATAATGCCAAGAATAAACCAATCAAGCTCAACGTTCATGCATGATCACTTACCATAAATACCACAGATTAACTTTCATTCCACTGTAATCTCATCCGTTAGTCAGCATATTCCATATATAATTCCACTCAGCATATTATCTTGGTAAGCTCAATGTACTGATTTCTTTCCCAAAATATGATAGCCAATTCGCACAGAATTTACCTAGTGTAATACAAAGCATACTTTCCATGTATGGTGATCTCATCCGATTTCAGCACATTCCCTAGATAGACTCAATCAGCATCTTACCACATATAAACCCAATCAATTAATCACTTTCCAAAATATAAATCCTAAGTCGCATAAGGAAAGATAGATCATGGTTCACTGATTTAAGAGTCACATAATATCGCACTCAACGGATATATCATTGATATTCTTTCATAAATAGATCAATCACATGTAAGCACTTAATCAGAATTTCATTTCCACATATACAACATAGTCATTCATATCCGGGTGATCACATTGATATTCTTTCCTAAAATAACTCAACCACCTTTCAGCTCAATCAGAATATCTTTTCAATATATAACATACTGCCATTCATATCAGAGTGATCACAGCGACATTCTTTCCTAAAATAACTCAATCACGTTTTCAGTTCACATATCACTCAACATGATATATTTTTCATATATAGCACGTAATGAGATTCCATTCATACGAAGACGTTCATAGCCAGATGATCACATAAATATTTCAGTTAAACATAAGATCACACGAATTCGATTTTCTTAACATTTTAATCACATCCAAACGCTTAACCGAACATTTTCACATACTTAAACATCACACAACATGCATATCGAGTTTTCTATTTTTTTGTACCCCCCAATTTACATAATTACTTGGAATAATCAAAACTCTCATAATCATTTGGACCAAAAAGGTCTACAATTATTATTAATTAAGACATATTATTAGTAAATCTATGAACGAAGTTCATGAGTAACTATTTCATTTTGAATATTTACAATCTATCGGTCGATAGAATATTATTTACATATTCAATACATAGTGCTATAAATGCAACAAATATGCACAATTGGAAATGTTGATACTTTCATCAATATGACTGGTTATGTCTCCAAATCAAAGGAACAAGACCAAACGTACGTGGAAGCCAGATGAAGGAAAGAGTTTTATACAAGCATTTAAAGAAATAATTCACAACGTTTCTAGTAGAAGAATGGTGCATGTTAAAATATTCCTTCGATTTTGAGGAACTTCACACCTTGGCCCCCAATTCTTTAAATGATAACGAACACCTCTATAAGGAGTTAAAAATCCCTCACAATTTGTGTATCCATTATCACATAAATAGTACTTTCCTGCATAATATAAATAGCAATTTTGTTGTTTGGAATCTTCACTAATGAACTACAAATACATCATACCTTTGCTCACACGAAGATCATTCTCTCTACCTACTGCATTACGCAACGCCCTACTATCTGCAGCAGATCCTTCCCATCCAGCTAAGATATAAATAAAGTCCATATCCTGATCGCACACTACAAGTACATATGTTGCGATCGAACCTTTGCGGTTTCTATATCGGGCTTTCTTATTCTCCCTAACTCGACACTTGTATATGTCCCATCCAATATCCCAAACAGTTCTATAAAAACAATTACATTAATGAGTAAAACACAGAGTGAAATCAACAAAAAGTACTATAAAGGTTGTACGTACCTCAAAAAATTTAAATTTAGGAGCGCTTTGTGCATTGATAGGTTTTGGCTTGACCATGAGCACATCGTGTAGAGGAAGAACAGCAGCTAACACAGAGTTAAAGTGCCTACACACTGTTTTTGTTGATCTTTTAAAAGCATGTTTTTGCTCACGGGTTTTTTTATGGTGAGCAAAAATCCCCAAAAAATATTGCCACTTTTTCAGGCACGTCTGCGTGTCTCAATATTTTAAAATGCCTATTGCATTATGTGTTGCGATTAACTCCGATATAGCATAGCGTAAATACCGTAGTGTATCGTGTGAGTATTTCGGGTAATCCACTAATAATACAAAAAATTATAATATAGCAAAATATACTATGCTCATGACTTTCTTTTTAGTATATTGTAATTACCAGACAAAATAATTAATATTTTCTCTACAAATTTAATGAAAGAAACGAATAAGATACAATTAATTGATTAAATCCTGAAATTAAAATATATATGAATGATACAATAAAATAAGCCCAAAGCATGTAAAAAATTTGTTTTTTTAGTTAAATTAAAAATAAAAATAAAAAGACGGCACTTTTTAAAAAACGCTATGACGCATTTAATAAAATATTAGGTAATAGCGCGCCGCGTGGCGTGCTATCTACCGCTTTTAAAATCGCTGACGTGTCTTGAAGGCTTCAATCCCGAGAAATTCAAACACTATACATAAGCCATCAAAAACAACTTCTACATTTTTTTTATTGTAAAAAGGAGGCGGCGTAAACTCCAACACCATATAATATCACAAATGCCATAGCTATAAACTACCAAATACAATAGAAGTAAAACAAATGGCTGCCGTGAACCAACCATAAATATGCGAATTTACACAAAATACTTCAAAAACGGAAACTTCTGAGAAAGCCGAGGCTGCCATTTGCTTAGTTTTCTCTCACTTGTTTTGACCGATTTGATTGCTGCAGCCTGCAACTTCTAGTTCCTCTGCCAAAAAATTAGACGGTGTGAAAGAAGTTTAGCATGTCGTGTGTGTTAATTTGAGGGATAAGATTGTAAATTAATTAGTGGGTTTTTAGTAATCACTTCAAGCGTATGTTTATTAAAACCTTCTCACATGGGTTTAAACCTACTAAATATAAACTCATAGTTCATATACACTTATGAACCAAACATATCACTAAACCCATGTTTAAAACTCTTGAACCGTCCAACCAAACAAGGGCTAAGGGTTATAAAATGTTATTTGTGTTTCTCCGATTACTAGTTGAAAAGGTCTCTCATGTCTCTTTGCTTGATTTATATCCGAGAACTATGAAAAGAACGCGAATATTGCGTATCAAAATTGGAGAAATTGTTATTCTAATCCTAGCACTAAAGTTTTCAAAAAAAATAAGAAAGGTAGCGTAAAGCTCGGCTGGATACTAATAACTAGGGGCGTGCCTAATTCGGTTTACTGAATCGAATTACTGAAAAATCGAAATTCCAGTAGAAACCGAACCGAATAATTTTCGGTTCGGTATTCGGTTCTTCAAAAAAAAATTTGGTAATTCGGTTCAGTATAGATTTTTTATTTCGGTAAACCGAATAATTAAATATATTATATTTTATTAATAGTGAAAATATAACTATGATTATATTAAATTATATACATTAACTCAAATATTACTGAAAATTCTTTTTTTTTTTTATTTTCTTATTGAAAATTCAGTTATTTCGGTAAAAACCGAATACCGACCGATACCGAATACCGTACCGGAAAATGGGTCGGTATTCGGTTCTTAGGATTGGAACACCTCTAGTAATATTTAATGAGATTCAGCCTTTGCTCCAATTGGCTAAATAGCATATTAATATTCATTTAATTGGTCTTATAAAATAAAGATGGCATCGTTTAACCTCGGATCAGAAACCAAGCCAGAATTCTTTACAGTTTTGCGCCACACAATTAGCTGAATATGTTCAAAATTCACCCGACGTGATAATCAGTAGAGTCGAAACCAAACCATGACATAAGTTGGTATTATTAAAGTAAATGGTTAGGAAAGAAAAAACCTAGAAACTCAACGGAGTAGAGTAACGGACTAAAATCCGCACGCCAGAATTCAATCGTCCAAATTCAGAAACAAGAAAAGATAGCTCTTCTAAAAAACGTCAAATCTATACGTCGTTTGCCTCCACTCGACCAACACAAATTACAAAGCAACAAAAACTTACAGCGCTGTACTTTCCAAGAAGAAGCCCCCGATTCAATTCCCAGATTGAGAATTCCAATATTCGCCGGCAGCACTATGCTCGTGTCGCGAAGACGCTGTCAGAGCAAGACGGCGGCTCCTCAGAGCGCGCGGCGGAAGATGCCTCGCGTGTTTCCTCGATCCGAGGTTCGTCGCCGGCAAGAACACGCCGGTGCCGCCGTGCTGAGCCGTCCGACGATCCACCGTCACTCGAGGAACCGGCGCCAACGCCATGACTGGCTGTGGCAACAATCCCCATGTAGGGATAACCTTGAGATTATTAGGGATTACGTATTGATTTGGGACGATAGGGCTGTTCCATAGTGTCATTATTGCTTTGGTCGAAGGAGCCAAGTCGTCGTCCTCGGCGACGTTGTTGATGTTGTGTTCTCTCTCTGTCCACACACGGAAGAACGTTATTGTTATCCTCTTGTTGTGCGATGAACACATTGCGTGCCTCGCCGTGTCCGAGCTCTTCCCCCTCATGACCAAAAGAGACCTTCCATATTGTGGAGAGATCAAAAGGTAAAATTTTTTAAATCATAAAACTGATTGGCAAGATAATGATGAGCATAGCCATAGCGGACTTATGTTTATTCAACTATTATACCCTTCTTTCAGGTGCAAGGAGAGGGGTCCTCTGTAATTGCCTTCATCATCTCCCCTAAGCTGGCGACCGAAAATCATAGTCGAGTCTGACAAGACAAGCGTGGAAAGAGGTTGTTCCAAGTGAGGCGGTTTCACGAATGGCTGAGAATACTCGCCCTGCAAACAAACATAAATGTTCCTTGTCAGTCAATCGAATTTCATTTCAACGTAGGAGCTAAAAGCCACTGACAGGGTTTTTTCCTTTTAGTACCTCATCGAAGAAGTTAATAATGCAGCTGTTTGGTTTCCTGCTTTCTGGGATCAAACGCCACTGAGTGAAGTGATCGATTACGCCTTGCAGCAGAGTTGGGATCGGTTCGATGTTTCCTGCAGCAAAAGATCATCGAAGGCTTTTTAGGATGGATGAGAGTTGCATGAAGACTTTTGATGTCTGCGATAATAAAAACTGTACTTTTTGAGACGTTGTTTGTGGATGAGTAGTAGTCTTCTTTGATCTCCCCGAAAATGGGAACGCCGAGCTGAATCAGTTCTCGCTTGTTTCCTTTTGTCTGCTGGTTGTATAATATAAACGTCTCCCCTAAAGAGGACCAAATAAAAGAAACCACGCCATAGCTATGTCAGAACAAGGAATCACCATGTTGATTAATAAAACGATGACTTTGCGTTGTAAATCAATCAAAGTTCATCTTGCTCTCATTTTCTGATGCATGCATGATATTTAACGAAATGCAAATGAAGTGGGAAAGACATTTCGATCCATAACCTCCTCAGACAAACCTATGGAAGCTGTGCCGCTACAATCTCAGAATGTCCGGCCCACCCCACAAGAGTAGTAAACGTTCATTCATGTTTGTTTTTTTTTTTCTAAGAACAAAAGGCATCACGAATCACGGGATCCACCTGACAGTTCACCGTTCTGACCAGCCAAACGCAGTTCATTCACAAAGTCGTTTAATTTCGAGAGCTCAAACTCGGTGAATATGTCTTCGTACAGCTTGAGGCCTCTGACAACGTTCACCTGATGATTGGAGCTCTATATGTGAGCAATCGCTTTTAGTTTCTGAGGAAAAAGTTTAAATGAAGAAAAGAATGCGTTTTTTTTTTTAAGAACCATGTGGCCTTTTACAGGCTCCTTTGCCACGAATCCCTTTGTGATCTTGATTTGGGAAACGCGTGCCTCGCACTGGTCGTGGTTAGAGCATATGTTGACACGCTCTTGGAAGCTATGCGTGTCTTGTGATCCTGCAATTTAAAGGTGTAGATAGGATATAAATTAGAGTAGTACATAGTACTAAGTTCATAGTTGAATGATCACATGTACAAAGATAGCATCATTTTTCACACACACACACATATTATATTTATTATATTCCATATTGCATGATATTTGATCGTTGTTACAAAATTTACGAGAGTGAAATCCGTTGGGGGGAGACGGACCAATGTGAAGCCACATGCTAAACCAAATTAGGTAAAAAACAAGGTACGGCCGCGTTTACTTTGGTGGATAAGGTGGGATAAAGACCGAGATATCCTACTTAATACCGTTCATAAAGTTCATGTATTAAAGCCCGCAATAAAACATCGGCCCAGTCTTATAATCAAGCTAGCCCACGTTAATTGATCCCATGGGGTGACCCAATACAAGTTATCCAATCCTTATTATTTAAAAAGACTAAAATACCCCCATTCCACCAAATCATAAAATCGTCATCATTTCATGTATTTTATTTGATAAAAATAAATAAACAACACTAATTTATTCATTATTTCATGACGATCAAATTGATATCCATATCTTATACTTTTTAAATTCATAAGTTTTTTTGTAAATTAGGTACTGATGAATTAAATGGTACTTTAGAAATTCTATAAATAGTGATGAAGTTAGCTAAATCCATATCACCCAAAGTAAACACATGAATTGGATAGTCGTCACGATTAATAATCCAATGATGATTTATGCCATCCTAAACGTAGCAGATAGACTTATACATGGATTGGATACGTCTAAACTAAATAATTAAGGTCCACTACTCCAATTATATTTTATTTTATTTTTATCAAAATTATAAAGACGGTATCCAATGAATAAATTGCCCACATGCAATATAATCATTCACAAATTCCCACATGGCTTGTGGAGAATATAATCAGCGTTACCCCAGACAACAATAGATAGATAGATATGCCATCCATGGACCTAACTAGCCGAATCAGATACGGATGGGAATAAAGTGATCATCTCCGATTTTCCACCGTTTATATACCACACCACTCTAACAAGGCCGTTAAAGAAAAGGTGTAATGATGCGGAATAAAAAAAAATCCACTAGCTTTAGCATATTTTCTCTCCGTATTTTCACTGTAGTTACATTATAGTTTTTTCCAAATCGTTTCCCTTTGCTTTCCATACAATATTAGATATGTTGGGAGTGATATAATAGTAAAGTCAGCTCATAAGCTCGACGGATCTCTTTGAATTCAAGATTATCTGGTCGGACTCGTGAATGTCGAGCTCGAACCTGGTCCGTTGAGTTGATTAAAATTTAGTTTTGAACTCGAGAGCATAATATTAAAATTGCAAAACTCTCATTTACACCCCATAAAGCTAAACTGTAAATATTTCCGACCCATTGGAGGGTCTTCGGTTTCTATACAAGAACTATTCATAGTAATAGACAGTTAGCAGGCACATTGGAATAATAGCATCTGAATATTCAAAGCCGTCGATACAAAAAAACACGAAGCAGCCAGGGAACAATAGCACGCCCCACTATATAAGGTCAAGAAATTTATTTATATATAAACAAACAATTAATATTGGTGGGTACCTCACTCACACATCTCAAGGTGGACATCGCTGATTAGTTAATCAATGAACGAACTATCTGAATTTGCTGTTCCCCAAAAAACTAAGGCGAACAATGCTTACACGTTTACATTTTTTATTACACGGGAGAAAAGGTTACTTTCAATGCGATTTGACAAAAGTTTCAACATTAAAATCCCCGTGACAACTAACATCAGCAGCAAAGACTTTTTTGTTTTACCCACAAAGAAAAGGCATATGAACTTATATTCTTGAACGTAGATTCCAGAAACTTGCTTAATTCAACACAAGTACACGAACTTTCAATAATTGATTTATGATAATTTAAAATAAGTTATTTTATATATTTTTTCATTCACGGAAATTTTAGGAAAGTTCGTAAAAAAAAAAACGCTAAATAACCTATGTGACAATAATACACATGAAACGTAGGATCTCTCGACATGGAGACCAAGTAATTGATTCGCATGAAACAAGTTTTGAAGACTTTTTATTTTTTTTTTATTTATTTTTTTTACCATAACAGTCCTCCGATATATTATTAACATGCAGTGATGAACACAAAAGAATGAATGATTAGCGTTAGAGCAATCATCGTCAGCACTCAGTAATTAGTGCTCGAGATTCACAAGACCAAAACCGTTAGATCAGATCGCCAATTAATTTTAAATTGAACTTCTTCGTGAAATTAAAATGTTTTTATATAATTGAAAGAAGAAAAAGGGAAAGACGACAGCAAAGAAATTAAATCGAAGAACAATACTCACCTGAATCAGTCACGTCGCTCTGAGGCTCGCCGGAATCAACGCTGTGGTCGTCACTCATCAAGCACTCGTCCTCGACTTTTCCAGCGATCGCCTCCTTCACAAGCACGTCGCGGCGACAGTTATTCTCCAGCGCCTCCTCTCTCTTCTTAACCTTCTTCGCCTCAGCGGCGCTTTTCAGCTCGCGTTCCACGTCAGCGATAGGGAAGAAATTCTGCTTGTTGAGAATCGGAACCCAGTTCATTCTCCTGCGGTGGATCTCGGCGAAGGCCGATTGGTAGTCCGACGTCTCTCCGTCGTGGATCTCAGCGATGTGGCCGCACAGTGCGTCGATGATGGCGTTCGCCGCAGCGAACTCGCCACGGTACCAGGCGAGAATCGCATCCTTGGTAAAGGCCTCCGTCGCAAGCAACGTCGCCGGTGCAGCTGCCTTGATCGTCACCGGTGGCGTCTGATGCACCACCATTGGGTTCGCCGCCGGCGTCATTTTTTACTGATACAGATAGAAAATCGAAATAAATCAACGTTTAGATGCGTTTTCTGCGATGAAAAAGAACTGTATTCACTCGTTCAACGATTCGCTGCTTTGAAAATGTATTTTGGGAAGAAGCAAAAGAACAATTGAAGTGAGAATTACGAAGGCGAGAGAGAGAGAGAGAGAGGAAAAGATGAAGAAAGCGAAGGCGTGGGCCGAGGGGGCTTTTATGTAAGTGCTGAGGGTAAAATAGACATTTTCACTGTTGGAAAATGAGGAAATCATATGCTGACTTTTCAACTGCGTTTTCTAATTTTGGGTGAATGTTTAATGGTATATTAGAAATTTGCGGGAGATTTAATTTAAATGACAACATGAGCATCAATAAGCACATTCAAGATGTTTGATTTGTTACATCGCCTTATATTACCATACCTTTCCTTATATGGTAACTATGTTAAGTTAATCATAAATCATAAATTATTCTATGATCCTGTCCCTCCGAGAGCAAATAGAGTCGACGTCGTCTCTTACTAAAAGGAGACAGAATAATCCCCTCAACTTATTTATTCAACTATGAGATTTGTACGTAAAAATTTAAGATCGGTCATAAGCTCTACACTTATTTTATTATATAGGCTATAGCATATAAAAAAATATATTATATATGTTTATAAAAAATGAAAATGATGATTAGGCAGTCCACTATTACCGAACCGAGTAGGTCGCTGAGGATTGGAAGGATATCTACCGCCAATTTGAGCACATCACATGCGCGCGATTCCATCTCGCACCATTTGTGGTGCATATTACCCAATACTATTTGGGAATAGTTACAATTACAGCCCCGTACTATCAGGTAATTGTAGTTCCCCATTGATTCTATTCTGTACAATGAGTATGCGAGTTTTGATGTAATAGGAACAGCATCGAAGTTTTAGGAACAGCATCCTCCAAAAATTTATACCTAATAAATCTTTATGCATGTTGTAAGTTATATAATTAAAGTATTTAAATCTTACAATAATATATTAATAATAAATTTTTATATTGAATAACCGTAAATAGAAACTTATTATCATTTATTAAAACTCGATATAGAAATAGTAATCATTGTTACGTAAATATCATTTCAATAATCCACATAATTTATTAATATTCGTGGGTTAAATATGATATTTACGAAATATCACCCCATCCATCACCGTGATTAGGAAAATTCAATATTCTATTATATCGGCATAAACAAAATACGGCAGTGATATATCACCTTGTTCACATCATGATGATATTCACATTACGTGCGATTATCACATTGATATTGGATCGTCAGAAAACACCACCTTAGTGTAATTTTCTCAAATATTTTATTACATTTTCAGCCGTCAATACATTTTCTTTTTATTTTATGTTTCTCTTGATTATTTTAAAATTTCTGATAAGTCCGCCATAATTGTTAGCTGTGCGCTGTCTTAATCGCTGTAAAATGAGAAGCTGGTAATAGTTCCTGAATTCGTATTAGTATTCTCTTCAAAGCATATATACGAAAGGCTATCTTTTATTTATTTGATAGAATAAATTAGGAGAATTGAAGTAAGTTTAATGTACACCTATATTTTTCTTTTGGAAAATAATTAACTTTGGAAAGATACTACAATCTTTGTCACTTTATGCTTTCACTTTTCCACGCAAGTTGTTCACATTATTGTTGACTTTTTCATATTTCTAATTGAAAAGAAAAATGTTTCCATTGAATACAATACAAGTGATATAAATAGGCAAATTGGCAGAGAGCAAAGTACGATTAGCTCTGGAGTAACTGAAAATGCAAAACATGAAAGTTAGAATATTATTTAAATTTTAATTGTTTCGGCATGGGAAGTCAATTTTATATATTGTTACAACATATTAATTTTGGCAAATGATTTAAGGTGAACCTATATACCCAATTGAATAAATAATTTACAAATCAGTATGTTGGAAATTTACACATAAGTACCCGTTTTACTGTGTTTCTCAGTCTCGGCATACCTTTTTATGTGTGTACTGCGTACCACGACACGCGGTTATACGGTACCCTATAAGTTTTCTATATAGTACCTTTGTTATGTGACATACCATTTTCTAACTGTATTACGTACCACAATACTTCTTGTATGGTTCCTAAATGTGTTATATGGCGTACCATGGACGGATCGGGTACCTATGTGCATACAATACATTCTAATAGGTACCTACATATAAAGAAATACTGACAGAGTACTGAATTACAAGTTTTTACGCAAAAGGGTATTTACATGTAAAGACCCCATGATTTAAAACCATCGATCTCAAGAATTTTCTCGCTGATTGATATAAAGATTAATAATAGAAGGCTAAAATATGCGAGCCACTTCATTAAATAAAACTAATATTTCTGGCACACCCTACACATGTGCAATAAAATAAAGTTAATTAGTACTTCCTCTGTCCCATTTAACTCTTCCCAAAGACTAGTGGACACAGAGATTAAGAAACTACATTATTTTAATATTATAGTACACTTTTAAGGTATGGAGAGAGAAAACTTATTAGTGGGCACGCAAATTAAGAAATATAAATGGTGTAATTAGTTTAATTATTGGAATAATTGTTTTTACCAAAAATGGAAATGGGAAGAATTATGTGGGACGCAAGAAATGGAAAGATGAGAAGAAATAAGTAGGACGGAGATAGAATTAAATAATTTTAATAAGTAATATACTAAAAAAACATTTTATAGTTATTATGCGGTTATGGAGGGTATGTGGCTTAATAAGTCCCTTTTTATTTTTTAATAGATGTAGAAAAAATCTGTTTGGTCAATTTATACGGACCAATTGACGGTTTATCCTAACCCGTCACCCTTAATATAATAGAATAGATATAAGCCAAAACTGTCCATATTCGTCGGATTAAGCAGCTGCTCACAAGTGCACATTGTAAGAAGCTTCAACTCTCTAGTTCTTCGAATAATTTTCAAATGAGTAAGCAAATCAAGAGTTGCATGTTTCCGGATAACGGATAATCATCAATAACGGATAATCTCAAATTCGATTATTATCTCTCATGATTATCTCCATATTCTTTTCATTTGTGATAGTTTATTTTCCTATATTTTCGTTATTTTTTCATATATAATCTCTATATAGTGGAGAAATAAAGTTTATATACAGCGGAAAAATATTCTATCATGGTATCAGACTAATACTACGATCCTTACGATCCTTCTCTTTCTCTTCCCCGTTCTTCCTCCATTGCACAAATACGGATAAACTTCCATCCGCCACTTCATCCATATGATAACAATCAAGTTGTCCTCTCAAAACTATCTGTTATGGAAGAGTCAACTCACACCGATTCATACGTGTCAGAACCTTATCGGCTTTGTTGTTGGGCTCGATGTCCTGAGACTCGTCGTTCCACCTATGGGTACTCTGTTTTTCTTGGTGGTAACCTCGCATCACGGAGCGCTAAGGAGCAACCTACTGTGGCACGATCTAGTTAAGAATCAAAATATCGTGCGTTAGCCAACAATGCATCTGAAGTAGTTTGGTTATCTAATCTTCTTAAACGGCTTCATGTATCTATCGTCGACACCCCAGTTCTACTTTGTGGCAACTACAATGCTATTTTCCTAAGCTAGAATCCCATCGGTCACAAACGCGCGAAGCACATTTATATTGATTATCACTTTGTTCGTGAACTTGTCGCCTCCGATCGCCTCCTCACGAAATTTATTACTTCAAACCTTCAGATTGGAGATGTTTTCACCAAAGGCCTAGCTCGTCGGTTATTTGAGTTCTTCGCTCCAAGCTGCGCGTGGCTCCACGGTCCACGCCCCACGTCTTGCTTGAGGGGGGTGATAATGGATAATCATCAATAACGGATAATCTCAAATCCCATTATTATCTCTCATGATTATCTTCGTATTATTTTCATTTATGATAGTTTATTTTCCTTTATGATGTAACATATTTTCATTATTTATTTCATATGTAATCTCTATATATTGGAGAAGCAATAAAATACATATTCAGAGGAAAAATATTCTATTATTTTCTTTCTTTTTCTTTGGTAATACACGGTCCGGTTCCCAAATTATAAATTTAAGTCTCAAAAATATAAGAATGGCCAATTTTGGTGATTGAAATTGATAAAGGTAAAATATTCTCATAAGGGTGTCCACATTCATAGCACATCATAACACTGCCACATCAGCATTACATTATACTTTTAAATATTTTATTCTATAACACTCTATATTCATTTTTTTCCACAATCACGACACTACCATAAACCCACAACTCTATATTTCATTCTATAATACTTTTACATTATTTAATTTCTATATATATTAATTAAACTATTATAAATATTTAATTAAATTTATATTTCTTACCAACTCATATGCTTAAATAATATTAAATAAAAAATAGTCAACGAAACAAATAATCTAATTTTACTTTATTAAAAGTTGGTAAAATAACAAGGTAATTTTCAGATATTTAATAAAACAAAACTAAAAAAGAATTTGAGTCGAACGGCATTATTATCATTTGTCTGTATTTTTATCATTTATTGCTCAATATTAATTGCACCCACATACATAAATCATAAAATATAAAATAAAAAGCAGAAAAGTGGCATGCCATGATCCGATGTCATACCCATGACACAGTTCATAGATATAACACCAGCACAATGGTTGATGTGTCATATAAACTGACACATCAGCTTTATGACACAATGGTATTACCCATTGCGGACACCCTAAGTCGGAACAATCTAAATTTGGAACTCCAACCTAACTTTTTTGACGAAATGAGGCAGAAATCTTAAATCGCATTCCAAATCAACAGCCAACCAAGTGAGTTGAGAATGTTTGAAGTCAATAAAAAAAAAGGCTTGTGTTGTGACTTAATTTGTTGGAAAAGATTTGGAGATTCAATTTATTCCGAATTTAGTGATCTATTTTTATTTTTTACAATAATCACAATAAATCGAGCGTGTGCGTATAAAATTACTAGTATCATAGTTGGAATTGTACATTTTCCATATTTGGAGTTTTGACGAACACACACGTAGGAATGATGACGCATGCGGTGAGTTGTTGACTACGAAAGATTACATATCTTCAATAAAATTAAAAGGCATTTTCTATGTATAGCACAGTCACCGTGCAATGTCTGAAGGCCATGCCATGCCACTCCATTAGCTAGCGTCACCCTTTTTGCCCATAAATAAAACATAATTTTGACTTTTACATATTACATTCTACCCATATAGAAAAATAGTCTAATATATGAGAAAGTAACTTATTGTTGCCATCCGTAGTAGAGATGTCACTACGTTATGTCTCTCAACGACGCGTCCGATAATGTCGCGACTTTATCTGTAATTGAATCGATTTTATTTATCATTTTAATTATAGTTATTGAAGATACTCAAACCTACAAATTTTTTATTTGTAAGACACATTAGTGTTGATGTCAATAGGGACTAATAATACGTGCAGAACACAACGAAGTTTTTATGACGACAATTAATTTCTGAAAACCGTTTAGCATCAAGCAACGACAAGCCAAAGTCATGACACATGACGTAATATTAATTATATTATATCAAAATATTTCACTAACGTAGCATTGAGTATTTTTTACTCGTTCATTTGTTCGTTCGTCATCAGGGGAGCCATTTTAGAACTCACGATTGTCGCGTTGAATATTAAATCTCCGATATTAATTGGATTCATTGGCTCCACAAGTATGATTAACTTTGCGTCGTTTCGATTTCTTTTACATGTTGGTCTCCCAAAATGAAATTGGAAGTTATTTGAAAGTTGTCATCATGAATCACAAAGAACATCGTATGTCCGAATATTCTATGTTATTTATATATATAATTTATCATTGTGCGGACAAATTATGAGGAGTCGAAGCAACTCAAGATTTAGGTAAAGATGGCTTGAAATAAAACTCTGAAATCATGGACGACGTCATTCAGTTGCAAGCTTCGCGACAACTGAATAATTAATACAAGTTTCATAACAGACTATCATTGACTTTAAAAAAGATAATGTCCTAACAGCGACAGACTTAAAAGTGTATTTGAATTTGAATTGAATATTTCTTTCGTTTTTTTCTCTTAAGTTTGAGAATATATACCTATCAAGATAAATAGATTTCAATTGTAGATGTCATGCACTATGGACATATATATAAAAAACTCGTAGTTGCTCGAAGACACGGAATTAAACATTTGATCGGTCGTTGTCATTCGATTTCTTTTTTTTGCTTACTTTAGAACATTATTGATCAAACGATCACGAAATAATTGAATTAAATTATAAAAGCTATGCCAAGTTTACACATCAGTCTCCCTCCTACGTGTTTGTTTCTTAAACGAATGAATGAATATACTATTCACCAAAGGTGGTTTACTCTTCGAGAACCCTGAAGACACTATGAACTAATCATACTTATTTATTTAGTTCTAATTTGTCTCTATGTACTTTCGTTGGTAGCTGAAGTCACCTCTAAGCACGCATGATCATATTCACCATTTAATTATTTACGAAAACAATTTTGCGTATCAGATCAATAATGCATTGCATATATGTAACAGTATATGGCATCATAGTGTTGGGTTTCGTGCCACAAGCAAAGACTAACCCCACACAAGAAAACAAAAGATAGAATAAAATAATATTAGTAATAATTTATTATAATATTATATATATATATATATATATATATAATAAATTAGCGAACAGTCCTACTGAAGGGCGACGCGGCGGATTCCTGGCCACCGGTTTCGAGCGGTCCTGAAAAGTTGAAGATATCAATAAATAGGCTGAAGTTCTTCAGTTATTATCATCACAAGGTCCTTCGAGTTCTACTATATAGAGTGAAGTAGTCCGAGTGAATTGTGAGGTTATGAGGTTGGTAAAAACTGATAAGGTTCCACATCCACAGAGAGGTTGTGAGGTAAACACGGTGTTAAAAGTGAGATACTAAAAATTCGAGGTTGTAATTTTTACTATAGTAAAACTTTTGCCGACTCGGCCGTGGTTTTTCTCTCTTTGTTAACTGAGGGTTTTCCACGTAAAAATTCTGGTGTTCTTTCTTTTACAGTAATTTTTTATCGTGATAGTTATTGTGCGAGTCCCACTAAATTTACCCCGTAGGCCCACTTCTCCCGATTGTCGTATCGAGCCAAATCGAGACCTCCGCTGCGGGGCCAACTAACCACCGCGGGGCCCACTACCCTTCCAAACAAGTGGTATCGGAGCCGATAGTATTCTGAGTATGCTCTGTGGTTGCAAATTTGACTGATCTTCCACATCAAAAAAGATACTAATAGGTTGTTGATAGATTTTAACTACCACGGAGAACGACGGAGGAATGATGAAGTTGACAGTAACGAATTACTACATATGGAAATCAAGAATGGAGGATTATCTTTATTGCAAAGACCTCCATGAACCGATTTAAAATGAAGGCAAGATGCCCGAAGGCGGGAATGCTGTCCTACGGAAGAAATTGCAAAGGACGCTACCGTTCGAAATGAGACAGACCCCGACAAACGTTGGATGAAAGTGGAGGGTATGTAAGAGGTGACAAATGCGCTGAGCAAGGTATTCATGATGTGGAAACTCATGAATGTGAAGCTGAAGAGGGACGATCAGTTGCTGAACATCTGAATGACTTTGAAGGACTGGTAACTCAACTCACAAGTGCCGGTCTAGTCCTTGATGATGAGCTACAAATATGTCTACTACTGGGTTATCTACCTGATAGCTGGGATATGTTGATTGTATCACTCACTAACTCGTCACCAGAGGTAAAGTCACGATGGATATGTGAAAAACAAGCTCTACAATAAAGAGTTGCAACGGAAGGATACAACCAGTACTAGTACCGAAAATCAGGCTCTTGTCACGGAGAATTGGGGTCGGAGCAATAGTAGAGGACCAAAATGATACGACAAGTCGACAAGTCCAGAGAGATTCGGAAGTGCTACCATTATGTAAGAATTGGCCACTTACGAAGAAACTGTACGCTTCTCAGCATAAAACAGAAACAATATGATGACAAGAACACATCAGCAATAGCCTCCAACGATGGTGGAGAGGTTACTTTGGTGAATGACGTAGACTGCTGTCATGTTGTGGATACGAGCACCAAATGGGTAGTGGATTCTGGTGCCTCCTATCATTGTGTTCCAATGCGTGAATACTTCTCCACGTATAAGGCGAGAAACTTTGGCAATACCAAGATGGTAACCAAAGTGTTTCTAAAATAGTGGGGATCAGTTAAATTTGTATCCAGACGAGCGTAGGGTGAACATGTTGAAAGATGTGCGACATATACCAACCTGCGTCTCAACTTGGTTTCTGTGAAGGTGCTGGACAACGAAAGATAACGAGATGGGAAATAGAAACTGGAAACTCACCAAGGGATCTTTGATGATAGCGAGAGGGAAGTTATGTTGCTCGTTGTACAAGATGCACGCAACGGTAGGTTCTAACTAAGTGAACGCAGTTGATGATGATGCTTCTCCAAATTTGTGGCACAGACAGCTGGTGCATGTAGGAGAGAAGGGGCTGAATGTCTTGGCTAAAAAGTCACTCATACCAGTAGCCAAAGATAAAGCGATGAACCCCTGCGATTATTGTTTATTTGGGAAGCAAAATAGAGTTTCAGTCGCGAAGAACTCAACCAGACGAATGAATAAGTTGGAGTTGGTACAATCTGACGTATGCAGACCAATGGAAGTCGAATCTTTGGGAGGCAGTAAATATTTTCTGACCCTCATTGATGATGCGTCTCGCATGACCTGGGTATATCTGTTGCGGACATAGGACCAGGTATTCTATTATTTTACGAAGTTCCATCCGATGGTGGAAAGGGAAACGGGAATGTAGCTGAAGTATTTACGCACAGATAATGGTGGTGCATACATCTCTCGGGATTTCAGAGATTATTTCACGAAGTAGGGCATTAGGCATGAGAAGACAGTTCCTGGCACTCCTCAGCAAAATGGTGTCGCGGAGAGAATTAATCGAACCATTATGGACCGAGCTATGCTCAAAATGTCAGGAACCGAAATTTCATATCATAATTTTATGCATTTACATAAATTCATGCATTCATATGTCACTTTAAAACACAAGTATAGATAGAATAAGGTATCTAAAGTATTATAGTTCTAGGTTCTCCAAGAGATAAGTGGTGAAGAAGTGAATGTTATGGTATTTGAATTTTTGTAAGTATTAATTATCTAGGGTTTTCTTAGGTTTGGAAAAAAAATAAATTCATGTGTGTAATTAAAATGATTAAACAAGTTGGGAAGAAATATTCAAATAATATTAAATTATGGTGAAAGAAGAGTTTCGAAAACCAAGTATAATGTTGAAATTCTTAGGATTTCGAGATGTATCCATTAAAAGATTTCGAAATTTCTCACTTAAGGATGTCGAGACCCATGCAACAAAGATTTCGAATGTTTCCCTCAAAGATGCCGAGATCAATTCAATAAAGATTTCGAATTTTTCTTCAAAGATGTCGAGATTCATTTAATAGGATTTCGAAATTTTTCAATCATGAACTTGAGACTTATTAATGTAAGATTCGCGAGATTTCTTGAACTATCGATATATAATATGCGACAATTTACATAACTTTTAGGAACAGATATTGAAAGCTTAGTTGTAAAGGCAACGTTATAATAATAATAATATAATGTTAATGAGAAGAACTTATGATAAGTATGGACAAAAGTGATGAAGTCATTTAACTACTACACGCAAACTTAAGATAAGGAGGAAATGAAAACTTAATATCATTTTAGAGAACTCATGAAGTTGAAAGCAGAGAAAACAAGAACTTAACTCTAATTTGAGAGTAAGAAAAGGTATGAATCTTACTATGATTTTCGGCATTTTGAAACTAAAACATAACTTGTTATAGATATTAGCATGTGTAATTGGTATTAGTTCATACTTATTCAAGTTGATTTGTTAACAGCATGCGAGTAAATCAAGTTAGTTAGTGAAGTTCTTTATGTTTTTGAGAATATTAGGGTTTGATTGGATTTTTGGAGGAATTTTGGAAGAAAATTATGTTTTTAGGTGTATCATTCTCCAGATTTCGATTGAAGTTGGAACACGATTTTGAAGGTATGAAAAGTAAAGATCTCGAGGTCTAGAAATTCCTTTAAATAGGATGTCGAGTTATGATGTCGGGTGGTGATGTTGAGTTATGGTTCGAGAATATTAAAAAAAAAGTTAACTAGATAGATATCGAAATTTATTATTCATTTGAAACCCAAATATCTCGATACTCAGTTAAAGATCTCGACACATACTACTAAGATTTCGATATGTAAATAAGATTTCGATAGGTGTAGATTTCGAGTTATAATTCGAGATTTAAAAATCCAACTAGATAAAAATATCGAGATACGACCTCGAGATAAATCATCCGAATTAGATGTCGATGACTTACTTACGAGTTAGGGTTTCGATATTTGATATATATAGATAACTCCGATATCAATATAAACGTCGAGGTATGAATGTCGAGATCAATTAGGTAAATCTCAAGACAATTCGAAACTTAGAACTCTAATTAAGAAGATCTCGACACATGATGTCGAATTATGATTTTGTGTATAAGATCGAGATCTAAAAACTTACTTAGGTAGAACGTCGAAATGAGTTAAAGGATATCGAGATATGATGTCGAAATAAATTAGGAGAAATGTCGAGTTAAGGTTATAATGTCGAGATCATACATGTCGAAATCTCTTATATCATGCTTCGAGATCCTATCATAGAAATTAAATTAATAATCCAACATGGTCCAAGATAAAATTAGATAAGAGTATTTGTTAGTTAATTAGTTGAAATAAATAGAATTATGACACAGATATAAGGAATTCTAATATCACATAAAATATTCAATAATTATGGTTTTTGATATAAAATAAGTTAGGGTTTCTGGTAAAGGCTTAGGATAGGAACGACCATGTATATAAAGCATGCATATCACGCACGCATATCATTATAGGAACTTTATATCTACCAGATAAATAATTATATAGGCCAGGAGTCGGATAAGGGCAAGGACAAGGTCGAGTAAGCGAACAGAGAAAAATAGGCGAAACTTGTGAGTATGATATGTAACATGTCTTCTGTTTCTATGTGCTTTATGTGAATTAAATGATTGATGATTTTCTTATAAACGTATTACTCGAAATGAACGTAAATTATGTGGCCATAATGTGCTACTGTGTGATATGTGTGATTCGATGGTGTATGGAATTTATATGTCATATAAGGTGAAAGTAAAGCAATGCATACGGATAAAAGAGAAAAGAGAAACCGTTATGACTGCTACGACATCAGACGACTTGATACACAACTATAGTTACATCCCTACAAATCGGGGGATTACAGTCCTGTACAGGCAAACAAAAATATATTTACAGTTACAGAGTCCCATGCATGGGCCCCTATGGGGTCAATAGTAGGAGTCTAGCAGGTCATAACGGAAGTATCAGAAATAAATGATAATGTAGAATTGCTTTGGTCTATGGATTACAGGAATGATTTTAAGGACTATGGTTATATGACAAACTTCAATGATTGATTAAGTGATGATTATGTAAGTTGAAGTGTTTACAGTACGAGTGCTATGAATCTACGAGTTTTATGAACGATGGTATATTCTTTAGAAATATCTATGTAAGCAAACGAAAGGAAGAAATTAATTTTCTGCTACAGTTTCGTTTATTATTTGTATAATGGAATAACATGTTGCGATCATACTCTGAATAATTGTTCCCACAGTTGCTGTAGATATCTAGCAGGCAACTTAGGGTGCATCTTCATACGAAAGCATGGATTCAAGGTTGGCCGGCTACGCTTTCACCTACTCCCCTAAGTTCATCGTGTGCATGTAGTATAAGAACATTAATGTCTTTCATATGATGTATACTAAATATGATACGTGCATATATATGTATAATATGCGTGAAAGTGACGAGACCAGATGTACGCCGGTTTATGTGTAAAGGTATGGTTGTAAAAAGGTGAAAAATTTTATGTGGAAAAATATAATAGCTGCGTGAATAAAGTAATAGAAAACGGGACGTTACACAAAATGACTAATCTATCTGAGTTAACTTGGGGGTGGGGGGAGAGCTGTCAACACCGCAGTCTATCTTATCAACCGACTACTTACATCGACGTTGGATTTTGACATACCAGAGAAGGTGTGGATCGGTAGAGGCATCTCATATTCGCATTGAGAGTGCTTGGCTGTAAGGCTGCATGTACCGCAGGAACAAAAATCAAAGTTCGATGACAAATCGAACCCTTTCATTTTTGTTGGGTACGGAGACGAGGAGTTCAGCTACAGACTTTGGAATCCAAAGAAGAAGATGACTGCGTAGTATTCCTTGCGCATGAGACCATGGGCGACTCAGATGTGACGAAATCTACATGTAGTGGTGCAGATAATTGTACACCAGTGAGCATTCCGTTTGATGGTGCCACGGAGGAATAAATGCAACAATCATAACTGAACCAGAGGAGCCATCTATTGATGATGAGGAACATGTTGTAGATGAGCACACTAAAGGTATTGAGTAAGGGAGCCTTCAGATGTGCAAGAAGTAGTTGAACCGCAGCTAGGAAGGTCAATTAGGGAACGTCAACCATCTACGAGGTATCCGAGTTCTGATTATATTTTGATTACTGACGAGGGGGAGCCAAAGAGCTTCCAGGAACTACAATCTTATAGGGACACAAATTGTTGGATAAAGGCTTGCAATGGGAGATGGATTCTTTGAAGAAGAATGATTTGTACGAGTTAGTTCGATTGCCGAAAGAAAAGAAGCACTCAAGAACAAATGGGTGTACAAATTGAGAAGGATGATGGCAAGCTGGTCAGATATAAGGCTCGATTAGTGGTCAAAGGTTTCATTCAGAGGAAGGGGATCGACTTTTGACGAGATATTTTCACCGATTGTTAAAATGAGTTCAATCAGAGTCATACTGGGACTAGCTGCTAACATGGATCTTCAATTGGAACAACTCGACGTGAAGACCGCATGGTGATCTTGATGACGAGATATATATGAACAACCAGAAGGATTCGAGGTTAGAGGTGTAGAGCACACGCCGGTCGAAGAAAAGCTTTTACAGAATAAAACAAGTTCCGCGGCAGTGGTACAAGAAATTTTATTCTTTCATAGTGCATCGGGGGTTCAAGAGAACAGATGCAGATCAATGTATTTTCGTCCGAAGATACTCTAGCTGTAAATTTATCGTTTTTCTCCTATCTGTTGATGATATGCTAATTGTCGGACAAGATGCAGAAATGATTAGCAAGTTGAAGAAAGGTCAAAGACATTTGACGTGAAGGATTAGGGTTTGGCAAAGCGGATTCTCGGAATGGAGATTACCCGTGATCGAAAAGCTGGTAGATTGTGGTTATCCCATGAGCGCTATATTGAACGAGTTCTAGAGAGGTTTAGTAAGTCAGTTGGCGCGCCACTTGCCGCACACTTCAAGTTGCGAAAGAAATCTGGTCCATCAACAAGTGAAGATGGAGATGTGATGTTCCATATTCATCGACAGTCGGAAGTTTGATGTACACCGAGGCCAGATATCAGTCACACAGTTGGCGTTGTGAATGAATTTCTATCAAATCCCGGAAAGTCACATTGGGAAGCATAGTTGTTAGTGGCACACGACGCATTACGGCGTGAAGCCTCGCTGTAGCCATTACGCACGGCGCCCAGCGTGGCGCGCGCAATATCAAATTACGGCGCATATAAATATAAAGAGTATATATAAGAGCCACATGTAATAACCAAAACATACGTTCAGTACATTTGTAAGAGCTACATATAATAACCAAAATACATCATTCCTTACATGTGGCACCGCACTTCAACAAAGCCAAAGTGCCCTATACTACATTCAAAGTGTATTAACATAAATCAGGTATCATTATCTACAAACATAAGTGCCTTGGTGTGCATAACAAAAGTTATTAGTGTCTTGTACATAACAAGAGGTATTAACATATATCAAGCATCATCATTTAACTCCAATTCATTTTCTCCACCCATGCCATTATCATCATCTAGTGAATCGTCGGGTTTCTAGATATCGACATCATCTCCTTCCCCGTCACTCTCATCAAAATTAAACTCCTTTTCATGTTCATCGACGAGCCCACGAGATGTCATAGGTGCCTTAGATCGAGATGGAGATGCATTGAATGTAACCCTCATTGAAGATAGTTTTGATGTATCTCTTGTTGAAGACTTTGTAGACGTCAACCTAAAACCATATGCCGGTTCACCTACTCCGGTTGCTCGTGCAACATGGTCCCAAGTCAAATCATCACCATCATGAACAAGATCATTATCATCTTCTTCGTCATCGTCTAGTCTACCTAACAACCACCCATTGCTATCATCAATATCATCCAACGCAATGGGATCAATCTTATCACGTACATCATATCGACGCCTCAAAGCTCTATTGTATTTGACATAGACCAAAACATTTAAACATTTTTGACCTACAAAAATCACACTAAAAATTAACATATGAAATTAACCAATGTTTGAATAAAATGAACTAAACTTACATGATGAAATATACTCCAATTGCGTTCGCAACCACTGACTACAAGTGAGACTTAGCACTTTTATGGCAAACTTCTGCAAGTAAATTAAAATGTAAAAGCAAATCATAAATGATATTCAGAGATAATTTGTAAAATCTAAAACAAATAATAAAGCTTATTATCCGGAGAATTTTGATCTTTGTCTTATAGCGACGGGAGTTCCAAAGAGCCCAGAAGCACTCTTATACACCGCAATCTCCATATGAATTTTCTCTTCTTCTTCTTCTTCTTCTTCACAATTTTGAGCTAACTTCTCGATGGACTTTTGCAACCCGCTAATAACTTCTTCATCATTTTCTGTGTCGGGGTTCGCATAGAAAAACTCCGGATTTAGGAAATGTCTAGCCGCGTGAAGTGGCCTATGGAGCCACCTATTGTCAATAATCTCGAGAACTCTTTCATACTGCTGTTTGTTGTCGTTGAATGAACTTGCTATGGCTTCTTTTCTCTGTCCATTGCCTTCATATATATAACCCATTGGAGGTTTATTCCCTCCGACAACTAACCGAAGCACTTTCACAATTGGCATGCTTTCCCGATGAACACCACATGATTCCAAAATGAAGGTTGCAATATGTACGAAGGACATCATTTACCTTTACATCTTTTGCATAGCTAGATGAGGTCCATTTCTCTGAAGTGAATAGCTTTCTCAAGTGTTCAATCTTTGGTAATGCTTCAAAGTTAAGAAGGCGGTTGCAAATTCTGTTGTTCCCGCCCGAACCAATTCTTTACCATCGGTGAAGTCTCTCATCATACGCAAAAGTGGCTTCCTTTATAGATATATCAATTTACTTCTACTGCCATTTTCCATGTCTTGATTAAGTTAGGAATCTTCAAGACATCTTCAGTAATCAAATCCAAGCAATAAGCAGCACATGGACACCAAATAAACGCGGATATTTTGCCTCCAGTAGTTGACATGCAAAATAAATAATAACAAATGTTGTAAACATAATTTTAATTAACCACTAAATGTTAATTATTTTCTTACCCGCTAGCTTATATGCAGTAGCACTGTCTGTGATGATCTGAACCACATCTTTCTCACCAACTCGTTGAACATACTTGTCGAACAATTCAAAAAGCTTTTCACCTGTTTGTCGAAATGAAGATGCATCGACAGAGAGCGGGTCTTCTTGGTGTATTGACCATAAAGTTGATCAACTGTCTATTCTTTGCGTCATCCCATCCATCGGCCATTAATGTGCAACCAAATTTCGCTTGCTCCTATTCATGACTTTTAAGAAGTCTATTAGTGTGCTCCAACTCCTTATCAAGACATATAACTCTTATCTCTTATAGGTTGGTGGTTTCATTCCGGACCGAAATGCACGATAGCTTCAAGTGCCGGTGCAAAACTATCAAATTTGACCACGTTAAATGGAATTGCACCATCCACTTCGCAAAATTTTGTATGGCATCATCTCTTGTTTCCTAATCTCTTTGTTTCTACAAGCATCAAGTTGTTTTTGCTCTTTTGGGCTTATCCTCTTCACGGCTGCAGTTGATGTCAAAATTGCATTCATGGAACCATGTTGTCTAACCCTCTTCCTATGTGAACTAGCCAAAAGAGATGATTGTTCAACTTGCTTGCCAATATTCATTTTTTTCAATCCTACATAAGCTTCTTCTTCCACAACCTCATCGGAATGAGGTATCATGTCTACCATTTCTTTCAATTCTTTCTTCTTTTCACCAACTCTCGCAACTCTTCTTTCACATGCTCGGGACATTCACTAGAGCTATTGGTGTTTCGAAATCCATCGATAAGATGTTGCTTGAGTTTTGTAATTCCTCCTCGTGATTTTTTGAGAGAAATTGCATTAAACGTTGTTTTTATTCTGAGCATCGGGCAATGAACATAATTCCATCCCGATCCTTTCTTTTAGAACTATTAGACATCCTAAAAAGCAATTTTTTTTTCAACAAGACAATAAAACAGCAAGTATGGAGATTTTCATACAGCTATATATTGCAAGAGCAATTTTCTAGCAGCAACAGAACAACATGATTACGACGAACAAGTTTTCGATAGAACACAACAACGAGACAACAAAAAGGGGGAAAAATAAATTTTCGAGCATAAAAAGGAGAAAACCAGTATTGAGCAGCAAGAAAATACAGTAAAATTCAGAGAAATGGAACAAAACGACAGCAAATGTTTACCTCACTTAGAAATAAACCAGCTGCTAGCTTGCAGTGGAGGATACAGATGGAAGAAAAATTGGTTGAGCACTCGTCTGTTTTCCAGAGATGAGACCACTTTTGGTACAAGAAAACATTTTTTATTCTTTTTAAGATAAAAGGCTTGCTCATTATTTCTAATAAAATAAGGCCAACCTAGATTTATGTGACGAATTTTGATTAGTGGCGGATTTCCGCAACATAAGCCGCGGAAGCCCGTCTAACAAAAACTTTATTCTAAAATAAGATATATTACAAGAAAAATAGTTTACATCATCATATTAGTACAAAGGCCGTAGCGCAAAAAAATTGAAAACATCAGAAGTCCTAACGCCGCTCCACAGGTCTTCATCTATGTACAACATCGCCCTCAAAAGTCCTTAGAGTGTGTTTGGTTGGAGGTATTAGGGGGGATTAGGGAGTATAGGATTTAGTAAAGTAATGTTTGGTTGAAGGGTTTATTTAAAGGTGAGATTTAATTAATACCCCCTTAATACCCCTTATTAGGTATTAATTAAAGGAGTTCCCACCCCTCCCTTTATTTAATCCCACATTGTTATTAATTATTTTGTTTCAAATTTTATTACTTTTCTTTTTTCCCTTTCTAATCCCCCTTTTCCTCATCTCCCTCTCTCTCTCTCTCTCTCTCTCTTCCTCTCTCCACTCTTTTTCTACCGGAAATTTTAATTAAAGAAAGGGTAAATTTGTAATTATATTAAACATAATACCATTTAAACCCATATACCAAACATGTCAGACATCATTACTTAATCCCATCAACCAAACATTCCCAAAAATTCATATCCTCCATTATATAAACCCAACTTAAACTAATACCATCTAAACCCATCCCTCCAACCAAACGGACCCTTAGAGTCACTGCCGTCAGCCTGCCTTAGTCGCGACGTGTCTCCACGTCGGACTCTATCGTACCTACAACACGTAATCTATGACCTATATGCCCAGTAGGTAAAAATATGCGTGAATGCAACGTGCACTCAACCTCGTCCCCAAAATACCTCACAATGTACGCACGTTTTTTTCTCATGTCTCAACATATCACATCTGAACACATCTCGTCAGGACCTTAGACTAGACTAGGCACCACGCGCGCATAATAAGATACGAAGTCAGGGGCCCTCGGGTAGCCCACACTAGTAGTGCACCTGAACGATCACGCCAAGCATCCTCCCACTAGGTCGCTTCCTCGTGACTTTTCTTCGTGCCCAAAGCGGTAGCCTACATGGTAGTGCACCCGAACGATCACGCCAAGTATCCCTCTACCAGGTCGCTCTTTCGGCTAATCATCCGATGGTTTGCACCTCAGACTGCGCCAACGCAACTGAGTAAACGAATCGATCACATTCGTCTCCCGTCTGGTGCCTCAGTCCTAGCCTCATAACTCCACTACGATTTGACGACCAACATTGGTCAGATTCGCTTTTTACCCCGCTCGTAGACACTATACAGTGTCACCATGCCAACATGGTCACCATCTCCCGCACTAATATGGAATGCATGTGCAGTGCATATGAAATGCAATATCATACAGGAAGATAAATTCTCCATGAAAATTCTAACACTGCCCGCAAATTAATCTATTTACCCGTAATTTAGACTTACAGTCCACAAATAAGTATATTAAACAGCGAAAGCCCAAAAATATGGTCAAGGTCAAGGCCCGAAAATTATCAAGCACGGCGAAAATTTCCTATCCGAAAATACTAATAATCTACCCGAAAAACATTTAAGCCCGAAAGTACTCCCCCGAAAATTCGACTAATCTATCCGAAAATGCCAAGCCCGAAAATTAGAAATCCGCCGTGTTTTCCTTCTTACCCGAAAATTATACTACCCGAAAACTTTATGTTATACCGTAAATTATTAAAATATTCAACATGTTTAAAATCCGAAATTCATTTTCTGCCCGAATATTTCTTTGTCGGAAAATTTCATAGGTCACCCGAAAGTTGCAAGCCCCAATTCCTTTGAAAGGCTCGAAAATGCTATTTATTGCCGAGAATTCTTCTTGACCGTAATTTCAATTAAGCTACCCGAAAATTAGTCTAAATCACATGAAAATATTTAAACTACCCGATAGCTTTAACTACAACACCCGAATTTGAATTATGTCGAGGTTATTCTCCATGGCCCGAAAATTAATTGAGGAAGACCCGAAAATGCATTGAACAAAGACAGGACCCGAATTTTGCTTAGAATCTTTATAAATCACCGGAAATCCTTCAAACTCAACTACCCGAATTTCGCCTAAAATATTTATACAGCATATGGAAAACCTTCCTATACCCATCATGCAGAACATTAAAACCCTAAAACACCTTAACATAGTTGATCATAACATCTTGTTAAACACATAGGAATACATATATACGCATAAACCCAGTTTGGGTTATAACCAGGTCATACAATTTACAAAGAGGCATGTAATGATCATCAAAGCTTCTAATAATATAATTTCAAACCCCGGTGACCTTTCACCTATAATTCGAACGTTTACGTGTCGTAGATGAAATTTCACCTAACTAACCTCCGTAGCCTTTTCAGATATAATTTCCTAACTTTAAATGCTTAGTTGGTTATCGAGCAATCCTCTTCTTCTGGTTGTGTGTTCGTTGCCTCCTTTTTATTTTAAAGTTATGAAGATAAACTTACATATAGGCTTTTTAATTAAAATAGGGTTAATTTAACCTAAATTCAATAAAATAGGGCTGATTTGACGAAAATTATTAAAATAGGGCGAAACGCGTATATTAGCCGCGTCGTCGCCCCTAATAAACGCGACGCTGACGTGGCGTATAAGAAAATAAAGAGGGGCCCGGCTGGGCCCGCGTGAGGCCCGCGTCGCTGTTAGTGGACGCGGCGTCGCGTTTAATAAGCGCGGTGTTGACTAAAGCCCACTAAAAACCCACTGAAGACCCACTGAAGACGTCCACTAAACGTCCACTAACCCAAACAGTGTGGGCCACCAGTCGTCGCGTCTATTGGGCGCGTCGTCGCGTCTAATGCCCGCGACGACGTGTTCATTAGCCGCGGCGATTTCACCTATTTAAGCCACGCGATTTTCGATGTTTAATTCATCAAATTTCATATATATCAAATATGGTGTCTAGAAAAATTCAAGTAGTTGTTTATTATGGCGGTGAAATCATACACGAATCTAACACCATACAGTATAGTCTTCAACCCATTGGTTATCGACGAATTCGTCGCGATACCACTTTTGATCAATTTCTTAGTATGCTGTACGACATGACTTCCGTCGACAGCAATGCTTTCTTCTTAATCGTCCGAGTGAAGAACGAACACTATCAACACTCACGACTGTATCATAATCTCCTACTAGTGTCTAGTGATGCTGACCTCGCATACTTCTTGGATCCCGACAACGAGCTCGATTACATTGAGGTCTTTGTCGAGGCAACTGAGATCGTTCAGTACACTAATCCCGCGCCGATGGATTCATTTGCTAACATTACATCAGTTACTGAAGGAATGACGAATATTTCGTTTGCCCCACACGAAGATATACCTTCGAGTAGTCGTTGCGTTCCAATGAGTTCGACGGTGGAGCAGCCTGAGACCGTTCATGATGCTGTCCAAAATAGTGACGTCAGTGACTCGAAGCAGACGACGACGATGGGGCACTAAACGATTTGCCAGATCCTGCAGATGACGATGATGATCAAAACGATGATCCAATGCCAAGTGAACCAGAGGAGAATAGAGCATTATACCAGTCGGTGCCGTTTAATACCACTTATCAAATGGCTCCCCCAGACGTTGGCGAAACTGGTGGTGATTTTTACGATGCGGACGACCCCGCCTTTTACGTAGGTATGACGTTTAATAGCAAAGAACAATTGAAATGTGCCGTTAACGACTATCATCTGAGGGTTGTTAGACGTGAGTACCACGTGACCGAAAGTAACAGAACCGCATGGAGCGTGAGATGCAATCACAGCGACGACTGTAACTGGAGACTGCGAGCAGTCTTCAAATTGAAAAGTTTCTTTTGGAAGGTGACGATATACGGGGGACCGCACACATGCTTCACGCACGAGTTGGCCAGCAAGCATCGCAATGTTTCGCGTGATGAAATTGCGAGATTATTACACCAGACGGTGAAGAATGACCCTCAGTATTTGCCCAAAAATGTGCAGCAGCTCGTAAAGGACACTTTTGGGTACGACATCCCGTACAGTCAAGCATGGCATGGACTCAAGAGAGCAAAAGAAAATGTTTATGGTACTTGGGAAACGTCAATCCAACAGCTTCCTATATTCATGAAAGCGTTGCGACGTTACAACCCAGGAACGGTGGTCAAGTGGTGGCATCTTGAAGATATTTCTGGAGTAAAAAAATTCGGGTATGTATTTTGGGCTTTTAAACCTTGCATTGACGGCTTCAAGCATTGTCGTAGAGTGGTCTGCGTCGATGGTACGCACTTGTATTCGAAGTACAAGCATAAAATGTTGATTGCATGTGCACTCGATGCAAATCAGAAAGTTTTTCCACTTGCTTTTGCCATCGTTAATATCGAAAGCTTACATTCTTGGAGATGGTTCTTGAACTTGCTTAATGTTCATGTACTGAGGGACAAGCGGTATGCTTAATTTCAGATCGCCATCCAGGTTTTTTCAAATAAAAACAGTACATTATATCATTTTTTTCATTAAGCATGTGCATTTATTTCATGTTACTTACGAACTGTAATGCAGGTTTAATGTCCGCAGTAGAACAGCTCGACGCTTATAGGTCTCCAAACGGAGTGCATCGCTACTGTTTACGTCACGTCGTATCCAATTTTAACAAAGAGTTCAAAGACAGTGACCTAAAGAAATTATGCCACAGAGCAGGTATGGCGCATACGGTGGAAAAATTTGAATGGATCATGGAGCATCTTAAGAGTCTGCGCGAAGAAGCCTACGATTGGTTGTGCGAGATTGATCGAGAAAAGTGGACATTTGCTTACGATGGTGGGCTTAGGTGTGGTTCGATGACGGCGAACATCTCCGAAGCACTTAATGGTGTGTTCAAAGGGGCTCGCTTGTTGCCTCCAAAAGCGATAGTGGACTTCAGCTTCCATCGATGTGCATCATACTTTCGCGATAGGTATCAACAGGCGGCTGCGGCTATGGAGAGTTCTGAAACCGAATGGTCTCCTTATGCGTGGAGGATGTATAGTGACTGGTCAAATGCCTCGTTCGGCCATTTCGTAACTGCATTTGACCCGCGAGCGCAAACAGCAGAGGTGTTCACTTCTTCAACGGTGACTCAAAGAAAACACGTGGTCAACATTCAAAGAAGAACATGCACTTGTGGAAAATGGGACCAACATTTCATTCCATGTTCTCATGCGCAGGCAGCGTGCCGCCAGTGGAATGTTAGTAGCACACAGTTCATTGCACCGTTCTACAGTAAACTAGCTTATTTTCAGGCATATCAGGGGACGTTTCATCCGCTGTGGGACGAGCGATATTGGGAGCCTGCTGATTTTCGCTTGTCCATAATGAAGATCGACGTGAAAGAAGAGGACCGGGTAGGCCGAAGACAACTCGCATTCGCAACGAAATGGATCAAGGTACCTCAAGTCGGAGACGTCATCAGAGAGGTCGTGGACGTTGATGGTCGGGTTCGCTGTTGGTTAATGTAGTATGTTGTTGTATCTGTTGGGTGATGTATTATGTTATGCTATATGTGTTGGGTGATGTATGATGTCATGCTACATGTGTTTAAGTATTTGGAAATAATATCCTCGATGAAAAGCTAAAAAATTGCAAGAGACATAAAAACAGCTCGCAAACATAAAAAAATACAGAAATCAACACTAAGGAATGTAATGCCCTCCTGTGCCACATCTGCGTGGTCGTCTGGTCCTGTGGAGATGGCCACGGTCAACTGGAGGATCGGGCTGCTCAGGGCGACGACGTCGCTGCTGGGGTCGCGGCGGTGACTCCAACACAAATGACTGATATGGAGGCGTCGCATCGTCGTCATCATCATCATCATCATCAGCAGCAGCAGCAGCAGCGCCGTGACCGAGACCAAAACCGGTCGGTGTAAAGTAACTACCATCACCGACCTGTGACATGCGACCACGTGAAGACGACGCTCCAGGGTCATGCGTCCGACCACGCGAAGATGACGGGACGCTCGTGTGTGTCGAGGGCACATCAGCGAACGACATATGTCTGCGCTGTCGTCTGTCAAGGAAAAGACCCTGCATCTGATGAATGATATCCAATCCCCCTTGCATATCTCCTCCTGTAAATATCACCTCGGCCCCATCGACGTGCTGTGCCTGATAGGCGGTAACAATTCACGTCTTAAATGACACGTCCAAAATAAAATAAAAAAAAAAGAAGGACAGGTAACTAACCATAACGTCGATAAATGCACTATCTCCCATCTGAAATCCTCGGCTCATGTGGATCGTCGATGGAGAGATGTAACGACGGGTGACCCTCCAGAACCATGGATAATAGTCTGGAGTGCACTGTGCACCACCAACTATCTCCATCGCACCAACTATCCTCTCGTACCGAGACACCCATAAGGCTTCATACTGCTCGTGGAATGCCCTCCAATCCCTCCCCGCGACGTTACATGTACTGTGCCTATGAAGATCAACGTCGAGCTGTCTCGGACGTTGCGGCACGGACTGAACTAGCCCAAACTGTCGTAGCACCCGATCGGGGTAGTGCCACTCAACGATGTTATAGAAGATGAGTGGACACGACGACCGAACGCACGCTGGTCGGGAGTCGGCTCTCAACGCCATAATCTCTGGTGCCTGATCGTCGTAGGGTGCCCAGACGAACTGCTCCCAAGACATACTATCGATCGACTCACGAATCGCACGCAAATTCGAGTGCGTCGATGTCGTATGATCGAAAAGCGCATTCCACCTGAATGAAAAAAATATAAATATTCAAATTTAAAATAGATAAATATAAAAATAAATACTTTTAACACTCAAGAAATATCTATTAATTATAAAATCTTAATTTCAAAATATTAAATATTTTTGTAAAAAGTACGTAAAATATATTAAATATTTTAATAAAAATATACTACCTCGCAGCATGTGGCGGCATGGGCAACTGAATTCCATCTTCTTCGGTGGGCATCATCCTCACTCGCGGACGGATAATAACGGGCTGCACGGGTAATATACGAATCCATGCCCATACCTACACAAAATTTAAATTAGTATGTATACACCTCAAGACAATTCAATTACACAAACTAAAATCACCTGAAGCAACCGTAGAGCTCCACCTATGTTCATCTTCTGACGCTGACACGAAGTACATAGCTCTCTGTACAAGAAAGCCAGCACGGCACTACCCCAACTGTACGTGTGCACGGCGTCTATGTGTTCGAGCAACGGGAGTAAGGTCATGGACGTCGAGCTGCCGCTGGAGTCGGGGAACAAAACCGACCCCATGAGTAATAGCGCATATGCACGTGCCCGCTGATCGACCTCATAATCTGAGCTGTGATCATCAACCTCGTTGGCTTCTAGCCAGTCTGCAAATTTCCTCAGCGACACCTTCGTCCCCGTGTACGCCCCCACAGCAGGCCTGTATCCAGTCAGCTCCTCCAAGTAATCGAGCCACTGATCCTGCGTCCTGTGCTGGATAACACCACTGACCGAGTGACCATCAACGGGTAGTCCCCACAGCACACCGACGTCCTCAAGTGTCACGGTGGCCTCACCCACAGGCAAGTGGAACGTATGCGTCTCCTTCCTCCACCTCTCTACGAGGGCCGTGATCAAGTGTGGATCTAACTTCTGAGATCCACAACTATACACGCCGTAGAAGGACATGGCATGCAACCTCTCCAGAATACGACCGTGCAACCGCACCGGTCGTGAAAGCTTACCCCAGACAACACTCTCCAAACCCCTAACGGTCAAAGGCGTGTCGAGGGCACCATCAGCATTGGATAGTACATCGTTACAACGATGACTATCCTGGAATATCAGAAGTGATCTGTCGATCGGACCGTAATATTCGTACGTATCCATCCTAAATTAGCATTTCAAAGTCAATATCGCAACAAATAACAATAAACAAACACATAATTTGACACATGTACTAACAATCGAATCAAATAACCTAGAAGCCCTAATTTCAAAATTAGGTTTGTAAATTAGGGAAATTTCTAAATCGAACAAATTATCTAAAATTAACGTGTTATACCAACATAAGACCGCAACCCATAATTTCTAGAGCACAAATCATACCAAATCACAAACATAAACGCAAGAATTCGACGAAATCTAACGAAACATAAAAAACAAGATTTAAACAAATTAGGAGTTTCATACCAAACGAAGCTTAATCGAAAATGACGAGGAATGACGGATCTATCAATCTCTGAAATCGCGCAACAATCGCCCACGAATTCGCCGGAAGAATCGATGAGAGGAGAAGAGGAAAATGGGGGAAGAAAGAAAGAGGCACGGCTTTAAACATCGCGTCGTCGCGGGCATTAAGCGCGGCGACGCGACCATTAACCGCGACGTTCATTTAATTGGGCCGACTTTCGGCCCAATTTATCTTTTCAAAAAAACGGCCCGAGTTAAAGCCCGATTGAGCCCGGTCGCGCCTAATGGGCGCGACGCCGCGGCTATTACTTGCGTTTCGCTCGATTTTATTAATTTTGAGCGGATCAACCCTATTTTAATAATTTATTATTCAATTCGCTTTATTTTAATTAAAAAAGCCCTTACATATATGTATCCTTCATGTAAGTATATACGTAGCTGCTTTATAGATAATGATACATATTACCTTATGGCTAAGAAAACTTCTACTAGTCATACTTAACAATAACTTAAATAGCCATCACGTGTACTTTGAGTCCTTCGATATGCTAATATTATTATTATAATTATTATTATTATAATTATTATTATTATTATTATTATTATTATTATTATTATTATTATTATTATTATACACACGTGTGTCTATAGACTTAAGGCACATCTATGACCAGTTTAACTCGTGTCTATAGACTTAAGACACATCTATAACCAGTTTAACTTGGGGGGTTAGTGACTTAGTAGTAGTGGGCGGCAATGTGGCTTTGTTACGTATTCCGTTAGGAACCGCAGATTTTTGGTTCATCATATTATATATATATATATATACACTAGTTCTTTTACCCGTGCCGATGCACGGTATTAGATTATCATTTAATTGTGGAAATATAAAATTATATATTTATAGTGGGTAGTTACTGTACAACATGGGATAATGAGTAATTTTTATTGTTTATATTTTATTTATTATAATTAACTATATTTGACACGTGTCGCAATGAGAGCATTCCTATATTTCTATTACGGTATTAAATATTTATCATTTAATTGTAGAAATATTAAATTATATATTTATAGTGGGTAGTTACTGTACAACATGGGATAATGGGTAATTTTTATTGTTTATATTTTATTTATTGTAATTAATTATATTTGACACGTGGCGCAATGAGAGCATTCCTACATTTCTATTATTAAATAAGATATATAATATATATATATATATATGTATATAAAACGTACTTGAAAGTTTCACCTCATAGCTTAGTAGATTTAAAAGCATCATCCGAAAATTCTGAAAATCTCAATAAAGGAATTTTCACGGAAACTATGATTCCTTGAAAATAAAATTTATTTCTTGAAGATTTCTAAAATAATATTTATTTTTTATAATTCTCTCATGTTTTTGATAGCTTTCCAATATTCTATCTTTCGATTATCAGTTCAAGTTTCCGGTTTCCCCTAAAATTAAATACCAAGATTTTACTGATAATTAAGTTGTTAGTTATACTAACTACAGTATCCCCTTTTTAAATTTTAAGGGTATTACAATTTACATTAGAATAAATCGTCTCTAATAATACAAACCCATTTACCAAAATCTGTTTAAAATAAAAAGAAATCCACTATAGACAAGTCCATACAAAATTTGTCTTCACAGTTAAAAGCCCATGGAATACCAGAAATGGTTAATTATTGGGCGTTCATGCCTCGGGCAATAAATCCAACGTGCCGTGGCGTGACGCTCGCCACGGCATAGCCATAGTGAAGCCAACCGCAATAGTTGTCAAATGGCACCGAGGTCTCGCAATCTTGGCCACATGGCGCGCACAATGGCGCGCCATAAACAACTATGTTATGTTGGGAAGCAGTGAAGTGGATTTTGAGGTACATGAGAGGAACTTTCAAATTATGCCTAACATTTGAAAGTGGTAATTGTTTTCTTACAGGCTTTACGGATAATGATTTGGCCGGTGATCTCGGCAGCAGAAAGTCGACGTCGGGATAATATTTACATTCTCAGGGGGAGCTATCTCATGGCAGTCGAGGTTAAAAAAATGTGTTTCTTTATCAACTACTGAAACGGAGTATGTTGCAGCAACGGAAGCTGGCTAGGAGATGCTCTGGTTGAAGAGATTTCATCAGGAGTTGGGAATTAAACAAGAGGAATACATAATATTCTCCGATAGTCAAGATGCTTTGGACTTGAGCAAGACTACTATGCATCATTCGAGAACGAAACACATTGACATTCATTATCATTGGCTCATACTGGTTGTTCAAGAGAAAGCGTTCAGGTTGGAGAAGATCCACACGGACAAGAATATGCGGACATTCTGACGAAGGCTATACCCAATGAGAACGCAATTCTGGGCCGGGCACATCGGCATAAGCTATCGCTGAGGCGGTAGGAAATCTTCCCCGAAAATAATGAACGGGGCTGGAGGGGGAGAATTGTTGGTTTTCCAGCCACAAGCAAAAAGCAACCAGCATAAGAAAACAAAAGATATAATAGTATTATTAATATTTTATTGTAATATTATTTATAGGCTTAATTATTTTTTTAGTCCTGTATGTTTGACTAGGTGGCACTTTTACGACACTTAATTTCATGGTGGCAATTTAGTCCTATAAGTAACAAAATTATTGCAATTTAAGGACACAATACATTATTAGTGGCAATCTTAGTCCTCTAAGTATAAAAATTAAAGCACTTCTACTACAGTTAAACTTAGAAATCTAATTTCCGTCCAGAATTTATACACGTGGAGGCGAAGATTCTGAATTGGACTAAATTTGTTTTGTCCATCATCCAATTAAGTCCTACCTAATAGTCCAAGTTAGCATATGTGACGTCACGTATATAAATTTTTTGAGCTGAAATGAGATTTTCTGACTTTAATTGTTCTAAAACTACTTTAACTTTGATACTTTCAAAATTAAAACTTGATCTTTTACTTCAATTAAGCTCCTTTTTTGTTTTGACATATGACGTAATGCATAATTGGAGAGAGAAAAAAATTTAGTATAGGTCAAAACGTTCGATGCCGACGTATAACTTTCGAGCTCAATTTTGTTTCTGTATTTGGAAGTCCTCAATTGCTTCAATTTTTATACTTGTAGGACTCAAATTGCCACCAACATCTTAGGTGTCCTTAAATTTGCTATAGTTTGGTACTTACAGTACGAAAATTGCAACCCTTAATTTAAGTGTCCTTCAAACGCAACCTACTCAAATATACAGTACTAAAAATATAATTAAGCCTATTTTATATATAGGGTCAATTCGAAATCAGGCCCTATTAAGGGTTTGATTTTGAATTCAGGCCCTATTTGAGAATTTTTTAGGTTAAAGGACCTATTTGTATGGTGTAAAAAAGTGGTATGAAAGATATATGAACTGGTATAGAATGATCGTTTCGTGTTACAAACATTCAACATACTGGTATGTCAGAGCAATAAAGTGGTACTGCAAAAAATAAACTGGTATCAGATGATTATAAACTGGTACCGGATTATGGTTTTGTGGTATATAATTTCAATACTGGTATGTAAGAGCAATAAAGTGGTACTGCATAAAAAAGGGTCCTTAAAACTAAATTTTTTCCCAAGAGGGTCTTAATCCTAAACGATACTTATGCAGGGGCCTGAAATGAAAATGCCCCTTATATGTATATATGTGTCAATGTGGAATCATTTCAGATCTGAAATTCTTGATTGATATTTTATTATTATTATTATTATTATTATTATTATTATTATTATTATTGCTGGTTCTTCAAACCTCTACGTTAAGGCCTCGCCATATTATTAGAAAGCCCAACAATTTATTTTCCTCTAGTGCATTAAAAGTTTCTCGGCTGCTATGATTCTGTAAATTATACATAGCCCATTCAAGAAGTATTTTAGAGAATGCAAATTTATTCCATCATATACCCATATGTCCAACTCACTTTCGAAATCCAAATTCCCATGTAATAAGAAATTGGATTGGATGTCAAATAAAAGAACAAAACGAAAATTGAAATAGCCAAATAGGGGACAGCGACGTCGTAACTCGTAGTCGTAACAGTTTACTTAAATGACCAGAAAAGCCCTGACGAGTTTTCTACCCTTAAACCCGCTCCAAAACCCTCTTCTTCTCAACGTCATATCCTATTTCGCAATTGCAGACGCTAAGTTTGAAGTTTTAAACGTCAATAGGACAAATGGCGTTAATGGCTGCACGGAACCCTAATTCGAAGCGAGTGTTCGCTCTCTCGCCTCGAGTGTATTCGTTATGCTGCCGAGGATCTGTCGTATCGTCGCCGCCCTTGGTATCTGATTCGCAGATTTCTTCCTATCAGTCTTCTAACAATCCTTGGTGGAGATCTATGGCTACTTTCACTCGCACGTGAGTTTCTTAAGCTTGAATTTGTGGATTTTTCGCCTTCTTTGGTACCTGATTTGTGTTTGCATTCTTCTGCGTCGTGTTTGCTATTCTGTGTGTGAGTGTGACGATGCTGAGTAGTCTGTCTGTTTCGTTTCGTGAAATGGATTCATCATTGTTTACATGATAACTAAGTTGAGAAGCTCCTTATGTTTTTGCTCTTGATTAACTTCTAGCAACGGCAAATTTGAGAATCCGTGACATATTGTTGGTTTTGTTTCAGTTAACCTCAATTCATTGCTGTACTTTCGCATACCTTACTACTAGCTGTTGATTTCTTTGATGGATTTAGATATGTTTGACTTACAAAACACAATCTTAAATGCATCTCATTCTTCAGCTTATTTCAAGTGTTTAATATATTCATGCGTCACGACTTTACCAAGGCAAGTGCTAATTTGGTTATTGTATTACTTTCTTGTAGAAAACCTCATGTTAATGTCGGAACAATCGGGCATGTCGATCATGGGAAGACCACATTAACTGCTGCAATCACCAAGGTTAAGCTAAAAAAGAACAGGGATACTAAGTAATTTCGTGTAAAAGTGATCTCGTTTTATCTCTTCTGTCCTTCTACTCTCCTTGCTTGGTTTGTAATGCATTTGATATCATGAAATGAAGGTCTTAGCAGAAGAAGGGAAAGCTAAAGCTGTTGCGTTCGATGAAATTGATAAAGCCCCTGAGGAGAAGAAGAGAGGGATCACGATTGCCACGGTTGATATTTTGTTATGCTTTAGGTTCTTCATTTATAGCCCGTTTGATCATTTTATCAATTTGTATTCTTTTGTTGCAGGCCCATGTTGAATACGAAACTGCAAAAAGACATTATGCGCATGTAGACTGTCCGGGACACGCTGATTACGTTAAAGTGAGATATAAAATCAAGTTGACTTTAACTCGTTATCTAAGATGCTTATAATTTTCACACATTTTTTTCTTCCGTTTTTATTACTGCGACTAGTTATCTATATTTATCTGCATTGTTAGGTAGACAAAATGTGGTACAGTGTATAGTTTAGAAGGTCACCCACTAAAGACCTCTATCCCACTTTTCTTTCTCTACCTTCACACACACACGCACACACACACATACATATATAGTCACTATATCAGTGATCTCGCACCTTGAAGGAGTACTAACTAGAAGTACACCACAAATATAACTGGAACGCTGCTCAGGATTGGTGACTTACAACCATTGACATTCAATAGACCTTACATGAGAAACATAAACACTTTCCACTTACTGCTATTTAACGAAGTCATGGAATATTAGTGGACTGGCATCACATGGTTTCTATTAAAATATGATCCAATTCTCTAATAACATTGCAGAACATGATTACTGGAGCTGCTCAAATGGATGGTGGTATTCTTGTAGTATCGGCACCTGATGGACCAATGCCGCAGACTAAGGAACATATATTGCTTGCCCGTCAGGTTTCTAGCATTTCTGGATTAATATTATGCTTCTCCGTTTTCCTTTTCCTTGCTTCATATTTAGCTTTAATCTTTTCACAGGTTGGTGTTCCATCACTTGTGTGTTTCCTAAACAAAGTCGATGCTGTCGACGACCCGGAATTGCTGGAACTTGTAGAAATGGAGCTACGTGGTGCGTTAGATTTTTCTTTTTATTTTGATTGCATAAACCTTTGTCCTTTATCATAAAAAACTTTTTGCTTTATCTTGGTAATCATCTCTGCTTGCAGAATTGCTCAGCTTCTACAAATTTCCTGGGGATGAAATTCCAATAGTGAGAGGCTCAGCTTTGTCTGCATTAGAGGGTAAAAATGAAGATATTGGAAAAAAGGCCATCTTAAAGTTAATGGATGCTGTCGATACTTACATTCCGGATCCAATTCGTCAACTTGATAAGCCTTTCTTAATGCCAGTTGAAGATGTCTTTACTATCCAGGTAATTGTCTGTACAAAGATTTAGAGGCTTAGTTTTTATTTTTTGTCTTGGGACGCACCCACACCAGTTAATTAATAGTACTTCACGCCTTTTGGGGTTGATGTGGGAATAAAGTAGGTTGTTACGCCCATCCAAGTTCATATCTCCTGTAAGTTTCCGGACATAAAGACATACGTATATGCTATTTTACCTGACAGGGACGTGGAACAGTTGCAACTGGCCGTGTTGAACAAGGAATCATAAAACCAGGTGAAGAAGTTGAGATTTTGGGACTGTCACAGGTGAGTGATTTCCGTTGATCTTATTGTTGTTGTTTTGGAACTGGAGTTTCGTCGGTGTCCCTTCCTGGAACTAGCTGATACTTTTATTAAACTGACTTTCTCTTTGGTTTTTTGAATTCATTCCTATAACTATCATTGATCAAATTGGAGATGTTTACTATTCATCTTTTCTTTTTCTCGGTATGCGGAATTGAAGTTAAGTTACTTCACTTGGCGAATCTCTATTTTTCGAAAGTTTAACTCTATAAATCACCATACATTTGCTACTGAGGTTGTCACGCAGGCTCTTGAGCTTATATTTTCTGTAGACCAGTCAAAATTTCTTTGCGGATTTCTCTTATCACAATCGTTTAACTACTACAATAATCTTATACATCTGTGCGGGATTGCTCCTTGAGCTAATTTATTCTTAATTCAGAATAAGCTGAAAACAACAGTGACTGGAGTTGAGATGTTCAAGAAGACCCTGGACTTTGGCCAGGTATGATTGTTATGTAATTTGATAATGATATTCTATGCGTGACGTGCTATATATTCCGTCTTCTGTTAGGCTGGGGATAACGTTGGTCTGCTTTTACGTGGCTTGAAACGAGATGACATCCAACGTGGAATGGTGCGTGACACTGTATTTGAACTTTTTATGTTAATCTTAAGGGTTTTGATTTATTGCCGTTGGATGTTATGCCTAACCTGTTTTTTGAATCAGCTACTTTGAAGCTGCATTAGTTTTTCCACATTTTTATTTTCCACTATACCATATTTGCAAGTTCCATATCTCTGAATTTACATTAGGAGATGAATTCTGCTGAGAACGAAGAACTCTAAATCTTCTTTCTTGAATATCTTTTCCAGGTGATTGCAAAACCTAATACTCTTAAGACATACACGAAATTCGAGGCAGAAATTTACGTCCTTACGAAAGAGGAAGGCGGTCGCCATACTGCCTTCTTCTCAAATTATAGACCTCAGTTCTATATGAGGACTGCAGATGTTACTGGTAAAGTCGAGTTGCCGGAAAATGTGAAGATGGTAATGCCCGGGGACAATGTCACTGCAGTTTTCGAGCTCATTTACCCAGTTCCTCTAGATGCAGGTATGAGTGGAATTTAATAGTATTTTGTAGTTCGAATTATTAATCTTGTGTGCTTATTTGTTTAAACATGTTTTTTTGTGAATAACTTGAGTGTTGTGTTGCATTACTCAGGGAATACTAATTATATGCAATGTATGTGCACAACATTACTTGTCGCTAGTCTGTCATATACTGTAGATGGTAGAAGCCAATACATGGTTGTCGTAATTTGCAAGTGAAACAAATAGGCTTATGTATTCATGCTTGGTCAGAAGTCAATGATGACAAATTTTTGCCCATTGAATATGTAACAAATGTTTGGGCATGGTATATGATTTGCATGGTCTTCTAACGTTTGGTCTCATGATAAAAGATCAATTTTTAGCTAAAAAGTCTTATTTTTTCCTTTTATTTGGCCAGGACAAAGATTTGCCTTAAGGGAGGGTGGTCGAACAGTAGGTGCTGGAGTCGTTTCAAAAGTTATCAGCTAAGACGAGTCATCCGTAGAATTATGGTAATGCGACTTTTTTTCCACCTATGCTTGCATGAGGAAGGTCAAGGAAATAGAGTTGTCATCATCGTTCTACTTGTCAGATCATTAGTTGCTTTCCTAATATAATTGCCTTGATCTGATGATTTAACTCCTCAAAATGTCTTGACTCGGTCCATGCAAACATTTGTTTGTTTGTTTTGTTTTACTTGAGAAAGCTCAAGAGTGTATGATATGATCAATAATCATTGAATCCATCTTTACTTGAGGATACATTTTTTTGATCTCTCTTCTCCTACATTGCAGCTGCGTGTCACCCCTTGAGTTCCATTCGAATGTTGTTTAGTTAGACATGTGCAACATACTTTTACTTGCTTACAACATCCTTCAAAGTAAACATGAATCTGTGATGTCATTAAAGAAGACAACAATGAGGTTGGAACGAGTTTTGTACTTCTATCCAACACAGTCACTTTTGAGATGGACAACTACTCGTCGACTAAGAAGTTGGTAGGATGGAGAAAACCATTGTGAAATGGGTCTGTGGTTAGAACTTGTCAGTAGGTATCTTTTTTATGTATTAGCAGCAAAGTACAAACTTAGAAATTGTTAGCTATTCTTGCTTCCACTGGGTGCAGAAGTAAAAACATGGACTTTAATGCCTTGCTACCAGGAACTTTACTAATCATCATCTCAGTGTAGTAGTAGTATACTTGTCCTCCTTACAAGTAGGACGATAGTTGCTCCTCCAAGTTGCTGCCTAATTCTTCCAACACAGCCTCGTGATCGATCTCAATCGAACCGCTGCTGCTGCAGCTAACTTTGTGCTTGGTTGGTGCATTATTATTATTGTTCTCTTCATCATCTGATGCTTGTCTTGGGTCCACGGTCGTGGCCTGGAACACTGGGTGGACGTAAGCCTCTTGGAGATAATCTTTCAAGTCCAGGCTCGGGTCGTTTGACCTCTCCAACGCGTCTCTCACGATTGCGTCCTAGTTAGATAGACATAAGGAGAAAATAGAAACATTCACTCGATTTTTTTAATTTACTATGTTTGTTCAAGGAAACAACTGAGGACCTCAAGTGGGAATTTGACGAACGCAGACTCGAACCGCCCCTTGCAGAACTGATGGAACCATACGGTGAATATGGAGAGTAAGAGAAGCACTGGGGTTGATCTAGCAGCGTTCTTGGTGCTTAGCAGCCCCATGAGCAACACTTGCGTTATGATTAAGCCTATGATCACGCGCCTGTGCACGTCCGGCCAGAACTTTGCCCCGCTCTCGTACTTCTGATCGTAAACGTTGATGATCTAACCCGACACACAAAAACAAGAATTAAACACATTCCCCAAGAAAAAGAGCTAACTACTCTTTCCAGACATGTGATGAAGGGAGCGATAGGGTCAACGAATTTAGGAATTGGCATAATAGTGTAATAACTTTCAAAATTGTTGAATTTTGGAAGTTAGTGTTCGCATGATGATAATCCTAAAGTTTAGAGCAAAATCTAGTTTCGGCGTCTGATGTCTCTAAATTGCTTAATTTTGCAAGTTATTGTCCCTGTAATGCTTCCCCCTAAATTACGGGACAAATTTATTTAAATGAGTCGTCTTACTCTCATCTCGTCTCGTGCATGACCGACCGAACCATTACCTACCTGGTGGCGGAAGATGACGTAAGAGAAAGCGAAGAAGATGACGATGAAAGGCAGAATGAGGGGCGTGACCACAGAGTACACAAGTCCAAGCAAGAAGTACAACTGTATACGAGGCTCGGCTGTCGAAAACTCTACGCAGCCAGGATCCATGGCCTGCTCCCTCTCCATATCCGTCTTAACCAAGAAAGTGTTCTTTACGTGGAACATAATCAGTTCGTTCAGCCTTAGTACTTCCGCCGCCACCCCAGCCCAGCCGTCGACCATGATGTAGGTTATGAAGAAGGTCGCCTTCATTGGAATCGCAACTCCCACCGTTCTCGGGATTCTACGCCAATAATAATATGAAACATTGAATCGATTTTTTTAATTTTTTTTTTCACTTGAAGTTAGTAAGAGCGTGTTTATTACCCCGATGGAGGCTGATTGAGGAATTTCTGAAGCTGCTCGAACGCGGCGCCGGCGATAATGCTTCCGAAGAAGACGTTGACGAGCGTGAAGAGATAGTACTTTCCCGCAGAACGCCTGTCCAAGGCGGACAGCGACGTATGCCCTTCTGCCTTCGACATCGACTTCAGAATCCTCGGAAGGAGCATCAGAAATAGCTTGAGCGCTATCCCGGGAAGAAAACCTTGTACGATCTCCTTAAAACCCTTTCTGGGAAGAAAAAAAATACGTTGGTAAAGAAAATATGATGAATTAAGAGATGATATGTGATGACTTACGCTTCGATCAAGGGTTTCAAGAAAGGAAGGACCTTTTCGATCCCATCGATGCTGGCGAGTGACTGTACGAACGCTATGGGTATCATGAAGAAGAAGGTGAGGAAGAACAAAGCGATTGCCATGACGAGTTTTTTCACTGTGAGCTGAACGTATGGGACCGAAAGGTTTTCCCAGTGAACGTCGCGGGGCTCGGGCGCCCATTCGGTCAGCCATATGGTCGGGTTTTGCGACTGCTGCGTTTGGGCGCAGATCGCTGCTCCCCAGCGGGACTTGAACGAGACGAAGGCCGCGGGGACTATGGCCTTGGGGTCGTTCATCACTCTTTCCCTCTCTTCGATTTCCTGAGTTGCATTTATTTACTTTCAAGAGTGGGCAGTGGGATCGATACGTTGTAATAAAGTTATATATAGGACTTATTGTCTCGTCTTACGTCTTCGGTTAGTGATTTGACTATTGTATGGTAGTGGTCGATTGCGTCTACGGATTTCCCGAATATGCCCCAGCATCCCGTCTTTCAGACATACATAAGAAGGACGGACAGCGTAAGCGCTGAGAAAAATGTTATTGCTTTTTCGCGGTGGTAATGAAATACCTTCGTTCGCGGTCGCTTTTTGGGAGCTCGTTCGAACCGTGTTTGGTAATAAGTTAGCCAGTTTTGCATTCTCTCCTTCTTTGCGACCAATCTAGTTAGCCTGTTCGAGTTGAATACCACCTGCAAAATTCGTTTGTGTCGTTCGCTTTTTTTTTTTCCTATATGAAAGATGAATGCTTAATTTATGCGCTCAAATTGTCGTAGTCGAGCTTTTAATCGTATGTACAATACAAACCTGGTGCGTGAGGTAAAGGCCGGGGTGAACGAAGGAAAAGAAATGCTCGACGCTCTCGCTAACCGACAGGTCTGAGTTCGGAGGAATATTTCTTACAAGGACCTGTAAAAATAGACGATGCGAAATAAAAATCATCACGGAGTGGGACCCACCTCATCCGGCCCCGGGAATTTAACGAAAAAAAAAAAGAAAAAGAAAAACTCGCCGTGTATTGATCTGGGCTTCGATTCTGAGAAGCCAAGAACTTCAGCCTCATGTTCGATATGATTTCGTACTCTTTGTAGAGGACATAGCACGTCCAGAATGTGAATACGCACGCCATCGCTATGTGCGCTATGAACCTAAACGAAAGGGAAAACAATTCTCGAAAAAACAAAACGAGACAGAGAAAAATATATATACATAAGAATGCCAGCCATTATTATTACCTTAAAGATCCCAAAGGAACATTGGATATCGAAAGCTTGTCGATATCGCTGTACGTCAAATCCGTGATATCATCTAACGTTTCTCCCGTCCAATTCACGGGAACTAATATCGCAAACGCCAGAACCGTTATTGGAACGAAGATTTTCAGTCTGCAAAAAATTTTCCAAATTCAGCCACGGAAAACGTACGTATGCATGTAAAGTAACACGAAGAAAATATAACCCGAGAAGATATATTCGGATATAAACAGCTGAGTCGAGGCCGGCGTGTTGTATGAGTTCGTGTTCGGGCATCCTTAGGGCTTCGGGCATCCATTTCCAGAACTTAAGATATGTTCTAATGTCCAAATTTACGAATTTTCTAACCAAGAGTTGGTCGGAGGACGACTTGGGGCTCGACCTCTCGCCCTTCAAGTACCATTTAGGGAAGTAAACTCTGTCGTTTATGGGCTGTAGTCGCAAGAATGCAAAAGCTAGGAGAAACATTAGCGCAGATAGGAGATTGATAGCCGCCGATACGCCGATATCTTGTACGCTAGCCATGGTCGTCGTCTTACTTTCATGCGACGAAGATCACCCCCCCTATTTTTTGGTCACCTGGGAAATTGAGATTTTAATTAAAATGATATTGGGAACATATGAAAATATATTTACCATTGCCTGCATGTCATGGAAGATGCTGGGACATGCAACGTAAAAAGAAAAGGCAAAACTAAATAAATACGTTGACATCTTACGATATTAATTGATGCGTAGTGACAGAAACAACGTTTGATTAAGAATCGTTCGAAGTTTTGTGTAATATTCAAGAAACAGAGCAAAACAGAGGTTTTTTTGCAAATGGCACCAAATCGATGACTAATCACGCCTGAAGCTTCTTGCCGTGGAATCGAACAATGATGATTTAGCCTGCCCGGAATCAGACGGTTTCTTCCCCGGCAAAATTCCGGCCAGAATTTTTTTTTTTTTTTTTCTGCAGAGGTAGCAAGAAGCTCGGGGAATGATCAATGGATCTCTGTTTTGCCTAATTTCTAAATTTTGGTTCACAATGTCAATATATATATATATATATATATATATATTTTCTTTTGCTGCTTTTTTACATCATTTTTTAGTTCAGTATTAACTTGAGGCTAGGATTTTGCATGTCATACTAAGAAGTTATATTTGAATATAATGATAAACATTATTATTTTTATGCAAAACTATAATAATTATAGATTGTGAGGATTATAGTCACTTTTCTTTTGTTAATTCCATATAAAGAAGGAAATATTAGCAAAACCGTAAGAATTTATACATTGTTGCAAGTTTAAAGTACGTACACAACTAATTTTATTATTAAGAGAACTAGAGCAGATCAAATTCTCATTAAGTTGAAATTAGAAATAACTCGAATTCTTATCTTGAATTTTTGTAAAGAATTAAAATGATATATTAATCGAGATCCAGTATACACGACATCAGCCATAAACTAAAGTGGTACTTTTGCACATTCAAATGCGTGTGCTATGCAATATAAATGTATATTAAAAATAGAGAGGTAAATTGGAATATCAACAAAAAAAAGTACTGAATAGTTTCTTTAAGGGTCCGTTTGGTAGAGAGGATGGGTTTAGATAGCATTAGCTTTAGTTGGGTTTAAATAATGGAGGGTATGAATTTTTACGGTGTTTGGTTGATGAATTTAAATAATGATCTCGGATGAATTTGATAGATAATATAAGATCTTTTTAAGTTTAATTAAATTCAATTACAAATTTAACCATATTTTGAGTTGAATATGTAATAACTAAATGGTAATTTTGCAATAAATGCCTGGTATTAGCTAATGGTAGGGTGAGTGGTAGCTTTAGTTAATACCTTAATAGGGGTATTAAGAAGGTATTAACTAAACCTTACCTTTAAATAAACCCTCCTACCAAACACTACTTCACTTAATCCTAACCCCTCTAATCCTCCCTAATACCCCCAACCAAACACACTCGTGATTTAAATTGAGTGACCAAACTTTGGCAGTTTATCCTGAGCAATGGTTAATAAAATAGAATAGATAGGCGAAGAATGTAGTTAACCAACGTAATCCAAGGAATATGGGCATACTTATCAGAGCTGACTGAAAATTTGAATTTCATCATATTACGAATTTAAATCGTTAAACTGAATATTTAGGTACCTGAAGTTCTGACAGTAAGAACAACTTTGCATCTTTGATCATCTTTCCGACGAAACAGATAGGAAACAAATCATCTCACGGGAAAAGTTAAGCGTTTCTTAGAAGAATGAACTTATGGCCGGAGCAATAATTTGGCAGAACTTGGCATAAAAAACACCCATCATAAGCCACACATTTATTTTTTCTCACCACAGCCCAAGCCAAACATAGGAGAAGAAAAAACTGGGATTATTCGTACAACATAAGTATCACACAAAGACAAGCCAACTTAATTATTCATCATGTAAAACACTGATAAACGCATTTTAGTGCGTTTATCGTAGTACTTTATTGGGGCATAATATAATTTTAGCGATCACTTTGTGCATAAATTCAACATATTTACACTTATTTTGATGTTAAAGGAGCTTGGGACGAGTTTCGGGCGAAAAGGAGCAAAAACGGAGCAAAACGGAGCAAAAAGGGCAACACTGCCCTCGGTCACGGTCAGACGCGTCAGGCGTCACGGCCGTGACGAGGGCCAGCGCGCGGAGGAATGGAACACTGACGACGGTCACGGCCGCGACGTCCAGTGCACGAGGCCGTGACAAGGGACAGAGAGCGAGCCAGATGACGGTCACGGCCGTGACGTGTGATGCACTTGGCCGTGACTGTGGACAGAAAGCAACGATGAACTCACTGCCAAGGGTCACGGCCGTGACACCCTATGCACTTGACCGTGACGCGTATTGAGCGAGATCTTTGCGTAGATTCGGCGATGGTCACGGCCGTGACGCCTCATGTCCCAGGCCGTGACCTGTACGAAATTTCTTATAAAAAGCCCGATTTCGACACAGAAAACGGGGACTTCGACCAGATACAACCCTAACCCCTCTAGAGACGAAAAAGAGCACAAAAGAACGTAGAATCACGTCCCGGAGCGCAAGAGACGGAATTCCACGCAGAAGTGAACGAAGAACGAAGATCATCCGCGCTTTCAACGATTATGAGTTCTTTTCTCTTAATTTCTGTTTCCCTGATTGTTTTTCCTTCAATAATGCGTAGCTAATTCCCTTTGTGTTTGGGATTAGATGAACGCTAGGATTTATCGTAGTTAAGACTTGATTATCGTGACTATGTGTTATGACTATTTATCGTTCTATGAAATTGCTTCGTTACTTTAATATGTCTATGTGTTAAAGTAATCGTTTGGAAAATCGTTTAGGGCGACAGCTAAATAACGATTAGGCCATTCGTAGAAGATAGGATTCGATTATAGGGCGACAGCAAATAATCGATCCTCGCCGTTAGTAATTAATGAATTTTAGATCCCTGCGAGCGTTTAGGGCGACAGCAAACTCGCGAGCAGGCAGGAAAATTACTGCGATCTAGTCAGAATCACGTAGGAGCGATAGTTAATTATCTTAGCCGATAGCACCTAGCGGGATTCGAATCCCGAGCACGTTTTTATTATCTGAAAGCTTCGTACCAGTTTAACGTGTTCTTCGAATCTCTAGTCGATTTAGGAGAAAGTATTAGGTTAAGTCATCATCAACTTGCGTATTTTCTTTAGGTTAAATATCGAATCGATTAGGTTATTACTAGTACTTGATCTGTTCCTTGTGTTCGATACTCGTTTACTCACTTTACTGCACTACAAACGATAGGTCCACTGCCTATCGCACGCCGGTGTTAGTAATTAGGTATTCGTTTTAATTATTACTTGTCGCACTTTCATACACGCACCACGTGTCGATCAAGTTTTTGGCGCCGTTGCCGGGGAATAGATTGATATTAGGAACACCGTAGTTCGGTACTTTAGCCACTTTTATTTTGACGTTTTCTTGCGTTTCTTGCTATTTGCGTTATTTGTGTTTTTATTATTTGTTTTAGTTGTTTTCCTGCGTAGTTATTGGTCTCGTATTTTTATTCGTCGTATTTGTTTACTATTTTCGCTAATCTTTATTTCTCACTCATTGAAGGTGTACGATTCAGCGTTGAATGACCCGAAATCATCCATCGGGCCCCATCGTTGAAGCAGACCCAGATTTCGAACGGAAGTTGCGAAGAAAGCTTAAGTACGATACCGAAGGAGCATCCACTAGCTCTCAGGACCGTTTAGTTAGTTACTCAGAAGATAGTTCGCAGGAATCCATTCAGAGTTCACGTGTAGAGGCAGCCGTAGATAGTCCTTACACAGAAGTAGACATGGCGGACCACCGAGTGCCCGTCCACAACGTTCCAGAGGAGGAGCCATCGCTTCAGGACCTCCTCAAGGATGCCGCGCTAGGCGGTACTGAGTCGGCGATTGTCATCCCGCCGATCGAGAACAACAACTTTGAGCTGAAGCACTGCTGGCTTCAGATGATATTCCAGACAGCCCAGTTCGAGGGTAACCCCGAGGACGACCCTTATTCCCACCTGAAGGCGTTCCTGACTGTGACCGACACCATCAAAATCAACGGTGTCCCGGGTGATGCGATCAAGCTGATGCTGTTCCCGTTCTCGCTCAAGTTCAGGGCGAAGGATTGGCTAGACATGTTACCGCCCAGGTCGATCACCACGTGGGAAGAGATGCGAGCCGCTTTCATCAATCACTACTTCCCACTATCGAAGGTGTTGCGGTTGAAGACGGAGATTTCTCTATTCCACCAGAAGGACTCTGAGAATCTGTACGAGGTGTGGGAGCGTTACAAGGCGCTACTGAAGAGGTGCCCACAGCACGGGATGTCGAAGGCAGCCCAGATCAACCGATTCCATGAGGGGCTCAACGATCAGACTGTTCACATGTTAGACGGAGCCGCAGGAGGAGGACTGGTGAAGCTCAATGCCACTGACGCGTGGAACTTGATTGAGGACTATTCGAGGAACAGCTTCATGAGGGGCAATGCCAGGATGAAGACGACAGGTGTATTTGGAGTGAGCGAGGAGACGGCCACTAACGCTAAGATCGAGGCGCTCCAGCAGCAAATTGCCTCGACGAACTCCCAGTTGCAGACGGTGATTGGAGCGCTACTTCCTAAATCGGCGCAGACGCAGCCCGTGAACGCCGTGGCCACCACCGCACCGACGCAGCACACACCTTACGTACCCTTGTGCGGGATTTGCGGCGCAGCCCACGAGACATCAGAATGCCAACTTGGGCAGTCACTGGAGCACGTTGATTACATGGGCAATTACCAAGGAGGCCAGCGAAGTTTCCAGCCTCGGGCACACCCAAATCTGGCGTACGGGAGTCAGAACCATCAGAGTCAGGGACCACCAGGATTCCAACCCAGGCAGTCCGGATTCCAAAACGGGCCACCACGACAATATCAGAACGCGCCCGCGGGAGGATCCGACGACATGAGGGAAATGAAGGACATGATGAAGACGCTCCTCACGAACTTTAGTAGTACCACCGCAGCCCACGAGAGCCGTATGACGAAGATGGAGGAGTACATGGAGGCAAATGACCTGCGTGCTCAGAACACCGATGCCTCCCTCAAAAAGCTGGAGCAGCAGATGGGCCAGATGGCGAAACAATTGGCCGCACGTACTCAGGGATCACTCCCAAGCTACACCGAGCCGAATCCTAAGGAGTACTGCAAGGCTGTGACATTGAGGAATGGGCGAGAGTTGCAAGAAGTGCCCGCCACGAAGAAGGCCAAGGCGAACGCCAACTTTGAGAGCCACGACGAGCCCGAAGTTGAGGAGATCAGAAGCGACGACGTCGAGAAGGCCGAAGCTGAGAAGGAGAAAGTCGAGCCCGAGAAGGAAAAGGTGACGGAGATCCAGCGGCCACCGGTGAAGCCGTATCAGCCGAAGATCCCGTATCCGGCTCGACTGAAGAAGGACAAGAACGAGGCGCAGTTTGGTAAATTTATGGGTATGTGTAAGGAATTACATATTAACTTACCGTTTGTTGAAGCTATTACGCAGATGCCCAGCTTCGCCAAGTTCTTGAAGGACTTGCTGACGAACCGAAGGAAGCTCGAACACGTCTCCACTGTTTGCCTACGAGGAGAGTGCTCGGCAATTCTCCAAAGCAAGATTCCTAAGAAGCTGAAGGATCCAGGGAGTTTTACTATTCCCTGCCTTATAGGAGATTTAGTGATTGAGCGTGCGTTAGCCGATCTAGGTGCGAGTATTAATCTCATGCCGTACTCCATGTTTAAGCGTTTAGGTCTAGGCGAACCACGACCCACTAGGATGAGCCTCCAATTAGCGGATAGGTCGTTAAAGTACCCTCGAGGGGTTATCGAGGATGTCTTAGTTAAAGTAGATAAGTTCGTGATTCCCGCAGATTTCGTTATTTTAGATATGGAGGAGGACGAGAATGTTCCTTTGATTTTAGGTAGACCATTCCTAGCCACGGGGGAGACCATGATAGACGTTAGGAACGGGACGTTAACTTTGACGGTAGATGGGGAAAAGGTTACCTTTGATATGGCCGACTCGATGAAAAAGAGTAGCGAGTAGGACGATAAGTGTTATTTCTTAGACGTATTTGAGCACGACTTCCTCTTTTCCGTGCAAGGTCTATCACAGGTTGGCGATCCGGACATACACACGCTTATGGCCATCGACGAGTGCGGGGAGGAGGTCGACGAGCCCATCATAGCCATCGACGAGAGCAGTGATGAGGACAAGGAAAAGAGCTCGGTTGAGGAACCACCGGTCCTGGATTTGAAGCCGCTGCCCGACCACCTCGAGTACGCGTTTTTGAGCAACAATGGAGGGCTGCCGGTCATCATCTCGTCAAACCTTGACGACGGACAGAAGGGCCAGCTTTTAGACGTATTGAAGGCGCACAAGAAGGCGTTGGCATGGAAGATATCCGACATAAGGGGTATCAATCCGAGTTACTGCACGCACAAGATCCTCATGGAGGACGACTTCAAGCCAGTTGCTCAACGCCAAAGGCGGCTCAACCCGAACATGAAGGACGTAGTGAAGAAGGAAGTGATCAAGCTGCTAGACGCGGGGATGATCTATCCCATTTCAGACAGCGCATGGGTCAGTCCGGTCCAAGTGGTCCCAAAGAAAGGAGGCATGACGGTCGTCACCAACGACAAGAACGAGCTGATTCCGACTAGGACGGTGACCGGATGGCGCGTCTGCATCGACTACAGGAAGTTGAACGACGCGACGAGAAAAGATCACTTCCCCTACCTTTTATTGATCAGATGTTGGAAAAATTAGCCGGTCACTCATTCTATTGTTTCCTTGATGGTTTGTCAGGTTATTTACAGATCCCCATAGCACCCGAGGACCAAGAGAAGACGACGTTCACTTGCCCGTTCGGGACATTTGCATACCGAAGGATGCCATTCGGACTGTGCAACGCCCCAGCCACCTTCCAGCGATGCATGATGGCCATATTCGACGAACTGGTAGGTGAGGTAATGGAGGTATTTATGGACGATTTTTCTGTTTTCGGGTCGTCATTTGATGCATGCTTGTCAAATCTAAAGCTCGTACTCGCACGATGCGAGGAAACGATCTTGGCACTTAATTGGGAAAAGTGCCACTTCATGGTTCGAGAGGGTATAGTCCTCGGTCATAAGATTTCCTCTAAAGGAATCGAAGTGGACCGAGCCAAGTTAGAAACTATAGAGAAATTGCCTGTTCCCTCGAACGTGAGATCGATTAGGAGCTTTCTAGGACATGCAGGATTTTATCGCAGATTTATCAAAGATTTTTCTAAGATTGCACGTCCCATGTCTAGATTGTTAGAGAAAGATGCCCCGTTCGATTTTAATGACGAGTGCCTGCATGCTTTTAATTTGCTTAAGGAGCGATTAGTCACAGCACCTATTATGGTAGCCCCTGATTGGGGGCTGCCCTTTGAACTAATGTGTGATGCTAGTGACTATGCAGTTGGGGCCGTGTTAGGGCAGCGTAAGGACAACCACTTCAGACCGATCTACTACGCGAGTAAAACGCTAGACGCAGCCCAGGCCAATTACACAACCACCGAGAAAGAGCTCTTGGCCGTCGTATTCGCTTTCGACAAGTTCAGGTCATATTTGATCCTTTCTAAAGTTATCGTTTTTACTGACCACTCTGCTCTTAAGTACTTGTTAGCAAAGCCCGACGCCAAGCCACGACTGATTCGGTGGATCCTACTACTGCAAGAGTTCGACATCGAGATTCGCGATAAGAAAGGTGCAGAGAACTTGGCGGCGGATCACCTCTCTCGACTGGAGGAATCCGAGATATATCAGAAGGACGAAAGGACGATACACGATCGGTTCCCTGACGAACATCTCTACGCGATACACGTGGTAAGTGACGACACTCCCTGGTTTGCAGATTATGCTAACTATCTTGTTGCAAGGGTCCTACCAAAGGAGTACACGATTCAGCAAAAGAAGAAATTCTTTTCTGAGTTGAGGTACTACTTTTGGGAAGACCCGTACCTTTTCAGGCGGTGTGCGGACCAGGTGATACGGCGATGCGTTGCTGCCCCGGAATCGACGCAGATCCTTAGGCATTGCCACAATGGACCGACCGGGGGGCATTATGCAGCAAATCGTACCGCTCAGAAGGTGTTGGAGAGCGGATTCTATTGGCCCACGATCTTCAAGGACGCTCAAAGGTACGTTGACACTTGTGATCAGTGTCAGCGCGCAGGTAATCTCTCAAAACGCGACGAAATGCCTCAGAATTTCATTTTGGTATGCGAGATATTCGATGTGTGGGGTATAGACTTTATGGGTCCATTTCCTAGCTCGTACAACAATAAGTACATCCTAGTCGCCGTTGATTACGTGTCTAAGTGGGCCGAGGCGCAAGCCTTACCCACAAATGATGCTAGGGTAGTCGTTAGATTTTTGCGAGCATTATTTTCACGTTTTGGGGCACCTAGATGCATCATAAGTGATAGAGGCACTCACTTTTGTAACACCCAGTTTGCACGCACGTTAGAACGTTACGGTGTTAAGCATAGCCTATCCACCCCGTACCATCCCCAAGCTAGTGGTCAAGTCGAAGTAGTGAACCGCGAGTTGAAACGCATCTTAGAAAAAACCATAGAGGGGAACCGTAGGGAGTGGGCGAATAAGTTGAACGATGCACTTTGGGCATATAGGACCGCATATAAGACCCCCATAGGTACTACGCCGTACAGATTAGTCTATGGAAAAGCATGTCATCTTCCCGTAGAAATAGAACATAAAGCATATTGGGCCATTAAGTCCCTAGATCTTGATTTGGGAAACGCCGGCGGAAAGCGGCAACTCCAAATCAACGAGTTAGACGAGTGGCGTTTGTCGGCTTACGACAACGCCCGTATGTACAAGGAACGCTCAAAGGCCTATCACGATAAGAAAATTAGGCAAAGGCGAGAGTTTCAGGAAGGGGATCAAGTCCTTCTTTTTAACTCTCGACTTAGGCTTTTTCCTGGCAAGCTTAGGTCACGCTGGTCAGGACCGTTCACTGTTACCCGTGTTTTTCCTTACGGTACTGTTGAGATTTCAGGTATGGGGCAGGGTACTTTTAAGGTGAACGGCCATAGGTTGAAGCACTACCTCGCAGGCGAGGAAGACGGAACCGAGAAGGAAGTGCTATACCTAGACTTCCAAATGTGAAAGAACAACGAGACGTCCGGCTAAAGACGGTAAAGTAAGCGCTTCTTGGGAGGCAACCCAGGTATTTTTATTTATGACTTAAAAAAAAAAAAAAAAAAAGGGCGGTCACGGCCAACTGCTTAAGCAGTCACGGCCGTGACTCAGACCAGAGGCACTCACTGCCTCCTGTCACGGCCGGGCGCTTAAGCTGTCACGGCCGTGACGTACCACAATCGCACACACTGCCTCCTGTCACGGCCAACGGCTCAAGCCGTCACGGCCGTGACCCAAATATATATATAAAAAAAAAAAAAGAAAAAATATTTTGCCCGATCCGGTCACGGCCTGTGACTACCATGTCACGGCCGTGACGACGACCAGAGGGGCTTACTGCCCTTGGTCACGGCCTAGACCTTTAAAGATCACGGCCGTGACCTTCACGTTTTTAAGGGTATAAACCCCTTTCTCCTTCTATTTTTCCTCTTTTCTCTTTCTTTCTTCTCTCTTCCCCCTACCTCGCGACCTTCTCCCCCATCTCATCTCTCCAAAACCACCGACACCACCGACCGCCGCCGCGTCCTCCCAATCCCGGCGAATCAACACCTAGAACCTCAAAAATCGGTCCCTAATTGCATTAAAGCTTCAAGGTATGATTTTTCCTTTTTCCACTATTTTGACCTAAATTCGTTGAATCTCGTCGAAATTATTAAGTTTTGGATATGAATTAGCTCTTAATCGGTTGTTACATGATGTGGGGTGGGTCTAATTCGTTGAAATTGGTCACAAATTTTCGAATCGTCGTAGAACCCTAATTTTCGAAATTGGGATTTCCGAAATTAGGTCTTAATTGTTGATTCTCTTGCTCCGTTATCGATAAATACATGATAGGACTGCCGTGGGTATGCTTAATTATGCGAATTCGATGTTAGATTGCGAAGTTCTTACGAAGAACCCTAACTTCTTTCAATTTGGGGGTTTTCAAAATTGAGACCAATTTCTTGTTCTTCCTGCTACTTAATGATAATTGCATGCTATTGACATGATATTTATGCGTAATTCGCTGAATTGGAACGTTAATCCTGGGTTTGAAATACTTATCCCAACTTGCCCGTTATGTGTTCGACGAAATGCGTCTGTGAGCTTTTCAAGGGTCATTGAATCGTGATATATTTCAATTGATGCGTTTGGTCGAGTCGAGCTGTTTTCGTCCTATTATTTCTTGAGCTTACATCGTTTATTTCAGGTACTATGGGTAAAAGTCGACCCTCGACCTCACGTAACCTCGCCTCGTCCTCTCGCCCAAGTCGCCGCGGACCCCAGCCGACTATGCTCGAATCTATGGGACAGTTCACGGACGAAGCCCATACGGCCCGCTACAATAAGCTGAAGGCCATGGAGTTCATCCCCATGGACCAGATCGACTACGACACGCTGGCGAAGCACCACATCGACCAGCAAGTCGGCCAGTATCTGTCACTCAGCGGCTGGGGGACATTCTTCGCCATTGACGAACCGGCGTACAAGGAACTCACGTTGGAGTTCCTTGCCACACTCACCTACGATGAATACGGCGACAACAAGATTAGATTCCGGGCGTTCAATGAAGAGCAGATAGTGAGAGCCGACGCCCTGTGCCACGCCCTAGGAGTCCCGGAGCCGTACCCACACAGATCCTACGCCACATACTTTGATCAAGAGGGCGGACGACAGAGTTGCTGGGCTGAAATCGTTCGACCCGGCGAGCCGGCCTACAGCGCGAAGACGTCGAAGGCCTCTGCCCTAAGGAGCCCAGGACTGCGATACATCCACCGCCTCCTGACGACTTCGCTTACACCGAGGGGCGACTCGCACGGATCAGTCACCCTGCGCGACCTCTTTTACCTGGCCAAAATGCATCGAGGCGAACAGGTCCACTTAGGGATGGCGGTAGCCCACGCTTTCAGTGCTCAGGCGGAGGCACGATCCCGCGGCAAGATCGCCGTCGGCCCACTGATCACCAAGGTGCTCAAGGGATTACGTTACTGGCCAGCGAACGCGCCCGACATGGAGATAGTCGGAGGGCGCCATCCCGTGAACGAGGATATGCTAGTAAAGATGAAGATGCTGGTGAAGGCGCCTACCTGGACCCGCTCCAACAAGGTATACGTCTGGCACGGGATGTACTATGGCCAGACGGACCACGTACCAGTCCCCGACGACCAGCTCTACCTCGAGGGCCCCCATCCAATGGAGACGGACACGACAGCCACCGGTCCCTCCTACTCCTCCGGTTACCACCACGGCGAATCATCCGGCGTCGCTCCCTACGCGTCGGCAGCGGATCTAGAAGCGCTGCGCCAGGATGTGTTAGAGACTCGGCGCCGACAGGAGGAGTACGAGCGGAGGAACGAGGAAGCCCACCGCCAGTACAGGGAGGAGCTGGACCGCTACAATGAGGCCCTCCGGGACATGAACCAGGCGCTCGAGCTGTCGAAACGAGCGATAGACCACCTTCGCCCGAGGCAACAACAGCCGCCGCCGCCGCCACCACCAGCACCTTAGGGATTTCTTCCCCTACTTTCTTTTGACATTGCGTATTTGAGTAGTCGCGTGTGTTCTTATTTTATTTCTAAGTTTAACGCTCATAACGATGTCTATCTTTGACTACTCTCTTCACGTCTATTTATCTCACTAGCTAGCGCCTGGGTACGCCTAAAGGATACAACGCTTAACGGATTACAACACGACTATCACGCGCTACGTCACGAACACCTCACGACCACGTCTTTTATTCGTCAGGGGAGTCACGCTCTTTTTAAACTCTTTTTCCATCCCTTTTATTTTTTTACGTTGAGGACAACGTCAGGTTTAAGTGTGGGGAGGGGATTCTAGTTTGAAAACTTACGTGAAAAATTTTTAAATTTTTATGACGTGTCTATAAGCTATAATTTTCATTAGAAAGGCATGAATTATTGAACTCAGGCACGATTTTTGCGTTTATTTCAAGTTAGTCTGCATTATTACGAATCTTTGTGAGCAATTAGGATATGCATGACTGACTGAATCATGTTTGCCTGAATAGAGATAGCACTGTTTTGAGAGTCTCGTACACATAACCCCATTTCGTTGTGAGAGTTTGAGCCTGACGAGCTTACGCTCATTTTTCTTTCTTGGTTGTGTGACGTGCCTAGTCTATATCTCTCTTGAACTTGCCTGTCTAATGCATGTTGAACTGTTTTTGGTGTGTTAGTGTAGAAATGACGAGGGCATTAGGAATGAAGTCCAGAGCCAAAACGTCCCACCATAGTTAGCCCCCTTTGAGCCTAAGCCTATTCGTTGCGTACCTCATATGATGCCCCTGACTCATATAAGCCTCCAGAAATTATATGAACCCGAATCCGTTAGAATAGAGCAGAAGTCGAATTTGAGAGTTGCGGTTCAGTGTATGGTTTGGTGTTCTTCTCTGTTATTTGTGAAATGACTCGCCCCTGATTTGACCGTTTTCTGAAATGACCTGATCCCTTTTTCAATAAGCGTGCCCATAATCCTTTGGCAAGATATAGGTCTCGGTAATAAATATCCTTAGGTACACGGCATTCGCTGTGACGATGTACTCTCTGCGACAAAAGCCGAACCTTGATGCTTTAGGGAATAAGGGTAGTGCACTAGAGCGTAATTATAGGGAAAAAGGCAGAAAATGAAAGGGAACTGAGTTGACAGGGGTCGGGCAGAAAAGTCTAGGATTTCGGAGTAAGAATGTCGAATCATGTGCTGGAACGTGTGACTTTTTGTTCGATCATGCTATGTTCTTTGAAATTTCTCGCTTACGTACCCCTAGCTTAAAGATCACATGCACACTGTATATACGCACTATTATTATTTGATCCATGTTCTCCCGAAAAGACCCCCAGATCTATGCTTGCCACTCTCAGCAGTAGATATGCGATTTGCCTGCAAGCCTATGGTAGGGATTGAACTAGCGCACGAGTTTGAGTGATTCACTATAAATTCAGCCTATACACTGAGCGACTTGAGCGAATCCTTGTGAGAGTATGAGTCTCGATTAGCAGTGGGAAGGAAGTTTAGGTCAATAAGTGCAAGTCATTAGTGTAGCGTCCATGATTGTTTGCTTGATTCTTTTGGTGCTGTCTAACTTTGATGATAAATTGCGAACGATCGTGCCGTTATCCTGATTTATGCTTTATCTAATTCCTACTTTACTTGAGGACAAGCAAAGGCTTAAGTGTGGGGAGGTTTGATAAACGCATTTTAGTGCGTTTATCGTAGTACTTTATTGGGGCATAATATAATTTTAGCGATCACTTTGTGCATAAATTCAACATATTTACACTTATTTTGATGTTAAAGGAGCTTGGGACGAGTTTCGGGCGAAAAGGAGCAAAAACGGAGCAAAACGGAGCAAAAAGGGCAACACTGCCCTCGGTCACGGTCAGACGCGTCAGGCGTCACGGCCGTGACGAGGGCCAGCGCGCGGAGGAATGGAACACTGACGACGGTCACGGCCGCGACGTCCAGTGCACGAGGCCGTGACAAGGGACAGAGAGCGAGCCAGATGACGGTCACGGCCGTGACGTGTGATGCACTTGGCCGTGACTGTGGACAGAAAGCAACGATGAACTCACTGCCAAGGGTCACGGCCGTGACACCCTATGCACTTGACCGTGACGCGTATTGAGCGAGATCTTTGCGTAGACTCGGCGATGGTCACGGCCGTGACGCCTCATGTCCCAGGCCGTGACCTGTACGAAATTTCTTATAAAAAGCCCGATTTCGACACAGAAAACGGGGACTTCGACCAGATACAACCCTAACCCCTCTAGAGACGAAAAAGAGCACAAAAGAACGTAGAATCACGTCCCGGAGCGCAAGAGACGGAATTCCACGCAGAAGTGAACGAAGAACGAAGATCATCCGCGCTTTCAACGATTATGAGTTCTTTTCTCTTAATTTCTATTTCCCTGATTGTTTTTCCTTCAATAATGCGTAGCTAATTCCCTTTGTGTTTGGGATTAGATGAACGCTAGGATTTATCGTAGTTAAGACTTGATTATCGTGACTATGTGTTATGACTATTTATCGTTCTATGAAATTGCTTCGTTACTTTAATATGTCTATGTGTTAAAGTAATCGTTTGGAAAATCGTTTAGGGCGACAGCTAAATAACGATTAGGCCATTCGTAGAAGATAGGATTCGATTATAGGGCGACAGCAAATAATCGATCCTCGCCGTTAGTAATTAATGAATTTTAGATCCCTGCGAGCGTTTAGGGCGACAGCAAACTCGCGAGCAGGCAGGAAAATTACTGCGATCTAGTCAGAATCACGTAGGAGCGATAGTTAATTATCTTAGCCGATAGCACCTAGCGGGATTCGAATCCCGAGCACGTTTTTATTATCTGAAAGCTTCGTACCAGTTTTAACGTGTTCTTCGAATCTCTAGTCGATTTAGGAGAAAGTATTAGGTTAAGTCATCATCAACTTGCGTATTTTCTTTAGGTTAAATATCGAATCGATTAGGTTATTACTAGTACTTGATCTGTTCCTTGTGTTCGATACTCGTTTACTCACTTTACTGCACTACAAACGATAGGTCCACTGCCTATCGCACGCCGGTGTTAGTAATTAGGTATTCGTTTTAATTATTACTTGTCGCACTTTCATACACGCACCACGTGTCGATCAAACACCACCCAAAGATGTTCGAAGCGATTCATTACAACGATGCGCGATAATCAATCGCATTCAATGAGAGTACGAGGTATTTTGGTAGCCCAAGCTACAATCTCCCATAGTAACCTGCCCATTCGTGCGAAGAGCGCACGAATTTGTCAAACTCGACTGAGCAGAAACCAAGCAAACAGCCACAGTAAGAGTTTGCTAGGGTTTGGTTGCACTTAGCATGTCCATAGGCCAATGAGTTTGTGTAAAGGAGAAGAAGCGTGACAATCGTAGACCTTTTGGGAAGGGGTTACGTTTATGAGAGCTGCGAGAACGTACGCCACGCTGTTCGAATAAGGGTCGCTCGCGGCGTATGTATTGTTACCGCACGTCTGCGATTGTATGACTGTGTTTGGGATGCTTTGAACAATCGAAATATTTTGGGTCGATAGCGATGCGATTATGAAGGCGAAGGCCATAGTTGGAGCTTGTTCCCTAATTGGGTTCATCAATTTTTTTTGTTTAATTTTTTGCTTTCTTGATTTTCTTTGCTTTGAATTCTTTGGTAAGTTGGAGAGTTGTTTGGGTGATTTTGTCGGCGTTTATTAACAAAATTTGAAAGAATGCAAACGATTTAACGTGGTTCGGATATGAAATCCTACATCCACGATCGAACGATGTCGATGATTTTTTACTAATCGCAGCTGTTTACAAGATTTGACTTACTGGGAAGTCACACGCACACAGAGGACTTCTAACTCACAGACAGCCGTTACTTGTGAAAATGAAAACAGAATCTTAATTGAATTGATGAACGCAGCGTGCCTTCCTAATTTATATCTGATATTTGGCGGGTAGACCTCATCGGATAAAATCGCCATCATCAGCTGCGTTTTAATAAGTAGATAACTCGTGTGATGAAGCCGTTGTTGACAGGTGCATTTTAGTAAGTATAAAACGCGCTCTATAAACCTCCCGCGTTTTCCTGTTTGAACTCTGTGACCTCTGCCTTCTTCTTCAGTTCACAGTTTCATCATCTTCAGTTATCCCCATATCTTCCTGTCTTAATTTTGATACGCCCCCGCAAGATGGATGATGCGGAATCACCACAGACATCTTGACAAGGTACTGTCTTAATACTGGACCAGTGAGTGCCTTTGTGAGGACATCCGCGAGTTGGTACTCGGATCTTATGGGCAAGAGTTTAATCGTTCCAACTGAGATATGATGCCGGATGAAATGGCAATCAATCTCTATGTGCTTTGATCTTTCATGGAACTTAGGATTTGATGCTAACATGAGGGCTGACCGATTGTCACAATATATCACTGGTGCCTTCTCGTTTGCTATGCCCAATTCTGCCAATAGTTGCTTGATCCAGATTACCTCTGCCACTGCTGTCCCGAGAGCTCTATACTCCGCCTCAGTTGATGATCTTGACACCGTGGGTTGCTTCTTCGCCTTCCATGTGACCAGGGAGTTTCCCAAGAAAGTACAGTATCCACTAACTGACCTTCTTGTGTCTTTACACCCGGCCCAATCCGCATCTGAGAATGCTTTGAGTTCAAGCGACTGATCCGTGCTTAGGAGGATGCCCTGCCCAGGTGAGTTCTTAAGGTACCTGAGTAGATGGTGTGCCGCCATGAGGTGGCTTGTCCTTGGAGCAGCTATATATTGGCTCAACTTGTGGACTGAAAAAGCTATGTCGGGCCCTGTGAATGTCAAATAGATCAACCTGCCTACCATTCTTCTGTACTGGAACGGATCTGCTAGTAGGTCCCCTTCATCTGCTGTGACCTTCATGGCTGGGCTCATTGGTGTTGAGAGCGGTTTAGCATTTATGTATCCAGTGTCCTCGAGTAATTGGAGAGTATACTGCCTTTGTGCAATGTAAATTCCAGCCTTATTCCGTGTGACTTCAATCCCAAGAAAGTACCTAAGGTCTCCCAAGTCCTTGATCTTTGAAGCAAGTGTGAAGAAAGGATTTTGTTTCCTGAATTGCCTCAGCTGAAGGACCCGCAATTATTATGTCATCTACATAAACCAATAGGATTACTAGCTGATCTCCTTTTCCTCTCAGGAATAGAGTGTGGTCCGATTGCGTTTGGCTGAATCCAAATCCCTTTACAGCTTCTGAAAATCTCTTGTTCCATTGCCGTGACGCCTGCTTCAATCCATAAATGAATTTATGCAATTTGCAGACCATTCTGCCCTCATTTCTGCCATCATAGCTGCTGCCCAAGCCCTGTGGCAAGTCCATATAAACCTCTTCCTCCAACTCCCCATTCAGGAATGCATTGCTCACATCCATTTGCGAGAGATTCCAACCTCGTTTGGCTGCTAGAGTGAGGATCAGTTTGATTGTGTTAGGCTTTGCAACCGGTGCGAAGGTGTCTATGTAGTCTATTCCCTCCTTTTGGTCGTACCCCTTTGCAACTAGTCTAGCTTTATATTTCTCTACTTTGCCTTCTGAATTCAGCTTGATCTTATACACCCATCTGTTGCCTACTGATTTCTTTCCTCTCGGCAGTGGCACAACTGACCAAGTCTTGTTGTCTTGCAAGGCCTTGAGCTCTTCATCCATTGCATTGACCCAATCTCTTGATCTTGCTGCCTGTGCAAAGGTTTTTGGCTCCTCTGCCATGGCTACTTGGTTTAAGAAATCCTGTGACTGGTTTGAATAACTCTCCCTGGATAAGACCTCTGATATTGGGTAAAGAATTCTCCTTTCCTGAAAACTGTTGCAGTGATAGTCTTTCAAGTATAAGGGTCTTTTTGAGTCCCTCCGTGGCCTTCTTGATTCCTCAGCTGTTGGGCTCTGAATCCTTGTATTTTCCTCTGCTAACAGTTCCTGGTTACCAGTACTGCTCTGTGTTGGAATGCTCTGCCTTTCTGATTCCTCAGCATTGTTGGTTGTAGCAGATTGTTCTCGTGGTTCTTCTGCCATCAGCAAGGGGTTACTCAAGTCTGACTCTGATGGACAGAACCTTGGTAACACATGATCTGGAAAGGGATCATCAGCTGTAACATCTCTGTCAAGAAATGGGAATTCCTTCTCTCTGAATTTGACATCTCTGGTGATGAAGATTTCCCTTGTTGCCAGGTCTAGCACCTTGTAGCCCTTCATACCATTTGGGTAGCCGAGGAACACGCATTCCCTAGCCCTTGGATCAAACTTTTTCCTCCCAGCTGCAAGAGTGGAAGAGAAGCAAAGACATCCAAACACACGCAAAAAATCATAGTTAACTGGTTTTTGGAAAATCGGTTCATATGGGCATTTGTTGTCTAAGATAACAGAAGGAGTCCTATTAATAAGGTATGCAGCCGTGAGAACACACTCTGACCAATACTCAATTGGTATCCCGGACTGAAAATAGAGAGATCTAGCCACATTTAATAGATGTTGATGCTTCCTCTCTACTAGTGAGTTTTGTTGAGGGGTTTGTACACAGGATCTGTGGTGAATTATCCCATTTTCCTTAAACAGAGTGCATAGATCAAATTCCTTTGCATTGTCCGTTCGTAGGGTCTTAACTTTTCTAGCAAACTGTGTATCAACCAAAGCCAAAAAATAGGTGATGACTGACTTAACTTCGGACTTGTGTTTTATCATGAATAACCAAGTATATCTGGAGTGGTCATCTACTACTGTGACAAAATATCGATGTCCCATGTGTGAGGGCACATGAAATGGCCCCCACACATCGCAGTGTACAAGATCAAACACTGAACAGACTATCTTATTATTACTTGGAAAAGAGTTTCTTTTCTGTTTAGCTATGGGGCATATTTTGCAAAACAAATCAGAATGCCCAACATCATGCTTCAAGGTGCTTCTTATGACTTCTAAGACCTTGTCAGATGGATGACCTAGTCTGATGTGCAACAGATCTACAGACAGATTATTAAGAAAAGCAAGATTGTTTCTATCACTAAGCAAATCAGCTTGCATGATGTAGAGCCCCGCTTCCTGTCTACCCCTGCCAACTATATGCATTGAATTGTCCTGTATCACAAAGCCATTAGCTTGGAAAGTGAAAGTATAACCCTCATCATATGCCATCGAGCTGACAGAGATCAGATTGAAATGGAATTCTGGTACATAAAGAACTTCAGTTAATGTGATGAAGTTGCTCAGTTTGACAGATCCTGCCATGTTCACACTGATCACCCTATTATCTGGCAAGATGACTTTGGATTCAGCCACTCTATGCAGATTAAATAGGAGATCTATGTGGCTGCATACATGTTTCGTTGCCCCTGAGTCCAGCAACCAAAACCTCGAATCTGTCAAACTGGGCAAATTAAATGAGAAACAGATACCTGTCCCTTTTTCAGCTGGCTCTGTTGATTCTGTATTGTCTTGCAGTGAAGATGTGCCTGTCTGACTGAGTAGTGCTCTCAAGCTTTGTAGTTGTAAGGGAGTCAGTTGCACCTGGACTGAGGCATCCCTCGCAGGGACAGCTCCAAGATTACCAAGATCACTCTGATAATTAGAACATGCTGCTCTGACTGGCCCTGAGTCCACTGTTGCCTGGTTTACTCTAGCTGCTTTTGGACGATTGCTCTGTTTGAATCCTGGAGGAAATCCATGGACTTGGTAGCAAGTCTCCACCGTGTGTCCTCTCTTATTGCAATAGGTGCAAACAGGCTGTTGAACTCCTTCTTTTCTCTGTAAGAATTCTTCCTTGTGGCCTCTGTGTCTTTCTTGGCTGCCAACATGGCTATCCCACTGCTCTGTTCCTCATTGGTTTGCCACTGTCCCGGTGCCATGGACCTTTGTTTCTCCTCTTGAACTATCAATGAGAACACTTTATTGATCGATGGTGTGGGATCCATCAAGAGGATTTGTCCTCGGACCTGTGAGTAAGACTCGTTCAATCCCATCAATCCCATCAGAAATGCAAGGATGTACTCTTCATCAAGGTGATCTTTAACTGCCTTCATCCCACCACAAGTGCATGTGCATAGTGGTCTGTAACTGGACAATTCATCCCAGACAGTTTTCAGCCTGGTGAAATACACAAGCACGCTACTTGTTCCCTGTGAGAGATTAATCAATTCCCTTTTGAGCTTAAATATTCTGGGCTTGTTCGTCTGCCCAAACCTCTCTTGCAGATCCACCCAAAAGTCCCTAGCTAGTGAACTATATAGGATGCTCGCTGAGATTTCTTTAGAGACCGAATTAATAATCCAAGAAATAACCACGTTGTTATTCCTTCGCCAAGCGCTTACCTTGTTCAAATCTGTAGCTGCTGGTGCCACGAGAGTCCCATTCACGAAACCCTCCTTGTTTCTCCCAATGAGGGCTATCGTCATCGCCCTACTCCACGTGGCATAATTGTCGCCGTTAAGTTGTTCATGAACCAGTAATTGCCCCGACACATCATTCCCGCTCAAGAAATATGGATCATTGATCAATGAAAGGGCATTAGCTACTGGTTGATTCTCCGATTGCTGTCGCACTTCCTCTTCTGCCATTGGTAATCAAGGACTTCAATCAGCACTCGCAGCGATAGCTCTGATACCATAACAAAATTTGAAAGAATGCAAACGATTTAACATGGTTCGGATATGAAATCCTACATCCACGATCGAACGATGTCGATGAATTTTTACTAATCGCAGCTGTTTACAAGATTTGACTTACTGGGAAGTCACACGCACACAGAGGACTTCTAACTCACACACAGCCGTTACTTGTGAAAATGAAAACAGAATCTTAATTGAATTGATGAACGCAGCGTGCCTTCCTAATTTATATCTGATATTTGGCGGGTAGACCTCATCGGACATCAGCTGCGTTTTAATAAGTAGATAACTCGTGTGATGAAGCCGTTGTTGACAGGTGCGTTTTAGTAAGTATAAAACGCGCTCTATAAACCTCCCGCGTTTTCCTGTTTGAACTGTGTGACCTCTGCCTTCTTCTTCAGTTCACAGTTTCATCATCTTCAGCTATCCCCATATCTTCCTGTCTTAATTTTGATATTTATAACGCTTGTGTACAATTTTGTTTTATTCGGAATTCTTGTTAATTAATTGTGAGGCATTGTACTGTCGTTCTTGAGTGTGTCCCTATTGTATTAGACTTTTGTGTTTCTTGTATTTCTGTTTAGTTGTTATCGCATGCATGGCCGATGATTAATTATTTTATTAGTTTCTTCGAAAATTTTAACGCCTATATGGCAGTTGGAACTGCTTTAATATATACCATATATTCCATCGAACAAGCTGTTTCTTAGGCTTCATTATTGTCTTGTCACATTTTCGTTTTCTTTGTTTGGAATTATTTTGTCAAAGCTAATAACTATTCGATCTTTTACAAGAAACGTTTAAATTGTTATAAAAATATTATTGTGATTAATATTTATATTATGATAATATAATTATGGAGAATATTTAGAAAGAAGAAGTACCATAATTTCGATACTTGGTGTGTTTTTACAATACAACTCAAGGTGTCTATTTATAGGCAAATTTCTCAAATTACAACCACAAAATAAAATAATACATTCTCATAAAATAATCACACCTAAGTTATAATCTCATCTATTCCAAACTTATTTAACCACTCCATATACATCCACTCCAATATTCCATAATAACTCCATATTTCTTAATATAAATCAATATATACATCTTTTTTTTCGGAGGGACAATTAATATATACATCGTTTGAAAAACGAGTTTAGTTTTCTCATGAATATTATGTTGTCTCAAACTGTTACAAATTCTAAATTTTGATTTATAATTTTCTGAGTAATAATACAACTTTGAAAGCCCAATCGAAGCCCTTTTTTTCTTTCTTTCTTTTTTTTTTTTCTTTTAAGCCTTTCAACATCGATAGTGTAGGGTTTCATTGACACAGCTATTTGTAAGTAGTGTTTGTACCTTTTAAATGGTTCAGTTTTTCCTGAAAAACCAGCATTGTATAGAATATGATTGCTGTACTGTCCCTAAGTTAATATAGTAATTTCTTCCAAATTCCCGTCTCCAGTCCTGACCCATGTAAATTATTGTATCACGACTTTTTAAAACATAAATCGTCTTCACTTTCTCATAAACTATGATTAAATATTTATGTGACAATTCTCATTAGGTAACAAAAAGATAGGATACACAAACATTTGTGCATTGAGTCCCCAGACTTCAGTACACAAAAGACACACACACATACAAACACATTAGAAAGATTATTCCAGCCTCATCATATGCTTATGCTCGAAGTTAATAATCTTTAGATTCAACACAGTTTACACTCGCATTTCAATTAGAATAAGGCAAGTTCTGATAGCTCATAGTACAATCCCCCAAAGCCACTTGACCACCCATTCGAAGAGCACACGAATTAGAAAGACTACTCCAAGCCGAAATCAAGCAAAACAACACAATCTGAGCTCGACAAAGCTTGGCTACAACTTCCATGTCCGTACACTTGTGATGCTTCAGTTGCGAAATAAGGCGAAGAAGCATAGTAATCGTATCCTTGCTGAGTAGGTGTCATTTGTTGGAATGATTTTGCTTCATTCCCGTTATTGTTGGCCTACAGAAATAATTAGTTGGGATATTTTGATTCTTAATAAGTTATTATTTATGCTTGGTTATTAAGCTTTGATGGACAGACTAATAACCATTACACTTACTGGGCCGGCCCTGTCTCTTGCTCTACATAATTAAAGTCCGGCTCCCTAGTGACTCTATATATAGGTTATCGTAGAAGCCATTTAACGTACACTCTACAAAACACACACACACACACACTATAGCGTATATTACAAACGTTCCTAACGATCGAACGGTACGCTGTCACTATAACGTGGGAGCCCTTAAAGAAGTACACGGGTCTCTATCAACCTCCGCAGAGCGAAAGAGGCGAAGATCGCGTCCTGACGGCAATCTCTGCATAAACACAGGTAATTCTTAGTACAAACTCATTTCGATCATGTATTAGAAAAGATCCACTGCACGGTGGTGATCTCGCTTACGAATAACGAGATCATGTTATTATCACTGTGCGCTTCTGCACACATAGCCATAATCTCGCTTACGAAAACGAGATTACCTTAAGACGCTATGCTTAAGGATCTAACGGTTACGTTAGTAACTCGAGTATGGGATCGAGATTACGTAACAGCTATCGTGACCGAGATCCGTCAGATCTAACATTTGGCATCAGAGCCATGTTTATTTGATACATAGATCGAATGAGTTTCGTAATTACCTTTAAGATTGACGTAGTCACATAATGACTTCGACTTTCTCGTCGTAATATGATGTGTCTTATGGTTACCTCATCGGATCATATCTCGATCTTCCGGTTGATGGTGGATCTAAGACCATTAGCACCGTTTGTGGAATTTATGAGATGTCTCTGCGTTTTTCATCGATCGACTCCTCACGAACTTCGAGCGATTGCGATGATACGTAGCTTATGATCATGATAACACACATACGTGTATAATGAATATCATGAACATCAACTACGATCTATAAAGCTTCGTTGATCTTGTTAAGAAGCATGCGACTTACCACCCACTTCAAATGGTTTATGATGACGATGATGATGGCACATAGTTTATTATTGCAACGATAATGAAGCTTTTTACACGCAAAAACCCTTGCGACCTCGTGAGAAAAGGTTTCTGTAAAGAAACTTTTTCTCCTTACGACACTCTCTCATGGATTCATGTCACTATAGTTGTGAATTATATTATTTAATTCTTCATCATGACAGAGATGATTATGATGTGAGGAGTATATTATTGCATGGATAAGATATGATGAGTTTATGACTTGAGACATTTTGATAAAAGACAAGTTTGCATAGGGAATATTATTAGAAAATATTGCAAGGACATGTTACGCATTATGTTATAGTGCTCCATTATTGATTTCTCTTTTGTCAAAAGGCATGACCCATCACTTGAATTTATGTGAAGATTAATAACTTCATGTCATCTTTAACACTTTAATAATGTTTTGCAAGGTGACATAACTAAAAGAAAATGCATTGGTGCCGAGTGTTAGTCATTATGCTACAATGATAATTTTTGCATGTGTTACTATGAGATTGACATATGCATATAATAATACAACATGATGACACAAGAAAATAAAATAAAGTTGTTTGCAAGTGAATAATTGTTAGGTAATGGCTTGAGGTCCACAGGCAAATGGTATTGTCCGTATATATATGCCTTTATTGTTGATCTTTTTATGCTAAAATAATGTTCTAATTAGTATAATAATCTTATCTAGGCATTAACGTGACAATAATATATTATGTATATACTAACGGAATTGCGCATTAAATCTCAGCGTAAAATATATACATGATTAAAGCTAAGTGGTTCTTATTTATTCTTCTGGTATATCGCCCCAACAGAAGATTGCCTATTGAATAGATAAGAAATATGAAACCACACTTATGTTTTTTCTATTCGTTGAATCAAGCCATATTAAGCTAACAAAAATTTTGCGATTCATAAAAATGAATTTATTTAATTATAGTTTGGATTTATCTTCTGCCCAACGGTGCTGTGGATTTAAATTATAATTAATGCTAAAGTTAACGGAGAAATGAACGTGCTTTTTATTATAATCGGCCCAACGGAAGGTTATAATAATATGCTATTTCTTAATGGAAATTTATGATTATTTTCCATACTTTAGCACTTATTTTTAGAGGAGAAAAGATTATTTATATTTTTGTAAGCGGCCCAACTGAAGTTTGCATTAATTTATATTTATTTTCTCAATAGAAAGCTTATATATTTACTTTCCTAATTAAAGTGTACTTCTTAAATGGTAGAGTTCAAAAATTACGATATGTGCTTTTCCTGATGAGTTTAATTATTCTGATTACAGCCACGATTATGAGCCAAATTGCATCAATTGAAACTCTGACGGGTAGCAACTTCAAGAAGTGGAAAGAACAAGTTCTCCTCGTCCTTGGAATTATGGACCTTCATTATGCCTTGCGGACTGAAATCCCTAACCCACTTACAGACGACAGCACTAATAAAGAGCGGTCTGCTTATGAAAAGTGGGAAAGGTCTAGCCGCTTATCAGTAATGGCTATGATTTTTACCATATCTTCGGACATACGAGGAGGCGTTCCTGATTCTGATAATGCCAAAACCTTCCTCGGCTTAATTGAGGAGCAATTTCAGAATTCTTTCAAAGCTGTTGCTACTACACTGATCACCAAAATGGTTACTCTTAAATATAATGGCGTTGGTGGTGTTCGTGGGCACATTCTCAAAATGAATGACATGGCCAATCAGCTTAAGGCTATGGATATGGAGATCTCTGAGGGCTTTCTCGTTCATTTCATTATGACATCTCTCCCTTCTGCGTTTGGTCCATTTAAGATCAATTATAATACCCAAGAAGGAGAAATAGAAAATGAGCGAACTGATCAGTATGTGTGATCAGGAAGAAGAACGACTTAAAGTGGAGGCTCCTGAACGTGCCTATTTCACTACTCAAGGTCAGGGCAAGAAACGTAAATGGCAGTGTAAAAAAAAGCAATAGGTAAAGAAAACTAATGATGTGAACAAGGCTGGTCCTTCGGGCTTAAAGTCTCGCAAATGTAAGTTTTGCCGTGAGACTAATCATGTTCAGAAGGAATGTCCAAAATTCAAGGAGTGGTTGGCTAAGAAGGGTAAAATATCTAACTACGTTTGTTATGAATCTTTCCTTGCTAATGTTTCCACTGATACGTGCTGGATTGACACTGGTGCTTCTATGCATATAACTTGTTCATTGCAGGGATTGCGTTCCGTGAGGAAGCTAAATAAGGAGAACGCAACATTGTAGTTGGAAATGGAAATAATGTTCCTATTGAAGCCGTAGGAACTCTCCGATTAATTTTGGAGAGTGGTTTCATATTGGACTTATTTAATACTGCTTATGTATTACAAGAAACCTTATTTCTGTATCTCAACTTGACGCTTATGGCTTCTCGCTTAAGTTTGAGAATAAAGGTTTTACCATTTCGTTAAACTCTCACGTTGTTGGCTCCGGAAATTTGGAGGGAAACCTCTATAAATTACGTATAAATGCTTCTTCCACTTATTTAACGGAATTCGCATATGAAATTAATACAAGTCAAACCAGTGGCAAAAGAAAGATAATCGATGAGAATTCTGCGATATTGTGGCATGAACGTTTAGGCCATATATCTCAAGACAGAATGGAACGTCTCATTAAAGATGGAATTCTTCATCAATTAGATTTCTCTAATTTTGACACCTGTATTAAGTGTATTAAAGGAAAATTTACACAAGGAAATAAACGTTGTGCCACCTGAAGTAATGGACTATTAGAACTGATTCACACAGATATCAGTGGTCCATATACTGCTGGAATTAATGGCTACTGATACTTCATTACGTTTATTGATGACCATTCTCGTTATGGATATATTTATCTCCTTCATGAAAAATCCGAAGCGCTCCAGGTTTTCAAGACTTATAAAGCCGAAGTCGAAAACCAACTCGATTGTAAAATCAAAGTTGTGAGATCTGATAGAGGAGGAGGATATTACGGAAATTCTCCGACTCGGGTCACAATCCTGGAGCTTTTGCCTTGTTCTTACAAGAGTGTGGCATACTCCATCAGGTTTCCATGCCTGAGATGCCTCAGCAGAACGGTGTTGCTGAAAGGCAAAACCGTACCCTTAAGGATATGGTACGGAGTATGATATGCCAAACATCTTTACCTGAATATCTTTGGGTTGAGGCTCTTAAAACAACTATGCATATACTTAATCGTGTTCCTACTAAAGCGACGCCTAAAACCCCTTATGAATTATGGGCGAATAAGAAACCGAGTATTCATTGTTTGCATGTATGGGGCTGTCCTGCTGAAGCTAAAATTTTCAACCCAAACTTACGAAAGCTTGATTCAAAAACCATAAGTTGCTATTTTATCGGTTGCCCAGAACGATCTAAGGGTTTTCAATTTTATTGCCCATCTCATACCATAAGAATTCTCGAAACTCGACATGCAGTATTTTTAGAAAATGTCGGTACTTGTGATCGCTAAATAATGAGAATATGCCTAATATATCAGATCACGATAATGAACCTACTCCATCAATTGTCCCATAACCATCTTCACGGATCTCCATCAATTGTCCCATAACCATCTTCACGGATGTCTGAACGAGTGAGAAGGCCGACTTTTCATGATGATTATGTCTATTTAGATGACTGTGATAATTCTATTGGGAATGATCCTGTGTCATTTGATGATGCTGTGACGCGCGACCAAAGAACTCAATGGCTTGAAGCTATGAACGAAGAGTTAAACTCAATGAAGTTGAATGAGGTTTGGGACCTTGTAGACTTGCCTAAAGGATTCAAACCGATAGGTTGTAAATGGGTATTCAAAACCAAAATGAATCCTCAAGGTGATGTCGAACGATATAAGGCCCGATTGGTCGCTAAAGGGTGTACGCAAAGAGAAGGTATTGATTATAATGAAACCTTCTCTCCTGTTTCTAAAAAGGATTCATTCCGCATTGTTATGGCCCTTGTAGCTCATTATGATTTAGAGCTACACCAAATGAACGGTGACTTGCATGAGAATGTTTATATGATATAACCAGAAGGTTTTCTGGTTGAGGGCAAGGAACACATGGTATGCAAGCTTAAGAAGTCCATTTATGGCCTTAAACAGTCATCTCGACAGTGGTACTTCAATTTTTGAAGGTGATCAGTGAATTCGGTTTCAAAGAAAATTTGGTCGACCAGTGCATATTTATGAAAATCTGTGGGAGCAAATTTATCATCGTTGTACTTTATGTGGATGACATATTACTTGCCTGTAATGATTTAGGCATGTTACACGAGACTAAATAATTTTTATCGACTAAATTCGATATGAAAGATCTTGGTGAAGCCTCTTATGTTATTGGCATAGAAATTCACCGAGATCAAACTCGTGGCATGTTAGGCCTTCCTCAGAAAGCTTATATTGAAAAGGTCCTTAAAAGATACAACATGCATAATCGCTCTTCCACAGTTGCACCGGTCTCTAAAGGCGAAAAATTCAGTTTATCACAGTGTCCCAGGACCCAATCGGCGCTAGAAGAAATGGATAAAATCCCTTATGCCTCTGCTGTAGGGGGGCTTATGTATGCTCAAGTCTGTACGCGCTCAGATATCGCCTATATTGTTGGCATGCTTGGACGTTACCAGATTAACCGGGAATGAATCACTGGAAGAATGCCAAAAAGGTTATGCGATACTTATAGGGTACCAAAGATTATATGCTTGTTTATAGGAAATCAGATACTCTTGAGGCTATTGGGTACTCTGATTCCGATTGTGCGGGGTGCGTTGACACTAGAAAATCAACGTCTGGATACGTATTTATATCTTGTGCACCCGTTTCATAGAAAAGCACAAAGCAAACGATTACAGCTTCTTCTACCGTGGAAGCAGAGTTTGTTGCATGTTATGAAGCATCGTGTCATCTGATCTGGATCAAGTTGTGAACTCAATATCAAAACCACTCAAAATTTACTGCGATAATCAGGCTGCAGTATTCTTTTCTAAGAACAAGTCAAGTAGTGCTTCAAAGCACATTGATATTAGGTATCTGTTGTGAAAGAAAGGATCCAAAATGAGTTGATATCCATTGAGCACATCAGTACCAGTGCTATGGTAGCTGACCCGCTGACCAAAACTTTACCTCCAAAGGTGTTTCGCGAGCACGTACGTAACTTGGGACTTTATGCGAACTTTGATTTGGAGAGGTCATTTGAATGGATATTATTTTTGTGATCACATATGTAATGATATGGATCCTACTTATGTTTGACGATGTGATTTATAGCTTATAAACTGTACACTAATATTAAGCATTATTATATAAAATCACGTCGAGGACCACTTATGTTATGGGCCTAATGTCGAAGATGTCGAGTTTGTGACTTAGGAACGAATCTATCTCGTGATTGTTTTAGATTCGGCCTATATCCAATTCGATGTTTAGATATATGGTCATTATTAAGGATATAATTTTTGTCGACATAATCCCATTATGAAAAACTAATTTAATTATGTTCTTTGGCTGTAACGTCCCGTTTTCTTTTACTTTATTCGCGCAGCTATTATATTTTTCCACATAAAATTTTTCGCCTTTCTACAACCATACCTTTATACATAAACGGGCGTACATCTGGTCTCTCACTATCACGCATATTATACACATATATGCACGTCTCATATTTCTTATACATCATATGGAAGACACTAATGGTTCTTATACTACATGCACACGATGAACTTAGGGGAGTAGGTGAGAGCGTAGCCGGCCAATCTTGAACCCATGCTTTTGTATGAAGATGCACTCTAAGTTGCCTGCTAGATATCTACAGCAACTGTGGAAACAATTATTCAGAGTATTATCGCAACATGTTATTCCATTATACAAATAATAAACAAAACTGTAGCAGAAAATTATTTTCTTCCTTTCGTTTGCTTACGTAGACTTTTCTAAAGAATATGCCATCGTTCATAGAATCTGTAGATTCATAACACTCGTACTGTAAACACTTCAACCCACATAATCATCACTTAATCAATTATCTAAGTTTGTCATATAACCATAGTCCATAGAATCATTCATGTAATCCAGACCAATGCAATTCTACATGATCATTTATTTCTGATACTTCCGTTATGACTTTGCTAGACTCGTACTATTGACCCCGTATGGGCCCATGCATGGGACTCTGTAACCGTAGATATATTTTTGTTTGCCTGTACAGGACTCTGTAATCCCCCGATTTGTAGGGATGTAACCATAGCTGTGTATCCAGTCGTCCGATGTCGTAGCAGTCATAACGGTTTCTCTTTCTTTATTTCTTTACTTTCACCTTATATGACATATAAATTCCATCACCATCGAATCACACATATCAAATAGTAGCACATTATGGCCACATAATTCACATTCATTACGAGTAATACGTTTATAAGAAAATCATCAATCATTTAATTCGCATCAAGCACATAAAAACAGAACACATGTTGCATATCATACTCACAGTATGGCTTAAAGCCTCACTCGACTTTGTCCTTGCCTTTTTCTGAATCCTGACCTATAAAAATATTTATCTGGTAAATATAAAATTCCTATAATGACATGCGTGCGTGATATGCATGCTTTATTATGCATGATCGTTTTTATCCGTAACTTTCACATTTCTATTCATTACTTATAATATATTACATTATCGGCTTAGAAGTTATATTTTGGACCAATATTGGAACCTGCATTAAAAATTGATAACTATACTATACCGAAAATATTATTGGAAACCCTAATTCTTATTATGTTGTAAACCTTGAATATCAAACACTGTGATATTAAAATTCTTATATCTGTAATTACCACTGTCTTTATTTCAAAATTCCATTAAGTTCAGAAATTTTATTATTATAAAATTTTCATATATCTCGAAATTCTATTGAATTTCTAAATCTCGAAATTATAATTCAAAATCCTCGGACTATATTTCGAGATTGCATATCGAAGTCTTTTTAGTTAATTTCAAAGTTGTATGTCGAGATCTTCCGAGTTCAATTCGAGATCACATCAGATATTTGTCTAATTGGATTTCAAAATCTCGACATCATACTCGACATCATAACTCGATATTATATCTAAATCTCGACATTTCATTTGAGTGAATTTCTAAATCTCGACATCCTACATACATTAAACATTATAACTCGAAATCTTTCCAATTATATTTCCAAATATCGAAGTCTTTGATTAGCTAATTTATCGAGATCTTTAGTTGAGGAAATGTGGAGATCTTTAAAACCTAACATGTCGAGATCTTTAGAATATAATATGTCGAGATCTTTGAGGTGTAAAATTTCGAGATCTTCAAATTGTAACAAAGGATTTCGAAACACAACTCGACATTTCCCTTATCAGTTTTTACACCTTATGTCGAGATCTTCAATTTGATATCGAGATTTTTGAATTTCAATGGACAACACATATCGACATCTTCCTAGCTAATTTCGAATTCATGTCTCAAGATCAACCTTTCCAAATAATGTTCAAATTCCTTAATCTCGAGATGTTCCTTTCTAAATGTCGAAGTCATAACTCGAAATCTACACCTATCGAAATCTAATATATGTCGAGACTTCAATGTAACATCAAAATCTTTAAACAATAATTGCTTTCGAAATTCTCATATACTAAATCAAATCTTACCGAAACACTATTATGTCCTAAACATCTAAAATTCATACGATCAAAATCAAAATTCTTAAGAACATGATCAACTTAACCCAGACTCTAAACATGTTCGTCCTATCGAAAATCAAACTTCTATTGAACTAATACGAGTTTTCATGTATGTCTAATCCTAATCATGTTAATCTTAACTTAAAAACATGAACTTCGCAACAAAATTCATACCCCTTCCTAGCTTGCGTTCATCTGCTGTTCGAACCTTTCTCTCCTTAGCTTAATATCGAAGTTTTGCTTATGAAATGAATTATTGATATCATCGTTATTAACCTCTATCCTTCCGTGCACTATACTACAAATAGATAATTCCAATGTTTTCTAACCTAACCTTATCATTCATTCACCTTTTATTTTCTTTATTTATCACTTGCTAATTTTCATTATTAAGCTTAAAGTTAATACGGAACCCTCAAAGTAAATTTCGAACCCCTTACTAATATTTCGAAACCCTTGTCCAAATAATTTCGAAACTATGACTTTAGGGTTTCGAATTTTTTTTTCTTTATTCACTTCGAAATTTATCTCGTTGCTTAAATTATTAATTTTGCATTTCCTAGATATTATTTAAGTTTTTCACTTCATTATAGACTTTCGAACTCCATCTCTAAAGAATTTCGAAACTATACCTAAGTGTTTCGACTTCTACTTTTGTTCCCTTCCGAAATTCATTTCTTAGTTTATTTTAGCCATACCTTAATTTAAATATTCCTCCACTTCCGAGATTTTCGAAATCCCTTTTTAAGGAACTTCGGAACCTACTATTGAAAAATCTCGAAACCTATTCAAATTCAATCCATGTCCATTTCGAAATTTTCCAAAGTATAAAATTCTCCATTTCAAAATTCTTTTCTTGACCATTTCAAAATTCATACTTGAACTAAGTTTCAAATTTCTGTTATCTTAACTTTTCCAGTTTCTTGAAGTTTCGGAACTATACATACAAACCCTAATCTTTCGAAATTCTTTCTTCTTTGAATTTCGAACTTCTTTCCATCCTACTTTAAGATTTTCGATACCTTCCCTAGTTGAGTTTCGAAATTCTTTCATATGGTCTTATGACAAAATTTTCGAAATTAACCTTATTCAAAATCCTTACTTTCGCATTTCTTAATTTTGAAACCTATGGTTTCGAAATTCTTATTCCACTTACAACTTTTGAAGTCATTCTTCACAGCTTATTCTATTTTTTTAAAAAAAATTCCATTCACTATCTCTAATTGCCTTTCGGCAATACTTCTTCAAGAATTCCTAATTTTCATAACACAATCTAGTCTAAATCTTACTTCACACAAATCACTACAATTCCTTTATCACTCACTGTTACTATACTATCTAAGTTATATCATAAGAATGCAATAATTAATGCATAAACTCATATGATGCATAGAATTATATAAAGCTTTGGTTTGAGGTCCAGACAATGGCCAAGTAGGAGAATGTTGGAATGATTTTACTTCATTCCCGTTATTGTTGGCCTACAGAAATAATTAGTTGGAATATTTTGATCCTTAATAATTTATTATTTATGCCTGGTTATTAAGCTTTGATGGACAGACTAATAACCATTACACTTATTGGGCCGGTCCCATCTCTTGCTCTACATAATTAAAGCCCGGCTCTCTAGTGACTCTATATATAGGCTATCGTAGAAGCCATTTAACGTACACTCTACTAAAAACACACACACTATAGCGTATATTACAAACGTTCCTAACGATCGAACGGTACGCTGTAACTATAACGTGGGAGCCCTTAAAGAAGTACACGGGTCTCTATCAACCTCCGTAGAGCGAAAGAGGCGAAGATCGCTTCCTGACGGCCATCAATGATGTCTGAGATAAACACAGTTAATTCTTAGTACAAACTCATTTCGATCATGTATTAGAAAAGATCCACTCCACGGTGGTGATCTCGCTTACGAATAACGAGATCATGTTATGATCACCGTACGCTTCCGCACACATAGCCATAATCTCGCTTACGAAAACGAGATTACCTTAAGAGCTATGCTTAGGATCTAACGGTTACGTTAGTAACTCGAGTATGGGATCGAGATTACGTAACAGCTATCGTGACCGAGATCCGTCAGATCTAACATCATTACCATCAAGTAATTTAATAGATACGTCACACTGTAACCGTACAAGTCGGTCTGAGCGTATGTGCCCTCGCTGCATGACGTGCTTGCATTTCCATGTTTGGGTCGCTTCGAACACTAAAAATATTATCTGTCGACAGTAACAATATAATGAGAAAAGGAAGGAGCAGTTTGTACCCACGCCCATTCTTGGAACTTGTCTTAGCGATTTTTTTTTGAGCTCTTTTTTTTAGGGTTTTCTTGATCATATATTCATTAATATGTACATCTATATATAAAAGAAGGTGGATCGTTGTTTACTAGGTTTTTTCTGGTTGTTGAGAAGGCATATATTGCAATAAGGAAAGAGAATGTTCGAATGAATGATGTATGTGTTTTGGCGTTGTTTATTCTCAAAGACTGGATTTTGTACCTCACGTGCCTATCCTATCATAGTTTTCTTGGTTATAAACTATACTCGCTTGTATTTTTCCAAAAATCAAATTGCGGATGAAGAATAACATAGATGAAACTAATATGCTCCATACTAATTGTTGTATATTTTAGTGTAATTGGAAATAAAGCAAACACGAGTTAGGAGGTGCGGAGTGCACGCCCGGGGTGCGTTTTATTCGGAACCCGAAACCCTTTCGCTCGAAAGGGTGTGCATGGGCGAATAGGTGTGCATGGCGAATAGGTGTGATGCCTTAATAAACAGACACCACCTTTAAATGGGTTATGTCTATTTACGAATAGACACAACTGAAAACACTTTGGGTTATAAATAGCAGAGCAAACAATCGACTCAAGAGAACGAGAATTTACAAAACGCATTAACAACAAAAAGCGCTCTAGTCTTATCCCAGGACGAATTTGGTGTAACTCGACAAAAGGGTCCAAATATTGTCTTTGGAAAGTGATTTTCCAAACACGATTCTAGAGTATATCCGGCCATATAATAAGAAAACCCTAATTCTCTAACAATCAAAGACAATATTTCGGTTGATTTAAATGGCCGAATCTGTGAGAGATATGACCGCGAAGTTCTGCAAACTCGACAAGTTCGATGGGGTGGATTTCCATCGTTGGCAAAAGAAGATGCACTTCCTCCTAACAACCCTAAAAGTGGTGTACGTGTTGAGTACGCCCATGCCAGAGATTGAAGAAAACGAAACGCTGGAGGCGACTCGGAGGAGGAACAATGGGAGAACGACGATTACATCTGTCGTGGACATATTTTGAACGGTATGTCGGATTCGTTATTCGACATATACCAGAATTTTGAATCTGCTAAAGACTTGTGGGATGATCTCGAAGCAAAGTACATGGCAGAAGACGCTTCAAGCAAGAAATTCCTGGTTAGTAATTTTAATAGTTATAAAATGACCGATGCAAGACCGGTAATGGAGCAATACAATGAGATACTTCGTATCCTTGGCCAATTCGTGCAACACCAACTTGTGATGGATGAGGCACTATCGGTTTCGAGTATAATTGATAAATTGCCACCATCGTGAAAGGATTTCAAGCACACTCTCAAGCATAAAAAGGAGGAACTGTCCCTTGTACAATTGGGTAGTCATTTGCGTATAGAGGAATCTCTTAGGGTGCAGGAAAATGACCAACCAAAGGGGAAGAACGGTGCTATTACATCGAGTGTTAACATGGTGGAGAATCGTACCAAATGCGATAAGAAACGCAAGGGCCATGGTGACAGTCGTGGTGGTTCCAACAAAAAGCCAAAAGTGGCTTGTTGGAAATGTGGAAAACCTGATCGTTTCAAAAAAGATTGTCGGGTTAAGGGTGGTGGTCAAACAAGGAGCACCAACGGAGCAAGTAGTTTGGGTGAAGGGTCTAAAAACCCTAACCCTAATCAAGGTCAGAATTTAAACATTTATAATTCTGGTATACCTTATGTTTCTTTTAGTCCTGAAGCATTCTATGTGCAGGATGATGATGACGAAGCATGGTGGATAGACTCGGGTGCCACAACTCATGCATGTAAAGATCGACGCTGGTTTAAGGATTTTCGATCAGTCGAAGATGGATCTGCTTTACATATGGGCAACGAGTCAAGTGCTCCAATAGTTGGTGTAGGAACCGTGGTTTTAGAATTTACTTCTGGGAAAGCTATTACTTTATGTAATGTGTTGTTTGTACCTAAGTTGCGTAAGAAGTTAGTGTCTGGTCCTGTCTTGAACAAATGTGGTTACAAGCAGGTGTTTGAGTCCGATAAGTTTGTATTGACTAAGTCTGGTAATTTTATCGGTTTTGGTTATTATAATAATGGTATGTTTATGTTGAATTTAAATAAAAGGCATTCTCACAATAATTTCGCGTTTATGGCATGTTGTAAAATTAATGATTCTGTGCTTTGGCATGCTAGACTAGGACATGTTCATTATAAAAGAATATATGAAATGTCGAAGGAAGGTTTAATACCTGCATTTGATATAAATACTGAAAAATGTAAGACTTGCATGCTAACTAAAATAACTAGGCAACCTTTTCATAAAGTGATGCGTGCCTCGGAAGTACTAGAACTAATTCATAGTGATTTATGTGATTTGCATGCAACTCCTTCCTTAGGTAACAAACGATATTTTGCTACGTTTATAGATGATGCATCTAGTACAAAGATGAAGCATTGGATAAATTTATGATTTATAAGAATGAGGTTGAATTACAACAAAATGCAATGATCAAAAGACTCAGAACGGATAGAGGTGGTGAATACTTTAATCCGACCTACTTTCAATCGGTAGGGATTATTCATGAGACTACGGCTCCATATACACCACAGCAAAATGGTGTATCTGAGAGAAAGAATAGAATCCTGAAAGAGATGGTAAATTCCATGTTATCGTACTCTGGATTGAGTGATGGATTTTGGGGTGAAGCTATGTTGACAGCTTGTTATTTGCTTAATAGAGTTCCAAATAAAAGGAACAAGTTGACTCCTTATGAACTTTGGTTCAAAAAGAAAAGAATGTTGAACTATCTTCGTGTGTGGGGCTGTAGGGCTGTTGTAAGGCTTCCCGAACCCAAAAAGAAAAGTTTAGGCGAAAGAGGTATAGATTGCATTTATTGGATATGCTGAGCATTCCAATGCTTATAGGTTCTATGTAATTGAACCTAATGACTCTATCTCGGTTAACACCGTAGTTGAGTCGAGAGATGCAATTTTTGATGAGAGTCGTTTCTCAAGTATACCTAGACCAAAGGATATGGTTCCAATGATAAGTGAAAAGGAGGTAAGTTCTGAGCTGACTAGAAACAAGTCACTTGAACTTAGGAAAAGCAAAAGGGAAAGAAAACCTAAGTCATATGGACCGGATTTTCAATTGTATTTAATTGAAGGTTCTAGGGATGAGGTTTATACCCAATACCTATATTGTTTTAATGTTGAGGATGATCCAAAAACATTTGATGAAGCAATGAAGTCTCAGGATGTTGCCTTTTGGAAAGAAGCAATTAATGATGAGATGGAGTCTATCATGGGCAATAACACTTGGGTGTTGTCAGACTTACCACCAGGTTGCAAACCTTTGGGTTGCAAGTGGATCTTCAAAAGAAAAATGAGATTCGATGGAACAATTGAGAAGTTCAAAGCTAGACTAGTCATTCAAGGCTTTACACAAAAACCTGTAATTGACTACTTTGATACGTATGCACCCGTTGCTCGTATAACAACGATTAGATTGCTGATTGCATTGGCAGTAATTCACAATCTTGTAATTCACCAAATGGATGTTAAAACAGCATTCTTGAATGGTGATTTGAACGAGGAGGTTTATATGAAACAACCTGAAGGCTTTATAATGCCGGGAAATGAAAACAAGGTGTGTAAACTTGTTAAATCCTTGTATGGATTGAAACAAGCACCTAAGCAATGGCATCAAAAGTTCGATGATGTGGTTTTGTCTAACGGGTACAATTTGAACAAAGCAGACAAGTGTGTATACAGCAAGTTTGATAACTCTGGCAATGGAGTAATCATATGTCTGTATGTTGATGACATGTTGATCTTTGGCACAGATCAGAATCAAGTCGATATGACTAAAGAATTTTTGTCAACTAGATTCTCCATGAAAGATATGGGAGAGGCTGACGTTATCTTAGGTATTAGGATTAAACGTGAAAACAAAGGAATTTCGATTACATAGTCTCATTATATTGAGAAAATATTAAAGAAATTCAATTGTTTTGATTGTACTCCCGTGAGTACACCTATGGATACAAGTATGAAGTTGTTACCTAATAAAGGTAATTCAGTTTCTCAGCTTGAGTATTCAAAGGTGATTGGATGCTTAATGTACGCCATGACGAGCACAAGGCCAGATATTGCGTATGCTGTCGGAAAACTTAGTAGGTTCACTAGTAATCCGAGTACACATCATTGGCAAGCAATAAGGCGGGTGCTTAAGTACCTAAAGAAAACTATAAATTACAGTTTATATTACATTGGCTCACCTTCGGTTTTAGAAGGATTTTGTGACGCCAGTTGGATCTCGAATCCGGAAGACCACTCCTCGACAAGCGGATGGGTAGTCTTGCTCGGTGGAGGCGCAATTTCTTGGGCTTCTAAGAAGCAAACTTGTATCACGAATTCAACGATGGAATCTGAGTTTGTTGCCCTAGCGGCCGCTAGTAAAGAAGCAGAATGGCTGAAAAATTTAGTCTATGAGATTCCGTTGTGGCCTAAACCCATATCACTTATCCCGATCCATTGTGATAGCTCTGCCACTTTAGCAAAAGCTTATAGTCACCTGTACAATGGAAAGTCAAGACACTTAGGTGTTAGACACGGCATGGTTCGTGAATTAATCACGAACGGGGTTATATCCGTTGACTATGTTAGATCTCAACAAAATTCAGCGGACCACTTGACGAAGGGGTTAGCGAGAGATTTGGTTAACAAATCTGCAATAGGGATGGGATTAAAGTCCACATAATTTCTAATGGTAAGATACCCAATTCCTCTCTGATTTTGAAAATTAGAGCATGAATTCAATGTGGAAAGCTTACACTTAGAACTTGGAGCACATAATAGTTTGCATATCATCCCAAGATATGTGCTCAGATCTGCATGACAGTAGGTTGAAGTAAAATCTTAATAGCTTTTTTGAAAAAGTGCAGGTGCAGATGCGCGAAGAAAGAAGCTACCTATGTGAATGTGAAGTTTAGCCGCTTCAAGAATCTTTGGATTGAGATTCCGTACATTCATGAATGGATATGGACACATGGCTTATAATAGTGTCAGGTTTAGTTTTGTTTATTTTGAAAAACTTGTGTGTGCATTATCTTCATGTATTCAAATGGGTCGAAGGGTTCAATTCATAGAACACCCTATCTTCTCGAGTATTTGGAATGTGTAGTGTACTAAAGTGGAAATTCAATCTTTTACGATATTTTCATCTATGCATAAGTTTGTTTTGTGTTGATTGTCTCAAAGGAATTACTCTAAAATGGAGGAGGATTGTTGTATATTTTAGTGTAATTGGAAATAAAGCAAACACGAGTTAGGAGGTGCGGAGTGCACGCTCGGGGTGCGTTTTATTTCGGAACCCGAAACCCTTTCGCTCGAAAGGGTGTGCATGGGCGAATAGGTGTGCATGGCGAATAGGTGTTATGCCTTAATAAACAGACACCACCTTTAAATGGGTTATGTCTATTTACGAATAGACACAACTGAAAACACTTTGGGTTATAAATAGCAGAGCAAACAATCGACTCAAGAGAACGAGAATTTACAAAACGCGTTAACAACAAAAAGCGCTCTAGTCTTATCCCAGGACGAATTTGGTGTAACTCGACAAAAGGGTCCAAATATTGTCTTTGAAAAGTGATTTTCCAAACACGATTCTAGAGTATATCCGGCCATATAATCAGAAAACCCTAATTCTCTAACAGTAATCGAAGTCATCGTCACGATAACTATGTTAATGGATGATTCTATTTGAAAAATAAAAAATAAAAAGATGGATGCAAGATGGTTTATTTGGGTACTGCAATAGTTAAGTTTGTCGGAACAACTTTATAAACCCTAAATGACATGAGAGAGCACAAGAATAGTGCGGTTCGATAAATAACGACTACCTCTAGCGCCATGAATAGACAACTATTTCGTACAAATTAATTTTTCATCTTTTAACCCAAGCTGAGATATGTAAGTTAATTATGATATGCAAACCCATGTGATAACGAAGGATACGTGATTATTTATGCTCCTACGGTGAAAACGAACCGAGCCGCTTGTGAAATGCTCGCAAGCAGCTCGATCAAAGCACGACTCGAATTCGGTTTGACCAAAGCTTGGTTCGAGCTCGAGTTCGGTTCGTTAATAATCAAGTTAAACTCAAGCTTAGGGAATGTTCGGCTCGACTCAGTTCGAAGATCGATTAAGTTATATACAAATATATATTATATATCTTGTGAGACTTAAATAAATAGGAAAATTATTGATTTTGATTTCCAACATTATCAAATAAATCATTTGATCTTAAACTGAATCAAGTACTTATTATAAATTGCGTGAGGAATGACCGAACATCAAATCGAGTATTAAAGTTTTTAACAAAATGTCAAAAAAGGTATATAGGACGTGTAAATAGGCGGTGTGTTCTCTCACAGCTTGGGAGCAGCTCGTGAGCAGCTCGGCTCAGTCAAAGCTCGACTCGAGTTCCAATTGACCATCTCGGCTCGGCTCGACTCGAGCTTGGCTCGTAAGTTATCAAGTCAAACTCAAGCATACCCAATTTCGGGCTCGGCTCGCCTCGTCACCCCTCTTTGTCGTCATTAATTTGAGATATAAGTTAATTATACTAGAAATTAAAATAATACCAAAATCAACTTGAATCCCATAGCACGTCAAATCTATGTTAATGTAGCTTACCTGGGCCCAAAGTTACTGAAGCCCATATCTATTTAAATCGGATTCTTATGATAACGCATTTGGACCATTATTTTTTTAATGCTTCTCTAGGTCTTTCAATTTGCTTCGGTAGTGTCTGAATTTGCAATTACGAAAGCTGACCAGACATGCGATCATATTCAATTCATCATCACACTGAATAATTTCGCCCTGACATTTAAATTCGTATTAGTAACAGTGTATAATGCATTTCTGATATCATTACATGCAACGAAGTTGGTATATGAAATTTTCAGGCGTCCAATAGTACTTTATTATCACATGATGAATGTGGCAGATATTAGGTGGGGATTACGTTATAAATGAGAAGAAATAGTCGGGAGAATATAAATTGTCTTCCATATCTATACTCTTTTATTAATGGTGAGGGGCTTTTAAAAACTGTAATTTTTTATTCAATTTGGTGTAGCAATTGTATCAAAAAATCGAACCAATTAGTTAGTTACTTATTGCCTATTGGATTACAGTGGGAAGAGGTCGAAACTTTATTGGTTTACAGTTAGAGAGGGTGTCGTGGGACATGCTGTCTTAACTGCCAAGTTGCTGTTATTTTAATTAATACAACTAATACAAACATGCACCTCTTTTATTTCCATTATGCCACTCTTATTATTGCATTTTTCGATGCTGCAATCACATTTTATTATAACTACTAATCCATTGTTATTTTATGCACACAAATACTGTGTGCCAACTATACTAGTGTATATATATGCCTTAAGCACTACATGTATATTTGCAAACTCAAATGCTTGTGCAAGATAATATATATTATTAATAGTAAAAGAATAATTAGCAAAACTGTGACTATAAAATTGGTTTTTAAATTATATAAAATGACATACGCCACTTATTCCAAACCCTGAAGCTTAATAAATGAGTATAGATAATACTATAATATAACACGCCCTTCCTATATTCTTTCTCGATGGTAATAACATACTTTTAGGTAAAAAGAAAGCCCCATATATTTTATTTCCAATAGATATTATAATCTCTTGCAAATATTTAAATGTATATATTTTCCCAAATGCACGCAAGGCATACACATGTTTCCCCTCGTCAAAGTAACACACGACTCAAGTTAATTACTTTATTTGTAAAATGTGTTGTAGAAAGGACAGTAAAAATTAAGGGGACACCGGGAATTTACGTGGAAAACCCCAAACTCGGGGTGAAAACCACGGGCAAGGTAAGGAAATTTTACGGTGGGTAATTAGGAGTTACAACTCTCTACCGTAAGGAGAAAACTAGCTCTATCTCTATTACAATAGGAGACTCACAAACTATCGAAATATTTTCCTTACAACACTTGTATATACTGAATATAAGAAGAAGTTATTGTTTTCGATGATTTACAATGACTTATAGCTAGCCTACTTATAGCTGAAGGTTTTAGGCTCGGCGAATCATAATGAGCCGCGTATCAGGACGCGTGGATGAATCAGAACTTGGACGAACCAGAATCAGCCGTTTAGCTATATAAGTGGACGAACCAGAATCAACCGTGTAGTTGTAGAAGTTGACGAACCAGAATCACCCGGTGTAGCTATATACGTGGGCGAATCAGAACCAGCCACTTAGCTATACTAAGTGGCCCAATAGAAAACTTACAACACAGTTTTTTATTTAATTTTCTATTGCTGACAAGTTTTAAGTTATTGTTGATGAGTATTGAGTTGTATAATAATAACCTCCGACAGCAATTAACAGCACGAGGAAGCTTCTTCCTCGCCGACACGATAAACTGTAGTAACTCTTTTATTTAACTATTACAAATATAGTTAGTACTTATCGTACTGTCGACTTGACATGCATATCTGATGTTGACTTCTACGGTTAGATTAGACGTACATATATATAAATTTAATAATATTGCTGTGTGCATGTATGTGCCGACTACAATATACGAGGTCACATCACAGCAAATACATGGTGGCATTTTTGTCCTGCCCCAGCGTTTTCCGTTTTCTTTTTTATACTTTTTATTCGGAATTTTCAGGTGTATAAATCTGGGATTACAAGTGAATTTATATTTAAATCACTTGTATGTCGAAATCAGGGATTAAAAGAACGAACATCTACACATAAATACCTAATCGAATAAACTTTTGCACATAGGTACCCATGTTAGAAAATTGTACAGATAGGTACACCATTTAATTTTTACCAGTTTATTCAGTCATGTCGTACCTTTCTGTGTATGTATGGCGTACCATAACATGTTGATATAGGGTACCTAAATGTGTTTGTACGGCGTACCTTTGTTTTAAATAGGGCGTACCTATATGTGCTAATACTGCGTACCATTTTCTATTATAAGGGTACCCAAATGTGTTAATATAGGGTACCGAATGTGTTGTATGGCGTACCTGCGGCGGATCGAGTACCTATCTGCAAAAAATTTATTCTGTTAGGTACCTACATATAAAAAAATCCTGACAGGATACTAAATACAAGTTTTTTTACAGAGGGAGTATTTATGTGTAGAGACCCTTAAAAGAATCATTTATTTTTTAAATTGGGCTTATTGGACAGGAAGTGGGACATGTAACGTGGGACGATGATTTCAAGCGAAATTAGGGGTGTTAAAGAATTATAGTATTCCGATAGTTTTGTCGATTTTATTTGAGAAGAAAACTCGGTAACCTTGAATTAGACGGTCTTATAGTATCTCCAACCGAGACAATCTAAAAAAGTAGACTAAATCCAACCATACCAACTCAAAATGCATTTTTCACATTCTCACTCCTGTTTTAAACCCAAATATGCGTTTGAGAATAAGATATCCCAAAAATTGGTTAATAGTTTAAAAATTGCAATGCATACCCTTTTTTATTTTAATTATTAAAGTAAATAAAAAATCAATACAAAATTATAAAAGGACCCAAGATTATTAATTATATTTATTCTATGTATTTCTATATGAAAAAATATCGAGTTTATTATTAATTTTGTGAAATTAGTTTTTCCATCGAATCAAAGTAATAGTGTTGTCTAATTTGTAAGGCTGTCAATCCCAGTAATATTTAAAAACCAGGTAGAAGAGAATATTAAAATAAGAATCTTTTGAGTTTGAGAACTAGTTTGCTGGTTGGAGAAGATTTAATGCATTTTGAGTTTGAGAATGAGTTATTAGATCGAAGATGATTTAGAAAGTTATTCATTACAAGCAATTCAAAGTCATAAATTAAACAAATCAAGTTTGAATATTTCGAGTGTTTTCCTTTCGCACATTAATATTATGTAGCTCCGAGAACATTGATTAATAATTAAGAAATATATTTACTGCATGACATATAAGTGAGCTAATCACAAATGTAGTCCCTTGTGATTTGACCAAGTGGCATAAATAGACATTGTGTTGTTTCAAATATAGGCATTCTCTTATGGGGTCTTTACACATAAGTACCTATTTAGATAAAAACTTGTAATTTAGTACCATGTTATGGTTTTTTATATGTAGATACTTAATAAAATAAATTTTTTGCACATAGGTACCCAATCTCCGACAGTACACCATACAACACATTTGGATACCCTATATCAACACATTTAGGTACCCTATATAACAGAAAATGGTACGACGTATGCTATATTTAGGTACTCCCTGTGTAACACAAAGGTATGCCATAGGTACGACGTATGCTATATTTAGGTACACTATATCAACTTGTTATGGTACGCAATATACACAAAGGAGTGTACGACATGACTAAAGAACTAGTACACTTAAATCGGGTACCTATTTGTAAAATTTTCTGACATGGTTACCTATGTGTAAAAATTTTACCCAATTAGGTATTTTTCAATAGATTCACCTTCTTTTATTTTATTTTCTTTTTCTGAATTAATTTTATTACGCAAAAAGTTATCAATAAATGGCATTACCAGCTTCCTCTGCAATCCAATTATTTTTTATTCTAACTCTCCTTATGAATTAATTTTATAATCAAAATTAAAGACAAAAATGAAATTGATGTTTAACATAATATCCATATAAACGAAAAAGAATGTAAACATACAATCCATATTAGTTAGCTTTTAAAAACTTTCAATATTCTGTCATATTAGAGAACTTTTTTATTCGTTTCATTTATGAAATCTATCGCAAATTACAAATAGGTTCTGAATCCGCATCCATCCGATAGCCCAAAGAAGTAGATCGATGATGCTAAAAAACAAGAACCAAAACCACTAATTAAATAAATGAATTGAATTAATAAATAACTAAATATGTCAAAATTGGCCGAAAAAGTATGCAGCTAATTTCACATCGATTCTTGTTCTTTTCTCCGAAATCGGTAGAATCGGCACAAAATCAAAATTGGTAGAACCTATTTGCATATTAAAGGCAACATAATTTATTTGAGCAATTCAAACCATAAAAAGTGATCTGAACCGAGGCTAACTTTAGTTTAACCGAACATTTCCATTGAAAATTTTCAAAGCATATGCCGAACCAATTTTTTTTGTTTAATTTTGATATTTTATCAAACTTTTCTCAGTTCAGTTCAGTTAGGTGGATGAAACCGAACTTTTAGTAAATAAAATTAAATAATTTTAATATTATTTTATATAGTATTAAATATATAATATCATATGTATTACTATATATTAAAAGAATAGTTTTCGGTTTCAGAACAGTAGGCTATAAAAAATTAGATACTAAATATCGAATCGATATTACTCATTCTTATGACCAGAAATTTAGGTATTTGGTTTGATCCATTAAGCAAACTATGAACTCTCTAATAAATTATACAACAAATTTCAATAAAAAAATACATCAGCCAAATTATAAGCAATAAAAGAAAAGAAAAGAAAATATAAGAAAAAGTATTATGCCTAGATTTTGAATAATTTAATTTACACCCAGGGCCTAGTTTTGTTAGACACTCTCAAAAGGGTATCTATAATTGTAAGACACCCCATATTAAGTAGATATGAACATTACATAATAAATTCAACAGAGCAAGAAAAAACTGCGGTGGGTGGCATTACCAATCAAAAATATAATTGCAAACGAAAATGGGCCAGCGATCATTTATTATTATTATTGCAATAAATTGTACTGATTCATTGATCCACCAGCAAGTGAAAAGCAAGTTGTTCGTTGGTATTATGCAGCCTTAGGGGACAGTATCTTATCACGATCTATCATATATTTTGCATCTAAAGTTTCTGATTGTACTTTCATTTAAAAGTCGCATAATAAGCATTTTTGTTCATGTATTTTTTGCCGTCTCTTTTGATCGGCATAACGAAAGATATTTAATTTAAAGCTTGCGAATTTTTATGATACATCCGAAATATTACTCAAATATTATTTCTTTGTAAATGATGGTGGAGCTCATTGTAGCAATTACATTACTTTCCAATATTACCGCTCAGAGATATATGCATATATTATATATATATATATTTGCCAGATTAGAATAATTAATGTAGCTAAGACATGCATGCCATTAAATGATGGTATGGCCGAGTTCCGCACGTGTGCGTGATATGTCAACAAGCCTAAATGGGTGGAATATATTTTGTGTATTATATATTATTTATTTTTAACATCATAATTCATATGCGATCCTCACTGTTCCGACAAATTTGTCAGAGGAATGGTAATTTTCAGCTATAATATCGCCAAACAAAAATTAATGGTTTTTTCCCAAAAAAACAAAAATAAATGTGAACGTTGTTGTTAAATTGTAAGGTCGGGAAAAGGATAAATAATGTGTTAAAGTCTTAAAATTGTTTAGAAGGTAAAACGTCTGGTGCCCCATAACTCATCTTTTTGCTGCCCCATAAATACGGCTAGATATAATATTGAAACAATCACATTTAGTTTAGTTTCTTCTTTTTTACTATCTCAATAATGTCTGTAAATCATTCTGATATTGGGCTATCCCAATCAAAAAGAATTTTTATATGTGGGGAAGGGAAATTTGTATAGCCGGAGAATTGATTATTACAAAGTTATAGGGCGTGCGTAAGGTGCTTATTGATAAGGAAACTGAATGGACGTGTTTGGGACGTATCGGGACGTGTTAAGACGTGTTGGGACGTATTGGGACGTGTTGGGACGTATTGGGACGTGCTGGAACGTATTGGGACCTGCTGGGACATAAAGGGACGTGTTGGGATGTGTAGAGACGTAAATAAAGGGACACAAGATGTACGTGGTTCGAATCCTTTCGGATTCTACGTCCACGGCGCTCGGGAACTATTTTCACTATACTTGGATGAATACACACTCAAATAACTCACTTTCGCTCGTAAATAATAAAGTCTTGAAAAGAAACTATTTACTATGCTAAGAGAGAGAAAATATGAAGTGGCTTTCGTGGTCTGATAGATGTTTTTGTGAAAATGGCCGGGGGCTTTTATAGGAGCTTCCCACTGGCCCTCGGATCCCATATGACAAGACCTTCTGGGATAATGTGAGGTGCAGGGCTGTCTGTCAGGAGTAGAGAGCTGGCAGCAGCTTTTCTGTGCTGTCAGGACATCAGGCGACTGGAAATGGGGCAGGATCTGCGCTGTCAGGAAAAGCAGATGGCTGGCACAGTTACTGTCAGAACAGCTTTTCAGTGTTGTCAGACTGTCAGACGTCTCTTCAGGCTTCTAGACCTTCAGCGTGGCTTCCTCAAGACGCTTCCTCAGGACGATAGGACCTGCTTATCACATAGGTCCCAAAACACTTCCCTAGTATGGGCTTTAGGTCCCTAAAGTCTATTGGAGATCCCTAAAAGTCTTACGGAGGTCCCTCAAAGCCTTATTTCATGTTTTTATTTATCTATTTCCCAAAACTCTAGGTTCTATCAAGTCCTTCTAATTATCACCTTAATCTAAATTGTTTTCTTAAGTTTGCCTGCCTAAGTTATGTCCGTATCAACCACTCCCCTACTCTAATTTGTCTTTTGGGACAAAAGTGAATTAGAGTATAAATAAGGCAGGCGGTAATCAAAATAAAGGAGCGTAGGTCATACCTCCCTTACCGAAAAACCTTTATTCTGTCTTTGGAAAGGCACGTTTCCTTTTCTTCATTTTTTCGTTGCCATGGAGCTAGCGCTTTTCGATCAAGTGCCTTGGACTCTCCAAGCTGGTGCAATGTCTGTAGCTCCCTTGCTCCGTCAGGTCCTAGAGACGTTCGCGAGGAGATTCCTCATTCTGAAGGGGCAGGGGATGTCCCCGGTGATTCCTTTCTCTATTAGGGGAGCTCAAGAAGTTCCTATTACGGCCCATGTCCCTGGTGTTAGAAGAAAAATAACTTCTTTCAAAGGGTCAGAAGGAAAACCAAAAAAGAAGTTATGTCCTTTCTCCCCCGAGGCATAGGTGTTGAGCCTCTTATGGGATCTATAGGGACTTCAGTGGGTGAGCTTCCTGCTTCTGCGGACCATCTAAACAGACATGACCAGATGAGCCTGCTAAGCTGTTGGGTGCTCCCAGATTATCAGAGGGCCATCTCTCCGAGGTTTCTCCTTAGGTGGTGGAACGTAGCTTCCGGACTGTCTGCAAAGTCTTCAATTCAGGACCAAACGGAGTTAGTGGAGCAGCACGAATGAGAAATGCGGAGCTCCCTGGAGAAAGGAAGACGAAAATGTCACTCTCGTGAAATAGCACAAGGAGGGTCCATGGAGCTCCTTTTCTAAGGAGAAGAAAGAATGGGATGCCGATTCCACGGGCATGACGGAGGTGCATGTGGCTGCCTAGTTGGTGGATCCGAAGGCTGAAAGTATTCGCCTTTCCCAGCACCTTCGTCTGTTCCAGCCTGCTGAGAAGAAGTTCTTAGAGGACCTGGCTGAAGACTGGCGCCAACCTTACTTGAGGGACTCATGGGAGGCTCTACGCTGGGTCCTCGGGAACTGAGGCGTGTATGCTCTTCGGGACCTTCCTTTTCCTGGATGCAGGCCTCCGATGACCCTCATTTTCGGCTCCATGTTGCAGAGAAACATGCAATGGTCCTGGCCTGTTGCTGGTATTGTTGATCTGTCGTCTCGAACTCCTCAAGGAACTTGGTAGAAGGCCTTTTCGGACATCTTAGGACCTAGCAGGGACCTGATGGCGGAGCTCCTCTTCGAACCTTGCCTTTTGAAGGAGATCCTCAGGTCCTACTGTATGTCCCTCCTAGCTCCTGGGACATCATATTTGTATAGACCTCTCCTTTTTTCACCATGGTGATAGCCTGTAAAAGATACTATGTTATTTTTTCCTTTCGGGACATAATGGTATGGGGAGCTTAACTCCCCATGTTCGCATGTTTCACCGGAGTTCCCGTTCTCCTGTATTTCATGTTTCTCTGCTTTGCATTCTTTCCGGACCTGATGGATGTTCCTGGGAACATCATTATCGTGGCATGGTTATAGCGCCAGCTCGCTTATTAATTCGTAAGCCAAGTACGAATCCACGCCTGGGTTGCAATGACCGTCGTCATTGTCCTCAGGTGTCATTTGCGCTAGGCTCTCTATGTCCTTAGCGATTTCAGTATTTGTGTAGACACTTAGGTCTATAAAATATGGGGATCCCCTCATTGATTTACCCTAGTTATAGCGCCAGCTTCGCTTTGGTACCATTCACGTCGCAGGCTTACTGAGAGCCTTTGATGTCCTGTACACCGCAGCCCGTCAGCGGCGGCATCTTGTACACCCTTATGGGCATCATTCACATCGCAGATGGATTATCTTTGACGTCGTGTACACTGCAGGTCCGTCGACCTTTGGCATCATCACACCGCAGATATATCATCTTTGGCGTCCTGTACACCGCAGGTCCGTCGACCTTTGGCATCGATTATATTATACGGTGCACCGTTTATATAATAATATATTTATATACCGACAAGGCGGTATTCCTTAGGGACGTCATTAGTTTACCCTGGTTATAGCGCCAGCTTCGCTTAAATGCGTGGGTATAGCGCCCGCTCACTTACATGCGTGGTTATAGCGTCCGCTCGCTTAAGTGCGTGGTAATAGCGCCAGCTCGCTTAAATGCGTGGTTATAGCGTACGCTCGCTTACATGCGTGGTTATAGCGCCCGCTCGCTTATATGCGTGGTTATAGCGCCATCTCGCTTGGTATCCGAGCTCCTTGTCGGAGGCCTTGAATTTGAAGTAATAGCAGAATGGAGCTCTTTACTTCTCGGTTAATGATAAGGTCCCTGGCACTGGATCTCCGGAGGTTCGGATGTCAGCCTGGAGCTATCTTCTAGGCCCCTGGGACCTTCGCGTGTCATTACGGAGCTTGCTCCGAGGTCCCATGGACCTTCGCGTGCCAATACAGAGCTGGGCATTACGGTCCCGCGGATTTGACTGCTCAGGTGTATGATTTTGGGCCCTGTCGGAAGTTGGAATCTCCTTTGTCTGGAGCTTCTAATATGACAAGGATATGATCCTTAAATGGAGCTGGCTCCTATCTGGAAGATGCGGGGGTTGTCTGCCTTTAGCCGGCACAGATCCCCGGACTTCTGCTCGGCTACCTTCAGACCTTCGGTCGAGGCCATGGTCAATGAACTTCATGAGATGTCCCATTAGGGTGGGCCCTTCGATTCATCTTAGAGCCTTATTAACGCGGGATGTTGCCCGTGGATCTTTAGGCGTCGTCGCGGAATTGGCTTCTAGGTTCCATGTGGTAACTAGGCTCCTCAGACCAGCGCGGGCTGGATTGTAGGTCCCAAATATGGAGATTCGAGTCTGTGGACCAGCGCGGAGCTGGGCTCTTATCTCCCACGGATCTTCGTATGCCGGCGCGGAGCTGTCTCTTAGGTCCCATGGACCTTCGCGTGCCAGTGCGGAGCTTGGCTTGCATCTCCCACGTATCTTCGGGTGTCAGCGTGGAGATTCCTTCTAGGTTCCACGGAGCTTCGCGTGCTAGCGAGGATTTGGAAGGTCCCGAATGTGGAGCTTCAGGTCTTCATGCCAGCGCGGAGCTTGGAGGTCCCGAGTGCGGAGCTTCGGGTCTGCGCACCAGCGAGGAGATGGGCTTTTATCTCCCTCGGATCTTCGTACGCCAGTGCGGAGCTGTCTCTAAAGTCCCACGGACCTTCGCATGCCAGCGCGGAGCTTGGCTTGCATCTCCCACGGATCTTCGGATGTCAGCGTGGAGCTGGGCTTTGAGGTCCCGCAGATCTCCGTACGCCAGCACGGAGCTGGCCTTTAAGTCCTATAAGCGACATAGATCCCCGGGACTCCTTATCGATCACCTTCGAATCTAGTTCGCTGCCGCGGCTAACACCATTTTCAGGTGTCCCGTCTGGAATAACCCCTCGATCACATCCTTCAAGAAATAACAATTGTTAATATGGTGGTCATATTATCATGCTATCGGTAATATAAATGAGAATGAAATTTAAAGGGTCCTGGAGTTCTGGCTAAGGGCCTCCTTATCACGGGAGGTCCCCCGGCTGATGTCAGGATCTCTTCTGGATTTGCATAGTGGTGTGAATCTTTACGGGGCCCTCGAAAGAGGTCCCCAAGGTTCCCTCCTTCTTTGCATGACTACTCGCCGTTTGAGGTCCGTGAGTTGGTCTCGAAGTTCCATCTCCTTTTCGGACGTAGTGTCTTCCCTTTTTCCCTAGCGTGGCTCAGTTCTTTCTGGAGCTCCCAGCTCCCTTCGAAACTCGTGGAGGTCCGCCTGGATGTTTTGAGATCCCTTTATGCCTTATCGGTACCGTCTTGCTTATCTTCATCATCTCGGACTTGTGTTTCAGGTCCTGGCCTTTCCTCAGTTTGGCAGTTTTCGGAGGTCCTCCTCCCCGCGTTCACTTTCTCACTTCAACTATTCTGGGTAGATCTTGCCCATATCTGGAGGAGGTACCTTCAGCCTTGTTCGAAGCCCTGATCAGTGAACACCCCCCACATGTCCTACCATGTGGAGTCCTTTTTCATCCTTCAAAAGATAATCATGGTTAGCGTGGTAAACATGTATATTTCGATAACCATAATATATAATAGAGAATGAAATTTAGAAGGTCCTGAGGTCCCGGCTAAGAGCCTTATCAACGCGGGATGCCTTCCGTGGATCTTCATGTGTCCGCATGGAACTGGCCTTTTGTCTCCCACTAATTTCCGGTGCGGAGATGACTTCTAGGTCCCAGGAACTTCATATGTCCGTGCGGAGCTGGCTCCCGGGTCCCCAAGATCATCATACGCCAGCACAGAGTAGGCTCCTGGGTCCCCAGGATCTTCATGTGTTAGCGTGAAGATTCCTTCTAGGTTCCACGGACCTTCGTGGACCTTCACGTGCTAGCGAGGAGCTTCGCTTGTATCTCCCTCGGATCTTCAAGCATCAGCTTGGAGATTCCTTCTAAGTTCCACGGACCCTTGCGTGCTAGTAAGGAGCTGGAAGGTCTCGAATGCGGAGCTTCGAGTCTTCTTGCTAGCGCGGAGCTGGGAGGTCCTGAAGGCGGAGCTTCAGGTCTTCCTACCAGCACGGGGCTCGGCTTTTAGGTCCCGAAGGTGGAGCTTCGGGTCTTCTTGCCAGCAGGGAGCTGGGCTTTTAGGTCCCGAAGTGGGAGCTTCGGGTTTTCGACCTTTTCTCCACTTGGTCAAGGTGGTGTACATGGCATTACGTCTCAGGAGCTTCAGTTGCGCTTCGGCAGCTCCTGTGGTTATAGGTCCAAATTCTTCGGCAGAGAGGGTCTTCCTCCCTCAAGTTTTTGCATTTTTTGCCTCGTCCCAGTAGAAATAAAGAGAAAAAAAAAGAGAAAGAGAAAACGTTAAGCACAGCTTCGCACAACATATGCAAAATTACTCACGCCTTCAACTCCGAATTTTCCCACAGACGGCGCCATTTGATATTGGGCTATCCCAATCAAAAAGAATTTTTATATGTGGGGAAGGGAAATTTGTATAGCCGGAGAATTGATTATTACAAAGTTATAGGGCGTGCGTAAGGTGCTTATTGATAAGGAAACTGAATGGACGTGTTTGGGACGTATCGGGACGTGTTAAGACGTGTTGGGACGTATTGGGACGTGTTGGGACGTATTGGGACGTGCTGGAACGTATTGGGACCTGCTGGGACATAAAGGGACGTGTTGGGATGTGTAGAGACGTAAATAAAGGGACACAAGATGTACGTGGTTCGAATCCTTTCGGATTCTACGTCCACGGCGCTCGGGAACTATTTTCACTATACTTGGATGAATACACACTCAAATAACTCACTTTCGCTCGTAAATAATAAAGTCTTGAAAGAAACTATTTACTATGCTAAGAGAGAGAAAATATGAAGTGGCTTTCGTGGTCTGATAGATGTTTTTGTGAAAATGGCCAAGTGTTGGCTTTTATAGGAGCTTCCCACTGGCCCTCGGATCCCATATGACAAGACCTTCTGGGATAATGTGAGGTGCAGGGCTGTCTGTCAGGAGCAGAGAGCTGGCAGCAGCTTTTCTGTGCTGTCAGGACATCAGGCGACTGGAAATGGGGCAGGATCTGCGCTGTCAGGAAAAGCAGATGGCTGGCACAGTTACTGTCAGAACAGCTTTTCAGTGTTGTCAGACTGTCAGACGTCTCTTCAGGCTTCTAGACCTTCAGCGTGGCTTCCTCAAGACGCTTCCTCAGGACGATAGGACCTGCTTATCACATAGGTCCCAAAACACTTCCCTAGTATGGGCTTTAGGTCCCTAAAGTCTATTGGAGATCCCTAAAAGTCTTACGGAGGTCCCTCAAAGCCTTATTTCATGTTTTTATTTATCTATTTCCCAAAACTCTAGGTTCTATCAAGTCCTTCTAATTATCACCTTAATCTAAATTGTTTTCTTAAGTTTGCCTGCCTAAGTTATGTCCGTATCACATTCGTAATCAGTTTTTTTCCGTGTCGATAAAACATATTAAATAGGATAGTATACAGTTTTTTCATTGTTAATTTTCTCACGATTATTAAAAGAATGTCACTAACTCATACGTCCAAATAGATTTGGTGTTTGATCAAGTCTTTGCAAAATGAGTGGGAAAAAAAATTGATCGAATGGTGGTATTTCACCTTGAAAAATATGGTCTCCATAATGTTTTGGATCCAAGATATAAAATTAGTGGACTCAATAAAATAATCAGTAACTTTATTGACCAAAAGCTATAATTTTACCGTAGAAATTTTGTAGAACTGTGTAGTCAATTTATTCAATATTTTATAGTACACTATTTGGAAGAGCTTAGGGGTAGTTGATGATTCATAAATCTTGTCGTTGGGTAGTCATATTTGGCGATAACATTCGGTAGGGGACGCTTTTAGATCTTTATATATCATCGTCCTCAGTTATATAATAATTTAATGTGCGTGTGTGTACATATACATTATATATAAATATTTGAAAGCGATGTTTTACCAAAGCAAAGACGACATAGAATTTTAATCCGACGCATAACGTCGGTGCCGCGTTTGATTTCACATCGTGTCCCACGACGATATTTATAACTTATCGTATAACAATCTAATTTATGAGACAAGGATCTTATCAGGCCTCGTAGCTCACGAAGTCAGGACCTGAGGCGATCCTCGAAATTGGGGCCCTAAATTTTTTTATGTTATTTATAACATACGTAGTCTAACATATTTAACCGTAAATGTAAGTTATTTAAACCGAATTAAAGACCATCTAGGTGTTTTATAGACATGGTCATTGGTCGCCATCGCGGATCCTGACGTCGACGCAGAAGCGGGCGATACATATACGTTGTATTGTCGCGACGCGGTCGCGAACGATACGCACTTTTCTTAAGAAAATGTAAAATATATCAGTTTCTTTGCAACTGTACTAAATTATATTTGTAAAGAGGTTAAAAACACATAATAAGTTTATATCACAATTCACATATGTATATTATAAGATTTTCTTTATATTACATATATTTCAAAATTTTCTATTATATTACAATTTACTGGCCTTATGGAACCTACGGCCTTGGGTCTTATATAATACTACGACAAGACAATGCTATGCTGTTTATAAATTATAATACGTGCGAAAGATCAAACTTGTGTAACATTTATATTTTACCGAAGATCTTCATACACCTAATCATCGCACCAAAATATAGGGATTTTTTTTGTCTCATAAAGTTTCATTTATTTGTAACATAACTAATTTTTTTTAATAAAGATTATTCGAAAAGATAACAAGCGCGGTTATGATATAACAAATGTTGTTAAACAAACCCATTAGTATTCCCAAAAGGAAATTAGTATTTGAGTTAGTATTTTGTTAAGAAAATACTACACAAACTATATGTTTCGTTATTAAAGTCCAAGAACAATATCTTGATTCATTATCTTAATCAACAAGATGAAAATTGATGCGAGAGAAATGCTTTGCTTGGTAGCATTGAGAACTATTCTTTGCTCTTAGTCAAGTTTCTATTTTTCTTTTCTCTAAAACTTAAGTCCCATTAATGAGACTTGATACCGTCGAAAAATGACCCACCGCGAAAACTAGACGGGTGGCCTCTTCCCTGTCTGAACCTCGCCGTGTGATAGGGCCGGAACTGTAGAAACAAGGTTATTTTAGGGGTTCGTTTGCCCTCTTGCCTTAGTCAAGAGGGTGATTCCATTTAAGGTGTTGTAGCAGATGTTAAATTAGCAGAGTAACGGTGTAATATCGGAAAAACGTACCTGATCAAGATAATGCCCCGCGATATTTATTTGGTCAGAGCACCACGGAACCGCTCCAAGGGCCTCGTCATCCACGTCCCACGTACTCAGACAGTTTTCCTCGCGTGTGGCGTACGTGGGATGGCCGCTTACTTGGGAGCGGTTGGGACCACGATCTGGCAGCTTCGGGTATAAGATCTTCCATTCGAGCTCGTCCTACACGTAGCCTCCCTTCGGGTCCTCGGGTATGTCTCACGTGGGGAGTGATATCCTTGGCCAAAGCAGACCTCCTCCCCAGGTCGGGACTTCAGGGTGTTATCCCAGCTGGGGTGGAGTCTTTCCCCCGAGGCGGGCTTCCAGGATACTAACCCCTATTGGATGGAGTCTCTTCTCAGGTCGGTATTTTCAGGACGTCGTCCCTAGCCGATGAAGGCCGACTTGAACAATACCTCTGGATGGGTGGGGAGTGATATCCTTGGCCAAAGCAGACCTCCTCCCCAGGTCGGGACTTCAGGGTGCTATCCCAGCTGGGTGGAGTCTTTTCCCCGAGGCGGGCTTCCAGGATACTAACCCCTATTGGATGGAGTCTCTTCTCAGGTCGGCATTTTCAGGACGTCGTCCCTAGCCGATGAAGGCCGACTTGAACAATACCTCTGGATGGGTGGGGCGAAGTGTGGATTCATGGCGGGAATGAGCTGAGTATTTTGCCGCGTGAGGGTGAAAACCCGAGGGTAACAATAGTCCCCCCCTCTATTAGTCCAAAAGAGTATGCGAATTTTGGACGTAGCCTGATGGCGGCAAAATACTCGAACTGGCCATGCTTAAATTCGGGATATGTGGAGTTTTCTGGCTTTGGGAAAAAGTGGGTTAACGGGTTCTTCCGGATGGTTCGCCGTTTCATTTCTGCTGCCACGTGGCGGTCTGCTATTGGTAGGTGCTGATGGGACGTTTGGGCGGGAGTTCTGGCGCCCAACCCTCTGGTCGACGCGGGTCTTCTTGGCCCGTTGATCTTACCCAGATCCAAGGGTCCAGACCAATCGACTGGGGCCTATATATACCCCACCTTCCGCTTCCATTTCCTCCTTTACGTTTTCTCGCTCCCGAAATTCGCCCGAGTTCCCGGCCTTTCCTAACTCTTTGCTCCAGCTTTTAGGTGCCTTTGTAAGTTTCCTTTCTCTCCTCTTTTTCTCTTCCTCTTTCCTTTTCGGGTATGTCTTCCCTTAGTGATAGTGGTTCTTCTAGTGGATCGTCTTCGGGTAGTTCCGAGGATAGAGATTCGGGTAGGGTTGTTAGCGATGTTGTCGTTGGGGGTGAGGGCACATCGGAACATAGGCCGTTGGTGACTCAGCCCGAATCGGGAGTTCCCTTAGGTCGTCCTCTCCTTAACTTGGAACCCCCTCCCCCAGAGAGAGATTTCCCCGACGCGCGATCTTATCAAACAGCGGTGAAGCAGTGGATTAAGTACGCTGAGACGACTCGTGAGAGTTTAGTAAATGAGGGAGGGGCGGAGGAGGAAGAAGGGGAGTTCCTTCGTTGGCACGAAATTAAGGTGTCCTCCTTTTCCTCCGCCCAGATTCCCCTCCTTAGGACCAAGTCGGGCATGTCTAATCAGTTTGAGGTTAGGGTGCCTTCTTTAACAGATGTTGCTAGTGATCCCCTAGAGGGGTTCGGGACGTATTTTCTCGATTTCGTAGATATGGGCCTTCGATTTCCCCTTCCCCAGTTCTTTGTGGATTTTCTTAAGTATTTCGGTGTTTCCCCTGGCCAGTTGGCCCCTAATTCCTACAGCCATATTATTTCTTTGGCGGTACTCCTTAGTAGCTTCGGCTATTCCCCTTCTGTTCCCTTGCTCCTTTCATTCCTTAGGATTAGTAAGAGGGAGGAGGGGAAGTTCTTCTTTTCCCCATCCCCCCGGACATCCGACCTTATTCAAGGCCATCCCTCATCCCACAAGAGATGGATGAGTAAGTACTTTTTTGTACGTTCTCCCGAAGGCAGCCCCGAAAACCAGCTGCTTCCTTTTTCATGGGAGGACGACATATCCATTCGACACCCCCTCCCTGCGGGTTCTTCTAACGAAGCACAGTCATTCCTTTCGAAGGTCGGGGAAAAGCGCTTTTTGGCTCCCGAACTTATCAAAGACGACCTGCTCTTCTTGTTTGGTTTTAGTCCCAAAGTGACCGAACTACCCTCGACCCTAGGTATATATGCGTTCCCCGAGCTTACCCGCTTCAGTTCTGGCCAATCGTTCCCTAACTCAATTTTTATATCGCAGCTCAACGTATGGATATTGCAACCGTGGTGGCCCTGGTTTCCTCGGACGAGGAGGGCGACGTTCAAAAAACTAGCCAAATTCCAGCTGCCCCGTCTTCCAGCTCGAAGGGGAAAGGGAAAGTTTCGGCCTCCACTTCGAGACCAAAAAAGGCGACAGGTAAGAGGCCGGCGGCCTCCTCGGCTGGCACAGCCCCTAAGAAATCCAAAACTTCGCCTGCTCCACCACCTCTGGCCCCAGGAGGGCTTATTGCCTTAGGGCGGCCGAAACAGCCCTGCTTTTTTGCGGAGCTGGAGGCAGATGAGTGCTGGAGGTTCTTGAAGGAGTTTCCCAATGAAGATAACAGACGCTGCTCTCGAGATCTCTCCGATTCTGAGATTCGGGACTCCGTAGCTGGGGCCTTTGGGCAGGTAAGTCCTGATGTCCTTATCATCTCCTAGGGTCCTTTATTACTGACTTGCTATTTGTTGCTGTAGGGCCTTGCCCTATTGTCCGACGCTATGAAGCGTTGGACCCATATCTCCGGGAGCCATGAAGTCCAGGAGAAAAAGATCGAGGCCCTGACCCAAGAAAGTGCCGAAGGGAAGGAACGGGAGGGAACCCTCAGGAAGGAGCTAGAAGAGGCGAAACGCCAGGTTCAGGAGGTGAAGCGGCAGTTATCTCGAGCTGAGGCTGAGAAGAAAAGGTCTGATCTCCTTCGAGAGGAGGCAGAGTCGGCTCGTAAGGCTCTCGAGGTTCAGATGGCCACAGACCACTTTTCCCAGAAGGACTTCGCGAAGGGCATGCGCAAGTTTTTCCGGTACGGCTTCTGGGGATGTGTCTCTCAACTCCGAGGGAACGGATATGAGTCTGGGGCCCACCCTTTCGAGTTCCTTGATGCTAGCCTCGCCTTAGAGACCGCGCCCTCAGGTGGATATCAGTCTGAATCCCGATCCAAGGTTCTCCCTTCGGGAACATCGTCCGCCCCCGTACGTCCTGTAGAAGTGGCCGCAGAGCCCGAAGTTGAGACGGGGAAGGTCGCCGAGGATGTTGGCGGGAGGGAAGATACAGAGGCCGTCAAAACTCCTGAAGCGCCTGAGGATCCGGAGGGAAATGTGGGAGTAACCGCCACCCCTGAAGAGCAGGTGGACGAGGTTGAGGTTGAGGAAAGTGTGGCCGAGGGGAATGCTGGTGGGGGGAATGAGCAGGCCGGGTCGGCCGAATGAACAACTTTATTTTTCTGTCTGGACGATGTAATGACCCAAGACCTTATTATATGTATATATATGTATATTTTTACTTTATCGTGTTGAACATAGCCCCTCGGGGCATAATATTTTTGTATTCAGCCTCCGGGCGTTTCCTCTAAAAAATCTTTTCTTCATCCCGAGTGCCATACCGTCAGGATCCATCCTAGCCTAAACAGCCTCAGATTGAATAGGTTATATTTTTCCCCGGGCTGACGAGGACTCAGTCCTTCTAACTCTTAGGCTTGAATTTTAATTCCCTTATTATCCGGAGATTTAGCAACAGCCGACCCAAGTCTTGGTCTCCCTTAGGCCCGAGAATCTCGCAAGCTGAGTCAAATCCGCGTGTTGTTTAAAATAACGTCTCTCTAATTCAAATTACCTGGCTTTTCGCCTAAGTCAGGGATCCCTCCTGTATATATATATATATATGGGTAGGGCCTTTTGTTCCTTCGAAGTCACCTACCTACTTATTTCCCTATTTCGATATCCTTACGTTTTCTTCTATGGCTTCGTTCGCTAAAGGCAAAAACATCGTTGGGGCCTCGTCAACGGCTGGGCAAACTTTTTTCGACCTGGATGCCACTCCTGAGCCCTTTTACGGTACAAGCGTCTGGCAGGATCCTGCCACCGGGGTGAAGACTCCCCTTCCTAGCGGAGATGGTGATGATAAAAATTACCGTCGGAATCTGGCCAAATGGTCGGCTGAGGTGGAGGAAGCTCGCGTTAAGGCTAGACTGCCATGGCATCGCGCTAAGGTGTCCACCCTCAGTCCTTCATCCCTGGAGGAATATCTGGAAAAGGCCCAAGTCCCCTCCGATTATGAGGTCTTAATGCCTGGTCCTTTGCAAGTGGCTTCCCCCCCCCCCCTGTGGCTATCTTACCTTCTACACGGACCAGATAGACATGGGTCTCAAGTTCCTCATCCCTCCTTTCCTTTTAGATTTGTGTGAAGCTTTGGACATATCCCCTGGCCAGATCTTCCCTAATTCTTGTAGCTTGTTGTTAGCTTTAGCGGCGGTTGCGAGGTTAATGAGCTTTCCTATTTCTACTAGGTTAATTGTCAGCTTCTTCCGGGTTTGTGAAAGGGGTGTCGGCAAGTTGGCCTTCGTGCCTTCCACCGAGATCTTCTACGACAATTTTACTGCGACTAAGGGATGGATGAATAAGTTCTTTTTCATACGCCCCCCGCCCCAACATCGGGATCCCCGATTCGACTTGCTGCGTTGGAGAGAGCAATGCCAAGTTCCCGGCGAATCTCCCGACCTCTTACGGCAATTCTTGGCCCAGGTCGGGAATCATCGTTTCTCCATGCAAGAACTGGTTCTGGGTGTTCCGTCGGCGGTGGCTACCTTCCCCAGAGTGACAGGTCCGTTGATCCCTTTGCTGTAGTACTGATCATTTTATCCTTAATTGACCTCCTTTATCAGCAGATGACAAACCGGATTCGACCCCGATCGTATCTTTCCGAACTCCATGTACCCGAAGTCAGGCCCTGGGCGAAGGTTCCTCTTCCCGTAGGCTGGTGGACGAAGATATCCGAGGTGGGTCGCCAATTAGCCGATCTGAGATGGGGCGGTTTAAGCGGGTGAAACCATCTTCTTCGCCTCCCCGGGCGGTAGAATCTGCTCCCCGTCCCTCCTTTCTGTTGGAAAAGGACGGGGATTCTGCCCTGTCTTATATGCTGAACTTCCTTACTTCTGAGGAGAAGAATTTCGCAAAAGAGTTGCCCGATGGCCGATTTTGGGGGGAGTGGGCCCTGGCCCTGAGCCAGGTATGGTAGCTATCCTTTCAGCTCCCGATGAATATGCCTGTGATCTGTTTCTGTCCCCAGGCGTATTCCCTGTCCTGCGAAGGGGTCCGACGATATCGTGTCCAGCAAAGGATGATAGATTCAGCCCGGAATTGCAATGTGGAGATGACTATGAAGGTTAGCGAGGAGGCTCAAGAGGTGGGACGTCTGAAGAGCTCATTAGCCAAGGCCCAGTTCGAGGTTGGTAAGCTCCGCCAAGAGCTCCACTCAGAAAGGGAAATTCGGCGCAGTCGAGAGTTTCAGGGAACTCAGGAGATGGTTCCTGTCGAGAAGGTGTCCGAGGCTGCCAACTTATACTTTAACTTCGGGTTCCAAGGGTGCCTGTCCCAGATTCGGGCTAATGGTTTTCCGGAGAGTGCTCATCCCTTTGATTTTCTAAATTCGGAGGCGGCGTTCATGGCTTTGGCACCTCGTCGTTCACCACCGAAGATGACGAAAGCAAAGGATCTCTAGGACGAGTTCGAGCTAGGAGAGAGCAGCGACCTCCTTAAGAGGAGCGATTCGGCTAGGGAGAATTAGCTGCGTCGAAGTCCTTAGCTTTTTGTTTGCTTTCCCGAAGTGTTTTGTTAGGGTCTCTATTATTTCCCCATTTTTTATGAATATTTCATTGTTTCCTCGCCTTTCCGCTTGTCCAACATGACGATATTCAGCATATTTGTGAATAAAGAGGCGGTTTATACCCCCCAGTTTTAACTTCGTTTCGACTTCTAGTGTTTGATGTTAACTTCGGCATTGTTCCTCCCAATCACATCTTTAAGAGTTTAGTTTATTGCCAATGGCGAAATTCTTCGCCCTAGGTCAGGGGCGTCCCCCCGAACCCAAGGAAAAACTTGAGGAGCTCAAGGGAAAGATCTTTAGGGCGAATTGTGAGCTGCCTCTCGCAGAGGGATTCGGTGTGCGCATGGTCTTCTCTTCCCTTGGGGAAGATTTCAGCCTCTCGCAGAGGGATACAGTGTGCGCGACGTTCCCGAGGGGAACAATGAGCTGCCTCTCGCAGAGGGATACAGTGTGCGCATCGTCTTCTCTTCCCCTGGGGAAGATTTCAGCCTCTCGCAGAGGGATACAGTGTGCGCGACGTTCCCGAGGGGAACAGTGAGCTGCCTCTCGCAGAGGGATACAATGTGCGCATCGTCTTCTCTTCCCTTGGGGAAGATTTCAGCCTCTCGCAGAGGGATACAGTGTGCGCATTTGGTTTTTGCCCCGAAGGGCATAACTGGTATTGGAAGTTACTTCTCTTAAGGAGCAAATCTTCTACCCGGGTCTTCATATCTTTTAATTGTTTTAAGTTTTCGTCCAAATGATCCTCATATGAAAAAGGAAAAAGAGAATTGCATTAATAAAGGTGTCTTAACTTACATCCAAGTAATAATAAAGCGATCTTGGACGAATGATATTAGAAACTTAATGAACTATAAGCGTGCATAACGAGGGTACTCCCTTCTAGGGGTAGTATTTCCGGAGCTTGCGGGCATTCCAGGGCCGATCGAGTTGTTTCCCTTCGGCATCTTCAAGGTAATAGGAGGCTTCCCCCGCCTTCTTCATGATGCGGTAAGGGCCTTCAAATTTTGGCTCCAACTTCTTCCTTCCTTCCTGGTTGAGGATCTCTTTCATTACTAAGTCTCCGACTTCGTATTTTTTACCCCGAACTCGGCGGTTGTAAGATTTAGTCATCCGTCTCTGATAAGCGACCATCCTTAGGGCAACTCTTTCCCTGCCCTCCTCGATCAGGTCGAGGTCTTCAGCTCGAAGGCGATTATTGTCTTCGGGATATGTCAAGATCCTCGCACTTTCCATTCCGATCTCGGCGGGCAGGACCGCTTCACTTCCGTAAACCAGGTTGAAGGGAGTTTCCCTTGTTCCCTCCCGGGGTGCTGTTCGATACGACCATAGGACGCTTTGGAGCTCATTGAACCAGGATTTATCCAAGCCTTCCAGTCGGGTTTTCAGTCCTTGAACTATGGTGCGATTGGTGACTTCTACTTGGCCATTGCTTTGGGGGTATGCCACCGAGGTAAAGATTTGTTCTATTGCGAGTTGTTCGCACCAATCCCTTAACTTCTTCCCACTGAATTGTCTTCCATTATCTGAGATTAGCCTTCTAGGAATCCCATATCGGCAGATTATGTTCTTCCATATGAAGGCCATAACCGCCGCCTCGGTGATTTTCGCCATTGCCTCAGCTTCGACCCACTTCGAGAAGTAGTCCACGGCCACCAGAAGAAACTTCTTTTGAGCTACATTCCCCGAGAAGGGACCAATGATATCTAGACCCCACTGGTCGAATGGGCATGGAGAAGTTACCGATTTCATAGCCTCCGCGGGAAGTCTCTGTAAGCTGGCGTGTTTCTGGCAATTAATGCATCCCCGAACTACTCTCACAGCATCTCCCTTCATCGTTGCCCAGAAGAAACCGGCGAGGAGTGCTTTCCTTGTCAGTGCCCTGCTTTCGATGTGGCTCCCGCAAATACCTTCGTGTATTTCCCGGAGAACATATTCACCCTCCTCCTTCGAAACACATCGCAGTAGTGGCCCAGCATAAGATCTTTTGAATAGAATATTATCCATTAGAGTGAAACGTTGGGCTCTCCTCAGGAGTTTTCGAGCTAAAGCTTTATCTTCGGGGAGGAGTTGGCGACTCAAGTATTGATATATCTCGTATCTCCAATCACCCGGGGGAATGTTAAGGTCGGGTGTGATCTGATCCTCAATTTGCCAGATGGTTAAGGTCTTTCCTTTTTCCTCCAGTGCTCCTATAGCACTTGCCCACTTGGCTATCTGGTCGGCCTTCTCGTTTTCCGCTCGGGTTATGTGAACGATATTAAGTTCCTCGAAGCCGCCCTTGATTTCCTTAAAGGTCCTAACATACTTCTCTAAATTTTCTCCTTTGACTGCGAAGTTCCCTCCTAGCTGCTGAACAACGAGTTGAGAGTCGGAGTGTACTGTTAGGCGGGTGATTCCCATCCGTCGTGCTGCTCGAAGTCCTGCCAACAGAGCTTCATACTCTGTTTCGTTATTCGACGCTTTGAAGTCCAGCCTGAGGGCTAGGTTGGTTTCTTCTCCCCACGGTGATATAAGCAGTATCCCAACCCCATTTCCTGTGCTGCACGAAGATCCATCTACGAACATCTTCCATATCTCACATGAGAAGTCCCCGACTAGCTCTACCATAACGTCTGCCAATGCCTGGGCCTTGATCGCCGTCCTTGGTCTATATTGGATGTCGTACTCCCCTAATTCCGTTACCCATTTTACGGCCCTTCCTGATATATCAGGTCGGGTAGCTATCTTCCCAATGGGTTGGTTAGTCAGTACGACTATGAGGTGCGATAGGAAATATGGACGTAGTTTCCGAGCGGTGACGAGTAGGGCCAGCAGCAACTTTTCGCAATTGGTGTACCTTGTCTCGGCGCCTTTTAGGATATGACTTACAAAATAAATCGGCTTCTGGACTTTTTCCTCTTCCCTGATTAATACCGAACTGACAGCTCGGGGTGTGGCCGCCAAGTAGACCGTCAATTCTTCTTCTGGCAGGGGCTTGTTAAGTGTTGGAAGTTCCCTCATGTATTCTTTTAGGTCCTGAAATGCTTTTTCGCACTCGGGCGTCCACTCGAAGTTTCGGACTTTGCGCAAGACTTTGAAGAAGGGCAGGCTTCGATCTGCAGATCGGGATATGAAACGAGAAAGGGCGGTTATGCGACCTGTCAACCTTTGTACTTCATTCAGGCTCTTAGGGGAGGTCATCTCCATCAACGCCTTAACCTTTTCGGGATTGGCCTCGATCCCCCTTCTCGTCACCATATATCCCAGGAACTTTCCAGATTTGACCCCGAACGTACACTTGCCGGGATTCATCTTGAGGTTGTATTTTCGGGAGGTCGAGAAGGTTTCTTGCACATCGGTTAGGAAACAGTCTTGCTCTCGAGATTTTATTAATATGTCATCCACATACACTTCCACGTTTCTCCCTATTTGGTCTCTGAAGATCTTGTCCATTAGCCTTTGATATGTAGCGCCGGCGTTCTTTAGTCCGAAAGGCATGACGGTGTAGCAGAATGTTCCTCTGGCCGTGATGAAGCTTGTCTTCTCTTGGTCCACCTCGGCTAAGAGGATCTGATTGTATCCTTGGAAAGCATCAAGGAAACAGAGCAGCTCGTGTCCCGAAGTGGAGTCGACCAGCTGGTCGATGCGGGGTAAGGGGTAGCAATCTTTCGGGCACGCCTCGTTCAAATTCCTGAAATCCACGCACATACGCCACTTTCCGGAAGACTTTGGGACGAGAACTACGTTCGAGAGCCAGGTTGGGAACTGAACCTCCCGGATGTGTCCCGCCTCCAATAATTCTTCCACCTGTCGCTTGGCCTCGGCATCTTTTTCCGAACTAAGGTACCTTCTCTTTTGGAAGACGGGTCGGGTAGTTCTTGAGACATTTAGCTTGTGCTCAATTATTCCCCGATCTATCCCTACCATATCCTTGGTTGACCAGGCGAATACATCTGAATTTCTTTTCAGTAATTCAACGAGGTCTTCCCTCACGTCCCGAGGCAAGTCCTTAGAAATCTTGACTGTCCCTTCCGGCGGCCTGATTACTACTTCTTCTGTCTCCTCTTCCGTGGTTTCCTTCTGAGTCGTTTCGATGTTGTATAAGGTTTCTCTTCCCTTCGGGTGATCCTCCCTTCTCGCTTTCGACGATTTAATTTCTACTCGAACTTCTTCCACATAGCATTTTCGAGCCATCTTGTGGTCTCCCAACACTTCTCCCACCTTGTCTCCCACTGGGAATTTGATCTTCTGATGTAGTGCTGAGGCGATCGCAGTGAAGGAAGTCAACGCTGGCCTCCCGAGGATGATGTTGTAAGGGCTCGACCCATTGATAACCATGAAAGGCGCGATTCACGCTTTTCGTAATTCCCCCTTCACCAAGGGTAAGCGGGAGATGTAAGATCCCCACCGCTTCGACACAGTGCCCCGTGAAGCCGAAGAGGGCGGTCTCCACTTTGTCCATGGGGTATGACCCTAAGTCCATTTGATCCAACGCCCTTTTGTAGATTATATTGACGGAGCTCCCATTATCAACAAAGACCCTCCCGACGTCGTGATTGGCGACCTCTGCCCTAATCACCAGGGCGTCTTCGTGCGAGTCATCCCCTCCGTGAAAATCCTCTGGTCCAAAACTGATTACTGGTCCGGGCCTCTTGATCCCCGATTTGATTTCGTAGTTTTCCAGCCGTCTGACTCCGGCCTTCCTTGCCCTATTAGAGTCCCCCCGGCGGGTCCTCCCGAGATTATATTAATTTGCCGAGGTGGTAACTTCCGTTCAGGTGATCTTCGTTGTTCCCTATCGTCATGGCGTTCTCGGGCGTCTTCTTCTTCTCTCCTCTGGCCCCTTCTTTCCTCTCTTTCTGGTGTCCTCCCTTGTCTTTCCCTACGATTGGGGGCCGGGTGATTTGGTCGGGGATTGAGACGGTTGCCAACCCCTGGGTACCTAGGTTTGGTCCCAAACCCGCCGGATCCGCCTTCCCCCCTGTCAGTTTTGACCTTGCTTCGGGGTTTGATGCGATCAACTTGTCTAACTCACGGCCCAGTTGGAAACAGCCTTCCGTTGTGTGTCCGTACTCGTGGTGGTAATTACAATAGGTGTCAGATATCGGCCTCTTGGGGTTGCTGTCGATGTAAGGTGGTCTGCGGAGGAAGTCGTATTCATCACATATTTCCAATGCCCGGACTTTGTTGACCCGCATCCTAGGGTAATTCATCCGTGGCAAAGTTGGGACGGGTATGGGGCGATCGTCTCTTCGTGGGGGAGGTTTGTAGCCTTGCTCTCGAGGTGGGCTTCTTTTCCGATCTCGGATGGGGCTTTTCCGCTTTTTGTACTCAGGTTCCCTGGCTTGAGATTCTTCTACTCGAACATATTTCTCGACTCGGGCTACCAATTCCTCCACGGTGGTCGGGTATTTTTTGACTAGGGATCTGAATAATTCCCCATCTTGGAGGCCGTGGTGAAATGCCCCAATGAGCAACTCTGGTGCCGCGTTGGGCACCTCCATCTTTATTTGGTTGAAGCGCCGAAGGTAGTCTCGCAAGCTCTCACCCTCGGCTTGTCGGATGTTTAGCAACTTCACCGCTGAGGACGGGCGTCTCCGGCTACTCGAGAAATGCTTCAAGAAGTGGCTAGTGAGGTCTTGAAAACTTTTGATTCCTCCGGGGGGCAGTAGTGCGAACCACTGCTGAGCTCCCTTAATCAACGTAGTGGCAAAGAGACGGCACTTGATGGCGTCGAGCTGATAAAGGGCAGCGTTCCCCTCGAAGGCAGCGAGGTGGTCTTCCGGGGGTCCGATCCCATCATATTTCCCCATTTCGAAATAGTGAAAGTGTCCTGGCAGGGGCGCGGCGAGTATATCAGGCGAAAACGGCGACGCTCGAGGAACTAACGGCGTTTCTGGTGGGTTTGCTAAGTCCTTGAGTTTACGAATTTCCTCCCTCATGTCTTCCAACTCGGCCGCCCGCTGTGCGGCGCGTCTCCTTTTGTTTTCACGTACCTCCCTAAATTCCGAAGCCAGTGTGCAATTCTCGCCTTCCTGCTCAACTGTGTTGGACTGAGCATCGTGCTCTCCATTAGGTCCGGGTTGGTGATTTTCCTCTCCGTCTTGCCCAGGTCGGCGCTCTCATCGGCGGTTTTCCCTTCCATTAGGTCTGGGCTGGCGGTCTTCTCCTTCGTTGGATCCAGGTTGGCGGTTTTCTCTTACGTCCTCCCCCGGAGGACGGTTGCCTCTGTTTCTCTCTGCCATGAGTATCCCGACGTCATCTCTCATCCTCCTCATTTCTTGCATTGTTGCAGCCACCAAGACAGCGATTTCGGACAAGGTCGGCCCGTTACCGTTGGGCGGTGCTTGGTCGTCTCCGACAGTTACCATATTAAAATTTTTCTTTTAGAGAAAATCTAAATCTTCCCACAGACGGCGCCAAAATGATACCGTCGAAAAATGACCCACCGCGAAAACTAGACGGGTGGCCTCTTCCCTGTCTGAACCTCGCCGTGTGATAGGGCCGGAACTGTAGAAACAAGGTTATTTTAGGGGTTCGTTTGCCCTCTTGCCTTAGTCAAGAGGGTGATTCCATTTAAGGTGTTGTAGCAGATGTTAGCAGAGTAACGGTGTAATATCGGAAAAACGTACCTGATCAAGATAATGCCCCGCGATATTTATTTGGTCAGAGCACCACGGAACCGCTCCAAGGGCCTCGTCATCCACGTCCCACATACTCAGACAGTTTTCCTCGCGTGTGGCGTACGTGGGATGGCCGCTTACTTGGGAGCGGTTGGGACCACGATCTGGCAGCTTCGGGTATAAGATCTTCCATTCGAGCTCCTCCTACACGTAGCCTCCCTTCGGGTCCTCGGGTATGTCTCACGTGGGGAGTGATATCCTTGGCCAAAGCAGACCTCCTCCCCAGGTCGGGACTTCAGGGTGTTATCCCAGCTGGGTGGAGTCTTTTCCCCGAGGCGGGCTTCCAGGATACTAACCCCTATTGGATGGAGTCTCTTCTCAGGTCGGTATTTTCAGGACGTCGTCCCTAGCCGATGAAGGCCGACTTGAACAATACCTCTGGATGGGTGGGGAGTGATATCCTTGGCCAAAGCAGACCTCCTCCCCAGGTCGGGACTTCAGGGTGCTATCCCAGCTGGGTGGAGTCTTTTCCCCGAGGCGGGCTTCCAGGATACTAACCCCTATTGGATGGAGTCTCTTCTCAGGTCGGCATTTTCAGGACGTCGTCCCTAGCCGATGAAGGCCGACTTGAACAATACCTCTGGATGGGTGGGGCGAAGTGTGGATTCATGGCGGGAATGAGCTGAGTATTTTGCCGCGTGAGGGTGAAAACCCGAGGGTAACAAGACTAATCTCATTGCCAGTAATGCGATTCGTCGTCGAAAAAAAACATGAATCATTACTTAATAATTGGTACATAATTTGTTTCCCTTCACTGTTGGATGTGGTGGGTTCAATACTATTCTATTACCTATTCATTCTATCACTCGATTTTCACTATTGGGACAAAAAAAAAAGAACATAAATTCGTTATATATGTAGCCTTCAATGTCATATCAAGGATGTGAATTTACTCCTCCTACGTTCATTTGTTAGCGATGCCATGTAATGAAGTATTTCATCTGAAACGTCACAAACCAAAAAAAAATTAACAAGAAACTTAACATGATGGTCTATCGGGTCCCTAGACAATATATATTGCTTCACTAACCTGTGAGTAGAAAAACACTGTTACAAAGTAAATGCACGAATTATTGAGGATACTATGAATCAATTCACACAAGGATGAAAATTAATATGTCGAAAATTATTGTTATCAGAACCGCTACTACTGTTACTACTATTATCGAGCCACGAAATTTGACAGCCACTCTACGAACTTGTGATTTTGCAATGACTACTAACGGCCACTTTCTGCCTCTGATTATCATTTGCTTATGAGCTAAAGATTACCCCGACTTGGTATTAGCATCCGTATATATTCAGTTGCAAAATATATGAAAATTCAATTTGCAAATTTATAATTTCGAAGATACATTTAGACATGGGACCAAAGTTGATGTATATAATGACAACTAACTCCCTCTTATTTATCTGGCTACCCAAGAGACAACAGCTATCTTTCTACTTTTGCTGTGCTATTAACAAGTTCACTGCATCGACGTCATGATATATTATATATATATATATATATATATATATATATATATACAGATCTATATGTTTGTGTTTGTTTGAGTGGCCAAGCAAGCCACCAATTAATAATTTGTTCTAATATCAACCACATTTTGTCAAGACAAATATGTACCATCAACCATACTGAAGAGAGTTTGCTTGCGTTGTTGTAAATGCATAATTATTACGGCATTTGATAATTATTTCAATAAATTTAGAAAACTTATTGACTAATAAAGGCATATTGAAAAAAAAAGAAGATAAATGTATTGTACCCAACTCCTTATAAGCATAAAAGGCATGGTCCAAGGTTTATAAAGAGAAAACAATTAGGAAGTACTCATATAATGGACACAGACAACCAACAACTCCACTAGTCACGATTATTATTTAATTCCATAGAATTGAATTATTCAATGACGGGTCTTTCTCAAATTCTCAACCGCACCTACGTACAATTCTTGTTGTACCTACCAAAAGCTCTTATCCAAAATTCTCATAGAGATTTTTTTTTTCTAATATATAAATATATTTCATATATAATGTGGACGTAAAATGGTATAGCTCTTAATATAATATCTCTAGGTGGGAGGTCAACGGTGTAATTGAATGTGGACTTAAGACTACACATGGGTCGTGGATTAATTCCACTTGAAGTTGAGACTGTTCTATATAACTGATAATAATATAATCTCCATCAAGATTGAAAATAAATCAATGTGATGTGACTACGAAACGATGTTGCTTTTTGGCGACAAATTAGATGTAAAAACTTAACTATTAGTGTCAGTTAGTTATATGACGAAACGCCATTATTGTACCTAGCAACATAATTAATTGGTTCGTCATATATTTAATTTTTTCGAAATAATTCAAAGTTCACTAAATGAGAGTTCATCATGCATTAGCTTACAGTAATTAATAGCATTTCTTCTACGTGCTCCTATTTCATTAATCGTAGGCATGTTAAGAAGCAAGTTAATAATTATTTTAGGCTCTAAATCTATGCATTAGGTAGGTGCAACGAAGGAGCGAGCCGCTAATATTTATTACCAGCAATTAACCAACTTACAGCGCATTTAATTAAAAATTAAGAACCTACTTGCTAGAGTTTGACAATAAAGACAATAAACAATAAAAGTACATAAAAGGACAAGACTAACGACCGTTAACAAGCGGACTAACGGCCGTGACGAGAGGACTAACGGCGGCAGTTGTCTCCTTGCGTGGACTCTCCGGTTGACTGCTCCTTCCCCACGTGACCAGACGTTTCACTAACGTCTGTATCCTTTCGCCGTTAGTCTCCGTCAGCAAACGTTTGCCGCCAAACGGCACCGACTCAACTCCCTTCTCAGCTAGCACTTGATCCCCAACGCCGTTGGCCTGCAAGAATCACGCCGTTAATCACTCGTTAGAGTCAGAATTTAATCTTAATTAATATTTCGATTTATTTCTTTAATTTTCTTTTTATCTATTACCTGAATTCTGACGTAATCATTGGGATTCCAGCAAAACGCGTTGCCCACCATCTGATCCACCGTCTCGGAAACCCCATCCATCACAATCCCAAACACCGCCGAGAGCTCGCCGTGACGGCGGAGTCGTTCCGTCGCAGAACCGACGCCGTTTCCAAGCGACAGGACTATCAAGTCGTCGACGCTGCTCACGTGGGGGAAGTCCCGGTTGTTGTGGAGGACGTGCGTCACCGCCGCCGCCGCGGGATTGTTCATGACCAGCCCGCCGTCGATGGCCTTGCATCGGGTTTTTCCGTCGCAGGAGGAGAGCTCGAACGGAGACTTGAAGAGGGACGGCGTCGCCGACGTTGCGCGGATGACTTTCCACAGCTCGAAGTCGAAGCTCGGCGACTCCGACGCGTCGGCTTTGGAGAAGACGAAAGGCGCCGAGGTTTCGAGGTCGAAGCATGGGATGAGGAGGGGCTTACACGTGTCCTTGAGCGTAAGGGCTTTGCCGTCTTGCTGACGTGTCAAGGCCCTTTTCAACGCCGACTCCATGGATTTGCTTGAGTATCTGTTGTACATTCAGGCGAAGATTAAACATCTCATACTTTACATTTTGCCCGACGATTAATTGATCGAAGGAGGGATTGGATTAGTGGGCGGGCACTGACCTGAGTTTCTTCCTAAAGAAGCCGACGCGCTTTGCATTGTAGAGCTGATTCTGATTATCGGCCAAGAACTCGACGGCGTTTCTGGCGGAGAAAAGAGGCCGGCCGGAGCCGTCGTCGGCGACCAGCATCGCGGCAAGTAGAGCTCCGATACCGGTGCCGGCGACCACGTCAAAGTAGTCTGCAATTCGGGCATTCGAGTCGCCGGTCTTCACTTGGATCTGATCCTCCAGGAACACCAAGGCGGTTCCGGCGACAGTGGCGGTGGTGCCTCCGCCGTCGATGGTAAGGATTCTCGTCTTCTTGCCGTCGCAGTGGTAAAGCCACTTCTGCTCGAGCTTGGCGAATATCTCCGACGTCACTTGGCTCAAATCCATTCCTTTTAGAAACAAATACTAAGCTTTTTTCTTCTCTGATTTGAGATTGAATTATACGTATAGATGGTATTTCAAGCTTTCTTAATGAAGAACGCTGTCATACTTTGAGTGTGTGACAACTGATGAGCATTTCTTTTTTTTGCTCCCTTTTTAGTGAAGAGTGGAGAAGAAGAGTGGTTGTATTCGCATGTCATTACGTTGCTTTATATAATATTAATATTTTGTTTTTTTGTTTGCTTACTGTCCCACTTCTCGATGTGTACACGTGCGACGAGATTAAATGATGTTGAGCCGGTAATTTCGTGGTTATTATTTATTTGTTCAGAAATGAGGTGGAAGACGGTAAAAATAAGCCAATTTTTTTTCCTATAGTTTAAGGCAAATAAATTAGGTATAATTAAGTTTGAGTCCATGTTTTAAGTTAGGTTTCGCGCCCATGTTAGAAAGCTTTTAGAGTTAAGGAACTGATTTTTATATGAACAGGTATCGCACTATCATTTTGTTATATTACAGAATAATGAAGTGGTATTACAGAACGATTAAGTGGTACTGCAAAACCATGATGTAATACTGCAGGTCTATAAAGTGGTACTATAGGTCCATGAAGTGATACTGAAAAATACTAAGCGTATCGAATCCTTAAAGCTAAAAATTTTCTGAAGGAGCCTATAATCTGAAACTTATGTTGGGCCTAAAACCTAATTGCCCCAATAATTTATGCTCGTTCTATTGAGGAATATAGAGGAAGAAGACGAGATATGTTCGTTCTATTGAAAAGTCGATCGATGGATGAACTTGTAACAGAGCATTTGAACTAAGTTCGTCAATTTTTATGAGTACAACAAAATAAAACATCAACAAGGGCAATAAAATATTTAATCATATTCCAATTCATCTGGTGTGATCGGCCTTTTGAGAGGTATAACGGATTTCTTCTCCACATCCCTTGAAAGCGCTTTTCTCATATCTAAATATATATATATATATAAAAAAATACGCAAGAAAAAGGTTATTTACGACGACAGAAAAGATGGAAACTTTCCCAGTTAGAAACTTACCCAGGCCATCTTCCTCGCCAGAGTAATACCTGAGGACGCGTCTATACACTACATAGCCAAGCTGAGGAAAAAAAACCCAGGGATTTTATTAGTTTTAGGTTCTCCTGCTTAGATACTGATCAGTTCAACAAGGGAATATTCTCCGATTAAAAGTTTCATGAGGACAGGACAAGCTATATAAGTTTTTCGTACCTTTTCGTACATCTTGATGGCAGGTGTATTTGAAGCTCTCACAAAAAGATCGACGAAATAGGCCTTGTCACTGTAAAAAATAGTAGCGTGTACTTCCTTGGTTGCTACTCGTTTCAAAGTAAGTTATTCATTACTAAGACAATCACAATCTTGTTAGGTTTCAAAGTCTAAAACAGCTACACTTTCTGTCACGCATACGATATCAATAACATGCTTGACTGGCACATTAAGCAAACTTAAACTCAAGGTCAAACTGAAACTAAAAATAAGCTCGAAATATACTGGCTTCCATAAACAGAACCCTTCTAAATAGTTTGAGTACGAAAGACGTAAACTGTAGAGCTGTTCCTCATGGTTCATTCTTATATTTCTATATCTCGGTTCATGAAGCATATAGAGGAGCTTATACAGCAAACATACTCCTGTAAACTGTGTATTAACTAGAGAGACTTACAGAAATAAAGGAATGTTGGATACCTCAGCCAAGAATGCATATATAATTAAAAGCAAAATATATGGCACAATCAAGAAAAGCACACAAGTCTTACATCTTGTCACTGATTTCCTCAAGTAAATTCATCAGTTTCTTGGCTAATTGTTGCCTTCGGTATTCAGGCCCGACAGTAACTGCGGTGACGTGACCATGCCAGGACTCTCCTTGTCCCTCAACCTTACCCATGACTATATTTATCCACATAAGACAATCAGATGTCACCGTAGTGAAGAAACACACAGATTTAAATATAATTATCAAAACTTATCGAAAACAAGAAAAAAACACTGGTAATTACGGAATTACGACTCATATACGTTTCCAACGCATTGTTTTTCACTGTGTCTGCATCCATGTTATGACATATAAAGTTGCTGGCGAGAACCGAAACCACAGCAATGCTTAACAAACCTTTTGAGGCTAATGCAATTCATTAAGAGGATCATCAATCCAAAGTGTAGTTCTAAGGAATTGTTGCTACATCAATCTGGTTAAAAAGACAACTCAATTCCCCAAGCATGGCAAAAACAATTACAGCTGAGGTTCACCCAAACCAACAGCAGAAACACAAAGAGTGGGATCTATATTCATCATTCAAGAAAATACCAATAACAGTAAAGCAGTCGACAACAACGATAAATTTCACAAATTTAAGAAGGGCGTCACTCACTGTAGCCCATGACACGATTGCCGGGTGCTTCTGCCACGTGGAAGTAGTCGGGCCACCGAGCCAAGTATGTCATGTAAAACGACATATTGAACTGCAAATCGTATTAGGGACAGTAAGATATTGAATCAAATGACGTGAAACCCCAAAACCACAAAATCGACGATGAATGATTTCTGGACAGAAATGCAAATAAAAAAGATAATGAGCTAACGGTTTCCGTGAGGTGGTCGAGGTTCACGGAGGCGAATCGGAGCAGATCGTCGCAGCAAAACCTTCGAATCGTCGTCATCTTTCGCGTTGCAAAAAGTCCCCCTGATGAGATTTATGTGCGTGTTCTCTTCTGTTCTGTTTAACTGGGCCTACATTATCTCTCTCCATATATTGGACCAGCCAAAAGGGACTCTTATGGGCTTGAAGCCCATTAAGCCCAATGACCGAAATGGGCCCAAAGTCAACATTACGTCGTACAAAACCCTAGTCTCTTCGTCATCTTCCTTTAGGTGAGAAGTGAGAGCTGAGTTGTTGATTGACGAATCGGCCGGTGCCAAAGCTGCTTAAAAAGACACCGTAAAAACAGTCTTTTGCATTATCTTCCTCTGACGAGATATAGTATGAACGAGATCTTTGCATTGTGTTTGTTCTTCTGACCTTTTTTTTCTTCGGTTAGCAGTGAATGGCGGACAAGGCGGTAACGATCAGGACAAGGAAGTTCATGACCAATCGCCTGCTCTCCAGGAAGCAATTTGTACGTTTTCGTTGTTGTTTTTGTTATTGGTTCTTTCGTTTGCTCATTATTGTTTTTTTTTTTCCTGAAGTCTTGGTTTCTATGTTTTTGGTAGGTCATTGATGTTTTGCACCCTGGAAGACCTAATGTTTCTAAGGTAAAATTGCGATTATGTACTCTATATTTTTGTTTTATGGCAAAAATTCTATAGCGATTTCACATTAGCTTGCATTTCTTTAGTCTGAAACTATCTGGTTAAAGAATCCCAGTATTCCTATATATCGTTGATTTGTGCAGTTCATTTTGAGCTTCAAAGGTGTTTGAAGTTAGGCATGTTATAAATAATATTGTGGGTTTTCCAGATTGCATCCTTTGTCAGGATTTATGTCATTATGGAGGTCGTATGGTCGATATAGGTAATGTGTAGTCAATATAGGAATAACTTTATCTGTGTGACACTTTACAGTTCGTGTTGGGAGACTTAGGACTGGTGTCGTTTCATTCTCAATAAAAACTGAATCTTGTTGAGGTCATACATATGTTTTTTTTGTTTGTTACATTGTTGATTTCTCTGCTCCAATTTATTTTCAAATTCCAACATCTTCGTTTGTAATCGGAATAAAGGCCGAGCTGAAGGAGAAGTTGGCAAAGATGTATGATGTTAAGGATCCAAATTCCATCTTCGTATTCAAGTTCAGGACCCACTTTGGTGGTGGCAAATCCACAGGCTTCGGCTTGATCTACGACTCTGTTGAGAATGCTAAGAAATATGAGCCCAAGTACAGGCTTATCAGGGTATATGCTTTTCTTCTGGAAGCATTTATTTTTTTTTGTCCTTATTGCAAAGATAGCACTTTTTTCCGAGGCAGTTGCCAAATTATTAAGATTGAGTTCTCCAGTTTATCTATGAAGTGAAAAATGTCACACTATTGTAATTTGTTATTGTAGAATGGTCTGGCAACTAAGGTTGAGAAGTCGAGGAAGCAGATAAAGGAAAGAAAGAACAGAGCAAAGAAGATCCGCGGTGTTAAGAAGGTATAGCATTTTGGTCACTAGGTCGTTTACGTTCCGAACAAAAAGTGTTTGTTCTTTAAAAGATCATTTTGTTTCTGTATGTGCAGACAAAGGCTGGAGATGCTGCCAAGGCCGGAAAGAAGAAATAAGCTTGCTACCATTTTTTTTGTTTCCTGGGTTGAGATTTTTCGTGCGACAACATTTTTATTTTGACGACAATATTTAAGATTTTTCTGTGTCTTATGTTACTGAGGGGAAAAGTAACCAAATTTAGACGTCATGAATAGTTTTTCGAATACATGCTCAAAATTCAACGGAGTTAGGATGTTCCCATGGGAGTAGGGAAAGAAAAAGACCATCTTTTTGTTGCTCGGTAATCCTGAATGGTTTATATCTTATAGACAAACATTTTGGTGCCATACTTCTCTGTTGACACCTGTCACATAATACAATCCTTCGAAGCCCAAAAAACAAAACGTAAGAGAACTCTTAAAGCTATTCTTCTACTAGTTCTCACAAGTTTTGGCTGGCTTTCAGGTCTGCATCAAACGAGGATATGACCTGCAATTTTGAGCGAACAAACCTTACCTTAGATCAATTAGACATCAAGCAATGTTATAAAATATGGTGACAAAGTAGGCTAGGCAAATGGGCGCAGTGATTCCCCGTCTTCCGCAGAGAACTGCCCACGTTTGGGCAGAAAAATCAACGTTTTCCCTCCCCACTTCGACAAGAACGAGGGATATATTCTCCCCTCTCCGTTCTCCATGAGATTTTCAATCACTTGATTATTAAACTACTATCCTCACTAATATCCTAAACCAACCTAATCTTTCTCAATACAGTGCCACAATTTTATCTCTTCATTTCTCCGCCTCGCCCCACTGCCAATCCATGGTGAGTAGGGGCAAATGCTAGAATTGCTCATTGACCAATTCATACATGAGCCTATATCTCTATCAATCACCATAATAAACCAAGTTCACTTTTTTGAACATGAACATTTTTTCACGAACACAAAGTATCATTTACAACAATCCTTATCCACCACAGAACAGTCATACAAGGAAATAACAAAAAAAGTAAGTAGATAATTAAAAGCACAAGCACAACCCACCTCCGATTTCCCGCTTGGGAACAGTGACGATCAGCTCTCCGTCCACGTAAGCAGCCGACGCCAGCTCACACCTCATAGCTTCGGGCAACCTGAACCTCCACAAGTCCAGCTCCAGCTCGGCGCCGCCCGACGCGAGAACGACGCCGTTTCCCCTCACCACGACCTTGGTCACTCCCGGGAATATCGCCACCGCGTCCGCCCTCACGTCTCCGGCTATGTCGTCGGTGGCCGCCGCGAATCTGAGCGATTCGGGCGTTTCATCGACCGACACGTTGGCGTTCGATCGGAAAGGAAGCTCTAGAACCTTCTCGAAGACGTGGGGAACGCGGCAGAGCTTCTTCCGGGAGAGGGCCGATGCGACGTCGTATCGGATTGCGATGGTGTTCGTGGTGGGTCTTGGCAGTGGATGGATTTTCATCTTATTTCTTCTCCAATCAGAGAAATCGATCGAATCAATTGAACGCAGCCCTGGGGGGAATTTAAAAAAAAAAAAAGATGGGACCTTTTAGCGACGAAATGGTGGTAGAAATGTGCGAGCGTAGAGAGGGAATTTGAGCCTTGAGGGGAAAAAATGGAATCTTTTATCGGATGAGGGACGATGGTGCATATAAAGGTTTCTTTGTGCATAGAGACAAAAGTCAATTGAGATGCGTACTACAGATGTGAGAAGAAGGCGCTGTCTATCTGTGGGTTTAGGAGAATTTAAATAAATGGCCTTTGACGTGGTCAACGTTAAAAAAGTAGCATTCAAATGAAAAATGACTTTAATGCCCTTAGGGGGTCTCATGCGCCCATGATGTGCCCATGTGGGCGGGACCTCTGCTTTGCATGGACGGGACCTCTGCTATATAGCACAGGTCCCATGCCCAATGTTGGGGGGTCTCATGTGCCCATGTGGGCGGGACCTCTGCTTTGCATGGGCGGGGCCTCTGCTATATAGCACAGGTCCCATGTCCAATGTGGGGGGGTCTCATGTGCCCATATGGGCGGGACCTCTGCTATATAGCACAGGTCCCATGCCCAATGTGGGGGGGTCTCATGTGCCCATGATGTGCCCATGTGGGCGGGACCTCTGCTTTGCATGGACGGGACCTCTGCTTTGTAGCACAGGTCCCATGCCCGATGTGGGGGGTCTCATGTGCCCATGTGGGCGGGACCTCTGCTTTGCATGGGCGGGACCTCTGCTTTGTAGCACAGGTCCCATGCCCAATGTGGGGGGGTCTCATGTGCCCATGTGGGCGGGACCTCTGCTATATAGCACAGGTCCCATGCCCAATGTGGGGGGGTCTCATGTGCCCATGATGTGCCCATGTGGGCGGGACCTCTGCTTTGCATGGGCGGGACCTCTGCTTTGTAGCACAGGTCCCATGCCCCATGTGGGCGGGTCTCATGTGCCCAATATGGGGGGAGTCTTGTATAAAAGAAATATGTGTTGGGGATTTGAACCCACGACCTATTACTCGAATGTCAGACTACACAACCACTAGACTACGGCCCGCCCTCCCACCCCTGTGCGGTCTCGATTTAACATATTGGGTTTTACTATAAAAAAAGATACCCAGTAAAAGACAAAAATACCCTTAAATTGAAGGCTACTTTTTAAAAGTTAGAATCGACGAGGCTATGTTTTTAAAGTTGACCGAGTCAAAGGCTATTTTTTAAAAAGACCCTGTGGGTTTACACTTAAAAGAGGGGGTGATGATCGATGGTGTTTTGGCCTCTCGTGAAAGGATATATACCTACGTATACAATTTGCTCCTATGCCTTGTTTTTACTTTTCGTTCTTCCATTTTATTTTTAATTTGGAGTAAATTAAATCTTATCTGGTTTTGACCGAGGTTAGGTTAGTTGTTGCACACAGATAATGACGTTGTTCTTCCTTTTATATTCCACTAGCTAAGTAGTTGCCGCACGATGTGCGGCTACGATCAAAATTCAACCCGAAAGGAGGGGCATACAGAGCAACAGATAATTCTTCTGCTTCTCCCTACTCTACTACTATTTTCTAAGCTGGCTTCAAAAGCAAGCACTTGATCATGGATATGATTCCACTTCAAACCAAAAAGGCTAGTAATCTACGGAGCACTCCTTCAAATCACAAACCTACTCTCATGCTACTCATTCACCACAATCAGGTGCTGCTCCGAATTAAAAAAAAAAAGGCAAACTTGTTTCTTCAAGTAATCGAGGAAGCCTCCATTAGCTTCTCGAGGGTCTTTGTATTCCTGAATCGATTTAGGATTTTAGAAGGTAGGGGTGTTACGAAATGGACAGCGAAACGATATTGAAAATAACTGTGAGGATGAATAGAACACAAGAATTTACATGGAAAACACATTTTTTGACTTGGGGTAAAAAACCACGGGCGAGGTAGAAATTTATTACTGTGGTAAAAACAGGAGTTACAACCTCTCAAACCATAAAGGAGAGAACACTCACTATCTCTCTTTATAGTCAGAGCAGATACCGAACAAACCCTCTATTCTTCTTTTCTACCTCTATCTTATTTTTCTCTCTAATTTTGGATACAATTTACAACATTAAATGACATGTATTTATAGGCAAATTCTAGCATGCCATATGTGAATTACTTAGCACTCCATTGTTTCATTGTGATTTTTTATTTTCATTTATCGCATTTCAGCGTACCTAGGTTGACAATCTCCCACTTGAAGATTTGATTGAAACGCAATCAGATCTTCACACCATTCTTCTAACTCGCCTTTTCATATTACATAAATTATGTCAATCCACGGGAGGAATGACACCATACAAACTTGTCCATAGGAATTGCTTTGGTCATGTAGTCTGTCAGATTATCTGCAGTGTGAACCTTTTGCATGTCCATTGTTCCCTCTTCCACTTTTTCACGAACAAAGCGGTACTGGACCCGGATGTGTTTGGTTCTTGAATGATATGCTGGATTCCTTGCAAGATGCAACGCACTCTGGCTATCACAATAGAGAACAACATTCTCTTGTTTGTGGCCGAGTTCTTCTAGCAACATCTTCAACCATATTGCCTTTTTACTGGCTTGCGTAGCTGCGACATATTCTGCTTCCGTTGTTGACGTTACAACGATGGACTGCAGTTTCGAAACCCAGCTTACGGCTCCACCAGCAAGATTCGGTTGTGGATCTGCTTTTATCAAGTTCACCTGCATAATCTGCATCAACAAAACCTTGGACAGTAAAATTTGTACCTCCATAACATAATGTCAGATCAGAGGTTCCTCTGATGTATCTGAGAATCCTCTTAACAGCACTCCAGTGCTCCCGTCCAGGATTGGACATGTATCGGCTAACAACTTCCACTGCATGGGCAATGTCTGATCTGGTACAACTCATTGCGAACATTAGACTTCCTACAGCCGATGCATATGGCAGTCGAGACATCTCTATCCTCTCCTTTTATCGGTAGGACACATCTCAGAGGATAGCTTGAAATTAGCAGCAAGAGGGGTAGATATTGACTTACTATCTTGCATGTTGAACCTTCGCAAGATTTTTTTCTAATAATTCTTTTGGGAAAGCCAAATTTTTCGCTTGCTTCTTGTTGGGGATGTGCCCTCGGAATGCCATTCGAGGATGTAATGAATAGGGCATGTATTTAATAATCGATGTATTTTCGCCTGTATTTGAATATTGTATTCTTATACTTGATAATGGAATTTATATTTTATATTAATTCTTCAAAGGCATATTATTTATTTACCTATTAAGTCTCATTAGGCATCCGGTGAGATGGTAAATAAATAAAACCCATATATCGTAAGTATAGTCACTGATTCTCATGGGATGAGAGAGGGGGCACCAGTGAGCTATTATTCTTCGATATTAAATTAGTCCATAAGTCTTAGACCTCAGTAGGGTGACTGACCGTCAATTACGACTTATTTGTTGATGACTCTTAAATGGTTGTGCCAACCATTCGCTTGGGAAGCGGGAGGTCATAACATTGGTATGAGTTGAATCAGGGGATTAACTTGTACTTGGACACGACTCGTAATCGACAATCACATGGGCCTTATCGTTACTCTGGGTAGCGTCAATGATTGATTGATTGACTATAGTAGTGTGCGTGGACCTTAGACTGAAAGGTCTTTGACGGAGTTGACTTCGGGTCTTGACTTGTCACTAGTTTGCTAGGCCCGCTTTGTTCGGTGATGAACATGGGTCGGCGGCGACATGCGGTCTTGACAACGAAGGGTACCTGCCGTGCTTAGACTAACGTGAGGGATTCACTGTCTCGTTAGTAACCGAGATATATGTCTTATGCATATTTGGGGACGGGAAATTACAGTCTTCGGCCGAAGCAATAAACTGACTCATGTGGGACGTGGAGAACAGTTTAGTAATTTCGCCAGTCACGAATTCGTCATAGTGTCGAGTCTAGTGAGTTTGACGTAACCATGACTCTCACTCGACCGGGACATTAGTGAAGGGTCTATACGTACGACGATAATCTATAGTCGGTTCGTAAATTACGAAGATCGTACTCAACACGGGATCTATTCGGTACCACGGGATTGGTTAGGTGCTTACCGAATTCTTGGATTCCTCCCTTGCCGGGTTGAGACGAACCAAGAGAGTCGGGCTTAAAAAGGATCACCGAGACAGTATCTACTAATATGAGATGTAAATTAATTTAACGGTCTTAGAGACGTTAATAAAATACTAAATATATGTTTTAGAAACTATATTTACATGGACGGATATTTACGGAACGAAAATGGTAAGAGTTGAAGCTAAATAGGGTTCACAATGACAAGCAAGGCTTGTCACGGTTGTGAAGCCCATCTGCAAAGTTGCAGTAGCTTCACAAATTCATATCTCACAATCTAGACCTCGGATTGAGAATCCCTTTGGTCAGAATCAAGATTGATGAGTCTTTTAACTATGGTTAAAATTTCAGGTCAATCGGACATCGTTTACCCCTCGATCAGATCGAAATTCAAAACTGCCGCAAAGCTGTCAAAGAGTCACGGCCGTGAACACATTGCACGTGGCCGTGACGAGCGGCAGAGGCTGAGTTTTGGCCTCGACATGGTCACGGCCGTGACCATTATGACCCAGGCCGTGAAGGGTGTTGTCACGGCCGTGAATAGGCTTGTTTCAGGCCGTGACGAGCGTCGGTTTGGCCAAATTTAATCCAAATCAAGTCCAAATTCATTCCTTGTTCTTATGTTAGACATATGGGACATTATTAGGTCATTTAGTGACATAATAAAAGGGAATCTAACACCTTTTGAGTCATGTAGGACATGATCTCATTTGGATTAAGTTAAAAGTCATTTTCTTGGTTTGGAAATGGACTTTTAATATATTTTCTTAGAGAATTTCGTCCATAACTTGAATTAAGCTATTTCTCACTCTATCTTTGAGTTTTAGAGAGAAGTGAGAGCATTTAGGGTGATCTTTTAGAAATCCCTAAGTGTTTGTGAGTTTTAGAAATCACACACATACATACACATCTCTACACAACACTCCACACCATCTCTAGCCATCCTTGGGGTGGTGTTGGTTTGTGGTACTTCACGGGGTCGGCGTGACTCTCTTCGGCGCAGTTCGTGAGCTAGGGAGCTAAGGATCTTCGCGACGAGGGTAATGTTCTAAACCTTAATACGTGTATACATGCGTGATTTTCTTTATACCGAGTTTGATCTTGTGGCGGGAACGAGGAAATTTTTGAAATTCACTCGTTCCAACGGGGAACCTGGGAGACCCTTTCAATACTTCCGCTGCGTCCGGGGCAAGGCCTCGGGTCACCCGGGGTTTCCCAACACTTCTGTGTCGAGATATTTGTACACCAAGGATTTTGTTTGCTGATCCCAAGTCCTTCATTTCGAATTCACTTGCTAGTTGAGTCTTTAAGTTGGCGACACGTTCTTTGTTGGGTCCTACTACCAGCATATCGTCGACGTACAACAGCAACATGATGAAATCGTCATCGCCAAATCTCTTGAAATACGCACAAGGATCTGAATATAGCCTGTTGTAGCCAAGGCTCATATGAAGGAGTTAAATCTCTTATACCAGCATCGAAGTGCTTGTTTGAGCCCGTAGAGAGATTTGATCAATCTGCAAACCAGATCTTCTTTTCCTTGTTCCTCGAAACCTTCTGGTTGAAGCATATATATTTCTTCATGAGGTCACCATGGAGAAAAACCGTCTTCACGTCCAGCTGCTCAAGAAGCAAGTCGAATGTAGCACATATTGACAAGGCAACCCTGATTGTAGTAAGTCGAACCACCATTGAGAAAATTTCGCTGAAGTCAATCCCTTCTTTCTAAGCATATCCCTTTACAACTAGTCTAGCACGGTAGCGCTCTACCTGGTCATCACCATTCCGCTTGATTTTATACACCCATTTGTTGCCAATGGGTTTCCGTCCTTGCGGTAATGGCACCAACTCTCATGTCTTATTTTTATGTAGAGCTTCCATTTCCTCTTGCATTGCTGAAACCCACTGACCCGCATCTGAATTATTCAGTGCTTCTTGGAAAGTGGTTGGCTCTCCATCATCCGTTAGAAAACAGTTTGCAAGATTGCTCTCTATCTCGTAATCTGAGTGCCAACTAGGCGGCCTACGCTCGCATGATGACCGCCAGAGATCCAGTACTTCAAATTCGTCTGGGTTGAGCTCTTCGTGCACCAGTTCAACTTCATAAGAATTATATTGCTCCAATTTTCATTTTACCGGTGTAGTCTTTGTCACGACTTTTGAACTGCTATCATTTTCGACTTGCTCTTGATCGGCATCCTCCAGGAAGCGATACCCCTTTACTCCATCAGCGTACCCCAAGAATAGGCATTTCCTGAACTTTGGATCCAATTTTGTCGTTTCTTGATTGTGGTACATCGCGTACGTTGAACTTCCAAATATATGGAGATTTGAATTGTCAGCAGGTGCACCAGTCCACATTTCCATCGGTGTCTGCATCTCTATAGCAGTAGATGGGGCCCGATTCACCACACAACAGGCAGTACAGACGCTTCCGCCAGAACTTCTTTTCCAGACCCGCAGTTCTCAACATAGCCCTTGTTCTTTCCAACAGGGTCATATTCAACCGCTCTGACACTCCATTCTGTTGAGGAGCGTACGCTGTTGTGAACTGTCTTCTGATGCTCGCTTCTTTGCAGAATGCAGTGAATTCTTTGCCAGTATATTCTCCTCCATTATCTGAGCGGAGACACTTGATTTTCCTGCCAGATTCAAGTTCAACTCGCGCCTTGTATGTTTTGAATGTAGGGAAAACATCGTTCTTTTTCTTGATTGGGTACACCCAGCATCTCCTAGAGTAGTCGTCTGTGAATGATACGAAGTAGTTGGCTCCTCCGAGGGATGGGACCGGTGCTTGCCAAACATCAGAGTGGATCAATTCTAGAATTTCTTTGCTTCTAGAATATGAAGTGGAGAACTTCAGGCGATGCTGCTTGCTCACAATACAATGCTCGCAGAATGGTAGCGACACCGTCGTGAGACCAGGAAGTAGATTCTTTTGCGCAAGAATTTTCATGCCTTGTTCAGACATATGACCAAGTTTCTTGTGCCAAGTCATCGTGGACGTCTCGTTTGAACTTGTCGTGACAACAGATGCTTGCCCTTCTTGCAGAGTCTCGCCCTTCAGCGTGTATAGATTTGCAGCTATCTTTTCTCCCTTCATCACCACCAGTGCTCCTTTGGAAACCTTCATGATCTTGTTCTCTAGTTCAATTTTGAAACTAAGATCATCAAGTTGCCCCACAGACAACAGATTTTTCTTCAAGCCCTCCACATGTCGTACAGCATGGATGGTAGGCACAGTGCCGTCGTACATCTTTATTTGGACAGTACCCACCCCGATAATCTTCAGCGCTTGGTCATTGTATCTGTAGACATATCCTCCAAAATTTGGCCCGTATTGATGAAACCATTCCTTTCGAGAGGTCATGTGGAAAGTAGCTGCTGAGTCCATGAGCCACACGTCGTCGAATTAATCTTCCCTTTTCAACAGTAGTGGTTGCAGCTTCACACACCAAGGCAATTCCATCGTCAGTAGTGTTGGCAGCATTTCCTTGGGCATTTGGATTTTTATTTAGATCCCAACAATCTTTCTTTAGATGACCTTTCTTGCCACAGTGGTAATATTTTATAGCCTTCTTATTTTTCGTAACAAAGTTTTGACGCTTTTGACTCCAACTTGGACCAGACTCTCCGGGTCTTGTCCGTTTTCGGCTCACATTTGGACCACGAGCTCCTGATCTTGGCCTCGACACCGTCAACGCTTCCGCCTGTTGGGACATTATCAACTTGTCTTCTTTGTTATTGCCCGACTTTCTTCTTCGAGAACTGCAGCTGCAATACTATCGAAGATAAGTTTTCCCGCAGCTTGGTTGTTGCTCATATTGATGACGAGTTGATCATAGGAGTCTGACAAACTTTGCAGTAGAAGCTCAGCACGTTCACTTGGCTCTAATTTGTAGTCCAAGTCTCTTAGTTGAGAGAACAAAGTGTTTAACTTGTTGATGTGCTCGGTCACTGAAGAAGATTCTTCCATTCGTAGCTGGTATAATTTTCTCTTCAAGAAAATTCGGTTGTGGACTTGACTTGATACAACTTCTCAAGATGGTCCTAAATTTCTTTCGAACTGGTTTTCTCTTCGACGCTTGATAATATATCATCTGCTAATGCCAGATGAATATTGGCGATGGTTCTTCCGCCTGTCTTCTTCCATTGACGTCACTTGTGATTGTTGTTTGTCTGCCAGTGATCACCTCCAGACAATTTTCTTTCAGTAAAATTGCCTTAACCCTCATTTTCCACAGTGAGTAGTTTCTCCCGTTAAACTACTCAATTTCATTTTTAGCTGCCATTTTTCCCACGTCGCTATCGTTGGAGAAATTCGACAGTCCAGCCAAATAGTACTGATCAGATAATTTGCAGAAAGGGTAGCGACCAGCTTTCTAGACAAAATTACCCTTCTAAGTAAATTCCCAGATGAGATCTGGTGGGGTCACAATGTGTCCCGCTGGGCACCAGCCACCTATACAGAACTTATTTACACGTCTATGCCACGACTTGCCAAAAAACTCTTCCGTAACGATAAACCTTTTCGATATCCTTTCTGTTGTGGAAGATCAGACAAAGCTGCAACCACATAGCATAATCGAAATATCAATCAGGGTTGGCTCTATACCGCTTGTTACGAAATGGACAGCGAAACGATATTGAAAATGACTGTTTGGATAAATAGAACACAAGAATTTACGTGGAAAACCCCTTTTTGACCTGGGTAAAAAACCACGGGCGGAGTAGAAATTTATTACTGTGGTAAAAACATGGGTTACAACCTCTCAATCTATAAAGGAGAAAAACACTCACTATCTCTCTTTATAGTCGGAGCAGATACCGAACAAACCCTCGATTTTTCTTTTCTACCTCTATCTTATTTTTTTCTCTCTAATTTTGGATACAATTTACAACATTAAATGACATGTATTTATAGGCAAATTCTAGCATGCCATATGTGAATTACTTAGCATTCCATTGTTTTATTATTATTTTTTGTTTTCATTTAACACATTTTAGCATACCTAGGTTGACGGGGGAACCTTGGATTTTCGATTTGATTCCTCGCTTGTTGTTCAACTTAGCTGCGACCTAATACTACATTTAATCGAGATTCCAAATTGAATGTCAATAGAAGTGAAGCTTTTCAGACTTCAATCTGCGTGTGTAAGAACGCCAGACAATGCAAAGAAGCATTGAAGATAATATGTTAGGACATAAAATGTTTAATATGTTAATTGCATTTGAGAAAGTTGCTACAGCATTGCATGGCTGGTCCTTTTTCAAGGTTGTCTGCCGGTCAAGTCAATCCATGGTTCTTTTGCTGTCGAGCTTCGCCGATCACTCCGTCCCAAGTCTATTTTTCATATGAATGATTTGTGCGTCTTGTTTTCCGCACACATTCTTTGTTTGTTGTCTCGCATTGTACCCATCAATTGCCCATACATGTTCCTATAAATTACATCATAGGAATGAAACATCTATACCAACAGTAAACGAGACCTTTACAGAACATAGCACACACTTACGCCAACGAATGTTTGCTGGGAGAATATCCCAGTCTGAAGGGAGACCTTACAGAACACACCACACTTACACCAACAGCTAACAAGATCGTCGCCCTCGTCGCTCCCCGTGCCTCGCCTTCCGTCGTCGTCCTCCGATGTCATGTCATTGTCGCTCACGGTTATTCGCCGTCAATAGCCTCTCGTCAATTTTTGTTTATATGGTGGTTTTTGTGTCGAGTGTCGTTGAAGGGAAACCAATCATGTTTTAATTGAGATTGGCGACGGTTGTATGCTCGTAACCGTCACCCATTCTTTTCCACTAATATAGGCAACAGTTGCCACACAAACCCTTGACTGTAATTTAAATGTTAAAATAATAGTCCCCAATGTTTGAGGCATGGGCGTTTCTGGTCCCCATGTTCCGAGGTGCCACTTTTAAAGTTCCCAGCTAACTGATTTGGACAATTTTGGTCCCTCTATTAATTTAATCGCATATTTAGACAAAAGTTAACACGTGAGAGCCCATGATCTCCTTTTACTCGACGTAGAACCTCATAACACATCTTCTTCGATTTAAACGCACATGAACTTCATTATACATCACATATAGGAAATGATCGACAATCTTGAAATGAGTTAAATGTGATAGGCAGTAATGCTCACGTGCATTTTAGTTGAAGAAGGTGATGATTCATGAGGTGTTAAGTCAAGCTAAAGGAGATCTTGTGCTCTTATGCGTTAAATTACATCAAAATTAGTGATTACATTAATCGGAGGACCCAAATGGTCCAAAATTGGTACAATTTGGGACTAAAAGTGGCACCTTGGAACATGGGGGACCGAAAACGCCCATGTCCAAACATCGTGGACTAAAAATGTCATTCTCCACTTAAAAAAATTATTTAGAAAAGTTATAGGCATCGGTTGTGTAAACAAAATCGTCGCCTATAAATGTGGAGAACTATAGGAGACGATTGTGTAACCAAAAACGTTGCACAAGATTGGCAAAAATAATGAAATGCCACCGCGTGTGCTATAGGCAACGGTTTTTGCTAAACCGACGCTCAAACTGCAAAGCGTATGCCCTTTCGTACTAGTGAATTATACCCGTTGAACCCAATCAAACAAACGACAGGCATAATTATTATATGACAAGAGTACATTGAATAAATAAGTTCAACTAGACAATTCTCATACAAACTCACATTACTAACACAATTGTGTTGCTTATAATGAATATTTGCAACAACATGAGGTAGAATGTTTCCCTAGAGATGATCTAGCAAAAGGTCCAAAGCCGAGAAGGCAGCAAAGGCGTGTAGAAGAAGAACTACAGAGGAGTGGAGGAATTTCATCTTTGGATTACCCATCGATCTATGCAGTTGTACCTTTATCATCGGCCGCAATTAAGGCTACTGAGGCGCCGCAGGCAAGGAGTGTACAAGTCTTTGTTCGTAAGGCATATTGCACCGATATTGTGCTTCTCAGTTAGCGGCATTCGTCCGTAAGATATAACGACTTAAACTTTTTATTTCTGTAGCGCGACGAAACAAAATCCTGTGAACTACATTCGTTGAACTTTAGGAGGTGAAGAACTCTGTTCATATATGTTGTGAGTGAATTCAATTCATGAGTAATTTATTAATATGTTTTGAAGAGTTACAGTAGTCATTTAGAGAGCAGTCACAACCATTCGGTTCCATTACTTAGTTTTTCAACACTTCAGTTATAGTACTTGCGCACTTTAGCCACATAAACCAGTATTACAATGTTAATTTATATATGTTAATTGGCGGCTATAAATCTCAACTTTTGAGTGGAAAGAGGAAGAGGGCTTCTTCCACTTCTTCTTCTGCTTCTCTCTCGACAGATTCCTCAGGTCGACGATTTCTTGAAGTTCTTTAACTCTTAAGCTTTTTTCATATTTGAAACAAGATCTGGGTAATGGAATTTGAACCTGAACCGCGTGATATCAACTCGGCCCGTGCTGGTGATCGTAGCATGATCAGGTAGGACATTCTTTACTTCCTTTTTCGGCGGTTACTCCTCAAACTAGGGTTTCTTTACTTCCTTTATTGGTCATTACTACTCAGTCTAACAACTAGGGTTTTCTTTACTTCCTCTATAGTTGATTACTACTCCAACTAGGGTTTTCTTTACTTCCTTATCATTAATTACTACTCAAACTATGTTATTTTAGAATATAATCGAAGTCCTGTATCAACTCGCAAACGGCGAAACGGGATTGCCATACTTTCAGCCGCTGGAACAATATCCAGAGCTGACCTTACTAACCATCCCCAATCATTGTAGTACTAATCTCTCACTCTCTCTCTCTATCTCTATTTGTCTGCTTGTGTTAATTGTAATTGTAAATGAAAATAAAGATAAAAACGCCACTGGAAGTTTGTAGAATCTCGGACTCCGTCACTACCGAGTTAATGAGAGCACAATCGTCCTACAATTTAAAAAAACATCGAGAACTGAGACAATTGTGTCCTTGTTAACTTGGCAGGACGAGATCCACGATTTTCGTAACACTCACATCGTTTATCTCAAGAAACAGAACAAATAATTGCTACCATGTATAATCGGTCGAACTTCTAATAGGGTGAATCTTCTTCGGCGACGGAGTAGAAGAAGAAGACTAGGCAGCTTCCGCCGACATCGGCGGCTATACATCTCAATTTTTAGTGGAAAGAGGAAGAGATCTCCTTTCTTCTTTTGCTTCTCTCTCAACAGATACCTCAGGTGAGTTATTAGGGTATTATTTATAGTATTAATCTCTCACTACCTCCCCTCTCTCTCTCTCTCAGTCATTTTGTCTCTCTGTGTTAATTGTAAATGGAAATGAAAATAAAGATAAAAACGCCACTGGAAGTTTATAGAATCTCGGACTCTGTCACTGCCGAGTTAATGAGAGCGCAATCATCCTACTATTTTGTAAAAAAATCGAGAACTGAGACAATTGTGTCATTGTTAACTGGGCAGGACGAGATCCAGGATTTTCGTAACACTCACATTTGTTATCTCAAGAAACAGAACAAAGAACTGCTACCATGTATAATTGATCAAACATCTGATCTGGTGAATCTTCTCCGGCGACGGATAAGAAGAAGACGAGGTAGCTTTGGTCGATATTGGCGGCTATACATCTCAACTTTTGAGTAGAAAGAGGATGAGGGCTCCTTCTCTTCTTCTTCTTCTTCTTCTTCTTCTTCTTGACCGATTCCTCAAGTGAGTTATTAGAGTATTATTCATTTCATTTATTTCTCAAGGGTCTCAAACTGTGAATGATTCAAAATGCTGCAACTATAATATTGTGGGTCGTCGACGATTTCTTGAAGTTCTTTAACTTAGTAATCTTTTTTATATTTGAAACAAGATATGGATAATGGAAATTTGAAACTGGACTGCATGATATTAACTCGGCATGAGTTGGTGATCGTTCATCACGATCAGGTAGGGCTTTCTTTACTTCCTTCATCGGTGATTATTTTCTCAAACTAGGATTTTCTTTACTTCTTTTATAGTTAATTACTACCCCAACTAGGGTTTTCTTTACTTCTTTTATAGTTGACTACTGCTCAAACTGTGTTATTTTTAGCATATAGTCGAAGTCCAGTATCAACTAGCAAACGGCCGTCCGGGATCACCATACTTACGACCGTTGGAATGATATCCAAAGCTGACCTTACCAACTATCCCCAATCATTTATAAATCTCTCTCTCTCTCTCTCTCTCTCTCTCTCTCTCTCTCTCTCTCCTTCCTTTCATTTGTGTGTGTTAATTACAAGTGAAAATGAAAATAGGGATAAAAATGCCACTGAAAGTTTACGAGAATCCCGGACTCCATCAATGCGGAGTTAATGAGAACGCAGTCGACCCACTATTTTGTTAAAAATCGAGAACTGGAATGATTGTGTCCTCGTTAACTTGGCAGGACGAGATCCATGATTTTTGTAACACACATTTGTTCATCTCAAGAAACAGAACAAATAATTGCTACCATGTATAATAGATCGAACCTTCGATCTAGTGAATCTTCTCCAGCGGCGGAGAAAAAGGAAGACGAGGCAGCTTCCGCTGACATTGACGGCTATACATATCAACTTTTTGAGTGGAAAGAGGTTTGAGTGGTAGCAATCATAATTTTCCTAAAATTTATTTACGTTTCGAGTATAGGTGTTTCTTTTTTCTCATAATATCAGGAAAGTAGTTGAAAAGGAATGAAGTTAATCGATTTCGAGATTAATTCAATATTTGGCTTATAAAATCCCCAATTCTCAAGCCCTACTTTACAAATCCCCATGGACCACCTCCCCAATCCCGTCCGATCACGGAGCTCCCAATCCGCTTCACCGTCTCAGTCCGTGTCGGCGTCGGCGTCTGTGTCAGCCACATCATCTCTCCACAAGCGAAAGCTGCCACCGTCCGACGATCTCGACAGCGTCAGCGTCCTCGGCGCAGAAGATTCCGAAGCAGATTCTGATTCCGACGAAGAAGACGATTCGTCCATAAGAAATTTCACTGCTTCAAGACTCGATAAGAGTAACACGAAAGTTAAAGCAGCAGCCTCCGTGAAACCCGAGGCCACTGCGACTGACGGGGTAAAAGACATTAACGCCAGCAACGTTGGTTCCAATAACAATAGCAATAGTTTATCGGGAAATGCTGCGGCGAATGGAGGTGCGACAGGGATTTTGGTGAAGGAGGACGTTGTGAAGGGTATTTTTACCGACAATATACAAACGAGTGGAGCGTACAGTGCCAGAGAGGAGGCTCTGAAAAGAGAGGTTTTTTAATTTGTTACCATTGTTTTTCTTTTTCTGTTTATGTCTTTTAATTATCTCGAAGTATAAATATTTTTGGGCTTTGGGATTTTGTTTTAGGAATATTAAAAATACGCAACGGATGGGGTTTTGTTCATGCTGTCATATATGCGTTGAATCTGAACATGCAAAGTGAATGATAGTACTTGCTTGGATCGTTTTAGTATTACTTGATTTACCTTAACTATAGCAGGCAATGCAGTGATTGATACTTCATCATATGACATGCTACATACCATATGCTTGCTTGCATCCCATGTTTCTGTATTTATTCTATTTCAGAAAATCTATTTACACATGCATCTCATGCAGCATTGGCAATTCCTGGTCTATATAGTTGCTGTATCCTTCCATTGTTTTATCTGTGAAAGTTTGACCCAAAACTCCACAGGAAGAAGCAGGAAGGTTGAAATTTCTGTGTGCGTCGAATGATGGTATAGACCAACATATGGTCTGGTACATACATATACATCTCCCTTCTCTCTAACATTTTATTGAATTGAAGTCGTTACGATAGAGCAAAATTATCTGCCAGATATTTTTCATCGTTTTGTTCATTTCTTCGTTACTGATCAGTACCTGTTTGTGTGATAGTGGAAAAATCTCACTTATATGTTTCTCTTGTAACTACAGGCTTGTAGGACTGAAAAATATTTTTTCGAAGCAGCTTCCTAATATGCCTAAGGAATACATTGTCCGCCTTCTAATGGACAGGTATGCATATGAAAAATAGTCTGACATTGTTTTAGGTAAAAGATAAATTTTTATCAGTTCTTGATTGAAAGGTGCACTAGCTAGTTTCCACTTCCGGTCATAACCCTGGGATGCTATTCTTATTTACTGAGACATCAGTTGAGCCTTTTGTTTTATGTTCGAACTTCTCATGTTCTCTTATTAATTCATCTTGCAGAAACCATAAATCTGTGATGGTTATCAGAAGAAATATTGTTGTGGGTGGTATTACGTATAGACCATATCGCAGGTACCAGTGACCTCGTGTCATGCTTACGTCCTCTGACTGTCATAACATATGCTAATCTGCTTAGTTTGTTCTAATTCATTGAGGGCTTTGGCTTGCCTACTCACTTGAGTATAACCCAAGTCCACTCATTGTGTGACATGTGGCACTAATATATATTAAATTGCACGTAAAAATGGTGGTGTATCAACATGGTAGGGGTAGTGTGTAAGAAGAACACGTGTTAAATAATTAGTGGACTTGGGGTTATACCCAAGTGCGTAGGCAAGTCAAAATCTTCATTGACATCAAACGGGTTGATGTTTTCATTTTTCATTTGCTTGTTTATATTGATGGATGGAACTAAGTGTACTCTGTTCTCAATCATATCATATCTTGGTAGGTGTTAATGTTAATCTGAGTTGTGGTTTTTATGATGTAAAATTTGACCAATGCGTTAGCATACTCAACCCAACTAGATGTATTACATGGCTTCCAGCCATTATAATGTTATTATGAATAAATACCGCCTCTCTAGAACTTCCGTAACATGCCAATATACATGTAGCCAAAAGTTTGGGGAGATAGCTTTTTGTGCAATCACTGCTGATGAACAAGTTAAAGGCTATGGCACAAGACTTATGAATCACTTAAAGCAGCATGCTCGTGATGAGGATGGCCTAACACATTTCCTTACATATGCTGATAACAATGCAGTTGGTTACTTTGTCAAGCAGGTGACATTACATTCATCGATGCTCTAGTTATTAGTAAACAACTTGTGTTTTCCCCCATATTTCTTTCTTACTTTTTTCCTTCTGTCTTTTTTATTTTTGCTCTCCTTTTTGTACGGTAGCTCGCCCCTTCATTAACCACTAAGAGTGGTCTTTGGTAGCATCAGCTACAATATTCGAACTACTTGAATGATATTTTCTAAATATAATAAGATGTTACACCAATTTGATGTTTCTAATATTTGTATATTGCATATATATTTTTCTTTCTAGGGCTTTACCAAAGAAATTTATTTGGAGAAAGAACGATGGCACGGGTAACTTTATAATTTAATTTTACTATTTGATCACTTTTTAAGAGCGCTTCTGTAACATGAAGTTTTGTTGATCTTAAAATTTTTGTGAATTCTATTTCATCACAAACAATGTTGATAAATATCAATAACGTCCCTGTATTTAGCTAACCTATAACTTCTGTTAGCCGTCTAATAATGCATGTCTTTTTACGAGTTCCTTGTTGATATTGTTATCTCTTTTGCAGTTATATTAAAGATTATGATGGAGGAATCCTTATGGAATGCAAAATCGACCCTAAGCTTCCCTATACTGATTTATCAACTATGATACGCCGTCAGAGACAGGTTAATGATTTTTGCCTTGGTTATTTGATATTTTCTATCCAACAAGTAGGCTTAGGATTTAAGAGCCAAGTTTATCTATATAGATTTCTTGATTCTGTAGTTTATCTGTAATCTGCAATTATTATGTGGCAAGTGCTCCTGATGCAAACAAAGGAAAGTGAATTCAATTACATATCTCTCTCTCTCTCTCTCTCTCTCTCTCTCTCTCTCTCTCTCTCTCTCTCTCTCTCATATCATTGGGGCTCTCTTTTTTTTTTTCCATCTCAGGCAATAGACGAGAAGATTAGAGAGCTGTCAAATTGTCATATCATATACGCTGGAATTGAGTTTCAGAAGGTATATTCTCCTCTCCATTTTTCGGAATTCGGGCTCCTTATTCATATCATATACGTTTTGATGTTTTTCTTCGTGACACTTAATCCGTCATGTACTGACCACATTATTTCTGGATGTACTGACCACATTATTTCTGGGTTCCATTCTTTGCGTAACAAACTATTATTCGTAGTGTTTCAAACATGTTCAAAGAAATAGATTATCCATTGGAATCATATATTGTTTTGCTCAAGAGCAAAAGACTTTCAATTACTGGAGACAACTTCTTACTTTTCAGAAAGAAGCTGGTGGTCCCAAGAAGATGATCAAGGTAGAGGACATACCTGGCTTAAGTAAGTCTTTCCTTTATCATTCATGTTTGACCATTTTTTAAAACAAGTTTAGCCTTTACCGTACGATTGTTCATTGTGATTTTTACTGGTCGTTATTTCAACGACTGCTGTTTAGTTTCATATTACTTTCTCGTGGTTACCTTATCTTGATTTGAATTTTGCATGACCTACAACAGAAGATGCTGGCTGGACACCTGATCAATATGGCCATTCTCAAATAAAATTTATGAGTTCATCAGCCGATGCTGTGGCACATCAAAAGTCATTGACTGCATTCATGCGTTCGCTTGTTAAGGCAAGTCACAGTACTATTTACCATCTTCTATTGAATATTGAAGGCAATTCACACGGTATTCCGATTGGTTTACCATTCTTCCAACTATTGTAAAATGTATCTTCAAAAACTGTTGCTTAAGGCTTCGATCTGCCTGCAAAAGAAAAATCATTCAAAATAAGGAGAGTAGCTGCTAGTAACAGTTAGCTGCTTCAGTATTACCAATATCAACATTTAAAATGAGTAACCTATTGCTGGTGTTACTCCTTGGTTCCCAAGAACTTCTCTTTTATTTAGTGTTATTATTTCTCACTATACCAATATTGTGATATTTGAGCAGGTGATGCACGAGCATCCTGATGCCTGGCCATTCAAAGAACCTGTCGATGCCCGCGATGTGCCTGATTATTATGACATCATTAAAGATCCAATGGGTAGATTTTTCTTTATTTATTGTCTTATTTTGTGTAATTCGTACTTGTAAACTATAATTTTCCTGCTTTAAACTCCTCGACGCAAGCCCAAAAATCATCACTGACAATTTCAACTGCATTGTCTGCTACAGATTTGAAAACCATGTTGAAGCGAGTAGAGTCCGAGCAATTCTACGTGACCTTTGAGATGTTCATGGCTGATGTTCGGAGGATGTTCTCAAATGCGCGCACGTACAACTCTCCCGACACAATTTATTATAAATGCGCAACAAGGCATGATTTGCTTCCACCTTCTCTCTTTGATGCTTCTCTAGTTTTAGCTATTAGTTAGTATTATAGATAACCTTGTAAAATTACTCAGCTATACCTCATAGCATTGAGTCCCATTCATAGTTGAAAAAGAGAAGCCTAGGGCTATATTTAACTATGGTTAGAGGGAGATCTTGTTTGAGATTTCGTTTGCCTGGGTAAAGTATATTTAACTATTGTCATCCCTCCGTTGTTATTGCTACTGCGTATGAGATTTCGTTTGACTGGGCTAAGTATATTTTTGCAGGTTGGAGTCACATGTCATGAGCAAAGTTCAACTTGGTCTTCAGAGTGGAACCAAGATTCAGCCATAACCACTACCACTCTTTTATTTCCTCAAGGTAGTATGGTAGATGGTAGTGATATATATGTATTATGCTACTTACCCTCGTATCACAATCGAAATTGTTTACATATTCGATAGAACTCATAACTTACGCTGAGCTGAACTGAGTTCAAAGAGCGTATCTGTAATCATCCATTTCCTTGCAAGTGTAATCATGGTTTTAACTCTTCCAAGAACATGTAAGGAATTAGAAATCTTACAAACGATTTATTTAAGGGATAATTTTATGCCAGGCCCGGTCAGAATTTAAAATTAGTAATCAAGCCCTGTCAGAATTTTTTTTAGTTTTAAGGATTCAATTTTTCTTAAATTTAGGGAAAAGGGACTGAAACTATGTTTGACGAAAATACCATTAATAAAGTGATTTCTGAATGGATATTTGATGTCAGTTTTATGTTATACAATTATACTGATTTGTTACCTTGATTTCTGAATGGATATTTGATGTCAGTTTTATGTTACACAATTATACTGATTTGTTACCTTAAAAACCGTAAGTGTTACTTTAACGTTATAAGACGTTACTTATCGCTAGTAAAATGTTATTAACAGACATATTTATTACATTGGACTATCAATCTCCATTTTTCACACTGATCGAGCACAGTCGATTGTTAACGTCTTGTTTTTTTTTTCATAAGTATTGATGTGGTATTTTGTGTAGCAGATCTGTTTCGATAATATTTGGCATCGAACTGTTTTCACATAAAATCGAAGTGTTACTTAAATTATCTAAAGTGGTACTAAAGTACAGGATCTGTTACTAAATAAACAATAAAAGTTACTCTGTTTTCCATCATGTGCTATTACACCTAAACCGTAAACCCTAAGCCCTAAACCTGGCGCGTCGACCATTAGTGTTCTCCTATAAAAGATCGAATCGTTAGCTTTTCGATCTTATTACACGTTTTGAGATTGAAAATTGGTAATCTATTATACGAGCATTGCTCCCTACAATGATGAATTTTATGTCTAGGGAAATATGGGGATGGTCGGGTGGAGGATTCAAGAAGGGTTCAAGAAGGTTTCATTGAACCCTTCTCAGGGTTCAAAATAGAGGATCACGGGCAATCGAAACGCTAATGATTACTCAGTTTTCTGTTGAAAAAAAGCACTTCCTCTCATTTTGATAACAAACAGTCTTGTATTTAGTACCATATGGTGTCTATTTAATAACAAATGATATCGCAGAAGTAACACATCATTAAAAAACAATATCGAACCCTAAACCATAAACCTTATATGACAATTATAACAGTTTTGTGCTGAAAAACAAAACATTTCCTTTCATTTGGATAACAAACATTCTTATATTGAGTACTACATGGTGTCTATTTAGTAACAAATGAAGTCGCAGATGTAACACATCATTCAAAAATCAATAACACATTAACAAATGATGTTGCAGGAAGCGGTATTATTTTTGAATGATGTGTTACTTCTCATCATTTGTTACTAAATAGACTCCATATAGTACTCAATACAAGACTATTTGTTATCCCAATGAAATGTGTGTTTTCTTTCAGCGCAAAACCGTTATAATTGTCTGGAAACTTGTTAGCGGATCATTTAGGTATCCAACGTAATTTCGGCATATGTCAGGATTAAATATGTCTTTTCGCATCATTGTAGGGCCTGATCGCTGAATTTTTTGAAAAGTTATTCCTTAATACTAAAGCCCATTGTAGTGGGACCTGAAACCAAATCCAAACATCTTAATAAGGCGTGAACTTGAATTAGCCCTTTATTTAACTATTTAAAGAAAGTAACAAATGCCAGTAACTGAGCTGCTTGCAACATAGCTGAGGTCGCGGCCACAAATCTCTCCGTTTTTCTAACTCAAGGTAACAAACAACTTAGTGGAATTTGTGCTTGGAAAAGACGATAGAGTTTAATTAGTGAATCAATCAATGATATATTGCGCTTATCATGATTGATGGTCATACTATTACACACCTCATTTTTTTCTTTTTCAGAATTTTTACACCAAAGAGAGTCTAAATTTTAAAATTACATCCCCATCTAAGAATTTTTCTTTCATCGAATTGGAACATAAAAAAGAAAAAGGAAACCCCCTTTACATTTTTTCTTTCTTTCTTTCTTTCACTGTGTGTATGACAAACAAAGACGATCTTCTTTCTATTGGCAGCAACCTCCTAAAAAGCCCTTAGCTTCAGACCCTTTCATAATCCTCAGCCTCTTGCAAGAATCAACAAACATATCCCAGGGAACATCTCCAACCAACATAAGATCTCCATCTTTGTCTTGATAAGCTGGGGCATGCTCTGATCCATCGTACCCTTCCCTCTCAGAGTAAACACCTATGGCGCACTTGAACATGTCCCTCAACGCCGTTAGCAGATCAGCGTAGCTCTTATAGCACTTGAGATCTATCTTCCTCAGATATGGCGCACCATCCATGCTCACTTTCACGTAAATCCCAGCACACCCATTATCATATTCTGATGTTTTTGATTCAGATTTATCTCCTACGATGCTATTGGTCAGCGCATTTTTCCTGTATGATCTAACTGGAGGCCAGCCAATCACTTGCGCCCTGGAAGAAGATAAAAAGAACACAACGAAAAATGAATAACTCACAAGTCTCTTCTAAATAATGCATATTAAGGGTTTTATTACTGTGTATATTACATAGATATTTGAACTTACTTCGGAGGAGGGCCACCGCAAGATGCTCCGTGTTCTTGAATCACTTGGGCACATGATTCTCCGACCAAGTCCGATGAAGATCTCTTCTTTTTATTGTTACGATCATCGTGGTCAGCTCCAGGCAAGCCTAACCTTAGTTCGGTTGCCTTGAGGTTTAGGTGATCGTTGTTGAAATTGGGTTTAGCCATTTGAAAGACGTTCTTTTCTATAGCTCGGTTGAATATCAAGCTTTATATAGATGCCTTAAAGAAGATCAATTCTTTTTTTTATGAGTGATGCTTTCTTGGGAATTGTTTTGTGTAGATTTGGTGAAGGGATATGAGGTTTTATATAAGGGGGGATGATGATGATTCATGAATATTGTAATAAGGGTTTGGACAAGCTAGTGGAATTTCATGGCTAGAAGGGTCCACTCGACCTTGGTATTTATTAATGGAAATGATGTGGTGTGTATAAAATTCAATTTAGAATAAATTAATCTGGATATCAAGTGGTAAGATAAATTTCTAAAAAAAAATTGGATATAAGACATCTCCGATTGTGTACTGAAAAATGCAAAATAATATTCTAAAATCATTTCAACCGAACCGAAAATGAATCTCAAAATAGATTTTGTACTTTCTCCCCTCCAATAAACGCATAGACGTGTTTGAATGTATACGATCAGTTTCATATCTAATAATTATATTTAAAATCAGTTTATTTGTTTTCATAATAAACATCCTTATAGAAAATAAAGAATAAATAAAAATATATAAAAACTAAGTGAAAAGTTTATTAAATTATAAAATTTTACTAGCAATATTTTTGAATTTTTAAATGTAATATAATATTACAACGTTATTTTTGTTTAAGCTATAAATCAGTGGGCAGTATTGAAAAGTTTAAAAGTTCGTGTAGAAATGAATATTTTGAATATAGTCATATGAGCTTGAGAATGAGTTTAACGATTGGAAAATGATTAATGCATTGTGAGTTTGAGAACGAGGCTGAGTTGGGAGCGATAGGAGATGCTATAAGACGTTTTTTAATCGACTACGAGGTTTTCCAACTCGCTGTGTATTTACAATTTAGCAGGGCCGGATTTGGGCCTGTGCATCCAGGCCTACAGCACAGGGCCACAAATCCGGCCCAGTGTATATGTGGCCACATTTGTCTCTTTATTTATTTTAAAAGCTAATATTTCTGGCCCATATCCACAAATTAACTACGTGGGCCTTAAATATTATAAAAGTATTTTAAAAACTAATTTTTTCTGGCCCATAACCCATATAAATTAATAATTATGGGCCTTAAAAATTATAAAATTATATAAATTTATAATTAGTTATAAGTTATATTTATTTAGGGCCTCTCTATGGTATATCACTGCCACCTAAATTGAAAAACCGGTCCTGCAATTTATTCTTATCAAATTGAATCTGCAATTTAAATATAGTAGTAATGCATAAAATCCATTTATCGGTGGTAAACCCATTCTACACCCAATTAAAATTGCAACGCGCGTGCGCGCGACACGAATTTATTGAGATTGCAAAGTGTTGTGGGGACATGTGTTCTACTAGACAGATATGTTTGTCTCCTAAAAGACCAACACTCTTCTACTATCATAAGAGGCAGCAGTGCGTGGGACAACTTCGGCCGTCGATCTTCGTTCTTCGTACGGACGGCTCAGATGAGGTGCTGAGTGGTGGTTGCATGTTAATTACATGCTTTGCAATAGATTAGTTTAATTGGATTCGTTTAACGAGGCTGATTATGGGGGGAAATAATTTAAAGCATCCCATGTGATGTGTGGGTCAAAGTTATTTAAACCTTGTCGGTTGCTATTAATGGGACCCGACAATTAACATGATAATATCACAGGGACCCAATTTCACAAATCGATGTTAAATAGGTGGTAAAAGGAAAACATTATTTAGGCATGGCATGTGAAAGTGGAGAGGAGCCAACTCATTTAAGAATCTTCATCCTCAATTCTCTTCAAGGATGCAAATCTCATCTCACATACTATATTGATAGAAATTTTCGAGAAACCCCAATTGAGTCGGCATGGCCTTGGGGCCCAAATAAATAGAATTTTAACACGTAATGTATTTTTTGAGCATATATTTTTTTATCAATTATGAGATATTGGGCCATAAATAATGGCTCCAAAATCCAAATATGAGACACTGAATTTGTGGACTAGGTGGATCAACTCCCACCTCCCACAATTTTTTGAGTTGCCTCATGCGGTCATATCCCATGACTATCGTGTTTGGTAAATTTGGGACGTGTTTACCAATCCTGAAGATCTAGTCTGATCCACGAAATGTGCGGCGTAAGCCCATAGCTGGTTGAATGGCGATACACCAGACTTGTCGAAACAACCATAAAATGAGGGCCCCAAAAATTTTGTGATCCTAGTGGGCCAGGATGCCGAGGCTCAAATCGAGCCCGTCAAGTCGTTACCACCCACAATACAATAGATAAAGGCGAATCAAGAAGATTAAATACTAAAAGACTTTTGATATAAAAACTCAGAAAATAGTCACGGTACAAATACGCACGACTACATGCGAAAAGAATAATTCATAAAGAAATAAAATTGCATAGGAATAGGTTGAAATTAGGGGTGATAAATAGGTCGGGTTGGGTCACATTCGGGTTCAATCCCTTTAATAAACAGGTTGAAAACTTCAACACTGACGACCTAACATGTTTACTTAAACGGGTTGAAATACCAAACCCTAACACGATCTACTTTTACCCAAATATAACCCCATTAACCCGCCAACCCGAAATAAAAAAAAAAAAGAAAGAAAAAATAACTAAATAGACATAATTATAAACCCAAATAAAAAAAAACAAACAGTTGTTTTTTCTAAGAATCAACAATAATGAAAATGTTAACTCAAGCCTGCTATTTTCGGGTGCGGTTCGTGTCGGGTTGGTTTTTAGCAGCCTCGCACAATATATATAATTTTATATGTAAGAATGTAGCAGAAATAAATATGGTAAGAGAAACAGCAGGTGAGTGTATAAACATATGTCCATCAATATAGGCGAATCAGCAAGCACCAACACAAACTGTGAACGTAGATCGCATACACACCATGAACTTGCTCATCAACTTAACCATTTATTTCTTTTGAAGCGCGTACACAAAGGTTATCTCAACATGACACTATACACGCGCACACACGCACGTGACTTTAAAAAAAAAAAAAAAAAATCCTACAATATTGAATATTTTTAATGGAAGTATTAGTTATTTTGTTAAACGAATAGAAATTCTTAACTCTAATTTGGCATGGTTAGTAATAGATCGACGTCGCCTAATGCATGGACTAAATTGAGAACGACGTACACGTTTTGTTTAGATAAATGTAGGGCCCGACCACACGTGAGGGTTTTAATTAGAGTATTTAGTAAAGTTTGACTTTGCTAATTGGTGGTGGCCTATTTACTTATTTATTATAAGGCCCCTACGAACGAACGAGGGATATCAAGTTGTGTCAATGTCCCACCTATTAGAAATTGTTAATGGTTTGAGTTGAGATGTGACGATTAATTAGGAATTGAACCAAAAATTCACCATTGGTCCGAACCCAGAAATAAAGAATTGAAACCTTGAAAGACTTGGAGAAAAAGAAGAATTATGTAAGGAGTTTGTCTTCAACTGATGCGCCAAATGGGCGAGTCATATGACTTTGAATCGATTTGAACTTGTTAATTATCTTGATCTGGGTGGACGTGCTACGAGTAGGGGTGTTCAAATTAACCGAAAAACCGAAAAAAACCGACCGAACCGTAAAGAACCGAAACGAAAAGACCGAAACCGAAACAACCGAACTGAATTTTAAAAAACCGAACCGAACCAAATTAAAATGGTTCGGATATCGGATTAAGCATACGTAAAACCGAAAAAACCGAAAAACCGAATTGAAATTATCATACTACATTAAAAATAGAAAAATATCAATAATCATTTGTTTTTATCTCATAACATAGACAACAATTAAATATAATTTCATTGGTATACTTTTTTGCATTTTTAGGTGAATATTTTCCTCACCAATCAAATACTATTTTTCTCCCAAATAATTTATAGTATCTTCAGATGAATGTTTTTACATTTTGGAGATTTTGTTCGAGTTTTTTTTTTTTTTTTCGGACCTTTGAATTATTTTGCTACATGTCACGTTCCATAAATTTTCTTTGTTTTTTTAATAACCATAAATTGTTTTATGTATTTTCATCTCATAAGATTTTTTTGTTGATAGTAAATTCCTAACCGAAAAACCGAACCGAATTATAAAAAACCAGACCGAACCAAATTAAAATGGTTCGTATATCGGATTAAGCATACGTAAAACCGAAAACTGAAAAACCGAACCGAAATTTGAAAAAACCGAACCGAACCGACCGATGAACACCCCTAGCTACGAGATGAGACACATATCTAGCCTAATAAAAAAAGGAGGATATGGGCCGTATTTAGAAGATTGTTTATTTTTGTGGTAGAGCTTTCGTTCCTATATAAGGAGGGACTTCCAACGAAATATAGCCCACAACAGTTTAAGCCCAACAGAGGTTAGAAGAAGACGGTCACTTCTAGAAGAAAGAAAAAAAGAAAATTCTCAATCAGTGTAATGTTAAGCCTCGAAAATGTACGAGCATATTCATGGTTCGCTGTAACAGGAACGGATGAGGGAACGGACATGAGCGTTCCAGTTCCATTGCATTTTTGCGAAACGGATTTTTTTTAATGTCCAAAATAATTAAATAATTGACTTTAATGATATAAAATAACATAATAAAGTTGTTATAATTTAGTAAATATAAATGAGTGCCTTAACAACTATGAACAATGAGGTTAATATCGAATATTATACAATCGCGTTTAACAACAAATATTATTACAGAAACTTAATCAATACGATGATAATATTTGAGTCATCAACACGATGATAATATCAAAATCATCGATAATTAGTGCTAAAATGGGACGTATTTGATGATCCATAACTTTGTCTGCCGTATCTAGCACTAGAACTACCATATGATCCCTCGTTAGATCCCAACCAGCTATTAGATGATTGACCTGAGTAGTCAATATCGCGATATGATATTTGCACCGGCATTTGATGATTTCTTCCTGAGTGGAGACTATTTATGTGCTCATGTAGTCTCAAGTATCTTTCGAAAGCTTTGGTTGAATAAGAATAATTATCGCCACTCGAAAACCCCACCATCTTGATAGATGTCGGCGTTGTTCATCTATTCCTGGACGATACCATGATCAATGTCTTGAGTAACATAACAAATTTCAGCTCCTTGAGCCCAAGACATACCACTTTATGCTGGTTTGATTAATTTCTATTGGCAATATAATATCAAGTGGATGACCTAGGAGTAATAAGGCGAATCCCACAAATTATGGAGTGATAAGGGGGATTAGGTCAATCCACTAATTGTGGAGAAATAAGGCGATATCAATCAGAAGATTTAGTCGCAAAGGTTATGGATGGTATCAAGGATCCCAAATAGTAATATATTCTCTTACATATGGTAGTCTGGTCAATAAGGAAAAGATATCTCTCTATTTAGTGCTCATTATTATGATTGATTGTGATTGATTCTGCTACGATGTACTCTATATATATGCTCATCGCTTGTAATAGTCTCAAGCCATCAGTCAATAAAATATTTATTAGTCTTTTCTCGATTTCAGTTTTTCTCTTGGTATCAGAGCCTCTTCACCATGGCTTCCCTATCTCTAAACGTTGGTAACTTCGTCACGCTAAAACTCACCCCAACCAACTATCCATTGTGGAGAGAACAAGTATTAGGCTTGGCAGAAAGTCAAGACCTAGTTCATCACCTCGAAAAAGACAACCCAATTCCATCCAAATTCACTACACAAAATCCACAAGCCTCAAGCTCAGAAACAACACCCATCAACACAAAAACAACACCAACTCCAACAAAAGAATTCATTACATGGCAAAAGTCTGATCGTCTCCTTCGTGGCTGGATTATTGGGACTCTGTCCGAAGAGGCCCTTGAACTTGTCATAGGGTTAGACACATCAATTGCAGTCTGGACTGCACTCAAAGAAGCCTACGCGCAAGACTCTCAAGAGCGAGAATTCACACTACGACAACAATTAACCTATTTGCGCAAAGATGAAAGCAAATCTGTTGCGGAACACATACGGACCTTCAAAGGGTTATGCGACAATCTTGCCGCAATCGGAAAGCCAATCCCAGATCAAGAAAAAGTATTTTGTCTTCTAACAAGCCTTGGACCTCAATATGAAACTTCATAACAACAATGCTGAAACCCCCACGACCGACGTATGCTGAAGTTGTTTCACAGTTGCAGAGCCTAGATCAACGCCGAAGCTGGTTCTCAAATCAATATGATACTTCGCTCACAACTCTCACACCGCATCTAGCCTTCTACGGACATCAACAGACGACAAACTTCAAGCCAAAAAATCCAACTAACCAGTTCAATTCTGTGGGCCGTGGTTTCCAAGCACAACAGTCTCGTAGCCAACCCCAAGGATATCCCAACACACAACGCAAGCCGCCTCCACCTGGACAACGTCGAATGACTACTGCGGAGAGAGAACTATACCGTGATGCAATTTGTCAATATTGCGATAAGCCAGGTCACGTTGCAAAAATCTGTTGGTGGTTACTGAAGAAAGAAGATCAGAATAAGGAAATCCCACAGGCACTAGCGGCGCTCACACTCGACAACTCCGTAATTGATACAGAATGGACATCAGATACCGGCGCTTCTAATCATATGACCGGAGAACCAGGTATGTTAAAGAATATCCATAAATATAACGGATGTGACTCGATCGTTATTGGTGATGGATCCTCGTTACCATAACAGGTATTGGTAATTCCTTAATTAAGCAAAAAGATAAAACTTTACCGCTCGATAATGTTCTTTTTGTTCCAGATCTTAAGAAAAATTTGCTTTCCATCAGTCAACTTACATCTGAGTTCCCTGTTAATTGCGAATTCTCTAACACTAATTTTTGTGTAAAGTCACGGAGCACAGGTCAACCACTCATAATAGGGACACGCAAGGGTAATTTATACGTCCTGTCTAATGAGCCAGAAGCGCATTTTTCTTATCGTTTCAAATCTGACACATCAGACATCTGGCATCAACGTTTGGGTCATCCGCAATCATCTGCTGTTCATTTATTAAAGAATAAAGGTCTTATTGATGTCGTAGGGTCTTCGAAAAGAAATCATTCGTGTGATAGTTGTCTATTAGGAAAGTTAAGCAAACTACCATTTAGTTCATCTGAGCACTCAACTTCTGATATTTTTAATAAAATACATTGTGATCTTTGGGGTCCTGCTCCTGTTTTATCTATTGGAAAATTTCGTTATTATGCATGTCTAGTCGGTGATTTTTCAAAGTATACTTGGATTATTCCTTTAAAAAATAAATCTGATTTTTTTACTACTTATTTAATATTTGAAAAATACGTTGAGCGACAATTTAATAAGAAAATCAAGGTCTTCCACTCAGATGGCGGGGGTGAATTTGTTAATTCTCAATTATCATCTCACTTTCTTACCACATGAATTGTTCATCAAATCTCATGCCCCTATACCCCAGAACAAACAGGTATGGTTGAACGACGACATCGTATTATACGAGAACTAGGTATGACGATGTTATTTCACAGTCATGTTCCACTGTCTTTATGGGTAGAAGCCTTTTCAACAGCTGTTTTTCTTATTAATCGTCTTCCTTCATCGTCTCTTATGTCTGAAACACCATATTTCAAATTGCATGGAACTTATCCTGACTATAGTTCTCTTCGAGTATTCGGTTGCAAATGTTTTCCATACATATGGGACACGAAAAATAATAAGTTTGATCCTAAATCTGTTTTATGTGTTTTTGCAGGATACAGCGAAAAACATAAAGGATATAAGTGTTTTCATCTCTAGTCGCAAGTTTATTATTTCTCGACATGTTGCCTTTGATGAAAATGATTTTCCTTTCAAATATAATAAAAAGTCTCCTACGAACTCCCACGTTCATAATTTGTTTGACTCATGGCTAACTTCTCATGTTAGTTCTGAATCAGGTATGACCTCACAGGATAATATCTCACATCCTAACTCTAATATCCCTCTCCCAGTGACTGTTACAGATGCTTCACAAGGTGACCCAACGCCATCCCCTGACGATATTATTGATGAAACCACACCTGCATCTGGCGAGTCCTTAGCACCTGATCTAACAACTCCTTCAGATATGCATGTAACCGATTCCACAACTATATTGTCTGAGCCGCACCCCAGCCCTCCATATCAACAGCATCATATGACGACCCGCTCTCATCATGGTATTTTTAAACCAAATCCTAAATATGCATTGAACGTTTTTGTTTCTAGCAGCGTACCTCGTGAACCCAAGACAATTAAATCAGCGCTATCACATCCGGATGGAAAGCTGCGATGCTTGACGAACTTACAGCCCTTCATCAAAATAAAACATGGCGACTTGTTCCACGAACATCCGACATGCATGTGATTGGATCAAAATGGGTCTTTAAGACTAAGTTGCGACCTGATGGTACACTGGATCGCCTCAAAGCTCGCCTAGTGGCGAAAGGTTACCATCAAATTAATGGGCTTGATTATACAGAAACGATTTCACCTGTCATCCGTCCAGGTACAATTCGCCTAGTTTGAACTGTTGCTCTTGTCAAACACTGGCCAATCCGACAATTAGATGTTAAAAATGCATTTTTACATGGGTATATCAATGAAGCTATTTACATGGAACAACCGCCAGGTATGTCTGATTCTCACTTTCCAAATTATGTTTGCAAACTTGAACGTGCTTTATATTGACTTAAACAGGCGCCTCGTGCTTGGTTCGATAAGCTTAGTAAATTTTTGCTTTCATGTGGCTTCTTTTGTAGCCTCGCTGACCCTTCCCTTTTTATTTGTACTTGTCTTATTATTATACGTTGACGATATGCTTCTTACAGGATCTTCTAATGATATTGTCACTTCTTTTATTAAAACATTAAGCTATGACTTCTCGATGAAGGACCTTGGACCGGTTCATCACTTTCTAGGAGTTGAGATATCTTCCACGTCTAATGGGTTGCATCTTTCTCAATCACACTATGCGCTTACCATCCTGGAGCGATCCAACATGTTAGACTGCAAACCCATGCCAACTCCGCTCGACGTCAAGTTACAACCCCCGACTGATGCGCCTCCTCTCGAAGATCCCAGCCATTATCGTGGGATCGTTGGAGCACTTCAGTATTTGACTCTCACGCGTCCGGATTTGTCTTACTGTGTTAACTATGTCTCTCAGTTTATGCATGCACCGACGATCGCTCACATGAAACTCGTCCATCGGATCCTTCGCTACCTAAAGGGCACGATCTCCACCGGTTTACATCTCACTTCTACAACTACACTCACATTGTCAGCTTTCTCTGATGCTGATTGGGCAGGATGTCCCACGACACGACGCTCGACTACTGGCTATTGCACATTTCTCGGCTCCAATATTATTTCTTGTGTGCTACGAAGCAACATACTATCTCGCGCTCCAGCACCGAAGCAGAATACCGTGCTATGGCTAATACAGCAGCCGAGCTTACCTGGCTTACCTACATTCTCAATGATCTTCGCATCCCCGTTCAACCGCCACCAACGATCTATTGTGACAATATCAGTGCTTTGTACATGACAGTCAATCCAGTCTTTCATGCACGCAGTAAACATATTGAACTGGACTACCATTTTGTACGTGAACGTGTTGCTATTGGGCTACTTGTTACTAAACATATTCCTTCGACGAATCAAATTGCCGACCTCTTCACCAAATCGGTCTCGAAAGCTACACTGGCTTCGTTTCGCGCCAAACTGTGCCTTCAACCTCGGCTCAGTTTGCGGGAGGGTATTGGCAATATAATATCAAGTGGATGACCTAGGAGTAATAAGGCGAATCCCACAAATTATGGAATGATAAGGGGGATTAGGTCAATCCACTAATTATGGAGAAATAAGGCGATATCAATAAGAATATTTAGTCGCAAAGGTTATGGATGGTATCAAGGATCCCAAATAGTAATATATTCTCTTACATATGGTAGTCTGGTCAATAAGGAAAAGATATCTCTCTATTTAGTGCTCATTATTATGATTGATTGTGATTGATTCTGCTACGATGTACTCTATATATATGCTCATCGCTTGTAATAGTCTCAAGCCATCAGTCAATAAAATATTTATTAGTCTTTTCTCGATTTCAGTTTTTCTCTATTCCTCCTTCATTTCTGTTTCCAAGTGATAAATAGGGGTGTTCAAATGTCGGTTAACCGACCGAACCGAACCGAAACCGAAGTTTCGGTTCGTACCGAATACTGAACCGAAGAGTTTCGGTTCGGTTTTCGGTTTGTATTTTGATAATCGAAAAAAATTCGGTTCGGTTTCGCTTTTTTACCTCGGTAAACCGAACCGAACCGAGTAACCGAATTCTTCTTTTTTTAATTTAATACATATATATTATTATATAAAATATATAATGATATATTTTTATATGTCTTATTTAATAAAATAATATACCCACCATATTTAATAAATATGGAAAATATTAGGTAAATCATAAATTTATTCAAATATATATATATATATATGATAATATATATTTATAATATAAACAAAATTAATATATTTACTAAAATATGGAAAATATGGGGTAAATGAAAATTGTATACAAATAAAAATATGACAATAAAAATATATAATTAAAATCGTATTAATATAATTGTTTTTTTTTATTTTTTTACTAAAAATTCGGTTTTTTGGTCGGTTAACCGAACCGAACCGAATTCGGTAAAAACCGAAACCGATTTCGGTTCGGCTTTCGGTTTATGAAATTCTCGAACCGAACTTTCGGTGGTTCGGTTCGGTTCGGTTCGGTTATTACCGAATGAACAGCCCTAGTGATAAACGTATATTAGTACGTGAATTATAGCAGTGAATTAGGATATAATAGAGTATTCTTCTTTGTTTCTTGCGTTTATATGCTCTATTTACAACTATTTGCACATCGTAGGACCTTGGGACGGATATCAGGCGAAAAGGAGCGAAAATGAGGAAAACAACGAGCAAGTTAAGATACTGACAGGGAGCAGTCACGGCCGTGAAGCTTGTGCTCCAGGCCGTGACTATACGCCGAGGCTACTATTCAAACAAGTCATGGCCGTGAACATCATGCTTCAGGCCGTGACGAATGCCGAGATCAAATCCAATGCTAGTCACGGCCGTGAAGACTCTAGCTCCTGGCCGTACAAAAGGCCGAAACCAAAGCAAATGAGAGTCACGGCCGTGAAGCTTCTTGCTCATGGCCGTGACAAAATGCCAAGAGCAACGAAATCAAGTAAGAAAGTGTGGCACGGCCGTGAATGGGAGTGCACCAAGCCGAGCGACGTGAAGTAGAACAATGACAGTCACGGCTAGGCCTGTAAACGAGCCGAGTTCGGCTCATTTCTGCGCTCGAGCTCGAGCTCGAGCCCATACAGCTGAGCTCGAGCTCGAGCTCGTCAAGCTTTTCAGCTCACGGCTCGAGCTCGAGCTCATTACACCTAGATGAGCTCGAGCTCGAGCTCACGAAGCTCATCGAGCTCGAGCTCGTGTTCGAGCTTTAAATAAAATAGTAATAGATTAATAAAAATATATAAATTAATATAAAAATATAAAAATATATAAAAAATAAAAATAATTAAAAAAATATAGCTTTTAATAAAACAAATTAGAAAATTAGAAAAAATATAAATGAATATTAAAATATAAAAAATATTTTTTTAAAATAGAAAAGCTCGCGAGCCTGTTCGCAAGCTTTCGAGCCACTACATCCGGGCTCATGCTCGAGCTCGACATAAACGAGCTTGAGCTCGAGCTCATTTATATCGGGCTCGAGCCGAGCTTTACCCGAGCCGGCTCGTCGAGCTCAGGAGCCGGCCCTGCTCATCTTTCACCCCTAATCACGGCCGTGAAGGCCCATATTCCAGGCAATGAAGGTTGCGAAGTTCGTTATAGAAGCCCAAATTTCAACTCAAAAAGGGGGAGAGCTATCAGAACTTAAACCTAATCAATAAGAGACGAAAATGAACAGCCAAGAACAGAGAAATCCTCTCCAGAAGCGCAAGAGATGGATCAATGCTGAATTCACGCCGAATTGAACGAGGAACGAAGACTCTTCGACGAGAACGTCCCTATCCATCAGTAGTGAAGGTTATGAGTCCTCTGCCCTCGTTCTCTATTTCTTTCTTTGTTTTTCCGTTGAATATGAGTAGCTAATTTCCCTTTGTGTTTGGGAATAGATGAACGCTAGGTCGATTCTTATCTAAGACATATATTTATCGTGACTCGGTATTCTAACTACTTATTATTTATGAAAGTGTTTCTTTGCCTCAATATGTCTATGTGTTGAAGTGAATGTGTGGTAAATCGTTTATGCGATAGCTAAATAATGATTAGACCGTTCGTAGATGATAGGATTCAGGTATAGAGCGACAGCAAATACTCGATCCTCGCCGTTAGTAATTATTGAATCTTAGATCCCCACGAGCGTCTAGGGCGATATCAAATTCGTGAGTGTGTAGGAAACTACTGCGATTCAGTCAAGAATCACGTAGGAGCGATATTTTATTGTCTTAGCCGATAGTACCTAGCGGGATTCGAAACCCGAGACACCTTTATTATCTGAAAGCACTCTCACCAGTTTTAGTCGTGTACTCTTAATCTCTCATTGCTTTAGGATTGATCTGTTAGGTTACTTCGTAGTATAAAGAATTTGCGCACTTTATCTAGGATAGATATCAAGTCTATAGGTTATTACTAGTAATCAACTTTATTCCTCGTGTTCGATATCATTCACTCTCTTTACTATGCCACAAACGATAGGTCCACTGTCTATCATACGTCGGTGATAGTAACTACATATTCGTTTTATTTATCACTTGTCGCACCTGCACTTTACAATGGTACACCGCGTGTCGATCACCAAGAGTTGATCATGCGGCATCTGATTTCTTCCATGACTCTGTTCGTCATTCCCATCATTACTGTCAAAGCTATCGTCACCGGCGTTGCTTTCATCTCTTAGCTGGACATTTTCCCCTTCGTCTTCTTGTACGGTCTTCGTTAGGGCGAGATGGAATATCTTTATCTTGGGTGTCGATAGCTTGATCTAACCAATCTAAGTCATAATCTGCAAATGCATTGGAATTGTTTTCTCTTGTCCATTCATCTAAAATATCATCATCGTGAAATATATGATTGAGATCGATCGGATAGCAGTAGTCTTCATCCTTCTTCTCAAACATCAAGTTTCTCACATGGGGTCGCATATTGTAGTGACAATATACAAGTTTGTGTAACTTCTCAGTAGCCAAACGATTGCGAAGCTTGGAGAATGAGAGACCATGTACTCCAACTCCTCTTACATCCAGATGATGAGCATGTTTGACTTAAGACTTCGATCGCAATTTTTCTAAATGAGGAGCATCTTCACCATAAATTTTCCACCATTCAAGTCGCTTCACTACCGCCTTTACACCCATGGTTCGCCGGAACCCCAATAAACCCTTGGTGTTTATGCGGCCTTGAAGTCGGCCGGAACGGCGTTTAATCGGTTGAATTGGTCCGGAACGAAGTTAAACGGAGTTTTAATCGTTGGAACCCCAATAAACCCTTCTGATATTTTGTAAGGTTTGAAAGGCTTCACATGTTAAATAGAAACACTAAATAATAGAAGAAACACTAGTTCTGACAAATTCGTTAGGAATCTTTGCAAGCTGCACCATAACATTTTAGCTCTCGTGAACATACATGTACCAACCAAGATTTCGGTATATATTCACTATATGATTCTATATAGACGTAAAAAAAAAGAGCACTTAGATAGAGCATTCGATTGGTAAGAACTAAAAAAGAGCAGTTTGGTGTACATGTATTAGTTTATATCTCTCATTACGGTGGGTCACGGTGTATTAACAAATGTATTTTATTTGTTGCACATGTATTTTATATAGCATGATGTTATGTATGTGTTCACATATTTTTACTTGTTTTATTACATCTATTTTTAAGCATGTAATTTTTTTTACGTGTCAGTTGTTTACACATGTATATTCTCTAGGTTACACATGTATTTTACAACTTGTTTTCTTTATGTTACTAGTATATTTCACATTTAACTGTTTTCCCTTCCAAGGGAGGCATGTTTTTCTTTTATGTTAGGTATGTGGATGTTTTCTTTGTTTTCGCATATTTCGTTACAACTTATTTACATTGTTTTGTAGAATGGCTCCAAAGCGTGATATTGTTGGCAATTTTGTGAACCCGTCGGTGAAGATCACAAATAAAATAAATGCAAATTTAGCGACAAGATCATAAATGGTGGAATTACAAGAGTAAAACAACATGTTGCACTCGTTAGTGGAAACCTAGAATCATGCCAGAGTCATAGAACTGTTGCGTTCGAGAATGGTTTACGGAGACGTGGTAATGATTTACACATACACAAATTTTCACACGAAATTATATGGTAATGCTTGATTTTACGCAAACAATTGTAGGTTATCTTGACACTTGTTCGTCACAACATCAACCTCCCCGTGCAAAAGAGAGGGTTGCACGTAGCTTCAACATGAGAGAAGGAGTTGAAATGCCACGAAGGGAAATGATCTGAAAATGTTCTCTTCAAGACCTAAAAGTATCAAAAGTTGGTTCGCACCTAAGAGGTAAAAGGCGTTGGTAAGGCCATAATAAAATGGTTTTTATTTAATGTCATTCCATTATAATGATGCGGATAGTGGACCTTACTATCAGTCTATGATCAATACTATTGGTGAGGCTGGTCCAGGCATTAAAGGACCTTCGAGGCGTCAAACTGGGGGGTGTTTTTAGAGGAAGAGGTGGAAGAGATAGAAGGGTACAACCGGATGCTCAAACAAAAATAGTCGGAATACGGGTGTACATTAATGTGTGATGGTTGGATGAGCACTCGAAATAAACATGCAATCATAAATTTTATGGTATATTGTGATCGGAATATGATCTTTCATAGTTCGGTCGATTGCACTAACAAGCGAAACAACTGATTTTATTCTATCTCTTCTAAACAAAGTCATTGATGAGATAGGGGAGGAAAATATTTTTCATGTCATCATAGATAGCGAAAGTGCAAACAAGGCAGCTGGAGAGACGTTGGTGAGTGAGAGGCCGCATATATTTTGGTCTCCATGTGCTGATCATTGCATTAACTTGATGTTGGAAGATATTAGAAAGATGACCAAGGTGAAGAAATCGCTGACAAGGCAAAATAAATAACTAGTTTTATCTAAAGTAGTGATGATGTTGTGAATTTCATGAAGTCGTACACAAAGGGTCGAGAATTATTGAGACCTAGAATCACACTGGGTTTGCTATGGAATTTATTGCAGTTGAAAGTCTTATTCGTCATCATATGGATTTGAAGAGAATGTGTACTTCAGGTGAATGGAAAGAATACAACAATACCACTAGAAGAAGAAATGAAGCTGTGAAAATATCCAAAATTATCATGGATGGCAGGTTTTGGAAGAAGGTAAGAGAAATTTGTATGCTCATGGAACCGTTAGTAAGGACACTAAAACAAGTGGATCAAGATACAAGCCGGCTTTATCAATCATCTATGAGGCAATAGACAAAGCAAAATTGGCCATAAAAGAAGGTGTTAAAGATTGACAAGTATATTGTGATTGACAAACGTTGGTATAATCAACACATCACTTACATGTTGCAGGTATCATCACATTTTTGAAAAATATGTGCATAAACATATGCATAATTTTTTTCAATATCTCCAAGCAGGTAATTTTTTAAATCCGACACTTCAATATATCGGTACATGTGTTTACATGAAAGAGGTCAGGCGAGGTGTAAACTGTAATGGGAACGGACGACGGAACGGACATGACCGTCCAGTTCATATCATCTGGGGACGTGGATAAGAAGTTGGATATGAACTGGAACACTCATGTCCGTTTTGTCCTCCGTTCCCATTGCACTGAACAATGTTTAAACCTCGCCTGACCTCCACTGTAAACACATGTACCGGAATATTGAAGTGTCGGAATTAAAAATAACCTGCATGGAAATATTGAAAAAAAATTATGCATGTGCTTATGCACATATTTTTCAAAAATGTGAACATACCTGCAGCCTATGGTGTAAAGCTCGCAAGGTGCTATTCAGGCGGCTGGAGGGGGCCTAGCGCCTAGACGGTCTAGGTGGGGCCTATGTGGTTTCTAGGCGGAAATTATAGGGTATACATGTTTTTTTTTTAATAATGTTTCTATATAACAAACATGGTAATGTTCTACAAAAGTAAATGTGCTTCAAAATTTTCTACACATTTTAAATAAATAAAATCAGTGATAACAATGCAAAAGAAAATAATATTCCTACAGAAATAACATTTTAAAGATGACGTTGAATGGAGTTATCCTTTTTTATATATTTCAGTTTAGTATCCATGACGAACATACGTCAACCTCTTTGGCTAAATTAAAAGATTTATATGTTCCGATATCCTATTAATTTGGCTAATTGATTTGTGTTTGTTAATACTTAATGAATTTTCAATGAATATTTCGATATTTGTTTTCCTTATTTTCAAAGGATATGTCGAATTTTTTCCCAATATAAAGGATATATCGATGGAACATATAATATTAACACTACCCTAGTTGTCCCACACCGGTTTACACTTGTGAAGAAAGCTGAGACATCATTAATATATATGTATTGCTTCTGTGCTTAGTTCTAGCCACAACTAAGTGGTATAACTTATAAGTCTACGTTAGGTGGGCTATTGAGTTAGTAAAATAATTGTTGGGCTTTCAATGGGCTTTAGAAATGGTGGCTTAATTAATTGATCGATTAGCTGGAATAGTCGCTGATTAATCCGATTAGTCGGCCGTTCAAGCGTTTTGACGATTAGTTGGTCATGTAACCCATTATCGGTGCGGTGGCTCCCGACTAGCGCCTATACTGAATTTTACAACAGTGCCTGCAGCATGTAAGTGTTGATGTAGTTGATTGTACCAACGTCGTCAATCACATACTTGCCAATCTTCAACACCTTTTATGGCAATTTTGCTCTGTCCATAGCTCCATAGCTGATTCTAAAGTCGGTTTGTTATCTTGATCCACTTGTTTTAGTGTACTTACTCACGGTTCCATGAGCGTACGAATTTCTCTTACCTTCTTCCAAAACCTGTCATCCATGATAATTTTGGAAAATTTCTCACCTTCCTTTCTTCTTCTAGTGATATTGTTGTTTTCTTTCATTCACCTGAAGTACACATTCTCTTGAAATCCATATGACGACGAGTAAGACTTCCACTGCAATAAATTCAGTAGCAAATCGAGTGATTCCAGGTCTCAATAATTATGTACGACTTCATGAGATTCACAACTTTATCACTGTTGTAGATAAAACTAGTTATTTGTTTTGCCTTGTCAAATGATTTTCTTCACCTTGGTCACCTTTCCAATATCTTCCAACATCAAGTCAATGCAGTGAGCTGACACATGGCGACCAAAAAATATGCGGCCTCTCACTCATCAACCTCTCTCCAGCTGCCTTGTTTGCACTTCGCTATCTGTGATGACATGAACAATATTTTCCTCGCCTATCTCATCTTGTTTAGAAGAGATAGAATAAAATCAGTTGTCTTTCGCTTCTTAGTGCAATTGACCGAACTATGAAAGATCATATTTCGATCACAATATACCATAAATTTATGATTGGTTGTTTATTTCGAGTTCTCCAACCATCACACATTAATGTACACCCGTATTCTGGCCATTTAGTTTAAGCGTTCGGATGTATAATTCGATCTCTTCCACCCCTTTTATGAACTCCTTCTCATGCTGAAGCTACGTGCAACCCTCTCTTTTGCATGGGGAGGTTGATGTTGTGACGAACCAGCGTCAAGATGACCTACAATTATTTGCGAAAAATAAAACATTCCACATAATTTCGTGCGAAAATTTGTGTATGAGTAAATCATTACATGACTCCGTAAATCATTCTCGAACGCAGCAGTTCTACGACTCTCTCTCATTACGTGCCTCATTTGCTTTAGTTCTTCGTGTCTGAGTCTATCTTTATTCCGATAACCATTTGAACTAAATCAACTTCGCTGCTATTCTCATCTTGTCCGCAAAATTTGCATTTAATTAATTTGTGATCTTCACCGATGGGTTCACAAAACTGCCAACCAATATCACGCTTTGGGGACATTCTACAAAACAATGTAAATAAGTTGTAACGAAATATGCGAAATAAAGAAAAACATTCACATACCACATAAAGGAAAAAAACATGCCTCCCTTAAATAGGGAAAAAAGTTAAATGTGAAATATACGTGTAGCATAAAGAAAAAAAGTCGTAAAAATACATGCATAACTTAAAGAATATACATGTGTAAACAATACATACGTAAAAAAAAATACATGCTTAAAAATAGATGTAAAAATATATGTGTAAAATACACACATAACATCATGCATAATATAAAATACATGTGCGACAAATAAAATACATTTATTAATACGTGTGACAATCCCTAGTGAAAGATATAAAATAATATACATGTACACCAAACTGCTCTTTTTTAGTTCTTACAAATAAAAATGCTCTATCGAGTGCTCTTTTTTTATGTCTATATAGAATCATGTAGTGAAATTGTTGGGATTTTGACCTCCAAAGATTCATAACCTAGCCTATTTTCATGGCTGTATGTGAATTGGATCAAGAACTTCGATCTTGAACATGATCGAATCGAAAAACAAAGAGAACCAAAAACAGAGAACTCAGATATAACGTGGTTCGACTCTGTTTTGAGTCTACGTCTACGGACCAACGAACGATCTTTATTCCAAACCGAAAGAAGGGATTACAAGTCCTCAAATGTTCTTAGATGCTTGTACCTACAACTTTGTAGTACAGCGCTATCTTCTAACTAATAAAAGCGTCACCCTTCTTTAAGTGGTTTAACATCTTTAACTCTAGCCATTGGATCTCCATCCACCACATCTAACGGCTCATATATAAACTAACATTTCAAATGTTAGTTAATGATTTCAGCAGACGATAATCTTTATTTCAGCTCCTTTGCATCAGAGTTTGGCTTTAACTCTCAACAGAAATATATATGGAAAGTTTGGTTGGTACATGTATGTTCACGTCTCACGATAGCTAAAATGTTATGGTGAAGCTTTCAAAGATTCCTGACGAATTTATCGGAACTAATGTTTCTTCTATTATTTAATGTTTCTATTTAACATGTGAAACCTTTAAAACCTTACAAAATATCAGAATTTGTCCGTGCCAATCCGTTCCAACGGTTAAAACTCCATTTAACTTCGTTCGAATCCGATCCAACCGTTACATGCTGTTCTGGCCGACTTCACGGCCGCGTCAACACCAACCGTGATAAAGCCGGAACTTTGGCACGGAAGCCTTCGTTCCAGTTCTGGATCGGCCGTTCCAAGCGATTTATCGGAGTTCCGGCGAACCATGGCGTATGTGATTTCACGATTCATTAGTTCCTTTCCTGAGTTATTGTGCACAAAGCAAGAGTTTTGGCCAAGTTTTGTTCTTTTGTGTTTGTGTTCCTGTAAATACTACGTGCTGACAACTGCTTTACGGCACCCACTCATTGAAACTCACCTTTGTAAAAGTAGCAGTACCAAATGAGGGAGGTTTCATTTCATTTCAACACTGAGTATCAACGGATCGATCATGAAACACAGCGAATTACATATGCGAACAGAGCGTATAGAACAGGAGATAGATAGATAGATAAGTTTCTCTCTTGTCTTCTTCTTCTTCTTCAGAGAGAGAGACCAGACTCTTCATCCTCGTCAAGTGTCGAGGTGTAGACAGTGTAGAATGCCCAAATAAATGCGAATACGCCCAGCAGAATCCATCCCAAGAGGTTGTTGCTCAGACCAAATGGAAGCCCAGTTCCCTCCGTGCTCATCCTCTCGTCCACCAAAGCCATGGCGCTTGGGCTCGACATCGCCGCCGCAAAAGCTGCCGCGGCGACGGCCGCCAATCCCGACGATGACGCCTTGGGCTGCTCAGCCTCTTTCTTTATCGAGCAGCTTACCCTGCCATTGTTCTTCGACATCGTGGGCAGACCTATAACGACGATAATAGGAAGAATCGTTGCCATTTACTTCAGTTATTTATGATTGATGGGTTAGTGAGTGCGGGTGGTTTTTCTTACCAAGAATGGCCATGGGGCGGTAAACGGCGGAGGACTTCTGCACTAGGGCGGCGCGTGCCACGGACGGAGTGGTTATGCAGGCAGAGATTGTGGCCATTTCTTCTCTTGTGTATTTTTTACACTTTCAAGCAAGAGTTTTCTGTCAAATCTCTGAAGAAACAAACAGCTCAAAGCAAAAAGCTTTTCGTGGTGGAATGGAACTTCGTGCGTGTGGTTAATTTAATTATCTTTTATTTCCATGGGGTGAGCGACGAACCACATACCTCAGATTTGCTATAGATAAAACCTTATCTTTATGGCGCCAATTGCATTTTGCCAGGTGAATAAGCGGAGCTTTTAATAATTATATATTGTTATATAATATTTTATTTAATGAAGCTTTATTATTACTGTACAATATAGAACAGAGATAGAAGAACAAACGACATGAGATTTTATTAATTTCTTTCGCAGTATTACATTGAACGAATAGCACCTACTTATAGATTGAAAACTACAAATCCTATTAAATGCATTAAATACATCCACTAACAACCAACTGTATTCTTAATACTCCCCCTTGGATGTCTATTTAATGATAGGTCTTTCAAAATCTGATGTATAGTTGCCTCATTAAAAACCTTACTGGGAAAACCACATGGGAAAAACCACAGTGAAGGAAAAAAGAGTGCAACGTGTATTTCTCCCACTGATGATAGCATTACTCAAATCTCGAAGTCTTCGAACTCCAATTAAATGTACTAATTTTCTAAAAATTATAGGAGGAAGTGCTTTCGTAAATAAATCTGCAAGATTTTCGCTAGAGCGCACTTGTTGTACATCAATATCACCATTTTTCTCCAAATCGTGTGCAAAGAAAAATTTTGGTGAAATATGTTTTGTTCTATCTCCTTTGATATATCCATCCTTTAATTGGGCAATGCGTGCCGCATTATCTTCATATAATGTTGTCGGAGGTAGTTTCTCCGATAACAAACCGCAAGTGTGTTGTATATGCTGAATCACCGATCTCAACCAAACACATTCTCGGCTAGCTTCATGAATAGCTAGAATTTCTTAATGATTAGATGACGTAGCTGTTAAACTTTGCTTAACTGATCGCCATGAACTGGCAGTTCCACCGTATGCAAATAAATAACCGGTTTGCGATCGAGCATTATGTGGATCGGATAGATATCCGGCATCTGCATAACCAATTAAGTCTTCTTTCATCTCATTAGAATAGAATAATCCCATATCAGTTGATCCCCGAAGGTATCGAAATATCCGTTTAACTCCATTCCAATGTCTATGAGTCGGCGAAGAACTGTATCTTGCCAATAAATTTACAGCAAATGCTATATCTGGTCGAGTATGACCCGTAAGATACATTAGTGCTCCAATAGCACTGAGATATGGTACTTCGGGACCAAGTACTTATTCATTATATTCACATGGTCTAAATGGGTCTTTATTCACGTCTAAAGATCGGACAATCATTGGAGTATCTAACGGATGAGCTTCATCCATATAAAATCTTTTCAGTACTCTTTTCGTATAAGTTTCCTGATGTACAAATATTCCATTCTTTAAATATTATAATCGGTTCGGTTTTTCGGTTTTCGGTTTTACGTATGCTTAATCCGATATCCGAACCGTTTTAAATTTGGTTCGGTTCGGTTTTTTATAATTCGGTTCGGTTTTTTTCGGTTAGGTTTTCCGGTTAGGAATTTAATATCAACAAAAAAAATACTGAAAATACATAAAACAATTTATGGTTATTAAAAACAAAGAAGATTTATGGAACGTGACATATGACATTCAAAGGTCCAAAAAAAAATCATGAAAATGGAACAAAATATAACCAAAATATAAAAACATTGATATGAAGATACTATAAATAACTTGGGAGAAAAATAGTTTTTGATTGGTGAGGAAAATATTCACCTAAAAATGGAAAAAAATTACCAATAAAATTATATTTAATGTGTTGTTTACGTTATGGGAGAAAAACAACTGGTTTTTATTATTTTTTCTATTTTCAATGTAGTATGATAATTTCAGTTCGGTTTTTTCGGTTTTTCGGTTTTACGTATGCTTAATCCGATATCCGAACCATTTTAATTTGATTCGGTTCGGTTTTTTACAATTCGGTTCGGTTTTTTAGGTTTCGATCTTTTCGGTTCGGTTCTTTACGGTTCGGTCGGTTTTTTCGGTTTTTCGGTTAATTTGAACACCCCTACACATCACATAACATTCAGCACATGTAAACTACGTCAACTATCGAAAAGATGCCGGTTAAGGCTTGGGATCCCCTATTCCACTATTCCATTGGATTTCCAAATTAATATTATGTATTTTTCTCACTAAAATTCATCAAAATTATATATCTTTTTTTTGTGTGTGTTTAAACGCTTAGTGATATATGTGTGTAACGATATTTACCGGTGTTTAGACACTTGTATGAGGAGGTGTAATGATTTTCCTAAGTTGAAATACCGAGTGGAATACCTTTTGGAATAGAGGGTTTCATACAGTGAGTTAACCGAACCTATCATATTAAATAAAGTTGAAAATGTGCTACAAAAACTTGTATTATTTTAATAATTATTTTAAAAAGAACAAAAATTGGACATTAATTTATGGTATATGTCATACGCGACCTGATATAACATTCACTATAAACTTGTTGGCAAGATAGTTCAACACCGGTTCGTTGGCATTTGAACGGAGTTAACCTGATTTTTGATATCTCCAAGGAGAAGTTGGTATGCGATTGTTTTGTTTTGATCGAAATAAGATTTAATTGAATAGGAAAGTGATAATTTCAATTAGACCCGCATAATGCTCAATCGCAAACGGTTTATTAATGGTGATATGATATTTCATGAAGTTCGGTCAAACAAAGTCTAGCCGGTACTTCATGGGTGATGTAGAAATTTGGATGTTTATGAAGCTAGACGAGAATGTGTTTGGTTGTAATCAGTAATTCGATATACAATAAGCTTGTTGGCTATAATATTTGAGAAATTACTTTAAACAATCTCATATGAAGATAATGTGTCATGAGTTGCTCAATTAAAGGGATGAAAGAAAGCATATTCATAGACGATTTAGGGAAAAATTGTGCTATTAACGTACAAGTGCAATCATTAAAATCAAGCAGATTTATATACCAAAGCACTTTCTACCACTGATATTGAAATGATATTGTTAAATGGGGGAGTAGAAATCCGCAACTCGTTTTTCCTGTGTTCTTTTCATGAGATTTTCCAATAAAGTTTTTAACAAGTCGAACATTACCAACCGTATCAAATTAATTATAATTTTTTTCCTTCATCGGGTTTTTCCATCTTACTCTTTTCGATATATAAGTTTTAAACAAGGTCTATTACGTAATATAAATCCAAATGGAGTATTGTAAAATATTAAAATCAATAGGTGGATGCATATACTATAGAATTTGGTTAAACAAGTCGTTGAAAGTTAAGTTAAGAATGGAGGTTGAGAAAGATAGACGCGATTATCCAATGATTGCCATTGTAGATGTAATATTATCTTAGTTAAAATGTTTATTAAAAAAATATTTTTTCTAGACTTACTTTTGAAAGTTTTGCCTACAAATAGATTATTTATCTCTATAACATTGTATGGTCATAATTAGCATTGATATAACATTTTATTTTATTTTAGGGAATTACTATTCACCGCCCCCTTTTTCCTAGTTGCCCCCTAAAGGGTTGAAAAAAGACGTTTTTACCCTTATGTTATTTAAATTAATTTAAAAGAATAAACTATAACAGTAAAAATTTCTATTTAAAGGCCTTTATCACACAACAGTTTTCAAATCATACATCCAAATCAGAGCAAAAAACAGAGAAAATTCAAATCGCAATGGATCGTTGACGAGGACAGGGAAAGGGAAAGGGGGTGTTCGCACGACTGGTAAGAAAATTCATTCGTACGTAGATAGATTGTCAAAAACGGGTCGGAATAGGCTGAAAAACGGCCGATCGAAGCGGATTAATGGTTGTTGTAACTTTGCCCTTCACATGGGTTGGGCCATATGATCATGGGTTGCCTAACCTTAATGGCGCAACATAATTTGGAGCCCACATAAGTCTCATGCCATTGACTTCTGTAAAAAGTCTATCAAGTCCCGTGCATCCACGTCTTACATACAGCAAAACATTTATTGATTAACTAACTAATTATATAGAATATATTTTCTCTGGTTATTATCTAATAATATTAATAGGGTTTACACGTTTCTTTCTTGCCTTCTTTCTTCCCATATTTCCTAAATCGACAGCTAACAATATTGATATGTCCTAATTCAAGGATTGCACACCATCGAACTGATGAACAATCAATTTCTTTCTTTATTCAAATCGCGAAATACAATCGGATACTAAAAAAAATATTAATTGTGCTCAAAATCCTTGTAATTTGATACGGTCCGATCCGACAACAACAGCCAAGTGAAATCAAGTTTTGTTTCAATTCAATGGACAATTTGAACCATAATTGACATTTTCCCTATTTACTTTACTAATTTGCGACATATGTATTATTATCAAAATTAATTTCCCCTTAATAATAGATTTATTCAACACATGGGATCATGATCATAACTCATCATCATCGTCGTCGTCCTCATCATCTCTTCATCTCCATCACCAGCACTTTGTCTCCGACCTGTCATGCCTCATTGAACGAAAAAGAAAAAGGTAACAACAAACCCTCTTCATGCTTTTTTTTCTGCAAATCATCTTTGATCCCATCATGTTCGACGAAATGCTTGCTAGCCTTTTCTTATTCTCAGATTGTCACGAGATTCTGTATTAGTCCGTCCGTCGTAGGTTTTTCTGCCGTTAACTGAGCAATCCCGGCTGTTATTTTCCGGCCATTTATCGCTTCATGTGATATCAATCTTGTTTCTATTTCATGAAATCCGAATGAATCACCGTGTCTTTACGTGTGAGGTTATATTTATGTGTATGTATGGTTGCATTTATCCTTATCATTCTTTCTGGACAAACGATTTCATGTTCTTATTACATCATTTGCTTCATTTTCCTTTGCAAGAATCCTGAGTCACTGAAGAAGTGATTTAAAAAACCTCGAAAAGGAGACAGCTTGGTGTGCGTCGTTCTTCCTCATGGCTTCTGAGATATCATCTTCACATATTAAAAGGAAAAACCGCCCTGGATTTATGACCCTTTTGTCCTCCGCCGTTTGCGAATGGTTCTTAATAACCTTACTATTCGTCGAGGCAGCTCTCTCTTACCTCCTCACCCAATTCGCCCGCTACTGCGATCTCAAACCACCATGTCCTCTGTGCTCGAGGATCGAAGCTCTCTCTTCAGGCCATAAGAAAAAAACAGAATGTTTCTACACCCTTTTATGCCTCAACCACAAAGAGCAGATCTCATCCGTAACTTCATGTTCGGTCCATAACAAACTGGCCGATTTGAACAACATGTGCGAAGAATGCCTCAGCCCACTTGAGATACAGAAGAACAGTTCGAGTCCAGGTTCTTACAGGCTTTTCCTAGGTAAGCTATGGGTGGATATAGATAAATCTTTGCTTCAGAGCTTGATAAACAGCAAGCGTATTCAGCTAGGTTCTTTAGGACATGGGACTTGTTCTTGCTGTAATAAGCCTTGGAGGGCCAAGTCGAACACAGATAGGTTGATGCATGACCTCAAAGCAGTAGGCTTGGGAGCTTCCAAGGCTAACGTCAAGCCTCCCTTGCCGCGGGTCCCGGGTAGGAGTCGGTTCGGTCGGAGGGATAGCTTCAAGAGGCTGAGGGATAAAATTACCGGGCTGCCCCTGGACGGGGAAAAGAGTGTCGACACTTTGTCTCATGTGGGGTATACGAAGCTGAAGCTAGGTTCTGATACTGAGTCTGAGTTCCCTTTTTCGGAGGATGAAGATGATGATGGTAAGAGATCTTATGTTAGGTCTGATGATGAGGTTTGTTATGGTCCTAAAACTGAGGATAAATTGCAAAAACCGTTTGTTTTCGACCAACCTGATCTGCTTATTGATGATCTTGATTGGGAAAAATCTTGTCAGAAAGAGGGGAGAGTTATTACGGAGGAGTTACTTACTGTAGATGAGGTTTCTCGGGTGCCTTGTGCACCTCAAAGTCAGGATCTTTCTGCGGTAAATGAGCTTCTTTCTTTGAACACCGATATTTCTTCGTCTGATATTGCGGTGATTGGAAAGAAGTGTAAGCTCTCTCTGTCTCTGTCTCTCTCTATCCCATGTTAGATTGTAAGTTTATGATGAATTTAGTGTCGGGATTCTTCAATGTTGTTTGCCTGTGAAATTTATGCAGATATCGAAGTAGAATCTGTCATGGATACTGTTTCTGAGAATGCTGAGGAACTTGAGGCAAATGACGACAATAATCTAACCGAAGATCCGGTAAAAACCAAGGAAAATGAAGATTTACCATTTGAGGAAGAGGTTGAGCAGATTGAGACGACGACATCTGATAAAGCGGAAGAATTTTTTGAATCTTCGCCAGGAGAAACTGATGATCTACCATTTGGGGAAGAGATTGAGCAAACTAATGTGATGAAATCTGCTAAAATGGAAAAAGATTGTGAATCTTCGCCAGAAGAAACTGAAGATTTACCATTTGTGGAAGAGGTTGAGCAGATTGACACGACTTCTGATAAAGCGGAAGAAGAATCTTCGCCAGAAGAAACTGAAGATCTACCATTTGAGGATGCAGTCGAGGAAACTAACGTGATGGAATCTGCTAGAATGGAAGATAGTTTAAAATCTTCGTCAGAAGAATCTCAAAGGGTCAGCCCGGAATCTCAATCAAGAAACGACGAACAACTGAAATCACATACGACCTCACCTACCTTATTTTCGCCAAAAGGAAAGAGCGACGATGAAGGTGAAGAGACCATATCCCATTTGAAGAAAGAAGTAGAGCACTACCAAAGCTGCATGAATTCTCTGTACAAAGAGTTGGAAGAGGAAAGAAATGCAGCTGCTATCGCAGCGAACGAGGCCATGTCGATGATCACGAGGTTGCAAGAGGAGAAAGCAGCTCTTCACATGGAGGCTTTGCAGTACCTTAGAATGATGGAAGAACAGGCCCAGTACGATTCTGAGGCGCTCGATAGGGCGAACGATCTATTGAACGAGAGAGAGAAGGAGCTGCAAGATTTGGAAGCTGAGTTGGATTTTTATAGGAACAATTTGGCGGACGAATCTGCGTTAAGTGAAGTTGGGAGGGAAGATTTGATTTTGGGCGATGGTACTGAAAATGGTGAGGTTGCTCCGCATGCAAAGCTGAGTAATGATCTACCATCTCAAGAGGGAACATCCTTGAATAATAATATGTCTGCTGAAGATGATACTGAGATGAGGGATGCTCACGAATCGAACGTAAGTATTGATCGTCATGAAAAAGATGGCTGTGATGAGGTTATGGAAAACGGAGACAACGTCAACTCTATGGAGGGATTGAAGCAGGAAACTGCAGAATTCAAGAGAGGCTAAAAGATTGAGGTCGAATACGAACCTGCCTATCCGTGATTTTTATCTGTAATACTTATATTCTTAATGTGTCTTTAACTCTTATACAAGTTTTTCCTTTCTCATCAGGTGAATGGTTACTTACAAGTTACAGGTATTAAGTTGCAGCATAGAGAGATAGACGTTTGCCATCTGTTGATGATAGAGATCGCCAGAAGATCACTATAGTGATCAAAGTGTATCTTCATCGTGTTTCCGCAGCTCGTGTAAGCAACGACGAGCAAGTTTTGCACGGGAAAACAGATCTATACATTTTGTTAATGTTCATATCAGCATATTTAACATTTCAATCATTGGGTTTTTTTTTCGCATGGGTTGGATGGAGATAACTACAGAAATAGTTCTTTCTTAAAATAATTTCTCCAGGTTTGTTGTATGTATATAATACACAGATATGTGTTATGTTATGCGTATTACCAGATTCTAAAAACTGTGATCTAAGTTTGGCATTTGATTAAGGAGAGGCTCTTCTTGAATTCTTGATATTATATTTGTTCAATTACAAGCTTGCTATATCACTACACTACGACTGATATTGCAAACATAATCACAATCCATTGCTGTATTGAACTACAAAACAAAGAGACAACATAAAGAAAAAATGTATGTACTACGTCAGTAAGCAATGTAGTTAGTGTCTTCACACTAGTTGGTCTCTTTCTTCAGACCCAAATAAAAAAAAGGCATAATAACAGTAAAAAGAAGCGATAAAAAAAATATAAGAATTGGTCAAATACTATAACTATTATTATTATTATTATTATTATTATTATTATTATTATTATTATTATTATTCTCTATTGTTTGCGAGCGAAGTATTTCTGGCCTACTGTGGAAGCACAAGGGGCCCACCGCCGCCCGAGACCAAGTGCAGCCATTGGGGGACGGCGTGTTGACGGGCGTTCCACGGAAAGACGGCATCATAATATCATTTTCTCTCTTTATCCATTTTTCTTCGTCGAGAATTATCCTTGCGCCTTCGATCGCCCTTAAGTTTGAAACTAAAATCGTCGAAAATATAATAAGTATTGTCAACCTTTTTTTAGGAGAGGAGGCCATGATGATGGTGACGGTGGTTTGTTGTTGGAAACAGTTAAAACTATAACTTTAGAAGTGGGGATTGTGAGATGAGAGATGAATGGCTTGGTTGGGGGATATGTCATATATATAGTGCATGAAATTGTAGAAAAAAAAGGTGGTGGTGGTGGACTTCTGTATTTGTTTTTTTCAAATATGTTGATCTTTATTAGATATGTTTTACATGTACAGCGGATTGATTGACTGCTGACTTGAATTCTTATTGTAAACATACCACATTTGAATTGAATGAGCATCTAAAATGAAAAATTGGATTAGTATTAATTTGATTATTATGCTTGTTCTTTTTGTTTGGTTTTCCATAAGTTTTCTCCGTCTATCCAAGTTAGAGGTGTTCATACAGTTTGAAAAACAGTTACCAAACCATAATCGAACCAGCGATCAATGGTTTGATTAGCCATGGCCAACGGTTACGGTTCAAACAGTAACCGAATCGTCATTTATAACAGTTAGGTTGCCGTTATCCATTTCTCTAACCGTAAACCGGCGGTTATAACCGGGTTTTATATATTATTCTCAATGTTGATTTTATTAATCGTTGGGGTTTTCTTAGTTATTTTATTTATTCATAAAAGCATCGACCATTACAGAACTTAAGGCGAAGATCGAGCAATAGAAAGAGATTTAGCGATAAAAATGAGCATTAGAAGGAGTTCCCTACGACGAGTGTTCTTCAAATATTACCAGAAGTGAATATTAGACGATGATCATCGTTATTTATTATTCAAGGTGTAATTGTTTTCTAAATAAGTAAAGTGTATATTTTTTATATAAAATTTCAAATATTGTTAAACCTCTAATTTATTGCAAATTGTTACACAGGAAAAAAAATATGTAAAAGAAAATTTGAAACCGTGAACCGGCGGTTCCAAACCGTAATCGTAACTGGCTCGGCCGGATCAATCGGCAGGTAATAACAGTGAACTGTAATCGTAACCGCATGAACACGTCTAGTCCAAGTGGAAATGATGGATAAAAAATAAATTAGAATACTCTAAGGGGCTGTTGTTTTAAGTTGATCCTCCAAAATATCAGCATAATTCTCTCTTCTATGTCTTATCAACGTGTTTGTTTTAGTCTAGGTGATGAACCATCACGGGAACAACGGATCACCTAGTTTTCGGTCTAGGTATCTCCATACAATGCCACCGTAGTCCCCACACATTGACATGCTCAGTTTGAGTCGGATTTGAACCTCCTCATCAACTATGGGAGGATTATGTCTTCCATTTAAATTAATTCTCCTGATTCATAGGCGACCCAAAAAATCCCACAAACTACTGCAGTCAAACTCTCTCTCTCTCTCTCTCTCTCTCTCTCTCTCTCTCTCTCTCTCTCTCTATTATATATATATATATATCTTCAATCAATATTTTCATTATAACTTTCTTCGCAACCAAAAGAAAATAAACGGGGAGTTTGAAAACCAAACTATTCAGAACATTAAGTAGCGGTAAAATCTTTGGGCTTTACTTTCAATATATTTTTATTAGTTAATAAAGTATTAAAGATTACGAACTAGAAATCTTGAGATTATAATTTGTATTTTGTCTCACATAGAATAATTCAAGCTCTTCGAGCCGCTATATATATAAGACGCTTTCTCCTCCTACCACCAATTGGTTTTAGGAAGGACCCACTGATTCCTAATTGCTATCAGAGCGAGTTCGATTATGCTCACCGTCACCCTGTCCACGTGTTACGTCAGTCATGCCACACGTGAGGGTGCGTATTGAAATTATAATTTGAGCTTTGTCCTACATCGAATAATTCAAGCTCTTACCGCTATATATATAAGAGGCTTTATGCTCCTATCACTAGATGGTTTTAGGAAGGACCCCTCGATTTCTAATAAGAGTAAATAATTCTGATCTGACTTTTATTGTCACCTCTAAAGTGTCAAAACCTTAAACAGATAAAAATTTCCACACTGCTTCGAGTTTCAAAACCTTGAAATAGACTATTATTGCACTTCTAATTCTTGAACCTTACTTCACCCAATGATGACTTGATGAAAAGGTTTGAACAATTATGTTAGAAATCATGAATCGAAGAATTCAGATTAAACAGTTTTGGTGATTGTCCAAACTTGACTGAGTATACCAGTTAGACGAAGATTCAAGACCGGGTACCAGTCAGCAGTTCACAAGCGCGCCAGAAACCGGACGTAAACTGCCTGTACCGGAGTACAGATACCGGACTTGCAGAGAAATCGGATGTGCCACGTAATCAAGATTCAAATTATTCATGGCGCGGCAAGTTGAAGACTTCTGACACACGCATTTAATGAAAGGCTGGAGCAGAGCCAAGTTGAAGTCAAGCCAGAACTAAAAGAGGAATAAAGCAATGGCACAGCACGAACTGCTATGCAGATCGGACAGTACCCGTTTTGGGTAAAATGCATTTAATGCTTTGTTCGGTACAAGGAGTATCTCTCAACGGACTTCTTCAACAAAGATCAGCTATATATAGCAGAGAAGAAGAACTGAGGAGATACAGCACGCTACCACGACACTCAACAACGAAAAATCAAAACCAAGATTCAAATCTCTCTAAGTGAAGAAATTAGAAAGTGTTGTCCTCACTGTACGTAGACCAGTTCGGTTTAGTAAGTGAATTAGAGTTATTTCCGACGGACCGTAAAAAGCTGTTGAAGTCGGTGGATTGTATTATACAACTGCCTAGGGATTCACTAGATAAAGCTGAGGGCAGCTGGGTAGGTTGTGCAGTGAGTGTATAACTGAAGTCTAGTGAACATTCCTTGCGGAGAAGAAGGGGAGACGTGGGAGATTTAACTTCGAACTTCCAGAAACAAACCGTTGTCTTCCTTGCACACACACACACCAACACGACACACATATCATCGGTCTTGGTTCAAAACCGACCGACTTGCTTCTGCACAAATCACAGACAGAAAAATATCAAGAACCGGTATTAGCCATAACCAGTTAACTACCGAAAAGCGTTAAGCGTTTATTCACCCCTCTAAACGCATCTATCTATCCTAACAAATTCTCTTCTAAACATCGCGTTGATCGAGTAATACACGGCGAGCTACGATCGCTCGAGGTTTTGCATGCTAAAACTGAATATAATATTTCTATCTATATATGGACATATATTTATAAATCAGATTATGTTGTCTATCTATACACGTCCTGTGAAGATATAGGAGTTGAAAATTGATATTTTTATATGACCAAACAGTAACAATCTTCTAAATAACAATTATGTTGTCACGTATGACGTGTCTCTAGGTGACACTCCCTACAAACCGCTGTTATGAAAATATAAGATGAAATCTGCGATGTGGTAATATTTATTTACAATAAATATTTTATGAACTTTGCTTAATCTAATGTCTCGACAATAATTTTCTTAAAGAAACCATACCATGAGCGAGAGGATTTATTGAGATTAATTATTTTTTTCTCTATTACAACTTATGCTGCCCACTATATGCCAATAATAATATGGTTTCACTAAATCAGTGCGATGTCCTAATTCAACAATAAATTAATGTTTCTTGATTTATTCTTACCTACTCACGTGAGAAATCAATCCGACTAAGTTGGGGTTTTGACAATTTTTATGACTTGCCAATCAACTCGGGGAAGAATAAACCATGAGTATAATGTACCTTAGTTAAACATTATTACCCCGTTACTTTGTTTGGGTTGGGAGGCTCGATAGCTTTCGATTGGACCCATTTACACATTCATACAAAATACTTAGTATTACATATGGGCTGAAACGCATGTAAAATCCATACAACAGCTATGAATCAATCTTTCGACATAAAAAAAAAAGGAAAAAAGAAAAATCCATTCGTGCTCAAGTGCATTAAATGCGTACTCTGTATTTGGTTTCGTTTCTAGTTGTTGACTGTTGATGATAATGAGATGTTTTTCCTTTAAAATAAAAGGCTGTTGATAATAAGTTACGTACGTAACGTAGTGTATGAATAGAACAGAGCATGTGGGCTATTATTGCTTTTAAATGGCTAACTGACATTTTTCTTGGTTTAAGCTGACGATGCTCAAACGTAAATATAGATTATATATTGTAGATATTACATTTGCAAACCTAAAATACCATCTACAACAATCATAGCTACTCATTTCATACGAGTGAAGTCGGCTATGTTGCAAGACGTTACAATAAGTTTTACTTTTTTAAATTTTGTTTGTCGTTAATGGAATGAAAAGATATTTAATACATCATTTTACACGAGGCTGTCCTAAGTCAAACCTCAATTACTTTTCTGCTTTTATTGAGCTCATGAAATTAATAGTCGTGACCCAATTTTCCACAAACTTACTTATTAATCCAAAGCTACTTTAAAAGTCAAATTATTCATGATAAAATATTCATAGATCCACAAAGTATTTATAAAATATATTATTAATCATTAACATTATTGAAACACGTCCGATTGATCAAATTTAAAGATTCCATTATAATCTCAACATAATTAATAAATGCACCTTTTTTAAATAAAACATGCGACAGTTTATTAGAATGCATTGTTTGTATTGTACATCAATCCAGCTATTTATTTATCTGAATGAAGGCAAACCTAGTGACGTTAATTGTATTCAAATCCTTATGAGGCGATACTTTATTATCATGATGATTATTATAATTAGAGATGACTCAAGCCAAGTCACTATTCGCCAATCACTAATTAAATAATCACTAATCACCATTTCTTCAATAATACGCATACGTGTCAATCTATAATATAATAAGATTCCACAAAAGCAAACAAACTAAAGAACATTAGCAGCAGTTCCCAGGTGCGGCGTTCGGCGCAAATATTAATATTTTTTATTTACTCAAACAAACTCAATTACAGGACAAAAGGACCAACTTGTTAGAGATAAGTAATTCAAATAATTAATCATAGGAACGAACTATCCAAAGTTCTATTGCATTATGAAACAAACGTTGCTTTGTAATCTCGAAAAAAAACTAATTCGAGTCACCAAATTCAAATCACTATATTAAATAATTATCAAAAATAGGTCAGTAGATTTATACATCGGAACAAATTTAGGTCTTCAAACATTTTCACCGCAAAATGTCGCCACGAAGTGAGCGAACAATATTCTAAGTTAGCATATAAGTATGATTTTCGACCTAATTTGTCGATTAAAGAATCCAAAATCAACTTTGTTAGATATATAAAAAATTAGTAACCTATTTTTGTATCAAATATGGCGATGCAACCATATTTTTCTTGTTTCTCAAATTTACAATTTTGCTTCACACCCCTATACATCCACTCGTGTGAAGCGAATGAGGGGTCAATTTAACTTTTAAAAAAGTGTATCAACAATATTAGATTTAACTTTAGACCTTTTTATGCTTCTTCAGACAATAAAATATAGTCCTTTCTCCTACAATAATCCAAAAGTCATGTAAAACAAGCTGGTCTAAAGCTGTTAGAAACTCAACATTACATAAGCCATTAATAAATGTCCCCTTTGAACCATACACACAAACCTTCCTTGTCTCCCCTTCTACACACGTTCCTTCAATCTATCTCTCTAATAATATATATAATCCATGCTCACCATATTCCTAGTGTAACCGTGCGCTCATAATTTTCCAATCTTCTAATCTTTTCCAAAACCCCTCAACATCTTTTTCAACTTCATTTTTTTTTTCTAATCAGTACGAAGTAGAATCACCATGGCATCTTCTTTAGCAGGGGCAAGTTCGCCTTGTGGGGCATGCAAATTCTTGCGCAGAAAGTGCGCATCTGATTGCATATTCGCCCCATATTTCTGCTCCGAGCAAGGCCCTTCGAGGTTCGCCGCAATTCACAAAGTGTTTGGGGCGAGCAATGTTTCCAAGTTATTACATCATTTGCCTGTCCATGAGAGGTGCGAAGCTGTTGTTACCATTGCTTACGAAGCTCAGGCGAGGATTAGAGACCCTGTCTATGGCTGCGTTGCTCATATCTTTGCCCTTCAACAGCAGGTAAAAAATAGAAGAAAGAAAGAACTAACTCTTGTAATTATTTACCATCTGAATGAATTTGTAATAAGGCGTTCAAGAATTAGGGTTTCCATTGAGTGATAATTTGATTTGCAGGTGGCGTATTTGCAAGCTCAGGTGATGCAGGTGAAGACCCAACTTGCTCAGAATCTCACTGAACAATCTTCAAGAAACAACAACAACAACAATGGAGTAGATTATCATCAGTGGGACAATAACAATATTATTACAGGGATCATAGGAATGGGATCATCGTCATCGTCGTGTTCATCATCGCAGTTACAGTCGTTTCAGAACTATATAAACTCGTCGATTTCTCCTCAGAGCTCTCTTGATTCCATGGAACATCAGCACAATAATGGGATGATGATGTTAGAAGCACTACAGGAGCAGCAGCAGAGTTGTTGCAGATTAGATGACGAAGTAGCGTCCTTCAATCATCATCAGCTTTATTACCAGGGAAAGAAAAGGCAGTCTCAGACTGACTTGAACGAACTCCAAGAACTTGCTCTTCGAATGATGAGTAACGAAAATTAATATCATAAAGGAAGATAATTGCGTGTGAGATGTGATTGGATGCGTTTTTTTTTATCCCCTTTACTCGGATGTATTAATTAGCTTATCTAATGGAGGTTAGTGCTTAATTAATTGCATTAATAGTCTTTGCTTTTTATTATATAACACGAATAAGGTATGTATGTATACATAATGGAGGATACAAAAACTTGTTTTCAAGCCTGGAATTGGGCAGCTTTTATTACTATGTTACTATATCATTAAAATATGCCAAGTATGTAATACAAAATTATAGAACTTGACCCTTCTGGTTATATATAATTGCTAAGTTATTCCTCCATGATCATATAAATTTTATAACGTTATTAAAAATGATACTCTTAAGATATATTCATATAGAACGAGCACATATCATACAGAGACGTCGTTTAATTTTCGAACTAACGTCCAACTCTGTGAAATATAGGGGATGCTTATTACATAGAGCATTATGTGAAACTTGATTTTTATATCCATGGTGCTAGTCTTTATTACTTTATTTTTAGTATTAGATTCTCAAGGTCATTAAATGCATAAATGCATGTTCGTCCATGGTTTTGTTGCTTATCCGTTGGTAAATATATATATATATATCATATCATATCGCTGGTATATATATATATATATATATATCATATCGCAAATTATATCATATTATGCAAGGCTGCACATGGTATTCAAATGTTTTGATTAATGTATTTGACTTTTCTAACTTGGGATTGGTGAAAGGGTAAACATAATTATTGTTCAGGCAAACACACGCGCATGGATTTGTTACATACTAAATTTTACGTTAAAACTTAATTACATGATTAGTATATAGAGTAATATGTAGGTTCACCTAATGTTGTTATTAAACGTATAATTTAAAGGGGTATTTTAATTTCAGGCCCCTACATGAGTATCATTTAGGATTCAGATCCTCTTGGAAAAAAAATTTAGTTTTAAGGACCCATTTTTATTCAGTACCACTTTATTGCTCGTACATACCAGTATGTTGAAATTCTATACCACAAAACCATAATCCGGTACCAGTTTATAATCATCTGATACCAGTTTATTTTCTGCAGTACCACTTTATTGCTCTGACACACCAGTATGTTGAATGTTTGTAACACAAAACAATCATTCTATACCAGTTCATATATCTTCCATACCACTATTTTACACCAAAATAGGTCCTTTAACCTAAAAAATTCTCAAATAGGGACTGAATTCGAAATCAAACCCTTAATAGGGCCTGATTTCGAATTGACAATAATTTAAATATAAAGCTATACTATATGCGGCCTTGTCGTATATCTAACCGACACAAAGTTCCCAACTAAAAAAAAGAAAAAACTTGTTCAGCTCCATTATCTATACTCTTTTATAAAAAACCTTACCGTGGATAATATTTGCATTTAGAATGTTATTTCGTCCGTCTATTTATTTTATTAATGAACATTAATTATAATTTAAAAGAAACCATCCACTAACTACCAATGATTAATGATAGTTAGAGTCCTACATTTACTTAGGAGGTGTTTGCTTTAGGGTGATCCTCTACAACACCATGGTGATACTCTCACCACCTTATTATCATGTAAAATAACCTACGCGACGAGTCATTACCGTAATAACGGATCACCTAAGTGATGAACATGGGGTGATATTCTAAGTTTTGGACCACAAAAAAACTAGGTGATCCAACGTCACGGTAGTGGGGTGATGTTTCAACTTTTTATTTGGAGAATATTACCCACTATAATTTAAAGTTTTTTTCCTTATATACCTTATTTATAATTTAGATTATATAACTAAACTATTTAAAATCTTATAAAAGTTGTTTATATTTAATAATTAAAATACGAAATAATTAATATAATTAATGCATGTTTGTTTTGGTGATGAGCCATTACCGAAATGATGGATCACCGCAAACAAACACCCATGTACATAATATAACCCCACACATCACGGTGATTAAGCCAACACAATATTCTAATATCCATTATATGTGAAATTAAATATCACCGTAATACAAATACAATGATTATAATCATCTTAATCCATAGAATTTTCGGTTCGTACCGAATACCGGACCGAAATACCAAACCGAAAAATTTGGTTCGGTATACGGCTTTCACTTTTGATAACCGTAAAAGTTTAGGTTTGGTTCGATTTATTATTTCGGTAAACCGAACCGAAAACCGTTTATTTTTTTTTTAAAATATACAGAATAATATATGATACTCTATATATTATAATAATATAAATAATAATTAATTTCATGTTTTTATTAAAAGTTCAGTTTGTCGTCGTTAACTGTACCAAACAGATAAATTTCGGTAAAGCCGAATCCGAAATTCGGTTCGGTATTCAGTTAATAAAATCATCGAACCGAAATTTCGGTTCTGCTCGATTTGTATCGAATGAACACCCCAATCACAGTGTTACATCACGGTGATATGAGTATCACCATGATGTTGGATTGCCTCTAACAAACATCCCTTAACACTTTTTACAACATACTATATATAGAAGCACATGTCCAAAATGTGATAAACTAGTAGTGCCTAATAATCTATCTATAATTGGTGACAGATGATAAAATGGGTCAAATGTGATCTGTTAATTACATTTATTTTAACTTATATTATTTATCATCTTATTTTGAATAATTATCATTCTATCCTTCAATATTTTAATTTATTACATAAACTATATTATTAGCAACTTCATATTTTATAGTACACATAATTAAACGATAGACTATAATTTTATCTATCACATATTTTAAGTTATAAATAACGCAATATATGAAGTTATATTTTATATATTATAGGGGATTCAACACTTAAATACCTACATCAATAAAATTTAAACAGTTCAGTCCCTTGTCAGACTTATTTTTAACCTAGGTACCTACTTGAATTTTATCTTACTGATAGGTACCTAACTGACGGATTTACCCCTGATAAAACAGATTTATTACATCCTTTACCTAGTTTCTTATTTCACCTCAAGTTCGTTCTTAAAAAAAAACTGCACCATCCCAAACCAACCCAAATCGCGCGTCTTTCTCCCAGAAATCGACCCGCGTTTGTTTTTGCTTCAGATTCAACGTCGTGGGTTCTCGTTTGTTGTGTATTCCCCTTCTGAAATCGATAGGTAAGTCGTTCGCTTCATCACAGTACATCGTGGCATTTCATAGTGGTATTACAGTTACCAATAGGCTTGTATCTAGTTTTATTTTGCCGTTATTCGTTGGGTTTAAGCATTTTCGGTTAATGTTCGTAACAATATCAGCTTGTTTTTTGAATGACGTCGATTTGTTGTTCGATTAGGGTTTCCTTGGAATGGTTCAATTTAGTGTGATAGCTTTGTGCGTGTATCTTCGAATGGATGGACTGATTGTTGTTAATTTGGGGGTTTTGAAATGGGTCAATTTGGGTTTTTTCGAATGGGGTCAATTTGTTTTGGTACTATACGATCACTGTATTTGGTACCATCTGTTTGGGCAAAATGGTACGCCGTGTGTCTATAAAATGGTACCGCTTATTAGCAGTTTTACTTCTTTTGCAGAAATGATTCCGCATGACAGTGAGCTTTCTTCCAGGTGTCATCCTTCGTTTTTTATCTACGTTCGTGATCTGATGGCCTCGCATAAGATGACCGGGGCCACTAGAGTATTCGTAAGTTTTAACATTTTACATATTTCCGTCGACTGTGTTGCAGTTCTGCGTTAATGTCGTTTCTATATTGTGCAAGCTCATTTTCTGACCAATCGTTGGGCATGGAAGTATGAGTATCTATGAAAGAAGACCGTGGATCCAGAGTTTAACCGGTCCCAATTTGGCGACGTAGACTGTTTGGAGACTGTTGTTTAAGTTCAGTTATTTGACTTGGGGATGAGAATGTTTGGAAACTGTGTTGTTCATGTTCGTTAAGTTATTTGTCTTGTGTTAAGTTATTTGTCTTGTGAATGAGACGGTTTGGAGACTCATTGATGTCGTTTGTTATGTAGTTATGAGACTTTGTCTGTATTTTATGCAGTATCATAAGTTCTTATATTAGCGTACATTATCTTTTACATACAGAGTACCATAATCTGCAGGTTTACCGTACCATTATGTATATATAGCTTAACATAACCAGAATATATGAGTACCTTATCTTTTATATTAGTGTACCTTTTCTTTTACATACAGAATACCATAATATGCAGGTTAGTTGTGCCACTTATATATATAGCGTGCCATAGCAAGAGTTTATGAAGTACCTTTTATTTTGTATTAGCGTACGTTATCTTTTACGTAAAGAGTACTATAATATGCAGGTTGACCATACCATTATGTATATATATAGAGCGTACCATAACCAGAATATATGAAGTACCTTATCTTTTACCTTAACGTACCTTATCTTTTACATATATAGTATCATAATCTGCAAGTTTACCGTACCATTATGTATAAATATACAGTACCATAACCAGAATATATGAAGTACCTTATCTTTACATATATCCCGTATAGTCACGCACCTTATCTTTTACATATATAGTACCATAATATGCAGGTTTACCGTATCATTATGTATACATATACAGTATCCTAATTTGCAAGTATACCGTACCATTTTACATGATCGTACCTTATATTTTACATACAGAGTAACATAATATGCACTTTAACCGTACCATTATATAAACATATAGTGCACCATAAACAGAAGATATGAAGTACATTGTGTTTTATATTACCGTACCATATCGTTTACATACAGAGTACCATAATATGCAGGTTAACCGTATCATTATGTAAATATATGGTGTACCATAATTAGAAGATATAAAGTACCTTGTCTTTCATATTGCCGAACCATATCTTTTACATACGGAGTACCATAATATGCGGGTTAACCGTACCATTATGTGTATGTGTCCTATACCATAAATAGAATATATGAAGTACCTTATCTGTGTACAATACGGTAGCTTATCTTGTACAACAAGGTACCTTATCATTTACATATATAGTACCATAATCTGCAGGTTTACCGTATCGATATGTATACATATATTGTACCCTAATATGCAAGTATACCGTACCATCTGTTATACAATCCGAAATAAATAGATTCCTAAGCGAATTGGGTTGTTCTGCATGATTTTGACAATACCTAACAACAATAACATGAATAAAAAAATATAAAAAAATCGCACATGTAGGACTCACCAGATTTTTCAAATTATGTTGTAAGATGTTCTTGCTTCTATCCTTATATTCTAATGAATCTTGGAGTTCGAAAGTTTAATTCATGCGTGTAAGGCCTAATGCACCTAATTTGATCTGAAACATAACTAATACTCTATATTAGTGTTTTAGGGTGGTTCCAGATGAAAAAGTAATTCGTACGACCTCGAAAAATACTAACCCTAGTATGACGTGTCACATATTTAAGGGACGACGTACCTTACTTAGCTTTGTAGGCGTATCTGTTTTTTTATTTTAAGCGTACCATCTCAGACACGGTTGTAGTACCCAAAATTACATATGACATCAAACATTTTATCAAAGCCAATGACAAGTCAGATGAGCTGTCTTTTTGATTTAATACCTCGTACGTCAGAAATCTGTCCACTCATGACAGAAACATGTCATAAATATGTCCAGTCATGATAGAAAAACGTCAGAAGTTGTCTCTTTATTTCTCCACATCGACATCTTCTTAAATGCTTCATTTCTGACAAAATATAGCCAATTCTTGAATTCGAACTTACTTTAATTTAAACGGTACCTATATCTGAAACGATACAGTACTATCCGTGGTATGTTTGGTGTACCTTATTTGCCTATATTACAGTACCTTGTTGGCTTATATACAGTACTTTGTGGCATATATTAGAGTACCTTGTTGCCTTTTATTACAATACTTTGTTGGCATATATGCCCATCTCTTTGTTCTCATATATTACATTACCAAACTGGCATAAATTACGATATCAAATTTGCATATATTACGGTACCAAATTGGCATATATTACAGTACCAAATTGACATAGATTACGGTACCAAACTGGCATATATTACAGTACCAAATTTGCATATATTACGGTATCAAACTGGCATAAATTACGATATCAAATTTGCATATATTTAGGTATCAAACTTGCAATATTACAGTACCAAATTGACATATATTACGGTACCAAGCTGTCATATATTACAGTACCTAATTTGCATATATTACGGTATCAAACATGCATATATTACGGTATCAAATTTGTATATATATTGCGGTATTAAACTAGCATATATTACAGTACCAAATGACATATATTACGGTACCAAATTTGCATATATTACGGTATCAAACTGGCATAATACAGTATCAAATTTGCATATATTACGATATCAAACTGGCATATATTACAATATCAAATTTGCATATATTAAGGTATCAAACTGGCATATATTACCGTACCAAATTGACATATATTACGATACCAAACTGGCATATATTACAGTACCAAATTTGCATATATTATAGTACATTGTCGGCATCATTTAGACAAAAAGAATGAGCTATATCCTATTGGCATATTTGGACAAAAGAATAACCTGCTGCCATCATTTGGATAAAAGAATGTGTCATTACCATACAAAAAAGCAACAAAAAAGGTTTTTTGGGGCAAAAGCAGTAACAAAATTGGCAAGTACGGACCCCACGTCGATACGACCTCTCTACAAGGCGATTATTCCCGTATTTATCACATGTTTTGCACTTGTTGGATCTGCTATCTACCTGATAAGGAATCCTCCGCGTCTTTCGGCAACCAAGAAGAACACGAATGTCCGGGTGACAAATAAATCTCGTCATCGGTTTCAGCATTCATCTCGTGCGTCGTCGCTTCATTGATCGATACTAAGAACGACTTCCTTTTATACTCACATAATGCAAATAACCCACTGCCGCTAACCGAACTTGTAGACGGTATATTTTCAGATAATATCACAACCTGTATAAATGAGTTTACAATGGTACAGTGTACACGGACATCTTGGTACCGTATACACACATACAATGGTACGTAATAAACAAAACAAATGGTACGATAACAGTTATATAAAGAAATCTAAAATCCCAATGGATTCACCTCAATAACTATCAAATATCGACATCCTACCCTTACATCGAGCTCTTAGATCGCATTTAGCTCCCGGATCTGGGTTAAGCTTGACCTCACGAGTGCAATCGATTAACCAAACACGAAGCAAAATAAAAAAACTTACATGACAAAATCGAGACCCGAAATCGAGAACCCAACATGAAATAGGCTCGTCGCTCGTCGTCCGGCACCACCACGAGCGGGAGGCGGTCGTCAATTGCAGAGATGGAGCTCGAAATTTCATCGACGTAAGGATGGAAATCGATTTTTGCTGAGAAAAGAAAAACTGAAATGAAATTGTAAATCATTTAATGAAGGTATTTTGGTAATCTTAAGTGATTAGGTACCAAAGTGTAAAATTTTTATTCAAGTGGGTACCTAGCTATAAAATATGTCTGACAAGGTACCTAAGTGGCTGATTTGTTTTCTATTGGGTATTTATGTGTAGATTTACGTATATTATATACTGCCTCTGTCCCGGCTATTTCTTCCCAAAGATTAGTGGGCACGGAGATTAAGAAACCAAATTATTTTAATATTATAGTACACCTTTTGATGTATGGAGAGAGAAAAGTTATTAGTAGACACGTAAATCAAGAAGACTTTTTTTAATATTAATGGTGTAATTAGTTTAATTAGTGGATAGTTTTTTTTACCAACAATAGAAATGAGAAGAATTATGTGGGACGCCCAAAATAAGAAAGATGCGAAGAAATAAGTGGGACGGAGGTAGTATTATAAAACACCGAGTGAGTGTGCATAATATATCATTGAAGAATTGACTCTGGAACACCAGATTGCCGCTCAAATTCAACCTGTACAGGAAGTATGAGAGATTGAGGTTGTGTTTGGATCGCGGAAAGCAGAGGGGAAAAGAGAATTAGAGAGAAATTTATTCCCACTAGCTTTTCCTTTCTTTTCCTCGTCATTTGATGAGGAAAATGATTTTCCATGGTTTTTGATTACTTGACTTAAGTTTTCTTTTCTTTTCTTTTTGTCATCTATTTATCTGATCAACCAAACCAAAACAGTGATTTTCCTTTTTCATTTCTTTTCATTTCCTTATTAAATTCCTTAAACCAAACACACTCTAAGACATAAAAAATTGTATAAATCAGAAGTCCGCCTAAGTCAGAGTTGCAGAGTTCAACGTAAGTTCAACTAAGTATTATCGTATTTTCTTACAGTTAACTTTAAACCAAGTGGAAGAAACCACTTACAGTCTACCGTAAAGGCGCTAAGTCGATTTACTGTAAAAAGCGGCCGAGGGCGAGTTAATAGGAGTCTATAGAGGGTCAGTTATGTGGGTCATACAATGGTGTTGTAAAAGAATGTGAGATGTAGGAGGTAGCCTTCAAACTTCTCCTATGCATACTCACAAACTAGTCTTCGCACGCACGATTTATATTGGAGAGCTAGATAACCTCTGCATCAAAGCTTCACTGTTAATTGGGATCATATAATAAGTTCTTAGAAACCAACTGTCAAATGAAACTGCCAAAAACGCATAGGTGGCATAGTATTTATTCGCCCCCTCAAAATATATCATCCATTTAATGTGAAGACACTGGATAGTGTAGCTTGACTTCGAGACATTGAGTTCAAGAAAATTACTCAAATGCGTGTCCTTAGTTCACTCTGTTACATTACGAGAATTTCAACGCATTCGCGAGTAAAAACTACTAACGGGGGTATAATGTTACATTTTAGAAACCATAAGGGGATTTTGCGTAATCAAACTATATTTTTCTAGACAACATACATCTCAGAATTGTTGGGGTTGAGCGGTTATTTTTCCTGGACAATATAAAACCAAAATTACGCCGATAGAGAACACGAGATTTTTACGCGGTTCGGCCAATACCGCCTACCTCCACGGAGAGCACCAGCTCTACTATATTGAGAATATTACATCGTACAAATTTAACGCTCGTATTTAAACCCAAACTCGAGACCCTTACCCACCACGGTAATGTAATTGTACCTACTCCTAACCCATTAAAACTAAACTCGCTCTCACCCTTATCCACCCGGATAATTTTTTTTTTATCTCTCGCTCTCTACACTCATTGAGCTCTCTTTGCTTCCGATGATTTTTACTATTAAACAATGAGGCCTATTTATAGATAGATGTCTTCAGCTCTTCTTGGACCGCTCGAAATCGGAGGGCACAAATCCGCCGTGTCGCCATTTAATACGAACTGTTCATTAATTTTATTATATATATAACATAATATTATAATAAAATATTAATAATATTATTTTATGATATATTCAATGATTTTTTTTTCTTCTGTGGGTGGACTCTATATGTGGCTGGAAACCAACAGTTCTCCTGCTCCAGCCTCATTCAACACATTTTCTCCAGCGAGTTTGTTTGAGAGTAACCCGTTCGTAACTATCACGGACGTCCATTGGTCATCCTTGTACCTGCTACACATATCCGAATCAAGAATATTTCGTCCCTTTACCCACTTGATTAACCCCAGCCAATCCTATGTGCAGCTGTCGAACCGACTCTACTCGTCGATTCTGAAGAGGGACTTCGACGCAACCCCTTCACCAGCAGGACTTTCTTCCCACCATCGTCTGTATTTCCACCACGCGCGAAAAATTTTTGTGAACCCATCGAAGTCAGAGTATTATGAACCACGCTCCCATCAAGACGGTACAAACATCTGTTGAGAAGAATAATATGGTCAATTCCTCCACTCTTGGGCTGATTAATATGGGCCAGATAATATGTTGGCGCCCACCTTCTAGACTATTCCCAAGTCATTTAAAGAAGGAAAACCCTACTTTTGGTTAATTCATTTTCTAGCGTAGCAAAAAGAAACACACACCAAAAAACTCTGCTTCTTCTCCATGATGTTCTAAACTTTTCACGAAACTGTGTGAACTTGCTTTGTAAACTAGAGATTTTTATATGCTTTTGCTTCTGTCTTTACATAACTTGTGTGAAGATTCGTTGTAGACACTGTTAGTGCTTGTGTGCTTTGGTTTTCTTGTTTCAGATCTGTAAAGTCTATCTTATTCGACCTTTTCTAGTCATTTTTATGTATGATTTCAAGTTTTATCATGGTATCAGAGCTTATATCTTCGATTCCGCACGTTACTGCGCCTGCAAAACCCTAGATCTGAGGCGTTCTTACGGTTTTGAGCTTCTTGCTCCACTTTGGTGATTTTAAAACCTTAGATCTGAACCGAAATTGCGTTTTTTCTTTGCTACTACTATCTGTGGTTGACGCAAAACCCTAGATCTGAACAAAATCTGTTTTAGAGTTGTGTAAGGGTCACTTCTAGTCATTTTTTGTCCAGATCTAATCCTTTCATTGTCTTTCTTCTCCGTGTTAGAAAGTGCGAGACCATAAAGGAATAACGAGCTTGTACTGGGACCTTGATATATCGTCAGCTGCGCATTCTACCATTGTCAAACAACAGTCTGCCTTCAGAGCAAAGGACGCTTGGTGATACCTTTCTAATATTTGTCTCTGCCTTTGTTATATTGTCTCTGTTTGTGTGTACTTGCTGCATATTACCTGTTTTATATTAGTGTGGCAATGGCTCAACCCGATTCACCACCTGAGAACTCAAGTATTGTCAATATTGATAAGAGTATTCTGGCTTTAAATCCAGCTGACTTGGCTGTGATTAATATAACTAATATTAGTCTCACGGGGAGTGAGAAACTATGCAGCTTGGTCAAACTCCATTTTACTCGTTCTTAGAAGCAAAAACAAATTGATTTTGTGCTAGGAAAGATAAGTAAACCTACTGGCCCTATTTCTGGCCTTGAGTGGGAAAGGTGTAATGCGCTGATTCTTACTTGGATCTTAAATTCTCTGTCGTTAGAACTCAGGGAATAGGTTCATTTATGCCAAACATGTGTCAAAAGTATGTGAGTCGCTTGAAAAAATGTTTAAGAAAGTTGATGGGTCTAGGAAATATTTTTTAAAGACAACAAATAGCTAGTATTAGACAGGGAAATGATTCTGTGTCTGTGTACTTCTCTAAACTGCAACACTTATGGGATGAATATGATGCTCTTGTCTGCTATAACCATGTACATGTACTGTGTTTGCACATAATTCTAATATAGAAAGTGAGTCTAGACTTATTGAGTTTCTAATGGGCCTCAATGATTCCTATCATATTGTTAGAAGTAACATACGTTTAGCTAATCCCCTTCCTGATGTTTTGCATGCATTCAATACTGTCTCTATGGAAGAGTGGCATAGAAATATTGCACTTCATTCTGAAAATGTTGTTCCTGTCTTCACAAATAAATCTGTTAACAAAGTGAATAATCCAAATCTTGTATGCAAACATTGTGGTGGTAGAGGTCATCTGATAGAAAAGTGTTTTAAGTTGGTAGGATTTCCTGGTTGGGTTAATGGAAATAATAATACTTTTGTGAAGTAGAATAAATCACATAAAAGGAGCTTGAATAAAAACCACAATAAACCCACTAATCAAGTGGAACTTGAGAATTCCAATGCTAAACATGTTGTGACTAATTTTTCAATGGAACAGTACAGCAAGTTAAAAGCTGATGGATTGTTCAGAATCACACATGAACAACATGGATGTATTAACAGTTGTTTGTGTGAATTCAGTCTCCAAAAGATTTAGTAATAGTTGGATAGTTGACTCGGGTGCAACAGATCATGTTGTATGTTCTTTTGATTAATTGAATAATCTTGTTGAAATTGTTGATAGGAACTTGAAAATTAGGCTGCCAAATGGAATTGAAATCCCAGTTAAATATGTTGGTGATGTTACCTTGAGTAGTGGGTTAATGCTTAAGGAAGTGCTAGTAGTTCCTGAATTTCATTGCAATTTAATCTCTGTTTCTAGACTTGTTTATGACAATGATTGTACAGTTGAGTTCAATGATTCAATCTGTTCTATACAGGACCCACAAACCTCAAGAATGCTGGGGATTAAGCTTGTTGATGGTCTTTATTGCATTCAGACAAATTATGGTAAGAAAGGTAATCTCTGTAATATTGCAAGTTGCACAGCTTCTTTTGGTCTGTGGCATAAACGTTTAGGACATCCTGCTGATCCCATTTTAAAACTGCTTTATGATGATATTAACTATTCCCATGCCAAAAATCTTGAACCACGTGATGCATGTCATAGAGCTAAGCAAACTAGAAATCCATTTCCATTAAGTGTTTCAAAATCAAATTCTGTATTTGATTTAGTTCATTTAGATATTTGGGGTCCTTTTCGAGTTGAGAATGGTGAAAACAAATATTTTCTAACTATTGTTGATGATTTTTCAAGAGGTTGTTGGGTATATTTCCAAAACGCCAAGTCCGAAACCTTCAGTAATTTCCAAAGTTTTTTCAACTTGGTAAGAAATCAGTTTTCAAAGAAAATAAAAGTTATCAGAACTGATAATGGTTCTGAGTTTTTAAACTCTGATTTTTTAAATTTTGCTAATAAAAAAGGTTTAAAACATCAAACCAGTTGTGCTTACACCCCGCATCAGAACGGTATTATAGAAAGAAAGCATAGACATCTTTTGAATATAGCTAGAGCTTTGCATTTTCAGTCGGGAGTGCCTTTGCAGTTTTGGAAAGAGTGTATTATGACTTCAGTTTATTTGATAAATAGGCTTCCATCATTAGCTTTAAATGGGAAATCACCTTTTGAGCTATTGTTTAATTGCAAACCAGTCTACGATCATCTTAGAGTCTTTGGATGTCTTTGTTATGCATCAAATTTGACTAAAGAAAATAAATTTGATCCAAGGGCTGTGAAATCAGTAATGCTTGGGTATTATGAAAATAAAAAAGCTTATCAACTGCTTGACTTAGAAAACATGAGAATTTTTTCTTCTCGTGATGAAATTTTATGAAACTGTTTTTCCATTTATAACGAAGGATAGCTCATTGTCTGAAGATTATTTGCAGGATTATCATTCTGCCTTATTTCCTGCTGATACTAACATTTCTTGTGAGCGGGTTGATGATGAAACATCTGCTGTCCCATTCAATTCTGATTTGGGTACAAACAGTGGATCTGAAACCCAAAATAATATATTAACCCCTTGTTCAGCTGCAGGTGGTTCTAACCATGAAGTTTCGCCTTTAGATGAACCTAATGCCATTCGACAAAACGATGATGAGGTAAATGGAGAAGTGAGCTTGCATGGCAGGCCCAAAAGACAAGTAAAGTATCCTAATTATCTAAAGGATTACATTTGTGATGTGTCTAAGTGCACTGATAAGCATCCAATTAGTAGATATGTTAATTATTCATCTTTAATGCCCGTGGATAGAAAAATTGTGTGTAATTTAGATAATGCACCCACAATCATTCCATATTCTGTTAAAGATGCATTAGAAAATCAGGAATGGAAATTAGCAATGGAAAATGAAAATGCATGCATTGTGTGAAAATGATACTTGGGATGTTGTAGATTTACCTAGTAACTTAAAGCCCATAGGTTGTAAGTGGATTTTTAGAATTAAGTACAACTCAGAGGGAACACTAAATATGTATAAAGCCCGTTTAGTTGCGAAAGGTTATAATCAACGTGAGGGAATAGACTTTCAAGAAACATTTGCCCCTGTTGTGAAAATGGTTACTGTGCGTACGGTTCTATCTATTGCTGTGAATAAAAATTGGGACGTTTTCAGTTAGATGTAAATAATGCATTTTTACATGGTGACTTGACTGAAGAAGTGTATATGAGTTTACCTGAAGGGTTTTATGATAAAAATGATATGCGTGATGTAGATTAAAGAAGTCCTTGTATGTGTTAAAACATGCCCCGCGTAAATGGATGAAAAACTCACTGTGGGCCGATTTCTCTCTCTTTTGACGATGGCGAAAAAGAGGAAAATGGTGAAACAGCCGACGGCGCCGATCACGGTGGTGACGCCGCCGCCTACCAACGGAGCTTCACCTGGTAACACGAATGCGAAATGCAATAGCCGATCGCACCAAATAGGTTCATCGCTAGGTACTGTTCCATTGGCAACGAGCACTGAAGAGCAGGAGGAATGGCCAACTCTAGAGGCTTCGACTGGTCGAATCCCCTCTACGACTGTGGGTGCAAGCTCTGTCTGTTCCCCATGGCTGAAATTCAATGCGAATCTGATGAAAAATCAGGAGCAGCGATTGGAATTTATTGAGCCAACAACTGAAGGAGGACAACCAATTGGAATTGTTGAAGCTGAGGAGATACAAGAAGAACTTGCGCACTGGAATTCAGCCTTATTGTGCTACGTTCTAGGTGCTAGTCCCCCTTATGGTGTTATGTAGGGATTTCTGAAAAGGAAATGGGATAAATTAGGGTTGATGAATGTGTGGCAAGTGAGACAAGGATTATTCCTGGTTAGGTTTGCGTCTGAGGAACAGAGAGATAGAATCTTACAGACGGAAATCCTCCATTTCGACAGAAAACCCGTGGTCATGACCCCTTGGACAGAGGACACTCAGATCAGTAAAATTGGGGTGGAGAGCGTGCCAATATGGATTCAATTCCCACAGCTAGAGTTGAAATATTGGGGAATTAGGACTTTAAGCAGACTTGCTAGCCTGATTGGGAAGCCAATCATGACTGATGCATTCACAAAGAACAAAGAGAGGATCCATTATGCTCGGGTTTTAGTGGAAGTCAACCTGAATAAGGAGCTGAAAGAAAAAATCCTATTTCAAAATGAGAAAGGGCAACTTGTCGAGCAAAGGATAGCATATGAATGGAAACCAGTGTTGTGCCTCAAATGCAAGAGATATGGACATGATGAGGCAATATGCAAGCAAGAGTTTAAACAAAAATGGCAGGCGAAAGAGTCCGCAGCAGAATCGGTAGCTGATGGAACTAAGGTTGTGGACGGCCCTGGAACAGAGAAACTAATGGCTGCAGAAGCTAAGGGTGTGTCTGTTGTCACAGCTAGAGCAGAAAAGGCACCAATAAATCACCCTCCAGACCCAGGGCTTAGAGACAGTAACAGCTCATCCTGGGCTGATCTGGTCCTTTCAGAAGCAGGTGTGCAGCCAAATGCGAATTCCCCAAACCCTTCCAAGCAGAGGGTCCATGACGTTGGTCATGGATAGATGGGCCTCGTGGAATATTAGGGGCCTCAATGGCCCTGCAAAACAGAGAGAGATTACTCTCTTCTGTCATAAATATAGTATTAGTATTATGTGTCTGTTGGAGACGAAACTGAAACAAGACATCATTAAGCATACTATGAGCACAGTATTCCAAGGATGGGAGGGCTGTCATAACCTCAGTGACCATCCCAACGGTAGGATACTGATTTTGTGGAGGGCAGGATATGAACTTGAGCTGGTTTCCCATTCACAACAACATATGCACTTTAAGGTGATGAAAGATAGCAGCTTGGTTACATTCCTCACATGTGTCTACGGACATAATGACCCTGCAGCCCGAGCTAAACTCTGGGATATTATTAGACAGATTAGCAATGGCACTAAAGACCCATGGCTGATATGGGGCGATTTTAACAACATCAGAGGTTTTGCCGACAGATTGGGTGGCTCTCCCATCAAGGCTGCTGATTTCACAGAATTTAACCAGTGCCTGCATGATAGCCAATTAGAGGAAGTAAGGAGAACTGGCTGCCACTTCTCTTGGTCTAACAAACAAAGGCATGACAAGAGAATATGGAGCAAAATAGATTGGGCATTTGCAAACTCGGCTTGGATATCCAAACATTTTGACCATACTGCAGATTTCTTAGCTGAAGGAATCTCAGATCACTCCCCTATACTTCTGAGAAATGCTGTGAGTGGCCCTGAACCTCGAAAAGCTTTTAAGTATTTCAATATGTGGAGTCTTGCTCCCTCATTCCTAAATACTGTCAGCCACATCTGGAATTCCCACCAAGGGATGTCCATGAGTAGTGTTTGCTACAAGTTGAGGAAATTACAGGGGCCTCTCAAAGCATTAAATAGAGAACTTTTTGCTGATATAGTGAGCAAAACTGAACTGGTGCAGAAACAACTTGAAGAGTGCCAGATTGCTCTACATGCTGATCCCATGAACCCTGTTCTGATGACTAAAGAGGATGAGATCCAAACAGAATACAGGTTCTTGTATGTTGCTCAAGATCAGTTTTTGAGGCAAAAAGCTAAAGTAAGATGGTTGGGTCAGGGAGATCAGAACACGTCCTATTTCCATGCCATCATCAAGCAAAGAACTTACAAGAATAGGATTTTGTCAATTACTCCAGTTGGCAGATCTACAACTGATAGAAGGGAAATCCAGAAGCACTTCTATGAGTACTTTCAAGGGATGATAGGCACAAAGGCAACAGGGTCCCATTATCCTGAGGAACTGGTGGTGTCTGAAGGAGCTGTACTTACCTTAGAGGATCAGCTACAACTCATTAAGCCATTCAGTAGAGAGGAGGTTTGGGACACAATGCAGGCCATTCATGAGGATGTAGCCCCGGGACCGGACGGGTATGGGAGTGGATTTTTCAAGAAAACTTGGAGCATTGTAGGTGAACATGTTACATCTGCAGTTCTGGAGTTTTTTGAAACTGGTAAACTGCTGCCCAAAGTGAACCAGACAGTCCTCTGCCTCATACCTAAATCTGCCAGCCCATTATCTGCGCAAGACTACAGGCCTATATCCTGCTGTAACACGGTTTACAAGTGTATTTCCAAGCTTCTGTGTTCCAGGCTTAAAGTCTTGCTCCCTAGAATTATCAATGCAAACCAAAGTGCCTTTCTGGAAGGTAGATCCATCGTGCATAACATACTGTTATGCCAGGAGCTTATAAGGCTGTACAGTAGAAAGAAATCCTCAGCTAGAGCACTCATGAAGGTCGATATAAGAAAAGCTTATGACACTCTTGACTGGGATTTTTTAAGGCAGTGGTTATGCCTCCTAAGATTTCCACTCACCTTTGTTAACTGGATCATGGAGTGTGTCACCACAGTTTCTTACACCATCTCTATTAACGGAGCCCAAACTGGATGGTTTAAGGGAGCTAGGGGATTGAGGCAAGGTGACCCTATCTCCCCGCTGCTATTTGTCTTAGCCATGGAGTATTTGAGCAGAAAATTACAGCTAGTTTCAAAGGATCCTCGGTTTAGATATCATCCCCTGTGCAAGCAACTAAACCTGATTAACTTGTGTTTTGCTGACGATTTGATGATCTTTTGCAAGGGCAAATCTGCCACGGTTGAGGTGATTAAAGGTGCTCTGGAACAATTTAAAACAGCAACTGGATTGGAAGCAAGCTTGCAGAAGTCTAACCTCTACCTCGCAGGAGTTAAGAGTAATGTTGCTATGGAGATGGTTCAGAGCACTGGATTCCGGCTTGGCAAGTTTCCTATGAGGTATTTAGGGGTCCCCCTATCTCCTACTAAATGGAAAAGAGCTGCCTGCCAAGCTCTTGTAGAAAAGCTAACTGCTAGAATTCATTGTTGGTCTACGAGGAATCTGTCATATGCTGGGAGATTATGCTTAACAAATTTTGTACTGATGGCTGTTCACGGATACTGGGGATCTGTTTTTATACTGCCCAAATCTGTTACAAAGGAGGTAGATAGTATATGTAGAGACTTCTTATGGGCAACAAGAGGCAGGGGAGAAATGTTCCTCTAATCAATTGGGATCAAGTTTGTCTGCCACGACACAAAGGAGGACTGAATCTATGGGACTGTGAAACATGGAACAAAGCTCTTACTGGTAAACAGGTATGGGACATCACCATGAAGGCAGATTCACTGTGGATCAAGTGGATCAATGTGGTGTACTTGAAAGGGACTGATTTTTGGAATTACAGCCCTGCTACTGATGCTTGTTGGCATTGGAAGCATCTCCACAAGCTCAAGGAGCGCTTTCGGCTGGGATATGTAGATAAGAGATGGATGCAAACGGCTGATGGGAAGTACAATACCAAATCTGGCTACTTGTGGCTTAAAGGTGTCAGGCCAAATTTCCCATTCTGTAAGGCAGTTTGGTGCAAATTCAATATCCCTAAACAGTCATTCTTCCTTTGGCTGCTATTTCAAAAGAGACTGCTAACATTTGAAAGGCTCGCCAACTGGGGGGTAAATGTCTCTAACACTAGATGCATATTATGTGGGATTTATGAGGACTCGATTGATCACTTGTTCCCAGAGTGTTCCTATAGCCAGCAGCTACTGCAGAAGACCTATACGTGGATTAGAGAGGACTACCAATTTTGCAAGTTTGAGGAACTGAGTACATGGTTCAGAACTGAGGGAAGGAAACGCAATGTTCAGAAAAGAATCCATGTAGCCTGTCTTGCTTCAGTGTTATACAGCATTTGGATGGAAAGAAACAGACGTGTTCATTCTGAGGAGGGGTGGCGAACAATGGACCAGGCATTTACAGTGTGTTCTCGAGACATGAAATGGAGACTTACTAAATTTACTAGTGTTAAGGAAATAGCTAAACAGAGTCTATTTTTACACATTTGTTCTTATTCTTAACACATGTATATAGATGGATGGATGTAAAAAGGATGTGGTAAATGAACATTTCAGTTTACCAAAAAAAAAAAAAAACTCACTGTGTTTCTTAAACAATATCTTTATGAACAGAGTTTGCATGATTACTCTATGTTCTATAAATATTCTGATGATAAATGTGTTTATATTCTTGTATATGTTGATGATATTATTGTTAGTGGTAATGATATGCATGAAATAAAATGTGTTAAAGATGCCTTGAACGCTGCTTTTAGTATAAAAGACTTGGGTTTTTAAAGTACTTCTAGGTATAGAAATTATTAGGAACTCAAATTCTTTTGTGTTGCATCAAAGGAAGTATGTGCTTGAGTTGCTTGAAGAGTTTGGAATGTTAGGTTGTAAGCCTAAATGCACCCCTATGCAACAACATTTGAACTTGAAGGTTGTTGAGAGTGATAAAATATTTGAGGATACTGTAGATTTCAAAGATTGCTTGGTAGATTAATTTATATTTGTAATAGTAGAATTGATATTTGCGTTGCTGTTCAGTGCCTTAGTCAGTACATGCACGCACCTAGAGAATCTCATTTTCAGGCTGCTTGTCGAGTATTTAAGTATCTGAAATCATGTCCCGGGTTTGGATTTTCTATTTGCAAAACTGAGGATTTTAAAATCAATGTGTTTTGCGACTCTGATTGGGCATCTTGTCCGATAACTCGACGATCCGTCACTGGTTACTGCGTTTTAGCTGGTAATTCCCTGCTGTCGTGGAAAAGTAAAAAGCAGAAAACTGTTTCAAAATCTTCTGCTGAAGCTGAATACAGGGCTATGGCACAAACTTGTTGCGAGATTGTTTGGGTTCTAGGTATTTTTAAAGATTTTCGTATTACTAATCTTACTCCAGTAAATATGTATTGTGACAATACTGCTGCATTACAAGTAGCTAGTAATCCCGTTGGTGAAAGAACAAAGCATATAGAAATTGATTGTCATCTAGTACGACAATATATTATTGACAAATCTATTTCTACTCGATATATAGCATCTAAAGATCAGTTGGCTGATGTATTAACTAAGGCCCTTGGTAAAGAGGCACATATTCGTTTTTGTAGGTTGCTTGGAATGGTCGACGTCTTTGCTCCAAGAAGTGTGGGGGAGTGTTGAGAAGGATAATATGGTCAATTCCTCCACTGTTGGGCTGATTAATATAGGCCAGAGAATATGTTGGCGGCCCACCTTCTAGACTCCCAAGTCATTTAAAGAAGGAAAACCCTACTTTTGGTTAATTCATTTTTCTAGCGTAGCAAAAATAAACACACCAAAAACTCTGCTTCTTCTCCATGATGTTCTAAGCTTTTCACGATACTGTGTGAACTTGCTTTGTAAACTAGAGATTCTTATATGCTTTTGCTTCTATCTTACATAACTTGTGTGAAGATTCGTTGTAGACACTGTTAGTGCTTGTGTGCTTTGCTATTCTTGTTTCAGATCTGTAAAGTCTATCTTAGTCGACCTTTTCTAGTCATTTTTATGTATGATTTCAAGTTTTATCAACATCACGCTCTTCTCTCTTCAGAATGGCATTTCCGCCACGTGTGATTTTACAGACTCCCCAATATATGAAACTTCCGTAGCCCTTGGAATCTAACTGGCTCAAGGATATTAAATTCCTGCGCAATTTTGGGACAAAGATCACACTATGGTTGGCAGTGGGGCGGGGATTTCATGGGGATAATCTCGGGGATTTCAATTAGGCTTGGCTCTGATACCACTTGTTGGGGTTGAACGGTAATTTTTCCAGCCCAGCGAAAGGTTGATTTTAAGTCATTGCGACAATTTTATCTGGACAATATAAAAGCGAAATGATGCCGATAGAGGACACGAGATTTTTACGTGGTTCGCCTGCCTCCACGGAGAGCACCAGCTTTACTATATTTGAGAATATTACACCGTACAAATTTAACGCTTGTGTTTAAACTCAAACTCGAGACCCCTTATGCACATGGGTAATGTATTTGTACCTACTCCCAGCTACCCAGTAAAACTAAACTCACTCTCACCTTTATCCATCTGGATAATTTTTTATCTCTCTCGCTCTCTACACTCACTAAGCTCTTTTGCTTGGAATAATTTTTACAACTGAACGATTAGGCCTATTTATAGATGCCTTCAACTCTTCTGGACCGTTCGAAATCGGTGGCCAGGAATCCGCCAAGTCGCACTTTAATACTAACTGTTCATTAATATTATATATATGAAAATATTATTATAATAAAAATCTTAATAATATTATTTTATTTTATATTAAATTATTTTTTTTCTTCTGTCGGTGGATTCTATATGTGGCTGGACCTGGAAACCAAGTATAACCATACGGGTATAGGCTATAGCGCAATTTACCCTATAACATTTTGGTTTATTTTCACCCAAATTGCTACTGCTTTATAAAGGGAATTATTTCGCAAGCGTGGTGACATTTTCTCGTAACCCGTCATTGTCAATAATGATCCAAAAAATATTAATGGAAAGACATTTCTGTCGTTCCTAAATTTCTTGGTCAACAAAAGGATTTCGTTCTTTGTTTTTCTCGTGTAATAGTATTCTTCATGAAATTGAGCTGGTCAAGCAAGTCGACAGCGGAGATAGACGTGGGTCCATCGCACGTGTGTGGTTTGTTTTAACTTGATACTTATTATTTAAATAGAATAAATAGCTATCACAAACCTTAATATATGGAGTGATATATGTATTAATGATCATCCATGACTATGAGTCATTTCAAGAGATATGACATTGTTATTTTGCAAGTTAGTTTTCTTTTTTTATTATTATATTGATTATTATCATCGTTTTGTTTAATCTCAATGATTGATTGTTACTAGAAGGTTGTTCTTCATTAACCTCTTTAGTTTTATTTTTCGCGTACTTGTCATTTTATGAAGCTAACATTTCAAGAGTAAACTCCTAACAGAGCTAACTCGGCTCAACTCGGAACTGAGTTCAAGCTTGTGTTGCCCAAGTTAAATACTACCTCCGTCCCACTTATTTCTTCTCATCTTTCTATTTCGGACGTCCCACATAATTATTCCCATTTCCATTTTTGATAAAAAATTATCTCACTAATTAAACTAATTACACCGTTAATATTTAAAATGTCTTCTTGATTTGCCTGTCTATTAATAACTTTTCTCTCTCCATACCTCAAAAGATGTACTATAATATTAAAATAATGTGGTTTCTTAATCTCCGTGCCCACTAATCTTTGAGAAGAAATAGCCGGGACAGAGGAAGTAATGTTTTTAGTTTACGTTAAATTAACGAATAAGCCAGCCAAAGTAATAGGAATTAGACCTAACACGATTCCAAATAGAAAAACTTCAATCATTTCAATTTTTTGAAAAGGAGAAAAAAAGGAGGTAATATCTATACCTAAATATTAATCCGAATTGACATGAATCTCAATGACTAAGAATTTACAATTGACACCATAAGTAACTAAAAAATACACGGAATCTCCCAGAAGGATTTCCTTTCTGAATTTTTTCTAATTTCTATTTTTTAATTTAAATAAGTCGTATCTTGCTCTAAATCTATTAACATCCACTCGAGTTATCCTCTCCCTTGATGTTAAAGAGGAATGCTATCCAAACCAAATAAATATTCTTGAATCTTGATAAACAAAAAACTAGGTTCCTGTCGTGGGATAAAGAACTAACTGCTCACAGAACTATTCCATACATCTCATTTAATCTAAATGTATTATTCCCAAAGCTTAATTGTTCCAACACTAACGAGGTATTACAAGGTTTAATAGCTATGGTCTATACAACACAACAAATGAGTAAAACATTTTATTTTTAACAAAAATAATCTGAATTAACTAAGTCATTAATTATCCGAAGAAGAAGAAGCAGGGAGACCTTTAAGTACGTCCCTCAAAGCATAGTAATGGCTATCGCATTTGTGGTCTGATATAATGTTGCCCGAAAGAACAATCCTCTGACAATGCTCGCCGGGTTTTCTCTTCAACAAGGTGAAGTATTCAATAGGCTTCATCTTCTTCCCTTTATCCACGTTCCTCTTGAGATAGTACACTTTCCCAGGTACAAACAAGTCCTCTGCTTCTTTTTGGACAGTTTTCTCGGCGTTAGAACGATCAGGTGAAGTTTGAGTTGAGCTTTTGGCATCCGATTCCTCGTTCTTTGTCGACGACGATTTGTCTTCACAATGACAAATAAATACCTCTCAAGTTAGCATGTCTGAATACCCTTTAACGAAAATGTTTTGGAAACACTACAGCAGAACTTCGGTACGAGTTCGGGTAAATCGAGGGTCAAGTTGGCCCTAAAAAGATGTGAAAAACATACCAGAATCCTTTCCTCCGAATTTGGCGTAATCTGCGAGCTTTTGAGCTGCATCTTGAACAGAAGACACCACTTGCTTGGCATTGCTAACTAGTTCTATGACACCACTCCAATCTTCTTTGCTTACAGCACTTTCCCTGAATGGTAATTACCAATTGGATAGGTTATGTGAGACCTTATTTAAATATTCCAGGACTTCTCTTGTCATCCCATTATGACATTTTAATCTAAACGTTTTACCAGTCGGTTTCAACAACATCGTTTCTTAATCTCGTCAAAGAAGCAATGCTCAGTCTTGGGATTACGTCATCCTGCATATAGGCTAATTTTTTTTTTTTTTTTGTGTAATAAAGTGAGCAACGGGCAATTCGGACAGAAACAGACATGCCTGCATCACAATGCTCGTAACAAACTCGGAGCAATTCTCAGCGAGTTCTTGAGAAACACAAGGAGGAGTTGCATATCCAACGGCAGTGATTATATCAGGACTGAAACCGAGTTCTTCAACGGACTTCTTTCGAAGCATAATCGCAAGCAAAGAAGCAATGGCCCCTCCCAGCGAATGGCCAACGAGCCTCAATCTAAAACCCTGTTTGTAAATTAGATACAATGTAGCTGATAATATGAAACTACTCACAAGAAAAAGGACCCAAAGGAAACAAAATCAATTGGTAGACAACCTTGTGTTTCTCTAGGCATTTCCTGATGGAATCTATCTCGTGAGTCAAGAACCAGCGAGCAGCTTCAGCTGTTCCAAAGTGTGTCGAATAGCCTTCGAAGGTGATTTCCTCATGGCCTGAAGTTATGATATCGGTTATGAGATCATACAAAGTGTGAGTTCCACGAATGCCGAGAATGACAAGCTTTTTCCTCGGGTCAATTCCTATATAATACCCTGGCCTCAACACACTCGAACTTTTTACAAACTTCACAACGTTGCTTTCACGGAGCATGCTGTTTCTTGCTAGTCCAGCTACAGTATCTCTATAACATCCCTTTGCCAGTTCTATGTTGTATATGAAATCCTGAACCTAATCACAGAATAAGGATATGACACTGTGAGGCAAGGCAAAGAAGCATATCATCACTACGAACACAAGGTTTGATCCATAATAGGAAAAGGGGTCCACTTTAGATTCTCACTCACCAATGGCTCTGATGAGATAACTTCGCCCTTTACATCATCGGCGGGTCTTGTAGATGCTTGTCGTAAATATAAGAGGTACATCCCGATTGTCAAATCACTCAAACTCCAATCTTGAACTCCAAGCTTACTCTTTTGTATGCTAGAAAAAATTTCGCCCACAGATCTATTGGTAGGTGGCGGTTTGTTCTCTTTTCCATTAGCTGCAGAACGAATATCTACGTTTACTACGCTCGTGTTGCGTCCAAAGAATTGGGCTAAAACAAAAGATAATCCTATATACACTTGTAATTTTGCCAAAAGGGGTTCACAGATCCACAGAAATTCGTGTTCGAACACGACCTAGCACCAATATCGAGTATCAAGATTTCAAATTTATTTTCCTAAGAAAACCCCCCACATGTATAATGCTAACAAACACTAGACAAATCAGTTCTCAAACCTTAAGGAAACTTAATCAATATCACACAATATAAACTCCAAACTCTCGTATAACAACATTCAAGAAAAAATGGCATATAAAAGCATACAGCCTCCAGGTACGTATCAGCTGTAATAATTCCGAAGAACAGTAATTGCTTACCTAATGGAAGAGCCCACTTGTACAACTGCAGAGCAGGCTCTAGAGCTTTAGCGAACCAAGCTATCTCAGGCTTCCATTTATTTTTATCACGATAAGCTGTCGTGCTCAGTTCATCGTCGGACGAACTGCAATCCCTGTTAGCACTTTCTAGCTCCCTATCCTTTTTATCGCTTCTATAATGATCGTCGGCCTTAGACCACTGAAAGCGATTTATGATATTATACATTTCGCGCTTGCACGCAGAACCCTCTTCACTGCTTATGAATCTCATGCTCCTGCGTATTTCTGAAATCCAAAGAAGAGAATAAACAGATAAGAACAAATCGGCTGCATACAGAAAAACCCACTGTAAGGATAGGGGAGAGCGAATGAAAACCTATATTGTTGATTATACGCTTGATAGCCATCTTTTACATCTCCGTGTATGGAAAGCCGAAGAATCTGGAATTTAGCAAACGGTGGTACGAGTTAAATGCTAGAGGTGACCGCCAAAGCAAAAGCAAAGGGAACGTCTAGAGAAGGCAGGCGATTGGGATTTTTTTTTAGTAAATAGCCCTTGAGTTGGTCTTCTTTTAAAAAATAGCACCCAAAATCGGAGTTTACCTTTGTACCCTTACTAACTCTGCTCTAAAGACTATTTTACCCTTATTTAATGTCAATCAACAACCTCAACCACACTTAACGAAAAAATTAATTAAAGGGTTTATATGTACACTGTAGCGAACATGAAACATCGGACCCGTTATAGAAGAGTGGGGTAAAAGTAAAAAAAAGCAACCATTTTCACTTCCAGTAAAAAAAGCAAGCGTGTGCTCTCCCGCCCCTGCACTGCAAATCGTCTCCACTTCCAGTTAAAAAAGCAAGCGTGTGCTCTCCCGCCCCTGCACTGCAAATCGTCGTCTTCTCTGCAAATCGACTCATTCGAAATGGCATTCAACGGGAACACCCAAACAGTGGAGGTATGTGTTCTACTCTTCGTATTCTTCAATTTAACGCGAGAGGGGATCTGGGAACGACCCATCGGAACCCTAATTTGGTGCGGACCCGTGCTTGCAAGCATAGGACAGAGCTTCGTAGAAATAGGACCCGTGCTTGGTAGCATAGGACTCGCGCTTGCAAGCATAGGACCTTTACTTGCAAGCATAGGACCCGTGCTTGCAAGCATAGGACCTGTGCTTGCGCAGCGTACGTCGATTTTTAATGCATGGGTCCCGTGCTTCCAAGCAGACGACCCCCGCTTATGAGCAGGGGACCTATGCGTATTTATCGGGTCCCCTGTGTATTAGCGCGGGTCCCCTGCTTAAACGCTCGGGTCCTCTTACCTTAACGGGCGGGTCCTGTGCCACTGCGCGCGCGCAAGTTTGGGGGACCCGCGCGTATAATCAGGGGACCCGCGCGCTATGACCAGGGGACCCGCGCTTATACGCAGGGGACCTTTGCTGGGACCGCGCCGATGCGCAGGGGTCTCATGCGCATCTGTGCTTGAATCTCAGCATATGCGATGCGATGCGGTCCCCTGCGCATCTGTGCATAAGGGTTTTCTGTTTTCATTATTTCATACCACGGAATTTAGCTAAAATGTGTTTTGCGCATAAATTAGGTTGTGATGCAGAAGCAGTTCAACACAGTGGACGAGGTTCCGCGTTTGAGTGTAAAGCTGAGCTCGTTATACGCGGATGCCAGCGAGCTGATAAGACAATGTCTGAACCACCACGAGTGGGAGATTTTTAGGAACGAGAGTCCGTTCGGCCGCCTTGTTATGGCTGAGCCTGATTTTAACCTCTCGGGGCAGTTGCTGTGGTACCTCATCCAGAGCCAGACGATGCTGCACAACCGGGAAGAGCTGTGGATGATTTTTGGCGGAAAACCACTCCGCTTTTCAAAGTGGGATTATTGCCTAATCACCGGGCTGAAGTTCGCCGCCGAGCTACCACCGGTAAACGGCGGCTCACAATTCCAAGCAAGACATTTTGGCAACAGCTCAAAAATCCGCATGTCGCACGTCAAGCGTGCGTTGGAGCGGTTGTCTGGCGACGAGGACGATGTGAACTTCGAGAAGCTGAAGTTGGCGGACGTGTACTTCGCCACCGCCGTGTTGATGCCTCGACCGTCGAAGAAGGACACCGTGGTCAGTACGACGGTCCTTAGTCTGGTCGACGATCGGTTTGCATTCGCCCAGTATCCTTGGGGCACCGTGGCTTTCCGTGAGGTGATACGAACTGTGAAGGTAAATCTACGGGAGAGGCCACGGGACTGGCTGATCAGTGGGTTCGTACAACCACTTCAGGTGAATTATAAGTAAGCTTCTTGCATACCATGTTTTGAGGGACCTTTCTAAGATTTTTTGCGTTATTTGTATTCAGATACTAGCATACGAGTGCATGCCGGGGGTTGCAGAGCAGTTTGCGGTTCGCAAGGAAGAAGATTTCACGCCACGCATGCTCAGGTGGGCGACGAAGAATTGGGGTCGCAAAGCATGCCCGACTCTTAGCGCGGTCGCAGCTTCCGTCGACGGCGATTTTGTACGAGGGTTGTTAGTGCCGTCAGCGGACGAGTTGGAGGCGTCGTACTTTAGGGACAGCGTTTTCGACGTTGGGGCGGCACACGACCTATTCGACCGTGTGACGGGCCTACTCATGCGGGGAGTGGAGGTTAGGTGTTCCCCTGTCCACCGCGATCGTGGCGATGACGATCATTTGGCGATCGTACCTGTGCCAGTTTTTCCCACGCCTGTGGAGGTGGTTGAGGCGGGAGAAGTTGGTGCTTCGTCGAGTGCCCGAGGAGGTCGAAGAAGAGGCAAATCGCCCGTAGAGGTTGTTGATCTAAGTGATGAGGATTCTGGCTCAGATAGAAATGAGAAGTGGAGCAAGAAGTACCTCGGGCGACTGGACTTCTCCGGGCGTGAGTTGATTCATGAGGATGATCGCGTGCTCATTGACATGTACCTTCAAGCGGCAAGGTTTAGGTAAGTGTTTACTTTCGATGTCAATCTCCGTTATCGTACCTAAACACGTAATAATTTTTCTTTTTATGCAGTGATAACGTTTGGTCGTCTGACATGTGCGACGTGGATCCCCAAGGCTTCTACATGTTGCTCTTCCATGATATGCTCAAGTCCAATTGTCTTGACGCATATCTAGAGTGCATGAGGCGAATCTATGCGGACAACGACAATTATCCTCGCGTCTTCGTCTTTCCAAGTTACGTGCAAGACGAGCACTTTAGGAAGGCGCAGAAGCTGAATAGGAAGGCGAAAGTACGGGTGGATGATATGGAGAGCTTCGTGAATGGATTGTCGAGAAGCAGTCGGAGCTGGTTGGAGCGTCTCACGGAGGATGAATTGCTACGATGCAAGTACATCATCTCTCCTGTTTACGCACGGTCCCACTGGGCAGTGCTTATTTTTGACGCGTCCACGCAGACCTTCGTCCTTCACGATTCACTGGGCGCGCATGGTGTGCAATTCGCTGGGAGAGTGTTCGTAAGTAGCTGAAATCCGTTTGTCTATCATTTTTATTTATTTAGTAACTTGTTCGACGTATGCTATATTTTGCAGGCGGAGTTTCTTTCTGCATATTGGCGTTTCAAGTTCGACATCGTCACAAAGCCGAAGTTGAATAATAAAATGAATCGCCAGCAGAAGGCTGGCAGCTTGGATTGCGGGGTTCATGCGGCGCTGACGGTGGAGACGCTTATGGTTGACACGCCCGAGTTTGATGAATATCAAAGGCAGATTGATATTTCAGCGTATCGAGCCACTATGGCTGCACGGATATTGCGTGACCCAAATAGCTGTTTGCATTGATTTGTTTGGCTGAATTTGAAAGTGTTAACTGTAGGTGGCTTTGTAGGTTGTTGGACTTGTAGTTAAAGGGTTTATGGACAGATGCTTGTAGTTTTATTTGACTAAAATTTTTAGATATTATCTAATGAATTGATTGTCGGTAACTGTTCAATTGTAATTGGTATGACTAATGCGAACGGGACAAACCCTAAAGTGGCAGTGACCCGTTCATATACACATATACGCTTGGGACCCCTGATTTTACGTTCGGATCCCCGAATTTTACGTTCGGGACCCCTGATTTTACGTGCAGGTCCCATCCGGAATGAAATTACGGTCCCTTCAGCAAGTATCCCACCATATGACTTGATTTTTTCCGTTTGTCCGTTGTTGAATAATTGATTCTCAGTATGAAACGAAAGTACGTGATGGGTGATTTGACTTGTTACTGAGGAGAAGAATATTTTGACCAAATTCTTGGTAACTGTTCAATTATAATTGGTATGACTAAAGCGAACGGGACAAACCCTAAAGTGGCAGCGACCCGTTCATATACACATATACGCTTGGGACCCCTGATTTTACGTTCGGGTCCGCTGAATTTTACGTTCGGGTTTCCTGATTTTACGTGCAGGTCCCATGGTTTCAAGTTACGGTCCCTTCAGCAAGTATCCCACCATATGACTTGATTTTTCCGTTTGTCCGTTGTTGAATAATTGATTCTCTGTATGAAACGAAAGTACGTGATGGGTGATTTGACTTGTTACTCAGGAGAAGAATATTTTGACCAAAAAGGAAGGTAACTGTTCAATTATAATTGGTATGACTAAAGCGAACGTGACAAACCCTAAATTGGCAGCGACCCGTGCAACACATATACGCTTGGGACCCCTGATTTTACGTGCGGATCTCCTGATTTCACGTTACGGTCCCCTGAAGTGAAATATGGTCCCCTTATCTCATTAAAAAGAAAAAGTAAATCAAATTAATTAAAAAGAACGCCTGCATGTATGAAAATTAATGCACGACCATTTTATGTCCAGAAAGCATACATTCCACGCTCGTCAAAACAGGGGACTGTTCAATTATAATTGGTATGACTAGTGCGAACGGGACAAACCCTAAAGTGGCAGCGACCCGTTCATATACACATATACGCTTGGGACCCCTGATTTTACGTGCGGATCTCCTGAGTTCACGTTACGGTCCCCTGAAGTGAAACATGGTCCCCTTATCTTATTAAAAAGAAAAAGTAAATCAAATTAATTAAAAAGAACGCATGCATGTATGAAATTAATGCACGACCATTTTATGTCCAGAAAGCATACATTCCACTGAATTGATTCTCGGTAACTGTTCTATTATAATTTGTATGACTAATGCGTACGGGACAAACCCTAAAGTGGCATGCCAGCGTTCATATACACATATACGCTTGGGACCCCTGATTTTACGTTCGGGTCCCCGAATTTTACGTTCGGGACCCCTGAGTGCAGGTCCCATGGTTTCAAGTTACGGTCCCTTCAGCAAGTATCCCACCATATGACTTGTTTTTTCCGTTTGTCCGTTTTTGAATAATTGATTCTCTGTATGAAACGAAAGTACGTGATGGGTGATTTGACTTGTTACTGAGGAGAAGAATATTTTGACCAAATTCTCGGTAACTGTTCAATTATAATTGGTATGACTAAAGCGAACGTGACAAACCCTAAATTGGCAGCGACCCGTGCATATACACATATACGCTTGGGACCCCTGATTTTACGCGCGGATCTCCTGATTTCACGTTACGGTCCCCTGAAGTGAAATATGGTCCCCTTATCTTATTAAAAAGAAAAAGTAAATCAAATTAATTAAAAAGAACGCATGCATGTATGAAATTAATGCACGACCATTTTATGTCCAGAAAGCATACATTCCACGCTCGTCATTCTCTTTTGGAGATAATCATGACGATCACCAGCATTGTTTTCCAAGTCGATGGTCAGTGGGTAATTCGCGAGGACAATACGTCGAACTGGGTTCCCGATCCAACTTGCCGGTGGCAATCAATCTTGGTCGACGACAGTTCATGCACGTTAGTGGATCTCACTAACGAGATATTGGCTGCATTGTCGTTACGCAATGACAATACCAAACTACGGATAAGCTACATGCCTTGCATAGACTACAATTATGTGCGCCCCATCTACATCGAGAACGATTACGGCGTACGTGCGTACGTTGGAGGTGGTTGCCCACGATCAAGACCACCTCTTCACGTGGAACTTCAATTATCCGTGGAGGCGGCACCACCACATCAACCTCATGATAATGATTTGTCGGGTTTCGACGTCGGCCTTATAGCGCTTTGCGATACAAACGCAGAAATCCAACCATTTGAGGGTTTTCCCAGCACATCTTACAACCCTTCTTACCAAAGTAATGAAAGCAGTGGCTACGTAGGCGATTACTCCGGAATGGGCGGCCAAGGATATGATAATGAGAACGAGCAAGTCGGACGGGAAGACGAGAATGAGAACGAGGAAGGTGCTATACATGACGATGATGATGAGACGATGACGATGACGATTTTGACGTCGATGAGCACGACGACGCAACTGATGCGGCCGACGATGGTACCTATTCGTTTACGGATGGTTCGACCCTATACGTGCGGCGTGTCTCATCGACGCCGTAGACATCGCCAGGGAAGTTCCTCGCTCGTATCGAGCACGTTGTTGCAAAATTTCAGGGCTCCTAAAGACATCCCCACTCCCAGCTCCATACAGTCGATGAGCAGAGTAGGGGTGTAGAAGTGTCGTACTACAAGGCTTGGAGAGGAAAACAGATTGCGACGGTTTACTGCCGGCTTACTTAGATGCGGTGAGGCAAGCCAACGAGGGCAGTGTCACTGATTGGGAGATGGACGAAGAAAATCGGTTCAAGTACCTGTTCTTGGCATACGGCGCATGCGTCAGAGGCTTTACGTTCATGAGGAAAGTCGTTTCCATCGACGCCATCCATTTGAAGGGGAAGTATAAGGGTCTCATGATGATTGCCACTGCACAAGACGGCGATTACCATCAATATCCTTTAGCATGGGGTCTTGCCGCCGGGTCCGAGGGAACCGAGTGCTGGACGTGGTTTCTCTCGAGATTAAGACGTTTTGTTGCGGATGGCGACGATCTCGTAATAATTTCTGATCGGAACCCTGGAATAAAGAATGCAGTTCCGGCCGTTTTCCCGAACGCGTTTCATGGTTTCTGTGCGTGGCACATTCTACAAAACGTGAAGACGAAAATGAAGAAGAAAGGTGCTTGCCCGATTTTTTGGCGTGTCGCTACTGCGTATACAAAGAGCGAGTCCGACGATAATTTTAAGTTGCTTGAAAAAAAATATGGGGACGTGGCTAAATATCTTGAGGAAGTCCCAAAGGAAACGTGGACTCGAGCATATTGCCCTAGATCAAGATACAACATAATGACGACCAACGGATCAGAGTCTATCAATGCAGCTCTGCGTAAGGACAGAGAGCTTCCAATCTAATATTATTAAATTCCATAATAATGAAATTAATTAATTAAAAATTATCGCGCGATTTAAAAAAATTAAAAAAAATAACAAGTAGGTTAACAATATCCGACTCCAAGATTGAAACCCAAAAAATATATCTTCCAACAAGTATTTCAAGTTGAACGATTTTTGACGTGAAAATAGTAAGAGAGCACAATCGGTAAACATACTCGTGTCTGTGATTTCTGTTGGATGTTACAATCTTGTAGACTTAACGTAATTCTAGTGTTTTAATCCATTTTTTTTAAACTCTGCTATTGTATGATGACTTTATATTGTACTGAACGATAAACAAATTATAAATATGCACAATTAATCGCTTACTTCACATGAATTAACATTGCCAAAATCGCACATGAACGCATCGGACCCACATGTTACGGACAGGGGACCCAATCGTCAAAACAGGGGACCCGACCAGATTGCTTAGGACCCATACTGAGACCGCCGGGTCGTCATTGGTCCCCGATAAATTTACGCGCATTTAAGGCCGGGTCCCGTCTGGTCCCGTCAAATTGTTGCGCGACATAAGAAAGGGACCCGCGCGTTAACATGCAGGGGACCTGCGCGTTATGAGCAGTGTCCCCGCACTTATATTCAGGGTACCCGCGTATGTCAAGCGCGTAGCAAACAGCTGAAAAGTGATAATCATATCAACCAAGTGAAATTATGTCAAATCACTTAAAATTCAGTTAATTTTATGTCAGAGTACTGCTTCATTTATTGGTCAAAAGTACTACATGTCAGAGCAGTGTCATTATACAGTATGTACAGGACAGGTGACTTGACATTTGATTCTCGATTTGGGGCGTTCGTCCCCAGCGAAAATCTAATATTATTAAATTCCATAATAATGAAATTAATTAATTAAAAAATATCGCGCGATTTAAAAAAATTAAAAAAATAACAAGTAGGTTAACAATATCCGACTCCAAGATTGAAACCCAAAAAATATATCTTCCAACAAGTATTTCAAGTTGAACGATTTTTGACGTGAAAATAGTAAGAGAGCACACTCAGAAAACATACTCGTGTTTGTGATTTCTGTTGGATGTTACAATATTGTAGACTTAACGTAATTCTAGTGTTTTTATCCAATTTTTTTGAGCTCTGCTATTGTATGATGACTTTATATTGTAATGAACGATAAACAAATTATAAATACGCACAATTAATCGCTTACTTCCATGAATTAACATTGCAAAAATCGCACATGAACGCATCGGACCCACATGTTACGGACAGGGGACCCAATCGTCAAAACAGGGGACCCGACCAGATTGCTTAGGACCCATACTGAGACCGCCGGGTCGTCATTGGTCCCCGATAAATTTACGCGCATTTAAGGCCGGGTCCCGTCAGGTCCCGTCAAATTGTTGCGCGACATAAGAAAGGGACCCGCGCGTTAACATGCAGGGGACCTGCGCGTTATGAGCAGTGTCCCCGCACTTATATTCAGGGTACCCGCGTATTTCAAGCGCGTAGCAAACAGCTGAAAAGTGATAATCATATCAACCAAGTGAAATTATGTCAAATCACTTAAAATTCAGTTAATTTTATGTCAGATCACACATCAATCTCACTGACCAAAAGGGCGACAACCCCGAAAAACTCAATCTTTCACAATTCTAAACCCTAAATTCATATCCAACAAACGATAAGTTATTAAGTCTGACTGACACATCAGTCTCACCGACAAAAAGTTGGAACAACACCGAAAAACTCAAGCTTTCACAATTCTAAACCCTAAATTCTTATCCAACAAACGATTAGTTATTAAGTCTGACTGACACATCAGACTCGCCGACAAAAAGTTGGACAACACCGAAAAAATCACTCTTTCACAAATATAAACCCTAAATTCATATCCAACAAACGATAAGTTAATATTCAACAGCTAAAATTAAATTTCAACAAAAAAAAGGGTTGTTTAAAAACTGTCCCAATCATTATTGAAAATAGAAGATGCGAGGTATTTTCTAAACTCCTTCATATGAGTTTGATTGAGGCGGGAGACGTCGTCCTTCTTCATCATAAGCGACATTGCCGCCCGCAACATCGCCACGCCATCTTCTCCCCTGAAAATTCCATCGAAAAAGACACTTATTTTTATCAACGTCGACAAATTAATAAAACACAACATAACTGAAAACTTACCGATTTTGTCTCCTGAAGTCGCGACACCACCTAGCCGGCCAGCGTTTAGATTTGCTAGGCATGCGTTTTATCAGCCCCAGGTCCTTGAAAATAGCCGGGATTACCCTCAGAAGTTTGTTGACATCATCGTCGATAAAGCGCCACTCGAACTCAGGAGGGGCATCGGAGTCGTAAATCGTGAATATCTTTTCCCCCACATCAACAACCAACAACACCCACCGGCCTGACGTACGCATGGGGATGGCAACTTTCTTCGCTAGATCCCACGACCTGCATTTCCAATCTTCGTCCTCCCCCCTCGCGAACGGGAGCAATCTCTTGAAGCCTTGACCAGACGGCTTCCCGAGTATGTTTAGCACCCCTGGCTGGTCGACGAGCGTCTTAAACGTATGGGGCATGTACGCGACAAAGTTAGCAACCGATTTGCTAACTTTCTGTATGTTTTCGATCCCAGCGAGGCATTCGTCGACATGCTGCAATACCAACAAACCGGTTTTCAACACATTCAAGTAAGGTGACGAAAGGTATTTGGTAACTTTATATACGTACCATCTCATCGAGTGGCATACCCTCAGTCGCAAGGTTCAGGAGCCATCTAGGGTCGTGTTCTTGTAGCTTCCCTCGGATTTTCATGCCGGTAATCCTTAAGGCTGTTGTTAGCTGACTCTCGCATGATGGCCACATTTTCTCGGCCTTGAACTGGATATGCCGCTCGAACGCCGAAAGCTTTGGAGCTTTAACCGTAGTCGTCGAGGGGAAATCGGTGAACGGCGTCGTGGTGTACCGCGATGGCTTCTTCGTCCGCTCAGGGGTCTTCTCTCTGACGACGCCTTTTCCTTTGTCGACCGCTTGGACAGAAACCGATGCCTCGGCGTGCGTCTCCGGCTCAGGCTCGTCCATGGTCTCGGACTGATGAGCGTGGTCCTGTTGAGCCTCTATGTCCGTCGCTACCTCCTGAAGCCCGAGACCGTAAGCGCCCCTCCACAACGATGGGTCGACCACCTCTTCTCTTCTCTCTTCGTCTTCATCGGACCGATCCGGTTGGACATATCCAGCGTAACGATTTTGCGCCCATTCCGACAGACTGTGACCGTCCCATGGCTCCAGGCTCGGAATGTAGCCATCCGGTCCCATGTACGATGTGTTCCTCCATCTCTCATCGTAATCTACACAAGAAAATGCAAGAATAACTACATACTATTTTTCACGTACTTAAGTATAAAAACTTACCAAACTCGGGCTGTGCAGCGACCGATCCACGCCCAATCTCGGGCGGTGTAGCGTGCGATCCGCTCCAAACTCGGCATGTGGAGCGTGCGATCCACCACCAAACCCGCTTGGAACTTCATCTACATCGTAAATAGGAAGTAATAAGTAATCTACAGAACTACTTAAAAAATGAAGTACAAATAAAAATCTTACTATAACTAGGTTCGGTAGGCGGAGTGCTAGACCCGTGATAAAATCTGCTCGCCAAACCCTGAACTGAGTTCCCCAAGTCCCTCAGGCTGTCGGCCCACGATCGCATTTGCGTCCAATGTTCCTCGTACGCATCCCACCTTCTCTCGTTCGTCGACCACCGTCGACCCTCTTCTTCTTGAAACTGATGCAATTGCGTGCCAAGTTGGTCGAATCGCCCAAACAAGTTGGTGAAGTTTTGGTCCATACGACTTTGCCATTCACTGAAGCGTGGACCCGATTCGAAACCACTTCCACTTGACCGTCCCGTCTCCGGAGCTGCATGAAAGCCGTGCTCGTGCGGATGTTCGGGGATGTGGCCGTGATGCAACATCATATCGCTGTCGCGACCTCCAATGCCCTCGATCTGTGGAACGGTCTCAGGCACCAAATTCTGCCCGCTAGAACCCTCACCGCGACGCCGGATACCGCGGGAACACCTAACCGCCGCTCCCTGCAGGAGTAGGGACGTGACACGATCGAATAGTTCGTGTGCCGCCCCAACATCGAAAACGCTGTCCCTAAAGTACGGTGCCTCCAGCTCGTACGCTGACGGCACTATCAATCCTCGTACACGGGACCGGTCAGCGTGTTCTCCGACGGACTTCAAAGTCGGGCATCCCTTGCGACTCCAATTTGTCGTCACCCACCTGCGCATCCGTGGCGTGTAGTCTTCTTCTTTGCGGGTCGCAAACTCGTCCGCAACCCCCGGTATGCATTCGTATGCTAGTATCTGATATCATAACGCAAGTAATATTATCAATCATCTCAAAAGAAGGTATGGCAAAGCCTAATTATAAATCACCTGAAGTGGCTATACGAACCCACTTATCAGCCAATCCCGTTTGATCTCATGTAGGTTTTCTTTAACAGCGCGTATGACGTCCCTGAAAGCCACGCTGCCCCACGGATACTGCGAGAAAGCAAACCGGTCTTCAGCGAGATGGAGGACCCAAGGACTCACGACGGTGTCCTTCTTTGACTTTCGGGCCAACAACACCGCGGTGGCGAAGTAGACGTTCACCAACTTAATCTTCTCGTCGTCCACACGTTCCTCGTCGCCAGCCAAACCCTCCAACGCCATCTTCACGGCAGACAAGCGAACGGTTGCTGCATCCCCAAAATGTCTCCTCGTGAATGCTTTATCTTCGTTCACTGCCGGTATCACGGCTTCGAACTTCAGCCCGGTGATTAGGCAGTACTCCGATTTTGAAAATCGGAGTGGACTATTGCCAACAATCATCCACAGCTCTTCGCGATTGTGCAGAGTGGTCTGCCTCTGGATGAGGTACCACAACAACTGAAGCGAGAGCTTAAAATCCGGCTCCGCCATAACCAGGCGGCCGAACGGACTCGAGGCACAAAAGCTCTCAAACTCCTCCTGGTTAAGACACCGTCTTATCAACTCGCTGGCGTCGCTGTATAACGAGGTCACCACAGGACGGCATTCAGGAAATTCATCCACTAAACCCAACTGCTTCTTCATCACAACCTAATTTATACGTAGAACACATCGTAGCCAATTACTTGGTATGAATATTGACAATAGGAAACCCTTATGCACATATGGGCAGGGGACCGCATCGCATATGCTGTGCGTATTTACCCGGGACCTGTGCGAATTTACACGGGACCTGTGCGAATTAACACGGGACCTGTGCGTATTTTCGCGGGACCCGCCCATAAGATGATGTTCCAGGCATGGGTCCCCTGCGTATAAGCGGGGTCCCCTGCTTATAACGCAGGGGTCCCCTGATCCTAGCGCGCGGGTCCCGTGTTCTTCGCGGGCGCAAGGTCACGGGACACACGCTACGCAGTGGACCCGTGCTGGGACCATCATACGGGACCATCATCTTATGGGCGGGTGCCGTGAAAACGGGTCCCCTGATTCTAAGCACGATCCTGTGCTTGCAAGCACGGGTCCGATGCTTGCAAGCACGGGTCCGATTTTGAAAATTAGGGTTCGATTGGTTAAATTGAAGACGAAGAGTAGAACAAATACCTTCACTCTCTGGGTGTTCCCGCTGATTGCCATTGTAGATTGAGGTTCTGCTTTGGGATTTACTTGCAGAGAATCGATTTGCAAAATGTTTGGTGTGCAGGAGAAAAGAGGATTGAATGGAATTGAACGTTAAAGTGGTGGTTGCTTTTTTACTTTTACTGTTCTGTCACGGGTTGTGTTGTTTGCTAATCGCTACAGTAAAACCTGTAAACTCTTAAACCTTTATAGTTATTACACGGGTTCTATCAGGGGTTGTGTCGTTTGCCAATCGATACAGTAAAACCAGTAAATTCTTAAACCTTTATGTTTATTACGCCAAATCTATCACGGGTTGTGTTGTTTGCCAATCGCTACAAATATCCCTTTATGTTTATTACATAACTAACCTAATTAAATACAACTATCTATCTATATATATATTTTTAAACCTAATTAAATATTATAAAATAGTTCATTTAAATTAAAATACAATACTAATTAGATCAGGTTCATAATATAATATATAATGCTTCAAATTAAATATAAAAACTTAGATTCACGTACAATACAATAACATAAAATTATTAAGTAATTTACTATTCTACCCTTCTCGCCCTTCTCCAACCGGAACTTGGTCGACATCCTTCTGCACGGCGTCGTTTCGGACAACCTCGATCCAACCTGGGCCGAGGAAAACTTCGCTCTCAGCGTCGTCGTCGTCGTCTCGGACAGCCTCGGGTGCTCGTCCTTGGATCACTTCGCTCATACCATCGCAGATGCCGTCGCCGTCGAGTTCGATAGGAGGGTCGTCGGGGTTTAAGAATCTGTCTATCTCAAACACGACGAACAGCCTCCTTTGGGAGAGGTCGACGCCGAGGTCGGCCTCTAGACGGCGGCGGACGTCGTCGGCCGTGGTAGTCCGGGGGTCCGAGTTACGGACGATTTCCTGGAGGCGGGCGACGATTTGGGCGTCCGTCAGCATGGTCGATTTGTTTCTGGGATTAACAAAAATGTTATTTTCGGATGTTGTGTGTTTTTATAATGTAGACATAATTAATTAATGGAAGCCCTACAGCTTGCAAAACCGTAAGACCTTTGAAAAACCCTAACATATATCGCGGGACCCAGGCTCTAGTGCACGGGACCCAAGCTCTCTTTCGCGGGACCCAAGCTCTTGTGCACGGGACCCAAGCTCTAGTGTATGGGGGCATGGGACCTATCAATAAGAAGAGATTATGCGCGGGGCCCATTCTTTTGCGCGCAGGTCCCCTGAATTTATGTGCAGGTCCCATTATCTAATGCGCCGGCACTAATTTGCGGGAACCGTGCACTGATGCGCGGGTCCCATGAATTTATGCGCGGGTCCCATAAATTTATCCGCGGGTCCCGTGAATTTATGTGCGGGTCCTGTATATTTATGTGCGGGACTCATGCTTCTATGTAGGGTCCCATGATCTAACGCGCGGGTTGCCTGCTTTCAAGCAGGGTCCCCTGATCAACTGGACGTTTTAAAAAGCGAAAATTGAACATGTTCGCCAGTCCAAACCGGAATTTCGAAGCTTGGGGAACCCATTACCTTCGAAACAGGGATTAGGACTGAGAGTTACAAATTTAGATGGTTATATTCAAAATACGACCAGTAAAAATACTTACAGTGAAGCGTGAGGTTCGAATTCGTTCACTGAGGACTTTCGAGTGTTCCTTCGCCTGTGAAGAAGCTGATATGAAGTCGGGACGTAGAAATTGTAGGTGATTTCTATTAAGGACGAGGACGAAGAAGAAGAAGAATAATTCGGTGAGGTGGGGTGGAGTGGAATTAATGCTTTCTGCTGCAAAATGGACGTGCAGCTTTTAATTCATTTCAGGCGTTGTATTTTATTTTTGTTTTTCTTTTGTTTTTATTAATAATAAGGGATTACGAGAAGATGATTAAGTGTTAATTAAAAAGAGTGCTATTGACCAAAAAAAAAGTCAAGAGTGCTATTTTTTTAAACTTGACCGCGTCAAAGGCTATTTTTTAAAAAGACCCCAGGCGATTGCTGGAAAAAAGGAGGGTATTTTAGTCTTTGGCGTCGGAAATATATTGAATGGAGGACTTCATATATAGCCCATCTATGGTAAAAGCCCAAGTGAACTTTGCAAGTCCAAATTGCTTGAGAAATTTAAAATTTAGGTTGCTTCTCTTTCGTTTTGATGCATTTATTTATCTCGATTTTGTATTTCAAGTACCCAAATGGATATAATGATATAATCCGACTAAAGTAGAAACTCTAAATTAATATTCAATAAATTAATATTTATTAATTTATAGTGTATATTACCTTTCAAACTTCCGATACATCAAATAACCTTCAATCTTCTATGTCCTTAATGAACGTCAAACTAAGGATCAAACCTTCAATCTTCCAAGTCTATCATAATCTGTATGGTGTTAATGTATATTCAAGTAATATTAATAAATATATCTTCTATATAATACACTATGAGAATGTTTTTATGGAATTACTGAGCACCGCACGTCGCACGGTGTCCGGTGCGCCCCTAGCGGCCCTTGAAAATCCGGAGGACCGAGTGCCGTCCACGCCCGGTTATAATTTATACAGGACCTATAGATATTATTAACAGTCTATTATCTTATAATTTTATAGAATTATTAATTTAGTACGTTACCCCCGAATCGGCACCGGCCGGAAGTATTAAATTAAAGAGTTGATTAAACTATCGAGTAGTAATATATAGAGCTTCTACTGTATATTAGAAAATGGACACATCGTCAACTTACAACTATTCAGATCGTACTGGTATATCAATCAATTAGTTAGATTTTCAACACATCGTCAAAATTCCACGTAAACAAAGCGAGTTGGGTTATACATAATTCAATATGATTTAACAGACATTGAAGTCACGTTCTTAATTCCGAGAGAACATTAACTGGTTATGAGGTATGTGGCAAGGTTTTCATGACCGGCCGGTTCCGATCGGAAATCGGTGAACCTGTCGAATTCCGGTTCGGTTCCGGTCCGCTCTAAGTTTTAGCTAAAAGAAAAAGAAAAATGCGAAACATACAAATATATGATCAAACCAGTGAATATCCCGAAATATGCATTTGGTCTAGTGGTAAAATGCTTTGAATATTTGTGGTTTGGTTGGGTTTGATTCCTATCTAAACTCATTTTACTTGTCTATTTTATAATTAAACTACGAGCCCAAATTTCCATTTTATTCATTTTGACCGCTAAAGTTTATAAATTTACCTTTTGAGATTTATTTTACCATTAATTTTAAATACCAACACAATTTACTTTAATCAATATGTTTATAAAATTCTAACTGAAAAAAGTTCATGAAAGCATGTATATTTCGATGTTATTTGATTCATTCTCTCATAAAATATATAATTATTAAATCTAGAGGTAACGGTTTTGTGCCGATTTGATTATGGTTTTTATACCGGTCAGACCACTAAACCTTAAACCACTAAAATTTATGGTCTGGTTCGAAAACCCGATTTCATAACCTTGGTATGTGGACAACGTTGTAATCATAGTCTGCTTCATGATTTTGAAACACGTCATCATATCGATAGTTCTAGGAAATCATATACTTTCAAGTGAGGAATCTTTATGATATTGCAAATGGCATCATAGTCAGTAAAACCTCTATAAATTAATACTCTATAAATTAATAACCTCTCTAAAATAATAAAATCTCCCGGTCCCGACTTGGGCCTTTGTAAAAAATTATCAAATTCGATAAGATAATAATATAATAATTTGTTGGAAAATCCCTTTATAAATATTAAGTCCCAATAAAACTCTAAATTAATAATTCATAAAAATTACAATTATAGGTGAAAAAAGGCATCGAGCAGTGCCATTATTACAGATGAAAAATTTTGTTCCTCTGATGAAATAATTGTTTCTCTTCCCATAAACAAAATCGTTCCTCCTCACCAAAATAATTACTCGTCCTCACAAGAAATCGATTATTCACAAAATAACAAAATGTATCAGAGCTGAAGGTGTCGCCAGAGCCGACAGAACCGATGATGTCGCCAGAGCCGACAGAGCCAATGGTGCGTGTGGAAGCAGATATTATTTGCTCACATGTTAATCCCGCAACTCACCGAGAATAACTACGTACGGTGGAGCGGCGAAATGAAAGCTTTGCTGAAATTGCAAGGCTTATGGAAAATAGTCGATGGACATTCACCAGATACAACGAAGTATACAAAGTCGCAACGGAAGACGTTGGGAGCCTCCGTCAGAGAAAATGGTCTTGCGGTCCTTGTCATCTACGAGGCGTTAGATTTTATCGGTTTCGGAGCGATAGGCGCAACGAGAAAAGCGAAGCAAGCCTGAGAACTATTGGAGAAAGCGTACAAAAACGCTGATTACGCCAACCAAGTTCAGCCACAAAAATAGGGCGAACGTGAGACGACGAAGGAGGACGAGAAGAACGTTGATGGCGAATCCGTACGAGAGGAGGTAGCTCGTGACGTGGACACCGAGCGTGATAAGGATCACGCTGAGCCAGTGGTGGAAAATAGAAATGATGAATCACCACAAAAACCAGAAGGCGAATCATCAAAGATGAAAGTCGATGACGATGAAGAGGAGGAAATATATACAAAGGCCGAGGAGCCCGTGGAAGAAGAAAAGAAAAAAGGAGTTCCAAATGAAGGAGAGCTCGAGAAAGAGGAGGCGGTCGAGGAAACGCCGCCACGACAACCACCTTAGAAAGTCGAGAAGATCGACGTGAGGACATCGGAAAACGCCGATGAGAGGAAAAACAAGGTCGACGACGTCATGCATGCATCGTCGGAGAAGGCTAAAGAAAATACCGACAAGGCGAGCGTAAAAGCTATGGAGTCATACGAGATGGTGACAAAGATAGGCGATTATGCCGACGAAAAGACGAGAAAGAAGCCAACTCCCCAACAGGCTGAAGAAGCCGTACGAGGAGAGACGCATGAGCGCGATGAGATGGACGCGCATGAAGCCATGATGGAGGCCATGCAAAAGACCGGCGAAGAGGCTGTTGAAGAAATAACCCAACAGGTTGAAAAAACCATGCGAAGAAAGAACCAGGAGCACGACCGGCGCAGCTACGACGGAAGCCCTGCGACATGTTAATCGAAAAGTCGCTAAACAAATGACTGGAGAACCTATCAAGGCCAGTCCTACCAACAAAGACCACGCTCACGAGGAAAAGGTCCGTGAGGAAGATAAGGAGGTGAAGCAGTGGAACATGGCGAGAGACAGCCTTGTGGCATGCATGAACAACTTGAAAAATCGAAGTAACGAGAAGTATAAGCTCACCGAAAAATTAGAAGCGGACGAGAAGGACGAAAACACGACGATGAACAAGGAGACCCTCGAGGCGGTAGACGATAACCAAAATCTGAAGGAAAAAGAGATCGATGTAAATCGCAAAGAAGTCGCGGAGCAGATCATCAATAATATCAATTTATTCGCGAGAAACGAGGTGGAGCAATACAAAATTGTTCCCGTGAAGGTCATCAATGAGAAGAAGCCTGTTAAGGAGTACGAAGGGTTCGATCACGCCTGATGCTGACGATGAGACGGCGAGCCTGCTGACGAGCTACGTCACGAGGATGAAAAAAGAAAAGGAACTCTTGAAAAAGAAGAACACGTTAGAAGAAACCAACCAAAAGGCTAAGCTAGTCCAAGAAGGAAAGTTGACAGTCGAGCAAGATCCGAGAAGCAGAGGGACAACGAAAGAACTTAGTGACGATGAAAAAGCGTATAAGGCAGCTCGAGAAGCAAATATTGAAGCGACGTGCTCGAAGACGTTTAAAGACGCTAAGTGGCGAGCCGCAACATATGATACACGGAAAAGAGTTAAATTTAAGGAGTGTCGGGAAACGACAAGGCTTTGATATTAAGGGAGAAATTTGTTGGATATAATCTCAAAAAAATAAATAAAAATAATAGACACATGTGAATACATGTGTCATGTGTGTAAGAAAAATAAAAAACAAACGCATGAAGTAGGAAGCCAACAAAGGAAGACCAAGCGAAAATAAAAATAAAGAAGAGGACGAAATGTGGCGCAGCAAAGGAAGAAAAAAAAAGAGACTGTCCATATTACGGCTGCGCATGAAGGATGTTTTTCAATATGCATTTGTCTTTATGTCAGTGTCTTTATGTTAGTGGTATGTAATATATATATGTATGCATGTAGGTGAGCTAATGCGTGGGGAGTGAGATGCATGTGGATGAAGAGAGGTGAGTGGGAGAGAAAAAAAAAACGGAAAAGAGAGTCAGGGAAAAAAGGCATCGAGCAGTGCCATGTATTACAGATGAAAAATTTTGTTCCTCTGGTGAAATAATTGTTTCTCTTCCCATAAACAAAAATTGTTCATCCTCACCAAAATAATTACTTGTCCTCAGAAGAAATCGATTATTCACAAAATAACGGACGGCTAGGGTTTTGGTGGAGAAGAGAGAGCTTTGGGTATAGAGAGAGAAGAGAGAGGCTCGCCCTAGTTATATTAATACTATTGACGCGTCGGATATTCTATTTACTAAATTAAATGGGGATTCGCTAGAAATAATGGGACGATTTCATCAATTTTTAATTGGAAACCATATTTATAACGTGAGCCAAAAATTAATCAGCTAATAAGGGCAAGTGATCAAATACAAAATTTCAGGATCATCATCATAGAGTATATTTTCATTTTACACACATATATATAAAGAAACACCATGTAAATATATCCATTTAGCAAAATCGGAGCAACGTAGGGTCAGAATGAATACTTAAAAAGGCAGCGGACTGTTTTAATGGCCAAAACGTGAAAGTGAAAGAAATCCGTCGAATAATGTGGAAGCTGTTTCTTCGTTAATACTTCCATTGGAAATCCGATAGACGAGGGAATATACCTGCTAAGATTCCACTACACGCAAACATATATGAACCATCACTTCCTCAATGTTTCTCTTACAAGACAAGAAAAAGAAGGCAAGGAAGAGTCTCGCCCTCTTCTCCACTCTCTTGTTTGCTTGAAGCAGGTAATAATAATTTATCTTGTTTCTCTTGGTATATAAAGCGTTGGCCGTTTTTTCCTTTGTTACTTATGTCCATTATACATTGCATTATGTGTCTTGTACGTCTATGTCTCATGCAAAAAGTGACGTCTTACTTTCTTCAAAACATACCTCCGGACTGGTCAAGAAAAATTGTCGATTGAGGAGTCATCCCTAAAATCACTCGGTGATAAAAAGAGATCGTCTCTTAATATATTACGTGGGATAAAATCCAATTCGTAATCTCAACATTGTACGTAGACAATTCATCTTCAAGTATATATATTATATTATGGGGCCAACCATCTCATATATGCATAATACGATGATGTACTGAACCTTTATATGCTATATGGTGTGATAATCATGATTCTGTTGCAGGAAAGTGGAGAAAGAAACCAATAACTAAACCAACCCAATATCGAAAAAATAGCCGACGTCGACAAATCAGTCGCCATGTCGTCGTCGTCGGGCGACAACTTGAAAGTCCTAAACGCCCTCGACGTGGCGAAGACCCAATGGTACCACTTCACGGCCATCATCATCGCTGGCATGGGCTTCTTCACTGACGCCTACGACCTCTTCTGCATATCCCTCGTGACCAAAATGCTCGGACGAATCTACTACCACGTCGACGGGTCCCCCAAGCCGGGAACCCTCCCGCCCAACGTCTCCGCCGCGGTCAACGGTGTGGCCCTCTGCGGGACCCTCGGCGGGCAGCTCTTCTTCGGCTGGCTCGGCGACAAGCTTGGCCGAAAGAAGGTCTACGGAGCCACCCTCATGCTCATGTGCGTGTGCTCGGTCGGCTCGGGCCTATCCTTCGGGCGGGACCCGAAGACCGTGATGTCCACGCTCTGCTTCTTTCGGTTCTGGTTAGGGTTCGGCATCGGCGGTGACTACCCTCTGTCTGCCACGATCATGTCCGAGTACGCGAACAAGAAGACCCGAGGGGCGTTCATAGCCGCTGTGTTCGCCATGCAGGGGTTCGGGATATTGGCCGGAGGGGTATTCGCGATGGTCATTTCCTCTATATTCGATGCCAGGTATTAGAAATCGAGGTGTCCTTCCTAAAACCAACTGGTGATATGAGGAGAAGTCATCTATTATATATAGTTTGCTTGAACTATTCGATGTCGGACAAAGTCCAATTTTTAGAATCTCAACACCAGGCACTGGGCCCCGCCGTACGCGGTGGATCCCGTGGGGTCCACGGTGCCCGAGGCGGACTACGTTTGGAGGATCATCCTGATGGTTGGGGCCATCCCGGCGATGATGACGTTCTACTCGAGGATGAAGATGCCCGAGACGGCTCGGTACACGGCCCTCGTGGCGAAGGACGCCAAGCGGGCGGCGACGGACATGTCGAGGGTCTTGCAGATGGACATCGAGGCCGAGCAGCAGAAGGTGGACGCCGTGGCGCAGAAGAAGAAGGGCTCCTACGGGCTGTTCTCCAAGGAGTTTGTGGCGAGGCACGGGCTGCACCTGCTCGGGACTACGAGCACGTGGTTCTTGCTCGACATTGCGTTCTACAGCCAGAACTTGTTCCAGAAGGACATCTTCAGCGCCATCGGGTGGATCCCCCCGGCCAAAACCATGAACGCGATCCGAGAGGTGTTCACCATCGCACGAGCCCAAACGCTGATCGCCCTCTGCAGCACCGTTCCCGGGTAAGTCACGAGAAGGGGTTTCTATATCTATTTACTTGACTGTCGTGGTTCACCGAAACGGACACGAGTGTTGCTGTCGCGGCGATTCGACCACTTTTTGTTAGGTCTCACGGCCGTGTAATCTTGCACTCACGTAGTCTTCGTGATTAATGTCATACACTTTTTCAAGAATTTTGTTGTTTTCATTAAACCCAAATTGACTATTAGATACCTGATCCAGGTACCCATACCCATATCCCTGGAAACCCACTATATCATTTTTTAATTGGTAGTCATATATGGCACAAGTTTTTTCTTGGTGATTTCTAGGCTGCTCATATTCTCATTTGCTTGCAATGAAAAATCTCTCTCCCATTTTATCTTTCATTCAATAGGTCATGTTGTTGCGCCACACGATTTTTAAATCATGACTAATCTCCGGAGATTAGCTTGGTGAATATGTCTCAAATTCTCCTATTACAATATTCATGAGATTCCAACTCATGACCTAAGGGTGTGAAATCTTCATCCCTGAAGCCATTAGGCCAACCCCATAGGAGATGGGACTCTTGAAATCTCTTCTAATATTTTCGTTCCAGCCTGATTATAATTTCAATCGTGATATCTTGCCGTTTGTCGCTCTTATTATTGTTATTACAAAAAAATAGTGTTTGAATGCACGCAGGTATTGGTTCACGGTGGCGCTGATCGACGTGATCGGGCGGTTCACGATCCAGCTGTTGGGTTTCTTCTTCATGACGGTGTTCATGTTCGCCCTCGCCTTCCCGTACGACTACTGGATCATGCCCGACCACCGCATAGGGTTCGTCGTCGTCTACTCGCTCACCTTCTTCTTCGCCAACTTCGGGCCCAACGCCACCACCTTCATCGTCCCCGCCGAGATCTTCCCCGCCAGGCTCAGGTCGACGTGCCACGGGATATCCGCCGCCTCTGGCAAGCTCGGGGCCATGGTGGGTGCGTTCGGGTTCCTCTACTTGGCACAGAATCCCGACCCCACGAAGACCGACGCGGGATACCCGCCGGGCATCGGTGTGAAGAACTCGCTCATCGTCCTCGGCGTCGTCAATCTGTTGGGACTTCTGTGTACTTTCCTCGTGCCCGAGCCGAAGGGGAAGTCCCTCGAGGATTTGTCCGGGGAAAACGATGACATGGCGGCGGAGGAAGATCAGCAAGGAGATAACGGTGATGGTGGTAACAAACAGTAGTAGAGCGAGCGAGAGAATTACCTTGTAAGATTTCGTTATGTAGTTTTTTAATGTTTTATATGTGACACTGTGCAACAAAGTCGTCGTCGTCGTTGTCTAGCAGATTATGTTATGGTAATAATGAGTCATGTTCCCAAGTGTGTGCGCGTCAATAATCACAGTTCAGTTAATAAAGGACGGAAGGTATTTATCCAATTTTCTTAATACTAATGTTAATTCTAATACAACCTTTGTATTACAATTGGGGGTTAATTACAGGATAGAAACATATATATTTTTAACTAAATAGATAGATGTTATTTATTTATTTATTTTTTTTTTTGCGGGAATAGATGGGTGGTGTTATTGTTCTTTAGTATTACTGGTATGACTCATATAGATTGAAAAAGAGATTGATAAGGCACTCTGTGGTGATAGATTTCTTTATTACCAAGTGTTATACAAAGTCATATCGCCTTCCGTCGTTTAGTTGTTAATAAGTTATTTTCCCAATCCCAAGTGTGTACGTATAATCACAGTTCAGTGAGGTACACATCCTTAATACGTAATTACTAAATGGAATAACCCTGTTACATATTTTCTCGGAGAAAATAACTATTACATGTTACACTTGCGGGTTAGGGATATAGAACTTTGTTAGTAAATAATTGTATGGGTTTTATTGTTTAATCATTGTTCTCTCCAATACATTTTATTATGATTCCCGTTAAAACGGTAGATATATATACAAAAACACGCATTTATTATTCTCTCGGTCATCGCTCATGCATTTAGAGAATCTTATTTATTTAAACATATGACTAAAAAACACGCATGCGCCATGGAGCATTCATTATTTTAGTAATTTAAGAGGAAGCAACTGCTCCTCCTCTGTCGTACGACCTCGCCGCGCCGGCGCTGAACAGCAGCGTCTCCTGCCTGGAGTACTTGAGATCGTCGGCTTGGTCCCTCGATATCTGATACATGTTCGCCACGACGTCGTTGGGAAGACCCCTCAGCGCCGACGTTCGCCCGCTCAGAGTGTTGACCATGGCGTTGCCGTGAGTGTTGAATTCAACCCACTCGCACCCTTGCTCTCCGGCCTGCTTCACCACCGCAAAGTTCTGTGGGACCACCACCACCTGACCCTTCTGAACCCTACCGTCGAACACCGCTCGACCCTTGTGGTCCACGATCTGCACCCTCGACTCGCCGTGGGTCACGAAGATGACGCAGTGTGATTTCACGTTCCAGTGCGGCGCCATCATACCGTTCTGCCCATCAAATCACAAAATGTTAACAAGTATATTTATATATATATATATATATATATATTTGTATTGCGTATGCGTATTTTTACCCTGTAAAGAACGCCCTTTGCGGCGCTGAGCTGAAGGAACTGGAGGATGGGCAGGGTCAAGCTGTTGACGGTGGTGTACCTGCCGGCGCGTGGGTTGTAGATGTCGGCCTTGGATGGGTTGTCGATGTTCTCTCTGATCTTGGCCGAGCAGATGGTCTCTTCAAGGCCATTATCACGTCGGCGTCCGTACTCTCCTTCTTGTCGTTCTTCTCTCCCGGGAGGAGTGATGACTTGAAGACCTCTCTCAATTATTACCAAATGTCCCCTCTGATCGTCGTGTCCCTGAAGCTTTCTGGCGGTTTCTTGATCGATATCGAATGCTTGGCTGAGGATTTCGACGTCAATTCCTCGAAATACGTTGCCCATTTCTTGCTGCTTTTGTTGTTGTTCTTGTCTCTGACCACGTTGTTGCTGGCCGCTTTGTGGGTTTCCGGCCAAGAAGAATGTCTTCGAAAAAAGTGAGGGAAAGAATATGAAAAGTCACGATTGATGTCCACCAATTATAACGTGATTATTAATTAATGAATGGAATATAACTTATAATAATAATTAAGTATACCCTCGGGTTGGAATCGAGTTGGTTGGCGAAGTTTGCGGTGTGTGAAAAGACAACGACGACGAGCTCCTCGTCGCCGGTGTTGTAAGACCAAAAGGCAGAACCCGCCGGGATGGCCAATATATCTCCTTTTCTGTAGTGTTCAATCTTCTGATGCCTATCCCTAAACCTCTGACCAGCTCTTTCCCCTCGCCCTTCTTCTCCTTCGGAATATTGCTGCTGCTGGGAAGAACTAGACTCGAAAGTCTCAGGACAGCCCGAAATCAAAAGCCCGAATATTCCCCTACCTGTGCAATATAATATATATATTTGCAATAAACGACAACTAACGATTACAAGCATTAATACGGGGGTAATAATATAATATATAATAACAGAAGGATGAAACGTCGACCTTGGAGGATGTAGGCGAGCGCTGGAGCGTTGTGATAAGCAGGGAGCATAAGGGCCTTAGGCTGAAGCCTGTGGCGGTGGATTGCAGCGCCAGCGCACTGAAACTCTTGGGCGTTATGGTCCCAGAATTCAGACACGCCGCCTTCGGACTGCAACTGATACGACGGCTCGAGGGCGTTGATTCGATCGAGCTGGCACTGACCATATTGCCATGAGCCACGCTGCTGCTGATGGCTCTGAGCTAAGCTAAGGCTAAAGAGGAAAGCGAATGAGGTTGTTGTTGCTAGGGAGAGAAGGATAATGAGCTTGTTAATGGCCATTTTCGAGTAGCAAGTTACGATCTATTAGTCTGAGGTGTGAAGTGGCGAGTGGGAAACGTAGGGTTTATATAGGGAGTGAGAGGTTGTGAGGGATTGACACGTACGTAGGTATGTAATGAAGAGAGGTGATGCGTTGTTTTGGAGTGCCATTTTGCGTTATGCATGTGTGTGAATGCTTTTATGGAAGACACATAAGAGGTTGAGAGGGTTATGTGGCAAAGTTTCTCTGAAGCAGAAAGTAAGTGAAGTGATGATATATATTGTAGTGAAGAGGTTGGGGTTTTCGTGTTTGTATTTGCATGCAAAGAAAAGGGATATTCTTGCTTGGGATCTTTAATTTGTTAGTATATTATATTCCCATCCGAATAATCGATTAATGCAAACTTCAACACAGTTTGTCGCAGTTCTTTTTCATGGATAGAGTTTTTCAATTTTTAAGAAAATAACAATCTCAAGTTTTAGTTGACTGGACAATTTTAATTTGAAATTTAACATGGTGTTAAAATGAAATGAGAAATATGGCCTAGTTTCTGAATAATATTATGGATTTCTTTGCTTTCGGAATTCACATTTATGACCCGAGTTCGTCCTAAACCCGACGGCCCGGTCCGTTATTATATGAGTTTTTTTGACCAGTCTTAATAATATGAGAAGAGTCACACCTTTATTTGACCCTATGGGTCCAACTTATGCGGCTATGCCACGACTCGATTATACATTAGTAATATTTTTATTTTGTTTCATTATATTATTTTAAATAATTTAAACATTATTAATTTAGAAAATTGTCTTTAGTAGTGCATTAATTACGCTAATCAATAAAAGTGTACTAAATATAGTAATTTCGGTAATCAATGCATTAATTATTTCGGTAATCATATAAATAATTAATTAGCTTTAATTGTAATACATAATTATTATATATATTATAGGCTTAATTACATTAGTCCCGTATGTTTGACTAAGTGGCACTTTTATGCCGCTTAATTTAAGGGTTGCAATTTTAGTCCTATAAGTAACAAAATTGTTGCAATTTAAATACACATAAGATAATGGTGGCAATCATAGTCCTATAAGTTTCGAATTTGAAGCAATTTGGGGACACTCAAACCCAAAAACAAAATTTCAGCTCGAAGTTTTTATACACACCCTTTTTCCCTCTCGAATGAGTGTTCTCTATCTTTCTCACGAGTTTTTCTCTTCCTTCCTTCTTGGAAGTTTCGACATGGTTTCTCTATCTTTACCGATCTCTCTGAATGGCTGGACAATCTCTCGGTTGGGGTGGAACAGATATCTAAGCAATATTTTCCGCAGAAATTGAATCCTCGTCCTCAAACCTTAATGTCTTTCTGTGCCCTTCCTTGTTTTTCTTTCCCCTGCATATGTGTTTACGTGAATTTTCTTCGTATTTATTTGTTTTCGTAGGTAGCGCCTCTTAAAATCATCAAGTGCGATATCAGTTGCGGCTATGGCTGGTTTTGATCTAGACTCCACTGTAGAGGAACTGAAATCTGTGAGAATTTCGGGGGATGACACGTTCACTGGTGGCGAGAACAGAACGATTTTCTTGGTGGTGGTCAGAATTCTTTCAACAAAATCTTTCAACATTGATGCTATTCGGAAAACGCTTTCCAACGCTTTTAATCCGGGCCATGGGATGGATATGGAACAGTTGGCCGATAATCTCTTTGTCATTCAATTCTATCATGATTTGGACCGCCGCAGAATACTTCAGATGCAATCGTGGTCTTTCAAGAAGCATCTTATTATCCTAGGGAAAATTCAGTCACATGATGATCCCCTTAACTTTGATCTTTTCCTATGTCCATTTCAAGTTCAAGTTTTCAATCTCCCTTCTGGGCCCGAACGACGAATATAGCTCGGAGCATTGGTGAGGGTTTGGGTGGCTATCTCGAGTCCGATATAAATTAGCAAAGTCGTTGGAGCAATTATGTCAGGATTCGGGCTGTGATCGACGTACGGAAACCTCTGAGACGAAAGATGCTGTTGGAAGCCGAGGGTCGAGATGAAGTGCAGATTGAGTTCAAATATGAAAGGCTTACCAACTTTTGTTATCTCAGTGGTCATTTGGATCATAATGCGGCGGCTTTGCGATTCTCAATACAAGGATGGATGACCCCGGAAGAGTCTATCCTTATCTGCCTTCTCTTCAGGCAATCAGAATGACTACAGTGTCCCAGCGTTTTCATGGATCAACGGTATCGGGTGAAAGTCGTCGGAATCAGAATAGAAAAACTCCCCCCGATCGGAGCGATACAGGAAATCCAAATATGGAAAGTCTTCTATCTTCGGAAGGGCGCGTGAATTCTCGACAGGAAGATCCCTTTAATCCTTCACCACAAAATCTACCCAAACCATGGACAATCCTCAATTTTCGGAATGGCGCAATTTTCGACAGGAAGATCCCATTAATCCTCCACCACAAAATCAGCCCCAAACCATGGGATATTTACCTTCTCTAACTACCTTTCCACCTACATCTACGTCCCATTTACCATACTTTCCTCACAATCAATTACATTTCCTTAACGCCAAAATCTCGCTTATTACCTCTCTTAAACCAAATTTGCCCTCCACAATTAATATCAAATCTCAATCCGACAAAGATGACCCCCGCTCCGCATCTGTTCCCATGAAAACCCTAACCCAAGTCCAAGACCATACCCTAACCCAAGTCCAAGACCATACCCTAACCCAAGTCCAAGACCATACCCTACCCGACCCTAGAACAAAACCCTATCCCAAGTCCAAGACCATACCCTAACCCAAGTCCAAGACCATACCCTACCCGACCCTAGAACAAAAGCAACGGCACCTGATAGCATAACCAAAACCCATATCCTTAACCGCCGACAACACACGGGTAATCCTACATCTTCACCTGTCCACTGCCGCACTCTCGACTCAAATCAACCATCTCCATCGACTAACTGCGAGCTACCTTCAACAACAAAGGCTGCCAATGATGAAACCGGCAAAGGCCAACATCAACTTCGAATAACTAAATACCCTCCATATCAACCCCATGCAGACAAGTATCAATCAACATCCCTTCTTATTCCTAAATCTGAAACCCCCGTCCCCGACCCAAGTTACTATGAGATATAAACCCACCATCCTACCTAAGACACGTACCTTACCAAAGGCTGCTGATGTTAGCATACCTAAGGACCTGTCGAAGAAGCGAAAATATGTTCCTGATGTCGCAGTAGTGGAGCCGAGTTTGGAGAAACCTATTTTCTTCATTCGATTTCATATGATAACCAGGATCCATTGGCGAGGGCTGTAAAGCAGCCCCGCCGGGCATTATGAATATCCTCTGTTGGAATTGTCGGGGTTTAGGCGGAGCCTCGACAGTTCATGAATATCCTCTGGTTTTTGTCATTGAAACAAAGTGTCGGAAGGATAAGTTTGAAAACATACGTCAGAAACTCGATATGCATGGTATTTGTGTTGATGCAAATGGCCTTAGTGGAGGTCTCATACTACTGTGGAAAAGATATTTACTAGTCTCTCTTCGGACTCTCTCTGCGCACCATATTGATGTCAATATTGGAGGACTTAGTGTAAATGATAACTGGCGTTTTACGGGTTTCTATGGTGACCCTTGTGTCCAACACCGTAAGGAGAGTTGGAAGCTTCTTCAACGACTGCATGGCGGAGACAACGTCCCATGGATCTGTGCAGGCGATTTTTAATGAGATTCTATACCTATAGGAAAAGCGAGGAGACCGTTTACGTCCCTATTGGCAGATTGAGAATTTTAGACGAGCTCTTGACAATTGCGGGCTGAACGACTTGAGGTTCGTGGGCGAGCCCTTCAGCTGGTGTGATAAAAATACCCATGCAGAACAAGTTAAGGCACGCTTGGATAGAGCATGCGCATCGCCGTCATGGCTGAATATCTTTCCCGATTCTAGGGTGTTCCACTGTCAGACGTATTCCTCGGATCATCATGCCATATCTATCCAGCTCCAATCGCGACCTGATGGTTCCTTTGGTCGAAGGCGACCTTTCGCTTTGAGTCTCGCTGGACCCTTGAAAGTCAATGCTCCGAAATTATCAAATCTTGTTGGGCTGGAAGAAAAAATGGTCATCAATCTCATCGGATCTGGGCAAAGCTGGCAAGGAGTCGTGATAAACTACGGCGCTGGAGCAAAGATTTTTATAGAAATTCCCGGCATCTGATCGAAGCCATCGAAAATACCCTGCTGCAGCTGGAGAACGAACAACCTTCCGTGAACAATGCTCTTGAGAGGAAAAACTTGCGAAGCGAACTAGAGAGGTTACTTAGTCGTGAAGAAATACATTGGCAACAACGGGCAATGACCGAATGGCTAGGGGGGATCGTAACACACGTTTGTTCCATCGGCGGGCATCCACTAGGAGGCATGTTAATCGTATATCTGGGATCATGGATGCACAAGGTCATTGGTGTAGCGAGCCAAAGGATATCGAGGGTGTTATTCAACAATACTTCAATGGCCTCTTTACATCGTCTGAACCTTCACATGAGGCAATCGAAGCGGCAATTCGGGCCATTCCGTTTCGGATATCGCATGAGATGAATGAGGTGCTGCTGAGAAGCTATACATACGATGAGGTTCACAACGCTTTAGCAGGTATCTCATCCCCTGGGTTTCATAACACTCATATTGTTCTTATTCCCAAGGGTCAGAACCCGACTAGCATGTCACATTTTCGTCCTATCTCTCTTTGCAATGTTTTGTACCGAGTTTTCGCAAAATGCATTACTAAACCTTTGAAGCCTCTAATGGACTCAATAATTTCTCCCAAGCAATCTGCTTTTATCCCTAACAGATAAATTACCGACAATGTCTTGATCGCCTTTGAGCTAAACCATGCCTTGAAACAACGAAAATGTGGTCGTCAAGGTTATTGCGCTATAAAGCTTGATATGAGTAAAGCCTACGAACGGGTTGAATGGCCGTTCCTTGAGCGAGTGATGTTAAAGTTGGGTTTCCATCGTGACTTCATTCGTTTGGTTATGTTGTGTGTTTCTTCTGTCGATTATTTCGTTATGTTAAACGGAGACTGCTTTGGTTACCTTAAGCCACAACTAGGGCTACACCAAGGCGACCCCCTTTCACCTTTTCTGTTTCTCTTGTGTACAGAAGCGTTCAATACTTTATTTCAGGATCTGGAGGCTCGTGCGATGATTCAGGGGCTTCGGCTGAACAGAACTGCACCGTCGATTTCACACTTGTTGTTCGCCGATGACACCCTATTTTTCTGTCGAGCTAACACTTCAGATCTTGAGGATATCAAGGGCTTGCTTCATATATACAAGGATGCATCGGGGCAAACCATTAACTTCGACAAATCGGGGATCACGTTCTCACCAAATGTACGCGAGGATCTTCGAGAACTATGCCGAGGGACGTTGTCGATCTCTAATGAAGGCAACCATGCTCTTTACTTGGGTCTACCTGCGGTTACGGGACGTTCTAAAAAGGAGGTTTTCTCATATATTCGTGATCGCATTCGAAAACGCATTGAAGGTTGGTCAGAGAAGTTGTCACAGGCCGGGCGTGAAGTCTTGATCAAATCAATCTTACAGGCCACACCAACATATGCAATGAGTTGTTTCCTTCTACCGGCTCATATCATTCGGAGCATTGAGCAGCTCATAGCGCGATATTGGTGGAAGTCGAGAGATATTAGGGGCATTCATTGGCTATCTTGAGATAAGTTGTGCCTCGCAAAATCAGAGGGTGGCATCGACTTTAGGGACATTAGCTCTTTTAATGTCGCTCTCTTGGCAAAACAGGTATGGCGATTATTTTCTAGGCCGGAGAGCTTGGTTCCTAAAGTTTTGAAGGCATGATATTTTCGCAACTGTAATTTCATGCAAGCCAGTCGGAGACGCAACACGTCATTTACGTGGAAGGGTATTTATGAGGCGAGATATCTGATCACTGCCGGGGCCCGATAGCAAATTCGACGAGGTTCATCAGTGAACATTTGGAGGGATCCTTAGTTACCACGTCGGGGTACTTTTAAGGTGGTTTCTCCTATTCGTCTGGGCGTCGAAGACTATACAGTGTTGGATCTAAAAATGCCCTCTCTTTACGCATGGAATGAATCCCTTGTCCGATCTCTTCTCTTGCCCGTGGATGTTGATATTGTTCTTGCGATCCCACCATGTTCGTCGGACGGGGCTGATCTATTATCTGACATCATGCGAAGTCGGGTTGTTTTTCCGTCAAATCGGCATACTGGCTAGCGAGGGAGCTGCTGGTGCTAGATAAACCTTCCACAAGCTCCCCGAGGACATCATGAAGTTTCTTGTGGTAGTGCAACCTTCCACCAAGGATAAACCTTCTCTGTCCAAACCTACGACTTCTCGCTTGTTTCAGAGGAATTGCATACAATCACCTATTTGCAGCCTATGCAGGAATGGAGTCGAAGATGAGAGACACGTTTTTACATTCTGCTCGCGGGCTAAGGCTTTCTGGGCAAATATGGGGCTCTCATGCAATCTCCTAAAATTGTGGCGTCTTCGGTCTAAGAGTGGATTCGTAATAATCACAAACAATTAAGTCGGGATGATTTTGAGAGATTCTTGGCCTTTGCTGGTCTTTATGGTCTGTCCGCAACAAGTGGATAATGGAGCGCAAGGAGATCCAAATCGATGAGGCGGTTAAGAAAGCGATCGATACACAAATGCACTTTTGTCACGCCTCGTCTGATCCAAAGTCGCCCTCTCCTTATGTGACATCGTGTTGGACCCGACCACCCGACCATGTTGTTAAGATCAACTTCAATGGGGCTTTACATGATAATAAGGGTGGGGCTGCTGTGGGTGTTGTGGCTCGGGACTCGGATGGGCAATGTCTGGGGTGGTGGGCAAATTTCTTCCACGGAATCTTTGACCCCTAAGTGGTTGAAGCTCGGGCTGTTCTTTTAGCACTAACGATGGCAAGACAGCACGGATGGTCGTCTATTATCATCGGAGGAGATTGTCTTTCGATCATTAATCATCCGCGAACAAGGAATGATGAGTCGGCTCTATGTGGGGGAATACTCGAGGATTGCTTTGGTTTACTACCTTATTTTTGTTCTCTTACTTTTTCCTTTGTGAAAAGAGAGGGTAATCGTGTTGCTCACTATTTAGCCAAACAGCTTGGCTCCCTGGGAGAAGGCCTTTCGGCTCCTACGAACGACATGTATAATATCCTTCTTGTTGATATTGGTTGATTAATAGAAGTTTTCTACTAAAAAAAAGTTTTTATTCACGTGACACCGAAGGTGTTGACGTGCACTAATTTGTTTTTTTCCTCCAATTACATATCACGTCATATGTAAAACAAAAAATGAGCTTAATTGGAATACAAAAAGATCAATTTTAGTCTTGTGAGTATAATTACAGTAGTTTTGGGACAATTACACCCTCATTTCAGCTCGAAATTTATACACCTGACGTCGGATAAGCTAAATTGGACTATTAGGTGGGGGAGGTTAATCCAAGTCAGTATCTTTGGCTCTCCTGTATAAATCCCGGATTGAAATTAAATTTTTGGGTTTGATTGTCCTAAAATTGCTTTAATTTTAATACTTGTAGAACTAAAATTGCCACCAAATAACACAAGCGTCCTACAATTGCAACTTTTTTGTTACTTATATGACTAAAATTGCCATCTTTAAATTGCGTCGCCACATAGTCAAAGATACGAGACTAAACATTTAATTAAGCCTATATTATATATATATATATATATATATTAATTTTGAATATAAATGGGCGATTCAGACGGTAACGGTACTGATTCCGGGTGAGCCAGCCCGACATGCTGATTGGTGCCGGTTCCGACGTGCTGATTGGTGGCGGTTCCGACGTGCTGGCGTGCCGGTTCCGGTTCCAGGCCGGCCCGTTCCGAGGTCCCAACATGCCGGTTCTGTGCTACTAATGCTTCCGGAACCGCGGGGCGGTTACGGCCAGGCCCACCTCCGTTGTCCACCTCTAATTAGTACTATTATGCATGAATGCACTCTTAGTGTAATACCTTAAAATTTTGTGAGTGTGTTAACCTATGTATTTATTTGCATATTATGTGTCTACGGCATTTAACATTATGTGCATAATATGTATTTATAGGACTGCACATTACATATTTATATCTTTATGTGCTTATGTGATAACTGATGGTTGGAAAATATTGGGACTTAGGAGAGTTTCGAAATAAGGTAGGTGATTTGGAAAGGGTGAGTGATTTTCGACAGGTAAAAGTAGGAATTATGATGTAAGAGATTTTCGAATAGTGAAAGGAATTTCGAAGCATAGGTTTTTTTTTAAAGAGAGAGTAGGTTGCGAAAATTATTAAGATGAAGGTGATTTTCGAAACTAGGAGTTTTGAAAATAAGAGATTTCGAAAGGAAGATTTTCGAATTCATCTTTCGAAAATCAGAAATTTTCGAAAGATGTAATTTTCGTAACTTTAGGGTTTTGTGACTTTATTTCGAAAACCCAACATGGAAGGAAAAATAATAAAATAATAAATATATGTATGTTTCTTAGGTTAAGATAAACATTTAGTCACTTCAATGTCATTTATACACTACATACGCAAACTTAGGTGAAAGAAAGAATTATTTCATTTCATGAACCTCATTTGAAAACTATAACAAAGGAGATAGAAGGAGAAGAGAAATTTAAGAAGAGGAGAGTTTCGATAGGTATGAAGATCAATATAATTTTCAGTCGAAATATAATGTTTTTCATGCTTAGCAAACTATGTGCATGTGAAAGTTTATATTTTCGAAAAGTAGAATCTAATTTTCGAGAGGCAGGTATTTATCATGAGGGTCTTGAATGTTGATACGTGTCTATAGATTGATATTAGGAGTTTTAAGATTTTCGCATATGTGGTGTACTTGAGAGTTTGATGATTTTCGAGTGTATGGTTTTCGGGGTTTAGAGTGATTTTCGAAGGAGATTATGATGATATGTGAGTTTTGATGATGTTCAAATATTAACTGCTCTTGAGGGTTTTGAAGATTTTCGAAGGATTTACTGTTTTTGACTTAGGATGATTTTCGAAATGTTAGAATTATGATTTTTGAAAGATATGTTTGATAGTGTTTTTAGGATTTTCGAAATATAATTTCGTAAAACTATATCGCGATTTATTTTCGAAAGTTTTGATTTCGCAACATGTGAGATTTTCGAAATAAAGCTTCCGCAATTCTGTACCGAAATTTAATTTCGAAATATGATTTTCGCAAGTTTTGCTTTTTGATATATGATTCCGAAAGTTATTTATTTTTCGGGTCGAAAATCTGTTTTCGCGGGCCGAATTAATTTCGCAAGTGCGAGACAGATGTTCGATTATTCTCGCGGCTGAATTACTTGCGGGCTGAAAGCTTGTGAGAGAGAAATGGCTTTTTCGAGGGCTTTTTCGCGGGTCTGGAGTGGATTTCCGAACAAGTGATTTACGAAACTATTTTCAATACCAATTGATTTTCGAAACATTCTAATTTTCAAATAAAACCAATTTTCAAATGAGACTAAAATTGAAAATTGATAATTGTACGTGACATACCGAGCTATTATAATTGGTGGTTATTAAACACCCCTCACCAATTATCAATAGACACTATTTCTAGAATAGTTTATTGAAAATATATCCATTCGCTAGTCTGAGAATTAGTTAAACGATTGTATCGTCATAAAATGACGATAGTGATTTCTTGACAAATGATTTGGAGTTTAAGAACAACTGAAGCAAGAAGATTTCATCTCGATTAACAGGGAGAAACTACACGCATCATCTTGGAGTCGATCAATGGCCATCGCCCATTAAGTGAAGAAAAAGGGCTTTGTTGATGGATCAATCAAGAAACCTAATGAGAAAAATGAACACATTATACTTAGCATTATCAGAATAAAATGATTCGTGTTAAGCTATAAACATAATATTAATAAATAATAATAATAATAATAATAATAATAATAATAATAATAATAATAATAATAATAATAATAATAATAATAAATATTGTGAGGCATGAGAAATATAGGTTGATACTAGGAAAGTAAAGAAAACTGTTTCAAAGTCTTCGGCTACATAGTTCCTTTACATATGTCTATACTATTAACTACCACACGTACTTAGGTTGTTGGGGTAGCAAATTGGAATTGAACTTACATGTTAGCTTTCGAAACATGAGAATCTATCAAGAAGATGGCCACAGCTTATTTCCTCATTCGCTTGAGATCAGTGTATTCTACAGAGAATGTTCTTATGTCGCACGTGCTGGTGTACATTAACATTATTGTAAGAATTCATATATCTCGACTCGGCATATATATATATATATATATATATATATATATTTTATATGAACACGTATGTATGTATGGATTTATTGATTGTCGGAGCTAGATGTGATTCCAGCGGGGCTCCAAATTAAAATATCAAAATTTATCCAGCGGGATTCAGATCTAGGTAAAAGGGGTCATTTACAAATATTATATACATTAGGACTAAAATTAAATTCTCTAATGCAAAATATGAAAGAAAAAAAAAATTCAGTGGTGTCGACCCCAATGGTTTAGTGATAACTCTGTTACTGTATGTATGTATGTATATGTACATATAATTAGGGATGAAAGATGAGCCGACTCGGCTAATGAGATGGACGAGCTTCATGAGCTCGAGTTCGAGTTCGAGCTCCTCAAGAGGTAAATGAGCTTCATGAGCTAAGCCATGAGCTAAAAAGCTCGATGAGCTTGAGCTCGACTATTTACACCCCTACATATAGGGAACGATATGTCGACTCAATATATATATATATATATGAATATGTATGTTTGTACTTGTACGTACCACGAATATATGTATTTGTATGTTTGTATGTAGTTGTACGTACAACGAATATATGTATTTGTATGTTTGTATGTAGTTGTACGTACAACGAATATATGTATTTGAGAGGTTGGCATTGGCAAGATCATTTCAGATGTGAAATTTAAGCTGCGGATGAATTGTCTTGAAATGAGGTCCTTATTATAATCATATGTATGTAAAAGTTCGTAGAGGGCTTTGAATCTAGGCTTAGATGTTGAATTTATTACGAAACATGCCACCCCTATAGCCGGCTGCTATGTGATACAGGCAGCTGTTAATGAGGGTCGTTATGCCATTAAAAAGTAGTAAAAATAATGTCCACTTTAGCCTTATGTGTGGGTTGTGTTACCTCAGTGGCATCATAAATGCGATTTGTATTCATTTTAATTTGATCTATAGACGATCTTTATTACGCATTTTTTATTCATTTAATTTAATTTGTGGTGCTTGGAATACCATAGGTCGTTAGACCAAGGGTCATCTCGGATAAAAGTCTTATTTATATGCTCTGACTGACTGGTGTTGCTGGGGTTGTTTTGCATTTCATGGTTGTTTATCGATCCTCTGTATGTGTGTGTATGTGTTAATTGTTGCAGGTTTCAAGCTATGATACAGTCGTGCAGCGTCCTGCGGGTTTGAAGATTATCTAATGGTGTTTTCAGAATTTTTTGCATTTCATGGTTGTTTATCGTTGCTCTGTATGTGTGTGTGTTTGTTTACTGTTGCAGGTTTCAAGAGATACAGACGTGCAGTTATCTCTCGACTGCGTAGGGTCGTGCATGTTTTGTGCGGTTGAAAGAATATCTCTAAGGTTGGTTGGATCATTTTTTGGTTATCATCATTGATGTTTTGTAATGATACGGTCGTGCAGTTATCATTCCAGTGCGTGGGATCTGTGAGGTGTTTTGAAGGTGTGGCGGGTATGATTATTATGATGCCTTTTCCAGTCATTTTAATTTGATTTATGGAGCATGTTTATTCGTTTTAATTTGATCTGTAGACGTTTTTTTAGCATTTCATGTTTGTTTGTCGTTGCTCTGTATGTGTGGGTGTTTACCGTTGCTGGTTTGAAGAGATACAGACGTGCAGTTATCTCCCGGCTGCGTAAGGTCGTGCATGTTTTTGCGGTTGAAAGAATATCTCTAAGGTTGATTGGATCATTTTTTGGTTATCATCATAGGTGTTTTGTAATGATAGAGTCGTGCAGTTATCATCCCATTGAGTGTGATCTGTCGGGTGTTTTGAAGGTGTGGCAGGTGCGATTTTTATGATGCCTTTTTTATTCATTTTAGTTTGATTTATGGAGGATGTTAATTCGTTATAATTTGATCTGTGTCCGTTTTTTATTATGCCTTTTTATTCGTTGCTCTACCTACGGTTTGAAATAGTGTCTACTGGAGTTGTAATAGAATTCGATACAGTCGTGTAGTTATCTCTTATGTTTGTTTACTGTTTCAGGTTTCAAGAGATAAGGACGTGTAGTTATCTCCCCACTGCTTAAGGTCGTGCATGTTTTTTGCGGTTGAAAGTATATCTCTAAGGTTGGTTGGATCATTTTTTGGTTATCATCATTGGTGTTTTATAATGATACAGTCGTGACTTATCATCCCATTGCGTGGGGTTCGCGGGGTGTTTTGAAGGTGTGGCATGTACGATTTTTATGATGAATGCGATTTGTATTCATTTTATTTGATCTATAGACGATCTTTATTATGCGTTTTTTATTCATTTTAATTTAATATGTGGTGCTTCAAATATCGTACGTCGGAAGACCAAGGGTCATCTCGGTTGAAGGTTTTATTTATATGCTCTGACTGGCGGTTTGGTGTTCCAGATGTTTTGCATTTTATGTTTGTTTATCGATCCTCTGTATGTGTGTGTGTTTGTTTATTGTTGCAGGTTTCAAGATCAGAGTTCGGGTTTAGATCATTGATGGGCTTTCGTCTTCTAACGTAAATGGTCGTTCGATACATGGGACGGGTTGTTTGACGATATAATGTTGAATGATGTATTTGTTCTATTTTTTGTTCGATTTTTTTAAAAAATACATGGCCGGATAAATTTCGAGCCATTTAAATTCCAATAAGTTTGTCATTAATCATATATAAAAGGTCGTTTAATACGTAGAACGGTTTGTTTAATGATACATGTGTTTATTTAACAACAGTGCTATAATAGTTCCGTCTTGATTTAGCTGATTCATAAAAGGTCGTTTAATACCTAGCACGATTTGTTTAGTGATACATGTTTTATTTAACAACAATGCTATAATCGTTTCGTATTGATTTAGTAAAGTTACTATAATTGCATTGAACGATCTTTTTTGAGGATTTTGTAGTTCAGAGGTTTTGCCATGCGTTTCGTTTTATCATTATATTGATAAAAGGTCGTTTAATAGGTAGCACGGGTTGTTTAATGCTATAGTCGTGTCGTATTGTTTTATTAAAGTTACTATAATTCCATTAGCTGAACGTTCAAAGGATTTTGTAGTTCAGATGTTAACTTATTGCATTAAACGTATTAATGAAGCGACTGCAAGCCATTGTGTCATGTAAATTTCGCTATTGATAGTTTTTGCACCACTTTAGTCAAGCGACTGAATGAGGTGGCTGTTTCTTAAATAGTGTCTCATTCATACTCGATTTTAAACGTGTTAATGATTCGGATCGTTGTTTCTTAAATAGGGTCTCATACATACTCGACTTTAAACATGTTAATGAATGAGCCGCTGCGGTACACTACGACGTATAAATTTACACTATTGAGAGTAATATTTTCACGGCTGAAAAAGAGACGACTGAATGACCGTCTAATGGGATGCAAGCGGTCCGTTTTATACCCGTTCCAGCTACATTGCCTGGATCTTATCCTATTGTAGTTCAAAGATTTGGCTTTTTATTCTCATCATTAAAGGGAATTACTAAAGTTTCTGTAATTGCATTAAATGTATTAAGATAACATAGATATAGTCAACGTTTGGAATCGGATAAGAATATACTTCTGCTGAAGTTAGTGCTTTAATTATGACAACAATTCGTTAGGTATTCCTATTATATTAATGTAACGGAGTTGTTACATTGCATTAACCGCATTGACATAGCATGAGAATACAATACTGTTAGTTCAAAGGTTTTATTTGTCCTTCTGGCAATAAATCATTTCATATGATAATATTGTTGTGCTAACGTTACTATAATTGCATTAAATATATTAATGAATGAGCGACTGTAATACAATTCGCCACTTGAAAGTACATTATTGACAAATACTTGCCCGGCCGAAAAATAGATGACTGAATGAGGTCGTTTATGGAGTCGTATTAATATATTTATGAAAAATGTTTGGGCAACTGAAAACAGGCCAGTGAATGAGATCGTTGACGGAATCTAAACGTTGGTGCGTTTCTTAATTAGGATCTTATACATAATCGATATTTCTGAATATCATCATTAATGATGCGACGGTTAATGGAATGAAAACGTTGTTTTTTAATTATGACAACCAAGCTATTCGTATTCCTATTATATTGATTACTGAAGTTACTATAGTTGCATTACCATATTAATATACCTTGGAGATAGACAAGTTTCGAAAATCGATGAGAGTACAATGCTGTTGAATCGTATTGTAATAGGATAGTTATAGCCAAGGTTTGGAATGTGATAAGAATATACTACTGCTGAATTTCACGGGTTTGTCTGTATATTATCTTATTGTGTTCAAAGGTTTGGATTTTAATTATGACAACAAATCGTTTCGTATTCTTATTAAATTGATTTACTAAAGATGCTATAATTACATTAAACGTATTTAAAATAATATGGCGATTGACATGGCTTGGAAGTAGATGAGAATACAATACCGTTGAAAATCTTATTGTAGTTCAATGCTTTTAATTCTGAACGTAAATGATTTCGCGTTATCATTAGATTACTATAATTTCATTATCCGTATTAAGATAACACAGCTATAGCTAATGTTGGGACCCCGATCAGAATACACTACTGCTAAAATTGATATGGTTGTCTCTATTAATTGATGACGTCTTCGTTTGTAATATACTACAGCATTTAAATTTCCCATTTAAATTTGCGCTATTGACAATTATTTAGGCGACTGAAAAACAGACTACTGAATAATGTACTGTTAGTTTGGAACAAATAGGTATATTGACGAGTAAGAGCTTCTTTATTTTATGAAATATTATATGTATAAAGCGATCTAGAAATAACTCTTCCTTTATTCATGACAAATACATGTTCTATACCCACTTCAAATACATTCGCTTAATCTTCTGTTATTGTAGTTGAAAGGTTTTTCTTTTAATTCTATGACAATAAATCGCTTCATATTATTCTTATATATAGAGAGAATCCTTCGTCCAATTATTAATATTAACAAACAGTTTTACCTGTGTAGTTTGTAAATCACCATGGTTCTACCGAATAATTATGCCGTACTTAATTCTTTAACCCCGAAGATGCGAAACACTACAATAATTGTTCGGCTGTTGCGGTCCTGGAGAGCTAATAATTTTAGAGAAATGAAGAACTGATGTTAGTTGGCTTTGATGAAGAGTTATTAAAATTTTTACTTTATATGCAATTCCCCCCCCCCCCCCCCCCCCCACCCCCTCTATTTTTTTGTTTTGTTATAGGATACTCTCATGCAAGCTATAATTAATAGTGCGCTGGTGCAAATTTTGAGCGGCTACTTGAAGAGGGCTGTCTGTTTTCAGTATCAAACTTTGATATTGTCAATTCTCCAGAAAGATATCGTACAACAGAGCACAGTTATATGATAAGTTACAATAGACGTACGACTATGTCTCAAAGTGTTGGTCACGACCGGTTTGCAGAATTATTTACCATGTGTAGGTATATTGGGTTCATCAAAGAATTCCCCCCCCCCCCCCATTAGATGTCATTGCACTGGTTTCATCCATTGTTGAGCCGGATGACAATGGTAATGGGAATGAATATAATTTTGGAAGGGTAACGTTTTCCCTACAATGTTATTATTCTCATTCATAGACTTCGTTTTGTCAATTGTCGATAAGGAAATTCTTTTATTTGTAGCGGCTACCGTGCAACTGTTACTGCTTGAGATGAGAAGTCGCGCGAGTTTTATAAGAGGCTGAACGGAATTCTTGGGAAAAATATTGTGATTATTGTGACGAATATCAATCCACGGATGTTTCAAGGTGTTTTGTATGTCGAAGTACTGTTTTCTGCTCAACAAATATTTGTAATGGTTTTATTTAATCAGGTGGTTTGTATCTGAATACAACCTCTTCAAGTGCTCTTTATATTAATGGAGATGGTCCGTCAGTTTTGGAGTTCCGCTAACAGTAAGAATTCCGTTGTCATGTGTACAGTTCCTTTATGTATTCTGTAATTTCGTATTTTTAAGCACTGATTTAACGGTTTATGTTTATTTTTTATAGGATGAATCTAGATAGCGGTTCTACATCTACGCCATTAGTTACCAATGTCAAACCAGTAACAAAGAGCAATCTGTCGGATATATAAGCTATACTACGTTCGGATCCTGAACAGGTTTTATTCATATATTTATACGATCGCTCCTACGTCGTTCCATGGCACTAACATTATTTGTTCGTTAGGAGCGTGATTTTTCATGCGAAGCAAGGATAACTGATATAATTAGCCGAAGTGGTTGGAATTATATTTCTTGCTCCACATGTTCATCCAAGTTGAGAAAGTCTGAGGAATCGCTAATTTATAGCAAATGTGACATTTTAATGCTTTGGGGGGTTTTGCGGTATTGTTCACTGTAATATATTAACAACTATCACCCGGTGAAGTAATTCATTCGTATTTATGTGATACATTTTTCTTTGCATAGTTTCCGTATTGAGGTGGCCGTTGATGATGACTCTGAATCGGGTACTTTGTTATATTTGATGGGCCAGCTAAGAAATATACGAATACACCGGCCGAAGACCTGAGGAACACTATGGCGAGTAACTATTTTTACCTAAATTTTGATAATAGAATTGTCTGTCACATATTTTTCAATTGTCACAGAAGACTGTAATTGAGGACGACGGTATTGGAGTTTAAGAGCTTCCTGATTGTATTCGTTCTTTAGTTGGCAAGTTGTGACACCCGGGGCCGATGAGGGCGGGGAGTGATCGCCGGTGCCAGAGAAGTGCACGGACAAGGAGCGGCTCCTGGCAGGCTTCTAGGCGAAGGGGTACATGAAGGAACCGATCCGACACCCGAATGAGAGGGGATCCTGAGACTGACAATGTATGGGCGTGTCAGGCTAAGAATCGTATAAAAGAATTGATAGTACTACTCATATCACCAAGGTCGACCTACCTTTTCGGGAATCCATCCATAAGAACTCCGAAGTTAAGCGTGCTTGACTTGGGGAAATCTTAGGATGGGTGACCCCCTGGGAAGTTTGCCCAGGGTGCGTGTGAGTGAGGACAAAGCACGCTGAAAGGTTAAATGGTGGTACAGTGGGGTCAGACTATCAGTCGGAGTGTGGTGGGCCCAACCCCACTGGTCCCGGTAGGGACGGATGCTATAGTGACACCCGGTATGGGACGGGATGTTACAGGTGGTATCAGAGCACAACCTCTCGCAGTACGGTGCTGGTTCGGGGACGAACCAGGCGGAAGCTGGTGGGCATGTGACACCCGGGGCCGATGAGGGCGGGGAGTGATCGCCGGTGCCAGAGAAGTGCACGACAAGGAGCGGCTCCTGGCAGGCTTCTAGGCGAAGGGGTACATGAAGGAACAGATCCGACACCGAATGAGAGGGGATCATGAGACTGACAATGTATGGGCGTGTCAGGCTAAGAATCGTATAAAAGAATTGATAGTACTACTCATATCACCAAGGTCGACCTACCTTTTCGGGAATCCATCCATAAGAACTCCGAAGTTAAGCGTGCTTGACTTGGGGAAATCTTAGGATGGGTGACCCCCTGGGAGTTTGCCCAGGGTGCGTGTGAGTGAGGACAAAGCACGCTGAAAGGTTAAATGGTGGTACAGTGGGGTCAGACTATCAGTCGGAGTGTGGTGGGCCCAACCCCACTGGTCCCGGTAGGGACGGATGCTATAGTGACACCCGGTATGGGACGGGATGTTACACAAGTCTTTTAACTTTTTTGTGAGGATCAAGCCGTTTGATTTTAAAAGTTTATATAAAAGCTTGACGGTTACCCGTATGTCGGAAACTCTTGATGTTAAGGATGTGTCCGATCAGCAAAAGTCAACCGAGGTAAAAGTCAGAGATAGTCTGCGAATGTTTTAATGGTGGTTGATTGTATTTCACTTTCTAAATGCAGGGATCTATCGGTGCTCTTTGGGTTTCGCAGCCCCTGTCAGATGGGGTGTCTATGGTTGAACACGTTCTTCCAAATGAATTGCAGGATTGTATAGAAAAACCAAAGGCGTACGTGGGAAAAGGCGCGATGAGGACTCGAGCCACTACAAAGGATCTCAGTACAATAGAAAGCAATACATACAATAAGCTGGCGAAAATTTTCCGAATGGCACGAGACAGATATGAATCTGGTGACACTGCTGAACTATCAATATTACTTATTGGACGAAGGCGTAGAGGAAAGCAGTACGAACTTCCATCCACTGATGAAATTGCTGGATTGATAGTTGGAGATCTTCCTGAAATGATTGGAGAAAGAGACATCATAGTGCAGACAAAAAATGGTCCGCTAAAGAGAATCAGTGAATCGCATCCTCCGTTTATGGCAATGCAATATCCTTTATTATTTCCGTTTGGACAGTCTGGATTCCATGACCAGATACCCTACTCAAATAGGGTCCACAGCTAAATCAAAAGAGGTTACATAACTATGCGTGAATACTATGCATATCAAATACAAACTAGATTATCTGAAGGTCAACGTATTGTACGATCTGGACGTCTACTCCATCAGAATGTTGTCGATGCTTACAACGTGATCGAACAAGAAAGACTGCGTTGGATAAGAAATAATCAAAAGACATTGAGAGCGGATATTTACAATAACATTGCTGATGCGTAACCAGAGGAGAGACTAATGCAAGATCTATTGGCAGGAAGATCATATTACCGTCTTCGTTTACTGGGTCTCCCAAATATATGTTGGAAAACTACCATGACGCTCTGGCTTTATGCAGGTGGTACAGTAATCCACATCTATTCGTTACTATCACGGCAAATCCTAACTGGGACGAAATAACAGATCGTTTGCAAAAGTATGGCGGTGTAGCTCTAATGATAGGCCAGACTCAGTGTCGGGTTTTTAAAATAAAGCTGGACAGTTTGATTTCTGATATTCGGAAAGGAATATTCTTTGGCCCCGTGGTTGCAGGTATATTTTCTACACGATACTCTCAAATATTTTATGTCATTGATGAGGACGACATTTTACAAAAAAGTATTCAACGATACAAGCATTTCTGTTTTTTGTAGTGTTGTATACAATAGAATTTCTGAAAAGAGGCCTGCCACACACACATATATTGATTTGGCTAACTGCGCGTGATGGACATCCAAGTCCTACAGAAGTAGACTCAATAATATCAGCAGAAATTCCAGACATAGAAGTAGACGAGGAAGGATATCATTAGGCAAACAATTTATGAGGCATGGACCATGTGGTTTGGACAGACCAAACAATGCTTGCATGGAAAATCGCAGGTGCACAAAAAACTTCCCTAAACAGTATAATGAGACAACGACAATTGATGAGGCTGGTTATGTGAGGTATCGGCGGAGGAGAATAGATAGGATTTATATTACAAAGAAGAAAATCCGCATGGATAATAGTTATGTTGTGCCGCATTATCTGCCACTGCTGAAAATATATCATGCTCATATAAATGTTGAATGGTACAATAAAAGTAAAGCAATCAAATACCACTTCAAGTATCTTACGAAGGGAGTCGATAAAGCAACAATGATCATACAAAGCAGAAATGCTGCAGTTGATAACTCTGCAAAAATGGCACATAACAGTGATGCAATAAAGAGGTATCTTGACTGTAGGTACTTATCTGCTTGCGAAGCTATGTGGAGAATATTTGCCCTTGACATACATTATAGATCGCCCGCTGTTCAAAAACTTCCAGTACATCTTGAAGGACAACAGAGTGTTGTTTATGATGATGCCGCTGATTTGTCTACTAGTGCAAGATGGTATTCGGAAAACTATGTTTACCGAATGGATGGTAACAAACTCGCGTAATAGCGAAGCAAGGGCTCTAACTTACTTACAATTTCCGTCAAAATTTGTATGGAACAGTTCTGAAAAAGCTTGGACACCACGCAAAAGAGGAATTGTTCTTGGAAGAATTGTGAATATTCATCCAACTGCTGGTGAAATATACTACATGAAAATGTTGCTTATGTTTGTGAAATGACCAACATCCTATGAAGATATACGAACTATGGACGGAAATGTATTACAAAGTTTCAAAGCATGTTACAAAAGAGGATTGTTGGAAGGAGATTTTGAATGGCATCAAGCCATGGAAGAAGCTGTTCACTGGGCGACCCCATATCAGTTGCGGCATTTATTCAGTACACTGTTGACATACTGTGAAATAACGGATCCTTTGCAACTATGGAATAGTTTCTGGTAATCTATGTCAGAAGATATTACGAGGAAGCAAAGGCGTTTGTTTACATTTTCATCTTTGGAGCTTTGAGACGATGAACTACAATATTATACCCTAATAGAAGTGGAGAAGTTATTGAATCAGAATTCAAAAATGCTTGGTGACTTCCTGGATGCCGACTCCCTCTGACAGTATTCTCAGAGATCTTGGAAATAGATTCCTAATGGAAGAATTGAACTTTAATATTGAAAGAAGCACAGTGGAAAATGAGGAACTAATTGCTACGCTGAATGAAGATCAAAAAGCGGTATGATGCTGTTATTGAATCCATATATGCAAACAAAGGTCAACCTTTTTTCCTCAATGGTCCAGGAGGAACATGAAAGACTTATTTATACAATATACAAAGCTGCACTCAGGAAACAAGATAGTAATTCCTGTAGCATCATCAGGGATTGCTTCCTTGTTGCTACCGGGAGGAAGAACAGCTCATTCGAGATTTATGCTGCCAATATCCTTACGTGGAAATTCTATGTATGATATACGTCATGGTTCAATGTTAGCAGAACTCTTACGTCTCTCGGAATTAATCATTTGGGGTGAAGCACCGATGATACATAAATTTGCTTTCGAATCAGTGGACAGAACAATGCGGGATCTTATGTCGGTTGAAAACACAGGTGCTTATAGAAAGATATTCGGAGGAAAAACTGTCCTACTTGGTGGATACTTTAGGCAAATACTTCCAGTTATTCCAAGGGGTACACGGTAAGACGTTGAATCAGTTATAAACCGCTCTTACTTACGGAAGTATTGTCATTTCTGCAGCTTGAAGAAGAATATGAGAGTACGTCGGTCTACAATAGATTTTGCAAAATGGATTTACAGGTTGGAGATGGTAATCCAACGACAACTTCAGTCAATGGTACATAAACAATTAGACTTCCCAATGATATGATTATTCATCCTTCTACGGATCCGGTGAAACAGATTGCAGAGTATGTTTACGAAGATTTTGAAGAGAAAAATGATGATCATACATATCTCAGAGAGAGGGCAATACTCACCCCAAGAAATGAGACTGTTGATGAGATTAACAGGTACATGTTGTCAATGTCCTCTGGACAACCGAATGAATATTTAAGTCCAGATAGCATGGAAATCAATTCTGGGCACGAAAGTTGTGAAGAGTAAATCATCACCTTGGCTGATGCTCTGTTCAAAGTCCCGCTGGTTAGAGCTGAAGTCGTTATTTGGTTTGGAAATAATAAAGCGTATAGCTGTAAGGGAAACGTGTCTCTCAGTTAGAGAGGTCACTTACAAAATTGCATGTGGCATCAGCGTTTTCTTTGTGACTGAAGGTAGCTCAACGATAGGGCGGGAACTGAGCATATAAAATGCGAAGACCAGAACAAGAAAACACAGAGAGCGAGCGAGAAGAAGTGTGAAACAAAATCTGAGTTGAATTTGTTGTAAACACACTTGATAGAGCCCTAGATCTGTACTCAAACCTATCGTCAATAAAATCGTCTCCTTCTTGGCCGTGGATGTAGGATTCAAGAGAATCCGAACCACGTTAAACTGCTGCGTTCGTTGCATTTGGATTTTCTGATTTTGCAGTGTTGCGATTACAATTCATCTGAGGATCAATCTACTCACATACTGAAGCTAAATTCATTGCATAATCCTTACAAAAGTAAAATCGAAAACATGTATCCAATTGAATTTCCTAACACTTGAATTTTCTGGCCTTCCAAATCATAAGCTCTTACTCAAAGATGCAGCTCCCGTAATGCTGTTGAGGAATCTAAATCAGAAGGACGGATTATGTAATGGGACAAGGATGACAGTTTCGCGTATGGACAGTAGAGTGATTGAATGTGAGATTATTACAGGATTGCACGTTGGAAATAAGGTACTTATCCCAAGAATAGTTCTTTCACCAACGGAGTCAACATTGCCAGTTAAGTTATGTCGCAGCCAGTTTTCGATATGAGTATACTATGCAATGACTATCAACAAAAGCCAGGGACATAGTTTAAAAAATATTGGGGTATATCTTCCAAAACCGGTATTTACGCATGGCCAACTGTACGTTGCATTGTCTCGGCAACATCACAGACTGGAATAAAGATTCTCAGTTTGAAGGAAGATGAACTTGAAGATGATGAAATAGTTAATATTGTTTACCATGAAGTCTACAACAATTAGGTGAGGGATTTCTACACTACATTTTTTTAATAAAAGAGCTCATGGGTTCCTCCACTAAGTTATCAGACTAACATGCATTTAATTCACATATATCGAGCAACTGATGATGTCTTATTTTTTTAATTTTACAGATTGGGAAGCATCGAATTTCCATTTTGTTTGACTAGAGTTTTGAGAGCTGGCGAGATCGTTGATGAAAAAGGTCTCTTCGAATATAAAGATTGAATACATGCATATAGAGGTCATGTTTGAAATACTAATAAAATTTTCCCTGACAGTTTTGTTTGTCCTATATAGTTTAATGCCAGAAAGGGGATTTACAAATATCATATACAGGACCTCAGAAACAATGGAGGAAAATCTTCAACGTTCTTATACGTGAATGGCTACTAACTTACATCGTTGGAAAATTCTCTTGGAAAGGTCAAACACTTTCTTTTATGAGATAGCTATCAATAACGCGATTGAAACATTAACAGAAAAGTCAAAAAAGAGAATAAAATTTATGGAAACAAAAATTCTTTCAGATCTATGAAGGTCGCATCACTTGAGACGACGTCGTTACCGACGTCACGGGACAGGAATATTCGGCTACCGTTGAGAAAACTATGAATTGCACGACTGATACATTACCAGTCGTCTAAATTATAACATACGTTTTAATAATTGACGGCTTCAGAATGTTCCTGGAAATTAGTGCTTATACTTCAAATGAACTACTGCTTCACTAACTGTCGTGCAAACAACGCACACACCCTAAATGAACAGTAATTCAAAAGGACAGGATATCTTATTGCGGTCGTCCAAAATCAATGGATATTATAAATTTAATTATTACAGAGAATGACTTAATTTAATTACAAAAGGTTGTTGTTACTAATAAGTTTATGTTTGCCTTATCCGACAATCATTAGCACAATGAAAACAATGTGTTGAGATTTATTATTTTTTTGGTCAGTACATAATTATATATGCCATGGAGATTCGTGACCATGTATTTGAAAATTATGCTGTTTTCGTCTTATATAGCTTATATATTAATCTGATATGTTTACATATGATTGGCGGCAAACTTTTTTCGTGCGAAAATTCACATGAAAACTTTGGCAACTTCTTTATTAGTAAACTATGATTACAGGACTGATACATTACCAGTCGTGTAAAATATGACATCCTATAATAATGACCGCTCCAGTAACGTTCGTGCACTGTAGCATATCTTTAAATAGTCGACTGATTCAGAAACAGTCGTCCAAAAAGAAAGCATATGTCATTACAATCGTCAAAAGTCGAACGACGCAAAACAACTCAACAAACCATCAATCAAATCCACGGTGAAACAGATACGAAATGTCGGAGATAAATAATACGGGTTCCTCAAGTCCGTTTACAGTTTATCATGTTGAATGCAATTACAAAGAATGCGTTTTGTTGGTTATGGTCTATATGTGTTGTATATCATTTATTAATATATTTTGGGTATCTATATTCTGTATTATAGTTTCATGGAGACGATTGGGGTTTTTAGTAATTTAATTATTAATGGTTTTTAATAACAAGAATTTCGTTTGACTTATCCAGACAATAATAAAATAGTAAAAACAACGTTTTCATATTTATTTATTTTTTCGTCAGTCGGTAATAGTATATGCCATTGATACTGCTAATAATTATGTATTTGAAATTTATGTTATTGATATTGCTAACAATTGTGTATTTGAAATTTATGTTATTGTATCTAATTTTATAGAGTTTAGATGTAAATCTATTATGTTTACGCATGATTTAACAATAATATTGCTTTTATGTGTATAATTTCTATTATTTAGATTGACTGTGTAAATTAAGTCAAAGGTTACTGTTCTACTATTTGTTTCAGACGGCGTGAAAAGCTATTGTAGTCAATGTCGACTCAGAATTGAATATGCCCAAATTGAACTTAGAATGCCTTCACGTTTTATACTCTACTAATAAGCGCGACTCAAAATTTCTCTCATTTATTGTTCGCACTCTAAGAAAAAAATCGCGCCCTGACGAAGTTGAAGTATCGAACATGGAATCACAGAAAGCAACCTTTACTGATATTGTTGCGAGAGTAAGTTTTTCATTCTCATGTCCAAGTGTTACTTGCTAAATGTTTTTAAGTGTGTGCATGTTTGCGAGTTCTGCTTGGTTTTCTTAGCGTGTGTGTTGTGTTATTTTATCTGCTCAGGAGATACTTGACTCGCAATTTCCTACAAATGTGGTCCCCCCATGTAAGCTAACAATATGCGTTGATTATCAAGAATTAGTCAGTTCATTATTGATAATTTGAGCAAGAATGAACTTCAACAGCTGGTTACTAGCACGGAGTATGGAAATCTTATTATGTTTGCCGACCATTTCCATTTATCAAGCCAGCTCATCTGGTATTTGATGAAGTCACAAACTGCATTTAGCCAATCAGATGAATTATGGATGGTAATCGACAGATCTCCACTGCAATTTTCCCGTATAGAATTCTATCTCTTAACAGAATGAAATTCTCTGTGATTCCCAACATTGCTGACAACAGACAGTTTATGTCCAGACATTTTCCTGGAATGAGTAAGGTTCATCTAGATGACGTTCGTAGTCGGCTATCAGAATTAAAGAGCAACTCATCCAGTGTAGCTAACATAGAGAAGTTAAAATTAGCCTGCATTATATTTGTCGTTGCAGTGCTAGAACAGCGTAGTTCTCGGAAAAATGTGATCATAAGTCCTAAATTATTTTCTTTAGTGGAGGACTTTGACAGATTCAACAGTCATCCATGGGGAACTATTGCGTATGAACAAGCTCTAAAGTCTTTGAAAAAGGACTTATCACGATATGCAACTAGCAAAAGAACAGATGGAGTTAAGAAGAAACTGGCATTCATTCTTGGTGGATTCATGCATCCTTTGCATGTATCTTTAGCAAACTGTGAAGTTATATGTGATCTTCTGTATACTTTTATCAATATGTACAGTTTCAACTTTATTCTTTTATGATGTAGTGACTAATGACGTATGTGTGTTCAATTTGCTACTGCAAAGGTTCTTGCATATGAATGCATGTCTGGTGTGGCTGAAAGGTTTGCAACACCTTTGGATAAGGGAGAACGAATAGTTCCTCGCATGTGTTTGTGGAAGACAAATCCGTGGAACACTAAAGCTTCGCCAAAAATGAAGGAAGTAATTAAAGTAGTTTCGAAGTTCGTTGTGAAGACGAGCATCCTGCAGCCTAAAGTTGAAGAGTCTAGAGCAGACTTCTTTGCTGCAAGTAGTTTTGAACAGACAGCCGGTTCTGAAGTTATCAAGCGGATAACAAATTTATTATTGACTTGGTCACAGTTCTATGTCTGCCATCCATTTTGTCTAATCTAGAGGATGATTCCGAGCACCGTCTGCTTCACGAAACAGCGAACAAACAATTTTCTGCGTGTGACCCTGCTGGAAGTGCCTGCAAGGAAAATGTCCATCAAACACAAAAAAGAAAGGCCAAAAGCACAGTTGGCCACACGTCTTCTAAGCCACTGAAGTACAATGAGAATGGTTCCGTATCTTCCCCGCTGAATGTTGAATTGCCTTCACCGACCGAATCTGCACCAGCCTCTCTTTGTGCCGATGACGCTGGATGCTCCTTGGATTACCAGTCTTCTGAAGGGAACGCTGAACAATTGCCTCGCGAGCATATGCCTAATTATAGTAGTGCTGAAACAGGCAGAAGGTAATGTTTCTAGGCATACCGACAATGATTATGAGGACGCTGATTTTGAGACAAAAACTTCAAATGAGTTTTTGGAGAAACTGCGATCAAGAAGGACGAAAAGAAAATTATCCTATAACAGGCAGACTGCTGTCGTTTCTTCAGTACTATCTCTACCTACTGTACCGCAGTTGAAGATGGGAGAATCAGAAGATAATGCCTTTGTCGAATGCATGCCCACTTACAATAGAAGTAGCCCGGACTGGATGATTGTTATAGACCAACAACTGCTTATTGAATATCAAGAAGATGTTTGCCCCGGTTTGCAAGTTGAAGGAGGCGTGGCCGTATCTTCTCAGAATCTTGATTAATCGTTGCGTCCTGATAAAATATTGAAAGACAGAGTTGCACAGACCACTGAGAATTCTGTTCCACCCGTGCCACCCGAGAATTGCTATAGGATAGTGTGCCAATAAGAGACATGGAAGGAAATGTTCGAGAAATTCCACTTGCTGTTGGACAATGCTCTTATAAAAAAGAATGCTACAGTCACGACATTCAACAAACTGATCAGCTAATGCACGAGCATCAGTTGGTAAATGAACATTTGGCTGATGAAATTAACTGCACGGTCTTTGCCATAACTGAGACGTTGAGGTATCTTCTCATCATTCCGCTGACAATGATGAAGATATTGTAATGAGTCGTCCGTGTGTCGCTGATGAGGAGATGAATATAAAAGAGATTGCTAAAGGTTTTGATGAAACGAGTGAAAAATGTGATAAATCAAAGACTGAACTGCTGTATTCAAGATTTTGCTTATCGAAGAACTGATCAAGGAATTGAAGATGTGTGGAATGAGCTCGCTGGAGTAGGAAATATAGTAGATTTTCATGCTGGCCAGGTTTTGCGCATGAAAAATCAAATTGAATCGTCTTTCACTGATGTTAATGAAAGATTGTCTAAAATAGAAGCAAGCGAAATCATACATGTTCAAGAACAGTGGTTTGATCAGAAATTTCAGCCCATGGAGAAAACTTTACAATATATTGATCGCCAGATTCATTTTATGACTGAAGCAATGAAGAAGCTCATTGAGTCGGAGACCGGTATGTATATTACGTGTTTGACAGACACTGCATGTGTCATTCTTATTTTTATATGTCCACTAAACGTATTTTATTTTACTTTGGTTTTATTTGAAGATAATTTCTTATACAGTTGTATATTTATTTCAATTCAGAAAGGCAGAACATTGCAAAGATTCAGAATGCAAAGAAGCGGAGAATTGAAGAGGCAGCCATCGCTACACCTGCAAACAGTCAGAGAGTGCCATACAGAAACCATCTGACCGACGAACATGTGTTGTATAAGCTGCAGATGTGACCTCATGCAGCCAGATTAATTAGGCAGATGAAACCATAGCATTCTCGAAGAGGACTGTTAGGTGTGTCTCTAAGACCTGAGTTTTTCACTGAACTCATGACCCCAGGAATCTGGCTCCGTGGTATTGTAAGTGTATTTTTGGGATCTACCAACCATTTATTTGATGGAAGTATATTGCCACTTGTTGAAAATATTGCCAAATGATTTTATAACTGTTGCAGCATATTGATGAGTGCCTGCGTGGATACATCAAAATGCAAGGACTGTGTTACCATGCAGTCAGGCAAATTGCATATATGAACACCGCATTCAGCCAGTTCGTGACAAAGTTACCCGTAAAAGATGGACTGGCTGATCTGACCTATGTAATGCCATTTATTATAGGACAGGTCCCTTCATGGCCATCGTGTAGTTGGAAAACTGCTAAAGTTGTTTTCCCACTGAATTTGGATGAACAACATTGGGTTCTATGTGCTGCTTCGCCTGAACGACAATCATTCGCCATTATTGGTTCCAAAGTAAGTTTTGACCAAAATCTACGTCTTACTAATTCGGCACTGGGAAGAGCTGTTGATGTTATTACGCTTTCAAGATGCTGGGGATCGTGAAAGCTCATTTTAAGGTTAAAGTAGGCAGGGACAGTAAAACTCCTCAGCACGAATTTGGGTAACGTTCACACGAATTCTTTTACAAATGAATATTTCTATCAACATACAGCTGAATATAGATTTGTTTGCTTTGTACAGTGGAGAGTGTGGCGTTTATGTATTGCGAATTGCATTTTCCATGATGTTACGAGGAGATCATTTCCACAACTTCCTACCCTCTCAGATAAAGGAATTTCGTCAATACCTTACCGCTTCTGTGTTCTACAGATACTGGCATTGGCCCCCGTGGAATGAACAAGCATCCATAGTAGTTGGTTGATGTAAAACATACTAAGGCATGCTGTTGTACAGACGTTTCTTTCTTTTTGTTGGAAAACTTTGAGCAGGGAAAACTTATGAACGGAAAAATAGCATATACTACTGTGATATTGGTAATTTTGTCAGACATATTGTAAGCATTTTGCATCCTGTGATAACTGAGTATGCCAACTGCGACTGTTGTTACATAGTATTTATGAAACTTGCATAGTAACCATCAATTTGGCCATAAAAATCCAGAAAACGCGATCTTCAATTCCAAAAATAGGACTAACACAATATATTGATATGAAGGACTTCATAAATACGCCAACTACTTAAGTAACAATCCACAAATAAGAAGCAAACCAGAGTTGCACTGTATTTCATCACTTTTGCCATCTTCTCAAGTGATGCTAATCTCTTTTCAAAATCATCGCACATAGAAAACAAGTCTCCAATATGTTGAGCCTGAATATCACATTTTCTTGGTTGGAACACTTCCATGTCTGGTGTTGCTACATCTTCCTCAATATTGCTGCCTATGGGATTCAACCACATGAAAAAATCACAATAGCCACTCTTGCAGATACAGAACAACTTACCTTCTATGTTTTCGGTCAGTCCCACAATCTTAATATCAGACTCTCTACCACATTTGCATTTGTGTTCTTTGTATCGTGAGTCAATTATTTCGCTCTTTGACACTGTGAGGCTCATTGTATGGTAAAGGGCAGAACATTATACCGTGTAGTATATATTCATATACGGCTGAAGACGTTAATAACTATGTTGCTATGAGATGAAATTAATTACACATAATGCGTTCACAAATGAATTTTCCTCAACTTCTTCCTTCAAATTGTAAGCTGAAAAGTCGAACATATAAACAGACTGACCTGTATTCATTCCCAATATAAAATAGACGTCATTATGTTCTTTCCCTATATTACTTGCCTGGAAAAGAGAGTCAAATTAATAATGTACTATTTTATGGTAAAAAAAACACATATTCATTATGTTCTTTCCCTATATTACTTGCCTGGAAAAGAGAGTCAAATTAATAATGTACTATTTTTATCTTGAGATTGGTAATGCATCTCATAAATATTCATCGCTAGATAATATTATATATTTTATTTGATTCGGTTCAATAAGATTCTTTTTTTTTATCATTAATCGAATTCACAAAATTGTATACAATTGAATTAAGACACTCATAATATTGAAATAAATATATAACATCATTGACTGGCTTAATGGGGGGCATTACAATCTTAGTCCCCATCGCCCATCTGCATACTTGATCAACAACTAAGAGCAAATGGAAAAGAAAGAGAGCACAGACGAGAACGACTCTACCATTGAGGTAACCGTGATAATATATCCGATTTACACCCTGCGTTATTTCAATTGCTGGGTGGCAAATATATTAGCTCTTTCAAGATTCGTACTAAGAACTTAGCCCTTTTTAAATGCCCCAAGTAATATCGCAAACCCTAGATGCTACAGCACGAATTTGGGTGTAATTGTTGTTTTTGGGTTCAATTCTTTTAAGAATAAATGGTAGAGTAGATCCGCCCGTCGGCTGTATGGCTAATTTTGGGAATTTTTGTAGGATTCAATAACAAATCATGGTCAAGGAACTTCTACTGTGCTTATTCGAAAATCAAATCTTCCCAAATCTGCAACTCCCATAAAAAAGGATCAAACAGGAAAAGGAATGCCTAGCGAAAACCTCTCAAATGGACGACACCAGGGACAATGGAGAAGAATTTGTCATTTACAGTTTAGAGGAACCCATTGAGGAAGACGATAGAGTTCAATACAAAGAATTTGCAAAGGAACCAATGGTTGACAGAGTTGACGACTTAGAGATGCAACCTGAAAAGCTACAAAAATTTGTACATCAGATCACAGAAGAAGGTATATTATTCTTTTCCCTACAAATCTATTACCAACCTAGCATATATTTGCGTAAAAATGTTTTGTACCTTCTACAGATTGACGTGTTAATGGAAGAGAAGTTTACGCTGCTCCAAGAGCTACAATTCGCGGGTGGCCAGATTATTGCGGTACTCTTTATCTAAGCGTGCTTTCCCTCTTTAAAGATCAAAATCTCTGAATTTCACTGATGATTTCTAGTGTTATTTCTTAACCAGTTTGAGAAGATGAAGTGCATGCTTGCTGCTTCCAGGCAACCACTGGTTCATGCTCCATTATCTCAGAAACAAAATCAAGCTTTCATCACTGAGCACTCTGCCAAAGTCGCCGTGGATCATAACAATGCCGCCTCAGGTGCCGCAGAAACTTAAAAAAGAAGAAAACAAGCTACTTAATATAAACCCTATTAATGATTTTATATGCTGTTGCATAATTCTCGAAGTACTTCTTCCTCTGCTAGGTAATTAGTAATGTTAGACGATGTTTTTAATGTTTCACAAATCGTGTTCTGAACTATATTCCTCTGTTATTTGACCCTATCAGATTTCGTAGGTCGGTTTCGTTTTGATTATGATGACATATACAAACCTGCCTCCTAAAGGTCTATTGGTCTTGCCCAACTATTATTGGTATTCGTCTATATGCGGCACAGAGGAGTCATAGACATAAAAATATTACTCGCTAATATTTGTGTAAGCCTGAATTAAATGTTCTTCAGTGTAATGAACTTCATGACGATAACGAATTTATTAAGCTATATTTAATGATGTGTTATACTAAATATATCCATATACAATACTGAGTAATATTTAAACAACCTGTCAAAGTTATTGAACAATTTGCATTAAATAAAAGCACATGGAATATATTACAGGATTTTACTTGACAAAACTCACAAAGATTTACAGTAGATTTCAGCTTCCAAATACCCGACTGAAAACTACAGTTGATATTTATAACACTACTAGCTTGGGTGCTATGTAATACACGACTGAAAACTACCCGACCGAAAACTACACGGCTGAATCCTCCAATCATCATTACAACCTGTACTTAAACGAGAATTAACAATGAAATGTTCAGAATAATGATGATTACTTTATGACGTTGATAATATTAAATTACCCACCATTATAAATCTCATAACCTTATTCTAACACCAAATAGCGGATAAATACTCTTACATTTAAATAAATGAGAAACGGTATTGTATACAACAGTATAACAAAAACGACTCACACAGTTAAGATGGAATTGATTTAATAAAAGCAATTTCCTACTTATTCCCAGATATAGAGACGAATATTACAGCTTAAAGAGTCTTGAGAAACAACCATTTTCTTTTTACCAAGTGCACAAAATATCAAAATTCACTACGGCATACATAATTTCCAAATTAAAAATATTGTATTTCTTAGCAAAATTTAATGTTGTTGACGTGCTATGTAGCATCAAATGAGAAGACTATTTAAATTCTTACTCATCAAAATCAAATTATGAACATTCATGTATCCAATACTCAATATGGAATATTCAGAGATCCCATCTTAATTTCGTCATTCCATAAACATTAATTAGTGCATACCAAAGTCGCCTACAAATTATATGCCTCTTTGCTTTCCTTTGCACATGACTATAAATATGCGAACTTCACAGATGAAGATCCCAAGGTGCTAAATAAAAAAATTAAACCTATAGAATCCAGATTCTCAGCCACAATGCCAACGAGGATCTTTAGTGTACAATTCAGCAATATGACCATTGAAACAATAGTAACCAGCGACTCAACCACTGCAACGGAATGGCTTCAGCAAGTTGACATTTCCATCCCAACGCTGGTTGACCTCGACGTAGAGTGCAGACCGGTTTGGGCTCGCGGCATAGTCAACAGAACAGCAACTCCGCAATTGTTCATCGACCGTAAATGCATAATCATTCAGCTAACACATCTCGACGAAATCGGTCAATCACTCAAGAATTTCATGTCAAATACAAATGTCACCTTCATCGGCGTCGCAGTTGCCGAAGATATGACGAAACTAATCGGTGACAACGCGTTGTTTAACAAGGGGAATGTTGTCGACGTGGCCGTTGTTGCAAAAGCACGTTGGCCCCCAGGGTATCTCCGAGGACCAGGATTGAAAGAACTAGCCTGGGTCGTTTGTGGGATGGGGATGCGTAAGCCCAAAAACGTGACTTTGAGCAATTGGGAGAACAGAGTTCTTAGCTACGGTCAGATAGAGTATGCATGTATAGATGCTTTTATTTCATACAAGATCGGGTACCATCTTATCATGGAGTAGTCATCACAAACCAATCGGCCTTACGCCATCAGTCTTACTGTTTTGCAACTTAAGTTTCAATGGTTAACCTTCGTAAATTTGCAATTGCATTGTTGCAGTCTTATGCAGTCTTATAAACTTAAACACATTAGCATTCCACCGACGTCTTACATATAAATTACGCCCATAAAATTCGACCACAAATAAATTTTACGTTTACCCAATATTTACTACACGAATGAATTCTCCAATAAAAGAGAGATTTTTCCTCACGAACGAGACAAAGATTTGCAGTGGACTCCACATTCTTCCAAATGACTGAAAACTTTATTAATTATATATAACATTTCTATTACCTGCTATATAATACAATACTATAAAAATACACGACTGAAAAAGATACGACTGAAAAATAGACGCCTGAATCCTACAATCATCGTAAAAGACGTTAGTTAAATAGAAACAAACAAATAAATATTATCAACGGTATCTAAACAATATTGGGTATATTCTAAAGCTAAATGTACTCATTTTGCTTATTGCATCATGAGCAAAAATGCCACTCGCGTGCCGAAGAATGGTACAACAGCGCACTCTCCCTATTCAGGAGTACGAATAAAAGAAGTCTTCCATACTAGTGGTCAATAGTGCAAATGAAATGTATGATGAGAAATCGCACCACTATGATTAATTACACGATTGGCTCAATAGCAGCCATGCAAAAATAACACAACGCAATATTATTTGTAATATATAACGCTTATTTCACAGTCTTTATAATGTCTTCCTTTTCATTGACATATCATCAACAAACAATCCGTGCATCGCACGGGTCTAAACCTAGTTATTCTACAATGGGTAAAAGATTACATGTTAATGTAATATTTATTACTTTTGATGCCTAGTTATTTTCTTTCAAACCAAAGCCAACAGGAAATTTGGGTTGAAGGGTCAAACTTGTTCCACTTGATATATAATTATATCAAGATGAAAAAAAAGCTCTCGTTAAGGGATAAAGGGTCACAAACGGAGAAAGAAAAAAAAGAAAAATAAGACCGAAAGAAACAAGATTACGAATTTGGACAAAAACGACAAAGACCATATTATAAATTTGTCTAACACTAGAGAAAAATGGTTATTCGTGTGAAACCTACAATATTCTTCTTTCTTATTCAACTTTCAAATATTGCCTTCTTAAAAAATAATACTTATGGAGAGTCTACATAGGGTTGCAAACGAATCGAATCAAGTCGAACATCACAATATTCTATTCATATTCGGATGACAATAGAATCCGAATACGAATATTCGAATATTTAATCGAATCATAAAATCAATTCTTATTCGTATTCGGAAATATTCGAATCGAATATTCGAATAATAGAATATGGATTATATTTGAGTATTTATCTTTACATTTAATAAAAATATAACTATTATATTTAAAATATATATTTTAATATATATTATTGAATTGTAATATTATGTATTGGCACCCCCTTTGAGGGTGAAAAAAACCTTAGAAATTGTACAATTTCTTAAAATTTTGTTCTCCGTCAATAATAATGTAAGTTTTGATTTTATTACATTTTACTTCTTGAATGCAGTTATTCAAAAGAAATTATTTACACATAAATATTAATGTTTGTAATTATGGTGGAGGTTAATCCTACACTTTATCATTAGACATAAACGAAACATCTAAACCTATGAATATCATTCTTTTATTTATTTTTAAAAATCTTTCTCATACAATGAATATTTCATATTAAAATTTATAAATATATAAAAATATTCAAATTTCAATTAATATTCGAATCGAATATTGTGATTTCATATTCGTATTCGGATATTTGTGGAATAAAAAAAAAAACTATTCTTATTCGAATTTATATTCATATTAGAATTTGAATCTTAAAATTTCGTATCGAATCGCGGATCGAACAAAAAAAGTTCGATTTGTTTGCAACCCTAATCCTACACGAGCAAAAAAGCTCCCAAAACAGAGACTCGTTGACTAGCAAAAACACGGAACAAGAAAGGAACAAAAAAAAAAGCTTCCGCAACCTCCATTATTGGATGGGGAGAAGAGACTTTTTTGGTTTTCATTTAAGAGAACATTTCTACATTATTGTTTGTGTTTGGGAAAACATTCTACAGTACAAACTCTATAAATTAATAATCGATAATTTAATAAACTCTTTAATATAATAATTTCGATCGGTCCCGACTCGGGGATAATGTACTAAATTAATAATTCTCTAAAATTATAAGATAATAGACTTTTGATAATTTCTATAGGTCCCGTATAAGTTATAAATTAATAACTCCATAAAAACATTCTCATATTACATTGAAAATGACTCAAGTTTTTTGTTGAAATCAATTTCCCCTTGCATATAATCTCTAATTGTCCTTGTCATTATAAGAACTTCGGGCGTTGTTTTCTCGTAGTCAACAAGAAATCATTTAATGTGATTGCCGCTTTTATAGCGTCGTTCGCGAAGGGAGCTCCATGGTAGAAATTTCAGCATCATCTTCATCTTCTTTATCAGCTTCATTAATATTACTTAAGTGTACATTAACACCATACGCATTATGATAGACTTGGAGATTGAATGTTTGATCCTTAATTTGACGTTCATTAAGGACATAAGAGATTGAAGCTTATTTGATGTTTGGAAAGTTTGAAAGGTAATATACATTATAAATTAATAAAATATTAATTTATCGATAAATTAATAATTATTAGTTTATCGATTAATTAATAATTCTTTTAATTAATAAATTTGGTCGGTCCCAGCTGTATTAATTTATAGAGTTTCTAGTGTATTGGTAAAACATAAATTTTCATATTTCTTATTTGGGAAGAAAAATGATAATTATGAGTTTACAGACTAGCATATCAAATCTTACAAAATTGTCAAAAGAAACAATTTCTTGATTTTACCAAGTGATAATCGGAGCGTTTTAGCGACAGGTGATTGGATCAAATCCGTAGTTTCTGTCTCTCAACCGTCATAAATAATATCGGATTTACATGGCTAAGACCATCCGCAACCGACACAAATAATCAGACACAAACATAAAAATCCAACTAACACTCAAATGCATACCCAAAATGAGTTTTATGTCATTTCTCATTCCTACAAACACATAGATGCATTTTCGGTTGACACCAACACATAAATTTTTATCTCTCACAGAGCAATCCATACTAAATTTAGTAATTAACTTTTATTACCTAAATAATTAGCTGTTTATAATTTATTTAATTATTTTTATTAATATACCACATGGAAAATGTTCAGAATTGTAAATAAAACATTTAAAATATTTATTAAAAATTTTAGTCTAAGAAAATATCATTTATTTATTTACTTATTAGTGGGTAATATTGAAAAGTTGTAACAATGTGGGTCATACTGAAAAACTATAAAAGGTGATGCGATAGAGAATAAATATTCTTTTGAGTGTGAATGTTGGAGAAAAATTATTGCATTTTGAGTTTCGAGATGAGTTTGTGTTTGAGAATGGGTTTTTCGGTTAGAGATGGCCTAATGGTGTACCCATCCGATCTACGTCTTTATTTATAAAAAACAAAATGTAATAATATGAATAAAATTACAGTTGTGATCTAGTGGTAAAACTCTTTGGCTAATTTTTTTAAGTGGGCTTGGGTGTTTGATTTTCCTATAAATCATATTAATTTTTATTGAACCCAATATTTTAGTTTTATTTTATTTTGACCCCAAATATAAAGATTAAATTTTTGACATCCCATGGTTTGGTTAACTTTTAACCACCAACACAAGTTTATTTCATTTAATTTTGACACCTGATTTTATAAAATTCTAGTATGGAAAAAGTTAATAAATATATTTTCTATATTATGTGATTTATTCATTCATAATATTTATATTTATTTCTTTAAAGATAAGGATTTGACTTCGGTTTTATTCTAGTTTTATATCGGTTAAATCACTTGTCTCAATTGGCACCAAGAACATTCCATGAGTTAGGTATTCACAAAACGAGTTCTGTGGTATTGAACGGCCCAAATTGAATGCAAACTTCGATCTAACCATAATTCACGTCTGAGATTTTGTTCAATGTAAGGTAGCCAGCCATGTTGTCGAACTCCATCAGTGAACCTCTAAGGCTCACGTGGACTAGTATACTTGATCGATCGATCATCGACTTCCGGTAATAAACCATGTGATCGCTTTATGAGTTAGTGTCCAAACTTCAATACAGTTAATTCACTTATTCGACTAGTATTAATGTCACAACCTCCCACTTCACCAGTGAATGTTGACCAGTCACTTCATAGTTTTCGACAAATAGGTCGTACTAGGCCTATTTCAGCACCCTACTTGATTTTAAGACTTAGATCATCTCCAACCGAAAAACGCATTTTCCAACCGTTAGACTCATTCTGAAACTCAAACGAATATCCTGCAATATTCTCTTCAACATGAAATTTTATAAAATTCCAACACTATCCACATATTTTATAACTTTATAAACTAGACTACAAAATTTTGGATTTGATCGACAAAAGATCTAATAAAATTAACAGTAAAACTTTAAGTGAAAAATATAATAAGGATCGAAAAATTATTTACTAAAAATACGATAGATCTGAAAATCCAAACCATATCTATTTCCAATCGACATTATTGGAGGAAGCAATTACGAATTATCAGATTATTAAGATATATATTGTTTAGTTTAGTGACCCGATTTATTTTATATTCTGTACTTTTTTAAGGGTTTATGATGATTGGACGGGCAAAAGGCTGCTACAAAGAAGAATGTGTCTAGTCAATGCCAACCTAGAATAAATTTAAGAGGGTCACTTGGTAATATTCAAAAGAAATGCGTAGGATGAAATGTAAAACGCAAAGATGCGTTTAATGGAGAGAGAAATTGGTATAATCCCATTTCGGGTATGCGTATGGGTGTCTATTGGAGTAATTTTGTGTGTTTGCGTTGGAAAATGGTTGTCGATTGGAGATGCTCTTATGGACAAATTTAATATTCCCTGATAGTAAGTCACTAATACCCCAGCCCACATCCCACGAGAACAATAACTTTTTTTTTTTGGAAACCACGAGAACAATAACTAAACGCATAATATTGAATTTTATTTATTTATATTTTTGTCCGCTGCCAAGTAAGTATTTATCGACAAACTAATAATATGTCTTTTGTGAAAAATGTAGAGACAAATGGAAATCACATTCCATAAAATTCGAACATAATATTCAAATAAAACCATATATAATTTTGAGTTAATTAGATTTCAGGCTCACTTTATATATTTTTATTAGGGTAGACCCCTGCAGAAAAAACCAGTTTTAAGGACCAAATTTATGTTTCCTTTAGAGATTAGACGTGTTCGCGCAAAAAAGACATATTTGCCCTTTAGAGATACAAAAATTACGAAATTTTGCCATAGTTTCTCCAACGAACGAAACTAATATTCCATGCTCAATTTCGTCCTGTCAGCCTTAGTGACCGAATAAGATTAAATCGACCTCAATTTCACTTGGGTCTTATTAATTAAGAGAAATTATTGATTTATAATATGAAATAATGATTCAAAACCATTTTGAAATTTCATGAATGAGAGGCGAAATCTCGCTTTTAATGGTCAAATATCGTGAAATCGACTCAATCGCATCATTTGTCTTAATAATCACTGAGAAATATTTCATGAAATGATGATGTAGTTTAACGCAATGTGAAACGTTTGCTAATCAACAAACTTTGTGGGTAACATTATTTTCATTTTGGGTAACGTTTGCTACAACGAATAACCACATGATGCCATAATAACACATACAAAAAGAAAAATAACTGCTCGTTTTCTGTTAATAACACATTAAATACATAAGAAAGGGGTTGTGATGGATAGATAGAAAAACCATGCTGACATACAAAAATTGTTGAAAATCACTGAAATCTCGATGTTTGTGACTAAAAGGGTTGGCCCCAATTTCTCATGGATCTTACTAACCAAGGTAATGAAATAATATTTCAAACCAATTCAAGAATTTTGGCAAATAACAGATGAAATCTCGCCTTTGATGATGGAATACAGTCGATTCGACTCAATTTGGACATGGGTCTTAGTAATATACAAGAATTATTGATGTTTATCCGAAATAACGACGAATTTTGCCGCGACCTACGTTTTTCATTTCAGTAACACATCATGCTACCTGGGTAACACTTGCTGCAGTTAATGTATAACACTTACTTAACAGGTGCAACTCTTCCTGCAATAAATATAACACATGTATGATAGTTTATAATAAATGTTGCCTAAAAAATAACACATAATGCAGCAAAAAATAACGTTAGTGCATTTTGAGTAACAATTCTGAAATATGTGTAACAGTTTTTGCATTTTGTGACACTTTTTGCAGTCTCGCTAATGTTTGTTGCATTTTTGGTAACACTTTCTGTAACGATTTGAATCTTTTCTCAAAAATAGCTCAAAACCGCTGAAATATCAACGTTAGTCACCGAATAATGAATCAACCTCAATTTCTCAGGGGTTTAACAATTAAAGAAATTATTGAATAATGAAATGATACTTAATACTCAATTCGAAAATCTCGTTGAATGACGGGTGAAATCTCGAATTTATGAGCCGAATAAGGTGAAATCGACTCACATGAGTCTTAATAGTAATTAAAAATTAGCGTCGTCATGGAATATGAGAAAAATTGGCGTTCTTCGAGTTTGAAACGTCAAAAAAATAACATTTTCTACAAGATAATATAACACATGTGTATGTAAAAGTAACACTTTATTCTAGAAGGTTCTGGACTTTCAGAGAATTTCATAGAATTGTTAGAAAATATAAACAGGATTTTTTGAGAATATTACCACATTACCTACCAACAATACTCATGTCTGACAGAAATGACCAGTACCAAACGAATTTATGACGCATTGTTTGGCAAAGATACCGCATAATATGTTTTTTTTGTACAACGTCACTAATTAGACTAATTTTGATGGTAAATAACTTTTTTCGAGTTTATAAGATTAATATTCATGTAAATATGTCATTTCATTAAGTTAAATCACCAAAATCCTTTAAAAGACATGTTATGCGAATCTTGATTTTAATAGAGGTAAATGCTGAGTATAAATAGTCATGTAAACATAGTCCTTCATTGCAAGACATAGACTATTATCTCTTTCAATGGAACACAACATTATGAATAACCTCACGTACTTTATTCAAAATTCGACATTAAACCATGAATAACATTATATAGACCATAAACCCTAAACTCGAAACCTCGAGCACTAGATCATAGGCTCGAGCCCGAAACCTCGAAACCCGAAACCCGAAACCTAATTTTTTTTAGGGTCGTATCCAATTAAGCATAAGCCGTGAATCATATTCCTAAAATTTCAAATCGTGAACCCTTCATTTTAACCCCGACGCCTACATGCTAAACCCAAGAAAAAACTACCTAGAAACCCTGGCACAAAATCAGCAATATGTAACAAATAATACATTCTTGGTAACATTTTAACCCTTCTTGGTACCACATTGCACGCTCTAGAAATACTGCCAAAATTATAAAATTCTGCCAAAGCGTGAAGCGATTTACCATTTTTTTCGTATTTGAGTCAATTAAATTAAAAAGATAACAACTCTTTTATTTGATGACGTAATATCCAACGAAACTATCATGGCACATCGAAATTGGTTTGGAGCAGCGGATGATCATGAATATGAATATATGAAATATTTCAATTGCACAAAACTACATTTTATTCTGCTGATACTACTTATTAGCCATACATTAACACAATATTTGTGTGTAGTAATACTTCCTGTTATGTGATAACAATATATTGCAATTTGATAACGTAACAGGAGCGTTGGATACCACTTCTTAGTACTCTTTTATAAGAGTATTTTGGTCATATCGAATTTTTGGTCCTTTATTCTAATTTAAGTTCAAAATGGGTCCTTAAAACTATACTTCCTCTGACAGGGGCTTGAAATCTGTTTTTAAAATATATGGGGGTCTGAACTCTAAAAGTCCCTATTATTTTCATCCCCTACTACAATTCATTCTTTAATAACGTTGCAATGACATATACCTAATACCATTGCCTTTATTAGGAGCTAACCTAATGGGCTCGATCTACGAGCACGCGATCACATACGGTCATGAGATCGCGTTTGTAATAAAAAATTTCGATTTCGACATTTCGAGGTATCAATATCACACAATCGCTATGCAACATAGGATTGCTATGCAACATAGGCGATCGCGTGGATTCCTCTCATGGCCTCATGGCTTGCAATCGCATGTTCGTCAAATACTTCGACTTCTTTCCGCGCCTCGATCATCCAATTTCTATTTTTTGGCTCCGATATCCGTCAAATATGAAATGTGTAGGTAAAAAGTAAGATATTTTGAGTAAAAAATGATCGATGACTACTTTTTACGAGTATAAAAGCTTATGTATCATTAATCAATCGTACATCATGACTATTAAATAATTTTCATCAGGGGAACTTTAAAATTTCCACTCGACCTCTCATGTGAAGGCTGTCATCGCATTATTAATACAGTTCTATTCCTAGGTTAAGGTGTTGGATGAATAGCAACCTATCCATATTTGTTCAAAACTTGCGTGGTCGTCCATCACCAGTCCAATCCAATCGTCTCTCTCTCTCTCTCTCTCTCTCTCTCTCTCTCTCTCTCTCTCTCTCTCTCTCTCTCTCTCTCTCTCTCTCTCTCTCTCTCTCTATATATATATATATATATATATATGTACACACACTCTATATATATATATATATATATATATGTACACACACTGTAGCGACTCATCAAATAATCTATCTCGTGATATATCAATCAAGGAACACTCCTTACTTTTTCCAGTTATAGCAGTCCTCTTTAATAATGCGCTTTTGATAGTTCGCTAGTTTTCCTCTTACATCACCACGCACGGTTATTAGAACCAAAAGTCTTTTCTACCTCTCTGCCCTATAAATTCGACAACCTCGTGCGTTGTTTTCTTTTCTCTTCAAGCACGACGACACTATTACTATTATTATCAAACCCTAGCTAGCTAATAGCTACTTCTCTGCAAAGCCACATCACATCACATGAATATCAACACCTGCCTTTCTCTTTCTTTAATCTTTTCTGTTGTTTCTAATTGAAGAACACCATCGTGTTATTTTACAAGTTAAGATATATTTACTATATAAACAATATGGACCCATCGTTTTTCACCAATAATCCACCGCAAAACGAGCCCACAAACTCCGGGACCTCCACAACCTCCGCCCCTACTACGTCCTCCGCCTCAACAACCACCGCCGCCGCCGCCACGTCATCATCTTCCCGGTACGAAAATCAGAAACGCCGAGATTGGAACACCTTCAATCAGTATCTCAAGAACCATCGACCTCCTCTCGCCCTCCACCGCTGCAGCGGGGCACACGTCCTCGAATTTCTAAGGTAAAAACGCAATTGAGCCACAAAACCCTCTTCAATCCCGCGATTATTGGGAAGGAACTAGTAATAGTAATAATGCATATTGCCATGTCAAAGACTACAGTCGTCGTGAATATGAATATGTCCTGTTAATGATGAACCGAAAAACTACAAACTATATGCTGTTAATAATAGCCCATCATTTTCTAAATTCAGATACTGCGTCCACGAAAACATGTTAATGGTTCGGCGGTGTTTTCAAGACTATTGAATGATTACTCAAGTCGAGAAGAATGTCACTACCTCGTACACAAACACGTTACAATGCATGTGGTTTTGGGTTGTATTATTACACAAACAGGTACCTTGACCAGTTCGGAAAGACCAAAGTGCACAGCCCGGTCTGCCCGTTCTACGGAAACCCAAGCCCGCCCGCCCCGTGTCCCTGCCCGCTCCGACAGGCATGGGGCAGCCTCGACGCTCTAGTCGGGCGTCTGAGGGCAGCGTTCGAAGAGAATGGAGGAAAACCCGAGATAAACCCTTTTGGTGCTCGGGCCATTAGGCTTTACTTGCGAGAGGTTCGTGACGTGCAAAGTAAGGCTCGAGGCGTCAGCTATGAGAAGAAGAAGAAGAAGAGGAAGCGTCCGGCGGAGGCTCACGGCGGCGGAGAGGAGGCTGACCAGGGCGATGATCAGCAGCCCGAATCTTCTCCAAGTGAAGGGTAGACGACGTCGTATTATTACTCATTGCTTTTATTTATTATGATTGCGGGTTCTTTCTAGTTTTCGCTTTTCTCCGAGTTTTAATTCAGGAATAATGAATTGATGTGATCTGCTAGTGTTAGGGTCTAAGTGTAGAGGTTGTGCTTTATTGTAATAAATGCATGCGCCTATGGTCAGCTAGGTGCGTGTGTGTGTGTTCCCTTTCTTTTTGAACGAGCGACATTTCTGTAATAACATCCATTTGCTTGTCGACGGTTATGACATACTTGATACTTTTCTCGCATAACGTGAGACTTAAAAATAGGGCTATGTTTCAGCTCACCTGAGCATGAATCTATTATCATATGTGTACGTGTGAAAAATCGGATCAGTAAATAGACGTTTAATGCTCACGTTTGTATGGTATCATTACTTAATTCTCAAGGGACCTTGCAAGAACATCAAGAATTAATCATGTCAACAAACAACTTAACTCCATTTTAAATCTATGGGACGAAGTAGTGGAATTATATTCTAAGTTTACGTTTATGAGAAGTAGTGGAATAGGAGCAGATTCAACTCCGTTCGGATAAAAACTGACCATGTAGCAGATGAAACTCTTTAAAGAACTGTGAGGATTTCCCATGAACTCACAGCAAGGCAGAAGAACTGATGCGAATGGATCAGAGATTAATACAAGCTCTGGGAAGAATTCCTACACGTTTTATAAGATGGCGTGTTTATCTTTTAAGAAGACCACTTATTAAGTTTCAGCTGCCACAGACGGTTCTTCCTAATATTCAAAAGACAGCGCCAAATAAAGTGCGTGAGCTGTGTGTGTGAACCGATAACTTTCAACAGTGAGAGCTAGGGAGGAAGTTGAACACCCGAGAGCTATAGATTGCTCCGTGCTCTGTAAACTCCCATCATCGATCATTAATAAAGCGTGGGTCCTTAAACCGTGGACGTAGGCTAAACTCATTAGCCGAACCACGTAAATTAGTGTGTTAAATTTCTGTTTTGCTGTTTTTCCTTTAGTTCGTGAGTGAATCAATTTGAGAGTATACGATTGAGCTAAATCCTCAACAATTGGTGCGGGGAGCACTGATCGTTACCACTCTCGAAGAGAAATTGAATCAAACACTTGATCGAGGAAAAATATGAGTTCGAGTCTGTTCGAGGTGGAGAAGTTCACTGGTCCGAACAATATTAGTCTGTGGAGGATGAAGATGAGAGCTCTACTCACTCGACAAGGCCTGATTGAAGCATTGAAGGAGGAGGCATCAATGCCTGCGGAATTGACTGCGGCTGAGAAGAAAACAATGATCGAAAAAGCTGACAATGTCATTATACTGTCCTTTGGAGATAAGGTGCTGAGACAGGTAGCTAAGGAAGACACGCCGGTTGGCATGTGGTTGAAGCTAGAGATATATGAGTAAGTCACTGGCAAACCGATTGTATCTGAAACAAGCTCTGTATTCCTATAAGATGGAGGAAGATAATCCAATCGAAGAGCAGCTTGACAAATGGTCTCAACTGATTCTCGATCTGGAAAATATTGAGGTGAAGATTGAGGATGAGGATCAGGCTGTGATGTTGCTGAGCCAAAGAACTATGATCATTTCAAGGAGACCTTACTCTATGGTCACGAGGAACTAAAGCCTTGAAGATGTGCTCTCTGCAATCCACTCAAGACAACTTAACAAACGAACTGAGATCAAATCACAGAGCCCTGGTGAAAGCCTGAATGTCCGGGGAAGAGCACATTCCAGAGATTTCAGGAAAGGAGGCAGAAAATCTAGATCAAAGTCCAAAGTAAAAAATCAAATGCTATTATTGCCACGAGGAAGGACGTATCAGGCGATTATGTCCTAAGCGAGGTAAAGGATCTCAGGATAACATAAGGATCAAGGTGAGGTCTCAATTGTGGCAGATGGATATGAGTCTGCTAAAGTACTTAATGTGACTGAGGTTGATAAGAAACATGAGGGGCTGATGGACTTAGGGAGCTCTTTTCACATGACTTCGAATAGGTCATGTCTGACTAATTTCGGACAGATTGAGGGAGGAAGGGTGCTACTAGGAAATGACACTCCATGCAGAATTAAAGGCATTGGTTTAGTAAGCCTGATAATGCACACAGGGAGTGAGCTCACCCTTGATGATGTAAGGTACGTACCTGAACTGCGAAGGAATTTGATATCAGTAGTGTTAGATGATCTCGGTTTGTAACAGACACAAGAAATGGATAGACGAAAGTTCTCAGAGGATCAATACTCATCATGAAGGGTGTCGAAAGGAATGTAGTTTATTCACTTTTGGGCTCAACTACTGTTGGGACAGCATCTATGACTGATGCAGAATGTGATCCTGCAACTCTCTAGCACAAATGATTAGCTCATATGAGTGAAAGAAGGCTGCTCGAGCTGTCAAAACGGGGACTACTGGGAACAGAAAAGCTTGAGAAACAGAAGTTCCGTGAAAATTGTGTTTATGGAAAGTCACATAGAGTGATGTTTGAAACTAGAAAGCACACTTCAGAAAGCACCTCTGCACTATCTACATTCCCATCTCTGGGGACCAGCAACAGTTCCATCTCATGGCGGAGCTAGATCTTTATGTCCATCGTAGATGATTATTCCAGAAAGATGTGGACAATCATGCTGAAGTCGAAGGATGAAGCTCTGGAAAAAGCAGTCAGCCAAGACGGTTGAGATGCTGGACAGATAATGGACTTGAGTTTTGTTCGAGTGCCTTCAACAAATTTTGTGAGGGGAGGGTATAAGCAGGCACAGAACCATCCCAGACACACCTCAGCAGAATGGACTTGCTAAGAGAATTGAATAATACCCGCTTGAAAGGACCAGATGCTTGCTAATCAGTGCTGGATTATCTAAGTCTTTCTGGGCAGAAGCCATAGCCACAACAACCCAACTTGTGAACAGATCTCCCTCAAATGCCATAGGCTGCAAAACACCTGATGAACTATGGACTGGTTCTAAGCCAAACCTGCAGCACTTGAAGGTCTTTGACTGTATAGCTTATGCACAGATAGTAAGAGATAAGCTAAAGTCCATGACCGTTAAGTCCATTTTTATTGGGTATCCTGAGGGTGTAAAAAGGCTACAAACTATGAAGCTTGGAGCTTCGTACGAAGAGGTGTTTTCTTAGCAGGGATGTGAAGTTTTCTGAGAATCAGATGGCCTACCTTGAGAGAAATCTTCGACTGAGGAGTCTGAGGGACATCAAGGTTCTGATTACTTAGGAAAGGTACAACCTGAGGTGGAGCAAGATTCAACCAGCTCATAATGAAGGTGATGCTGATGCACATGAAGACCATGAAGAAGAGAATTCTGAGAATGGAAACAAATCATCCTCCAGTCAGTGATATCTCATATTATATGTTGCCTAGAGTGCAGGGCGACGCCACCGTCGCGATTTGTTATAGCGTGCGTCACCGAGCGCTATTGACAACTATGGTCGGGCATGGAACAAGACTGATTGGCTAAACTGATATTGGACTAGATAGGTTAACTCAGTCTGGACTGTCCAAACCAATAAAAAATAGGCAAGATCACTTGACCAGGACGTAGCTAGGGGTGTCCATTCATTGAAAATTGAACCGAACCGGATCGAAATTTTTGACCGAAATTTTGGTTAGTGCATTTTATAAACCGAATATCGAACTGAAATATTTTCGTTTGGTTTCGGTTTTACCGAACTTTTTTCGGTTCAGTTCGGTCAACCGACCAGAAAACCGAATTTTAATAAAAAATAAAAAATAATAATATTAATATTGTTATATTATTATAAATATTTATTATCATAAATATAATAAGAATATCTTCTATAATTTATTTAATATAGTGTATATATTATTAATATATCATATAGTAATACATTAATTATAATTTTATTTATAAAAATAAAAGATAAGAAATTCGGTTCGGTTCGGTTCGATTCGGTTTACAGAGGTAATAAATCGAACTGAACCGAAAATTTTCGATTACAAAATATAAAACCGAATATCGTTCGGTTCGGTATCCGGTATGAACCGAAATTTTTGTTTCGGTTCCGTTCGGTCGGTTTACCGAAAGTTTAACACCACTAAACGTAGCTCTTGCTGAATGAGGGGTTTTAATGCGTATAGTGGACATAGCCGAATAACGATGGAACAAGCTAAATAAAGACTTTTTTGTCAACTGGTACGCACGACAACATGGTGTCGGCTTCAAATGACACGCTTGTGCCGATTGCTAGCATGGCATTATAAGATTGCTAATTGCTCTTCCGACTCAAAATAAATGGAAAAACCTTTTCACCTTGATGAATTACTTCAGGTGTTTATGGAGCTCCAAAAAGCGGGAAGTGGTGGCACGCTCATCGTTTGAATTTGAGTATATAGCAGCTACAATTTGTTAAGATAGGTATAATATTTTCCCTTGATCTATTCATTGTACATCATATGATATTTATACAAGTACTCTACTCTCTATCCTATTAACATTAATTATAATTAAAGTATACAATCAATACTGTAATTAGAGTCCCTCAATTATAGCCTAGAATAAAGGCTTAATTTATTCCATTAGCCCCCCTCAAGCAAGACGTGGGATGAGGACCGACTCGTAGCTTGGCACGAAAAAATTCAAATAGCGGACGATGAAGAGCTTTTGTAAAGATATCCGCAATCTGTTGGTCAGACGATATGAACCGCGTGTGTAAGCGCTTACTTGAAACAAGTTCACGAACAAAGTGAAAATCGATATCGATGTGCTTTGCGCGCTTGTGGGAACTCGGATTTTGACTTAGAAAAAGAGCACTACTATTGTCCGAATATAGAGTAGGACAAGAGGTAGGCTCGATGTGAAGCTCGCGAAGTAGCTGAAGCACGCAAACAATTTCTGAGGCTGCATTAGCAAGAGCGCGATATTCAGATTCACAACTTGAACGAGAAACCGTCGGCTGTTTCTTAGCACTCCAAGAAACAAGATTTCTACCAAGAAAAATGGAGTATCCGTAAGTCGATCGTCTCGTTTCCACACAACGAGCCCAGTCAGCATCAGAATATGCAACGAGAGTAGGCGAAGAGCCACGAGTAAAAGATAAACCAAAGCCGGCGTACTCTTCACATAGCGAAGAATTCGTTTCACCACTTGAAAATGTTCAATAGTTGGATTCTGCAGATGTTGACTGACCAGATTTACAGCAAAAGATAAATCTGGGCGTGTAACGGTGAGATATTGGAGAGCTCCAACCAAAGATCGGTATAAGGTAGGATCATCAAAAGGCTTTCCATCTGTAGAAAGTTGACACCCCGCCTGTAAGGGAGTGGAAACAGGTTTTGCGTCCTCTAAAGATGCTCGCTTAAGTATATCTCGAGCATATTTTGCCTGATTAAGAAAAATGCCCGAAGAAGTATAAGAAACCTCAAGACCCAAGAAATAATTTAATTTTCCTAGGTCCTTAATGGCGAACTCCTCACGAAGGCGAGTAATAAAGGCTCGCAAGTTTTCTGTTGAGTTTCCTGTCAGAATGAAATCGTCGACATATACTAAAAGATATATAACTGATGAACCACGGATATAAATGAAGAGCGACGAATCGGTACGACTGCAGATAAATCCAATACTCAAGAGAAAATCACTGAGCCGTTGAAACCATGCACGAGGAGCCTGCTTTAGTCCGTATAAGGCCTTTTTAAGACGACAAACGTGATTTGGAAACTTGGCATCAACAAATCCAGGTGGCTGCTCCATGAATACAGGTTTTGATAAAATACCGTTCAAAAAAGCATTTTTGACGTCCAATTGATGTAGAGGCCAATTATTCATTACTGCAATAGAAAGCACAATGCGAACCGTAGAAGCCCGAATCACGGGACTAAAGGTATGAGAATAATCAAAACCCGGTAGTTGTGTGAAACCTTGAGCAACAAGACGAGCTTTATGACGATCAATCGATCCATCGGCTAAAAACTTGGTTCGAAAAACCCATTTAGATCCCACAATATTAGTATTTGTAGGACGTGGAACAAGATCCCAAGTCTGATTAGATTGCAAAGCATCGAATTCCTCGTTCATAGCGGCAACCCATTCTGGTCGCTTTAAAGCAGATTTGATCCCACGAGGTTCACTAACCGTAACAAGAGCATTGAAAAGGCGAGTATAAGCATAATAAGTCAAATGCTTTGGTTTGAAGATACCTGATCGTGCCCGAGTTTGCATAGGATGAGTAGATGCAACGGGTTGTGGCTCGGCAAGAGATTCCACGTGGGTTGATGGACTAGGTTGTGGCAGTACGTCTGGTTCAACAATGTGTTCAGTAACATGCTCGGTTGTCTGGTCCTGAGAGGCGAGCATAACAGGTGGAACAGAAGGCAACGACTTGAGCTGATCATCACAGATTGTGCAAAGTTGATGTTGAGAATTTTCGACTGAAATGTCCGGTGAACTTGACGGCTTAGGCAGTGGATCAATCGCTCTTGTTGGTTCAAAGAACTCCGAAACAGGCAGAGAGTGGGAGCTTGATCTGTCATGAGAATCAGCGAACGGGAAAAAGGACTCCACAAATTTTGCATGTCGAGAAATATAAATGCGGAATGAAAGAGGATCGTAGCAACGAAACCCTTTATGCGAGCTGCTGTAACCCATAAAGACACAAGCTGTGCTTCGTGGCTCAAATTTATTTGTAGTATAGTCTCGAAGACATGGATATACCCGACAACCGAAGGGATGAAAGTTATCGAAATTTGGAGCAGTTGAGAATAACAACTCAAACGGTGATTTTCCGCCTAACACTTTGGAGGGTAAACGGTTTATGACATACACGCCGCTGCTGAATGCCTCGACCCAAAACTTCATAGGAGTATGAGAATGAAAAAGCATCGCAAGACCCGTTTCAGTAACATGCCTATGTTTTCGTTCTGCCCGTCCATTTTGAGATGGAGTATACGGGCAAGAAAGAATGTGATGAATGCCCGAATCACGAAAAAACTTCTGCACTTTATTGTTAGTAAATTCCGTTCCGCCATCACTGTGAAAAATCTTAATACGACGAGAAAACTGATTTTCAGCAAACGTAGAAAACTGAATCAATATGTCATAAAAGTCTGACTTTTGTCTCAACGGATAAAACCACGTGAATCTGGAGAAGTCATTCACGAAAATAACATAATATCGAAAGCCAGAATCAGAAGTAACAGGTGCAGGCCCCCACAGATCACAATGAATAATATCCAGAACAGAAGATGCTCGCTTATCATCTAAAATGAACGGCAGTCTTTTATTCTTAGCTTTTTCACAAGAGTCACAAATGACAGGTTTGGGTAATAAAGCAGTAACAGATATGCTCCCAACTTTATTTAAATATGAAATTACTTCGTAAGAGACGTGACCAAGGCGGGAATGCCATAATTCGAATGACGCCTTAGGAGTACGAGTTGCCACCAATGCCCGATGAGTAATATCCAGTCTGTAAAGTCCACTACTGCGCCTTCCTTGTGCTATTATGTCCCGGCTGACCCGATGCTGAATAGTAAAATGATTATCAGTAAAAATAACATTTACGGGTAAATCCCTGGTTAACTTGCTTACAGACAGCAAATTTTTGGTGAGTCCAGGAACAACCAATACGTCAGATAACGTAATAGAGGGATTCAAACGACAACATCCAACATGAGAAATAGGCAACAATGCACCATTACCGACAACCACCGAATCCAAACCTGTGTATGGCAAAGTGGAATCCAAGTGAGTTGTATCCGGAGTCATATGCGACGATGCACCTGTGTCTAAGTACCAATCAGAAGTTGAATGATCTGAAATGTTGCATGCCGCAGAGAAGGCTTCAGCGATATTGGCCGATGGAACGGCAATGTTACGATTGAACCGATCAGGACAAACAGATGCGTAATGGCCATTAGTCCGACAAATCTGACAGTGAGGTTGGCGCTTCTGACCACTACTACGACGTCCATTCTTACCACGACCATAAGAGTTATTATTTTCGGGCGTACGAGAAGTGTGAGGTGATGTCGGGATGGTCGCGGTAAAGGCAGCTTGAACCGGGATAGACGGCTCCATGGCTTGTTGAAACATTTCCCAAGCTTCGGCGTTGTTTTGCAGGTCAGCGAACGAGGGTAAAGGCGACATGGCCATCTGTGTAGCTGAAAAACTGGAAAAAGGACGGACCCAAACCTTTCAAGAACAAGTGAATTTTATCCGTATCTTCAAGACGGCACCCAATTGCTGATAACTGATCGCAAACGAGCTTGAATGAACGACCAAATTCTGCCACGGATCCGTCGCCTTTCTTGATCGTCTGGAGTTGACCTTTGAGACGAAACTCACGTGCTTTGGATTGATGGCTGAAGTGACTTTCCAAAGCCAGCCAAACAGATCGAGCGGAGGTACATCCGACTACGACGGACATGGCTTCTTCGGTTAACGAAGAGAAGATAAGACTCACCAGCCTACTATCATCGACACGCCATGTCTGAAAGGCTGGATTTGGGGCGTTTTTGCCATTGATTTCGATCTCAGACGGTGGTGGAGGATGAGAGCCGTCAATGAAACCGAGAAGGCCTTGACCAACGAGAAGAGGATAGATTTGACTTCGCCACAGCAAATAGTTTGTTGATGATAGCTTAATAGTGAGCATATGAATTAAGGTTCCATAGGGCAATTGATCAGAAAGAGGGGAAGAGGAGCTTGGAGCAGCCATAACCGTGAAGATAAGCTATGGGAGAAAAGGGTTTTCGTTGTTAGTCTGATACCATGTTAAGATAGGTATAATATTTTCCCTTGATCTATTCATTGTACATCATATGATATTTATACAAGTACTCTACTCTCTATCCTATTAACATTAATTATAATTAAAGTATACAATCAATACTGTAATTAGAGTCCTTCAATTATAGCCTAGAATAAAGGCTTAATTTATTCCATTACAATTGTTGTAAATCAAGCAGTTTGACAAAGGATTTTGATGAAAGACTTAACAATTAGATGAGCTAGATGGTCGACAAAAAAAAAGAAAAAACTACAATTTCTATTGCGAAAAATTCAGCTTTCCCTGGTACATAAAAACGAAAAACTGAGTTGCATGCATTAAGAGAAGCTAAAGTAAGTAATCAGAGGAGCCAGCCATCAGGAACGGACCCCGTTGGGGTTCGTAGAATCAATCTTGAGCATATCAATCACATCGGCCCAATAGTTATAAGATCTAGCATAAATTCGTCTTGTTTATATAGCCGTGGGTTCGATTCTAGTGAGGAGCTATTTAATTTTTTTTAGAAAAGCATTGGTCTGGGCTGGGCTGCCCCTTTAGTCTTGGAGTTGGGCTTCGCTGTGTTGCCCCTCCATGCTTGGAATTATAGGTCAGTCCCCGCCAGCAATTACACATTTCACAACCACCGATAAGATGTTTTAGAGAAATGCAAATGCAACAAACCTCACAAAAAGTCTAAGTATAATAATCCGTTATTATTAACGTTAGGGGTGGGCGTTCGGGTTCAGGTATTCGGGTTTTACCCGAATTCAATCGGGTTCGGGTAGTTCGGATCGGGTATTCCGGGTTATTTATCGGGTATCGGGTTATCCGATACGATAATTAATTATCGGGTTGGGTATCGGGTAGTAATTTAAAATCCAATCGGGTTATTCGGGTACCCGATAAATTATTTTTAAAACATTTAACATAAACATTAAAAAAGATATAATTCATATCTAGATATCAATATCTAACGTGAGTTGTGTTAAAGTTTTAAATAATATTTTGATTAATTTTTTATTTTAATTGCATAATTAACAAGTGATATTTTATTATCAATGCATAAATCATTATGAAAATTGAAAATATATTCTCAAAATTTTATAAATAAACATATAAAATATGTTTATATTATATTTATTGAAAATATAACATCCAAAATATTAAGTGACATTTAATATATAACATGGATATTTTGATATGTTATAATATTTTTCGTCTTATTTTTTCAATTCAAAATCGGGTACCCGACTTCGGGTACCTGAACCCGAAAAGCGGGTACCCGACTTAGATCGGGCCGGGTTCGGGTAGTGAAAATTTTACCCCAAACCCGAACTACCCGAACCCGAATTACCCGACACCTGACTACCCGACCCGAGCTCACTTCTAATTATCGTACTAAGACCATCTCCAACCATACTGCATAACCCGAAAAATATCCTAACATCACTACTACAGAATCAAATAGCTAATCCCAATGGACTTTCTCTCTCCTCCACATAATATGCGTTCAACTATACTTAGTTATTTCATTTAATGTTCTTTTATTTGTTTAAGTAATTCAAGTACAAATCCTTATAAAAAAATAAAAATAAATTAAAAAAAGTAATTAGGAAGTTTTTAGAAGTATAAAATTTACCAACATTTTTTATTTATTTAGTCTAATATGTTATTAAAATATTATTTTTTTAAAAGTTATAAAATATGTGGACAATATTGAAAATTTGTAAAAGTTGGTCTAGAAGTATTATTTAAAAAATAGTCCTTTGAGTTTAAAAATGAGTTGATCGATTGGAGAATAACTACTGCATTTTGCGTTTGAGGATGAGTTTGAGTTTGCGATTGAGTTTATTGGTCGGAGATGCTCTAACTGTCATAGCAATTCAAAATGAGCAAGCCATGCAACCATCAATAAGATGCTTTAGAGAAGATGCAAACGCAACGAACGCCAAAATATGCAAGTATAATGATCCAAAAACATCCATGGTCAGAACATGAAATCCAAGTTTTTAGCATATCACAAAACAACAGTTGGTGAAAATCCAAATGAAACACAAAACGATATTTCTTCGCATTCATGTGGCCTAATAACAATACCCACAGATCAATGTGAATCTCTCCTCTTGCAACTCAATGCATAAGCTCTATCCCGAGGAAGAAGCATCACCATTGCAAAGCTGCCCCTCCACCTTACCACCATTTTCACTTCGCACCCTCGCTTCATCCTCACTACTATTATTACCCCGAGAAGTATCCGTCTGATCACAGCCGTTTTGATGAGCATCCCCCTTACTCGCACCCAATCTACGGGTCGACCCGTTATTACCACCACTCCTCGACCCGTTTCTCCAAGTCCTTGAGCCACCGAAGTTCACGCTCTGACCACCGTACGACGACCCACCATAGCCCATACCCTGACTATTACCCCAAACATTACTCGAATAAGCATTGCTATTCGGATAAAGCCCAAGATTATCACCGTAACCACCGATCCCATAACCGCCGTAAGCATTATACCCGAGACCATTACCGCCTCCTCCTAGATAACCGTAGCCAAAGCTCCCATACCCCGAGTAAGGGTTCATCAGATGCCAGAGCTGCATGAGCCTGTCATTATTACCAAAGTGCCCTCCAAGTATTCTATTGTTGATGTTGCTGTTGCAATAATAACCGTTGTTGTAATAATAGTCTCTGAAGCCTCCGTGGGGCCCGACCCCGAGCATGGAGTCCTTTGGGAGCGCCCTTTTGACTTCGACGAGCTTGGAGTTGAGCTCGTGGAAGGTCTTGTGGAGGACTCGGTCGACCGATTCTTCGGCGGTGAAGGTGATGAAACCGAACCCACGCGGGCGGCCAGTGTGGGAGTCGTACATTATGACGACGTCTGTCACTTCTCCAAATTCCCGAAAGTACTCCTTGAATTGGTCCTCGGTTAGGGTCGAGGGAAGGCCTCCCACGAATATTTTCTTTGTTTTGAGGTTGTCCGACGAGCCGAGGGCGGTTAAGTTGTTGTTGTTGGTTAGGCCGTTGGCTGTGACCCCTGCTGACTTTTGTTGTTCTCTTGACATTGCTTTCTTGGCTTCAACCTTTGAATAATTTAGACCAACAAGAAAGTATATTAAATTAATTCTTCGTATGTATTGCACACCACGATGCAGACGGAGCATATCTACTGTCATGTAATGAGGGTAGAAAGTAAACTTCACTCCAAACATATATATGCATTATGACAACAACATAAATGACCTAAAATCTGTCCTAAAAAAACAACTCGGTCAAAATGAGGCTTGCCAATAGTGCACGGTGTGGGACTAATTTTCCATCCCCTGGCCCGCCAAGTGACACTAACAACCCTAAGCACGAAAATAAATCAGATCACACACTCATTACCCCACCACCCAATTAAAGAACTAAGCCATAGAAGAAAATAAATAAATTATTTTTTAACAATAACTCCAAAAAGAAAATTGAGATCCAATCGCATTAATTACAAATCACCCTCAAGGGCCCAACATCAAATTCACGAAGTATGCACGCTCATGCACAAACCATGCATATCCATTATTCCTATTCGATGGGATCAGAATAAATGGGCAAACAAATAAATACAAAATCAAGATTTAATTTTTTTTTCTAACATACCGTACGCCCGTCGATGACGTGAGTGTCCCCAAGAACGATGGCCAAAACGCTCGGATCGGCGAAGACCACAAATCCAAAACCGCGTGGACGCGATGTGGCGCGGTCGCGCATGATGACGACGTGCGAAACGTCTCCATAACGGGCAAAATGGTCTTTGAGAGCGTCCTCCGTCGTTTCCCAGCCGATGCCACCGATGAAGATCTTCCCCTCGTCGGAAGACGGATCCATTTCGTAATGGCAAAAAAAAAATGTAATTTTTTTTCTCTACCTCTTTGTTATTATGTGAGTATGTATGTATTATGTATAGAGAGAAATATATACAGAGAGAGTTATTAATTAATGTCTATCTATTATTGTGCTGATCTTCTTTTTGTATTTACACAATTTTTTTTTTTTGTAAAGCTGGTACTTATTCGTAGGCCGGTTGCTTGGAAATTTATTTACGTTGCGGCCCCGATACGTAATGGGCCGTGCGTAATGTTGTTTGTGAATTTACGTTATATGTTGACGACATTATTCTACTTGTATATTACGTTCGAATAAATGAGACGCGTGTAATTATGTATTCGATACTAATTTTGTAAAATCTCCTTGTGTAACCCATTCGAATAGGCAAGAGTATGTCGTCGCTAATTAAGTAATTTTGTATGTCGATCCAAAATGAAATTAACGACCATATTCATGTATACATATACAATTTACTTTAACTGTTAATTATGATAGTTCTAAACACTTTTAGATGACAAATCAGTCAAGAACAGGTAGGTATTAGTAATGCACTCATCGTGAAGGAAATTAATTAGCCATAATCGTGTATTCGTGAAGGGGCTCATTATTTTTTAAAGCCGCCTTATAGTTTCGACAGAACGGATTTATAGGATATTATGGGGTGGGATGGATAGTCACGTGGAAAAAAATAGCTAGCGATTTGTATCAAACTTGAAGGAAGCTGTTATTATACATAATAATCCCCGTGCAAATTTGTTCGAGACAAACATGAAGCTGAGAAAGATACGATGTTTTGTAATTAAAGGTTTTCCAACTCCTTGATGAGTATAATAAATAGGCCAACAGGCCAAGCCTCGGGTAATCTCAAGGAAGGAGGTAACTTAATTGTTGGCTTTGGCATTGGTGATAATACATACTGAAAGAAATACGCCTCTTGTATCAATCAGTGCCGGATAATCAGCATGTACAAGCAGAACTTTCAATCTTGGACATAAATCTGCTTAATATCGTAGAATCAACAATGAGAATTTTATCCCCGAAAACGTCTGACATGAAGAGAGAGGAGGAGCTGAAAGACTATAAAACAGTAACAAAACTATTTTTTCAGGTTTTTTCTATTTATATTTTCACTTCTTTTTTTTTTCTAATAAGTTTCATTTCAGGCCTTCCTTTATATTTCTTCAACTTTTCTTCACCTTCACCTATACGTCTTTGAATTCGCACTCCATTCACTTAATCTTTTTTCTTCGTATTTTGTCTCGCTCCCTTTAACACCCCTCCTCACGATTAGGTAATGGGCGGCCCGCCCCGCCAACGTAACGGGCTAGGGCTACAAAACTAGTTGCCCGCCCCACCTCACAGCGGGTTGGCGGGCTAGCTGGCCAACCCCCTAACTTTATCTTTTTCAAAAAAATTGTGTTTTTTTTTTCAAAATAAGTTTTTTAATAATGGATGTTGGAAATCAACGGAATCCATAAATCATTTATGAATTATATAAGTTCATAGCTAAATAAATTATAATAAATTACTAATAAATATTATTTATTAATATTTAGCATGCAAAAACGTATATAATATATACATAATAAATAAATATATACATTTACTGGGGGCCGCCGCCCGCCACGACCCACATTTACTGGGGGCCCGCCGCCCGCCACGACCCACCGCAACCCGCAGCCCAAGCAGGCTGGCCAATTTCGGCCTGCATTTAAACGGGCCAGGAATTGATCAGCCCACCCCGCCTATTTTTCATGGCGGGGCGGGTCAACTCGAGGGGCTCGGCCGACAGCTCTACGTCTACTAACAATAGGTGGGAAAAAAGGACATCTACCATTCCATGTCTTCTCTCTAAATTCTCATGAGCTTCTTTTCCAAGAGACTTGTGAATATATCCGCAATTTGAAGCTAGTAGATAGGAAATCAGTTTTGATGATTCCTTTTTGAATACAATCTCTAATCATGTGGCAATCAATCTCTATATTCGTTTGTTAAACATAGGGTTAAAAGCAATTTGTATGGTAACCTTATTATCACATAACGATTCAAAGACTCAGCAATATTCACACCCAAATCTTTTAGCAAACCTCGTAACCAAGTCACTCCACAGCAGGATTGAGCCATCGCCCTGTATTTTGCTTTGCATGATGATCTAGATACTGTATTTTGCTTCTAACTTCTCCAGGAAATTAGTGAGTTTCCCAGGAAGATACAATATCCAGTTGCTAACTTTCTGGATAGTTCACAAGCTTCCCAGTCAGAGTCGCAAAATGCATCTAAACACTAGATAGAATTCTTAGAACACATAATACTACATCCAGGTGATTGTTTTAGATATCTTAAAATTCTAAGTGCACATGTAAGGTGGGATTTCATTGGAGCATGCATGAAGTACTCAAAGTTTGTACAACAAAACTTATATTCGACCTTGTATTACACAAGTAGATCAGTTTCCCATCATATCTGATAATCAATAATATATTCTAAGACTTGATCAGATTTAACAATGGGTCTGAATTTGATATTCCTTGCAATAAGAGTATGTTTAGGTTTAGAATCCAACATTCCATATTTTTCTAATAATCCTAGAGTATACTTTCTTTGATGAGGCCCAGAAAATACTTGATTTCACCACAATCCTTACTGCCAAATTCATGATGCAAAACTACCGTCACCACAATGTCATCCACATATACAATTACATAATGTGTTCAGAATTTCCAGATTTATATAACAAAGAGTTATCAACTTCGAATGAAATGACTCCTTTCAAGAAAACTAGCCAATATATCATTCCGTTACCTAGGTGCTTGCTTTAAACCGTACAAATACTTCTTAAGCAGACATACTCTTTTGCAAATTCTATTGAAGGAGTACCCTTCAGGCAATGACATGTAACTTCTTCTAATTCCACATGTAAAAAGGCATCGTTTACGTCAAGTTGGAACACAGTCCAACCTATAACAGTCATTGTAATGACTAACCTAACGGTCACCATTTTTACTCCAGGCGCAGAGATTTCATTAAAATCTATCCCCTCGTTTTGATTATATCCCTTGGCTTCTAATCTAGCCTTGTACCTTTCTATCTCTCAATTTGATTTATACTTAATTTTATGAACCCACTTATTCCCTATGGCCATCCTATCCTTAGGTAATTCTACTAAGTCTCAAGTGTTATTATGAGCTAAGACCTTCATTTCTACATCCATTGCATGTTTCCAATTCCTATCCTTCAATGCTTCTATAGTATTCCTAGGAATTTCACTCGAAACCATAGCTGTTTGAAACTTCCTTTGCTAATTTTCAAGATTATTCAAGCTAATAATACAAAAATAGGGTACTTAGTGTTATGTTGACATTCAACAAGACATAACAAAAAACACATAATAATCTCCTTTGACATAAGTTCAAATGAAAAACGGTATTCAAATCGAGATAAGTGTCCTTGTAAAAATAATAATAATCAATAGATAAAACATCAGATAGAATAGCATCACTCTATCACCATATATATTTTATAAAGAAAGTTTATAATTAATAGTAGGGACAATTTCATTTAAATCCCTACCATCATAAATTTCTATCACATAACTACCTATGTAAGAAAACTGCATCATGGACCAATTCCAACTGTTCTTTCACATAAGGACCAATTCCTATCAAAAGTCACTTATTTAATGAAACTAACATCAAAAACAAAAAAAAAATGAAAAGAAGAAAAAGAAGAAGAAAGAGAATGAGGAGGAGGAGGAGGAGGAGGAGGAGGAGAAGGAGGAGGAGGAGGAGACAAGGAAGAAGGGAGGAGGGATGAGGGAGGAAGGAGAAGGGTTGTTTCACATAAGGACCACTTCCTATGAAAAGTCACTTATTTAATGAAACTAACATCAAAACAAAAAATAATGAAAAGAAGAAAAAGAATAAGAAAGAGAATGAGGAAGAAGAAGAAGAAGATGAAGGAGGGGGAGGAGAAGGAGGAGGAGGAGGAGGAGGAGGGATGAGGGAGGAGGGAGAAGGGTTGAAGATGAAGAGTACGTTGCAAGATTTTTAGACCGAGCTACGTCCACACGAGTTTCTTAAGGGAAAAGAAGAAGAGAAACATAAACATGGAAGAACATGATGAAAGGCAAAGAAAGAAGGAAAAAACAGTGGGTTTTCATGATTCAGAGAAGACAAAGAAGGAAAGATTAAGAAAACGGGTAAGGAAGAAGAAATAAACTCAAACATGAAGTAAACAAATAATTCAAAAATTGAGGAAGAAGAAATTGGGATTTTTAGGGTTCAGTCGAATGTGTTCCATTGACAGCTCAGTTCACGGATGTCTCCGACTTATACGGAGTTATTACTAATTAGACATCGAATGTAATTGCTTTGATTTTGCTGGTAAATGACGTTAATCTGTCAACACACTTGTTTCTATACGGCGTACCTTTATACGTGTGCTTAGGGTACCACTCTACTTTATATAGTGCACCTTTTTATGTATGATTATGGTACTTGTTGGGATTATATCGTGTGTGGGATAAACTGGTCGGACAAGAAAAATGAGAGAGTTTCGAAGATTGTGCAAGCACAATTCCTTAAAAACAGATTCGCTCCCTCACGATTGTGCTTGAGGTTTTTCGTGAGCGTCTATTTCCCAGGATACCTCGAAATTTCTTGGTGTTTATTTAGCACGAGAACTCCAACGTCGAACTGGAAATGCTTTAAGATGAAAGGTAGGACTTGTGAATTTTCTTGTGTCCTTCTCCTCTGAGAATGATCCTATATTTATAGGATTAAAATTTGGCTAGCTTAAAGGTCCATTACGACTACGTGCATATCGCTTTTAAAGAGCCATTTTAATGACTTTAAAATGTCTCTTTAATGGGTACAGTCATGGCCTCTCACGAGGACTGTCCGTTTGGACTTCAGGTATACTAACAGTCGCCAGTCAGTCTAGCTAACCGGTCTCGATTGCGACCAATCCAGTCCGGTACAGCTCATGCGAGCAGTCCGATTTGTTGTATACCTGTCCGGTCTCAGGCTTCCAGTACCGGTCTCTTAGTGTACCCATTTCGGTAACGGTCTCAATACCGGTCCGGTATTAACTGGAGAACAGTCCAGTCCGGTCTCAGTACAAGCTCGCCCGGTTTTTGCAAGCCATTTTAAATACCGGGAATAAAAGTTAAAACCGCAGCAAAACGCGGGTTGATCAGGCCCACTATTTTTGGTCTGGCATTCGTGTGCGCGGGTCGCGCTCGCACACGAGTCGGCCTGATTTGCACCCCCCTGCGCGCCCACACGAGCGACTTACATGTGGTGTAATATTGGCTATTTATTTTGAACTAATAAAATCGACATCTATATATAAGGTGGGTGAAACCATGTTGTTTTTCCAATGTGGGACAACAACTCTTCACTTTAAATTCCCTCCAATTAATTCACATTCACAAGCCCAAAAATCAAGCCCATTGCTTTATTTACCCAACAATTCCCCACATGAATGGGAATTGGTTTGATTCATGTTCATCTATCTGATCTCTGCATAGAGAATAGTATGGTTTACCATTTGAACTTCCTCCTTGTAAAGTTCGTTTGATTTACTAGCAGTCCAGTAGACACGATGTCTTTGAACTGTCCCACTTTCTTGTATAAATGAACCCACATACAATACACAAAGATCATTAACTTTGTTCCGTTCTCATACTTTTGTTCGTTTTGGCCATGAGCACGTCCTAATTCTGCGAGGGTTTCTAAAGAACTAAGCCTTTCAGTTCTCCTTTGAAGCGGCCCCTCCCTAACATAAGTGACTTCTCACGTCGCGAGTATTTTCTATCAATACTCTTATGATAGTCATTAAAGCATCACAATGCTAGCCTTTTCCGTCATCACTGTTTCTTGGCAGGAATGGGCGGGGTTATCCCCCACATTGAAACTAAGTCCTAAAAGTAGGTTGTCCCATTGAACCTAGATCTTGGGATCTCCACTCAAATAGGTAGTGTTTTCCTTCTTATCACTTTTGTACTTTAAAGCTTTACGCCCATTCCTTTTGTCAACCTTTCAACCGCATCTCTGTTTAACCCTTTGGTTAGTGGATCCGCAATGTTAGCCGTCGATTTCACGTAATCGATTGAGATAACCCCAGTTGAGAGCCGTTGCCTAACGGTATTATGTCGACGACGTATGTGTCTCGACTTACCGTTATACATAGTACTATGTGCTCGTCCAATAGCCGATTGACTATCGCAATGTATGCATATTGGCGACAGGTCTTTTCTACTTAGGAATATCCTCTAAGAAATCGCAGCCATTCTGCTTCTTCTCCACATTTATCCAAGGCAATGAACTCGGATTCCATAGTGGATCTCGCTATAACAGTTTGTTTCGAGGATTTCCATGACACAGCAGCCCCATCTAGTGTAAACACGTAGCCACTGGTGCTTTACGAGTCCTTCGAGTCAGGTATCCAGTTTGCATCAGTGTAGCCTTCTACCACAGCTGGATATCTACCATAGTGCAATCCGTAATCTCGAGTATACCGTATGTATCTCAGCACTCTTATGATAGCAGTCCAGTGTTCCGCACTTGGATTGCTCGTATATGAACTCAACTTGCTTATAGCATATTCAAGATCTCAGCCTAGTACAACTCATTAGATACATTTGGCTTCCAATAATCCGTGAGCATTCTACTTGAGAACTACATTCACCACGGTTTTGCGATAAATGAACACTTCGATCTAGTGGCGTTCTAGCGACACCAAGATCATCCTTGCTGAACTTTTTCCAATATTTTGTCTACGTAATGACTTTGACTCAGAACAAGACCCTCACTCATTCGTATGATTTTAACTCCTAAAATCACATCAGCAAGTCCCATGTCTTTCATGTCAAATTTTGAATTTAACATATTCTTGGTAGATTTGACTATTTTGTCACTACTACCGGCAATAAGTATGTCGTCAACATACAGACATAAAATGATATACTCATCGCCTGCTTCTCTCGAGTAGACACATTTGTCACACCATTGATTTTAAAACCACTCGTTATCATCGCATGGTCAAATTTCTCGTGCCACTTTTTAGGGGCTTGTTTTAATCCATATAATGACTTACAGACTTTCTTCCGGTCCCAGGAGCCCGAAACCCCTCAGGTTGCTCCATATATATCTCTTCATCAAGATCACCGTTTAAGAAAGCTGTTTTGACATCCATCTTATGTACTTCCAAATTTCTTAAGGATGCCCTCTCAAGCATCATCCTTATAGAGTTTATTCTCGCCACAGGAGAATAAGTGAATAAGTAGTCTAAGCCTTCACGTTGCTTGTAACCTTTTATTACAAGTCTGGCTTTGTACTTGTCAATCGACCCATCCGATTTCGTTTTAAAGATCCATTTGGATTCTAAAGGTTTACACCCTTGTGGGAGATCAACTAGTTCCCAAGTGTGAGTCTGTAGAATAGAATCGATTTCGCTTTTAATAGCCTCTTTCCACAAAGGTCCCTCTGTCACGCTCACTACTTAATCATAAGTCAGTGGTTCCTTCTCGAGCGAATATGTTACGAAATCATCACCAACGATTTCTCTATTCTAGCTCGTTTACTTCGCCTCGGTTCTAAGTCAAGAACCGGACTAGGATTTTCGCTTTCCTCATTAGTTCGTTTAGACGAACTCGATCCATCATTGGACTTATAAGGAAATACATTTTCAAAGAAAGATGCATTCCTAGACTCCATTATAGAATTCTTGTGTATATCCGATATTTTCGAATCATATACAAGAAACCGGTATGCCGGACTATTATGTGCATATCCTATAAAAATGCAGTCCACCGTTTTAGGACCGATTTTTACCACTTTAGGCGTTGGTACGACTACCTTGGCCAAACACCCCCACATTTTCAAATGTTGGTAGGATGGCGTTCCATAATTCATATGGAGTCTTATTTTATTTCTTTAAAAGGTAATTACTCGATAATATAGCTTGACCCCACATATTAGGCGGTAAGCCTGAACTTAACAACATTGCATTCATCATTTCTTTCAATGTTTGATTTTTACGTTCCGCGACCCCATTTGATTGGGTGAATACGGTGCGATCACCTCATGAATTATACCATGCTCCGCACAGAAGTTACCGATCGGTGCTTCGTATTCGCCACCTCGATCACTTCTAAATAGTTATATTTTCTTACCGAGTTGGTTTTCAACTTCGGTTTTATATCGAATAAATTTTTCCAACGCTTAATCTTTGCTTTTAAGCAAATATACATAGCAATATTTCGTGCTATCATCGATAAACGTTATGAAATATTTATTTCCACCTCGTGACTTAACACTTTTCAAGTCACAAACATCGCTTTGAATTAGTTCAAGCGGTTCGGTACTTCGTGTTACCGTAGGAAATGACGATCTTGTCAATTTTGCCTCGACGCAAATTTCGTTATGTGTCGCATCGAATTCGAATGTAGGGATGTGGTTCAAGTTAATTAATCGACGTATCGAATTAAAATTAACGTGACCGAATCTGCCATGCCATAGGTTGGAAGACTCAAGCAAGTAAACCGGAGAATTATTTTTATTCTCATTGACCATAATCATTACAATAAGCTTGAACAACCCGTCGGTTGCATACCCTTTTCCCTACAAACATACCGGACTTAGATAAAATTACTTTGTCCGACTCAAACGCAATACGGAACTCGTGCTTGTTTAACAAGGACCCCGACACTAGGTTCTTGCGAATTTTCGGTACATACAACACATCTTTCAGCGTTAGTATTTTCCCGGACGTCATCTTGAGCTGCATGTTCCCTTTTCCCTCGACCGTAGCAGCCAATGACTTACCCATGTATATCTTTTCTTCTTCAACCGGTTCAAAGGTTGAGAAGAGGCTCTGGTTTGTGCAAACATGTCTCGTTGCTCCGGTATCGATCCACCAGTCCTTTGGATTCGACCCAACCATGTTCACCTCTGAGACCACCGCAACAAGGCCCATCTCTTCAACATCCTTGGTGATGTCTTTCACCATGTTCGCCTCATGGTTCCTCTTGGAAACCGGCAGTCCGACGACTTATGGCCCAATTTCCCGCAGTTGAAGCATTTGCCCTTGAACTTATAGTCGGCCTTAGCGACGCTCCCGGTCGCCCAAGCTTAGCTTTGGGCTTAACCGCGCCTTTGCCCTTTTTAGAGCCATGCTCTACCACGTTTACCTTTGGTTCGGATGAGCTCGACATTCTCTTCTCCGACCGCTTGTTGCCTTCTTCGATTTGAAGTCTGACAATCAAGTCCTTCAAAGACATCTCCTTGCCTTTATGCTTGAGATAGTTTTTGAAGTCTTTCCAGCCCTGGGGGCAGCTTCTCAATGATAGCCGCGACTTAGAAAGACTCGCTCAGAACCATTCGTTCTGCATGAATCGTGCAAGATCAATTGGATCTCTTGCACTTGACTGATCACAGTCTTGGAATCGACCATCTTACAATCAAGAAACCGTCCGACAACAAATTTCTTTGTGCCGGCATCCTCAGTTTATATTTCCAGTCTAACGATTCCCATAATTCCTTTGCCGTAGCGACCGCACCATACACATTGTACAGAGTATTGCTTAGGGCATTTAGGATGTAATTACGGCACAGGAGGTCAGAATTCTTCCATGCATTAACCGCATTTACCACCTCCACATTTGTCTCACCTTCGTTAACCTTCGGCTCGACCTCTTTCAGATAGGTGGCCAGGTTCAGCGTGGTGAGGTAGAAGAGCATCTTCTGCTGCCATCTCTTGAACGTGGAAGCAGTACCCGCAAACTTCTCGGGCTTCTTCAAATGGCGGACCGGTACGGTCGGTCTCGTCACGATGGGCATGACATTGGTGTGGACCGCATCATTGTTGTTGCCTTCAATCCGGTTAGAGTTGTGGTTGTCCGACATGGTTACGAGTATGTTATTATATCGTGTGTGGGATAAACCGGTCGGACAAGAAAAAGGAGTGAGTTTCGAAGATTGTGCAAGCACAATTTCCTTAAAACAGATTCGCTCCCTCACGATTGTGCTTGAGGTTTTTCGTGAGCGTCTATTTCCCAGGATACTTTGAAATTTCTTGGTGTTTCTTTAGCACGAAAGAACTCCAACGTCGAACTGGGAAATCATTAAGATGAAGGTAGAACTTGTGAATTTTCTCGTGTCCTTCTCCTCTGAGAATGATCCTAAATTTTTAAGATTAAAATTTGGCTAGCTTAAAGGTCCATTACGACTGAGTGAATATCGCTTTTAAAGAGCCATTTTAATGACTTTAAAATGTCTCTTTAATGGTACAGTCATGGCCTCTCACGAGGACTGTCCGTTGGACTTCAGGTATACTAACAGTTGCCAGTCAGTCTAGCTAACCGGTCTCGATTACGACCAGTCCAATCCGGTACTGCTCATGCGAGCAGTCCGGTTTGTTGTATACCTGTCCGGTCTCAGGCTTCCAGTACCGGTCTCTTAGTGTACCCATTTCGATACCGGTCTCAATATCGTTCCGGTATTAACTGGAGAACAGTCCAGTCCGGTCTAAGTACAAACTGGTCCGGTTTTTGCAAGCCATTTTAAATACCGGGAATAAAAGTTAAAACCGGAGCAAAACGCGGGTTGATCAGACCCACTATTTTTGGTCCGGCATTCGTGTGCGCGGGTCGCGCGCTCGCACACGAGTCGGCCTGATTTGCACCCCCCTGCGCGCCCACGCGAGCGACTTACATGTGGCATAATATTATATATTTATTTTAAACTAATAAAATCCATATCTATATATAAGGTGGGTGAAACCATGTTGTTTTTCCAATGTGAGACAACAACTCTTCACTTTAAATTCCCTCCAATTAATTCACATTTACAAGCCCAAAAATCAAGCCCATTGCTTTATTTACCCAACAATACTTATTATAGGAAATCTATGTTGTCTACAAGTGTGGATCATTAGGAATATACTATGATTTTGTGGATGTAAGAGACAATATTGCATATAAATATAACATATTTTCTGGATCATATTGTTATGATTAAATTGATATTTGTTATGCGTTTATTTTTTTGTACGGTAACCGTGGTAGAAAAAGTACAGTAACCGTGTGTACAAGGTACAACAAACACTTGTTAATGAGACTTTAAACACATTAAAATGGTTAATGATAGTAAAAGCCGTAAATATATATATATATATATATATTCATTTCTAAAACGAAACATGGCATGTCAGAACTATTTCTGCAGAAATTTGACAATAAATGTATCTGATATGTCAGTTTTAAAGTCCGGAAAAAAATTTCATCGGCTCTTGTTTTCTTAATTTTTGGTAGGGTTAAAGTACTTAATTAGGTAAATATGAATAAAACATTCGCATTCGCTGGTACAATAAACACATTATACTTGGTACATCTTATTAGGGTAAAAGAATTTCGTCGGATTTTACATTAATTTAAATGCAAAGATATTCAGTATACGTAAATATGTTAAGATTTTCATTTTCGTAATGTATTTTGTGGATTAACCCTCAAAGTTGTGGATTTATTGCTCAGTAGTAAGATGTTCTTATTATTATTATTATTATTATTATTATTATTATTATTATTATTATTATTATTATAATGATAATAATAATAATACTAATAATAATAATAATACTAATTAATAATCATCATCATCATCATTTTATTGTGAAACTTGCAATTTGAAATACGAAGTCATGCTTGTAAGACTTAAAGCATCAAATTTGATAATAGGTTAGACATATAATATATATGCATGTAGTAAAACAGTTTCGCATGAAAACTAATTCAAATGGCGACGAAAACGCTTACCCTAATAGGTTGTACTAGATATAACATGTATATTTGTACCATTGAAAAGCATGTGACAATACCATGCAACAACCTATGAGTGTACCTTAATATGGAGATATAGAGCACCACAATTAAATAGTGTGACGGATCAAAATTAAGGAATATTCTGACGGGAGATATAGTGTACTTTTCTAACATAAAAGTTTTGTGCGTGTCAGATCGTTTTGTATGTGTCATAATTTGTTCTATAGTACCATTAATAATGTGAGAAAACAAAAACGTTTGCTTTTTCTGTATTTTCAGCAATTTCATACAGGCTTACAGCTTTTAATATAGCGTACTATTTTGATGCATTTGTGTATCATTTTACATGTATTTGATGTACCGTGTGCACACGGTCATTGTACTTGATTTTACCATACTATAATTGCACCATCTGTTTTCTGAACATATCATACATTACACCAATATGAAAACTGCTTGTAAATAAAATATCTACAACCGAATCAACATATATGGAGCATACAATTTATATTGCTAAATGCCCTATGTAAACACGGCTTCTCTACGCGTACAACGGTTGTGCCATTGTTTTCCAAAAGTATGGATCATACTAATCATTAAACAAGTGTCTCTTATCTGCAACACATACCACATCATGCTTACATGATATTCCATACATAACAAGCATACTCTTTAATCATTTATACGGACTATTAGATGATAAAAATGAAATGAAACATAGTGTAATCACAATAAGGCATATGCTATAGAAAAGAGACTCAACATACCATAATACCCTTAATACTGTAGTAATCTATACTAGGACATCATACCTATATAACATATAGACAGTAGTAAATATGCATATAACGTACTAAAAACATTCATATAGCGTACGAGAATACGAAAGTTATAATTCTAGTTAATACCCAAAAAACGAAACTCTAAAGGAATCAATTTCAACACCAAGAGCTCTAATTGAACAACACCTCAATAAAGCCCAAAGTTAAGCTTAAAAACCCCAAATTTAGCATACGAAGACTTACATTTAGGCTTGTCAATGTGGCGGGCTGTCCCCGCGAGGATCCGCCCCGAACGGGGTGGGGAATCCCCGAATTTTAATCCCGCGGGGCGGGGATGAGGAATTGTTTGTCCCCGTAGGCGGGACGGGGCGGGGATGGGGATCATAGTCCCCGCCCCACGGGGATCCCTGCCCCGTTCCCCGCCATTAATATTATTTAAATAAAATATTTTACAGCTTAAATCAATAAATAAATAATATTTTTTTTAGACATAGTTTATATTATTATAGTTTATAAGAATATATTTTTGAAATTTTTTTAATATTATAATATAAATAAAATTTAATATATAATATAAGTAATTTATTCAATTTATATTATAATAAAAATATAATTGTTTTTAGAAAAATTCGTGGGGATGGGGAATCCCCGCGGGGGCGGGGACGACGAGGATGGGGATGGGGACGATTTTTTCCCCGTTTAGTTCGCGGGGACGGGGATGGGGACTCCCCGTCGACATGGGGACGGGGATGGGGACCTAATCCCCGCTCCCGCCCCGCCCCGTTGACATCCCTACTTACATTAAACATATAAAATCTGCAATAGAAACATAATAACCAAATCGATACCTCTTAATTGGGCAATAACAAATAAATAACATAAATTTACAGCCCAATAAAACAATTTGACGAAAAATTTAAATTAAGAAACTTACTAGGCTGTTAGCGAAATGAGAAATTCCAACACCCAACGATGACGTCGACTCCTTTGGTTTCTATTCGTAGGAGTAATTTGTAGGGGGTACTTCGATTTGAGGCTCAGTGAGAGGGAGACTGTTTTTCATATGCGTTTCTTCTTAGCTCTCGAGTTCGTTGATTTCCTTAGCTTTTGTTTTATTTTTTTACTTAAAATAAAAATCTCATTACAATCGTAATAATTTAAGTTTCAAGCGGCATTTTCGTCCTACTGGTCCTTAAATGAAAGATTTGGTCTTTAAATGACAATTTCTGACATGTGATAGAATTTTGGGTAAATTTGCATTCAGTCCCTAGTTTGTAGTTTTGGAAATAGTTCAGTCCCTGTCAGAGGTCACGTTAGTTTAAAGGACCTAATATTGAAAATATTAGTTTGAAGGACCAACCTCATGATAAATGACCTTTCTATCCCTCACATTCGCCAAAATTACACCCATATGTCATCTTCTTCAACAAACGATTGAAGCAAAAACAACCTTCAACAAATACCAAAATTACGGTCTAAAGCCGGCTCAACCTCGACGTTAATGACCAAATAAGGTTAAATCGATGATAATTTCTCATGGGTGTCAATAATTAATGAAAATTTTTGAAGTTTATATTGGAATAATGTATTAAAAGTAGTTCGAAAATCTCGTTGAAACAAGGGAAAATCTTGACTTTATGCTGAATAAGGTGAAATTGATAGTGTGTCTTAATAATCAATGAAAATATTGACGTTAATCGCGATGAAGTTTGACGCGGCCCATTATTGAAGCTTTTGCTAATAAAACGCTCGCTAAGTAACAATTTTTGGATTCTGGGTAACAGTTTATGCCTTCCGGGTAACGCTTTATGCATTCTGGGTAACAGTTCATGCATACTGGGTAACAATTTACGCATTCTGGGTAACTCTATGCCGTCTCTTCCAAACGATGAATGCACAAATCACGTTCAATGAAGACCAAAATTTACGATCTAAAAGACGGCTCAATCTCGACGTTAATGACCGAATAAGGTTAAATGGATGATAATTTCCCATGGGTGTCACTAATCAATGAAATTTTTTGAAGTTTATAATGGAATAATGTATTAAAAGTAATTCGAAAATCTCGTTAAAACAAGGGAAATTTTGGACTTTAATGACTGAATAAGGTGAAATTGATCGTGAGTCTTAATAATCAATGAAAATACTGATGTTAATCGCGAAGAAATTTGACGCGGCCCATGATTGAAGCTTTTGCTAATAAAACGCTCGCTAAGTAACAACTTATGCATTCTGGGTAACAATTTATGCATTCCGAGTAACACTTTATGCATTATGGGTAACAATTTATTTACTCTGGTTAACAGTTCATGCAATCTGGGTAACAATTTATGCATCTGAGTAAACTATGCATTCTGCATCGCCCAAAAATGGCATAAATCTGGGTAACAATTTATTTTCGATCTAGAATTCAAATGACCTTGATTCAAATTCCTGTGAATATCTAACTTAATTATGTATAACTTTTATTCTTTAAGTTCTTTTCGCTAATACCAAATACCCCCAAATTAATCGAAGAAATCGAAGACGAGCAGCGAAGACGAGGATGTGACAATTTGGTGCTATATGTATCTGATACTTATGAGTAAGATGTTTCTTTTGAACAAACTTTGCTTCTGTTGCTGAAAATGTATGCATGATTCCTGCAGTAACAGTTTAACACTGATCAGAAACAATTAAAGAGGAGAAAAAAACAGAAAATGATTTTCATTTTTTATGATTTTCACAACACGAGTAACAGAATACATAGTCAAAATAACAATTATATATGTACTTAGTTTACTTTATGATTTTCATTTTTTATATTGCAAACACGCTACATTCACTAAAGTATATAAAATTACGAAATTTTAGATTAAATATACTATTTTAGGTTGTGATTTTCGTGGAGCTTATGTTGGCCTTGAAGAAGTTGAAGTATATAGTATGGAAAACAAGTAGCACTCTTCTTGAAAGGATGATCATGCTCCTAAGAAATCGATTCTACTTACTCAAAACGTTGCGGATATAAACTATTAGTTGTTTATTACAATCCAGATGGTCGACCTAACATAAATGATTCAACAAAATTAATGACATCTTCGATTAATCTTAAATGTAAACTCTATGTTGTTTACTGATTTCATGCAGTAACAGTTTAAGAATGATCAGCAACAATTAAAGAGAAGAAAATAACAGAAATTGATATGTAGGTAACAGGGAAACACAACACGAGTAACAGAATACGAAATAACAATAACAATTTAATATGTAATTAGTTTACTTTATGATTTTCAAATTTTATACTTCAAACACGCTACATTCACTAAAATATATCAATTTACGAAGTTTTGGATAAAAATATATTAGATTAGGTTGTGATTTTCGTTAGAATTGAAGAAGGTGAAGTATATAGTTGGAAAACAAGTAGCACTCTTCTTGAAAAGGATGATCATATGCTTCTACCAAATTGATTATACTTACACAAATCGTTGTGGAAATGAACTATTAGATGTTTATTACAATCCCGATAGTCGACCTAACATAAATGACTTGACAAAATTAATCACATCTTCAATTAATCTTAATCACAAACCCTATGTTGTTTACTGATTTCATGCAGTAACAGTTTATCAGTGATCAGCAACAATTTGAAGAGGAAAAAGATAACAGAAAATAATATGTCGGTAACAAGCAAACACAACATTAGTAGCAGATTACATAGTCAAAATAACAATTTAATATGTAGTTTAGTTTATGATTTTCAAATTTTATACTTCAAACACGCTACGTTCACTGAAATATGTCAATTTTACGAAGTTTTACATAAAAATATATAAGTTTAGGTTATGTTTTTAATCAAAAACCCTAATTCACAAACTATAATAATTCTGGTAACATATAAACATATACCTAGTAACAGTTTTACACATATCTAGTAACAGATAATCTACGTTTGATTTTATTTAGACTCCCGCCCGAAATTCATCTCATTATGGTTTTTCCGTCCGAAATTTCACCGATAATTTAGTAACAAATTTAGTCAACATAGTTACAGAAGCGCATATACTAGTAACAGATCCCGAGAATTTTACAAGTCCCGCCAAAACGAAAAAAATGCACCCAACTTCCCTCTAAAGCCCGTTTCGGAAAGAAAAATTCATCTTCGATCTTCATTTATCGTATTTGAAAGTGTCATACTATGGGTACTTCGAATTATACATATTGGATGTAGTGATTGCCAAAAAAGGCTTTGAATTCATCTTATTTTCGCAAATTGGAACCCTACACAAGGTAATATTAATTGCAATTTAATAACGGTTCAGGTACACCTAGTAACGGTTTTGATACTCCAAGTAACAGATTTGATACTCTGAGTAACAATTGTAACACGGTAAAAATATACCCAAATTATTGGGTCGATCGTATTTTCGCGAAATTGATGAACGGCGGACGAAAGACCAAACAAGGTGCCGCACTAAGCTGCCCATACTATGGGTACTTCAAATTTATACATATTAGATGTAATGTTGCCAAAAACGGCTTTGAATTTTCGCAAATTAGAATCCTATACATGGTAACAATTAATTGCAGTTTAATAACGATTCTGATACACCTGCTAACGATTTTGATAGTCCAGTATTGATACTCTGAGTAACAGTTTTGACACAGTGAAAATATACCCACATTATTGGGTCGATCGTATTTTCGCGAAACTAAATGATGAACGTCGGACGAACGACCAAAAAAGGTGCCGCACTAAGCTGCCCATACTATGGGTACTTCAGATTTATACGTATTAGATGTAATCGTTGCCAAAAACGGCTTTGATTTCATCTTATTTCGCAAATTAGTTACCTATACATGGTAACAATTAATTGCAGTTTAATAATGATTCTGATACACCTGCTAACGATTTTGATAGTCCAAGTAACATATTTGATACTCTGAGTAACAGTTTTGACACAGTGAAAATATACCCAAATTATTGGGTCGATCGTATTTTCGCGAAATTAAATGATTAACGTCGGACGAACGACCAAAAAAGGTGCCGCACTAAGCTGCCCATACTATGGGTACTTCAAATTTATACGTATTAGATGTAATCGTTGCCAAAAACGGCTTTGATTTCATCTTATTTCACATATTAGAACCCTAAACAAAAACATAAAAATTCGTTACAAATCTTACATCTTGCTTCGCCAATACCACAATATATCCTATCTTACACGTCGAAATTGGTTGGTTAATGGGCATTCGAAATTTTGAAGCTCAATTCACTGTAAAAACGACATTCATAAAATAAATATTCTCTGTCGATAACAATTTTCTGCACCGTAGTACCAGTTAAGGGGTGAAAAATAACAGTTTACTAGACATTTATAACAATATAATCTAACAGAATAACAGAAAGTCGCCAGAAAATAACTCTTATTACAGTATATAAGGAAGGGTATTTTCGTCAATTTATATTTTTAAGCCTAAACTCTGCCATTTACGAAAACTTGGTCCTTAAAACTTATAGTATCTCTGACAGGGCCTGAACAGTTTAGAAAGTTTCTTACTTGGGACTGAATCGAAAATTCCCCTAGAATTTTTATGCTGATGGGGATTTCCCTGAAGTTTCGCCTTAATATTGTAAATAAAAGGCAAATTTATAAAATGGGTCACTAAGTACCATTTTTTTTTTGGGTCACTATGTTTTCCAGTTACAAAACTAGGTCACTAAGTATATATGTAGTAACAAAATTGGGTCACTAGTTAAAAAACTACATCACTAAGTATGTATATATTAACAAAACTAGGTCACTAAGTATGATATAGTTACAAATTTGGGTCACTAAATATGTATATAATAACAAAAAAGGGGGTCAGTGACCCAATTTTGTTATTATATACATACTTAGTTACTTTTCAACTGGCAAACATAGTGACCCAAAATCGAAAATTGGCATACTTAGTGATAGGGTTGCAAACGAATCTAATCAAGTCGAATACCGTAATATTCTATTCGTATTCGGATGACAATCGAATACGAATACGAATACTCGAATATTTAATCAAATCATAAAATCGATTCTTAGTCGAATTCGAATATTCGAATCGAATATCGAATATTTGTATTCAAAGTCATCTTTCATTTTTTATTAATAATATAAACAGTATTATATTTATAATAAACATTGAATTATAATAAATTACATTTAAACATATATTGAATTATAACATATTATTAAATGTTTTTAGTGAGTCATCATATATTCTATGTGAATATATATTAATTATACTACATTTTATGTTATATTATTCGAATCGAATAATTTTGATTAATTTTTGAATCGAATATTGTGATTTCGTATTCGTATTCGTATATTTCTCGAATAAAAAAAATATTCTTATTCGAATTCGTATTCTAAATATTCGGATTCGAATCTTAATATTTCGAAACGAATCACGAATCGAACCAAAAAGTTCGACTCGTTTGCAACCCTGCTTAGTGACCCATTTTTATAATTTTCCCTATATAAAATTGTTGATAAAAACATTGGCAACATCGTGATAAGTATTACCGTAAACAAATATGAAGGACAATATCCATCTTTGTATAAATGAAATAAGACATAAATGAAAGCTATTCATAATTTGTTAAATACTCCCTCCGATTTTATTTACGTGTCGTTTTAGCTCTTTAATTTTGTTTCTAATTAGTCGTTTTACAGATTTCAAGACAAATATTTATCATATTTCCAGTTTTACCCTTTTAAATATTATTAAATGAAATATATTAATAATCTTAAGCAATTAATTAAGGGTATATTAGACATTTTATTCTATTTCTTAATATGAGTGCAGCAACCTTAAACGACACCTAAAAAAAATCGGAGGGAGTATTATTTAGTTATGTTTTTTAGAAATAACAATATTTGCCAAATGCCTCCACCAAGCATCGAAGATTAGATCTCCGTCACTCATAGTGAATGTTATTACTCAAAACCATACGGTCGTGACGTTTTAGTTAGAATTTTATTTCTAAAATAAACATAAATGATGAAATACGAACATACATTGACTACATCTTCGAAGACGGGTTGATATCGACGCGGAGAGTCCTGTTAGTGACGTGTTAGAAAAATATTATTCTGATTATGTATCATATAAAACTTAATTATGATGTGTTTATATATAATATTAGGGATAATTGCAAATTTGGTCCCTCAGTTATAGGCCAAAATCAGTTTCAGTCCCTTGAAATCACACGTCATCAATATATGTCCTTAGTTTTTAATCGTTAATCAACTTCATTCCTTTCTTCAAGTTTGATCGGGCTGACCGTCAAAACTAACTGAATTGACCGTTAGTGCTGTTAAATACTTTTTTAAAAAAAAGAAATTGACTAAATATTAAAAAACTAAAATAAAATTTTAAAAAATATAATAAAAGTAAAAATGAAAAAGAGACTAAAATTTAAAAATTTGAAAATATAATTAAAAGAAGAAAAAAATATAAATTTCAAAAAATTAAAAAGATAACTAATATAAAAAGAAACTAAAATTCTGAAAAACAGAGATATTTTTAAAATAAAAAGGATAATAAATCTTAAAAATTTAAATTAACTTAGAAGATTAATTTAGAAAAAAGCAGAATGTAATTAAAATAAAAACAAAATGAAAAAAAGAGCCTAAATTGAAAATATAATTAAAATAAAAATAAATTAAGAAGAAAAAATATTAATAAAGAAATAAATGTCGGAGGAGGAACCGTTGATTTCTTTCAAAAAAGGAAGCAGGGGATCAGGGCCACGCCCAACAAAGGTGCGGTTGATCACTCCGCAGAGGAGACGACTGTTGAAAAAAAAGTCGGATTGCGAATATTGATCGTGGAAGGAGCTGAACTCAAATTTTTTTAATTTAAATTTATATTTCATATTGTTTTAATTTTAATTATATTTATGGCTTTTCTAAATTAATTTTTTATATTTTAATAAAACTTTTAATTTTATTTTTGATTTCTTTTTTATTTTAAATATATCTCTATTTTTAAGAATTTTAGTTACTTATTATTTTAATTATCTTTTTAATTTTTTTAAATTTATATTTTTGTTTTCTTATTTTATTTTTATTTTATTTATATTTTTTATTTTTAAATTTTTTTCATTTTTACTTTTATTATATTTTTTAAATTTTATTTTTGCTTTTTTTTTAATATTTAAGCAATTTTCTTCTTTATTTTTAACATTTAACGGCACTAACGGTCAATTCCGTTAGTTTTGACGGTCAACACGGTCAAACTTAACGGAAGAACTGAAGTTGATTAACGCATAAAAAACTGATGGATATATATTGATGACGTAAGTTTTCGATGGACTAAAACCGATGTTGGCCTATAAGTAAGGGACCAAATTTTCAATTATCTCCACAATATTATTATGATTTTAAGCAATTTCGCATAATAGTTTGCTATTACATATAACCAAGATTATAAACGGGTTAAAAAGGCCAACGAGTCCTATAGACATATCGTAAATGCCAGTCGGGAAAGATACCTCTTAGAGAGGGACAAACACAGTTCTAAAAAGGAAACCAAACTTCCGTACTGGAGAAGAAAAAATCGAAAAAAAGACCAGTTTTCAAAATTACAAGTAAAAGAATCTACTATAAATTGACTCTAAAACTTCATATTAGTGGCTGTTAAGCTCAACTTGAAGTACTCTCGCCACTTTCTTCTTACTCCACTTTGAAAAACTCACCTTCTGACAGAATCTCCAACAAGTAGAGAAAACAATTCTTCTAGAGGAGACTATTAATTGCATCTCAGTAGTTGGGTTGTTTTTACAAGACAACGCTAGTCACCTGTATAAACCGAGATTTTTTTCTTACTTACTCATTTGGGTATAATCTATTTCTTTAAAAAAATTACATGTAGCCCTCTCTACCCTGCCCATTTGTAGACCAACAATTTGCCTTAAATTTTCAACACGTCATTGAAAATTTCACGTGTCATAAATCAAACCCAGTTGCGTTGCTACACAACTTAAGTAGGATAAAATAAACGTATACTGCTAAAATTTCACTATTGCAACATATGTCATTAATTACAATCTTAATATATGTTATTGACATCTAATATAATATCATGCGACATGTCTTATCAGCATTTTAATACTATAAATTATATTCATCCAGCTAATACTATAATTTAAAACATTCACATATTAGTAATTCCATAATATAATTTATTTATACACTTAACTAATTGTCTGGATTGGATAAATTTAGGTTAACGCCGTAAAGATGATATAAATCAGCAAAAAAATATTTCAAAGCAATCAACACATCAGCGAATAGATATAGTTGATTAATATAGGTTTTTGTCGCAATGCAAAATCAAACTACTAAACATCTATAATCTTATATTAATGCTCAATACGAGTTAAAAACCGCTCAATTTGGTGTATCAATCGGCCAGAGAGAAATTTTCTCAAATTAATAATTAGCATAAAAAAATAAGAAAACAACCACTACCTTGCATTTACATATTGACTTATTTTATATTTTTAGTAATTATTATTTAATATTTCATAAATGATTATATATTATGTAGCGCACGCATATGAGTGTGCAATTTAGCCTAGTAATAATAAACCGGAAAAATGTATAAATGCATGGAAAATCAATTTCAAAACAATTCCAACTTCCTCCAATAATTCTTTTTTCTTTTTCTGTGAGCCCATATTCGAGAATGTCCTTTTCGTGAAACAAGATACTATATTGAATAAGTAGTTATCTTGTAACTACTTTTGTCCATTTCATCGACATTCGTTCGTGTTAAGAGACTAAAAATCCTAGTAATGCATTTTACTGGATGAACGATTGTATATATGTACCTGTTTTCATTTCATTTCTACCAGCCCAAGGTCATTCATAATTTTTACCGTTATGCTCAACCTCCGTGTATCAAATTATACAACGGGCAATTATAAGATATCAATTGTGATTAGGTCTCATTAAAAAAATCATAATCGTATTAAAAATAGATTAGCAAAGATACATTAGTGAGTTCAAGTTGTCGGCATACAATGGATAAGTTCTGTAGTCAAATTACTAATGGTATTAATACGAGGCATGCATATATAGGACAAGTTGATTTGGATAGCCCATACAATTCACATATGATTTCACCTGACTTAGTACGTCAGGACAAAGCTGTAATTGGTCCATCGTCTTAAATTCAATAAGGTCCCTCCCCCCCATATGTACACATACCAAATTGATATTTGACAAAACCAAACAATTCAACGTCTTTTATTTCCACAACCTTCATCTGTAGCTTTCGCTGCATTTACTATACTAATTTTGAAGTCCACGTAAATGTATGTATTTGTAGTTAGTTTTGAAGTGAAATCTCACTTGTACTAGGTATATGGACCAGCACAAATATTATATTTTCCAACAAACTGGTATATTTAAGCGAAGTCCAATGTGAAGCAGGATACGTATTTTATTTTATCCTTACATCGACTTTGTTGGGAGCAATCTCAACTAATAGAGTCTGGTTATTTATTTATTGATATACACACATATGTGTGTGTATATATATATATATATATTACATGTTTTACGAAGAATTTTGATGATGCTGATTGACCAAATATTATTATATTTTCGAGAGTCAAACGTATTGGTGGCGGTTAGCAGATTATAACTGTAAGCAAAATTCAAACACGACGTTTGAATATAATGTGTTGACTAGTGATATTAATATTATAAATATGTTTCTTGCGTACGATATTAAAGAAACAAAAACGACACAACTTTGATCCTTGCGATTTCTAAACGAAGTGTCTATTATCAGCTTACTCGTTTTCTATCTGTCGGCACATACAGGTAATGTATACACACGTATTATTAGCTGCTATATGTTGCGAAATGGACAGAGAAACGAAATTGAAAATGACCGTGAGGATAAGATGAACACAGAAATTTACGGGAAAAACCCATTTTTTACTTAGGGTAAAAAACCACGGGCGATGTAGGAATTTTATTACTGGGGTAAAAATAGGAGTTACAACCTCTCAATCTACAAAGGAGAAAACACTTTCTCTCTCTAGTCAGAGCAAATACCAATAACCCTTTATTTTATTTTCTCTCTACCTCTTTTTTCTTCTCTTTATGCTTATATGCCTTCGTTCACTGCCTTTATATAGGCAAATAGAAATATAATATTGCTGATACTATATTTATTTGTATAAACTAAAAGAATGATTAAAGATAGATAGATGGTGGGAACTATATTCAATTAATATTCTTTAATACAGTTCCTATAATCTGTCTATCTAATCATTTTTTTAGTTTATACAAATAAATATAGCTGCTAATAATTAATTATTGGGACGACATGAGAAACGTCGATTTTCGTACTCGGTGGGTAGTGAAATTGGACAAGATGAAGTGTGACCACTAAAACTAGTCCAGTTTACAGTTAATTTTTTAATTATTATTTATTTTCAAATTGGAAAACGAATGAACGGCTTGGTCGCGGAATGTGTGCATGCGATGTAATAAGTATATAGTATTTGGCCACCCATTAACTATTCCGAATTAACTTATTATTTATACGTGGAGTTCGAAGATTTTTGCCTGCTTTCATATGAAAAGAAACCATTTTTGTTTAGCTTTTTCTTCTTGAAGATCTCGAAATCGAATTCGCTATTTCCACCTTGATACCTCCTATGTACATGACAAGTCTAGTATATGTTCAAAAACGTTGAGTGAAAAAATGATCGAGTGTGATAGTATATTTTTTAATAAAAAAAATAAAATAAAATCTTTGTGGGGCCCTATAAGGCACCACTACATAATGAATGCAGCGTTGTAAGGAATGGGCTTAGTGGGCCGAGTCTCATGTAGTGGTCCATTAAACGTGTGGGTAGTGTTGAATTTCGCTCTAATCCACGTGAGCCCACATTAAATAGTCCCAATAAGCAACTTCCAAATTGCCACGTCAGCATAGATAGTATAAAATAATATGATAATGACTACGTAGCTATATATCAATCTAATGGGTCTCTCTAACCTAATCTTCTGGGCACATAAATATATAATTCTTCGTAGGGTCTTGAGAATCACTTGAACGCGACACATCATTGCATAAATATAATTATTACTCTTTATTACTAGGTGATTTCCATATATTAGCTAGAAATCAGGAAATAGAAATCCTCAAAAATGCCTCAACTGTTGTGACATACCACACAAGGCAATGATTGCCATTATGAGTGCAATGATTTCTCCAATATAATAATTTTCCACTTACCATATTTATTTATATAAACAATAAAATATATTGCCGCCTAAGTATGCGAATCTTCTTTCTAGTCAAATACCATCAACTATTAAAATAATAATAAAGAAGAAAATAAAGGCAATTCAATTCCATAATAATAATAATAATAATAATTATTATTATAATAACAATAACACCCCATATCACATGCAAAAGCACTCTCCACTTCCTATATAAACCCACTCCCACCTCTTCATTTCCTCATTCCAAACAAACACTCATCAGCAAAGCAAATCTAACACACACACACACACAAACACACTACATCTCATTTTCAGGCAAAAATGATTAGTTCATCACCACATCAAAACGATCATAAGCCACCACGGCTCGTCTGGGTGAACGGGCCCGTCATAGTCGGCGCAGGCCCATCGGGCCTGGCCATCGCCTCGGGCCTGAGACAGCAAGGCGTGCCATTTGTAATCTTGGAGAAGGAAGACTGCATAGCTTCCCTATGGCAGAAACGAAGCTACGATCGCCTCAAACTTCACCTACCAAAACAGTTCTGCCAACTCCCTAACTTCCCATTCCCAGAAAACTACCCACAATACCCAACCAAGAAGCAGTTCGTGGCCTACCTCGAATCTTACGCCAGCCATTACGACATAAGTCCAAGGTTCAACGAGTGCGTGAAGTGCGCAAAGTACGACGAATCTTCGGGCCTGTGGAGGGTAAGGAGCGAGGCGTGTAATAATAATGAAGCCGTAGATGATCAAGTTGAGTACTTGTGCCAGTGGCTAGTCGTTGCCACGGGCGAAAATGCAGCTCCCATAATGCCCGAGATCGAAGGGTTGAAGGACTTTGATGGAGAACTATTACACGTATGTGATTACAAGAGCGGCGAGGACTTTAAGGGCAAAAAGGTACTCGTCGTTGGCTGTGGAAATTCAGGCATGGAGGTTTCGCTTGACCTAGTGAATCATGGTGCCAAGGCTTCTATGGTCGTTCGCAGCGCGGTAATTTTTAATAATTTTTTAATGGTTTTTTCGCCCTTTTCGAAGCAAATCATTTTAGGGTTTTCAGCTACTTATGATTGGAGATTAGGGAATTGATTCGTTTGTCTTCGTTATTTACTTTTCAGGTTCATGTGCTGCCTAGAGAGGTACTAGGAAAGTCGACCTTTGAGCTGGCGATGTTGATGCTAAAATGGCTGCCACTGTGGTTGGTAGACAAAATCTTGCTATTCTTGGCTTATATGATCCTAGGAAACGTCGAAAAATATGGTCTGAGAAGGCCCACGATGGGACCTTTGGAGCTAAAGAACAGACTAGGGAAAACCCCAGTTTTAGACATAGGTGCACTTGCAAAGATCAAATCGAACGAAATTCAAGTCGTGCAAGGGATCAAAAGATTTTCGGACAGAAACGTCGTCGAGTTCGTCAATGGAGAAAAAATAGAGGTCGATTCGGTCATTTTGGCGACTGGGTACCGTAGCAATACGCCTTATTGGCTGCATGAAAGTGAATTCTTTTGCAAGAATGGTTTTCCTAAAGCTTGTAATAATTCGTTTCCAAATGCGCCTTGGAAAGGGAAGAATGGATTGTATGCCGTTGGGTTTGCAAGGAGAGGGCTCGCCGGTGCATCTGCTGACGCTGTTAATGTATCGCAACATATCGCAAGTATATGGAAAGATGATCATAAATTACGTACTTCTTAGGCGGTGTTAAATAGATAGATTGATAGATAGGTAGGTAAATATCTTATATATTCATTCGTAAAAAACTGTATATGTTAGGATAGAACCACATGATCAGTCCTCTTTTTAGAGCCCAGGTCGGCATTTTGTAGATTGGGTTGATGATTAGCTCCACTCCCGTTTTCTTTTTTTCTTTTTTTTTTTTCCATTTCTAATTATTATTTTAATGAGTTTGGATGTTCGTAATTTGTGAATTTAGAATCATGTATTGTTTTTTCTCAATAATATCTAGGAGCTGTGATTGTAAATCTACACTAGTTTCATACTATATTTCATTGAAAGATGCACGTATACAACTGATATGTCACAGAAATTAGGCAGGCTAAATAACGAAATTAGGGGAATGATTTAGATTACGGTGATAATTAGAAAGACTTGATAGAAATTAGAGTCTTGGGAAAAATAGGGAGATAACAACATGAAATAAGACTTTTATGGACCTCCGACAGACTTTAGGGAACTAACACCCATATTAGGGAAGTGTTTCGGGACCTATTATGCTAAGCAGGTCCTGTCGTCCTGAGGAAACGCCATGAGGAAGCTATACTGAGGGTCCAGAAGCCTAAAAAGACATTTGACTGCGCCTGACAAAGCTGCTTCTGACAGTACTGGAAAAGTTGCGTCAGCCGTCTGCTTTTTCTGACAACACAAGGCCAAGTCCCATCCCCCTGCTGTTCCTGACAGCACAAAGCCAAGTCCCGTCTCCAGACCGCCTGATGTCCCATGACGGAATACGCCCCATCTCCAGGAATTCTGGGGTGTAAGCCAAGCAAGACGTTGGGAGCTCCTATAAAAGCCCATACTTGGCCATTTTCACGATGATAACCATTCAACACACGAAAAGCACATAGGAGCTCTCCCTTTTTCACAGTAATGGTTCTTTTCCACATGATCTTTAGCATATATGAGCGAAAGTAAGTTAGATGAGTGTGTAATCTTCGGAAGTATAGTGAAAAACAGTTCCAGAGCGCCCGTGGACGTAGAATCCGTAAGGATTCGAACCACGTATTTCTTGGGCCCTTTCGTTTACGTCCCAAACACGTCCCACGTCCCAAACAAGTCCCATTCAGTTCCTTTACAAACGAGCATCTTATGCACGTCTTAAACTTTGTGATAATCGATTCTACCGCTAAATAAATTTCCCGAACCACATATTAATTTGTTGATTGGATAGCCGCATACCAACAACAATGTTATAAACAATTCCCAATATCATTGTAAGATTGTTAGATACAGTTCGTGACGTCGAATATAATATGTCGATCATACGGGGGACCAGACTGATTTTATTGTCGAAGGTAGCACTAAACGCTATGTTCTTAAACGATATTGCCCCGCATATAAAGTGCTTACGGAATACCACGGCTGTTTTCCAGGATACAAAGATAAACGTCTCGTAATATGAGCACTCCAAATTACGAGGCAGACGAACTTAATCGATGCTTTTTGGACTTTCGGACGACTTTTGATATGGAAAATACTAAATATATTTCGCGACGATAGAAGATAACCCTAATATTTTTAAAAAACGAGAGAGAATCTCGAGGTGTAGGAAATGAGCAAATGAACCTCCCTACATAGATGGACCTATAACTTGCTAAAGAGTTGTGTTTGTTCCTGTATGGTGACAACATTTCACCTGAATAGATTCATCGCTTTGCCAAATAGATGCCATTCTTAATGGAGTGAGGCATCTTTACACCTTTTCAGGTGAATAGATACAATGAAGAGGTACAACCGTTGCATCCATTTCTATTTTTTTTTCCAACAGTCCCCCGCATAACTAGGAATAAATGCCTACATGAAAGGTAAGACTAACGTCGCGATAAGTCAATGCATCGGAAAAGATAACTTGTGGCTTTGATTCTTCCGCATGGAATGCTATCGAGCATACTCGCTATGCAGTGAACGCGAGATCTTGAATTGTCAAGCTTTTTGTGTATAATAAGACAACAACACCCGAAGAGTGACTTATCTGTTCTCATATTTGTCCCGTTTCGGCCATCAATACGATCTTCGATTCATGAGTCTTTTGTTAAAGGGGTCCGTCTTCACACGCACATAGGTGACACTTCTATTAATAGTATCCTACCAATATTCCACCTTATAAACGGTATAGAAATATTTAAGAGTCAAAACACAACCTCACTACATGTAATAGGACAACACAATCATACTAGGAAGGGATAACACTTAAAAAAAAAAGATCGGTTAGCGACGACGCCAACCGTGACATTTCCTTCGCTAAAACGGCTTTGCCGAAGGAATTGCGACGGAAAGCCACCGTCACTAAAAGGCCCGTTGAAAAAAAAACTAGTCGCTGACAGCCGTCGCTACATTTTTGCGACGACGAGAACCCGTCGCAACACTTTCTGCGCTGAGCGAAGTTCCATCGCAAAAACTGCGTAAACAAAATAAAGAAAAAAGCCTGCCGGATAACTGGCAAGCCACCGTCATCGGAATCTCAGCTCGTTCCTTCGAAGCTCTTCTCTATCGATTCCTGAATCAGCCACCCTAGCTGGAATCTGCATCCAGCTCATCGCCGCCTCAGCCGCCTCGTTGCTGCTGCCTCTGCCACTCATCGTTGCTGGCAGAAAGGAAGAAGATGAGGGATGTAAGAAATGAGAGGGGGGGGGGGATGAGGAGTGTTAATGAGCGGTAGAGTATGGGGAAAAGAGATGGTGAAAATTAATGAACCGGAGATGAGGAAGAAAGGGGGAAAAATAAATATTTTGGACATAGCGACGGATTTTGCGACGGAATATCCGTGTGAAATGTTTCCGTAAGGACCAAACATAATACATATGTGATACACGGATACTGAATTCACGTTCATGGTTGACACTCTGAATCCACGGGGGTAAAAGAATTTGAGGTGAGGAACGAATTGGTGGTGAGGAAAGAAGAATTTGAGGTGAGGAATAAGAACTTAAGATTTTTCATTGCCTCTCAAAGATTACAGCGATCAAATATATAGATAAAACTCATACAAAAAATAGAAGAGAATCTAAATTAGGAAATTCGCATGAAACTCTGACACCCACGTCAATTCTTGTTATTTGCCTCCTAACAAACTGCTGCCTGGCAAATATCTCGTTTGCGCACGTTCTTCATACTAGTATGTGTAGCACACCCAATGTGTGTGCAAATATGTTAAATGTTTTTATACTTCCAACATTTCATATCATTAATAAAGTAATTTAAAATAAAATTTTAACTTAGGGATAATTTTGTAATAAATAAAAAATCAAGGTTAAAATGTAATTTAACAATTAAGGATAAAATTATAAATAATCATTATTAAATTGACAGACCAAATTGGGCAGTTTATACTTACCCTAGGCTCTTTATATAGAAGTATAGATAGTATTGAGACCACCTTGATACTTGATAAAACTAAAAGGACTAAATTGCAATTGGAACCCTCGATTTGAAATTAAGGTTTGTCTCGTTGATTTGGGATCTTGATTTGGGTACTCCCTTCCTGGAGCTTACATTGCCCTCCCCTTGAAATGATCCTTGGCCCCAAGGATCGAAATTACGAAATTGAGTCCGAATCGTGGTTAAATCATCCCAAGTTGCTTCCTCAAGTGTTGAGAAAGCCCATTGATTCAGAAGTTGTGGAACTTCTAATCTTTTTCTTTTGATAATCCGCTCTCCCAAAACTTGTACAGGGAATAGATTGATCTCCCCTTGTTGATTAACGTTTGGCAGTGAAGTCGATGGCACATACTTGGATTTGATTACCTTCTTGAGTAGCGATACATGGAACACTGGATGTATTTGGCTTCCTTCTGGTAGTTTTAACTTGTAGGCTAACGCTCCGATTCTCTGAATGATTCTGTAAGGCCGGTAGAGTTTAGGTGCTAGTTTGAGTTTTCGCCTTAGAGCAGCTGAATTCTGTCTGTAGGGTTGGAGTTTGAGAAAACATCGCCCACCTCAAAGCTTCTCTCCATTCTTTTCCCATCGGCATAATGTTTCATTCTTGCTTGAGCATCAGTGAGGTTATCCTTAAGCAGCTGTACAATTCTGTTTTTTTTTCCTGAAGAAACTCATCGACATTCGAGTGCCCAGACGATATAAATGTGAGGGAGGGTAACGTACAATGCTTGGAAGGGTGTCATTTTAAGACACTTATGGAAGTTGGTATTGTACCAAAACGCGGCTAATGCAAATATTTAGACCATGAGTGAGGTTTGAGGTGACACATGCATCTTACGTAGGTCTCTAGACATTGGTTGACGCGTTCGGTTTGTCCATCCATTTGAGGATGGTATGCCATGGACATATCAAGTGAAGTGCCTAAAGTCTTAATCAGAACTTGCCAAAAATGACTAGTGAACACCTTATCTCGATCCGACACAATGCTCGTGGGAAGACCGTGCAACTTGTATATGTTTTCTATGAAAACCTTGAAGACGATTTCAGCATTGTACGGGTGTTTTAGTGCAATGAATGAGCATATTTAGTGAACCTATCTACAATGAACAAAATGCAATCCTTACTATCAGAACGAGGTAAACCTTCAATAAAATCCATAGAAATGTTAGTCCATGCTTGCTGAGGAAATTTTAAAGATGAAGCGAACCTGGGGGTGATATAGTTTCGTGTTTGGTTCTTTGGCAGACGTTGCATTCTTTTACCCAATTTGTGACGTCTGTCTTGAGGCCGGACCATGTGAAAAGAGATCTGATTCTTTGGTAGGTGCCATGGATTCCTGAGTGTCCACCGAGCATAGAGCATGCATTAACGTGAATATTTTGTATCTGAGTTGGCCGTGTATACCAACACATTTTCTGTTTTGGTCTTTCAGAAGTCCCGAGCTTAGAGCGTACTCAGGATGAGTGATTGAATCTAGTGTTTTGCTCTGTAGGATAGGGCTGAAACAGGGTCATTCTCATAGCTAGAAATGATGTCATCCATCCATTTGGGAACAACAACAGAAATTGTCAAGCATTCAGCTCTCTGTTTTCTTTTCTTGACAGAAATTGTACTGCATTTCCTATAATACCATGCGAGTCCAAGGAACCCTCGAAGTGCCTTAATGTTTTTTGGAGTGGGCCAGCTAAGCATGCACTCTACCTTCTCTGGGTCAGTAGCTACCTCATCTGCTGAAATGATATGTCCTAAATAAAATATCTTAACCTACTCGAAGCTACACTTGCTCATTTTGGCATAGAGTTTATGCAGCCGAAGTAAACCCAACACCATCTGGACGTGTTTGACATGATCTTCCTTAGTTTTGCTGTATATAAGGATGTCGTGCAAGAAAACTAGGATGAACTTCCTAAGGTGCTGCTCGAAGACATGATTCATGAGAGATTGAAAGGTAGAAGGCGCATTGCACAACCCGAACGGCATTACTGGGAATTCGTAATGGCCTTGGTGGGTGGTTGGGATGTGTTCTGCCCTCATCCGGATTTGAAAGTACCTTGACCTTAAATCAATCTTAGAAAAATACCTAGCCCCATAGAGTTCATCCAAAAGTTAATCGATAACCGGAATGGGAAAATTGTGTTTGATGGTGAGTGTGTTCAAATATCTATAGTCAACACACATCCGCCACCCCCCATCCTTCTTCTTCACTAATATAATCGGGGAGGAAAACGAGCTCTGGCCATAACCGTCAAGTTGAGATACAGAAATAAGGTTTCTTGTAATACCAGGTGCATAAGCAGTATTAAATAAGTCCAATATGAAACCACTCTCCAAAATTAATCGGAGAGTTCCTACGGCTTCACTAGGAATATTATTTCCATTTCCAACCACAATGTTGCGTTCTCCTTTATTTAGCTTCCTCACGGAACGGAATCCATGCAATGAACAAGTTATATGCATAGAAGCACCAGTGTCAATCCACCACGTATAAGCAGAAAACATTAGCAAGAAAAGATTCATAACAAGCGTAGTTAAATATTTTACCCTTCTTAGCCAACCACTCCTTGAATTTTGGACATTCCTTCTGAACATGATTAGTCTCGCAGCAAAACTTACATTTGTGAGACTTTAAACCCGAAGGTCCAGTCTTGTTCACATCATTAATTTTCTTTACCTACTGCTTCTTTTTACCCTGCCACTTACGTTTCTTGCCCTGACCTTGAGTAGTGAAATAGGCACGTTCAAGAGCCTCTGCTTTAAGTCTTTCTTCTTCCTGATCACACATAATGATCAGTTCGCTCATTTTCCATTTCTCCTTCTGGGTATTATAATTGATCTTAAATGGACCAAACGCATAAGGGAGAGATGTCATAATGAACTGAACAAGAAAGCCCTCAGAGATCTATATATCCATAGCCGTAAGCTGATTGGCCATGTCATTCATTTTGAGAATGTGCCCGAACACCACCAACGCCGTTATATTTAAGAGTAACCATTTTGGTGATCAGTGTAGTAGCAAGAGCTTTGGAAGAGCTCTGAAATTGCTCCTCAATTAAGCCGAGGAAGGTTTTGGCATTATCAAAATCAGGAATGCCTCCTCGTATGTCCGAAGATGTGGTACGTTTCATAGCCATTAGTGATAAGCGGTTAGACCTTTCCCACTTTTCATAAGCAGACCGCTTTTTATTAGTGCTGCCGTCTGTAAGTTGGTTAGGCATTTCAGTCTGCAAGGCATAATCAGTGTCCATAATTCCAAGGATGAGGAGAACTTGTTCTTTCCTTTTCTTGAAGTTGCTACCCGTCAGCGTTTCAATTGATGCGATTTGGCTCATAATCGTGGGTGTCATAGAATCAATTAAGCTCATCAGGAAAATCACAAATCATAATTTTGAACTCCACCACTTAAGAAGTACACTTAAATTAGGAAAGTAAATACGTAAGCTTTCCATTGAGAAAAGAAATATATTTGCAAACTTCCGTTGAGCCGCTTACAAAAATATAAATAAGTTTTTCTTCTTTAAACATAAGTGCTAAAGTATGGAAAATAATCATAAATTTCCATTAAGAAATAGCATATTATCATAACCTTCCGTTGGGCCAATTATAACAAAAGCACATTCATTTCTCCTTTAAACTTTAGCATTAATTATAATTTCAAACCTGATGTACTATGCCGCACTCTTGAAGTCTATTTATGGCCTTAAACAGTCATCTCGACAGTGGTATTTAAAATTTTTAAAGGTGATCAGTGAATTCGATTTCAAAGAAAATTTGGTCGACCAATGCATATTTATGAAAATCTGTGGGAGCAAATTTATCACCCTAGTACTGTATGTGGATGACATATTACTTGCCTGTAATGATTTAGGCATGTTACACGAGACTAAAGAATTTTTATCGAGTAAATTCGATATGAAAGATCTTTGTGAAGCTTCTTACGTTACTGGCATAGAAATTCACCCAGATCGAACTCGTGGCATTTTAGGCCTTTCTCTGAAATGTTATATTGAAAAGGTCTTTAAAAGATACAACATGCATAACTGCTCTTCCACAGTTGCACCGGTCTCCAAAAGCGAAAAAATTAGTTTATCACAATGTCCCCGAACCCAATTGGCGCTAGCGGAAATGGATAAATTCCTTACGCCTCTGCTGTCGGGAGCCTTATGTATGCTCAAGTCTGTACACGCCTAGATATCGCTTATATTGTTGGCATGCTTGGACGATACCAGATTAACCAGGGAATGAACCACTGGAAGAATGTCAAAAAGGTTATGCGATACTTACAGGGTACCAAAGGTTATATGCTCGTTTATAGGAAATCAGATACTCTTGAGGCTATTGGGTACTCTGATTTCGATTACGCGGGGTGCCTTGACACCAGAAAATCAACGCCTAGATACGTATTTATCTTATCTGGTGCACCCGTTTCATGGAAAAGCACAAGACAAACGATTACAGCTTCTTCTACCATGGAAGCAGAGTTCGTTGCATGTTATGAAGCATCATGTCACGCGATCTGGATCAGGAACTTCATCGCTGGGCTTCAAGTCGTGAACTCGGTTACAAAACCACTCAAAATTTACAGCGATAACCAGGCTGCAGTATTCTTTTCTAACAATAACAAGTCAAGTAGTGCTTCAAATCACATTGATTAAGTATCTTGTTGTGAAAGAAAGGATCCAAAATGAGTTAATATCCATTGAGCACATCAGTAGCAGTGCTATCGTAGTTGCCCGTTGATGAAAGCTTTACCTCCCAAGGTGTTTCGCGAGCACGTATGTAACTTGGGACTTTATGCGAACTTTGATTTGGAGAGGTCGTTAGTTTGAATGGATATTAATTTTGTGATCACATTATGTAATGATATGGAATCCTACTTATGTATGACGATGTGACTTATAGCTTATAACCTGTACACTAATGTTAAACATTATTATATAAAATCACGCCGAGGACCACTTATGTTATGGGCCTAATGTCGAAGATGTCGAGTTTGTGACTTAGGAACGAATCTATTTCGTGATTGTATTAGATTCGACCTATACCCGATTCGATCTTTAGATATATGGTCATCATTAAGAATATAATGTTGTCGACATAATCCCATTATAAAACTGATTAATTATGTTTTTGGCCAAGTGGGAGAACGTTGGAATGATACGTTCCATTCCCGTTATTTTTTGGCCTACAGAAATAATTAGTTGGGATATTTTGATCCTTAATAATTTATTATTTATTGCCTGGTTATTAAGCTTTGATGGACAGACTAATAACCATTACACTTATTGGGCCGGTCCCATCTCTTGCTCTACATAATTAAAGCCAGGCGCCCTAGTGACTCTATATATAGGCTATCATATAATCCTTTAACGTACACTTGAAAAACGCTCTACAAAACACACCACGCACTATAGGGTAAGTGTTCCTAACGATCGAACGGTACGCTGTCACTATAACGTGGGAGCCCTTAAAGAAGTACACGGGTTTCCATCAACCTCCGCAGAGCGAAAGAGGCAAAGATCGCGTCATGACAGCCATCAATGATGTCTGCGATCAACGCAGGTAATTCATTAGTATAAACTCATTTCGATCATGTATTAGAGAAGATCCGCTTCACGGTGGTGATCTCGCTTACGAATAACGAGACCACGTTATAATCACCGTACGCTTCCTCACACATGGCCGTAATCTCGCTTACGAAAATGAGATTACCTTAAGAAGATATGCTTAAGGATCTAACGATTACGTTAGTAACTCGAGTATGGGCTCGAGATTACGTAACAACTATCCTGACCGTGATCCGTCAGTTCTTACACTCCCAAGAAAAATCACGACATAACATGCTGCTGACTACTCGATTACCGTTGCCTACACTAACTACCATAGGGTTTGCCTTTTAATGAACAACCCAAGTGTTTCACAGCTTGCTTGTCTAAGAAACAATGTGTGCTTCCGCTATCAATGAAGATGTATATGGTTTTCTTGCTAGTTGTTCCTTGTACTCTAAAAGTATTGAGGGAAGTATTACCCGAAATGGCATTAAGAGAAATGGTACTGTCATCCTCTGCGCTTTCCTCCAACTCACCAGACTCATAATTATAAGGTATATACAGCTTCTTCCTCCTCTGACATTATCTAGTATAATTGTTGTCTATTCTTGCATCTATGACCAGGGTAATAGGCTTCGTTGCAATTATAACACAGGTTTTTTCTCTTCTAACTCTCATTTCAGCAGCTGTGAGAAGCTTCCTATTAGGAAAGTGAGACTCAACCGGGCTTTTGGGTATAGGTTTGGGCGGGGAGTTAAAGGTAGCAGGTCTATTGGGGTGTTTGGGCGTAAAGGGTGGTCGAGAGGATAAGGAAAGTTTTTTTAAGATGGCATCTACGGTGAGCTCTTGTCGTTTGGCTAGTGATATGGCTTGTTGGAAGGTTTGGGGTTTTAGGGTTATGACAGCTCCTTTGATTTCTTCCTTCAGCCCACTAATGAAGCTAGCGGTATAATATTCTTCTGTGAGCTCCTTTTTGAAATAACAGCATATGTGACTTGAGTTCCTCGAATTTTCAAGAATTGTTCAACTGATCCCACCTGTTGCAATTTGTGGAATTCTCCCACCATCATCTCTGGTTCAATCTCATCAAACCTGCAAAGTTTTTCCCCCATAAACTTCTGCCAACTAACAATCCCTTGAGCCTCCACATATCCCTGGTACCACAGTTCTGCTTTTCCTTCCAAATGCATTGCAGCTAGTAGTACTTTCTTTTGTTCTGGCACTTAAGTCACCATTTGAAAGTATCTGTTGCATTTTTTCTGAGCCACGCTCTAGGGTTAGTTCCATCAAAACGAGGGAACTCAATCTTGGGCAGCGAGGAGCTGTAAGTAGAGCTTGTGTTTCCTTCTGATTCGGGCTGGATAGAGGTCCCGATGGGTTCGGTGCAAAGGGAAATCCTCTCTTGTTGCGTACTAGGATATTCTCCGAGAATAGATCTGCGGCCTGGGGTTGATTATCATCCATGAACTTATTAATCTGCATCATCATTAGACGCTGTCTACTCTCCATGCTAGTGATTAATGTCTGAAGGGTTGAAACAGAATTATGTAGTTCATCGTGGGATTTGGAAATGGTTGATACGGAGGTTCTTAGGTCAGTTTGGGTATGAACTATGTTATCTAGTTGTTGCTGCACATTTTACTCATTGGTAAGTCTTTCTGCCCTTTCTTCGAACAAGATAGACTCGTGTTTTCTCTGAGTTTCTTGCAAATCCTTGAGTCTTGTATTTTCGGCCATTGAGCAGTAGAGGGTTGGTGGGTTGGCTCTGATACCAAACTGTAAGGACCAAACAGAATACGTATGTGATAAACACGGATACTGAATTCACGTTAATGATTGACGCTCTGAATCCATGGGCGTAAAAGAATTTGAGGTGATGAAAGAAGAATTGGTGGTGAGGAAAGAAAAATTTGAGGTGAGGATTAAGAACTTAGATTTTTCATTGCCTCTCAAAGATTACGGCGATCATATATATAGATAGAACTCATAACAGAAAATAAAAGAGAATCTAAATTAGGAAATTCCCATGAAACTCTGACACACCCACGTCAATTCTTGTTATTTGCCTCTTAACAAACTCATGCGTGGCAAATAACTCGTGTGCGCACGTTCTTCATATGGTATTGAGACCTTCTTGATACTTGATGAAACTAAAAGGACTAAATTGCAATTGGAACCCTCGGTTTGAAATTAGGGTTTTGCTCGTTGATTTGGGTACTCCCTTCCTAGAGTTAACAGTTTCCAACAGAAATTCCGTCGCAATATCCGTCGCTAAATCTATTCGACGACTACTCTGTTGCAAATTTTGCGACGGAATTTGCGACGGACGTTTTCCAACGGAAAATCCGTTGAATAAGTTCTGCGACGAAATTTACGACAGTTTTTCCGTTGGTAAATTCGGCGACGGAATACCTTTAGCAAATATCCATCCCAAAATTTTGCGACCACATTTTTGTTGCGCTCGCCGTCGCTATATGAACTTCTTTTTGTAGTGTAAAGACAATATGTCTTAGATGTTGTAGCACAACTTATGCAACTTAGTTGTCTCATTGAACCAAGATCTTGGAATCTCCAGTCAACATGGTTGGGTTACCGCTACAATCGTTTTATTGGTAGATTTTTAACCATATTCCTCTTGATGTGCAGTTTACATGATCTCGGTCCTATTCGTAATAGAGCCTATCAAATGATCCTCTATTTGACATTTATCGCCGACTGCAATCATATTATTATGTGTCTTTAGAAATTCCATAGTCATTCAGCCTCTTTTACGGCTTTATTTAGGGTGATAAACTCGGCTTTCATATTTCCCGAATAACACTTGTTTCTTTATGCTGCCCTACCACCAATTATCAACTCGTAGTAATTCTATTGTGGTTTGGACTTTTTTGTATATCTCGTTGCGGCATAACACCCGTCCAACACTAAGTGACATATTTTTCATTATCATTCGTGTGTGCTCTTTGATATACATAAACCGATCTTCACTATTATTATTGGCAAATCCAATAAATATTTATCAGCGTTTTAGGTTTGAATAATTTGAGGCCTTTCGACCTTCACGAAGGACCCACACTTCTAGGTATTTCTCGAGGGCCGAAATATTTAAAAGGCTATACCTCTTTTTGAAAGTTTGAGTCTTCTCTCAAAAACCACACCTCTTAGCAACAAATTGAGCCTTTTTGTCAATATATTTCAGGTCTCCCAATAGTCGCACCTTTCGTCAAAAGTTATAGCCCTTTGTGGAAGGTCTGGTCTCTCTTATTTTGAAAGGTCGCACCGTTTCATGAAATGTACCTCTTTGCAGAAGGTTATAGCTTTCTGGAAATTATAAGTTTTTACTAAAGATCGTGCCTTTTGTGAGGTCGTACTTCTCAAAGCAGCATACCTCTTCGTGAGATCACACCTTTTCATGGAAGGTAGTGCAACTCGTGTTATCGAACCTCTTGGTGAGATCATACCTCTATCTTTTCGTGAGTTCGTAGTGAAAGATCGTGCCTCTTTGTGAAATCGTACTTCTGTATGAAATTTCTCCCATCTCATGAGATCGTAACTTGTTGCAGAACGTCACGTCTCTTCGTGAAAGATCTTGACAACGTACTTTCATATTCATGTCGTATCTCTTCGTGAGAACATACCTCTTCACAAAAGTCTTATCTCTTTTGGCGAATGTACCTCTTTGAGAAGGTTGTATATCTTTCAAGAGAAAGCACTTTTTTGCAAAAGTCATATCGCTTCATGAGAACGCACTTCTTCACGAAAGTCACATATCTTTCTGAGAACACACCTCTTGGTGAAAGGTTGTGACTCGTCGTTAGATCGTACTTATTTACGAGAGGTCACACTTCTCGTGAGATCATATCTCTTCAAAGGTCGTATGTATCTTCTCGCGAATGTCGCATGAGTTTGTCTCTTCGTGAAAGATAATCCCTCTTCATGAAGTCATATGATGCTTGCGAAGCATGCAAGGAGTTAAATTTATAAAAATAAACAGCTAGAAGTATGTTGTGGTAAGCAGGCAAGTACAGATATTGAAGTAGTAATTACCAGCGAGTATTCGAGTATCGAACCCAAAGAAACTATGCAACTAAGAAAACCGTTGTCTAAAAATCCTAGTGAAAAAAACTGATTAATGAAAATTGAAGTACAACTATGAAAAAATGCGCTACGACTTCTTGAAAACGAACGTATTTGAGACTTCGAATTTCCCTAGGTCGATCAAACCCCAATCTATATAAGCACATAGCTTTTTCTAATTAGACAGTGAGAACTCTCAATTCTTGCATATTCTAATTATGTGATCGGACATAACTTTCCTAATCACGTAAAAAATATCCACAGCAATTCCTACGAATTTAATAGACAGACAAGCTTTCCTAACTACAAATCATAATATTGCATTAATACATAACGAATTCTACTATTAGATGTAACTCTAATCCGGCTCCCCAGTTTGACCTGTTCTAGCGTTGCATTTATTTCTTCCGTTTACGAGTGGTCGAATAGCTCTTCGTTCCTCTTTCGAGTCCAAGTCCAGTTTCCCAGGAATGATCTTGCTCATATAGACAAGATCAAGACAATATTAAATGTAATCACATAGACCTAACTGAAATAAATCTTATAATGAAGGAACCAAAGTAACAAGAAGAAATACTATGATAAATAATTAAAAGCATTGGGGTTCATCTAATATCAAATAGAGAGAACTTAGCTAATCATAGAGGATAGAAGAACAACGGCAAATGAAAATAGTGACAGAAGAAACATGGTCTCCCCTAGTCATGGCAACGGGGCGGGGCAGGGGCGGGGATCTAATCCCGGTCCCCGTCCCCGCGGAAATCTCCGCAATTTAAAAAAAAATAATAATTTATATAAATTTAAATATATTTATTATAAATATGATACACATTATAGTTTTATATATTATTGTATTAATTTAATATTATTTAATGTATATTTGATATTAACTAAATATTATTTAATCTATATTTCATATTTTTTTAATATTACTTACATTATAATTTAATATTATATATATTATAATATATATAGGGTTCGGGTGGGGATCCCCGCGGGGAAAAATCGTTCCCCGTCCCCACCCCGCGGGGATAAAATCTCGGGGGTTCCCCACACGCTTTCAATCACTTTAAGTTTAGGACATGATATCTTCTGTTTTGACTGAAATTTGTTGAGATTTGGCTTAAGTCGGCGTGTTCACGGCCTTGTACATTGGGCTTCACGATCCTGAAAAATCGCGCAAAACGGTACGCCTCTGCCGGCCTTCACGGCCTTGTCTCCGGATCTTCACGGCTGTGCGAAGAATCTTCACGGCTACCCAAAACTGAATGGCACGACAAGAACAGACTCGTTGATTCTAACACCAGGACTCGTGATTTCTTGTTGAGAATGACGTGTGTGGGGAAAAAAGTCTCATATCGAAAGTTACCAACAAATTAAATGGGTATATAAGCTTGATGAGCAACTCCTCTTAAATCGGCCCGAATTTCTACATGGTATCAGAGCGGGAAGATCCGACTCAATTAAAAATATCTGACGGGTTTGAAAAGAATGGCGTTCACGTCCGATTAAAAGAAATGGGTTCACACGTGAGGGGGAAGTGTTGAGAATCACGTGTGTGGGGGGAAAGTCCCACATACCAACAAATTAAATGGGTATATAAGCTTGATGAGCAACTCCTCTTAACACCAACTGGTTTTAGGAAGGAACCCCATCAAGCTTAAACCGGGATCCCGCCTCATGTGTGGCGTGTGTGCGGACCTCGATGACGGATAAATTACCGGAGGCCCGACCCAAATTTATGCATTTCTAAGTCTCCACCACCCGTTTCTAATAGTGAGTTTGCTTTTGGTAGGGTTTGAATCTTTGGGCTTCTATTGTTGTAAGTGGATTGGGTCTCAACTATTGTTTACCTTTATGCCAAATAAAATAATAATTAGTACAATATATGTTATAAGTTGAAAATAGTATAAGCGCATTCGGTAAATTATGATAGCTGCCTAAATGTAATAAAAGTTTCAATTAATGTAATATTATTATTATTATTATTATTATTATTATTATTATTACTACTACTACTGTAATACTGTTGCATTGGACCCCTCTTGACCTAACAACGCTCATACATGTAGAAGTTAGACACATCAGTCCAGTTGTCAGCGTACAGTGTCCAAGATACGACAAAACTTTTCTTGATTATATTTTTAGCAATACCTCTGCTCTGATGCAAATAATTTAATTAAGAAATTCATGATTTCGATATTAGCAGGGCCATTATCCAATTTTAGTAGGTTAATTATTCATTTGTCTTTTCAACGGCTTTGTTTTGACGACGGAGTAATGTGAAATACAATTGTTTTTCCCACGTTCCCACAATTCACATAATGTCATTTTATTTTGGTCGTATATTATATATGCTTGTATCATCACTGATAAAAGATACGTAACATGCAAAGGTCATTTCATTTAAAGGATGAGAAAAGGTCAAACATTAATAACCAACTCAAATTAAATGCAACTATATAAATTCACCAAATTTTGCAAGCAAGTAGCCACTAGCCAAGGCGCTTTGCTAGAGAAAATATTGTACAAATATCAAATATTTGAGCTGGTTTATATATGACTATCTTATACTTTTACTGCTTATATGATAAATAACGTTCATCAGACGATCAACCACTCTATATTAATTCTGAATATGACAAAAGCAATCAGCATGTTGCATTGTAACTAAAACCTAATATATGGGCCATGAGATATTCATATATCTAATTTATATATTTATGGAAAGTAGAAAGATAAATAATGATCAACCTTATGAAGCTATGATACGTGCAAAAATTATACAAAATAAAGAAATGGAAAAATCATAACGGTAGCCATAGTAGCCATGAACAGAAAATTTATTTATTTTATTTTTACTTTACCTGCTCAGAAAACGTTAAACAGATAAAAAAAAAAATAAAATATCAGAATAACACAGAAATGCTACATTACAGTCGGTGCTCTCTCTCTCTCTCTCTCTCTCTCTCTCTCTATCTCTCAATGTTCAGTTCCGGCGAGACTTCGGTGACATTCTTACCGTTCTGTCCTAATACGGCCAATTCTAAGACCAGGTTTTGATACACTGTCATCGCCTCAAACCTCCTCAACTGCAATCGGAGGAAAAGGTCGAGGAGGCGAAACCTAAAGAGAAAGGTGAAGCTTTAGAACTGTGGTCTTATTTCGTACTGTTTTCCGATCTCGCAGGTTTTAGAAGTAAATTGACCTGCCTGTTAAGATTTTTTCTTTTTTCAGCTGTGATTGCAGCTTTTATCTGTAATGATTTGTGAGTAAAGTTCCTTACCTTTTGGCTTATGCTTCAAAGCAAAGCTTTACTAGTTACTTCAGCATCACTTGTTTTCTACAGAGTAAAAGTCCAAGATTTCACTTTGCTTTGGTATTAATTTGAGATTATATTAATTGGGTCATTGTAATTTATCTCGTTATCACGTTTGGTAAGTACCCTTAATCATCCTTTGCTGTTTTAATCTAGATTTTCATTTCGGGGGCTTGTCAGGGATTTTTGAGAAGTGTAGCATGTTGATGTGAGGTTTCATGGGAATATGCTGTAAATTGCTATCCAGTGTCTAATCAAAAGTCCTGTCTCTGTTATTCTTTCTGCTTATTTTGTCATATTGTTCTTGTCACTGAACTGATTGGCCTTTTTAAAAGAACTCTTCTCTTTTGCTTCTCAATTGAAATTCTTCCTGGAGCTGTGAGAAGTATGGTTTGAATCAGTCGAGCACATTCTTTGCTTTTCGTTTGTACCGAAATACTGTATTCCTTTTTCCCCTAAACAGGTGCAGAGATGAATGTCACCTATCCTAATGGGAAAGACCGTAATGCTGGGAAGAAATATCAAGGTTGCTTGGGGAAAATGGTGAACCTCTTTGAGTTGAACATAGGCTTGCCTGCAAATAAGCGTATCACGGATAAACCCCACCAAGATGGTGCTCACTCTTCCATGTTTACTTCTTACAGCATTGAAGCACATGTTATTACATCACTTGTAATATTATTGCTGATTGACGAGTTATCTGATGCATTGTTCTTGCTGTTTCTTTATCTGATTCGGGCGATTTTTTAAACTGTAATGATTTCTGCTTTCAGGCTTCACTTCCTCCAGGAGAATATCATCAGATCTATCAAGTACAACGACCTATGGTGATCGAGCCGAAGTGAAAGAGGTGCGATATGTCATATGTCCAACTGGGTTAATTATTAACATCTATATCCCAATTCCTAAATGGTTGGTAATGGATTTTATTTGCAGACTAAATCAGATCGAAAATCACACATAAAGCCAGTGAAGATGCTCATGGACCAAGAGATGTCTAAAGAATTGCGATATAAACAGAGTCCACCTAATCTAGTCGCCAAGCTAATGGGGCTCGATTCACTTCCTCCTCAAGAAAATGTTATTCGGGCCGCTCACCGAGCTCACACTCGAAGCCGATCGGTTATACCCTTGAGTGACTACGAGCAAGATAATGGGTTCCATGAGCGCGTCGATGATGATGAAAAGATGGCCCTTGTTCGTCAGAAATTCGCAGAAGCAAAACTTCTTTCTATGGATGAAAGGCACAGAAATTCAAAGAAGTTGCAAGACGCATTAGACGTTTTGAATTCTAACAAAGATCTTTTCCTCAAGTGTCTCCAAGAACCAAGTCCCCTGTTTCGTAACAACTATGACGATCCTCATCTGCCTACTGTTGAGAAGAGGAGGATCACCATTCTCAGACCTTCGAAGCTGGCCGAGGATGATCAAAATGGGAGGCAAAAGAACGACGATATTTCATTTCAACCTACAAGAATAGTGGTTCTGAAACCGAAATCTCAAATCAACGAAGACTACGCTGTCGACGCAGAAGATGAAGACGACGACGATGAGGGGCGTGAAGCGAGGGAGGTTGCAAAGGCGATCACCATACAAGTGCGTGAGAAGCTTGGGAGGTACCACGCTATGGATTCTTCACTGTTCTCCAAAGGGTATGCGGGCGATGACAGTTCGTTCAACAGATCAGAGTTTGAGTATTCTGAAGCCATGTCCCCTGTTTCGAGGCACTCTTGGGATTGTGTTAACAGAGCTGCTAGCCCTTATTCGCCCTCTGCTTTGAGCAGAGCATCTTATTCTTCGGAGTCCTCTGTTTCGAGGGAGGCCAAGAAACGTCTCTCCGAGAGATGGGCTCTGATGTCTACTACTACTACTAACGAAAATCCCCGAGAGATTAGGACTTTCCATAGGAGCTCAAGCACTTTAGGGGAAATGCTTTCTTTGTCTGAGGTGAAGAAGGCTGCTGCTGTTTCTGCTGAGGGAGAAATTGTTGGAGAAGAAGAAAAGGGTAAGGATTCGAATAATGTTTTGGTTAGTGGGCAGAGGGTAGTAGATGAAAGTGAAACGCCCCGCAATCTCACAAGGTCGAAATCTTTACCGGCGTCTTCTGCCACAAAGGAGGAGGCGAAAACGGCGAATTCAACTTCAAAGTCATCTTTGAGGGTAAAAGTTTCCAACTTGCTTTTCTCTCGGAATAGAAAAGCTGGCAAAGATAAATCTCACGGTTCTACGATTGAAGATGGAATTAAACCAATTTCTGGCGAAACAACGCCCGTTAATGCATCTCCTAGCTCGCTGGAGTGCCCTTCTGCAGTAGTTTCTCTTTCAGATCATATCGGCAAGAAGGACATTACATGCTCGGAGGTAATTTAGTTCTCCTTTTTGCACGCTAAAACTTTTGTTGCGATAATTTTCATGTTAAAATGCCCAATATTTTCACGTGGTCATCATCAGGATAAACCGAGCCCGCTATCTGTCTTAGACGCAGCACCATTTGAAGAAGATCTCCCTCGTTGTGAGCCCATCAATAAACTCGGTAAAAGAAATTCGAACGACCCTCTTTTTTTTAAAAAAAAATCTGGGATGCAATTTATTCTGCGGTTTGATAATATCTGTCCATCTTAATAATTGTATTTAGGTTCAAAGGCGATCGACAAGTCCCCGCCTATAGGATCCATCGCTCGAACGCTATCGTACGACGACGTAAGAGATCCATCGACATCTATTCAAGAATCAGAATCAGACAAGCAAGAATATGTTGCCTACGTCGAGACATTGCTATTCTCTGGCCTCAAAGGTCCCCTCGACCCTTCCCTAAGAGACAAGTACGTCGATCAAAGTGGCAAAGAGGGACTAACAGAAGCTAAGAGGAGACAGAAGAGATCGATGCAAAAGCTTATGTTCGATTACGTCAGCGCTGAGCTCATCGAGGACGACGACGATAGAGGCAGCAGCAACAACTTGTTGGAAAGAGTGAACGAGTGGTTTTGCAGAAGGAACGTTTCGCTGTCTGAGAATTTCGGGGATGATTACATTATGGTCGTCGAGGGAGTTGTGAGGGAAGAGGTTATTGGTAGAAAATGGATCGATGGGTTGAGAGAGGAGAGGGAAGTTCTCGGGGGAGAAATCGAAGGGAAGTTGATCGAAGAGCTCGTGCTAGAGATGATTTCGGGGTAGACAGAGGCTGTGTTCTGATTCTTTTGCTTGTAATAATCTGCTGAAGGTGTGTGTGTACTCTGTTTTTCTTTTCTTTTTTTTTTTTTTGTTAACTTGGGTCTTATGGATGACAACGACTAAATGAATTGTCTTTCTCACGATAATGGTCCATGCCGCTCATATATTCACGTGCATATGGTTTTGTTCGTATTTATTTATAATATGGTGTGTGTGTGGGCCCGTTTTGGTTGTCTGCTCCGCCATCCATGTGGTGGATTCTTCTTTTTTTACCTAAATTTTTGATGTATTTTTATCTCCAAGGCTGGTTAACATAGCCACCACTAGATGATATGATAATGTAAGTGTATCTTTGATACGTGGAGATAAAAATATGATATTCTAACATAACAGCAACATGTCAGTGTTGAATCATGTTTATTTCTTGAACCCTTGAAAGATCTTTCAGTCTCAAATCATGGGCTTTTTTTGTTTGGACAATCTAATTCCATCAGTAGATAGCAACCTACTGCAGTCCCGTTTAGAAACTTTCTTGTTTTATAGTTCGTTCAGTCCCCCTTCAACATTTTCTTTTTTTTTTTGAGTAAAAAATGTGAACCCTCACCTTTTGGACAAGTAAATCCGGCGGAGATTGACGCACTACCCTGCAAATTACGCCAACGAGGTAAGCCATAGCAGGACTATTCCACGAGCCACAGAAAGGCATTTGGTAGATATGAAAAATGGATATTGGATAATCTGCTATTTCCTCCAAAGATCTTGAGCACCATGCAAGCCAAAGCCTCATTTGTAATCTTTAAACAAATTTTTTTGAGAAACATGTAGTATAAATAAAACAAATTACAAGTCTCTTTCAAATGCAATGTTTGGTTGGGGGTATTAGGGGGATTAGGAGGTATAGAATTAAGTAATGCAATGTTTGGTTGGGGGGTTTATTTAAAGATGAGGTTTAATTAATACCCTCTTAATACCCCTTTTAGAGTGTGTTTGGTTGGGGGTATTAGGGAGGATTAGAGGGGTTAGGATTAAGTGAAGTAGTGTTTGGTATGAGGGTTTATTTAAAGGTAAGGTTTAGTTAATACCTCCTTAATACCCCTATTAAGGTATTAACTAAAGCTACCACTCACCCTACCATTAGCTAATACCAGGCATTTATTGCAAAATCACCATTTAGTTATTACATATTCAACTCAAAATATGGTTAAATTTGTAATTGAATTTAATTAAACTTAAAAAGATCTTATATTATCTACCAAATTCATCCGAGATCATTATTTAAATTCATCAACCAAACACCGTAAAAATTCATACCCTCCATTATTTAAACCCAACTAAAGCTAATACCATCTAAACCCATCCTCTCTACCAAACGGACCCTTAAAGTATTAATTAAAGGAGTCTCTACCCCTCCCTTTATTTAATCCCACCTTATTAACCATTTTTATTTTAAATTTTATTTTAGTTTTTTCTTTTAATAATAACGTCTCTCTCTCTCTCTCTCTCTCTCTCTCTCTCTCTCTCTCTCTCTCTCTCTCTCTCTCCCCCCTCTCTCTCCACTCTCTCCTCTCTCTCGCCTTCACTCTCTATATTATCTCTCTCCCCTCTCTCTCTCTCTCTCTCTCTCTCTCTCTCTCTCTCTCTCTCTCTCTCTCTCTCTCTCTCTCTCTATATCTCTTGCATTTATTTAAACCCATTACTATCCAAACCCATATACAAACATGTCAGACATCATTACATAATCCCATCAACCAAACACCCCAAAAAACTCATACCCTCCATTATATAAACCCAACTAAAACTAATATCATCTAAACTCATCCCTCCAACAAGGCAAATTATGACTGAATACCCAATCTATATTTGATTCATGTTTCACTTGTAAAAGCAAAACAAACCACTTCCTTTTTCTTTCAGAAAAAAAAAATATTAAGGTCGTGTTTGCATTTAGGAAATCGGTGGGGAGAAAAATAGAAAGAAAATGATTTTCATTAGTTTTCCTTACCTTTTCCTCACCATTTGGTGAGGAAATTGATTTTTCGTGGTTTTAGTTTCAAACTTAGTTTAATTTCTCTTTTCTTTTCCTCATCTATATCTCTAATCTACCAAACATAAAAACTAACTTTCTTTTCCATTTCCTTTCTTTCCTCACCAAATTCTTTAAATCGAACACACCCTAATTTGCAGTCCCATTTATTGTTCGTTCACATTAAATCTGGGAGTAAGACTACTTCTGCAGCTTCAATCCTTCTTTGCCCAAACTGTGATCGCCATAATCTTTGTCTGATCATCTGAAGCTTCATTTTGCTGAGTTTAAGCTCATAATCTTCAACAATCTCCACCTTGAGCTTATAACTCTCAATGCACGAAGTTCGACTTTACAGGTCAAACGAGCAAGACAAGCTCTCTAGAAAATTCATACCATGACCAGATTTCAAGCGTTGCTTCAACTTCAGAAAATCTGCACATCAATCTTAGTTTCTCTGTAACCCACAATCATGGCTCCACCTTGACTAACAATCCCTGTATTGGATTGTCACGCTACTCATCTAGCAGCTTCGATGTTGAGATTTTAAAAGTGGGTGTCGTCCCACATCGACTAATTCAAGCTCTTTGAGTCAGTATATATATGTGAGGCTTTCTCCTCCTACTACCAATTGGTTTTAGGAAGGACCCCTCAGTTTCTAATATGGTATCAGAGCAATTCTTCCGCTCACCGCCACCCGATTCATATGTCCACGTGTTAGGCCAGCCATGCCACACGTGAGGGGGCATGTTGAGATTTTAAAAGTGGGTGTCGTCCCACATCGACTAATTCAAGCTCTTTGAGTCAGTATATATATGTGAGGCTTTCTCCTTCTACTACCAATTGGTTTTAGGTAGGACTGATAAGTTAGGATTTTGCGCTATTTTTATACCCCATAAAAGCGTATTCCTGATCGTTTATCGTAATATAATTGATTATCTTAAGTTTACGTTTATATTTTATTGCGTAGATATTGGAGCAAAATGGACCGCAAGAAAGTGTTTTACATGGCCTTTAGTCAAATCTCTTCTCATTAAGAGCATTAGGCCCAAGTCATACTCCCAAGCCCAAGCAATTGTCCAAAATCAGCCCATAATATCACATAGAAAGGTGACGTGGAGCATCATACAAGGGAAAGATTATGGGCACGGATTTCGAGGCTAGACCAAGTCAAATATTGCAAGACTTAGTAGTGAGCTTCACGTGAGACATACAAGGAAGAAGAAATCGAAACCAATATATATCTCCAAGTAACAATTCGAATCCCGAAAAAAAAGATTGGACTTTGTTGCTTTGGAGTCGGTGGTTTCTACTTTATTTAACGAGGCTTTGGGGCAGCTATTGGGGGGGACCGAGAGCGAAAGGAGAACAGCGAATAAAAATAACAGCGACGACAGCGAAGCTACGAAAATAAAAGAGCTGCGATAAAAGAGTCGTCGACTTTTGCGAAGGCGTTTCTTCCGTAAAGGCGAAGTTTATATTATTTTTCTATTATGTCTACGTTGAATATTTTGTGTTTTTATTTTACTAATATGATAGCTTAGATTCTTTTGTGATTAAGGCCATGGTAGGCCGAATAATGACTACGTATTAATTATTTTCTTTTCCTATTTGATCTTGTGAATCGAGTCATGTATTTCATGTTTGCGCTTAATGCTTGTATATGCCTGATCAACATATGCATGTTTATTTGATTGGTTTATGAGACGGACAAAGTGATTAGACCGGTTAGAACAATAAACATTGAACATCACTACGTAAAACCGACCAGAGATGGAATTCGGTTTCGTATGTGTGGTTTCCGAATCCTTAAGCGCCGAAAGCGTTTAAGCTCGGGGAATTTCATAGAGATTTAATGCGTGCGTAGAAACTACAATCCTATAGACATATACGGGTTGGTTCTCTATCGCATAGGATTGCTATTGCGGGACAAACGAGTAGCCATTGTCTTAGGAAATTTTACCTTGACTGAGATTCATGACGGTTGGATATGATAGATTTTATGAAGACGTAGGAATTATCTGTGCTGAACATGTGCCTTGGTCACTCGTCGTTAATTGATCTTTATCTCATCTATTTTATTTGCGTCTATTTTATTATTTGCGCTTTTATCTCGTTTAATTAAATCATTAAAACCATAAAAATTACGTTAGTTTAAATTAGAATTAGGAATATTTCTTAGAATTAATCAAGCTATCTTCGTGGATCGATACTCGGACTTCGTCCGTTTTACTACTTGCGCGACCTAGTACACTTGCTAGTATTTGAGCGTGTCAAGTTTTTGGCGCCGTTGCCGGGGATAGCTATATTATTAATTTTAGGATTTATTCTGAGTTTTAGTTTAGCCTTTTTATTTCTCGTTTATTATTATTATTTTATTATTATCATTATTATTATTTTTTTACTATTTTTGCCAATTCGCTTACGCTGATTTTTCATCTTTTTGCAGATAATTCCTATTAGTGCATGACACGAAGCTCGAGGAACGTACCATTGCTATTTGATGCGGAGATCGAAGCGACGTGTCGGCGTAACAATCGAAATCGTAGACTGAGAATGGACAATCAAGAACACGAGGACGAACAGATGGTTCCTCCACGGCCCACTTTACTGAGTCGAGCGCTCCCAGGAATTTTCGATGACAGCGATCCGATCGCCATCCCGCCGGGACCAAATAATCATTTCGAGATTAAACCCGTTACTATACAGATGGTGACGGGTTCAGCACAGTTTCATGGGCTTCCAAACGAGGACGCAAATTCACATATTTTGAAATTTACTCAAATTTGCAGAACTATTAAGTATCCAGGCGTCTCTACAGAAGTGATAAAACTGACATTTTTTCCCTTTTCTTTGACAGGTAAGGCGTCTGAATGGTTCTCATCATTGCCGCATGCATCTATCACTAGTTGGGAGCAACTAGTGGAATGCTTTCTAGGCAAATATTACCCATTGTCAAGGACCAGCGAGATTAGAAGCCTACTAGTGAACTTCAAACAAGAAGGTGGCGAATCCCTGAGCGATGCATGGAGTAGATACAAGAGCCTTCTGCGACAATGCCCGAACCACAGCATACCCCTGAGCGTCCAGATGCAGTCATTTTTCTTAGGGCTGAGTACACCAAATAAAAGGATCGTCGACGGCGGATGCACACGAAACTTTATGGAGTTAGGCGACGAGGAAGCACTCCAGGCCATCGAGCGAATTGCAGCGTACCCAGCAAGATACACTGAGCATGACCTGGACCGACGGACGGCTGGAGTACATGAGATAAGTAGCTCGTTGGAGGCGCAGCTCGAAGCCATACATAAAAGGTTAGACCAGATACACTCCATGGACCCTGAGGCGGTGAACTACATCCACAATAGGCAAAAGAATGCGTACTCCAACACATACGACCCAAGCTGGCGAGGCCATCCGAATTTGTCGTACGGAAACTCGCACTACTTAAAGCCTCCAGAAGCTCAAAATCAACAGAGTGGGCCACCAACAAAACAAAAAGCCGATTGGGAGATAGCATTTGAGAAATTGGCGGGCTATCAAGGCGATCAGAGTTGTAAGATAGACGAACGATTCAACAAGATAGAGGACACAATACAAAGTTTGGCGACTACAATAGGGCATCTAACAAATTCAATGTCCGAGCGCAAGCCAGGCACACTCCCAAGCGACACTGAAAAGAACCCTCGAGAGCACGTTAAGGCCATTCAGCTGAGAAATGGGAAGAAACTTGAAACAACCAAGGAGACCAAGGTTGAAGAAGAAGCAAAGGAGACCGAAAACGACGATGAAAGCAAGGTCACGACCAAAGACGCAACTCATCACGACCATAGGAAGGACCAGCGGGATGAAGAAGTGGAGACCGAGCTAGATTCTCTCGCAGTGGAAAAGAAGGTCGACCCACTCCCACCAGTCAAGATTCGACCTCCATATCCCGCGGCATTACGAAGAGGAAAACCGGATAAGAACTTCGAGCGCTTTATTAATATTTTTAGGAAGTTAGAATTAACATCCCTTTTTGTGAAGCTCTTTTACAGATTCCAAAGTATGCCAAATTTTTCAAGGAGTTGCTATCAAACCGGAACAAGCTAGAGCAATATGGCACGATAGCCCTTAACGAAGAATGCTCTGCGGTGCTAGAAAGGAAGCTACCACCAAAGCTCAAAGATAGGGGGAGTTTTTCTATTCCTTGCTCTATTGGCTCATTATCATTTACTAATGTTCTTTGTGATTTAGGAGCGAGTATTAACTTGTTACCTTTTTCACTTGTGAAAAAGCTAGGGATTGGTGAGCCAAAGCCTACATCTACGATCCTCCAACTAGCGGATAGATCGATCACATACCCACGAGGAGTATTGGAGGACGTATTAGTAAAGGTTGGAGAGCACTACTTCCCAGCCGATTTCGTGGTGCTAGACATGGAAGAAGACACCGACATGCCTCTAATTTTAGGAAGACCGTTTCTGAATACGGCAAGAGCCCTTATTGATGTTGGTAATGGTAAGCTCATCCTACAGGTTGGGGATGAGAAAGTTATATTTGATGTTTATAAAGCAATGAAACACCCTCCAGATGATGATTCTTGTTCCTTTATTGATAGTATTGACACATGTGCTCTAGAGTATTTTAAAACTTTCAGGAATAAGGAAAACTTGGAAGCATGCCTAGTCGGAGACGAGTCCGAGGAGATGACCGATACCGTAGCAAGCTTAGAAGCGAACCCACCTTATCGGAGGTTGGCCAAGCCAAACTAGAGCGGCTCGATCGATCATTAGCCACACAACCTCGACCGTCAATAGAGGACCCTCCGATTCTAGAACTTAAAACTTTACCTAGTCATCTTAAATATGTTTACCTTGGTGCCCTTGATACTTTACCAGTGATTATTTCTCCACTTTGACAGATCTAATGGAAGAAAAACTAGTGAGGGTGCTAAGAGAACACAAAACGAGCATTCGCTTGGAAGGTTGCTGACATCAAGGAGGTAAGCCCGACCATTTGCATGCACAAGATTCTGATGGAAGATTCTTACAAGCCGGTCGCACAACCACAGAGACGTCTAAACCCAGCGATGCAAGAAGTAGTGAAAAAGGAGGTAATTAAGCTTTTGGACGCAGGTATTATCTACCCTATCTCTGATAGCGCGTGGGTTAGTCCGACCCAGGTTGTTCCTAAAAAGGGAGGTATGACCGTTATAAAGAATGCCTCTAATGAGTTGTCCCACGAGAACAGTTACGGGGTGGCGTGTATGCATAGATTATAGAAAATTGAATGATGCCACCCGTAAGGATCATTTCCCCTCCCCTTTATTGATCAAATGTTAGAAAGACTAGCTGGACATGAGTTTTACTGCTTTCTAGATGGTTACTCAGGTTATAATCAGATTTCTATAGCGCATGAGGATCAGGAAAAGACTACTTTTACTTGTCCTTATGGTACTTTTGCATATAGACGCATGCCATTTGGATTATGCAACGCACCAGCTACTTTTCAGAGATGCATGCTCGCTATTTTTCATGACATAGTTGGAAAATTTATGGAAATATTTATGGATGATTTTTCCGTATTTGGGTCTACATTCGATACATGCCTTGATAATTTAGCATCTGTTCTATCACGATGTGAAGAGACTAACATTGTCTTAAATTGGGAGAAGTGTCATTTTATGGTACATGAAGGTATAGTTCTCGGGCACAAGGTATCGCATAAAGGAATTGAGGTGGATCGAGCCAAGGTGGACGCAATCGAGCAGTTGCCACCACCCACGTCAGTGAAGGGAGTTCGAAGCTTCTTAGGACACGCAGGATTCTACCGACGCTTCATAAAGGATTTTTCAAGAATAGCTAAGCCATTATCGAATTTACTTGTTAAAGATGCTATTTTTAACTTCACTGATGATTGTTTGCAGGCTTTTCGAACTTTAAAGGAGAAACTCACCACCGCCCCAGTGATAGTTGCACCTGACTGGACACTCCCATTTATACTGATGTGCGATGCTAGCGATGGTGCGGGAGGTGCGGTTCTAGGACAACGCAAGGATAAGGTATTTCAGGTCATTTACTACGCTAGTAAAACTCTCGACGATGCCCAGAGGAATTATGCTACTACTGAGAAAGAGTTACTAGCCGTGGTATTTGCAGTAGATAAATTTCATTCTTACCTAGTGTTGAATAAGGTAATTATCTACACTGATCATGCTGCACTTAGATACTTATTTGCTAAGAAAGATGCTAACCCTAGGTTGATTCGCTGGATTTTACTACTTCAAGAGTATGACTTAGAGATTCGTGATAAGAAAGGTGTTGAGAATGTGATAGCTGATCATTTATCTAGGTTAGATAATTCACATGAGCAGGATAAAGAGCTACCTATTGACGAATGTTTTCCTGATGAACAATTATATGCTTTAATCGATACATCATTACCTTGGTACGCGGATTTTGCGAATTATGCTGCTACAGGTGAGATTCCCTCAGGCTTGAGTTTTCATCAGAAGAAGAAATTTCTCTCTGATGCGAAACACTACCTGTGGGACGATCCATTCCTATACAAGATCTGTTCAGATCAGGTAATCCGGCGATGTATACCCGCCGAAGAGGTGAGCTCGGTTTTATCTCATTGTCATGCGGGGTTGACGGGTGGACACCATGGACCCACTAGGACTGCATTTAAAGTATTACAATCGGGTTTGTTTTGGCCTACTTTGTTTAAGGATGCGCATGCTTATGTTACCTCATGTGATCGTTGTCAGCGTACGGGTGCTATGTCTCGAAAACATGAAATGCCTTTGAATATCATGTTAGAAATAGAGCTCTTTGATGTGTGGGGCATTGATTTTATGGGACCTTTTCCTAGCTCATGCTCAAATAAGTATATCTTGGTAGCAGTAGACTATGTGTCTAAATGGGTAGAGGCAGAGGCATGTAGGACCAATGATGCACGAGTAGTCATTCGATTTCTTAAGAAGCATATTTTTACTCGTTTTGGTACACCTAGGGCAATAATTAGTGATGGCGGTACTCACTTCGGTAATAAGTTATTTGCTAATTTGTTGTCTAAGTATGGTGTGAAGCATAAAGTGTCTACCCCATACCATCCTCAGACTAGTGGACAGGTAGAAGTTTCGAATAGGGAGCTGAAGCAGATCTTGGAAAAGACGGTGAACGCCTCAAGAAAAGATTGGTCCTTGAAGTTAGACGACGCGCTATGGGCGTACCGCACCGCATATAAAACTCCGATAGGGACTTCGCCGTTTCGTCTTGTTTTTGGAAAAGCATGCCATTTACCTGTAGAATTAGAACACCGTGCATATTGGGCTATTAAAAAGCTAAATTTTGATCTGTCTGAAGCAGGTAAAAATAGGTTGCTCCAGCTGAACGAGATGGACGAGTTTCGTCAACAATCGTACGAGAATGCCAAGTTATATAAGGAGCGAACAAAGAAGTGGCATGACAAGAAGATCATAAAAAGGGAGTTCAAAGTCGGCGATCGCGTCTTGCTATTCAACTCGAGGCTACGTCTCTTTCCAGGGAAGTTAAAGAGTAAGTGGGTTGGCCCCTATATAGTGCAGAAAGTGTTTCCATCTGGGGCCGTACAAATCCTTATCAATGGGAAGGACGAGCACACGGTTAATGGGCAGCGCTTGAAACTCTACGACGATGGGGAAATGGGCAAAGCGAACTTGGTATTCCTTGAAGAACCTAGTGCTACTAATATTCCTGCTTTACGTTGTTCTGTGCCTTTCAGGGACACCTCGTCTGGAGAGAATACCAGCGAGCTGAAGGACCTCCAGAACACCAAAGCAAGCCTAGACACCAAGCCACCCTGATCGTCTCGAGAGTCGAGCTAACGACTTTAAAAACAGCGCTTCTTGGGAGGCAACCCAAGTGTTATCGACGCATATATATTATATTATTTTTAGTCCTATTACTCTAAGTACTATTTATTTTTCGTCCCATAAAACTCGCTTTCACGGTGCGCCTAGTCATGTTTGTTTTGCAGGCTCATAACTAGTTTGGGGGTTGCCCGTTCGCGATGGTTGCTTGCTTACTGCGAATCAACAAAGTCTTCTACATCGATCGACTTAAAACTTCAAGGCAGTGTCACTTCTACTCTTTCCTTGCTTTTAGTTTATACATTGAGGACAATGTGATATTTAGTTTGGAGTGGGATGTGACACATGCTAGATTTAATATGCTTACATATTTAGGTATCGATGCACTTCGGTCTTTCAGTGGGTATAACTGATGAAGGTTGCGATTTGAATGTCATCTGTGGAATCTCCTGTCAATGATGAAAACTTTTAAAATTTTACTGTGTCTGGATATGATTCGATGAATTGAGTGAGCTAGTCTTACATGTTGCATTGTAGTGATATTAGCATGATTATTTGGCTATATTGACTGCTTTAGGAGAGTATTGCGTATCATGAAGCACAAACCCAGCTATATATGTGAGTTTTTGAGCCTTCAGAGATTAATTCAGAGCAACTCATTATGCTCGGTGTTTGTTCTTGTGTGACACGCATGGACTGAATATTTTCGAACTTGCTCTGTTATGCATGTCAATGGTTACTAAGTGGATTTTTATGTGCGAAAATGAGAAGGGCACTAGGATTGAGTCACTGGCCTAAATATTTCCCTACCTTACGTATTTACCACTTAGTGAGCCCCTTTGAGCCTTGTTTGACTTATTTGTTGACTTGGAGCCCATATACTTAGCCTAATTGCCTCAAATTTAGCCTATACGACCCCTCATCAACGTGTTAATTTATCGATATCGTGAATAGTGACTTGTTGGTTGAGAATGAGCAAATCGCCGATGCATGATAGTTATGAGTTCGTTCTACGATATAGATCTCTCGTCGAAATATTGCAGCGGACTAGAAACCTCTCCCTTGGATAAGATGAAAAAAAAAATTGGAGGGCTTGGTTCAAAAAAAAAAAAGTTGAAAAGAAAAAAAAAAGAAGAAGAAAAAAGCAGGCGAGAAGAGCTAGAAAAGGAAAAAGGACGAGTCGAGTGAAAAATAGGCGCGGCGTTAGAAGAGCGAAATAAGTGGTTAGAAGAGCGATTCGATGATTGACACGTTTGATATTTTTAGCTCACTTTGCCATATGACGCACCTTTCAAAACCCGAGCCCCATTACAACCTTTGATGAAAGACCATTTGATTCGTGCATGACTTCTACTATGTGACTGATGTGATATATTTGCAAGCATAGAGTAATATCTTTTCATGTCGTGCATTGAGCGTCTTTATACAGTACCCTTTGAAAAAAAAAAAAGAGAAAAACTTCGAGCGACTTGAGCGATCCATGTGAGAGTTGTGAATTGATGCGTGGTATAATTCTAGAAATGTCTTTCATGCTATGATAAGATTGCGACTTATTGCCTCATGCCTCGTGTTTTGACTAGATCGTTTATTAGTCGATGATTATCTTGACTTTATATGCTTTTACGTTTTCTGAGATGAAGCAGAAGAATTTCATTGACTGATGTTCTATAATCCTAACTTGATTTGGTTTTATTCCGCTTTTACGATCGAGGACGATCCAAGCTAGTTTGGGGGTTGTTGATATGTTAGGATTTTGCGCTATTTTTATACCCCATAAAAGCGTATTCCTGATCATTGTTTATCGTAATATAATTGATTATCTTAAGTTTACGTTTATATTTTATTGCGTAGATATTGGAGCAAAATGGACCGCAAGAAAGTGTTTTACATGGCCTTTAGTCAAATCTCTTCTCATTAAGAGCATTAGGCCCAAGTCATACTCCCAAGCCCAAGCAATTGTCCAAAATCAGCCCATAATATCACATAGAAAGGTGACGTGGAGCATCATACAAGGGAAAGATTATGGGCACGGATTTCGAGGCTAGACCAAGTCAAATATTGCAAGACTTAGTAGTGAGCTTCACGTGAGACATACAAGGAAGAAGAAATCGAAACCAATTTATATCTCCAAGTAACAATTCGAATCCCGAAAAAAAAGATTGGACTTTGTTGCTTTGGAGTCGGTGGTTTCTACTTTATTTAACGAGGCTTTGGGGCAGCTATTGGGGGGGACCGAGAGCGAAAGGAGAACAGCGAATAAAAATAACAGCGACGACAGCGAAGCTACGAAAATAAAAGAGCTGCGATAAAAGAGTCGTCGACTTTTGGGAAGGCGTTTCTTCCGTAAAGGCGAAGTTTATATTATTTTTCTATTATGTCTACGTTGAATATTTTGTGTTTTTATTTTACTAATATGATAGCTTAGATTCTTTTGTGATTAAGGCCATGGTAGGCCGAATAATGACTACGTATTAATTATTTTCTTTTCCTATTTGATCTTGTGAATCGAGTCATGTGTTCCATGTTTGCGCTTAATGCTTGTATATGCCTGATCAACATATGCATGTTTATTTGATTGGTTTATGAGACGGACAAAGTGATTAGACCGGTTAGAACAATAAACATTGAACATCACTACGTAAAACCGACCAGAGATGGAATTCGGTTTCGTATGTGTGGTTTCCGAATCCTTAAGCGCCGAAAGCGTTTAAGCTCGGGGAATTTCATAGAGATTTAATGCGTGCGTAGAAACTACAATCCTATAGACATATACGGGTTGGTTCTCTATCGCATAGGATTGCTATTGCGGGACAAACGAGTAGCGATTGTCTTAGGAAATTTTACCTTGACTGAGATTCATGACGGTTGGATATGATAGATTTTATGAAGACGTAGGAATTATCTGTGCTGAACATGTGCCTTGGTCACTCGTCGTTAATTGATCTTTATCTCATCTATTTTATTTGCGTCTATTTTATTATTTGCGCTTTTATCTCGTTTAATTAAATCATTAAAACCATAAAAATTCCGTTAGTTTAAATTAGAACTAGGAATATTTCTTAGAATTAATCAAGCTATCTTCGTGGATCGATACTCGGACTTCGTCCGTTTTACTACTTGCGCGACCTAGTACACTTGCTAGTATTTGAGCGTGTCAAGGACCCCTCAGTTTCTAATATTCGAACCTTGAACGAAGCCTTATCAACTCCAAATGAAATTGAAAGTTGCCATTTGGAGTTGACTTCGTCGAGCTTCTCCTTCCTAGCTTCATGAGCTTCCTTGCAGGCCCATGTACAGCTCCTTCCGCCAACCTTCTCGGCCTCTTTAACAGGTGAGGCCTCAGCTCCTTCTATTGAAGCGTCATCACCCAAGTCTTCACCTGAGTTTTCTGTCAACCTTTTACCACAGGTTTCTTCCCCTTTCTCCAAACTTTCAGCCTCCTTCCCAAACTCTCAGCCTCCATTGATGCACCCCTCGAACAAGGCTTGAAATTACTCCATCTCCTTGGTGAAATATGCTCCACCTCAGGATCGAGTAACTTACTTTCTCACACTAAATAAGCAACAATTTCAGCATCTTTAGGAAATTCCGAAAGTTCAGCTCCAAGTAGCTGTCTCGGCTCGACAGTCTCCACCTCAAGACGATGTTCTTGTGGCTTCTCTTGCACCACATTCAAGCCACAACATTCTCTACTTTTCATAGGTTCCTTTTCTCCACCATACAGCCATCGCGTAGGTAAATACCATGCCTCCTAAAGCCTGACAAAACCAGCCTTTTCTGCTCCGGACTCTGATTTTTTCAGCTTGGACTAATGTGTTTGATCCTAATTTATTCAAAGTGCCCATGGAGATAAGGTTCCTCCTAACTAAGGCACCTAACATCTCTTAGGATCCCCCATTACCTAAATTGAGCTGCAAATAAACTGATCCAACGCCACAAATTTACAGCTCTTTCCATCTCCAAGCTTCACACTTTCTTGATTCGTTTCTTGAAAATCTTGAAGCCATTCTTTTACAAGAAACTGCTACTTTTCATGATATTGGTAATGCCACCCACGGCCGTGGGACTATCTGGTTTTCTTGATAAAGTGTTCTTGATTGTCACCATGGCCTTAGGCATCAAATCCCACGGCCGTGAGTCTTGAACGAACTCAAAATGGACCTCTCTACCTTCCTCCCATGGCCTCCTTTCGGACTCCTCCACGGCATTGTGCATGCATCTCCACCGCCGTGGGGTAGTCGGGCTATTCTTGAGCAGCTTGGTGGCCGAGCTCCCACGGCCACGTGCCGCCACCTCCATAGCCGTGGATGTGGTCTTCTTTGCTGCCAAGCATGTCCCACGGTCGTTGGGCCTAATGCTTCAGGCCGTTCATGTTCTTGGCCCCATAAGGTGCCCAGCTTTGCCCCGATCCGTCCCAACTCGCTCTGATCGATCCGCACGAATTATAGAGTTTTGGATCACTAAATCCCAACATCATATTGAATAAGTGAGCAACCAATTGTGTTATATTGTTTAATGGATTGAAGGATTGCTGACACAAGTCTCAAGTTTACACACATCACACACCCACACACACACACACACATATATATATATATATATATATATATATATATATATATAAAAGACCCTTTGGCATACGTTAGCTACATCATATATGTGACGGGATTCGGATTAAGAAGCAAGTTTAATGTGGCTGGTTTATTGTATTGTAGACTTGAATTTCAGCTTTTCAATCACTTCTAATTGGGGTAGCTATCATTATTATCATCAAACCGCTTTAGCTGTGAAATTTAGCATGCGTCATGCAAACAATTGGCTTGTTCTTTTTCCAATTTTTAACCTCAAAAACTTTTTACCTTTATAAAGAGGTTGGTGTTGTGAGGGAAGAAGACTTGGTGCTTTAAAATTCTTTCAAGTGAGGAAATGGTTAGCGAAGTATGAGAATTGCGGGCCGAGTATTTCAAATAAGTCTATCTAGTGACTTGAGTTAGAATTACTTTTTAGTTGTTGGTCCATTGTTGAGTTATTGGATTGAAATATTAAATCGGACTGAAATGTTTATATAAAATTTGTTTTAACTGGATTACTATTTATCGCCCCCTTTTTACTTGTTACCGCCCCCTAAAAGCCCCCAAAAAGACGATTTTGCCCTTATGATATTTAAATTAATTAAAAATAATAATGATGTATATTAATTCCGGTGTGAAATACTGAAAACTATATACATAAATAAATTCGAACGATCTTCGGGAATAGATCGAAACGATGTAACGAAAAAAATTCGATTAAACTAGATACATAAACAAATTCGAACGATCTTCGGCAATGGACCAAAACGACGTAACGACAAAATTTTTTATTGGGGGAAAAAACAATTCGATTTAGCAGTGCAAAGGCCGAGGTCCAACGAAAATTTGGGCCCTGCAGTGGCGCGGTCCAATGAAATTTTGGGCCCTGCAGTGGCGCGACCGAACGAAATTTTCGGCCCTTACACTGCAGGGCCCAAAATATCGATCGGTCCTGCAGTGTAAGGGGGCGGTAACAAGTAAAAAGGGAGCGATGAATAGTAATTCCCCTTGTTTAATTGACTAGTCAAAAGTGTATCATTTTAGGTTTATTGGGAAAAAACCAAATCAAATCTGTGAAAAAAAAATAAAATATCACCAGAATATGTGACAACCGTCACCCATAAACGTAATATCCGTGGAGTATAGGGGGTGTTTGTTTCAGGTGATCCAACATTACGGTGATACGTACATCACGGTGATGTGGGTATCACCGGAATGTTATCAAGGTGATATGTCATCCTATGTTTGTTTTAAGGTGATATTTCATTTTGCAGATCAACGTGATATTGAAGTATTCTGTTTGTTTAATCACTGTGATGTGTAGGGTGACGTTGTATAATGTCATATTTGACCCTTTACATATGACTTAAATAATGTGTTAAATCTTTTTAAGGTGATATTTTATTTGATAATCATTAATATATTAAAATATACATTTAATTTATAAGCATTATTATATTTATACTTTTTTTAAATATAAGTTTTAATATTTTTAAATAACTGAAATATTTTTAAGGTTTTATGTTAATCATGTAATTATATTTATAATGACATATAGAGTAATAATGCTAAACTATGAGGAGTCTCGTCAATTAGAAAGTTATATAGATCACATCATCACCGTGATGTTGGATCACCTTGGTTTTTTGGGGTGATCTGAAATATGAAATATCACCCTATTTCATCACCTAAGTGATCCATCATTCCGGTGATGACTCATCACCTAGACTAAAAAACACAGTGATAAGTTGTAAACGAGATATCACGGTGATGTTTTGGAAGATCACCCCAAAACAAACATCCACTTAGAGTATGTTTTTTGGGGATCTGAAATCTACGAGAAACCATCGCTTATACTTTGTGACAATCGTTGCTATATCCTACTTTTTATACTTTAAAATTCCTTACCCAAGTGAGTTATCAACCCAACTCCATTTGATGGTCGACTATGATAGCGAAATTGTAATGGCGTGTCAACCATCTAGTGAAGTTGTGTTCCAAACCACTTATAGGAAAGAAATGGTCATCTTGTACTGTTTTTTTTTTTTTTTAAATTCGAGCGTGAAATGAACTTGAATTTCATTTTAATATAAAATACACGAGTAAAACATACATTTCAACCAATGAAGCTTGGTCTAATGGTCAGTTGAGGCACTCAAAAGTCTTTCGAGGGGTAGATCACATGTTCGGTTCTCCGAGACTGCCAAATACTTTGAATTGAGCCTGTCACACATTGAACCTATCTCAGTAGGTAACATGTTGGCATGGTTTACGGGCAGGCTATTGCCTCGGCCCTTGAGTTTACTTGGTCCTAAGGGAAGGGTCACTTGAAAAAAGCAGTCATTTAAAAAAAAAAATTCCCAAGGTTTCCTAAAGTCATTTCATAAAAAGCCAGGGTAATTTACTATACGTAAAGATCAAACGAATACTTACTATTAAAAAAAAAAGGTTTGATGAGTACATATATATAATATATATATATATATATATATAAGATATATGATCGATCCAAAAAAATATTATTGATCGACCCAAATCCTTTTCGCTATGTATTTTCTCTGACAAATGGACTGACGTGCACGTCCTTATTTCCGTGAATCTTTGGTGAAGTTTGAATATCATTCACCAACCATTAAATGGCCGCAAAGCTTGGTGCATTATTTCATATTCATTTATTCGCAAGTATATTTCAGAAATGATACGAAGATGTCGGGAGAATGGTGAGTGACTTAAATGGCCATTAATTTATTATAAAGTATATAGATCTGAATATTTAATTAACTTGAAACCATCATAAGAGAAGCAGCAATATATTCAGGATTTGTCGCGTAGAAGTATGATGTTTCTCAAATTTTTTTTTTTTACAAAAATAAGATTCGATAAGATCTAAAAGAAAATTTAAAATAAAACCTCCCATAACTGTAACGGAGTCTTCTCTTGAGTTCCATTCCATGCTATCACGTGAAAATGGGGTAATTTAGCAGTATGTCAGAATAAATGTGGGGCATATGTAATTAAAATTAGTGTACACCTACAACCTGCTGTAGGTAGTAAACCTAAACCAAACCAAAAAGCAAAGAGGTCTCATCGCATTGATTGGCATTTTTTATTTAATTTCTATTTCATTGCATTGATGATATCTGAACAACATTTTCATAAAAATTGCAGGTCGCAGCTGGCAAGGCAGGGGCCCGAAAATGGAAAAGAAAAAACAACCTATGAAGAAGAAGAAGAAGAAGAAGAAGAAGAAGAAGAAGGGGAGTGAGTGAGCTTTGAGAGAAAAAAGCACCTCTGGGCTCTGAGAATAACGTAGTTTTTTGATGAATTAAATATTGGTCCCTGATTGTAAGAAATTAAACATTTGGCCGAAATATGATAGACGATTACATTCCTTCATCAAAACAAAACTAATAACTATATTATTCTACTTTTAGTATATCGCTTATTAAAACCATCAAGAAAGAATAAATTTTATTTTATTGCACCATACATATATTGTGCTAAATATACTAGTTTACAAATTACAATATTGATATACAGATGTACATATCCGAAGTTGTTGAGTCAAGACGAGATTTCAAGCCCCCAAAATAAATAAAAAATAAAAAAGAAAGAAAAAAACCCTCAGATTCTGCCCGGTTCCACATATTAATTGATGCTCTAAATAAAGGTGCTAACTGCTAACTATTTAGAATGGATCTGATCTTCTATCTAAATACAATTTGATAGTGAAAAAAAAATAGATCCAACAGTCGGCGTGGTGATCCAGGGAAACCCTTATAAAGTCACCTCACTCCCACTTAAAAGCAACTCACCTCAAACACCATACACAAAAATAACAAGAGAAGAGATGCGTTGAAAAGCTCATCATTTCCTTCTCTCAAAATCCAAATATATTACAAAAGAAGAGAAGTTCCCTCGCATCTCTTACACCGCCCCACATACATCATCATCATGTCTTCTCCTCCTAAAATCTTTGTCCCTATACCTAGATCTTCATTAGCATTTTCCATAATTTATGCATCAATAATGCTAGCACCATTAACGGTCAATGGTCAACGAGCATTCTTCGTTTTCGGCGACTCATTGGTCGACAATGGAAACAACAATTACTTAGCCACCACGGCAAGAGCCGACTCACCGCCCTACGGCATCGACTATCCCACTCATCGACCAACTGGCCGATTCTCTAACGGATTTAACATCCCCGATCTCATTAGTACGATTACACACACACACACATATATATATATATATTATATCTTCATTATAGAGAAATCTTATGGTGCTCACCTTATGTGATTACCACTTTATGTTGCACTGATTTGATCACATATCGACATGCCAAATCAACACGGGAGGTGTCAATCGATGCAAGGTAAATTGGTGCCAATCAGTGCCACACATCACCTCTCGTGTCGATGTGGCATGTCGATTTTGCACTGATTAGTGCCACATATATATATGGTTTAACTTTTATTAAAATTTTCATTATTGATTGCATTTTAGGCCAGGCGTTGGGCGCAGAATCAACACTGCCCTACTTAAGTCCTCAGCTGAGTGGAGAAAAATTGCTAATTGGAGCTAACTTTGCTTCGGCAGGAATTGGGATACTTAATGACACTGGGGTTCAATTTGTACGTACAAACTTTGATAATTTTTTTTTTTCCTTTTCAACCAAACATGTATAATATAATTGGTTTATTTGAATTTATTTTAATTGGGATTTGGGGGACAGGCGAACATAATAAGAATCAGACAGCAACTAGCGTTGTTCGAGCAGTACCAAGGTCGATTGAGTGCGCTGATCGGACAAGAAGAGGCTCAACGTAGGGTCAACGGTGCTTTGGTCTTAATCACACTAGGTGGCAATGACTTTGTCAATAATTACTTCTTGGCCCCAGTTACTCTCAGAAGAATCCAATACAACCTTCAAGACTATTCCAGGCTTCTCATTACCGAATACGAAAAGATTCTACAGGTACCTTAATTTTCGTCGCTTTTCATAGCCAAGATAATTCATTCTTTAGACCTTGTTTGGTTTGGTGTCTTAAACGTTGGTTTATCACACATTCATGTGCTTGATACTTGGGTTTATTTATATAAACACGACTTTTATATATAACAACACTAAACCCACGAGTTTAGAAAAACACACATCTTAGGTGGGTTATTATAACGCACTAACAAAACACACAATTTATTTACCAACAAATAACAAGCACTTTAATCCCTTGTTTGGTTAATGGGTTTAAAAGTTTACAACGTTGAACTTCATAGCATGTGACGTGTTTGCTTCATATAAGACATAGATTTATTTAAATTAACTCCAAACCCATAAACAAATGGATTATTATAAACCCGCCTACCAGCCAAGACACACATGCATTTATATCCAGTAGTTGGTTTTTTTTTATTAAATCTTACTTAATCCAAACCCTCTTTAATATAAAGCGATGTACCAAACATGTCAGGGTTGATTAACTTGCATTGAATTATTGATTACTCTGTTTGGTCAGCGGCTATACGAGTTAGGAGCCCGAAGGGTTCTAGTGACTGGGACGGGCCCGCTGGGGTGCGTCCCGTCCCAGCTAGCCACGAGGAGCACCAACGGTCAATGCGCCGTCGAGCCGCTACAAGCCGCGGCCATCTACAACCCTTTGCTTCTCAAGATGCTCCAAGCCTTGAATCAAGAACTTGGCTCTAACGTTTTCATAGCCGTTAACACAATGGAGATGCAAAACAACTTCATCACCAACCCAAGAGGATTCGGTATATATAATACACGTCCATACATCCTTATATTTATTTGCCTCCAATTTGAATAGAATTTAAGAAAATTGTTTGCATATATGTGATGTATGTATGCTTTCGGATATAGGTTTTATTACATCGAAGGTGGCGTGTTGCGGGCAAGGACCGTACAATGGGGTGGGAATATGCAACGTTGCTTCGAATTTGTGTCCAAATAGGGATTTATATGCATTTTGGGATCCATTTCATCCCTCGGAGAGAGCCAATAGGATTATTGTTGAGACGATATTCACTGGTTCGGACAAGTACATGTCGCCTATGAACCTTAGTACCATAATGGAGTTGGATTCGAGGATCTAAGGTATATCATTTTAATTGAGTTGTTCATGCTATGAGTAAATGGACTATAATAGATATGTGCTTGGTTTCAATGCATTACTCACTGTCTCGTGATCTACTTAATTTAGTATTTGTATGCATAAAATTAAAGCGATGTGTGTTAGCTAATACAAAGGAAAGCAATCTCTGCCTTCAAGTTTCAATTTTATGGGACCAGTTTAGTAGAACAGTGTCTTTCAACCTAAATTTAGCTTATGGGGCCAACTGAGACAGATAATATCCAAGTAAAAAATGATCCATGTGATCGGTCAGACTTGTATATTTATACACCAATCAAATTACAATATATAATAAAATATTAAATTAATAAGTTGTAAATTTTAAAAATTTATGGGGTTTCTTTATGAACATGGAGAGAGGATGATTTGATGAATAGTAACGTGATAGATATATGGATGAGTGATGATTGTGTTTATAAAAAAAATAATGGTAATATTTCTTTTACTTTAATAAAACGGAATTTTTGTTTTATGTATTAATTGTAGTTAACTACAAGATAAGTTAATAATAGTATTTCAGGTAATTATATATTATAAATCATGTTCAGTAGAATATGAAATCCTAACCATAATAAACTGAGGATATTCTGTATATGTTAGATTATAGAGCAAATGTTTGGAGTTTACTCATATTATTATTACACATGATGTAAGAAAAATTAAAATGCCTGAATGTAAAAAAGAAAAAATGACATATTTATTGAGCCTGTTGTTGTGTTGATGATGCCCAAATAAAAACTGAAGCCCAAAGTAGTAATAGCACTATTTGGGCCACATTTCTCTTGCAGCACAACACAGGAAAACATCCTTGATTTTATTTTATTTTTTGAATTGAGAAAGCAAAAGTAGCCAAATTAATGCATGCTCGATGCATTCACTCTTTCCAACAAGTTGTTGCTGCTTCCAATAATAATAACTAGTATTTCTTGCACCGTGCAATAAAAAAGTTAATTATTATTAAATAATTTTAATATGTAATATACTAAAAATATAATTTGTTAGTTATTATGAGGTTATGGAAGGTAGTGGTTTAGTAAATTTTTTTATTTTTTCTAATTCATGTAAAGAAATCTTATTGATAAATTGAAACAGATTAGTTATCCACTCAACCTTAATATGATAGATTAGATTATTATAATAATAGTAATAATTTAATAATTGGTGTGTGATGAATATGTCATGAAAAGTCATGGCACCGCATGCTTCTTCTTTTCAACTTCAATCTTTTTTTTTTCTTTTTCCTAGTCCAACTAATAATAGTATCATGACTAGCGGCACATCAGCTCAGCTCATTATTGAAAGCTTTTTTCAGCATAATAATTACATGAGCAAATCAAATAAATAAAAGAAAATCGTAATTAATCTTGCAAATTGCAACATGATGCGTATCGTATCGAAACCATGTAATGCATCGTGCTATTCAATTTAAATTCAATATAACACTATGTTATACACCCTTTTATTTTAATATTTACTACTTTTCGTGGTGAAGTTCTGTGTTAATTAAAACGACAAGAATCTCAAAATGTAAGATATCAGTAATAGAGCAAATTATCTATTATTATTAAAATATTTGAGATATATAACTAAGTTTAGCATAATACATTGTTTTTCTCTATATTTTCTTGCACATCTGCCTTTCATCTACTTTATCTCTTATTTGGTTTTGACTCGTCTACCAATTTAGTATAACCTAATTCGATTTAAAATTTGGAATGTCATTCCTACCCACTACCCTCACTTAAAAAGTGTCATTCCTACACACTATGCCATGTGTCATTTATTAATTGTAGTTGAGTTATATCCAACTGGATATGCAAGCATATCCCTTTTAATCACATGGAGAAAATCATTGGGCTTCTCAAAATTGGACAATTATTTTAAGGGGCTTTTACAATTCAGGCTCAATCACAAGTTTCATTTAGGTTTCGGGCCTATGTCAGAAGATTCATAGTTTTAAGGATCCGATTTCTGCAGAACACTTCATTGTTATGCAGTATCACTTCTTGTTATGCAGTACCACTTCACTGTTCTGCAGTACCACTTTATTGTTCTACAGTACCACTTCATTATTTTTCAGTACCACTTCATTGTTCTGAAATTACACAAAACGATCATCTGATACCAACTCATATACACTCTATAACAACTTGCACAATTTTAGGTCATTATCTTTAAATTTTATAAAAATTGGATCCTTTAAACAACTGTTTTTTCTGATAGGGTCTGAAACCTATTTTAGAACATTTTTGGGGCCTGAAACGTAATTTACACATATTTTAATTTAATCCTTCCTAATTCCGATGTACACGCGACAAATGTGTAAAGTCATACACATGAGGATATAAACCTATGACTTTGTGTCTCTTTGATTTTATCCCATTTCTTGAAGATTGCATGAATCTTGTCTACCCCATGGAATACATTGATGAATCATCATCATTCACGCTTTGTTTTGACGAAAGAAAAACTAATGAATCAAACCACTTTTTATTATAGTTTATCTACTGAAAAAAGAATACTTTAAATGGAGGGTTTAGGGTTTTAGGTTCATTCGAATATGTATATAGATATATATGAATTTCCTTTCCCGATCCAAAATTGTTCTGGTCCACTAGCGCTGATACTTTTCCGTTGTACCTCGTTTTCCAAGATTTCTTATACTAATAAATATAATATCTCATCTTCCAGTTCCTTAAAGAGAGAGATGAAAAAGAAAAGAAAAAAGGAATAAAGCGAAGTTTTTGCGAAATGCAGTGGAAATATGATAAAAAATGGGACTTGACACACATAAATAGCCATTCGCATAAAAATTTTATAATCAGTACTCTGTCAGTATTTTTTTATATGTAGGTACCTATTAGAATAATTTTTTTTGCATATAGGTACCTAACCCGCCTCATGTACGCCATATAATACATTTAGATACCATATAACAACGTATTGGTACATAATACGTTGAGAAAATTGAACGTTATATAACACATTAAGGTACCATATAAAACCCGTATAGGGTAGTGCATAAACGCGTGACTAGGCTTGTCAATGGGGCGGGGATTCTCCGTCCCGCGGGCGGGGATGGGGAATTTTTTGTCCTCGTTGGCGGGGACGGGGCGGGGATGGGGATCATAGTCCCCGCCCCGTTCCCCGCCATTAATATTACTTAAATAAAATATTTTATATCTTAAATTAATAACTAAATAAAATTTTTAGACATAGTTCATATTATTATAGTTTAAAAAAAAATATAACAAATTTTTTAGTATTATAATATAAATAAAATTTATTTATAATATAAATAATGTATTCAATTTATATTATAATGAAAATATAATTTTTTTAGAAAAATTCGTGGAGATGGGGAATTCCCGCGGGGACGCGACGGGGATGGGGAGGGGGACGGTTTTTTCCCCGTTTAGTTCGCGGGGACGGGGATGGGGATTCCCTGTCGACATGGGGACAAGGATGGGGACCTAATCCCCGCCCCCGTCCCGCCCCGTTGACATCCCTACGCGTGACGTGCTATGCAATACTTACATAAAAAGGTACATCATGACTAAGAAAATTGTTACAAACAATAAAAGAGGTACTTATCTGTAAATATTTCTGTCATACTGATTTATAAATTTTTTATTCAATTGGGTATTTTTTTTATATACGTCACTACAAAAATTTATGAGGGGCTGAACAGTAAAAGCTCCCAAAAGAATAACAAAGCCTGATCTCAAGAACATCATTAGCAGCACATCATTAAAGCTGCTGAAACATTGTTTATTAAGCTCCATTCCATTCCATCAACTCCACTTTCTACACTTAAGTATCATCGTCAAGTAACAAAGAAAGAAACTTCATTACTGTTTCTACAACTCCCCTCTTTCTCCTCATTTTCCTTCACCGATGGCTGCTGCGAAGCACCTTCTCTCCCTCCACATTCTCCTTTTCCTAACTCTAACAACGCAGCCAAAGCCATCATCTTCTTCAGACGTTGAGCTGCTCTTGCAAAAGATCAAGCCTTCACTGCAAGGAACTGCAGAGAACATACCTTTGCTGACTTGGGACACTTCAGTCCCACTTTGTCAGTGGAGTGGCTTGAAATGGCTTTCAAGAAACGGCTCTCCTCTGCAATGTTCCGACCGTTCTTCACCCCAATGGACTAATCTCTCTCTTTACAAAGATCCCTCTCTGCGCATTTCCTCGCTGCAGTTACCATCAGTCAACCTATCTGGGACAATCCCTAGAGAGATTGGTGAGCTCACAAACCTACAAAGCATCTATCTTGGCGTTAATTCCTTGACTGGTTCCATCCCGCTAGAGCTCGGCTACAGTACATCTCTGACAGACGTCGATTTCAGTCACAATCTGCTCAGCGGTTCACTTCCAACGTCTATATGGAACCTTTGCGGCGGCGGGCTCGTCTCTTTAAGGCTCCACGGCAACTCTTTAACCGGTTCTTTGCCCGAACCGGCCGTACCCGACGGTTTATCTTGCAAGAATCTGCAGTTTCTTGACCTGGGCAAGAATGGGTTCGCTGGTAATTTCCCCGAGTTCATCGTAGGGTTTCGCGGCCTTAAACAGCTCGATCTTGGCGACAACCACCTCTCTGGCGAAATCCCAGGCGGCATAGCTCAGCTAAAACTCGAAAAATTGAATCTTTCTCACAACAACTTCAGTGGGGTTTTGCCTACTTTCGGTAGCAACTCAAAGTTCGGCGCGGAAGCGTTCGAAGGGAACAGTCCCGAACTGTGTGGTCCGCCGTTAAAGACCTGCGGCGGAGATTTTCCGGCCCACACCTCCGGCGGCCTCAGCCCCGGCGCGGTTGCCGGCATCGTCATAGGCTTGATGGCCGGCGCTGTGATTGTGGTATCGTTACTGATAGGCTACTACCAAGGAAAGCGAAAGAGGAGAGATTCGTACGGCTATGAGCGAGAGGAAGAAGAAGAAGAAGAGCTTGAAGATGAAGAGAGCGGCGTCGGCGGCGGCGATGGAAGGTTGATTCTGTTTCAAGGCGGCGAGCATCTGACTTTAGATGACGTATTGAACGCAACGGGGCAGGTGATGGAGAAGACAAGCTACGGCACGGTGTACAAGGCCAAGCTGAGCGACGGCGGAACCATTGCTCTGAGGCTGTTGAGAGAAGGGAGTTGCAGGGATAAAGGTTCTTGCTTGGCCGTAATTAAGCAGCTGGGACGCATACGCCATGAGAATCTCATACCTCTGAGGGCTTTCTATCAGGGAAAGAGAGGAGAGAAGCTTCTCATCTATGATTATCAGCACAACAAGACTCTCCACGATCTCTTGCACGGTAAGGAAACGCAAAACTTTTTTGGCTCGGAATCGACTGCTGTTAGGTGTTAATTGTTTTTTTAGTTATGTTATTTTAGAGGGGTAGTAGCATCATATCGACGACAAATTTAGGGGATCTCCATCATATTGTATTCAAAATTTAGGAACATTATACGTCAAAATTCTAGATTTTGCTTCGAATTATAAGATGTTGACGTATAATATGAGGTTCCGGCAAAATTTAGGGGGTGATATTGTACGAAAATAACTTCAAAATTTGAGCAGTTTTGGATATTATTCACTAAACTCCTATGATTATAGAGTTTCAAGGTACAATGTCCATAGATTGCTTGATATTGAAAGTTGCTCTTCGTGTAACGTCACCCCCTAAATTCGATGTCTCTCAACGCCGCTCCCTAAGGTCATGGGTTAAAATCCCACAACTTTCGTGGTGGTTGAATTTGAGAAATATTTACCTATTACCTCGAAGCATTAGTTGCACCTTTCGAGTGTGTTGCATAAAAAAATCAATTAACCCTACATTTACTTTATGCGGAGCTAATATCATCTAAATTCACGACCAACGTGCAGAATCACGAGCGGGGAAACCGCCCCTACCATGGGCCCGAAGGCACAAGATCGCACTAGGAATGGCTCGAGGCCTTGCCCACCTCCACGGGCTCGAACCGCCCATCACCCACGGCAACGTCCGGTCGAAGACGACCCTGGTGGACGACTTCTTCGTCCCGAGGCTGAACGAGTACGGGCTCGACAAGATCATGGTCCCGTCCGTGGCCGACGAGATCGTCTCCGAGTCGAAATCGGACGGCTACAAAGCGCCGGAGCTGCACAGGATGAAGGGGTCGAGCTCGAGGACGGACGTGTACTCTTTCGGGATCGTGATGCTCGAGATGCTCCTCGGGAAGAAGCCGTCGGGCTCGAAGAACTTGGCAGATTTGCCTTCGGTGGTGAAGGCGGCGGTCTTGGAGGAGACGACGATGGAGGTGTTCGACGTGGAGCTTTTGAAGGGGTCGAGGAATAATCCCGTGGAGGAGGGTTTGGTTCAGGCGCTTAAATTGGCGATGGGCTGCTGTGCGCCCGTGGCTTCGGTTAGGCCGACCATGGACGAGGTTGTTAGGCAGTTGGAGGAGAACAGGCCGAGGAGTACTAATAGGTCGGCCTTGTACAGCCCTGCCGAGACTAGGAGTGGAAGCATTACCCCCTTTTGATTGATCTTTTTGACCATCGTCATTTGCCATATTGATGATAATCAGAAGACAAAACCCTTTTGAGGATACGTATGTTATGTTATATGCATGTAACATGTTGGCTGGGAATTCCGGATTGTGATTTTCAAATCTCGAATTGGAAAATGTTGATTCAAATCTCGAATTGGAAAATGTTGATTCCACCCTCATATGGTCATTAAACAGGTAATTCTATTGATGCCTGTTGACAGCATGGGATTTGGATATAAGAGTGGTCAACGAGAGTCCACATCCAACTTTTATAGTATAGATTTGTCTGAACGCAGGCAAATCCGTAATCTACACACAGAAAGCACAAAAAGGTGAAATGATTAATCATAATTCATACATCAACATATACTTGTAGAAAAAATCGCGAAGAAAAAAAGGCTATAGGTGGAAACTCGAACAATCAAATGAAGAAAACGCAATCGAATCGACAACAAGCGAAGAAGAGCTTAAGAGAGCCAAATCACTTCTAAGAACGACCGAAGCATCTTCCAATAGAAAAGTGTTTTGAAGGCTTGTTGGGTTTTGACTTTGCGTCGGGCTCGAGCTTTTTACGTGGAAGATGCTTCAGAAATGCCTTCACAGCTCCTGTAACCCCGTCTTCGTTTTCCATCGCCTTTGCAAGCTCAACAGCACGTTCTTTTACCTGTGTTTTTGGAATAAATTCTTAAGCTTACGGTAAAAAATCGAAAGTATTATCTCAGATGTACATCTTATTTAATTAGCAGACATAACCAATTATGTGCAGTTCCTTTTTCCTCGGTCTCAATAAGCATCATGAAACAACAGATATACAAGCAACTAATCTACAGACACATAGGGAATGAGCTAATGACCAGAAATGGGGTGACTAAATGATTGAAGATATTTGCTAATAAATTCGTAAAAAGTTATATGTTGGTGCACTAGATAATTATAGTTTAAAAAACAGTTCGAGATGTATAATCATACCTCGGGATCTAGCATAAAGTTGATTGCACCAACGAGCTTCTGAAGAGAAAATTCATCAACGGGAATCGGGGGAGGACCCACACGTCGGGCATGAACTCTCTCCCCCCAGAAAGGTTGGTCGCCAAAGAAAGGGACGATAGTTGTAGGGCACTAAGGAATACAATGAATAACGAAGGAGTCGAGAAAAACTAAGGATAGATATGACTAATATTTTAATACGATTCACTGATAGTGTTACCTACCGCAGCTTTAAGACCAGCAGCTGTTGTACCTGCACCTCCATGGTGAACCTGATAAACACATGGGAGTCAACACATAGCGCGGCAAAGCTTATATGACAACCAGCTGCACTATGCACGAGATAAAATCACCGCGTTCATGCCAGCCTTTGACGATAATCGATATATCAAGAAGTGGATAAGAACAGAGGAAAGATCATGCAAAATAATATACATTTATGAAATATGAATCGAAGAATATCCCGCTATAGAAAGAGAAAGAGCTATTATCCCGCCCGGAAAAGTATTATTATGTTCATATGCACATGGCAACTACTGATAACGACAACTTACCACAGCAGCACATTGCAAGAAAAGCCAGTCATGAGGAACATTATCCAGCAGATACACAAAGTCTTTCTCTTCTGCCACTGTCAAGAATCATCAATTGTCGTCGAGCAGGAATGTGGAAAAAGGCTGATAGAAAAGTGAAGAAACGTGAAGCTCATGGAAAAAGGGAAAAAGGAACTCACAGTCGCCTAGGCCGCCCCAGCCTTTATTGATGATACCCCGTTGTTTGGTTATTTCCAGAGCTTTGACAATTGTTTTCGTCATTTTTTCTGGCTCTTGTACAGGCTGAAATAGAAGAAAGATTATTTCATGCAGCAATGTACTAAAAATAATGGGAGCTGAGTAGAACAAGTTCAGTTCAATATATAGAATCTGTGTGTTTATAATCACATCGGGAAATTAAGATCAGATGATAACACAAAAAGAACAGTTTAGCCAGAACAATGGAAGTCAGAAACAGAGGACTAGAGAACAACCCCACAACTTCACCAAGGATAATGCCATGATTAGCTCATACAAGAAATATTACTTTGCTTAGTCCTAAAATAGGTCGTATATTGTACTTAAGAAGAGATTCAGCAACTAAACTGAGAGGACTGTTTAAGGGCAAGATAATTATTCCACTGGGTTGTCATAGCCAAAGGACGGATATTTTTGTCGAGTCCAGGTTAAGACCAAGGGGCCACAAAATTATTCTCTGGATTATTTTCACATCAGATACCTGTTCTTATAGTTTTCGGCATCTACCTCTAACAAAAACATGTCTTTCTCCGTCACTTTTTGCATAACAATCTGAGGATTAAATCAATGGAGGATAAAAACAGAGTTTGTGGCACTTACAAGACTACCAAAGCCAATATAGATAGGTTTTGGACCAGCTTTCAGCCAGTTTACAAGTGATTCTGGTGGTTCATAATTTGATGCAAGATCTAGGAAACAAAATCCAACAACATCAATCTTTGGTCCCCAATCTGAATAAAAAAAAAGAGATGGTATTTAGTTATGAAACTATCCTTGTCTATTGCATTAAGTTTTGTTCAAGTTAAACCATTATAAAACCTTTTGGTTTGGGGACAAGGTGAGGACTCCAAATGTATCCATGAGGAATATCCGACTCAGAACTTTGTGAACCACTCAAGTAAGTGACTGGTCGTAGCTTTAGCTTCTTTTTCCTCATATCATTTATCATATCTCTTATTCCAAGCCAAATCAATGAGTCAACAATCTGATAAGATAACTGCAAAACCATCCAAGAAAAGGTAACGCAGTGTCAAAGTTTTAGAACATTAAAACAATTTGCAAGAAATGCACAAGAATATTCAAAAACACACTCTATATCCAGCTGATTGCTTAACACGAGACAGTGGATGAGGGAATTCACTGGTTGGCCTGGAAAAATATAAGTGAGGTGATAAGCTGATGACGGAGATTGTATATTTACACATTTTATTTTGTTAATATGTTAAAATATTAATGGCATTGCTAAGAACATACTATGTTTTCCTAATAAATTTAAGATATCAATCCAGATAGAACTTACGTCCACGGCATGGTGAAGAATATATGAATCGGAACTTTCAAGGCCTCAGCCACATGCGTGTGCCCTGCAGCAATCTCCAGGTTAGTAGACATCTTCATAGTCACAATCAATAGTTACAATGAAGACAGAACGTGTCTCCGAATGAGAATACTTAGACCAAACACAGAACCAACCAACCAAATGAGCCAAATCAATGTGATGCAAGAGAAAGAAAAATTTACATTGCTTCTTTTACATAACTTTGGGATAATAGAGCTATCAGATTTAAATATGCAGCCATGTGTCAAGTACCGGAAATTCAGTTAAGGGAGAAATTTATGACATATTTATAAGGCATTTTCCATGTTTTAAACAATATCATGTAGCATTGCAACCCATCCTGAGAAATAGTCAGAAAAAGAACACCAATGTCAAAACAACATAAAATAATGCCTTAGTTGCTCTGACCATATGCAGGAGGATTAGCGATAATTGCATCTGCTTTGAAAGGAATTCCAGTGTCCATGTCAGGATTTTTGCATGCTGGAAGCAGAGAATATATGATTTCTTTTATTTGATTTCTTTGAATAGGGATTTCTGAAGGACCAGATGGTAAGAACCCTTTGTTCTTAACCATGTCTGCAATTAGAAAACAATAAGTGAGGTGCAAGACTATGACGGACTCAGTTTCACCAAGTTATAGAAGAAAAGTGAGCACCAGCAACGTACATTCGGCAAGAACTTTTGGATCGCCACCCAGAGGATAAAACTCAAGTCCAGATGTCAAAACAAACTCTTTAAAATTTGAATGAGTAGCCAATCTGACACGATGACCATATTCCTGCACCAAAGACTCCCCATCGGTAATTTGATAAGGACAACCAAAATAAACTCAAACCGTCAATTTTCATCACTGTGTCAATTCTCCTTCCGCATACTATTACTGTTCATCTAGTCTTTCATTTTAGCCATACCTGAAGTTTCTTTCCGATAGCAACAAATGGCTGTACATCTCCACGAGTTCCAACAATGAGCACCACAATTTGTAATGGTTGAATATGCTGAAGTTCTGTTGCATCAAGAGTATCCTCATCAACTTCATTGTCAACCCTTTCAGAACCAATTCTGAGGGATTGAGGATCAACATCGACTGGAAGGTCAAATTCTACAGTTCCATCTTTAACAGTAGCAATTCTGTTCAACAATTTGAGCTGCAATGTTAAGAAATCCCAGGCATTTGTGGTTAACAAATGTGCAGATGCTGGTTGTTGAATAATAAACAAACTTACAGGCATGCGCACAATATAACTAAGTGACAAAACACGACTGATGTATTCTTAGCGAAGCATTCGGCAAATATTGTAAAATAACTTGCCTGTACTAGGCACACATTCATTATCTATAACACGTTGTGCATTAAAAATAAAATCTGTGATCTCATTGATGTTTATAATGGCTTTACTGAGATATTATACAGTGTGCGTGATATCGTATTGATTCATGTTATAGCTAACAGTGTAAGTGACAAGAACAATTACATACAAAAACTGTTATCTACAAAAAAAGTAAAGGGCATGCGTACAAGTATAGGTTAAGCAAACTTAGAGAATTTTACTTGATAAGATCCAAAAAACCCATGACAAAGAGAAGTATACGCACTCATGCACAACATCCAATTCAAGCCTTTAACATCTATTACCACCAATCAAAAAAAAAAAAAAAGAAATCCTAAAAGAAGATATTTACCTTCTGTTGTGCAGGTATTCGATCGTCGAAAATCTTTGCAGCCTCTTCAGGACCTACATTACGCCTCTGCCTCTCCGTTTTTGATCTTTCTAGTCCTGAAGGAGCCTCTAAAGAATTTACTTTCTCTGGAGGCACAGTATTCGTTCTTGGTAAAGAATCTACACTCCCTGCCATAAAAGTTCAGTCAACCAAATTAGCATATCCCAACAAATCGAATACAACAGGTGGACAAAATGGATACAGTGACAAAGACTCTAACACAGATGTACCATCATAGTGAAAATTGTTTTAGAAACCAAAGCCCTTTCGCCTCGCTGCCTTGTTCCCTTTCCTCAAAATCTATTACTAATGCCCACTTAGCCAATCTCCTCATATTAAGAACCTCATTTCATCCATAATCAGAATTCAGAAATGAAAAATCTCCTTCCACAATTTGTACATAAATATTTCACAGGGTCCTACTGTTGATTAAGTAGTATGATCGCACTATTTCAAATCGTAACAGCAGCACAGCTACCAAAATTCTCATCAGGCTTCAATCCAATTCAGCAGAAAGCTAAAATCGACAGTTCCACCACTCATTACCATACTGTAAAATAGAAATCCATAATATTGCAGACCAAAAGCACAGTAACTGAAATCACATACTTCTTACGAACTCCGAAGAATCATACCATTTCACTGATTTCTGAAAGTAGATAGAAGCATATAATCGGTATATTTATGCAATCCTAAAACTGAAACTCAAACTTGACTACCAAAACCAAACCCATCAACTTGAAATCTACAATCCTAGAACGACAAAAAAAAAAAAAAAACTCAATCCTCGGAATCATCAATCGAAAACCCTCACTCACCAGAAATTTCTTCTCCTCCATTAGACGGCGCCGGAGCAGAACTTTCTCCGGCGACGGAGACGCCTCCTGTACTAAGGACCTCCGCCTCAATCGGCACCCCTTTAGGACCCGAACGTGAGCTTACGCCACCGTCCTCCTCCATCCACGGCGACGATTCAGATGTAAGCAAAAGTTACCTGGAAAGGGGAAGTTTAGAATGTGGTGAAAGCGTGTGTGTGTGTTGTGGTTGCAGCTCCACGATTCGACAAGAGTATTATGCGCTGTTGCCGTTTAGGTAAATTTTATTATTTATTTATATACCGAATCTTCTTTGTTGCACTTGGCAACTTTACAGATGTGGCCAAGAAGAAAAGAAAAGAAAATAAAGAAGCGATTTTAAACCTCATCTTTTTTCTGCTTCTTTTGCTTTTCAAATTATTTGCAACTGATTTTGTTGAATAAATTCAATTTGTTTGGTAGAGTAAATTCAAGGGTTGTCTTCTTGAAATTAGTTCTGTTACTGACAAGTAGATGAAAACGACGCTGGAGGCGAGGCTTGGTAGAAATTTTGGGAAGGTTGATTAATTGCTATTATACCCTTAGTGCTGGTTTGGTTCGTAGGTGGTCTATATTTAGGAGGGTTTAAATTAGTGCGGTGTAAAACGAATTAATGAGTATAAAAAATCGATTTGGTTAGTGGGTTTAGGTAAACACATGTGACAGGTGTGTTTATTTAAACCTACTAGCATGAGTGTAAACTATGATTATATAAACCCTTGATTATTTTTACCTATAAACCAATATGTGTTAAATCCGCACTTAAAAGTTAAACCTATGAACCGAAAAGCCATTAAACTTAATCAATATTGCAAAAATTTACGGTTTTGATATACATGAAAAGTAGACTATGTAAAATTAGCATATTCCAATTCATATTATGTAGATAATACTAAAAAGTTTTACAAGACATTTATGATAAAAGATAATTGGATATTTCTGGTTTATGTGACTATAAAATTAATTTATTTCGTAATTTAAATATTTTTTAACATCTTAAAGACTAATAATAAACTTGATAATATGCATGGTATATAATGAAATATATTGAGAATGTTTTGTTTAGAGTAAAATATAGAGGAGATTATCGGAGTTTGGTCATGTGAAAAAAGTTTAATGTACCAATTGTATATATAGAGGGATCTTTGGACATGACCAGAGTCAAAAGGGTATTAAATAAGCTAAGATCTGTCAATTTCTCGAGATTTATTAAACGGTGCCTTAAGTTGTCAATATTCTTCAAGCAAAGTTTCTTTAGTTGTAGATGTTAAAAAAACAAAGTTCTTGGGCTTGAAACAAAGAAGGATCCATTTAAACATGAAATTTCCTTTTGGAGGTGATTGCTAACCAAGTTTGAAGCACTCTATTGGGTCCGGCCCATATTAATGGGCTGGCCCACGGGGGTGGATCTATGCATGGGCCCACAGGGCCCATTTTCGTCTTGAACAATGTGATTGGTTATTGCATTTTCGATTCTAGCTCATACTTTCATCTATTAAATCTCTTTTCCCCCTAAAATTTTCGAAAAAATTAGTACTATATATATGTCATATATTTTTATAGTTGTATAAAGCTTTCTTCTATGATTTTCACGTAAGACTATCTGGCATGTTGGTTAGGGAAGCATGTTGGTGTATTATAGGTTCAGGATTCCAATCACCTATGGCTCTATATTAGTTTTGGCTTTTAAAAAATAAAGGAATGAATATCTTCGTTTGGTGGGCTGCCCAAAAAATGCCAAAAACTCTATTTCTCTTGGCCCAATCCTCCCACTAAATGCAAAAAGACAAAATTGTTCCCGAAAAGTAAACCCTACTAAATCTAATTTTTCCCTCTTTGAACTGAACAGATATAGTTTCTCTCTCTTACGAGTAGAACGCTCTTTCCTCTTTCTTCCAGGAAGATCGATGGAACCCTAATTCCTCTTTGATAGAGGCCGTTTCTTCCCTATCTCATAAATCAACGCCATACACTAAACCTTATAGTCTAGGACCAGTATTAAACCCATTTTGTAGCCCCACACCACACCCAATATCCTTACTTACGCTTTCTTGTTTTCTTCTTGTTTGCAGGAGCTAAAGAAATGTTGGGGAGTGAGTGAGAATGGAAGGTATCACGTCCTCTGACAAGACGGTGGATATTGCAGGATTAATAAAGAACATATCACTATCTGAGATTGAACAAAGGGGAGTGACTGTTGACGAATCAGATATACAACACAGCAGAGATGAATGCCAGAGAAGTATTGTAGCAAAGGTGTTCGGGGAAAAGCGCGTTAGCTTTCTGGGTCTGAAGAGCACTCTCCAAGCGATTTGGCCAGTCAAAAGGAACTTCCGGGTGGTGGAATTGGGAACAAACCTATTCCAGTTCATTTTTCGATCAATGGAGGATAAAAATAAAATCATGGAAGGTCGTCAATGGACATTAGACCAACAATATTTAATCATCAAGGACTGGGATACGAAGCAAAACTGAAAGATGATGACTTTAACTCTATCGAGATATGGGTTCAGGTTTGGGGAGTGCCGAGACAGTGGCAGTCGAAAGAAGTGGCGACGATTGGCAAAATTTTCCCAGCTGTATGGATACGCTAATTACTGAACTGGTGGAGTCCAAGGATGTCACCTCAGTTGAAGGTGATGTTGGATCTTAATAAGCCCCTCCCACGTGGTACCTACATAAAACTCAATGAAGAGTCTCATTGGATCACGTTTAAATATGAACAAATGGCTATGATGTTCTTTAACTGTGGAAGGGTGGGACACTCAGAAAAACGTGTGTTGAGAGATCGAAGGCAGCTAAAGAAGGGAAATTAAATGCGCGACAATTTGGAGAATGGATTAAAGCTAAGATCATAAGGAAGAAAAAAGACCTTGCATCAAAACAGAGACACTCCCTCCAACCTGAAAAACATCAAACATAACTAGACAACCAATTGGAAGAAACTGTCTCAGAAACTCAAATCCAAGACCGGAGTGATTCCAATAAGGATAAAGGAGAAAGACTAACAGATAGAATGAAAATGACCAAAACCAGCCATGATGAAGCAGGTGGTGCAATTGAAAGTGGACATGACTAAGTTGATGAGGACACTAATATGGAGGAAGACCCCAATACTACCGCTAAACCAATTATAGAGCGACTAATAAGGGTGGAGGATGCTACACAGATTAACATACCAAGAGGTCATTTGAAGGAACTAAACCAGAATTCACTATTAACCACAAGCATCAGAAGAAACAAAATTTGGAAGAGCACTAAGTATGATTAGAGGTGTCAAAGTGGCCCGCGGCCCGCAGGCCGGCCAGCTCCGCCCCGCTGAAGTGGCGGGTTAAGCTGAGCTTTTTCAGGCAGGCCAGCTCGCGCTGGCCGCGGGCTTGGCAGGGCGGGGCGGGCTAGACCGCGGGCTGGCCCGCCATTATTGTAAAATATATATAATATATTAAGTAAATATATATTATATTGACAACAAATACTAAATATAGAAAATAAAACTAAATTAATTAGATAATATAATTAATGTCATTAATTATGTATCATTAATATCATATTTATTCATAATTTTTTAATAAATACCATAATTAAATAATAATATTACTAAATTAACATTTTAAATTAAAATAAAAAAAAAGAAAAAAAAATAGTAGGCTGGCGGGCCTGTCCCCAGAGCCCGCCCCGCCAAGTGGCGGGCTTTGGCGGGCGGCGGGCGGCGGGCCAGCCCGGCCCGCCCCGCCAATTGACAGTACTAAGTATGATATGACCACCAAGCCCAGGGGATCCAGAAGACTGTTGTACGCATGGAAAGGGTTAGCGATTCAAAAGAGAACATTATTCACGAAGGAGACATAAACAAAGTACACAAGAAGAAAAAGGAGTCCAACACGGATGATCTTTGTATGATGGTGGGGAGTACCAGCGAAGACTGGCCCCACCAGCCGAAATGAGTATTATTATGTGGAATTGTAGAGGTCTGGGAGGACCCTCTACAATTTCACAGCTCAGCGAGTCTTCAAGACTCCACTTCCCATCACTGATCTTTCTAAGTGAGATAAAAAAGAAAATGGCTTTTGTTGGTTTGGTTTGTAGGCAGCTCAAACTCCAGAATAGGTGGCACTTGGTTGATCCTTTGGGCCTCAAAGGAGGACTGCTGGTTGGATGGAGCCAAGAGGTTACGATTCTTAGTATCATTTCTAATAGCTTCTGTGTGGAGGTCTGATGTAAATTTCATGATTTCCAAGACCAAATGTGGATTACTTTTGTGCACAGTAGCAATGGTGTTCAGGAGAGGAGAGAAGAATTCGAATTTCTATTACAAGAAAGAAACCATTGGGGTAATCTCTGGTGTTTGGGAGGGGATTTCAATGAAATTAGAGCACGGAATGAAAAGAATGGTGGCCAAGTCAGAGGTGAAGCAAGTCTGCAATTGTTTAACTCGTTCATTAATGAAATGAAAATGAGTGAGTTGGAGTTTATTGGGAGGAACTTCACTTGGACTAATAATAGAGAAGGGGAGGACTTTGTCGAAGAAAGGCTTGACAGAATCTTCGGTTCTCCCCAATGGATGTTGCAGTTTCCCGCCTCACATGTCATTCATGTGGAAAAACATTCCTCTGATCATAGTTTGCTCCTGCTTAATCTCAGCCACCATAGAAGAAAACCTAAAAGAAGATTCCTATTTGACATGAGGTGGCTTAATAAACCGGGCACTCATGAAGTGATTGAGAAGGCGTGGTCATCATGCATTGTTGGGAACCCTCATTACCAACTCTCCCAAAAAATCAAAATCTGTAGAATGGAATTACTGAAACGGAGCAGCCATCTGAAGCCTAATTCTGGAAAGTTAATAGAGCAAATTAATAGAAGACTAGCTGATTTGAGAGAAGAAGGCGGATCAAGAGACTGTGAGGCTTGGAAATTCCTAAAATCTGAACTTCACAGAGCATATAAAGATGAGGAGTTGTTTTGGAGGCAAAAATATAGAGTGCAATGGCTTAAAGAGGGAGACAAAAACACAAAGTTCTTCCATGCGTCCACCATTCAAAGAAGAAAGACAAATGCTGAACCTTAAAGGAAGTGGAAATCTTTGTTCTACCGCTGAAACCATTGTGGCTAAAGTCTGCGGGTATTACCAGGAGCTTTTCATGTCCTCTTTTCCCCCAAGCTTGGATGAGGCTCTCAAAGGGATACCTTTGTCCATTTCTCACTCCATGAACCAACAGCTCACTGCTCCAGCTTCGATGGAGGAAATTAGGAAGGAACTCTTCTCTTTGAATCCTAACAAAGCCCCGGGCCCAGATGGTATGACCCCCTTTTCTTCCAAAATTTTTGGTCTATAGTCTATCTTGATATTTGTCATTCTGTCAACAACTTCCTTGATCATGGTAAACTTCTTAAATGTATGAACACTCATCACTCTTATTCCAAAGATCAGGGACCCTGAGTACATCACAAACTTTAGACCTATTAGTCTTTGTAATGTCACATATAAAGTCATTTCCAAACTTCTGAGTTAAAGATTGAAACCTTGTCTTGAGCTTATCATAAATCCTTGCCAATCCGCTTTTATTCAAGGTAGACATATCCTTGATAATGTTACAATTTCTCATGAATGCATCCACTACTTGAACTCGTTGAGGAAAGGGAAAAGAGGATTCATGGCTTTGAAACTTGATTTGGCAAAAGCCTATGATATAGTCGAGTGGCCTTTTCTCCTTCAAATCATGCAAAAAATGGGTTTTGATTCAATGTTCATTGAGTTGATTAAGGTTTGTGGTAGTACTGCTTCATTCTCTTTTAATATCAATGGCACAAATAGTGGTTATATTATCCCATCTAGGGGAATTAGACAAGGTGACCCATTATCCCCTTTCCTTTTCCTTATTATGGCGGAAGGACACTCCAATCTAGCTTTGATTGATGGAAGGTTTAAGGGACTGAAATTGTGTAAAGATGGGCCGGTGGTATCTCACCTTTTCTTTGCAGATGACTCCCTCTTGTTTGGCGAAGCAAGCATTGAACAAGCGCGTGTAATCAAAGATATTGTGGAACTGTTTAGCCTTGCCTCGGGACAAAAAGTGAACATGGAGAAGTCTTCAATTTTCTTCAGTAAGAACACAAAAACTGAAGGTAAAGAAGCTATTGTGAAAATCATTGATGGTATTAAAGAGGAGCAAAAAGCAAGATACCTTGGGATGCCGCTCTTCATTGGAAGATCAAAAAGAGAAACCTTCCAATTTGTGGTCCCCGTAAAAAATAAACTGACCAATTGGAAATTGCAGTTTCTGAGTTGTGCGGGGAAGGAAGTTCTTATTAAAGCTGTCATTAACTCATTCCCCACTTATGTTTGTCTGTTTTCAAACTGCCTTTACAGCTTTGTAAAGAGCTTACCAAGCTGGCTGCGGACTTTTGGTGGGGTGTGAATGAACATGGAGGTCATAAACTTCAGTGGAAGGCTTGGAACAAATTTTCAAAAGATAAGGAAGTTGGCGGCCTGGGATTTCTCGAGGTTCAAAAATTCAACGAGGCGCTGCTCGCTAAACAACTTTGGAGGATTCTCACAAATCCAAATCTGCCGGTGGCCAAGCTCTTAAAAGCCAAATATTTTGCGAAGACGGATCTCTTCAAGGTGGCTGCCCCGGCTACTTCATCTTGGCTTTGGAGATGCTGGCTTCGAGCAAGACACGTTCTGACCATGGGAGCTATCTACAGGCCGGAAAGTGGATCTTCTTTCAAACTTCTGGATGCGTTGAGCCCTACTCAAAGAATTGGACTGAAAATGGCTTGGACCGGTGACAAACAAGGTCAGTTTTTCGGTGCATTCTGCATATAAAATGCTTTCTTCTTGTATCATGGATCGAAAAGAGGAGCCTGAAAGTAGTGATCGAGGTGAAAATATGAAAAGATTGTGGCGAAGTGTGTGGAAACTGAGGATTAAGAGTAAAGTAAAACATTTTCTTTGGAGGTGTATTCATGATGTTCTACCGTCTAAGCTAAATCTGAAGAAAAGGGGAGTATCTATTGATACTTTATGCTCGTCGTGCACATTTTCTTTCATTGTCCCCGAGCGCATAATATTTGGAGATTGGCACCAGTGACCTGGAACTTCATAAAGACGGGAGTTGGAAGTTTTAAAGACTGGTGGAGTTATATCTGTTTTGTGCCCAAAATTGAGGTTTTCCAACATCGAGTTCAACTCTCAGTCTACATTCTGTGGATGTTGTGGAAAACGCGTAACTTATGGCTCTTCAGTGGTGAGTGGCGAGAGGATAGAATTGTAGTAGAGAAGGCGGGTTTCGAATGGGCCGAATACTTCGATTGCTGCTGATGTTTTGCTTTTTGAGCTGAATTGTTTTCCTGGGTCGCTGTAGGGTGATGAGAACCAATGCAGAGGCTGTCTACAGTGGTGAGCTTGCAAAATGTATTAACAGCTGATTCATTTCCTTTTGTACTGTAGTCTGGAATTTTTATATTTCCTTGCGGTTCCATGTGAACTTTTACCTATCTATGAAGTTTGTAAACAGAAGGTTTCTAGGGCTATTTAGCCTTTGTATATCCATTTTGAATGAAATGAAAAAGCTATCGTTTATGTTAAAAAAAAACTGAACGAAATTATGGCATTGGTCATCAAACTCAACGGAAACTCTACCTCTGCTCCATTTTCGTCTTGAACAAGGTGATTTGGTTATTGCATTTTCGATTCTAGCTCATACTTTCATTTGTTAAATCTCTTTCCCCGAAAATTTTCAAAAAACTTAGTACTATATATATGTCATATATTTATTATTGTTGTATAAAGCTTTTCTTCTATGATTTTCACGTAAGACTATTTGGCATGTTGGTTAGGGAAGCATGTTGGTGTGTTATATTCAGGGTTCGAATCACCTATTGCTCTATATTAGTTTTGGCTTTTAAAAAATAAGGGAATGACTATCTTCGTTTGGTGGGCTGCCCAAAAAATGCCTAAAACTCTATTTCTCTTGGCCCAACCCTCCCACTAAATGCAAGAAGGCAAAATTGCCCCCGAAAAGTAAACTCTACTAAACTTAATTTTTCCCTCTTTGAACTCAACGAGATTATGGCATTGGTCATCAAACTCAACGAAAACTCTACCTCTGCGCCATTTTTGTCTTGAACAAGGTGATTTGGTTATTGCATTTTCGATTCTAGCTCATACTTTCATCTGTTAAATCTCTTTTCCACATTTTGGATGGCGATTTCAGTCTTGGTCGATTGAAAAAAAGAACAGTTCCTCGCAAAAAGAAAGATTGAAGAGCAATAAATATTTTTTTATATGTAGCAGGGCTAAATTAAATACGTAATTTTCCGTACATGATATTTCATTGTTATTGTTCTAACACTAAATATTATTTTTTATGATGATAGGTTTCATATATTTCATGGGAAAGTCTACTACAATTGATAATCTTTTTCAAAAGAAGAGGAATAATACATATATTATTTCTAGTTATTGTATTTCATACTACTATATTTATTGTCTCGTCATGATAATATTAATTTTTAAATTTGTCTTTATATTTATTTTTTGCGGTCTCCCCGAGCATAAATTCTTGGATCCACCCCTGCTGGCCCATGTACATATTATGTAAAAAAAGAAGATAGATAATACACATGCACGCACACAGGAAAAAAACGAAGAGCAGAAGCAGAAAGAAAGAAAAAAAGAGAAGAGATGGAGAAAAAAGATGAGAAGAAAAAGTCTCTATCTTGTCGATCCGATGCTCCGATTTCGTTGAAACTTCGGAGGGAGATTCATGTCGACGTGCTCTACGCATCTACCAGCTCGGATTGTTAAGTTCCTCACGTTTGAGTGGTAACCCGTTTCCGATCTCTTTGTATATTCTGAGCTCGAGGTTGTTAGTGTTCCAAGTTTGTAGCTCGATAATCGCTCGCCTTGTCGGTGTAGTATTTTTCGGTGTTGTTGGGTTGTTGTTACCTCGAGAGGTTCTCGGGAGGTGTTGTCCATTGTATCCGTCGAACTCGGTTATAGTGGATTGTTTACTTGGATCGGGAGATCAATCCCGTGGTTTCCCGTTCGGGTTTTCCACCTTAAAGGCGCCATGTTATTTTATTTTTGTTTCCTAGTTGCGTTGATTGCCGCTATATTTGTTTGTGATCTTTGACACCCCAACATACTCTACCCATATGAAGTTGGGCCAACACTTGAAAGCATGCCTCAAACACCCCCTTACCAAAGTTTTTAAATTTAAAATATATTATATTATATAAATAGTAAAAATACAACTATAATTATATTAAATTATATGTCTAATTTAAATATTACCGAAAATTCCTTTTTGTTTCAATTTTTTTATTGATATTCAGTTATTTCGGTGAAAACCAAATTTATCGAAAAAATCGGTACAAACCGAATACTGAACCAAGAAATTCGGTTCACTACTCGGTTCTTAAAATGGGTGAACCAAAATTTTGATTAACCGAAATTTCGGTTCGGTCGTACCGAATGAACACCCTTAGTTATTCGAGAGTTTCGAACCCGCAACAAAGTATAGTCATTTTTTTTTTTCCGAAACGTAGTATTTGGTATTACAAAAACAATATGTCATTAGCTTAATATGTCGGAATTGATTTGAATCTCCAATTATTTATCCATCAAGTTGGAACGTCTACTTCCAGTGTCCCGATATCGTATTAATTGTGACAGAAGAATGATTAGAGACCCATCTCAGAATTTGAAGTTAACAACTAAAATTAGTAATTATCAATATAGTGATCCAAAGTCGAAAACCAACCGATATTCTATATAACAATTTATAACTGTGCTTACTTCAAATTAGAGCTGTCAAAACGGCCGGCGGGACTGGCCGGCCCGCAGCCCGCCAAAGCCCGCCCGCCCGGGCAAGCCCGCCTACTGGCGCGCCATGCTGGTTTAGCCCGCCCATTTTCAAAATATGAGAAAAAATAATAAAACAATAGGAAAAAAATGAAGAATTCAAGTTGGAAAATATATCTAGTTTAATCAACTTCTTTAATATTAATTTATTTATGTTATTAAAGTACAAATCATAGCTCAAAAACATAATCAATATAATTTACTTATGTATCAATTATTTAATATAATTATATATCTTTTATTTTTTTGCGGGCCTGCCACGACCAACCCGCCCTGCCAAAGCCCGCAACCCGCGGGCTTACCCTCCCAGCCCGCGGCCGCAGGCCCGTTTGACAGTACTACTTCAAATGCGTAGATAATTCGTAAAATTGTGCCAACATTCACTTACATTTGTGAGTTCCATTTCATGTGTGGTTGGGGTGAAACTACAATATATATTATAATATCTACATGAGATTTGCTATGGTGTCCACCTACAGTAAGCAACCATCATGAACGCCATAAACAAATCTCCCGATTTTGTGCTTTTTTCAATCTCCGACGCCTCCATCACTTCCGTCGACCATCTCAGGTACGATGTCCTCTAAATCGCACTCTCCGACGCGTTGATTTTTAAGAAACTTCATCATATATATAAGACTGTCTAGAGATGACAACATATTTAACATGTGAACAACCACTGAATAGTTCAATATATTACTTATAGTTAGTTGGATTTCATGTGTCCTCAAAAGAAACCACAAGATCTCACGAGTGCACATTCCTTGTGTACAACAAGAGATGAGTACTGAGTGAACGTGGGATATAATATGTCCACCAACATGTCCATCCCTATTAATTGAGTTCTGCATATATATTTATATAGCAACCATTCATGCATCCATCATCAATTCCTTTTGTAGTACGTGTGGGTAACAATATAACGAATATGCGTGTCTGGGAATCTTAATAATAAATATGTATGCCATTTTATGGAAGGGTAGTCCATAACATAGAGTGAGTTGTTATGTTAATAATTCATTACATGTGTGTAACTTGGTAGAAGAAAAGACACATATATATTACATATGTATGTACATTTTATATTGAAAAGTGAGTTGGTACAATATACATGCACCAATTCAACACCACCATGCAGAAGTCCTTTTTTTCCCTTCTTCTGTTGAATGAAATTCTCTTGCAAACCCCAACATGTTAAAAGAAACACGAACACGTACATGTGTATTAAGATGCATTTTATAAGTCTTAGATCTCTAGTTGTATTAGTTTAGTGGTGTCTAATGAATTATAAATTTTCATGGTTGGTACTGAAGCTGAGGGTTTCGCCGAATATCCACCTTTTGATTTAGATTGCTATAAAATTTTGTGTCGTGATAATTAATGAAAGACATTTTGTTCTTTCTTCTCGAACTCGAAATCTCATATCTTAGTCTCAAGCTGGGACGACTCAATTAGGTAACATATGCGTATTCTAAAATTCCTGACAATCAAATACTTGTCCTAAGGAGTAGGAGAGAAAATTCTAGAAATATATGAACCATAGATAATAACACAAGGGACCACTTGTGTTATTTGAAGAACTGCAGATAGCCCCTACACTTGTATGGTCAAGTGAGATGACACCAAGGCAAATATATAATTATTTTATTCCATCATAGGGTTATTCTTATAATAATTAGATTAAGATGCATAAATGATTAGTTTATAAATCCCACATGAACAGCTTATAAGAAGCAAACTCTTCATCGCAGACAAGCTTTTCATTTGTGTTGTACTTTTAACCATACAGAACATCATACATCGTTCTAAAAGTCGTAGTAGTTTGAGATATATCTATTACAGAGAATGCAGGTAAAGCGAAAAGATTCGCTTAACACATTAACATCACTACACTTCATATATAAATTATAACTATATTTTTTGAAGATCATATTTCAATTTATGCGCGTGACAGATTCTTCAATGGCTCTCAAAGACGTCACAACAACCTTCCAAATACCTATCAAAGGAAGGTGAAAATATGAAACCTTTCCGAGATCGCAAAAATGTATCGGTTTTATATGTTTATATGATTCGTCATTCTTGACTCGTTTTCTTCAGATAAGAAGGCGGCGACGAAAATAGTTGAATTCGGTACTAAGAGAAGGCGTGCGAAAACAGCAGAAGAGAGCAATAAGTTATACTGCGAAAAGTTGAATCTTTTCGGTTTCTTACAAAGGAAAGATTTGCCCAAGGCTTACTTCTATCAGACACTTAACCTTAAGAAGCTCAGAAGCTTCAGAAAGAGGAGGCATTATTCCATGAAGGCATTACAGAGAGATGATTCTTCTGCTAAGGTTCTGCCTATTACCGATTCATCATCTCCCTCTCCTTCGCCAATTAAAGATCAAAAACCGAAAAAGGTTTCGAAGATGAAGGAATTGGTGAGGTGGGCTTCGGGTAAAAAGAAGCTTGTAAGAGGAGCAAAATTCGGTGTAGTAAACGTATGCACACTAATTGCACAAACCCTTCCTTCCTTCTTACAGTCCTTCAATGAACTAATCAATATGCTTGGATCATTTTCGTTATTATTACAGGGATTAAATGTTAAGAAGAAGAACAAAGCAGCTTCGGCTAGAAAGAACGCATCGAAGGATTACTGCTACGGTGATGATGATCGACGGCTTAGCATCGGCGGCGCGTTTCCCTTCACATGGAAATCAGAAGTAACGGTCATTGAATCAACGGCTAATAATACTCATTTGCATGTTGATGAGTGTGGGCCCAAGTTAGGAAACTGGATCACCACTGATTCCGAATGTAAGAAGAAAGATTATTATTGTTCGTCATCATTATGTTTTTATTAACTTGATTTTGTGTGTGCTTATATTAATTACCCGTTGCTAATTTTATTGTTTTATGACATTTTTGGGCAGTTGTGGTGCTTGAGCTGTGAAGGGACATATTACATAGGGGTTTAAATAAGATGTATGTGCTGCTGCGTCTCGGAAATGAAATCATGTGTATACATGCTATATATTGAGATTTATACACCATGAATTGAAATATTTATTTGTATGCTAGGCGAGAATAATGAGATAATGTACAATGAGATTATTCATGGAATTTTATTTGATTGAGGTCTAGTGGCAAAGCAAGTTCTCGCCCATCCGATTGAATTCGACTTGGCTTGTACTAGGGCTGTGCGTTATTCGGTTAACCGAGCCGAATAACCGAAATACCGAAAATTCGGTACAAAACCGAACCGAACCGAAAAATTCGGTTCGGTATTCGGTTTTTAAAAAAATAAAATTCGGTAGTTCGGTTCGGTTTAGGTTTTTGGATTTCGGTAATTCGGTGCCGAAATTTTAAAATTAATATATATTATATTTTACTAAAATATAAACATAACTATAGTTATATTAAATTATATATTAAAAATGAATTTTCAGTAATATTTAAATAATTAGATATAATTTAAATTTAACTTTTTTTGGTAAAAACCAAAAAAATTATATTAAATTATATATATTAATTTAAATATTATTAAAAACTCTTTTTTTGTTATTGAAAATTCGGTTATACCGAATTAACCGAAAAAAAATTCGGTAATAACCGAATACCGAACCGAGAAATTCGGTTCGGTATTCGGTTTCGGAAATAGGGGAACAGAACCGAAATTTCGGTTCGGTTGGGTTCGGTCTGTACCGAACGAACACCCCTAGCTTGTGGCTTTTTTAATTAAATAAGTAAAAAAAAACTCTCATTAATAAAATAAGCAGAAAACGGCAGGTATTAATAAAATAGGTCTTTTCGTACTCCCAGAGTACGAATTACAGTAACTCGTACCCTAGGAGTACGAGTTACGGCCGAGCTGGCGCGTGCGCTTACCTGGCGTAACTCGTAACTCCAGGTTACGAGTTACTCTAATTCGTACTCCCAGAGTACGAATTAGATCTGGTTTCCAATACCCCCTACGCGACGAAGAAGACGAACCATTCGACGATTTCGACGACGACGAAGCGACGACGACGAAGTTTTTGACGACGAAGCGACGACGACGAAGCCGACAAACACGACGACGAAGCCGCCCCGCCCGACGAGACGCCCTTCCCCAGCCGCGACGCCCTTCCCAAGCCGTGCCTTCCCGGACCGCCGCCCCAGCCGCGACCGCCGCCCCATCCGCGAACACCGCCCGACGCGACGCCCTGCCCCAGGCGCGACCCCCTCCGCCGTCGTGTGCGACCGGTGCCCGACAACCCCGCCCCGCGACCGCTGCCCGCTGCCCCGCCCCGCGACGCTCCCCGGCTGACCCTAACCCGCGCCGCTGCCTGCTGCCCGCCCCCACGACGCTGCCCGGCTGCCCCTGCCCGCGACCGCTGCCCGCAGCCCCGGCCCGCGACCTCTGCCCGCTGCCCCGGCCCGCGACCCGCTGCCCCGGCCCGCGACGCTGCCCTGCTGACCGTAACCGGCGGTCGCTGCCCGCTGCCCCGCCCCCCGACGCTGCCCGCTGCCCCGCCCGACGCTGCCCGCCACCCATACGACGTGTTAAGCGCGATTAGTTCGGGTACGCCGTTACGGCTCGAACTATCATTTTTGCGTTAATTTCATTATTATCAAATGTTTTTTATTGATTTGTGATTTGTTTGTTTGTTTTTTGTAAAATGTAGAAATGGATTCCGATTCTCTTTACGGGCCTATTGATAGTTCGGTGTTGACGATGCAGTCAAATCACCGCAGTAGGGATTTGTTGTTAGATCTGACAACGATAGATAAAACTATTAAGATTAGGTCATTAGAGAATGTAGTGTGGGGTACTAGAGAAGCACCGACTATCTTACACGGTCGCTTATTAGGGAAGTTGAACGATATGGGCCTATACAGCGTCTACAGCTGTATGTCTCAGAGGGTTGACCCTCATTTGATTACAGCTTTGGTAGAGCGTTGGAGGAAAGAGACCCATACGTTTCATTTTTATGTTGGGGAGGCGACCGTCACTTTACAGGATGTAGGTATTTTGTGGGGTTTACCTGTAGATGGTAGTTGTGTCTCCGGTGTGATCGTTTCGAGAACGGTCACACAGTGGATGGACGAGTGTGAGCGTTTGTTAGGTTTTAGACCGCCTGCTTATAAGATTAGGGGGTCATCGCTATCGATGAAGTCATTAGCGAGTTGGTTGTTGGATCATCCGGTAACGGATGATAGTGATGAGGAATAAGTCGAATGTTCAGCACGGGGTTATGCGATGCTGCTGTTCGGTGCTGTGATGTTCCCCGATTGTAGCGCCAGCACGGTATCATTGACTTACCTTCAGCTTTTGGACGATATTGACGAAGTTAGCACATTTAGTTGGGGTAGTGCGGTGCTGACGTTCCTATACAGAGAGCTTTGTTCGGCAGTGGAGCCGAACAAGCTAAATATAGGCGGAGCCCTACGGCTGTTGCAGGTAATTATATTGAAAATTTGATTAAATGTATAGTTATTTTAATGGAGAAATAACTAACAAGTGATTTGTTTTAGGCATGGGCATATGTGAGGATTTTGCCATTTCAGCCGGTACGTGGTGTTAATCGTATCACGATGGAGCCCCGAGAAGTCGACGGGGTAGTCTTACCGGCTCCGCCACATGCAGCGAGGTATGGTTGTTCTTCCGTAAGTTGTAAATTTTTTTTCATTCTTACATTTACAATTGTTGTTTAAATATTTGACAGGTGGAACGCAACCTTGGATTTCACAGCGTCGACGAATTCGAACCTACGCACCATCCGCGAGTGCATTGATCGCATGCAGCCGCATCAATTTGCATGGACTCCGTACAACATGACTCTGCCGGAGATTGCAGATCTTCCTGAAGAGTGCTTACCTACGGCCTGTCGATCGAGGTGTCCACTGATATTCTTCAATATCGTGGAGTTCCATTACCCCGAACGAGTACTTCGGCAATTTGGAATTATTCAAGGCATTCCAGTTAATCCGCCGTATCGAGATAACAATCTTCATACGTACGAGCGTCGACAGCGGTCGGGTATGGATTGGAGAGCCCATCACGCAGTCTGGCTTCAATTATGGGACGATCGAGAGGACAAGTGTAACTCGAAGAACCAACTTCAAAATTCCGATGCGGCTCTTCGTTCAAATCAAAGTTTGAATTTTCAACTGTTTCAACAAAAACCTCAACACAATTGTTTTCTGAATCGGGATGTATGAAAAATTGTAAATCGTTGTCGTTGGAGATTTGAAAAAGCTGATGAAATTGGCGGGAATGTTGAAAGTATTCATTTTTGGCATGGATAATCAACGAACAACGACTGCTATCAGCACCCGTAATTTCGAACATCAACGAAATAAACTCGGAAAAACGGGTGGTGCGACGAATTCGCCTATACCCAACAGGGCGGATACTATATTTGATGGTAGAATCAGATGATTGAATTATATCGCCGCCGAAATATACTATCACTTGTACGCGACTCGAAACCATTTTTTGAGTTATTAAAGTAAATTGATAAGGGCTAATGATATACGACTCAGGCAGGTAGGGGGGATTTATAGAACTCTAACTCGTAATCCGGGTTTACGAGTTAGGTGAATTATTGCAATAGTTCACGTAACTCGTATGCCCGGATTACGAGTTAGGGGAATTATTGCCGACAATCTGCATGGCCATCCAGGTTGGTCGGCCACACATTATAACTCGTAACCTGGGAATACGAATTACTATCTCGTATGCCTACGATACGATTTAATGTGCCATGTCATTGCCATCAGCGTCAGCGGGGTCAGCGGGTCATCGGTCGTAACTCGTACTCTAGGAATACGAATTACTAATTCGTACTCCTAGGTTACGAGTTACGTCGCCGTGTCAAGTCAGCAGGTCAACGGCCCAAAAGTAACTCGTAACCTAGGAGTACGAATTAGTGATTCGTATTCCTAGAGTACGAACCTCGCTATTTTATTAATACTTTTTCTTTTCCGTTTATTTTGTTAATGATTGATTTTTTTTTTGTTTATTTATTTAAAAAAGCCCCTAGCTTGTACATGTAAATAGACTGTTAAATATAATCAAAATTCTTTCGAAAACAAAATTGTGAACCTTGTACCGCCAAAATTAAAAAATCTAATATAACCAATAATAGCTTTTTATATACTACTAAACCTCATTCTATGATACATGTCGCGTACAACGGTGAGACGTTGAAAATGGATCAGCTTCCCATTACATTACGGCTAATTAGGTTTCAGGCCCCAAAACATGTTTAAATTAGGTTTCAGGCCTCTGTCAGAAAATCCACGATTTTTATGAAATTTAAAGATAAGGATCCAAATTTACGCAAGTGTTATGCAGTGTATGAACTTATATCGAAGAACAATGAAGTGGTATTTCAGAACAATGAAGTGGTACTGTAGAACAATGAAGTGGTACAACAAAACACTTAAGTGGTTCTGCAGAAATCGAGTCCTTAAAACTGAGAATTTCCTGACAGGGTCTTAAAATCTAAATAAAACTTATCTTGGAGCGAAAAAAGACCCATTACATAACTACTTTGCACATGCAATAATTCGTTGTAATAATATATATGGGTTTAAGATAAAAGTAATTTCACAAATATATGTATTATATATGGGAGTTACTATTTACCACCCCCTTTTTCCTAGTTACCGCCCCCTAAAGGCTTGAAAAAAAGACGTTTATGCCCTTATGTCATTTAAATTAATTTTAAAAAGGAAAATATAATAAAAAGTAGGGATGTTCTTTAAAATCCTACACGACGCAACACTTTTCAAATCACACAACCAAATTAAACAAAAAAACAGAGAACTTTGCAAATCGTAATGGAGCGTGGACAAGGAAAGGGAAAGGGAAAGGGAGTCCTGTCACGATTGGGAAGAAATCTGTCGTAAATTCATTCGTATGTAGATAGATTGTCGAAAACGGGTCGAATTAGGCTGAAAACGGGCGATCGGACGCGAAATAGGGCGAAAACGGCACGACCAAATCGAAATTTCGGTTGGCCAAGTCGCGACCAAAACGTGATTTCGGTCAGGTCAAGACACGACCGAAATCAGATTTCGGTCGTAACAGGCTCGACCGAAATATGATTTCGGTCGTGTCTTGACCTGACCGAAATCACGTTTTGGTCGCGAAGGTCCCGACCGAAATCATGTTTCGGTCGGATCTGGCACGACCGAAAACTGATTTCGGTCGTTTCCTCGCCGACCGAAAATTGATTTCGGTCGGGTACTGGTTTGGCCGAAATTTGATTTCGGTCGTGTTTTTTTTTTTTAATTAATAAATATGTAATTGCAGGCCAAGGGTGGGAAGTCCCTACTCGGAGGGAGCAGCAGAGCGGCCCCGTCGGATGAATCTGGAGAGCGTCATACGAGGGCGCGCGGCGTTGATGCATCCGTTCGTAGGCACGGGAGGAGGAGAGGCGGCAACGAGCTCTTGATTCTCATTCCGTATATGCGGAATACGATCCGCATGCGGATGAGGAGGCGCGTGCGGATGAGGAGGTGCCCTACGATGCGGCATCGTTTGAGTCATCCGACGACGATGCGATACCGGTCTCCTCAGGTAATTCCATTCTCCTTTATAAACTGTATTGCGATGTAGTGTCTTAATATACGTAAAATAAATAATATTTATTTTTTTAAAATATTAAAAGGAAAAATAGGGAGCAAGCGCTCCAGGATCGTAGATGACGATTCCTGGAGGGTGCAGGGGCCACCGCCAGGTGGTCCAGAAGACGGCGAGGTGATCCCTAGTTACTTGGGGCACATCGCGCCTCGCATCTGGATGGGTGAGGAGGAGCTACCCCTGCTGAAGTGCGAGCAGCGTGCGTCAGTTCTTCGGTCGCTTAAGCAGTGGTACTGCCAATTCCCGCCGGAGACGCAGAGCGAGATCGATGGCACGGGGCTTAGCCACCTCACCGATGCCATGCTGGGTCACTTGGACCAGCCTGTTCCGAGCGCTTTTGTGGAGCGCTGGCACCCTGACACGAACACCTTCCACATGCCGTGGGGTGAGATGACGATCATGCTCCACGACGTCGAGCAGATCCTGCGTATCCCGATCGAGGGGAGGACGGTATCGGGCTCACCAGATAGCAGTGACCAGCAGATCGCAGCGAGGGAGATTATGGGTGTTAACGCAGACGCGCTGCGGGGATTATGGAGAGGCGGTGCGGTCGCGTCGAAAGACGTGATGCAGAGGATGCGGTCAGGAAATAGGCCGGCGGGGTTCCAGGCAATCGCTTGGCTGTGGGTTCTATTGGGGTCGACACTGTTCGTCGACAAGAGCGGGAACTGGGTGAAGCCCGACATCATCGGTCGCTGGCAGCTGCCAGTCATTACTCGTGGGGGTCGGCCGCTCTTGCTTACCTCTATCGCCAGCTTGGCCTCGCAAGCCGAGCGGATTCAAGGGGTTTAGCTGGGTGCCTGTCGTTATTACAGGCGTGGATCTACGAGTACTTCCCATGCTTCCGCCCACACCGTCTACCCCATCATGTGGAGGCTGGCGACGCACGATTACGCATGTGGTCCGTGTCTCAGTACGAGCGGACGGGCCACCGTTTGATTGAGATCCGCCGTCAGCTAGACATGATGACTGCGAGCGAGGTATATTAACAAATTACATTCTATATTCACGACGATTATATAAAAAGTTGCAAACTGTTTATCAGGTTGCTTGGTTGCCGTACGGCCCCGATCCAGCGGCGCAACACATGAGGACTATTTTCGTAGGCTGGGTACGATATCGCGACATTGTTGAGCCCTACGTACCCTCGAGAGTGTTGTGCCAGTTGGGTTACGTGCAGCTCATCCCGCCGCCGATGAGTCCGCCACAGAAGGCGGTCATGCCAGCAGACCCGTCGAGGTATAAGGTTCACCATTCTGGCGACGCAGCAGGATTTGCTTGGAGGCAGTTCCCGTACGCGTACATTCTGAACCTGTCGTACATCAGCCGGGCGACCGCAGATTACCTTGGCGAGGCCGTGGAAGGGTACATGGACTGGTATGAGCGACATTCTCATCCTCGTCTGTTTTCGTCGGAGTCGGGATCCTCTTCGGGCGGCATACCCCCGTGCAGCCACTCAGACTACGTACGTAATATTATGTGATTCAGATTTTGTATATTTGTATGTTTAGTCAATTTTTATATGTATCAACGTAGTACAATGGCGCGTAAAGATCGCAATGGGCTTCGATTTCGTTCGCGACGTTATTCCTTACGGTGACCCACTCTTCCTCGTCATTGTAAATATGGGAAGCGATTGCGCGAAATCCGCAGTTACCGTCAGCCACCACATCCTTATAACTAACTATATACGGATGGATGACTGATGTCACGTGGTACTGCAAGCGGCTGTGGAAGAAGTTGGATTCACGTAAATATTATTAGATAAGGATAAGAGACACGTAATAATAATTAATTTACCTTTCTGATGCGAATCAACTGGTTCTGAATCTGCTCGTGCACCTTCACCCATACGGTGTCAAGAGACCCAGTGGCGGAGTTCAGCCATCCTTTCAGCTTGCTATGAGCACTCTCCACACGACATGTAGTGGTGTTCCGAAAATGAAGCACATGGTTCGTCCAAGCTCTGGCGAACTTCTCCTTATGCACCAACCACGTCTGCTCAACATAAGTAACGATTGCTGAGTCGGCTAGCCAGCGCAGACGCATGTCATTCACTGCATTCTCATATTCGGCAACCGTCGGAGCTTCCACGACTGCTTTCCAGGACTTGTGCGTGAAGTGAGCAGCGGTCTTTTTGCTCTTCCCCCCAACCTATAAACTTTGTTCTCCACATCTTTATAAATATGCCACGTGTACATCAGATGGTGAGAATGGGGAAATACCATATGTAACGGTCGAACAAGGCCCAACTCACGATCAGTGACAATCGCCGACGGGTGGACACCTGGCCCTAGAATATCCTTGATAGACTGCAACATCCACCGGTAACTTCTCTCCGTCTCGTCGTCCATGACGGCAAACCCACACAGAAAGTTGTGATTACAGGGAGTCATCCCTATAATCTCAACTAGAGGCATCTTATATCTATTGTTCTTGTACGTCGAGTCAATCCCAATAAAATAAGGATACGTCCTCAGCAGAGCGAGTGACTCCGGGTGTGCGAGAAAGACATGTGTCAGCATATTAGTCTCCTCGTCCCTCAGCGCTTCAACAAAATATCCGGACTCTATCGCCTGGTGCATCAACTGAGTCACCACGTCTCGACCCTCAGAATATTGCTTCTTCAGACGATCTCTGTAATTATATATATGTCGGATCGTCGCGTTATCTACGCTGTGTCGAGCCCTCATCGCTGTGAGGATATGTGATGGTTTCGCTTGCGCAGCAGTCATTTCCTCTACGACCTTCTTTGCGTGGCTGCTTAAACCACTCGCCTGGCGGTGTCCCTCGGGATAATGTATCATAGGGTGATTGTGCGTGGATTTTTCAGGTGGGCTCGTACGAATGAACCATTCCTTAGTAGCTGGATCTTGCTGGGCTATGACTACAAACGGACACCTGCACTTGTTAGACTTCGACAGCCTCTCCAATTCATCCTCCTTGCCTCTATAACGTTCTCCTCGAGAACATCTAATCAAATTTTTTGTTCCAAATTTCTTGTGCGATGAAATTATCACCTCGAAACCAAGACCAATAGCGACGCCTTTCACCCAGTTAATGGCTTCCACGTCGGTCGAAAATCGTCCTCCTCCGCGAAAATGCCGACTGTAGTTTATCCCGTCGCCCGTGGAATGCTCCGGGACACTCTCCGAGTCTGGAAAAAAATTAAAATAAAAAAATTAAAAAAAATTACAACCAAAATCAAATTTCGGCTACACTAAGTGGCGACCGAAATCCGACCGAAATGAGATTTCGGTCACCTCCCACAGGACCGAAAAACGATTTCGGTCGCGACAGTCCCGACCAAATCAGTGTTTCGGTTGTGACTGTGGCGACCGAACAATAATTTCGGTCGCCCCTTGTGCCGACCGAACAATGATTTCGGTCACCTCAAATGTGACCGAAATCGTGTTTCCGTCGGCGCAAGGGGTGACCGAAATTATTGTTCGGTCACACCATGTCACAACCGAAATGAAATTTCGGTCGGGACGATTTTTTCGTTCGCTGTCCGATCTGTGTTCGAGAATTTACATCTATACGAACGAAATTTACGAGAATTTGCTTACCATCCGTGCCGATAGACTCTTTCTTTTCTCCTTTCCATTTCCCAAATAGACAACTCATTGCGATTTCAATTTTTTCTTGTTATGTTTCTGTCTGATTTGAATGTATGAGTACGATATCGGAACTGTTGTTTGGAAAAGGAATTTAAATATAAATTTAAATTAAAAAGGGCAAAATCGTCTTTTTTCAGCCCTTTAGGAGGCGGTAACTAGGAAAAAGGAGGCGGTGAATAGCAATCCAAATTATATATTTAGCATCCGAACCCGAACTTCAAATATGTCCTTTCAAATGAAAAAAACAACAAAAAACAAAAAGGCGAGTGATACGAGAAATCTCAGACAGCAAAGAAGATGATCATAAGAATATTAGTTGCATTTAAATCCATTACAAACTGACAAAACTATGATGAGTATCAAGGCTATGATAATGCCAAGAACAATCAGTTTTATCTTCATATTCTGCAGCCACATCTTTCTCCTCATCTGTGTTCCCTGCGTCCTGAAATCTTGAGCCTGCAGACAAGCGTTGACGTAAGGAAATGACAAAACGTTATGTATTGAATTATTGATTCATCAAAATAATGTAATGAAGAAAACAATTTAAATGGTATGATTTTATTGTGCTTCAAGAACTGGTTATCTGCATAATTAAGACCCACTTGATTCCTGTAGTTATATTATTTAAAAAGAGAGGATAAATCTATGGGTTGAAATAGAATATTTTGAAGAAGCAAAGATCAAGAAAACACGAATATGCATTTAAATTTCTCAAGATATGATTATGATCCCATCGATGCCATTGAGAGTGAAGAACATACCTGAGAATGTAGATTCTCAGTTTTGTCCACCAGAAGCTCAATTTTCTCACCGCGATCAAGAACCTGCAATGCAATAATAAGTGCATTATCAACTAAAGATAGATTAACAGGAGTTGCATCACAGGAAACTTCTGTCTGAAGTTGTTACATAGATTATCTAATGATGATGTCTGTATTAGTGGGTTTACCTTTTCTATGTTCTCCATCATGACACCTTTGACTTCTGAAACCTGAGCTTTCACTTTCGAAAGCTTACTTATCTCCTCTGGGTGATCGACGCAATACTGCATTTGCTCCCTGAGTTTGGGCCTAACACAAAATTGTGGAAAACAACGATTGCAATGAGCTAAATGCAGAATTAACTCATGATAAAATGGAAAAAAAGGGGACCAAAAAGTTAATTTACCCGAACTCTCTATTCAAGCCATTAGCAACGGATGTGTCAGCCTTTCCTCCACTGTATTTCTTTGTGAACTCCTCCTTAATTCTCTCAAGAAATGCAATTGGGAGCTGTCTTCCAACGGATTCAGTAGCCACGACACAATACGCTGCCATTAATGGCACATCGACAGTTAGTAAATGAAGAAGTCAAGAGAAGCCGGGAAATACAGGTAAAAATATGAATTACTTAAAAAGAAAAAAAAAAGAGACATTCTATAAATGGTTTAGATCGTGAAGCTGAATGCGTAATTAACACCCCAAAATCACAATAAATCAACATCAATTCCCACAACTACAGAAGCAAAACACTACCACGATTTCTTCAATAGTAGCCAATAATTTTTTCCGGGTATCTACAATTCCAATTAAAGAGAAACCATAAACAATGTGCCACATATGTTTTGAAACCTCTGATCTGTTTTATGTTTATGCACCATTCCCTAATAGCAGTTTTTACATTTTATAATGATATGGCTCCACTAACAAAAATCACAATGCAGAAAAATGCAATGATAGAACATCAGGCAGAGTGACATTGCAAAGAAACATACACAATTGTACGGGGACAAAAAAAAATCGCAAATATCTTGATATAGACATTAATATATGTAAAAATATAATTAAAAGAACAACATCAAACAAAGCTCGGACAAAACATAGTTAAATATTTTATCAAGTGAGCACCTCTTATTTCATTACTATCTGAAACTCCATCAACAGCCTATCGTATTCAAACAAAGTCAACCAAAGATCTGACCCAATCAATTGAGACATTATCGAACAAAACAAACACAGATATGAAAATCCAACCAACACTGAATAACACAACAAAAACGAAACAGCGAAAGCGAAACAACGTGGTTAAGCAAGCTTACTAAATCCGTCCTGAACAAGGTAATTAAAAGTGTGGCCGTCGCAGTTGTACGTGAACTTGTTGTTCGTCGCCGGGAGCTTTTGAAGGCACTGTGCGGCGATCCCGGTGAAATTACCTGTGAACTCGGTGTACTCGGCCAACACCACCGTGCCACGTGCCACGAAGCTGTAGATCAACGATTGCTGCTTCATTTTTTCCAGTTTTCTCCGATTGCTGGTACAAACCCTAGCACGGTACTCGCGTGTTGCTAGTGGTCAAGTGTACTGTTTCGATTCAAAGCAAAGGCAACCACGGTTGCTTTTTGCTTTTGGGTAGAGTTAATGAAAAACTAGATTACCCTGCACACACCCTACGTGTGTGAACAAAAAAGGAGAGCATGTTATTTATTTTTTATTTTAAAAAAATAAATTCTATTCTATTTTGTCAGAGCGTCAGTTTCTCTTGGTCTCCTTTTTTGCACAATCGTAACGTAAGTAGGAATTGCAATTAGATGAGAACGTTGTTATTTTATTCATTGTGAACGTTTCTCTGTCCTAACGTGGGAGTTGCTAATCCATTATTTAGTATATAGCAGTTTCTTTAGATTTAAGTAACTACCCAATTGGTTCGATTTTTTGGCACAATTGCTACACCAAATTGAATCAAAATTAGACAGTTTTTAAGTGGTCCTGAGCATTAATAAAAGAGTATAGATATGCCTCCATCGTTACGAAATCTTATATGAATAAAAGAAAAAAATTATTGAAATAAAGAATAAAATAAATTGATAATGGAATTATTATCGTCCATTTGAGTTTTGACAAATAATACCAAAAGGCGTATATTACTTCGTCTAAATAAATTAACCTTGCAATCGGGTTAATAAGAAGAATTAATAAAACCTCAATATTTACAGTTCAGTTACTATTCTGTTGGGACAGATAGGGGCACCAGTAAGCTGAAATATAATAACATTAGATTAAGTCCACAAGCCTTAGTGTTCAGTATGGTGACTAGATAGACAAGTATGACTTCCTTGTCGACGGGTCCAATACGGTTGTGCCAATCGTTCACTTGCGAGTGGAAACCTGTGACATTGTTGTCTGTATTTGGACACTGGCTCGTAATCGAACGATTACATGCCGAAAAAGTCGCAGATCGATCGATTGACTGTAGTAGTCTACGTGAATCTTAGATAGAAATGGTTAATTCGGGTTGGTCTTAAGGTCTTGATTTGTCACCAGTATGCTATGTCTGAATTGCCATGTGAATGGGTCAGCATAGAAATGCGGTCTTGACTTTTCGACGTGATTGCTAGTTATACCGCTGAGCGAGATTTACGGCTTCGATTAAATTCGAGGTTAACGTCCTGTGGAGTTTCGATGTGAGGGAATTTATCTAAGTCTCTATCCAGACAACTGACTCACGATAGTCGTGGAGGGCAGTTTGGTAAATGTCATCGACACGAACATCATAGAGTCAAGTTTTATATTCGACTACGCGTGACTTTCACTGACCGGGATAATATATGGTCGGTTCGCTAAGAATATGATATTCGTACTCAACTCGAGATCGGTTCGGTACCACGGGGCCGGCTAGGTGAATATCGAACTACTGGATTCCTCCTAGAGCCGATTGAAACGAACCAAGAAAGTCAGGCTTAAAAAGGGCAACCGACACAACGTCAATATGAGAAAGAGCAGGTTGGGGCCTGGGTTGAGATATTAGGGTTTAGAGCTTGGCCGAAACCCTAATTGACCGGAATGACTAGGTTTTACTAGTGAGGGGCAAAATAGTCTTTTCATCTCAATAACTATTTTTATGGATATTTTGTGATTTAAGTTTGATTTGATCTTCACCATTGTTTTGGAGAAATAGTAGAATTTAATCAGAAATTAAATATTATATATGTGACATATATAATTTCGATTATATATTAGATATAATATATTTAAAATATACTAAATAAAGAATTTATATAGTAATTTAGATTAGATATTTATTAATACTAAATTCAAATTTAAACCTAAAACCAAAAAAGAAAGACTTGGTAATAAAAGAAACTTGGTTTGAGAGTGTGTGATTTTTTCTCCCACTCCCCATTACTAAGTTTTGGCCAACCCTAGCCCTATATAAAGGGATTTCGAGACCCATAATAAGGCTAATAAAAAGGTGGCCAAAACCGGAATTTGAGCCATTTCCTCTCTCTCACTCGATCTCTTTCTCTTCTGGGGGAGCAAACGAACACTCCTGGCCTAGCCGCATACAACAAGGGCTGCTCGTGACGTTATAAGGTGTCGGCGTGACGATCTTGTGCCAAGTTCGCGTGCTTTTGGTGGTAGGAGAGGATACTACGTCCAGGAGATTCGAAGGGTTCGTAGCCAGCCATCTTCTTTGACTTTTGTCAAGGTATAATGGCTGGACTCTCTATTTGTGTTCTTATGTTCTCATGAAATACAGAGCGATCCAAGGGAAAGGGCGGAATCCCGAAAAAATTTTAACTTCCGTGGTTCTAGGAATGGGGGCCCGAGGACCCTGCCGGTATTCCCAATAGTATCCACCATCTAAATTCTCATATGTGGAAAAAGAATCTCGACTCCGACTCATGTGGTAAGAACAACCCAAATCTAAGATCCATTCATACCAGACGTAACAATATTAGCAGTTGCTACAAAATAGTTATTATCGCTCTCATCTGCAACTACACGAGCTTGGGCGGGTTTAGTATATTACTGATTATTTTTTTCCTTATTTTGTAATTTATAACAATATCTGATGTGATCCTTTTTCTTGTTAAAAATACAGACTTTATTTCTGTTCCTGGATTCTGACCTTCTTTTAGATCTGCTACTTTTAGCGTCTCTATGTTATGACCTTTCCACGTGCAAACAAACCTTCTGTCTGGCCACCACTTGTTTTTTGTCGTTATATCCATGTTTATATGCTCTTTCGATTGTAATGCAGATTTGACACTAGCATATGGTATCGTATCTTTTCCGCATATAATAGTATCACGAAAATGCTTTAAAGAGAGGGAAGAGAACACAATAATTTCATGGCATGATCTTAGTCAGTCATTTTGACTTCCACGTTTCGCCAATTTTAGTTGTATCAAATTTATTGAGATGCGACAGTATAGAAGTACCTTTTGTCATTTCATACTGTAAAGCTTTTCCGCTTTAAATAAACCCGATTCTCCTTAGCCTTCTTCATGTAAATAGCTTTTACTGCAGTCCACATACCATAGCTGCCACCTGTGTGGCAACGTCTTTTAAAACCTCGCGAGAGAGATTTAAGATAATAGTCGATATGGCTTTCTTATCCAATTCTTTAAATTGATCGTCTTTTATTTTTGTTGGTTTCTTCTTTCCTTCAAGTGCCACCTCACTATCGTCTTGAATGAGTATGACATCCATCTTGAGACTCCACATTTCAAAGTTGACATTTCTGTCGAACTTTTCAGTTGACATTTTTTGTTATCATCATGTTGGCTAAAAATAAATTGGATTTACCAATTTGTTAGGATATTTTGAACCCCAGATAACATATTTTTCCGAGAAATGACGATAATATATAAAAGAGATGATAAATAAATTTGGACAGTGAACATGATATTTAAGTGGTTCGTTCGGAATTACCTACCTCCACAGGTCGGATGGTAGAACTTCTTTATTATGTGTAACTATTACAACGTCCACGGGCCAGATGGTAGAGATGTTAAATATTACAGGCTAATACACCTCGTAAGGAGGTTATGTCGAAGAACAACTACAGTGACTACGAGCAGAGAAAATAATGGAAGAAGATAACATCTTGTTGTGGTGGTGTTTCATCTGATTCGTCACATCTCTATTTATAGATATGGGTGGGATCGGGTCGGGTTTGTGAGGCTTCGGGTTTTTCGGGTCGGTACCGGACATTTGCGGGTATCAAAATTGAAACCCGACCCCGACCCGACCTATCGGGTACCCAAAATCCGATTATCGGGCTCGGGTCGGGTTCGGGTTTCTGTTTCTTTTTGTTTTCAATTAAAACAATCGTTTACTTACGGGAGTTACTATTTACCGCCCCCTTTTTACTTGTTACCGCCCCCTTAAGGGCTAGAAAAAGACGATTTTGCCCTTATGATATTTAAATTAACTTAAAAAGAGAAAATTATAATAAACAAGAAAAAATATCTATTTAAAGCTCTGTCCGGACAACACTTTTCAAATCGCATATCCAAATCAGACAAAAAAAAAAACTAAAATCGCAATGGATCGCCGACGGGGATTAGGAAAGGGAAAGGGCTTTTTTTAACGACCGGAAAGCAAAATTAACGTCAAACATCGTTCGTATTTCCGTTCGGCGAAAAAAAAAAAAAAAAAAACCGACCGAAATGAATTTTCGGTCGGTTACAGTACTGACCGAAACATAATTTCGGTCAGTACTGTAACCGACCGAAAATTGATTTCGGTCGGTAATTGTACCCACCGAAATCATGCTTCGCTCGGTACAGTACCGACCGAAATCATGCTTCGGTCGGTACAGCATCGACCGAAATCTGATTTCATGTCTGCAAGCGGTCTTAACAATTTAAGTCTCTATTTTCGCGGGATGATATACAATTTTTTAAATGTTTTCAGGTTGCTTGGCTGCCGTACGGTCCCGATCCAATGTCGCAGCAGCTGAGGACGATTTTCACGGGATGGGTTATGTATCGCGACATCGTTGAGCCCTACTCGCCCTCGAGAGTGTTGCGCCAGCTGGGGTACGTGCAGGTCATCCCGCCGTCGATGAAACCGCCACGGAATGCGGTCATGCCAGCAGACCCGGCGAGGTATAAGGTGCATCATTCTGTGGATGCAGCAGAACATGCTTGGAGTCAGTTCCCGTACGCCTCCATCCTCAACCTCTCGGCCCTCAATCGTGCTACTGGGAGCACCTTGGTGAAACCGTTGGAGGGTACATGGACTGGTATGAGATGCATTCTCATCCTCGCCTGCTTTCGACGGAGCAGGGATCCTCATCGGCATGCATACCCCACGCAGCCACGCCGACTACGTACGTAATTAAATCTTATGTCGATTTTTTTATATTTATATGTGTAATCGTACGTATTATTGCTATGTGCAGTGGTACAACACGATGTACAGCGTGAGTATGGACATGCTAGCCAGTCTGCATCGTGGTGAAACGACGCGTACGGACGAGTTCCGAGCCAGGCTGAATGAGATCAACGACCGGTGGCGCCAGGCCCCTTGACGCTGTTGCTATTGTTTTTTATCTTTTATTGTATCGGACGGATTTTCTATATGTTTTCAATATTTGTTTTGCATATTTATTCCGTTTCGAAAATAAATATACAAATAAATAATCAAAATAAATAATAAAAATAAATAATCCAAATAAATAATATAAATAAAATATACAAATAAATAATACAAATAAATAATACGAATAAATAAACCAAATAAATAATATAAAGACATAATCCAAATAAATAATATATATAAAATATACAAATAAATAATCTAAATAAATAATATAAATAAATAATATAAAGAAATAATATAAATAAAATATACTGTAATTAAAAAAAAATTATTGACCGAAATCAGATTTCGGTCAACACTGTACCGACCGAAAATTGATTTCGGTAGGTACAGTACCGACCGAAATCGGATTTCGGTCGATGCTGTACCGACCGAAGCATGATTTCGGTTGGTACTGTACCGACCGAAGCATGATTTCGGACGGTACAGTTACCGACCGAAATGAAATTTCGGTCAGTACTGTAACCGATCGAAATTTCATTTCGGTCGGTTTTTTTTTTTTAAATCATGTTCGGTCGAGCCGAAATTCGTACGATATTTATTATAGATATTTTTTTTGTATCCCTGTCGACGATCCATTGCGATTTCAGTATTTTTTTGTTTTTGTCTGATTTTCGATATGTGATTTGAAAAGTGTTGTTTGGACAGAGCTTTAAATAGATATTTTTATTGTTTATTATAATTTTCTCTTTTTTAATTAATTTAAATATCATAAGGGCAAAAAGGTCATTTTCAAGTCCTTTAGGGGGCGGTGACTAGGAAAAAGGGGGCGGTGAATAGCAATCCAGTTTACTTTAATATATACCTACGATTCTCCCAAATAAATCTCAAGGGTTTTATTTCACTCATCGCCCCAAAACAAATATTCTCAGTAAAACAGCGTCTGTAAAAGATTCAAATGTTCGATTTTTTCTTCTCTTCCTTTTGTTTTTTACAAATCAGGGAGGCGAGGAAGCTCATCTCTTCCGAAGACGCGCCGGTGAAGTCAGGGACGCGATGCGATTCTCTCGCACTGAGAGGGTTCGGAGTGTCGAGATGTTGAAGATCGCCGAGCGCTGATATCTCGGTGGCTCCCCCGAGCTCTTAAGTTATTTCACGGCCCAAAGAAGATGAAATTCTTTGTATGCGTTCTTCAATGGCTGCAATCGATGGCTGAGGAGTTTCAAGTTCTTATTTTTCTTTTTTGTTATTTTTTTATTTATTGGACTGGACTTTTTTCTTTGGGCCGAAATTTTAATGAAAACTACAGTTTTTGTTTTTAAATCGGGTCGGGTATCCAATAAACCCGATCCGGTAGCATATTGCTAACCGAAACCCAACCCGAAACCCGATATCCGATTAACCCGACTTTTCACCCCAGATTGGAACCCGACCCCGAATGCCCACCAATTGTTTGCCTAGTTCGTCCATGTGAACAGTGGGTAGCCAATATGAGAAACAAACTTTTCTTCATAGCATTGAATTTCACGTGGCCGTCGTCATTTGTTAAATGGTCAAAGACCATTATTTTAATCCAGGGCATATCTAACATACTTTAATATGCCAAAGGTCTTTTATGTAATGTCTATAGATAGGGTTGAGCTCGGTGCGGTTAGGGCGGTCTTTTTCGTAATTTTAACCCGACCCGATGTTAATTTTAACCCGACCCGATGTTTACTGTCAAACTCGATCATAAAAATCCTGACCCGATAGATTGCGGTTTGCTTGAGTGCGGTTGGGTTGAAGCAGTTTTTGCGGTTTTAATATTTTTTTTAAACGAAAAATTAGGTGTAATATTCTTAAGTATATATAGATAGAGAAAAAATATATATCATAAACCTATTTACAAATAAAAAAATTTATATACAGAAATGTTATTTTCATACTAATAAATAATAGTAAGAAATGATAAAAAGTTCGATAAGAAGCTTGATTAGAGGATCATCTTCCTTGTTCACGGCCGTCTTTTGGTAAAGCAACTAAAGCAATGACCCCATTTTGATTTAAAATTTTCCCTTAGAAGAAATAAGTTTTTTATTTTAAAATTTTAACTCGCCTTCTATAAACTTGAAATGTTATAGTTGTTGATCTCAAATCCGAATAAAACGAGGAGAGTTGCATTGGATAGACACATAAATTTTTTTCACTCATAATATTTATTTTTCAAAAAAAAAACATCATTTAGAACTTAACTTTACGCAATGTGTTATGATGGAGGTCCTTGTTTCTAACTTCCGTTTAGAAAAAATGTGATTTCAAAATTTTAAATCGTCTTCTATAAACTTCAAGTATTATAGTTGTTGATTCAAAGTTCGAATAAAAGAGGAGGGCTGCATTAGATAGACACATAAATTTTTTTCACTATATAATATTTATTTTTTATAAGAACACTCATTTAGAACTTAGCTTTACGCAACGTGTTATGATGAGTCGATTTCCTTGTATCAATAGTAAAAAGTAAATAATATTTTTGTCCTTCACTACTATTACGAGTTATATTTATTACTTTATGAACTAGTGAATAAAATATATAGTAAAATTTTATTATATTTTAAATGCGGTTGGATGCCGTTTTATGCGGTTCAAAAATAAAAAATTATACCCGATTGCAAAATATGCGGTTTTATTTTTTAAAACCCAAACCAAACCATCAAGTCGTTAACCCAACACTTGCGGTCTGGGTTGGGTTGGGTCGATTGAGTGGGGCTGTCCAACGGGTTATATGCTCACCCCTATCTATAGAATGTTAGCTTAGGGTTTTCTAAACTTTATATTCTTTCTTACTTGAATTAGGAAAAATTTAGATTTTCCAATTTCAAATTTTATCAAATGTTGAAAATCGATGGATGACTGATGCAATGACCTAATTCTATAACCTATCATGTTTAACTTTGTCATAAAAAGATATGTATTATGAGTTAGAAAATATAGACAAAGAAATAAGTAATTGGGGTACAGATGGCATGGTTCATTTGATGACATGGTTCATTTGAGTATCCTGGCCTCTGGGTGTGTACAAATATATTCTATATGGCTACTGTGTTTATACTGATCAAGACCTTTTTCTACAGTGTAATTGTCTCAATTAGAGTCGTCAATTAGGCCTGTGGGATGGTGCATCCCGGCCCACCGAAGCACACAACCCGCTCTTTGACGGGTCATTTATAAATATTTTGTTTACGTTTTTTGTTAGCATTTGAGTAGTTTTAGTAGCTCGTTATTCAACTAAACTAAGCTCTTCGTTTTTACTTGGATGGATTTGCTCTTCCTAACCAATAACTGTTTGATTTGTCGTACCTGGAGTATCAGGAATAGTCTGTTTCTATCAAAATTTTCCAAGATGATTTTCAATTCATAAATTAAGTTAGGTTGATTTCATGGTTCGCCGTCACGGCCGATACGATGCGGGATCGGCCCTCACCGCCCCAGAGATACAGGCTGCTGCGGTTTCTTTCCCAATGCGGATGACTTATCGGTGTCTCGGTGATACACATCGGGCGATGCAGGGCGTCGCGGCGCAGATATCGGCGTCGCAGGCGAGAAAAAAATTAAATTCGTATATTGAAAACAGATAGCACTGGTAAGATTTGCTTTTTGATTGTTTTGGGCGTCAATATTGTGGTTTCAAGGAGATCTGGTCAAGGATGGAGTAGTTTATTCTTGTGCTTTGCTTATCTTTTTTAAGTATTTCTTGTTAATTGACCTCTACTATGGGATGCTGAAGAGAAGGCTAAAATTATTTAAAAAATTAATTAAGGCTAAAATTAAAATACATAAAATATTAAGGGCAAAAATAGAATAAAAAAGATAAAAACAAAGGTGCAAGTGGTGAACGTGGGAAATAGTCCATATATGTCTTGTACTTCAATGAAGCCAAAACAAAGAAAAAGTTTGATCATTACAGCAGCATTATTTCAGTTATTCTCAGATCTTGTCTGCATGACTATATTATACGTATGTAATATGCCTATTTGCGAAGATCCTTCAACTACACAAACACAACCCTTTTCTATTGAACGTGAAACTCTTAATAATTGTCTTCTATATTCAAGTACTCCCATCAAATTCGACTACGCAATATTGTTCTCATCTCATCAACCAAAAAGCTACAATGGCACCGAAGCGAGATATTGGCTGGGACTTTGGCGATGCCGTCAGTGACGATAGAAGAAAAATCAAATGTTTTGTGATAAAGTAGTTCATGGCGGAATTACGAGGTTGAAACAACATATTGCTTACGTCACGGGAAATGTGGAAGCTTGCAGAAAATAACCGAAAGAGATAATGCAGCTCCTTCGAAAACATTTACAAGATGCCCAAAACGAGCGTGATGTATCAAAACGTAAAAAAGAAGCCGCTTTAAAAGGAATAATGTCTATGATACATGACAGTGAAAGCAATGATGAAGATGAAGATGAAGATATAGTTGAATTGACGAGCAAAGAAGAAATGAAGCAAATACAGAATGCTATGAGACAAAGTCGCAAAACTGCAGCTTATGAGGAAGATATGCGCAACCGTTATGGGCATGGTAGTTTTTTTATTATGTTAGTTATCCGTTTATCAATAACTTATTTATTGTAATTATTAGAGGGTTTACGGATAACTTATTTATTGTACATACTGTAAGACATCCTGGTGCTACGTCGTCGCATAATCAAGGAGCACAAAAAACACGATCGTCGCGAAGTTTTACAACGAGAAAGGAAATGGAAACCTCTGCAAGGAATGTTGGCTCATATATGTTTCCATCAAAAAATAAAAGTTGAAGAATAGGTTTGCGCCGGACAAAGTGAAAAAGGTTGGTAAAGTGACTAGTAAATGGTTTTTAACGCTATTCCGTTTAATGCCGCCGATAGTGGCCCATACTATCAAAGCATGATATATACTATGGCTAAAGAGGGTCCAGGGATCAAAGGTCCCTCGGGTAGATAAATCAGTGGGATCTTTTTAAACGGAGAAGTTGAAGAAATTGACGGGTATGTGAGCACATTAAAGGATAAGTTTCACATTTACGGTTGTACAATAATGTGCGATGGATGGAGCACACAAACAAGCATCCGATAATCAACTTCATGGTTTATTCTGCAAAATGATATTTCACAGCTCTGTGAATTGCACAAACAAAAGAAAAACCGCTGACTTTATTTTGTCTCTAATGAACAAAGTTATTAATGAGGTTAGATAGGAAAATGCGGTTCATGTGGTCACGGACAGCGAAAGTGCTAATAAAGCCGCTGGAGGAAGGTTAATGATCGACAGGTCGCATCTATTTTGGTCACCCTGTGCTGCACATTGCTTGACTTGGTGTTAGAGGATATCGGTAAGATGAGTAAGTTTAAAAAACTATCGATCAGGCAAAGCAGGTCACAAGTTTTATCTATAACAGCGATAATGTGGTGAATCTCATGAAATCGTATACGAAGGAACGAGAGCTTCTGAGACCTGGGATAGCAAGATTCGCTATAGAATTTGTGCGACTGAAAGTTTTGTTTGACACCGGTTGGACTTAACAATGTGCACTGCTCCTGAGTAGGAGGATTTTAACAATACTTCAAGAAGAAAACATGCTGCAGAAAAGGTTTCTGATACGATAATGAATAATATTTTTTTGGAAAAGGGCGAGAGAGGTTTGTACAATATTGGAACCGTTGGTGAAGGTTCTAAAACTAGTTGATCCAGATAGAAACCAACATTGTCTATCATATACAAAGCTATGGATAGAGCGGAACTGTCGATAAAGGAAGGGGTGAAAGATTGGCAGAAATATTGGGACGTAATTGACGAACGCTGGTACAACATGTTACATCAAGACCTTCATGCTGCACGTAATATATTGTATATGTTTACAATTATTATATTGCAATTTTTTTCAAATAATAGTTGTACTATAATTTATGCAGCTTACTTTTGAAGCCAACGCTACAATATTCAGGTACATGTGTATTTACTTCTGAAGTAAGACGAGGTTTTAAGGCTGTGATAAAAAAAATTGAACCAGATATCGATGCTCAAGCCGAAGCAATAAATGAGGTTACCAAATTTGTAAACAAGGTTGGAGAGTTTGGTATTCCTTTAGAACAACAAGCAGTCAAAAAACACTTCCAGGTATTTAGTAATTTCGACAAGATTTTAACACGTATGTCTTTCCAATAGAATAGCTTTAGTTTAAACTTTATTAATTTTTTAACCCATGTCAGCTGATTGATGGATCAATTACGGGGATGAAGCTCCACATTTGCGGAAAATTGCTATTAAAATTTTAAGTCAGACATGTTCGTCTTCGGGTTGTGAGCGAAATTGGAGCACATGGTCGTTGATACACACAAAGCTTCGAAATCGATTGGCTATTGAAAAGCTGCATAAACTTGTCTATTGTCACTACAACATGAGGCTACGTGTGAGAAATATGCCGTACCAGCAAGAGGATGACGATTATTATTCCCCTATTGACCTGAACCACATATCACGACGATGATATCCTAGACGAATGGACAAGAGAGAATGTTCCAAATGTACTTGAAGATGATGATTTACGTTTTCTAGATCAAGGTGGCCAAGAAGATAATAAAGATGCGGAGGGTGGTGACCAAAGTCGTCGATCAAGAAAAGGCAAAGGCCAGCAAGAAGCGATGCAGGAAAGAACGTGCACCAAAATACTTCAAGTCATAATAGCGGTGACGATGATAGCAGCAGTGATAGCTACGATGATAATGGAAATAATACAGCGATCTCGCACGAGATGAGGGGAAAATACTCGCAACTATGCTGATGATCAAAATAATGCAGTATGTCTTGGGTTCAAGGAAACGAAAATTATTACGCTACTCAAGATACAGGCCATGGATACCGTCCATTAATAGAAGAGAAACATGGTTATATGTCAGGACTGAGTGGTAGTGATTATTCATATCATACGGACATATCGCAACGCTATCCAGATGTTGACGCACAACCACGAGATCTGCGCTTGAGAGAAACTACTCAAATGTGGTCAACATATGGTTATGGGTCAAGACATAACAACCAAGGTCATCGACAATTTGATTACAGCACCAGTGGAAGTTCATATGGTCGACGAAGTCACATTGATTATGGTTCTTCACCTGGTCATTCAGCAAGATACTTTGACAGTGGAAGATAAAATGATTATTTATTTTTAATCGCAAACAGTGCTGAATATATTAGATGATTATAGATCTACGAGCAGCACAAATAGTACAGCCTGACTATCGAGGATTCGGATACTATTATCGTGACATATAATTTCGTCAGCCATGTCAGTCCACTGATGAGTTATCAAGACCTTATCCCGATTTTTATCCATACAGTGAAGATACCGATGACTTTGTACCGCCACGTCACTCTTCGTGTAACTAAATTCTTGTAAAAACCTTTGTAATATGTGTAATATATTCTTATCATGTATTTTCTACTGTTTCAAATATTATCTGATATAATTTGTAGACAAATTTAAATAATTTACAATTTTTTAAACAAAAAATGCGTATCGCCCGCAACCGTGCCGCGATAATGCAACGTATCTGTATCGCTCGTGTCCGCATCGATGCCGTATCCGCGACGGTGAACCATGGTAGAAAATACATGAAAAGAATATATTACATTTATTACAAAGGTTTTTACATGCATTTAGTTCCACGAAGAGTGACACGGCGGTACAAAGTCATCAGTATCTTCACTGTATGGATAAAAATCGGGATAAGGTCTTGATAACCCATCAGTGGACTGATATGGCCGACAAAATGATATGTCACGATAATAGTATCCGAATCCTCGATAGTCGACTGTACTATTTGTGCTGCTCGTAGATCTATAATCATGTCCAGTATATTCAGCAGTGTTTGCGATAGAAGATAAATAATCACTTGATCTTCCACTGTCAAAGTATCTTGCTGAATGACCATACGAACTTCTACATGTGATGTAATCAAATTGTCGATGACCTTGATTGTTATGTCTTGACCCATAACATATCTTGGTCACATTTGAGTAGTTTCTCTCAAGCGAAGATCTTGTAGTTGTGCGTGAACATCTGGATAGCGCTGCGATATGTCCGTATGATATGATCAATCACTACCACTCAGTCCTGACATATAACAACGTTCCTCTTCTATTATTGGGCGGTAGCCATGATCTGTGTCTTGAGTAGCATAATAGTTTTCGTTTCATTGAGCCCAAGACATATCTGTATTATTTTGATCATCAGCATAGTTGCGACTACTTCCCCTTTCATCTCGAGCAGGATTCGCTGTATTATTTCCATTATCATTGTCGCTATCGCTGCTGCTATCATCGTTACTGCTATTATGACGAAGTATTTTGGTGCGCGCTCATTCCAGCATTGCTTCTTGGCTGGCCTTTGCCTTTTCTTGATCGACGACTTTGGCCACCACCCTCCGCATCTTCATTATCTTCTCGGCCACCTTGATCTAGAAAACATAAATCATCTTCAAGTACATTTGGAACAATCTCTCTTGTCCATTCGTCTAGGATGTCATCGTCGTGAAATATGTGGTTAAGGTCAATCGGAGAATAATAATCGCCATCCACTTGCTGGTACGTCATATTTCTGATACGTAGCCTCATGTTGTAGTGACAATAAACAAGTTTATGCAACTTTTCAATAGCCAATCGATTACGAAGCTTTGTGTGTATCAACGACCATGTGCTCCAATTTCACTCACAACCCGAAGACGAACATGTTTGACTTAAAAATTTTGATAGCAATTTTCCGCAAATGTGGAGCTTCATCCCCGTAATTGTTCCACCAATCAGCTGATACGGGTTAAAAAATTAATAAAGTTTAAAGTCAAGATATTCTATTGGAAAGACATACGTAATTAATATTGTCAAAATTATTCAATACCTGGAAGTGTTTTATTGACTGCTTGTTCTGCTAAAGGAGTACCAAACTCTCCAACCTTGTTTACAAATTTGGTAACCTCATTCATTGCTTCAGCTTGAGCATCGATATCTGGTTCAATCCTCTTGATCACAGCCTTCAAACCTCGTCTTACTTTAGAAGTAAATACACATGTACCCGAATATTGTAGCGTTGGGTTCAAAAAGTAAGCTGCATAAATTATAATACAACTATTACCGCAAAAAATTGCAATATAATAATTGTAAACATGTACAATATATTACCTGCAGCATGAAGGTCTTGATGTAACATGTTATACCAGCGTTCGTCAATTACGTCCCAATATTTCTGCCAATCTTTCACTCCTTCCTTTATCGACAGTTCCGCTCTATCCATAGCTTTGTATATTGATTTTTTTTTTTTATCTTGATCAACTAGTTTTAGAAGCTTCACCAACGATTCCATTATTGTACAAACCTCCCGCCCTTTTCCAAAAATTGTTATTCATTATCGTATCAAAAACCTTTTATGCAGCATGTTTTCTTTATGAAGTATTCTTAACATCCTCCCACTCAGGAGCCGTGCACATTCTTAAGTGCAACTGATGTCGAACAAGACTTTCAATCGCAACAAATTCTGTAGCGAATCTTGTTATCCCAGGTCTTAGAAGCTCTCGTCCCTTCGTATACGATTTCATGAGATTCACCACTTTATCGCTGTTACAGATAAAACTTGTGACCTGCTTTGCCTGATCGATAGTTTTTTCATCTTACCGATATCCTCTAACATCAAGTCAAGACAATGTGCAGCACAAGGTGACCAAAATAGACGCGCGGCCTGTCGATCATTAACCTTCCTCCAGCGGCTTTATTAGCACTTTCGCTGTCCGTGACCACATGAACCACATTTTCCTCTCCAACCTCATCAATAACTTTGTTTATTAGAGACAAAATAAAGTCAGCGGTTTTTCTTTTGTTTGTGCAATCCACAGAGCTGTGAGATATCATTTTGCGATCACAATGAATCATGAAGTTGATTATCGGATGCTTGTTTCTAGTGCTCCATCCATCGCACGTTATTGTACAACCGTAAATGTGAACGTACCCTTTAATGTACTCACATACCCGTTAGTTTCTTCAACTTCTTCGTTTAAAAAGATCCCACCGATTTGCCTACCCGAAGGACCTTTGATCCCTGGACCCTCTTGAGCGATAGTATCTATCATGCTTTGATAGTACGGGCCACTATCGGCTGCACTAAACGGAATAGCGTTAAATAAAAACCATTTACTAATCGCTTTACCAACCTTTTCACTTCGTCTGGCGCAAACCAATTCTTCAACTTTTAATTTTGATGGAAACATCAGTGTTTTAAAAAGCGTCCGATCGTGCGCCTCGACGCGCGCGATTGCATTTTTCTCGACCAAAACGCTCTGAAGCGTTTTTTATTTCGCGTTATATTTTTTTTAATTTTTTTTAGTTTAGCGACGGTTCTACCGTCGCAATTCCGTCGCTATTTGTTTTTAATTGTTTTTTCTTTTTCTTTTCAGAAAGCGACTTCTCTATTAATTGTTTCTGACAGCGACTTCTCTATATTAATTGTTATTGACGGGGCATTGCCGTCCCAAACTGTTTTTCTATTATTTTTTATTTCTTTTTTTTATACTTCCACCTGATTCATAAAACATTTTTATTTTGAGTAATTTATATAATAAAAATACACCAGCATATCCAATTTATTCATTATTTCATGACGATCATAATGACATGCATATCATATATTTTTTAATATTTCGATAATCATAAGAATCGTTTTAATAGGCTTATTTTAGTTGGACTGATAGTAAATTGAAGCAGGAATTATTTTTCACATGATATGGGTCCTATTTTATTGTTTGGGATTATATAAACTTTTTAATATATCCTTCATATATATTTAAATTTTAAATTTTAATCAATTATGTGTACCTTATTTATTATTTAATTAAATTTTTAGAGAAAATATTGATTATTTAGTCTCATAACTACAATAATGACATAAAAAGTGACCATATTTATATTTATTATATGTTATATATAATTTATTATATTATATATAGATTACCCGAAATACTCACGCAATGCGCTACGCTATTTACGCTACGCGCTACCGGCACTAAAACGCGACACACTGCGTTATACGCTTTTTAAAACATTGGGAAACATATATGAGTCAATGTTCCTTGCAGAGTTTTCCATTTCCTTTCTCGTTGTAAAATTTCGCGATAATCGTGTTTGTTTGTGCTCCTTGATCTTAAGATGACGTAGCACCAGGATGTTTTACAATAAGTACAATAAATAAGTTATCCGTAAACCCTATAGTAATTACAATAAATAAGTTATTGATAAACGGATAACTAATATAATAAAAAAAGTACCATGCCCATAACGGTTGCGCATATCTTCCTCATAAGCTGCAGTTTTGCGACTTCGTCTCATAGCATTCCGTATTTGCTTCATTTTCTTCTTTGCTCGTCAAATTCAACTATATCTTCGTCTTCATCTTGAACGTTGCTTTCACTGTCATGCATCATAGACATTATTCCTTGTAAAGCGGCTTCTTTTTTACGTTTTGATAGATCACGTTCGTTTTTGCATCTTGTAAATGTTTTCTAAGGAACTGCATTATCTCTTTCGGTGCTTTTCTGCAAGCTTCAACATTTCCCGTGACGTGGGCAATATGTTGTTTCAACCTCGTAATTCCACCATGAACTACTTTATCACAAAACTTACATTTGATTTTTCTTGTATCATCACAGACGGCATCGCCAAAGTCCCAGCCAATATCTCGCTTCGGTGACATTGTAGCTTTACGGTTGATGAATGAGAACGACATCACGTAGTCGAATTTGATGGGGGTACTTGAATATAGAAGACGGTTATCAAGAGCTTCACGTTCAATAGAAAAGGGTTGTATTTGTGTAGTTGAAGGATCTTCGCAATTCGCATAACATATATAGAGGCATATTAAATACGTATAATATGAGAGAATGACAAGAATAGTGTTATTATGAAAACATCATTACAAAACTAGTTAACTTTTCAATTAAACTCTCATTATTATTATTTTTAACCACAAATCTTTTTAAAATTGTAAACTTTCTACTGTCACTATTGCAAATTACTAACATAATTACTATTAATTAAAATTTTAACCATAATTGTGAAATTACTCGCAACATCTTCTCCGTTTGACTGTTAAATGAATTGATTTGCTTGGTGTAGTAATCATCGTTGGCTGGCTTGGAGCAACTCTTTTCACTTGCTCAAATTACAAGTTTCAATGAATGGATAGGCGGCCTCCACCGTTGGTGGCTTAGCATACCATATCGGAATCCTTTTAGATAGCATTTTATACAAGTAAATTTAATCACGACGCCACTCATATTCTTGAGTAGATTTGTTCAAAAATACATATTTTAGTTTAATATAAAATTTGAACGAATAGAAATATTTGCAGATTATGCAAAGTGCATATGGGTCAGAATTAGTTTTTTCCTTTACAAAGCCCCGATCCACAACGGAAACTATGAGCCATTTGTGGCGATGTTCAATATGACAATCTGCTCTCTACTTTTGGAGGTGATGGTATTTCGACTGGGGCTTCGGATTTGGAAATGCAGTTTTTGTAGAAGTGAGTTCGATATTCTTTCAGATAACTTAAGTGGCTAAAAGTAGATTGTGGTAAAATTTTACTTATTAATAATTATGTTAGTAATTTGCAATAATGACGGTAGAAAGTGTACAATTTTAAAAAGATTTGGGTTAAAACAACAATAATGATAGTTTTAATTAGAAAGTTAACTAGTTTTCTAACATTATAAAAAGTTAACTAGTTTTGCAATTGTATTTTGAAAATAACACTATTATTGTTATTCGCTCCGTATAATATAGTCATGCAGACAAGATCCGAGGATAACTGAAATAATGCTATGTAATGATCAAACTTTTTCTTTATTTTGGTTTCATTGAAGTACAAGACATATATGGACTATTTCTCTGCACCTTTGTTTTTACTTTTTTATTCTATTTTTACCCCCTAAATATTTTATGTTTTTTAAATTTAGCCTTTAGTTAATTTTTTTAACAATTTTTGCCTTCTCTTCAGCAACCCACCGGTAGCGGTCAATTAACAAGAAATACTTAAAAACGGATAAGCAAATCACAAGAATAAAATACTCCATCGTTGACCAGATTGAAACCGCATTTTCACGGTCAAAAAATTCAAAAAGCAAATCTTACCGGTGCCATCTGTTTTCAATTTATGAACTTAATTTTTTCTCGCCCGCCGACGCCGATATCAGCGCCACGACGCCCCGATATATCGCCGAGACACCGATAAGTCATCGGCGCAGGGAACGAAACCGCAGCAGCCTGTATCTCTGGCGCAGTGAGGGCCTATATCCCGCATCGTATCGGCCACGACGACCAATATCTCGCCCCCAACGGCGAACCATGTCTTCTACTGTTTCAAATATTATCTGATATAATTTTTAGACAAACTTAAATAATTTACAGTTTTTTACAAAAATGGCGTATTGCCCGCGATCGCGATAATGCAACGTATCTGTTTCGCTCGTGTCCGCATCGGCGTCCGCACCCGCGACGACGAACCATGGTTGATTTAATTTTTCAATTTGGCATAATCTCAATAAACTCATTTCTTGTGCCAAGAAATAAAAGTGAGTGCTAATCTGAAAATAACCAAATATTTGTTTAAAATAAAACGATGAAAAGAATTGCATATCCTCATCAATCGGCGGAAGAGAACGAAATTGCACAAAAGAAAAGATAAATGGACTAGTGATGGTAACCCAACCTAACCCCACTCATCAAATCGTACCAAGAATCAGCCGCTATTCTTCTTCTGTAACCCCTACGCGGCTCGCGCGATTGTCGATTGCCGTTTCAGTTGAATCAAGGGACTATACTTCATTTTCTTATGGGTTCGGGAAATTTCCAAGAATAAGCGTGAGGCGTAGTAGTAATGATTCAGGTACAATTTCTGGCTACTATTTCTCGGTGTATAATGTTATGGGGTCCTTCATTTTACGACAGGTAATGCTCGTTTATGGGTTCGAGAAATTTCCAAATATAATGCTCGTGTTTGGGGGTATTTTAGCTAAATGACCTCCTCCCCCGTTCGTTTTAGGTAGGGGTGGTAAACAGGTCGGGTTGGGTCACCTTCGGGTTCAACCCGTTTAATAAACGGATTGAAAACTTCAACCCTGATCTGACCTGTTTACTTAAACAGGTTGAAAAATCAAACCCAAACCCAACCTGCTTTAACCCTAATCCAACCCGCCAACCCATTTAAAATTAAAATAAAAAAGAAAATAATAAAATTGACAGAACTATAACTCCAAATTAAACTAAAAAAGGAGAAATACTGCAATTTTTTTGCTAAAAATTCATTTGTGAGCCTGAGAGTGGATAGAGAATCATGGTTAATCATTTTATTTTATTTATATTAATAATATTTTAAAAATATATATTATTCGTGTTAAATGGGTTGATTTCGGGTTGGTTTCGGGTTGAAAATTCGAACCCTAACCTGACCCACTTAATAATTGGGTTGGGTTCGGGTTAACCCATTTACGTAAACAGGTCAAAAATGCTAACTCGTTAGTTCGTGTCGGGTTGGTGGGTCGGGTCGATTTTAACAGCCCTAGTTTTAGGTGACTGGACTCCATTTTCTGAATAGACACTTGTACCCTTACTAACTAACGAAAAAGTACTATAATACCTTTACTTAAAGGGTATTTGAGGACGTTAATTACAATTAAATGTTAAAAGTGTTAAAAACGAAAAAAAGAAAAAAATAAAAAAAAGTAAGAAAACAACGACAATTCTTTCGCCGTGAGACCCCTTGCGAAGATTTCCAGCACTAGAGCTCTACGAACTCATGCAATGGCGTCTGAATTGCAAGGTATTTTACTTCTTCAGTTGTTTCGCACATTGTCGAGTATGTTTCTCTGTTATTTGGGTGTTTGAGGGTTGTTGATTTCGTTGGTACTCACACATCCTAAGAGGTTCACACAGTCGGCCATTAAAAGTTGATTTGTAACCCGTTGATGAAGGTTGCGTTTGAGATAGGGTTTCAGAATTCAAATCCTGAAAAGAAAGGATTTTCAGAAATTAGTTCGAATGGAAGAGAAAAGGTTCTTAGAGTTAGACGGGTTCTCCTATTTGAGCTCATGTCTGAGGACCCGTCTATGATCTGAGAACCCGTTAACAGTCTGATAACCCGCCTTCATAATTTGATGGGTTCCCAGATTTTTATGGGTCCTCAGATCGGTGACCACTGCTGAGGACCCGTATAAAGTCTGAGAATCAAACACACACAATTTGAAAACAACAGTTTAAAACCTTTACTCGACTAAATATGATTTTCTTTTGACTTTATATAGGTTTTGGTGAAACCACAACTTTATCAGGATGATGACTTCGACTATAAAGTCGTCTTACGTGAAGATCTGTGAGCGTATAATAAATTTCCTGAACCAAGCCGAGCTTCGGGAAATACTGGCATCACAATTTGGCCACGTAATCTGTGCTGGGCCACGATTCAAGTAGAAACCAGTGAAAACCGTAACTAATCACTCAGATAAGACAAATGGTCTCAATATTAATTTATTATTGAATTTCCGTATAAAAATTATAACAATTCATTTAAAAGAAGAAACCATTGCAAACCCTAATTAAATTACTATTTAATTTTTTTCTTGGACAAAAAGTACTCAGATAGAATAATAGGTCTCAATATTATTTATGATTGAATTTCCATATAAAAATTATAATAATCTAATAATCCATTTAAAAGTAGAAACCAGTGAAAACCCTGACTAAACACTGATAAAACAAATGGTCTCAATAAATGAATTTCCGTATAAAAATTATAATAATCCATTTAAAAGTAAACCCAGTTAAAAGCTTAATTAAATTATTATTTCAAAAAATTTTTCTTGGACAAAAAAGTACTTTAGAACGAAGGGTCTCAATATTAGTTTATGATTGAATTTCGGTATAAAATTGTAATAATTCATTTAAAAATAGAAACCAGTGAAAACCCTAACTTAGCACTAACATAAAACAAAGAGTCTCAATATTAATTTATTATTGAATTTCCATTTAAAGATTATAATAATCCATTTGAAAGTAGAACCACTGAAAACCTTGTTGATTACCTGAGGACCCTAGGCAATCAAGGTTGATTTTTTACGATTTGGCGCGTCTACAGACGGTTTTAGTGTTCAATATTCGGTGGTTCAGTGGTTTGCATTAGGGGGATAATATATATCGTGAAATCTCAACTTATTTAAAATTTTAAGTTAACACGTTGTTTTGAGTGATAATGAGGTATGATTGTATGAATAATGTTCTACAGCTTTCGTATTCTTACCGACATTCCAGAATTTTTTTATTAAAGATGCAATTGACTTGTCATAAATGCTTTACATTATTCGTGGCGAGCGGTTCCTTCAATTATACTATTTGAGGGCTAAAAATCGTAGTCAAAGTTCGTTTGATTAACGAGTCCTCAGAAGTTACACAGGTTCTTACAAAAATGATTCATCTCGGGGTACCCTTTATATACCCGAGTACCCAATAATAACCCTTTTAGAGTAACATAATATTTTAAAGACATAATTATTACGCAATCATTCACGAGTGAGTTAAAGGTCACTTTCGGAAACAGTAAGTCATGTCATAACTGTCGTTGTCACTGTCAGGAATCGTTCATGAGTTGATTAACCCTTGACTTGCGGGTTCTCAGAGTCTATATGGGTTCTCTGATAAGAAATAAACACTAAGAACCCTGTTGATTACCTGAGGACCCTAGGCAAATCACGGTTGATTTTGTACGATTTAGCGTGTCTAGAGAAGATTTTAGTGTTCAATCTTCGGCGGTTTAGTGGTTTGTATTGGGGACGTAATATGTGTCATGAAATCTCAGCTTATTTAAAATTTTGAGTTAACATGTTGTGTTAGTGATAATGAGGTATGACTGTACGAAGAATGTTCTACAACTTTCGTATTATTATCGATGTTCCTCATTTTTTTATTAACGACGCAATTGACTTATCATTAATGGTGGAATGTTCTTCATGATGAGCGTTCCATTAAACTGTTTCGGGGTTCAAAGTCGTAATCAAAGTTCGTTTGACTGAAAGGGTCCTCACTAGTTGCACAGGTTCTCACAACATAATTTCAAAGATGAATACCTTTTGTTTTCCTGAGTACCAAGAATAACCCTTTATCTTAAATATTTTAAAAATGTCAGAACTAACGCTTCCTCTGTCAGAGAATTAAAGGTCGCTTTCAAAACAGTCAGACATGTCATATCACTGTCAGGAATCATTCACGAGTCAGTTAAAGGTCCCCAGCGGGTACTCAGAGTCTTTACGGATTCTCTGATATGAAACAAATATAAATGACCATTTTGATTAACTGAGGACCCTAAGCAAATCATGTTTGACTTTCTTACGATTTTGCGTGTCTAAAGACGGTTTTGTGTTCAATCTTCGGTGGTTTAGTAGTATTTCATCGGGGAGATAATATATGTTGTGGAAACCTCATCTTATTTAAAATTTTGAGTTAACACGTTGTGTTGAGTGATAATGAGGTATGATTGCATGAATAATGTTCTACAACTTTTGTATTATTATCGATGTTTCTCATTTAGCGACACAATTGACTTATCATTAATGGTGGAATGTTATTCATGACGAGCGGTTCCTTCCATTAAACTGTTTTGGGGTTCAAAATCGTAGTCAAAGTTCGTTTGGCTGAAAGGGTCCTCACAAGTTGCACAGGTTTTAACAACATAATTTCAAAGCTGAGTACCTTTCATCGAAAATCCGGCTCGGGACACCATTTGGAAGTATTATCATCGCTAATTTGTCCATTGCCCACCGAATTGAAACACAATGTTTGTAAATGTCATAAGTTCTTTATATTATTCGTAAAGAGCGGTTCCTTCCATTATACTCTTTGCCGGCATAAAATCGTAGTCAAAGTTCATTTGACTAAACGGATCCTTAGACATTACACAGGTTCTCCCAAAATGATTCAACTCTGAGTACCCTTTCTTTTCCTGAGTACCACAAAACCCGGGAAATTATACAGCTGAGAACGTAGAGGTTCTCAGATATATAACGGGTACTCAGGAATCATTTCATAGCTGGGTATTCGTTATAAAACTGAGAACCCACATTGAATATTCCTACCACGAGGTATAACTACGATTTTGGTTCCCCGCTTCATATCAAACGGTGAAAAAAGGTTTCTCTACTCTTAACACCCGCGGAAGAGGGCCCAACACTCTTGTTCTCAGTGAATGTAACAGCAAAGAATCCAAAACTAACCGGAATTTGATTATGAAATTCATGAAGACGGCAATGGCTTCGTTTAAATTAACTCAACAAATAGCAAACCCACTCAAAGTTATAGTTGGCGGACGAAAACCCGGGAAAAATGACTTACTTTCAAGAACAATGTTATAAATTTCTTGGTTTAACCACTCGACTTCAACAAACCGTAAGCTTTCTGACTTTTATTTCTCCAATCGATGTTTGTTGGGGCCATAAATGATCGTTTGCATCATTAGTACTGACTAGTGCTTGTGGTGGTTGAAGCGTCGTAAATGTGGTCGGGTTTCCTTTTTTTTCAATTTTTTATTTATACCCTGAATGTCGTTGGGTTTTTTCTTTTTCTTTTTTTATTTTTTTTGTTTATATATTTAATCGATGATTAGTCTTCAGCTAATTAAGTTATTTAAATGGAGGTCACTTCACCAAAACTTATAGTCAACAAGGTCATTTTGCAAAAACTTATTCAATCAAAGGTCATTTAGCTAAAATACCCCCTGTTTTGAGCTACATTTTGGATTCGGTTCATATCAGTTTATAGGTTTAATGAGAGTTCTTGGTGATTATTTGTTGCTTGAATAATAGGCACCCACCGATGAAAAGATAAAAATCAAAGCTTTGCATTGCATATAAACTAGTCAATAACTCAAGTATCTTTCGCAGGCGAAACGTGAGCAGAACGACTTTGGATGCATTTTACTTGGGCAAAGCTAATGGGGAGGGGCTCAACGAGCGTGTGGAATCGGCTGCAGGCGAGTTCCTAAGTATTGTTGGCAAGTTTCAAGCTGAACAACAGAAGCTTGTCCAAGAATTTCAGGTATGTAATAACTTCAAACTTACACAAAAAGTGGTGCATTTTAAAGGGAACTTAACAAGGATGCTACCAAGGGATCCACATTTCTTGATGGGGATATCCAGCCTACATGTGTGTTAATTGGATTTATTTATTTTATCTTGCGAAATTTACTATATTCGTACACAAATCGCGGCTGATTAATTTGACTGTTCGATGGAGCAGTGAGACATGAACTTTAAACTGGGACGGGGCTTATTTTGACAATCAATATGCAGTAGACAACTCAACATGACTCCTCACCGCGTGTGCATTGAGGTTCTTACATTGTTGCATTGACTGTGATAGTATGATTCAATTTGCACATTGGGGTTCTTACTAGAAATGACGATGTTCACATATGTGTGTCTATATAAAATATGTAGGACGAGGTTTTCGAAAAATCTAGACGAGCCCTAGAGAAGGCCGGTGAAGAAGCAAGGGGGGGAATTACTTCTGAATCTCTAGTTTCCAAGTCTTCTTTCTCCTCATCTGCAACTAGTGAAGACCCTTTAATAGATGAAGAGTGATATGTGTTGTCTTATTTAAAAATGATATTATTCAACGTACAGTTTCAACAATGGTATCTTCTAAAATGCATATTCTAAAGTTTCAATTACATTTAACTTCCATCCCATAGTGTCTGTCCGAGCATATATACCTTTTGGGATTTGATGGTATAGCTGGAAAGTTGTCCATGGAATCTAATCTTCAGTCTTTCTAAAGTTTTGTACTCTTTTATTTAGCCTTTGTTCCTTTAATTGGGCCGGGTAATTAACAATTATACGATTACGTTACCCTCTCCAAATATGATATGCATAGCTTATATATTTTGGATAGCACAGTAGTACTATTTTCCTTGATTGTAGGGTTGATAGTTCAGAGCATTGATCATATTTTAGTAGATGAAACTTTGGTTTGACTGAAAAGTTGTTCACCAGCAATTGAGATTATTTTTATGGATTAGTGGGAACCTATATCGTATATTATTTTAAATAAAACTATTACAAATATTTAATATTAATAAATATTATTTTCCGGAGTATTCAAATCAAAGGACAATGACGAGCAGTAAGAGATAATATCTCTTTTTTTTAAAAAAAGAAGCAAAACGACAAAAGTTACATGTCATGAGATAGTCCTTGCCCGGTTACATATTTTGTGGGTCCTCCGTTGGTTAGCGCCTTTATCTTCGAGCGAAGCAGCAAATATAAATTTCAGCGGTAATGGTGTGAACAAATCACAAGTCGAGGCACGTGATACACGCTCTCTTGAAGACGAAATTACCCCGCTAATACCCACGGTTTACGGTAAACGCCTCCGAGATACAACGACTTACGTTTGGAATATAGCGGTATCTCAAATACGCCAAACTTCGACGAACAATACTATTGCTTTGGGACTCGCAATGAAACTTTATAAAATGCAGAGAATTATTTTGTGAATTTTTTTGGATGCCTAAAATGATAATGCATGTGACCTATTTATAGATGTGGGGGACCATTACCAAGGGTTACGTAGTACAAATGTGTCTTTTTGTATGTGCCTTTTCATATTGAAAGGTCACATACGTTAGAGAGAACTTATCTCTTCATGTGCACCTTTTGGAATTTAATCACTACACCTTTTCAAGTACAAGAGGTGTACTTCTAGGATTTTATTGTACCTTTTAGATTATTTCATTCAATTTTTTTTTTCTAACATATTTTTCCTATTTGCTTCTTGTGTTACCTTGCTTTGATAATTTCAACTCGTGTAAGCACTAATAGTTCAAGGAAGAGAAAGGAGAAAATATAAATATATATTTATACAGGAGACTACATATATGATACTAAATATGTTTTTCATTATGCTGTGTGCTTATCTTTAACATATGACCTTATCCTCTATTTTTTTCCTTAAAAGAAGACATCTAACCTAGAAACATTTCCTATTTTCTAGATTATAGCTAATTTCTCCAATGATATAATATAAAACTGAAAAACAGTTGACAAGAAAAGAGAGGGACAGAGTAGAAAATTGTAAAAGGCGTGATTATGTGTTAATGATATCTAAACCAGTATATGATTAATCACTATCAATAAACTAATCAATTGTCTTGGCGTTTGTGGAATTTTAATATCTAAATTGGTCGACCAATGGCACATAGAATGTATCGGTTAATGTCACATATCATTTGGGGCATGTCGACATTGCACGAATCAGTGCTACATCGACAGATGCCCACGTAACGTGCGACCTCCATTATATTATTGATAATGATGATAAGGCAATTATCAAGATGTCCTCTGTCTCGCTTGACTTTGGGGAGATATTGTCGTGAAAACAAGGTAAAGATCACATGAGATTGTTGTCATTTTTGCATGGTTTGGTTTTGTATTATTATATGGACATGTCACCTTTTGTTTTCAATGTCTAGACTTTTGTCCATTTGTTATTATATATAATAGTAGGCTACGTTGGCGTGTAATGTGAGAGGCTACATCGTTTACGTTTTTTAACGAATATCATGATGCGCATGGCATATTGGAAAAAAGGAAAATTATACATGAATAAAGATGTACTGACGAAAGATGTCTGCCTATGTTGACAAAACGTGGTTCATCAATATCTAATAATGAATATATGTAAAGGCGTGCCTTGGTTAATCAACTGTAATAAGTCAATCAATGCCAATGATAGGGAAGAATTCCTCTTTGATTAATGGCGGTTCTTGTAAAGATACGTCAACATTTGTATTTCGCAAATTATGTGACCTTCCTAGATATATTTATCATTAAATTTTGAAAGAGATTGAGTGGAGGAAAAGAAAATACCATGTAATAATGTGTGTGTATGCGCGCATTTGTGACATGGATGTTACATAGCAATCTGATTTTATCTCATCTTCATGCATGGTGAAAACTAAAAGGCTAGTTGTAGTACCAAACAAATAAAAATAAAATAATAGAAAGGCACATTCATGTACATAGGTGATGTCTTATATTAATTTCTTTACGAATATATAGTATAAAGGCAATATTACCAATAATCAAAACATAATGACTTTGAATTGTGATGAAATAATAAAATTCATCGACGGATTTGGTCAAACGTGAATGGTGAGTATTATACTTACATCATATGTCTCGACCTAGAAATAGGCTTCCATTCCATGTCATAAGCTTCACTTTTATTTTTCCTATGCAGCATTCTCACTCTTTTAAGGAATTTCAAAACCCCCTTTTTCCTTACAAAACTTAGCTGATACTCTCTCTCTCTTTCTCTCTCTCTCTCTCTCTCTCGTGGTTAATGGATATTGATCTCTTGAGAAATCTTGGGGGGGTTTATCTCTTGTTTCATAATTGAATGGCAAAAGCACCAAAATCCATTTCTTCATCATCAATTAGTGGATACTACTTTGCAGAATCTCACCGTTTGTTTCTTCTCTTTGTAGCCTCTCTCTTCATATTTCTTCTGCTGCTGACGATTGCTGCAGATTCAAAGCCCCTTCATAAAAGCATGGCCATGAATGATAATCTTCCATCGCATGATAAAAAACTTTCGTCTGATCATTCTACAGAAAAAGATCTTTTCAAGGACAAGAGTCTTCCATCCCAAGGAGATGGAGAATCATCATCACGGAACTAAGACGAAAGGGGAAGATCATCAGTTTCAAGGAGATGGTCATGAAGTACCAAGTGGACCAAACCCTATTTCTAATTAGGTAAAAACAATTATATTATACATATGCATATATGTTCTAAACGAGGTCGTCGTCATCAATGGTCTTTACTTCTTCTTTTCCACTTTCTTTATCTTAAGCGTGTGTCGTCGTTGTATAGCTCAGGGGTCCCTTTTTTTTCATTTCATAAACCCCTTTTGTATGCATTATTATTGGTGAGATCTATTACGCTATATGTGTGCCTGATGGATGTTGTGGTGAAGATTATTTTCTGTATTAGATATTTTATGTAAATGTTCTCGGATTGAAATTGAAACACGATACGGTTTTTCATGTGTTCCTGTGTGAGATTTCATTTCGAGGGTTTCGGTGCAGACACATACTTCCACAAAAAAGGGCATTTGATCTCAAAAAAGCAAATGTGAGAGCAGCTTTTGCTTTGCCTCAATTATTTCTTCTTTCTAGATTGACTTTTAAAATACAGCCCAGGCTCCCAGAGAAGTCATTATCACTTCATAGTCTTTTAAACATATGATTTTATTATAATTTCCATGTAACAGTCATATGATTGGATGGACTGTGTATTATAAATTTATAATTGAGGAGACGTCATAATTCATTCCTTTTTCACACTATCTCGTCAATTCTGCTACACTTAAGACATAAAACTAAATAGGATCCAAAAACGTAGTTGTAACTAAAATGATATAACCTTAAATCCAGGTTACAAATGAATGGATAAGATAGACGGCGAATTACATTGAATGCTTAAGAAGTTCTACATGTAATAAGCTCTTCTTCCATCAATCCAAGAATGGGAATCAAATCGAACTAGGCCTGTGCAGCATCTGTCTGTTGACCATACCTAGCCATCACTCGCCTGGTCGCTAAAGCAGCTGCTTCGCTAGCTCGCAACGTCCCATTCGCCATTATAGACGCAAACTCACGTGTAATCTCCTCTTGAACTTTGGCCCGAGCATCTCCAAGTGGATCCACTGCAGCAGATTTCTTCGTTTCCTTCTTCTTTTGATCCTCGTGTGAAGAAAGGTCGTTAGGTTTCTTTGGAGATGCCTTTCCTTGCGCTTGCTTGACATCCTCGGCATGCGCAATGACCCCGTTGGCTCGAGTTGAGTTGTTAGTTGCTGTCTGAATCGACGATGCAACTGCAGCAGGGCCGAATTGGGGAGCCTGTGGAACTGCACCCGCTCGTAAAGTTGACTCCAACTGCTGTATCATAGGCACTGCAAGCCAAAAGGGAACAATTAAGTCCATTATTAGTTTACAGAACCCAAACCATATCATACACCATACGAAAAGGTCAATTTCACTTGATACCAAACTTTCCAGAATAATTCTACACTTCCCGACGTTTCCAACGAGGGGTCTTGCGAATTATTCCGATATCGTTTGCTATTTTTCGAAAATCAAATCGTTAGGGTTCGTGGTTTACCTTCGGTGAACGAGATTTCTTCTGTTGTCGCCTCGGATGGACGTGGCTACACCTCGTCTGGATCCCGGGGCCTCCGGGCTAGATCGTCACGCCGGTATGACCTTGAGCGAACCTCCGAGACTGCTCCCGATGGCTAGACGCAGCTCGGTTCGGGCGTCGGGACTCGTCAAACGAACCCTTGGATTTTATGTGGATTGAGAAGTTCTACAAATTCTTCTTCTTTTCTTTTTACTTCTTCTTTGTCCAATGAAGCAAAAAAAAATCCTAATTCCTTACTCTTTTATCTCACGTTTTCTATCCTCTTTTTCATATTTTTTTTTTTTTTTATTTATTGAGATAAACAAGTGTCATGTTAGACACTTGTTAATGACTCACACCATGAGTCATAGATTCTACACATCCCACGTTGGGATGTGTAGAATTTTCTATTTTTTTTTTTTTTTTTTTTTAATTTTTATGATTATTTCATTTTGGCCCTTGAGGTTTCTAAATTCTCAATTTAGTCCCTCAATTTTAAATAATAAAATAATTAAATCAAATCTAATTATTTTAATTATAATTGAGCCCACTTAGTTAATTAATTAAGCACTTAAGACAATCTAAAGTCCTAATTATTTCCGTGACTGTCACTGGAATTTAACTAAGTCATCGACACCTCGTATCAACTATGCCACTACCTCAACGAATCTCATTCGTTAGGTTCCACATAAAAGCCCGCCGTTTTCGTTCAAGTCCATTACCATTTTTAAGCGCGACTCTCTAGGTCCGTCTCAACTGGCATGGGAGGAATCCACGAGTCCCGGTATTCGCCTAGCCAATCCCACGGTACCGGACAGATCCCAGTTGAGAACGAATTTTGATCTAATCGAAATTCGAGCGAACCGACTATAGTGTATACATTTAAATACTTCTTACACCTTTCACTTGCGTCCCGGTTAGGTGAGAGCCATGCAAATGTCAAACTCACTAACCTAACACTATGTTATAATCGAGATCGAACTGATTATTTAAACTCCGCTCTATATCTAATACGAGCAAGTTTTCCAAGCTTCGGCCGAAGGCTTTATAATCGTCGCTCTCCGATTACCTCATAGGACATTAACCTATACGAATATAGGCAGTGAATCCCGATAGCAGTCAAAGCCCGGCAATCACCTCCGTAAAGTCGGTTGCGTTTCGTCGCTGACCCGTATCTCTTTTATGAACACTTACGAGCCTAGCCAACTAGCGACAAACCGAAATCGCGAAAGCAAATCCGTCAATGACCCTATCGGTCTGAGGCTGCTATAGTCATTCGTTCAATCATTGACAACATCCTAGCCATGTGATTGAGACGAATACGAGCCGAATGTCCGAATACGCAATCTCTCCGATCACCAATATCTCCATCACGACCCACAACCTCTCAGGTAATCGGTGACACTACCGATACTATGTGGTCGTCAATGGATAAGTCATATTCGGATATCTAGTCACCCACCTAGAATCCTTAGACTTACGGACTTTTTATTAATGTTGAGATTAAGGACCGTCCGGTGTCTCCTCTCTCGTCCCACGAGAATCAGACGTCCAACTCAAACATTTGGGTGTTATTTATTTATCGCACTACCGGATGCCAAGTAGACTTAAATTCGATAAATAAATAATAATGCCTTTAATATAATGAAAATATATATTCATTAATTTATTTGACAGTATATACAATAAACCTGTCTTACAACCTATACATCATCGTGCGCCCTATACTATTCCTAGTCCTCGTATGGCATTCCGAGGGCACACTCCCTAACAGCCTCCCACTTGCACTCGAATGCCATGCGATGCACCTAATGCCAGTCGCAATGGTATCGTAGCCCCATCTTGTCCAAATGCTGTTCCATAACTGCTTGGGACAAGGGCTTCGTGAGCGGGTCCGCCACGTTTTCTGCGGTGGCGATTTTCTGCACGGCGACCATCCCGTTTTCAACGAACTCACGTAATACGTGATATTTCTCTCAATATGTTTGGACTTGCTATGAGATCGTGGTTCCTTTGCTTGTGCGACTGCACCGCTATTATCGCACCAAAGTGTAAGCGGTCTGTCAACAACTGGTACCACAGTAAGTTCCTCCAAGAACTTTTTCATCCAAACAGCTTCTTTAGCTGCCTCTGAGGCTGCTATGTATTCTGCCTCGCACGTGGAATCGGCAGTTGTGCTTTGCTTGGAGCTTCTCCAAGACACTGCCCCACCATTGAGCACGAATACAAAACCTGAAGTAGATTTTCGGTCATCCACGTCCGACTGGAAGTCCGAATCGGTATAACCAACTACTTCTAGTCCCGCTCCTCCATAAATCAGCGTTAAGTCTTTAGTCCGTCTAAGGTATTTAAAGATATTCTTAACAGCTGTCCAATGTTCTTCCCCTGGGTTTGCCTGAAACCGACTAACCACGCTCACAGCGTAGGCAATGTCCGGTCGTGTACACAACATCGCGTACATCAGACTACCCACTGCAGACGCATACGGTATCCCACTCATCCGTCGTCTGTCTTCCTCACTTTGAGGTGACATTGACTTTGACAAATGGATCCCATGTCGCATTGGTAAGAACCCTCTCTTAGAGTCATCCATTCTAAATTTCTTTAGGATTTTCTCTAAGTAAAGGGCCTGAGATAAGCCGATCGTATGGTTCGCTCGATCCTGAACAAGCGAATACCTAGTATATACGTCGCTTCTCCCAGGTCTTTCATGGAGAATTCGGTTGAAAGCCATGCTTTCACCGATGAGAGCATCCCGATGTCGTTTCCTATCAAAAGGATATCATCCACGTACAATACAAGGAACGACACCATACTCCCACTGCTCTTTCTGTAGACACATGGCTCATCTACGTTTTTCATGAATCCAAAGTTCCGAACTGCTTCATCAAAACGTAGATTCCAGCTGCGAGAGGCCTGTTTCAGTCCGTAAATAGACCGATTCAGTTTGCACACTTTGTGAGCATCTGCATGCGACTCAAAACCTATACAATCGACTTAATATGCCTTTTATTTTTCTGCAGCATTTTCTCTCTTTGTGAAATTATGTCGACCGCTTTAAATGTACTGCTCAAGGAGAATAGGTTGACTGGGCCAAACTATTCAGACTGGCTTCGCAACTTGAGGATTTTCCTCGAGATTGAGAACCTAGTTTATATCCTTGACTCCGAAATGCCGCCAGCCCCAGGGGCGCGGGCATCCGAGCAGGCTCGTGCCGCTTATGACAAGCGACTGCGTGACGAGAAGCTCGTAAAGGCTCATGTCCTCGGATCGATGAGTAACGCACTGCAGCGTAGCCATGAAATATGGCTGATGCTCGGGTGATGGTTCAACATTTGAAAGAGCTTTACGGTGAGACGTCTAGGACAGCTCGCTATGCGACTTCGTCGCAGCTCTTCCGATCGAGGATGTCTGAGGGTGAGAATGTTGGCGAGCATGTTATGAACATGATCACCATGATCGAGAGGTTGGAGACTCTCAATTTTCGATTTGATCGGGAATTACAAAATGATCTCATCTTGCAGTCCCTGCCTCCGTCCTTCAATGCGTTCATTGTGAACTCCATCTGAACGGCATGACGCTATTGCTTCCTGATCTGATGAATCAGTTAGCAACGGCGCAAGGTCAGATGAAGAGGGCAAAGCAGACTGCACTTGTCACCACTTCTTCAAAGCCCCAGAAAGGCAAAAAGAAGAAGGGCAACAAGCTCAAGCCGACAGGGAAGGTTTCCAAGAAGAAACTATCTTCTGGGAAATCGAAACAAACCGGTGTAAAGCCGACGGATAGGTGTCTGCATTGCGGTGCGCTGGGCCACTGGAAGCGTGACTGTCCGAAGCTCAAGGGTGAGCAGGCTGCGTCAGGTATGGAACTTAATGTTTTAGAAACAGTTTGTTCTTCATCTGTATACTCTACTTCCTGGATATTGGATTCGGGGCTAGTACTCACATTTGTGTTTCCACGCAGGGTCTGGGACCAAGTAGAGCGCTTGGGGAGCGTGAGATCGAGATCAGAGTGGGAAGCGGGGATAGTATCTCGGCAAGCCACGTCGGATCAAGATCTCTTGTATTATCTTCTGGGCATGTGTTGCGTTTGTACGATTGTCTTGTACTCCCGAGGGGATTTAAGAACATCGTCTCCATTCCTGTTTTGAGCAGGAGTGGTTATGTATTTAGTTTTAATAATAATACATGCCACATTATGTATAGAAATAAAAATGTTGGCAACGCGACACTATTTAATGGTTTGTACTATTTAAATACCCAGAACGATGTATCTGTGAATACTGTCACAAATAAACGAAAGTCGGGAATAAATGCGCGATACTTGTGGCATCTTCGATTAGGTCATGCTGGAGAACGCAAGATTCACGAGTTAGAGAAAAACGGAATCTTAACACCGTTGGGATCAGATCCCTATCCGACTTGTGAGTCATGCCTCAAAGGTAAAATGACCCGATCACCCTTCACCGGGACTTTTAATAGAGCCACGGAAATTCTCGGTTTAATTCACACGGACGTTTGCGGGCCATTCAATGTGAAAGCTCGAGGTGACTTCCACTATTTTATTACCTTTACGGATGATCACAGTCGTTACGGACTAGCGTATCTGATGAGGTATAAAGCTGATGCTCTTGAAAGGTTCAAGGAGTATAAGGCCTTGGTGGAAAACCAAACTTCGAAGCTCATTAAAGCCATTCGATCGGATCGAGGTGGCGAGTACATGAGTGTCGAGTTTGACCAGTTCTTGAAGGAGAATGGTATAATATCACAGATGACTCCGCCCGGCACGCCACAATTGAATGGCGTGGCCGAACGTAGAAATCGAACTTTATTAGATATGGTTCGTTCTATGTTGGGCTATACAGATTTACCGATGTCATTGTGGGATACGCGCTTTTGACAGCGGCATATACCATAACCGGTGTCCCTCAAAGTCTGTTAACGGCATTCCGTATGAGATATGGACTGGTCGTTTACCCAGCTTGTCACATATTAGGATTTGGGTTGCCCCGCCTATGTGAAAAAGCTGAAAACAGACAAATTGGAGTCTAGATCTATAAAAGGACGTTTCATAGGTTACCCCGAAGACTCTATGGGGTACCTATTCTATTTTCACGATGATCAAAGGATCGTTGTTGGCCTACATGCACATTTTCTCGAGGAAGAGTTCATTCGAGATTTTGGCATTGGCCGTGAGGTCACTCTCGAGGAGCAGTCGACCGAAACGCCCACACAGGATTCGGATGGTCCGAGCGAACCAGTCATGCGACGATCTGAAAGGGTGCCTCGCCAACCACAGCGGTATGGCATGTCACATGTCGAACAAGGTTATGTTGCGACTAGGGGATTTCTAAGAGAAGATCCCGCTACTTTCGATCAAGCTATATCCGATGTTGACTCAGCGAGATGGATTGAGGCTATGCGAGCTGAGATGGACTCAATGTACTCCAACAAAGTCTGGACTCTTGTAGACCTACCGAGTGGTTTTAGACCAATCGGTTGTAAATGGATTTACAAGAGAAAGATTGGATCTGACGGACAAGTTGAGACGTACAAGGCCAGGTTGGTTGCCAAGGGCTATAACCAAAAAGAGGGAGTTGACTATGAGGAGACTTTCTCACCTGTAGCCATGATCAAGTCCATCCGGATAATGCTCGCGATAGCTGCGCATTATGATTATGAGATTTGGCAGATGGACGTCAAAACGGCGTTTCTTAATGGATTCCTCAAGGAGGAGATCTATATGGAGCAGCCCAAAGGTTTTGAGTCGCACGCAGATGCTCACAAAGTGTGCAAACTGAATCGGTCGATTTACGGACTGAAACAGGCCTCTCGTAGCTGGAATCTACGTTTTGATATGATCAATCCAGAGATCATTTGGATTCCATTAGTAATGCGGATTCGGAATATCACACATTGATCAATCAACGAGAGATTCAACCACTAAAAGAAAGATCGATTCTTTGGAATCCTTCCTTTCTTCAATTCTGACCGGTAATAAATACCGGGGCTTTGTAGTATTTGATTGATCACAATTCTATATATTCCATTTACTATAAAAGTTCCTAGGGAATTCATTAGAGACGCCGGCCCCCGAACAGCGCAACGTGGCTATAGCGGAAGCGCGATTTGTACCGAGCGGCGTAGGGTGGCAAATTTTCGATTTTTAATATCCAAATTCAACCTTACGCCATTCGGCTTCTCCCAAGGGTCTAAGATACAGCCCTAAGCCTCGGGAGATCGCGGTTAATTCGAATTATCAAAATTCGAATTTATTTCCAATTTATTCAATTTAATAATTAGATCCAAATTAATCGAACAAGCGGCAACCAGTCGTTTTCGATTATTTGCATACCGAAATGATTTTTGATAAATACCAAATTTTCCAGAATAATTCTACACTTCCCAACGTTCGCAACGATAGGTCTTACGAATTATTCCGATGTCGTTTGGTATTTTTCACAAAATCAAATCTGTGGTTCGAAATCATTAATTCGAATAAAACGGCAGTCTGTCGTCTTTTAACTATTTGACGACTGAAATGATTTCCGATCGACACCAAACTTTCCAGAATAATTCTACACTTCCTGAAGTTTCCAACGAGGGGTCTTTCGAATTATTCCGATACCGTTTGGTATTTTTCGTAAATCAAATCGTTAAGGTTCGAGGTATACCTTCGGTGAACGAGAATTCTTCTGTCGTCGCCTTGGATGGATGTGGTTACACCTCGTCTGGATCCCGGGGCCTCCGGGCTAGATCGTCACGCCGGTATGACCTTGAACAAACCTCCGAGACTGCTCTCGATGGCTAGACGCAGTTCGTTTCGGGCGTCGGGTTCGTCGAACGATCCCGTCGGTTCAACGTGGCTTGGAAGTTCAAAACTTCAATCCTTTTTCTCTAGTTTAATGTTGTATATCTAATAAGTACCAAGTCCTTTTTTTCTTATCAAGCAACAATCGTTGCTTTTCTCATTTATGTAATTTTTTTTTTTTTTTTTTTAATGAAACAAGTGTCAAACTTGTTAATGACTCAACTAATGAGTCATTAGTTCTACACATCCCAACGTGGATGTGTAGATATTTCTATTTTTTTTTTTTTTTATTATTTTTTATTTTATGACAATTTCATTTTGGCCCTTGGGGTTTCTAAATTCTCAATTTAGTCCCCTCAATTTTAAATAATAAAATAATTAAATCCAATCTAATTATTTAATTATAATTGAGCCCACTTAGTTAATTAATTAAGCACTTAAGACAATCTCAAGTCCTAATTATTTCCGTGACTGTCACTGGAATTTAACTAAGTCGTCGACACCTCGTATCAACTATGCCACTACCTCAACGAATCTCATTCGTTAGGTTCCACATAAAAGCCCGCCGTTTTCGTTCAAGTTCATTACCATTTTTAAGCGCGACTCTCTAGGTTCGTCTCAACTGGCATGGGAGGAATCCACGAGTCCCGGTATTCGCCTAGCCAATCCCACGGTACCGGACAGATCCCAGTTGAGAACGAATTTTGATCTAATCGAAATTCGGCGCGAACCGACTATAGTGTATACATTTAAATACTTCTTACACCTTTCACTTGCGTCCCGGTTAGGTGAGAGCCATGCAAATGTCAAACTCACTAACCTAACACTATGTTATAATCGAGATCGAATTGATTATTTAAACTCCGCTCAGTATCTAATACAAGCAAGTTTTCCAAGCTTCGGCCGAAGGCTTTATAATCGTCGCTCTCCTATTATCTCATAGGACATTAACCTATACGAATATAGGCAGTGAATCCGATAGCAGTCAAAGCCCGGCAATCACCTCCGTAAAGTCGGTTGCGTTTCGTTGCTGACCCGTGTCTCATTTATGAACACTTGCGAGTCTAGCCAACTAGCGACAAAACCGAAATCGCGAAAGCAAATCCGTCAATGACCCTATCGTCTAAGGCTGCTATAGTCATTCGTTCAATTCATTGACAACATCCTAGCCATGTGATTGAGACGAATACGAGCCGAATGTCCGAATACGCAATCTCTCCGATCACCAATATCTCCATCACGACCCACAACCTCTTAGGTAATCGGTGACACTACCGATACTATGTGGTCGTCAATGGATAAGTCATATTCGGATATCTAGTCACCCACCTAGAATCCTTAGACTACGGACTTTTTATTTAATGTTGAGATTAAGGACCGTCCGGTGTCTCCTCTCTCGTCCCACGAGAATCAGACGTCCAACTCAAATATTTGGGTGTTACTTATTTATCGCACTACCGGATGCCAAGTAGACTTTAAATTCGATAAATAAATAATAATGCCTTTATTATAATGAAAATATATATTCATTAATTTATTTGACAGTATATACAATAAACCTGTCTTACAACCTATACATCATCGTGCGCCCTATACTATTCCTAGTCCTCGTATGGCATTCCGAGGGCACACTCCCTAACAGCTCCCACTTGCACTCGAATGCCATGCGATGCACCTAATGCCAGTCGCAATGGTATCGTAGCCCATCTTGTCCAGATGCTGTTCCATAACTGCTTGGGACAAGGGCTTAGTGAGCGGGTCCGCCACATTTTCTGTGGTGGCGATTTCTGCACGGCGACCATCCCATTTTCAACGAACTCACGTAATACGTGATATTTTCTCTCAATATGTTTGGACTTGCTATGAGATCGTGGTTCCTTTGCTTGTGCGACTGCACCGCTATTATCGCACCAAAGTGTAAGCGGTCTGTCAGCAACTGGTTACCAACAGTAAGTTCCTCCAAGAACTTTTTCATCCAACAGCTTCTTTAGCTGCCTCTGAGGCTGCTATGTATTCTGCCTCGCACGTGGAATCGGCAGTTGTGCTTTGCTTGGAGCTTCTCCAAGACACTGCCCCACCGTTGAGCACGAATACAAAACCTGAAGTAGATTTCGGTCATCCACGTCCGATGGAAGTCCGAATCGGTATAACCAACTACTTCTAGTCCCGCTCCTCCATAAACCAGCGTTAAGTCTTTCGTCCGTCTAAGGTATTTAAAGATATTCTTAACAGCTGTCCAATGTTCTTCCCCTGGGTTTGCCTGAAACCGACTACCCACGCTCACAGCGTAGGCAATGTCCGGTCGTGTACACAACATCGCGTACATCAGACTACCACTGCAGACGCATACGGTATCCCACTCATCCGTCGTCTGTCTTCCTCACTTTGAGGTGACATTGACTTTGACAAATGGATCCCATGTCGCATTGGTAAGAACCCTCTCTAGAGTCATCCATTCTAAATTTCTTTAGGATTTTCTCTAAGTAAAGGGCCTGAGATAAGCGATCGTATGGTTCGCTCGATCCCTGAACAAGCGAATACCTAGTATATACGTCGCTTCTCCCGGTCTTTCATGGAGAATTCGGTTGAAAGCCATGCTTTCACCGATGAGAGCATCCCGATATCGTTTCCTATCAAAAGGATATCATCCCGTACAATACAAGGAACGACACCATACTCCCACTGCTCTTTCTGTAGACACATGGCTCATCATCTACGTTTTTCATGAATCCAAAATTCCGAAATGCTTCATCAAAACGTAGATCCAGCTGCGAGAGGCCTGTTTCAGTCCGTAAATAGACCGATTCAGTTTGCACACTTTGGAGCATCTGCATGCGACTCAAAACCTTTTGGCTGCTCCATATAGATCTCCTCCTTGAGGAATCCATTAAGGAACGCCGTTTTAACGTCCATCTGCCAAATCTCATATCATGAGTGCGCAGCTATCGCAGCTTATCCGGATAGACTTGATCATGGTACAGGTGAGAAAGTCTCCTCATAGTCAACTCCCTCTTTTTGGTTATAGCCCTTGGCAACCAACCTGGCCTTGTACGTCTCAACTTGTCCGTCAGATCCAATCTTCCTCTTGTAAATCCTTTACAACCGATTGGTCTAAAACCACTCGGTAGGTCTACAAGAGTCCAGACTTTGTTGGAGTACATTGAGTCCATCTCAGCTCGCATAGCCTCAATCCATCTCGCTGAGTCAACATCGGATATAGCTGATCGAAAGTAGCGGGATCTTCTCTTAGAAGTCCCCTAGTCGCAACATAACCTTGTTCGACATGTGACATGCCATACGCTGGTGGTTGGCGTGCACCCTTTCAGATCGTCGCATGACTGGTTCGCTCGGACCATCCGAATCTTGTGTGGGCGTTTCGGTCGACTGCTCCTCGAGAGTGCCTCACGGCCAATGCCAAAATCTCGAATGAAACTCTTCCTCGAGAAAATGTGCATGTAGGCCAACAACGATCCTTTGATCATCGTGAAAAGAATAGGTACCCCATAGAGTCTTCAGGGTAACCTATGAAACTCCTTTTACAGACCTAGACTCCAATTTATCTGTTTTTAACTTTTTCACATAGGCGGGGCAACCCCAAATCCTAATATGTGATAAGCTTGGTAAACGGACCAGTCCATATCTCATACGGAATGCCGTTATAATAGACTTCGAGGGACACCGGTTAATGGTATACGCCGCTGTCAAAGCGCGTATACCCCACAATGGACATTGGTAAATCTGTATAGCTATAACATAGAACGAACCATATCTAATAAGTCGGTTTCTACGTTCGGCCACGCCATTCAATTGTGGCGTACCGGCGGAGTCATCTGTGATATTATACCATTCTCCTTTAAGAACTGGTCAAACTCGACGCTCATGTACTCACCAGCTCGATCCGATCGAATGACTTTAATGACTTTCGAAGTTTGGTTTTTCCACCAACGCCTTATACTCCTTGAACCTTTCAAGAGCATCAGCTTTATACCTCATCAGATACATAGTCCGTAACGACCTGTGATCATCCGTAAAGGTAATAAAATAGTGGAAGTCACTCGAGCTTTCACATTGAAAGGCCCGCAAACATCTGTGTGAATTAAACCGAGAATTCCGTGGCTCTATTAAAAGTCCCGGTGAAGGGTGATCGGTTCATTTTACCTTTGAGGCATGACTCACAAGTCGGATAGGGATCTGATCCCAACGGTTTCAATATCCCGTTTTTCTCCAACTCGTGTATCTTGCGTCTACCAGTATGACCTAATCTAAGATGCCACAAGTATCTCGCATTTATTCCCACCGACTTTCGTTTATTTGTGACAGTATTCACAGATATCGTCCTGGGTTATTTAAATAGTACAAACCATTTATAGTGTTGCGCTGCCAACATTTTTATTTCTATACATAATGTGGCATGTATTATTATTAACTAAATACATAACCATTCCTGCTCAAAACAGGAATGGAGACGATGTTCTTAAATCCCCTCGGGAGTACAAGACAATCGTACAAACGCAACACATGCCCAGAAGATAATAACAGAGATCTTGATCCGACGTGGCTTGCCGAGATACTATCCCCGCTTCCCACTCTGACCTCGATCTCACGCTCCCCAAGCGCTCTACTTGGTCCCAGACCCTGCGTGGAAACACAAATGTGAGTACTAGCCCCCGAATCCAATATCCAGGAAGTAGAGTATACAGATGAAGAACAAACTGTTTCTAAAACATTAAGTTCCATACCTGACGCAGCCTGCTCACCCTTGAGCTTCGGACAGTCACGCTTCCAGTGGCCCAGCGCACCGCAATGCAGACACTTATCCGTCGGCTTTACACCGGTTTGTTTCGATTCCACAGAAGATAGTTTCTTCTTGGAAACCTTCCCTGTCGGCTTGAGCTTGTTGCCCTTCTTCTTTTTGCCTTTTTGGGTTTCGAAGAAGTGGCGACAAGTGCAGTCTGCTTTGCCCTCTTCATCTGACCTGCGCCGTTGCTAACTGATCATCAGTCAGGAAGCAATAGCGTCATACCATTCAGATGATAGTTCACAATGAACGCATTGAAGGACGGAGGCAGGGACTGCAAGATGAGATCATTTTTTGTAATTCCCGATCAAATCGAAAGTATCTCGGCAAGCCACGTCGGATCAAGATCTCTTGTATTATCTTCTGGGCATGTGTTGCGTTTGTACGATTGTCTTGTACTCCCGATGGGATTTAAGAACATCGTCTCCATTCCTGTTTTGAGCAGGAATGGTTATGTATTTAGTTTTAATAATAATACATGCCACATTATGTATAGAAATAAAAATGTTGGCAGCGCGACACTATTTAATGGTTTGTACTATTTAAATACCCAGAACGATATATCTGTGAATACTGTCACAAATAAACGAAAGTCGGGAATAAATGCGAGATACTTGTGGCATCTTCGATTAGGTCATGCTGGAGAACGTAAGATCCACGAGTTGGAGAAAAATGGGATATTAACACCGTTGGGATCAGATCCCTATCCGACTTGTGAGTCATGCCTCAAAGGTAAAATGACCCGATCACCCTTCACCGGGACTTTTAATAGAGCCACGGAAATTCTCGGTTTAATTCACACAGATGTTTGCGGGCCTTTCAATGTGAAAGCTCGAGGTGACTTCCACTATTTTATTACCTTTACGGATGATCACAGTCGTTACGGACTAGTGTATCTGATGAGGTATAAAGCTGATGCTCTTGAAAGGTTCAAGGAGTATAAGGCGTTGGTGGAAAACCAAACTTCGAAAGTCATTAAAGTCATTCGATCGGATCGAGGTGGTGAGTACATGAGCGTCGAGTTTGACCAGTTCTTAAAGGAGAATGGTATAATATCACAGATGACTCCGCCCAGTACGCCACAATTGAATGGCGTGGCTGAACGTAGAAACCGAACTTTATTAGATATGGTTCGTTCTATGTTAAGCTATACAGATTTACCAATGTCATTGTGGGGATACGCGCTTTTGACAGCGGCGTATACCATTAACCGGTGTCCCTCGAAGTCTATTAACGGCATTCCGTATGAGATATGGACTGGTCGTTTACCAAGCTTATCACATATTAGGATTTGGGGTTGCCCCGCCTATGTGAAAAAGCTGAAAACAGATAAATTGGAGTCTAGGTCAGTAAAAGGACGTTTCATAGGTTACCCGAAGACTCTATGGGGTACCTATTCTATTTTCACGATGATCAAAGGATCGTTGTTGGCCTACATGCACATTTTCTCGAGGAAGAGTTCATTCGAGATTTTGGCATTGGCCGTGAGGTCACTCTCGAGGAGCAGTCGACCGAAACGCCCACACAAGATTCGGATGGTCCGAGCGAACCAGTCATGCGACGATCTGAAAGGGTGCCTCGCCAACCACAGCGGTATGGCATGTCACATGTCGAACAAGGTTATGTTGCGACTAGGGGACTTCTAAGAGAAGATCCCGCTACTTTCGATCAAGCTATATCCGATGTTGACTCAGCGAGATGGATTGAGGCTATGCGAGCTGAGATGGACTCAATGTACTCCAACAAAGTCTGGACTCTTGTAGACCTACCGAGTGGTTTTAGACCAATCGGTTGTAAATGAATTTACAAGAGGAAGATTGGATCTGACGGACAAGTTGAGACGTACAAGGCCAGGTTGGTTGCCAAGGGCTATAACCAAAAAGAGGGAGTTGACTATGAGGAGACTTTCTCACCTGTAGCCATGATCAAGTCTATCCGGATAATGCTCGCGATAGCTGCGCACTATGATTATGAGATTTGGCAGATGGACGTTAAAACGGCGTTCCTTAATGGATTCCTCAAGGAGGAGATCTATATGGAGCAGCCAAAAGGTTTTGAGTCGCATGCAGATGCTCACAAAGTGTGCAAACTGAATCGGTCTATTTACGGACTGAAACAGGCCTCTCGCAGCTGGAATCTACGTTTTGATGAAGCAGTTCGGAACTTTGGATTCATGAAAAACGTAGATGAGCCATGTGTCTACAGAAAGAGCAGTGGGAGTATGGTGTCGTTCCTTGTATTGTACGTGGATGATATCCTTTTGATAGGAAACGACATCGGGATGCTCTCATCGGTGAAAGCATGGCTTTCAACCGAATTCTCCATGAAAGACCTGGGAGAAGCGACGTATATACTAGGTATTCGCTTGTTCAGGGATCGAGCGAACCATACGATCGGCTTATCTCAGGCCCTTTACTTAGAGAAAATCCTAAAGAAATTTAGAATGGATGACTCTAAGAGAGGGTTCTTACCAATGCGACATGGGATCCATTTGTCAAAGTCAATGTCACCTCAAAGTGAGGAAGACAGACGACGGATGAGTGGGATACCGTATGCGTCTGCAGTGGGTAGTCTGATGTACGCGATGTTGTGTACACGACCGGACATTGCCTACGCTGTGAGCGTGGTTAGTCGGTTTCAGGCAAACCCAGGGGAAGAACATTGGACAGCTGTTAAGAATATCTTTAAATACCTTAGACGGACTAAAGACTTAACGCTGATTTATGGAGGAGCGGGACTAGAAGTAGTTGGTTATACCGATTCGGACTTCCAGTCGGACGTGGATGACCGAAAATCTACTTCAGGTTTTGTATTCGTGCTCAATGGTGGGGCAGTGTCTTGGAGAAGCTCCAAGCAAAGCACAACTGCCGATTCCACGTGCGAGGCAGAATACATAGCAGCCTCAGAGGCAGCTAAAGAAGCTGTTTGGATGAAAAAGTTCTTGGAGGAACTTACTGTGGTACCAGTTGTTGACAGACCGCTTACACTTTGGTGCGATAATAGCGGTGCAGTCGCACAAGCAAAGGAACCACGATCTCATAGCAAGTCCAAACATATTGAGAGAAAATATCACGTATTACGTGAGTTCGTTGAAAACGGGATGGTCGCCGTGCAGAAAATCGCCACCGCAGAAAACGTGGCGGACCCGCTCACGAAGCCCTTGTCCCAAGCAGTTATGGAACAGCATTTGGACAAGATGGGGCTACGATACCATTGCGACTGGCATTAGGTGCATCGCATGGCATTCGAGTGCAAGTGGGAGGCTGTTAGGGAGTGTGCCCTCGGAATGCCATACGAGGACTAGGAATAGTATAGGGCGCACGATGATGTATAGGTTGTAAGACAGGTTTATTGTATATACTGTCAAATAAATTAATGAATATATATTTTCATTATATTAAAGGCATTATTATTTATTTATCGAATTTAAGTCTACTTGGCATCCGGTAGTGCGATAAATAAATAACACCCAAATGTTTGAGTTGGACGTCTGATTCTCGTGGGACGAGAGAGGAGACACCGGACGGTCCTTAATCTCAACATTAAATAAAAAGTCCGTAAGTCTAAGGATTCTAGGTGGGTGACTAGATATCCGAATATGACTTATCCATTGACGACCACATAGTATCGGTAGTGTCACCGATTACCTGAGAGGTTGTGGGTCGTGATGGAGATATTGGTGATCGGAGAGATTGCGTATTCGGACATTCGGCTCGTATTCGTCTCAATCACATGGCTAGGATGTTGTCAATGATTGAACGAATGACTATAGCAGCCTCAGACCGATAGGGTCATTGACGGATTTGCTTTCGCGATTTCGGTTTGTCGCTAGTTGGCTAGGCTCGTAAGTGTTCATAAAAGAGATACGGGTCAGCGACGAAACGCAACCGACTTTACGGAGGTGATTGCCGGGCTTTGACTGCTATCGGGATTCACTGCCTATATTCGTATAGGTTAATGTCCTATGAGGTAATCGGAGAGCGACGATTATAAAGCCTTCGGCCGAAGCTTGGAAAACTTGCTCGTATTAGATATAGAGCGGAGTTTAAATAATCAGTTCGATCTCGATTATAACATAGTGTTAGGTTAGTGAGTTTGACATTTGCATGGCTCTCACCTAACCGGGACGCAAGTGAAAGGTGTAAGAAGTATTTAAATGTATACACTATAGTCGGTTCGCTCGAATTTCGATTAGATCAAAATTCGTTCTCAACTGGGATCTGTCCGGTACCGTGGGATTGGCTAGGCGAATACCGGGACTCGTGGATTCCTCCCATGCCAGTTGAGACGGACCTAGAGAGTCGCGCTTAAAAATGGTAATGGACTTGAACGAAAACGGCGGGCTTTTATGTGGAACCTAACGAATGAGATTCGTTGAGGTAGTGGCATAGTTGATACGAGGTGTCGATGACTTAGTTAAATTCCAGTGACAGTCACGGAAATAATTAGGACTTTAGATTGTCTTAAGTGCTTAATTAATTAACTAAGTGGGCTCAATTATAATTAAAATAATTAGATTTGATTTAATTATTTTATTATTTAAAATTGAGGGACTAAATTGAGAATTTAGAAACCTCAAGGGCCAAAATGAAATAATCATAAAAATTAAAAAAAAAAAAAAAAAATAGAAAATTCTACACATCCCAACGTGGGATGTGTAGAATCTATGACTCATGGTGTGAGTCATTAACAAGTGTCTAACATGACACTTGTTTATCTCAATAAATAAAAAAAAAAAAAAAATATGAAAAAGAGGATAGAAAACGTGAGATAAAAGAGTAAGGAATTAGGATTTTTTTTGCTTCATTGGACAAAGAAGAAGTAAAAAGAAAAGAAGAAGAATTTGTAGAACTTCTCAATCCACATAAAATCCAAGGGTTCGTTTGACGAGTCCCGACGCCCGAACCGAGCTGCGTCTAGCCATCGGGAGCAGTCTCGGAGGTTCGCTCAAGGTCATACCGGCGTGACGATCTAGCCCGGAGGCCCCGGGATCCAGACGAGGTGTAGCCACGTCCATCCGAGGCGACAACAGAAGAAATCTCGTTCACCGAAGGTAAACCTCGAACCCTAACGATTTGATTTTCGAAAAATAGCAAACGATATCGGAATAATTCGCAAGACCCCTCGTTGGAAACGTCGGGAAGTGTAGAATTATTCTGGAAAGTTTGGTATCAATCGGAAATCATTTCGGTCGTCAAATAGTTAAAAGACGGCAGACTACCGTTTTATTCGAATTAATGGTTTCGAACCACAGATTTGATTTTGAGAAAAATATCAAACGATGTCAGAATAATTCGAAAGACCTATCGTTGCGAACGTTAGGAAGTGTAGAATAATTCTGGAAAGTTTTGTATTGATCAAAAATCATTTCAGTCTCCAAATAATCGAAAAAGGCTGATTGCCGCTTTATTTGATTTATTTGGATCTAAATTATTAATTTGAATAAATTGGAAATAAATTCGAATTTTGACAATTCGAATTAACTGTGATCTCCCGAGGCTTAGGGAAGTATTTCATACCCTTGGGAGAAGCCGAATGGCGTAAGGTTAAATTTAGATATTAAAAATCGAAAATTCACCACCCTACGCCGCTCGGTACAAATAGTGCTTCCGCTATAGCCACGTTGCGCTGTTCGGGGGCCGGCGTCGATTAATCGGGCCCACCCCAACAGTGGTATCAGAAAACGACAGTATTATGAGGTAGATCCCAATAGTAATCAGAATAATCATCAAGGACATCAAAACTGGCGACCGAAACAAATTCCAGGGGCGACTAAATTTCCGTTTCGACCTCCACATATAAATCCTCAATGTCCACAATGCGGCCGATACCATACCGGCGTTTGCTTCGGAGCTGGACTCAATTACAACCCGCGATGTTTCAAGTGTGGAAAGTTTGGGCATGTTGTCAAAGATTGTCAAGAATATCGTTCCAGAAACCCAATCCAAACGCCAGTACGACCTCCGCTGGCACCAGCCCAGGTGTATACTCTAACAAGCGAGGAAGAAGAATCGAACCCACTGATGATGACAGGTATGTTGCACTGCTTATAAGCATACCCGCTCCAATATTAGTTGATTCCAAAGTCACCTATTTATTCGGGTCGAATAAATATATGACGTGAGGGAAAGTAAAAATAATTCCTGCTCTATTTACGTACAAGTACAACCACGTACTGTAGTTTAAAAAAATAATAATAATATTTGCTTAGTATCAGAGTTGCGCAGCGGAAGCATGGTGGAAATAGGAATATATATGTCTTGAGGACGTAGATAAATTGTTGATCCTCAGATACTGAATATGAGGCACACATTTAAATGTGTAGCCAAGATTGAGTGATATTATAAAGGTAGGAATAAATTCTACCTAAATAGGATACAAACAGATTAGAGAATAGAAGAAATCGTTATCCCGAGTTTTACCAGTCGGCGAATTTCGGGGGCGAAATTCCTTTTAAGGGGGAGAGAATGTAATACCCGTAAAAATTAAAAGCGTGATTACGATCGGAAATTTCAAGATAATTAGCGAAGAAAATATTATGAATAAAATTCCTAATAAATACTTTTAAACAAAAATCCGGATGAAACTAAATAATACAATAGTCTGGCGAATATTCCGGAATTTAATCAAACTAATAATATTGGCTAATATTTTATATTTGAATAAGGCCCAATAAATTGATTGTATTTAATACATAAGTTATAAACAAAGTTATAAAGATTATTACATCACGTGAGGCCAAGGTAATTTAATGTCACTTAGTTGTTTAATTATCACAATTATTGAATGCTTCCATATAGATAGGAACAACTCATCATATCAAAAGTAACGAAACCCACATCTTATGAATTAAGAACCAAAAAGCAAGAAGAGAACAAGAGAGTAAATGTAAAGTTAGAACTTGTGGAAGCATTATTAAGTCCAAATAATATATCGTTGGAAAGAGGTATGTAATAATTCACACCTAATAATATTTTCTATTTGGAAACTAGCTTTTAGAATTATCATATATTCGATTATACCTAACTAGGAGGGAAGTGAATAAATTATATTATAAGGGTAATACTTAGAAGTTTTGATAAGAATGAATAAAGAATAAATAGTAACGTCATTTAGTAAATAAGACACGCCAAGTAAGTTTAAAGCTCATATATCATAACTTATTAGTGTTAAAAGTACTCGAACAAGAGAGAAAGGAGAGGAGAACGAAGATGAGAACTAAGAGAAGGTGAAAAGAATTCCAACACATAAAGACCTTTAAACAATTCAAAGAATTGAAGTGAAGAAGGTAAAGACCCTTGTTATTGTAATTTTAGTATACTTAATACTTACTATATGTATTTTATTTTTGTTTCCTTAGCTCGAAGGATTAGATGTTAATTAGGGGCAGTTCTTAAAATGCTATATATAAGTAATGTCTTGGTTTCTCAAGCCTTTATTAGTGATTGTTCTCTAAGGGTTTTAAGATTTCCGAGATTAGGGAATGGATATATAAGGAGCTTCGAAGGTTTTGCTGCTTGAAATCTAATAATATAATTATGAAAATTTGAGGGTTTGATGCTCTTAGTCTATGAATTTCTGGATTTAGAGAAATCGGGCGTAGTGTAAGCATGGGCCGAAACGAGGGTTTTCTAGAAAATAACTTAATTTTACATTTGGTGAAACTAAATATTGAAGAGGACAAATCGACCAACTCTGGAATTGTGAATTTAAGTATTGAACGATATCATGTTCGCGTAGATTTTTACTAGGATCGATCGATTCTAGTTACCATAATGATGGCACTTTCGAACGAAGCTAGAGATTAAGGTGAGCAATCGGGCGATTTGATGAACCTTCGATCGAAAGTGTGTAATTGCATGGGGTTTCGGGCGATATAGGGACTAAGATATCGATTAATTAGAGACTCGGCGAAACTAGTTTTGGACATGATAATAGGGTGATTTGGGAGCTGAAAGGTATTGAGCGAAACTCACTCACAAGCATGGTGTAATCGGACGAATTAGTTTAATAAGTTGACCATCTACTTTTAGACTAGTATTAGAATATAATTATTTTATAGTAGTACAGTTCAAAATTAGTATGGATACTAATAATTTTATATGTTCAGAGCTCCGAGGTTTAGGCATTTCATCGGATACCACGACTGGCGATATTAGGAGGACAGGTAGGTGAAACTCACCTACGGCACGTAAACACTATATGAATATTATGCGAGATTATATGACTATGTGATTATGTAAATTCTGTGAAGTATATGCCTTGGTGAATTATATGCATTATGTGTGTTATATTTATTGCACGTCCATGCTTTACAATTTCGATATTATCACACGTCATATGTACACCTGTTGCATGTCATGTGTTATGTTGTATGCACTGCACTTGCATTTCATGTCAGTGCGAGGGAATGGGGTACCGTGCGGCACGGGAACATTTGGGAAGTCGATGAGTGGTGTTGGTCCGTGTGTCGAATAGAGGGTGGGTGATGCCGCTCTAAAGCGACTTGAGTAGGCTGCCTGTGCTCCAGTAGGTACCACTCTAAAGTGACCTGAGTGGGCTGACCGAGCGATAGGATGGTGTTTTGGTGCGTGCACTCTAAAGTGACCTGAGTTGGCCGCCCGAGTGTTGGGACGTTAGTGGTTGGGTGTATGCCGCTCTAAAGAGACTTGAGTGGGCTGCCCGTGCTCTAGTACGTACCACTCTAAGAGACCTGAGTGGGCCGAGCGAGCAGTAGGTATAGAGGGAAAGGTTCCAGTACGTACCACTCTAAAGAGACCTGAGTGGGCAGACCGAACGTGAACCTCAACTCGGGGAAATGGGCGACTCTAAAGAGACCTGAGAAGCCTTCCTATTTTAAGTGACCTGAATGGGATACCCGAGGGTGTATGGTGTTGAGTTGCGGGGAGTCGTGAGATGTGATGGGTTGAGATGAGGGTCGAGTGTGCATGCCGTGAGATGTATGGGTTGGGATCGAGCGCACGTTGCATACATGCATGTTTCACCTATTGGGCAAGGAGCTCAGTTTACGTGTTGTAGGTACCGAGCTCGACGCTGATGTGCGTCGCGACTAGGCGGGCTGACGGCGGTGTTCCACGGACTTTTGAGGGCGAGGCTGTACATGGATGCGATCTGTGGAGCGACTTTAGAGTTATGTTGTGTGTTTTGAACATATAAATAATGGGCTAAGACTTTTGTACGATAAGATGTGTGCGAGTGCTGTGTATATTGTAAAATATAACTTTGCGAGATGTGTGCATTGATGTAATATATTATGTTTTTTTTTAGAAAGTTTTTATTAGACGGGTCTTCCGCGACTTACGTTGCGAAAATCCGCCATAATTAGTATTAGAAAGTGAGGGTCGTTACAGGTGGTATCTTTGTTTTGGGCTGACATATGGCAAAAGGGTGGAGAACTTACAGATAAGAGCTCCCATGGGACTGCTCATAACTTCGTTTGGAAGATTCAATATGTAGTCGGGAATTGTAGTGCCGACGAGGAACTGCGCAACCTCATTGCTAAAATTGTTGCAGTTGTGCTTCAGCAGGCTGTAGGTTTCAGCCGTGTAACGAGGGCCAATCTCTTGAAGATACATCTCAAAGACATCTTGCGGTACGTGTGTAACTCCAAGATCTACAACTCTGAGTGGGATCCCATAAGGAGTTTTCCCAGCTGGGTCACATTGTATACCGCCTCCAAAATAGTATTCCTTGCCATAAACTACCACCCCAGTGTGCCTGGAAGAGCAACCGATTAGAAAAAGAAGATATTGTAGATAAGACATGTCTACGATATTGGCGATTTTCTATAATACTGACCATATTCCTTCAATGGCCTTCCCCAAAAATGTTGTTGAGAGTTGTCTGGCCAAGCCCTGGCTCAGGTCGTACACGTTCAAAATGACTTTGTAACCATCCTGCGACACGACACATAACATATTTAGGCACGACTTTAATAGCAAGAGAAGGAAAGGAAGAATGAAGAAATTAAGGTATCCTTACCTCAGCCATTTCCACGAAATCAGGGAGCAAGATATCAGCCAAGAAACCTAACAGTAGAAACTCTGAATTTATGCAAATCACCTGCTTACAAAAATCAGAAGATGCACAATAAGGGATAGTCCACCGATCTGAACAATTCAAGCACCATAGAATCAACAATATCAAATCACCTAGCTGCTAGCATCACATAAACCGGATTACATGTACATGCACGCTCTCATTCACATTCCATCGACGCCAAAAGACTCAACTATAACCAAATATCATGAGCAGATTCTAGCCACATTTTCGGTTTGAATAATCAGTGGTCATTACAACCCTCAATCATCATAACAACACATAGGCCGCCGTACATAACTAGCGAATTGCCCAAATCGATCCTAGATCTAATGAATATTTGCTTAAAGTCTACAAAAAAACAAAAAAAAAAACAGATCTGTCCTACACAAAACGTAAAATAACGAAGGCGCACGTCTAAATCCGCAGATAGCACGACACATTCCAGCAAAACCAACGAAACAAAGAAAAATCAATTAGGAAAACGAAGAAAAGGGATCGATCGTTACCTGAGGAGAGTTGGACGATATTCTCGAGGCAATAGATGAGGAGCTTAAGAAATCCCAATTTATTTGGAAGACAAACTTTAGGGACGGTGTGGGCCATTTTATAGCGTGTGAATTAGCACAATTGAGAAGGTTCTGGCCGAGAGAGCCTTTTGTGTTATTTGACCCTCTAGAAGTTTCCATCCAATGATACGACGACACGTCGTTCAAATTTCTGTATTTGACATTATGCAAGTTGCCATTATCAAAAAAAAAGAAAAAAAGAAAGAGTTCCAAATTCTTTTTTTTTCTTTTGTTGTTACACAAAAAATTAATTTGAAGGACCAAAACAACACAACAAACTATCACACGTGCCATTTAAAATTTAGCTTTACAATGGAGTTCATAATCCAAGAGTCTTGCTCGTCATATTGAGAATCAAAATCATTATAGTTTTGTAAGTGGTCATGTGTCACATAATAGGGGAGTAAATACGCCTGAGAATGTAAGAGGTAATACGAGAAAGTAAATATCTCTTGCCTCTCCTCATACACTTGGATAACCAAAAGCTACATAATTATTTCGTTCTAAAGTTATGATGCGAAATAAATGTGTATCATCCATCATTCGATGAATCTATACGACCCACTTTATTGTTATCCACAATTGATTGTAATTTGTAAATATATACAGTACATTTATATAAGGCCCTCATTCGAACAAAAGAGGAAAGTCCTTGGAAATAAGCCATGTCTGTACAAGTTAGCAACCCTTCTTCTTGAGGTAGTTTCCGTACCTTGTTCTTACGAGTTGTAGGATTGCGAGCTCTTCTTCTTTCGAGATGAATAAAGCTATTATATCTATTACTGTTAAAAGCTATACCTATCATCAATTCAGCAAAAGAATTATCGATACAAAACAACAGTATACATATGAGTCTACATTTACGTGTCATAAAGAATGAGCCGCAATCTTCAATTTGAATGATGGAGCATGATAATAATGGAGAGACATATGTACCTCGTACTATACTTCGATAATCACTTGTTATCTTCCATAGAAGCTGCAAGACCTTCAGAAACAGTAATTTCAGACATTTCAACCTCACAAGCATTCTTTTTAGGGATGGTTCCATTCTCTGTAGTGATCTCTTTCAACTTGGCGACTCTTATAGCTTGAAGCTCGTAGCTGGTGGTTGAAAAGAATGGCGAGAATATATATGGTTATATAATCTCAAGAGTACTGATGATAATTGATACGAGAACATCCACTCACAGCATATAATCAGGGCTAACTGAGTGGTGTTGTATAAAATACATATCAAGTACTTGCATTGCAAATCAACTCCTCATTTCAATCATAAATGTATAACCAAACTACCCGATAGCTTATAGGTGAGAAGATATATATATAGTTTAACCACTTCTTCTTATAACTATAGGAGATTATCGATTCTCTGAAGGGACTAAGCAGGCAGGGCTATAAAAAGTAAGAAAAGCAAAAAACTAAGATCTTGAAAAAACTCACTCGGTTACATAGCTCTTGACGAGATTGAAGTATATCCTCCAAAACTGTTGCTCCTTCAAAATGCGAGGGCATAACTTAAACCGCAGTTGGGCAAGTTCCTACGATACGATCCAAAATATATGCATTACAATCTAAGACAGGTACCAAGCTGGAAATTTAAACTATATACGAACATGAGCCAGCAATCTCAATTCTGCCATAACAAATAAAGGGTTTACTTGGTGCAGCTATTATTCTGAGTTCAATTCTTCACAGTATTATGTCATGACTCATCATTTCCCTCTAACCGAATTATTCCTACGCACAGCATTGCTATTTATGGTTCGAGTTAGTTCATCATGAGTTTCCACTCACAATGGAAGGTGAAGGAAGTGTTGATAAATTTATTACAAAGGCTATCTTGTGCAAAACAAAATATTATCCTGTTTAGTCATCCTCCGTAACTCAGTTCCAGTTCATGAAAAGCATAAATCTCAGTCCCCTCCTGTCATATTTATTTTGGAAACACATTTCTGAATCCCAATACCAAAAGAAAGAAGCAAATAATGAGATGAAAAAACCGATTGAAGAAATTATAAGCCAACAAAGAAAACACCAATGTTCCAGAATCTTGCTTAGAAATTGAAATCAGAGCCGCCCACCTTAACCCTTGAGAGAACGAGCATCGCATGCTTTTCTTGCCACTGAGAAAGATCCTTGCGAACGTTGCCGAAATTTTCACCAAAACCAATTTCTTCGTCATCTGATTCAAAACAATCACAATTACAGGAGGGGGAAAATAGATGTATCGAAGTAGTCTAAAAACAAAACAAATAAGAGCAAAGTCCGTAAATACCAGGTAGCGACAAGTTCCTGAAAGTGTCGAGATCAAACGATTTGACAATCTCTATCAACTGATCAGTGACCCCATGGAGTTTCAATTCCTCGTCGTCGTCGGAATTGTTCTTCGAGGCGTCGCCGTTGGATGAGGAGGGCAAAGACGTCTTTTTGAGCTTGGAGACGCTGCGTCGAAGCCATGAGTAGGCGTCATCCATGTTAGTTATTGCAGACGGCACCAAGGAAATGATATTTGGAGCCAGTGATTGATTTCTCAAGGCCCAAATAAAATGGGGTCAAGCCCGCTCGTTTGATGCACTGCTGAGTTCAGTTGGTGTTGGTACTCTCAAGTTTAAGGCTTTTTCATCTTGTGCACGCTTGGCTACAAGACATTCCATGCCCAAAGCTAAACAAGTTGGGCCATTATAAGTGGAATATATAACAGATGTTTTGTTTAATTAACTAGTCTTACAAAAATCAAGATTGCTGTTTAGATTCTTCTATATATAATTTTCACACAAGACAATTTAACCATATCTACGAAAAAGAAGGCAGTTAATTATTTGGATGAAAACAATCACTTGAATAGAAGAAAACCGTGTAAAGGGGAAACCCACATTAGCTCTCACCATCTGTTCAGGGCCTTCACTTCATTTGCGGTTAAGGTTCGGTTCGAATTTTCCGACTGCCCTGTTGTGTTAAAACTGTTTTGACGTAAAAATCGTTCTTCTCTATTTTTCGGTGTCATAATACATACTTCAAAGTCATTGTGCAATACTCAAATTAAAAATAAAAAATAAAAAAGAAGATAGCAGTTTATTATCCACAACGAACTACCTTGCATAAGCAAAATACATATATGTCTTACATTCAATATAAGTAAGTCAAGTACAAGCTTATAGACATCTGCCGCACTTTTACAATTACTAATATCATCCTTGCGTGTTGAGCCAATTACAACAACAAAGTCGATCAATTATTCAAACTTGACAAAAAGATGATAAAACAAGCAGCCAATTGATCAAAAAATTACATTAGTAGGCATATTTAACTCCCATGAGCAGATAGTCCACTGGCGAAAACCCACTGTGAAAATTCCGCTTCCTTTTCTACAAGGAGGCTGAAAAATAATTCAAGTTCTTCAGTGTTTGTAAACATCAAAATTTTGATGCTCAGGCAATCCTTCCGTAACATCCACCACAACAAACACATCCTTCCAAACCTTGCTAACATCAAATTCATATTCCATTCAACTACCGACTTCACGAACGGTTTCATTTGCATCAGCGCCACGCTTTAACATTTCAATCATGTCAAGAAACATGTCCACAGAGCCTTTGTTAAAACGTGCACACTTCTTGCTTTTGGAAGATCCACTAGCTACAAATCTCTGAGTCTGACTCATCAACAACGTCGTTTCCTTGATTAGGTGATGGACTTTTCCCAAGCTTGATGTTTGATTCCAAATCTATTTTGTTCATGACATCAATATATCTTCTGCGTGCTCTCCGATGCATGACATTTACCAAATATCTCAATCCAGTCCCCATAATATGACCACTTTTGTAGTGCATAAGCTTAGAAGTGGGATATTTCTATATGGAAACAAAACAAACGATTGCATCACGGTAATATTCTTGATGTACATAAATGTAATCATATATTCTTTGCACGCACCTTAACATAGTCTTCCCAGACTCTGTCTTCATGCACGTCTACCATCTTGATCATATCATTCTTGCCTATACTAGATATAGACATCATTGATGACAAAGAGGAATAGTGTTTCATCTAATTTGTCAACCGCGAACTGATATGTAGTATAGCACGCAACTCTGTTCCGGAAATTGTTTTCCGAAGTTTGTCCTCCAATTTTGTCAAATATCCAACATTCAGTAATAATCTCCTTTAGAACTGCTATCAATGCGACATCTTCTTGTGGTGTCCATGCTCGATGATTTCGTGGATCAACCTTCGTACTGTTACTAATAGATTTGGACAACAAGACGAGTCGATGATTCTGCAATAAAAACCTATCAAAATACATAATTCATGTGTATGTTTAAAAGATCCTTCAAAAAACATAAACCGTAAATTAAATTTGTTCAATAAGAATCCACAAATTTAACCAACATGCTTTAAACATACATTTCCATACAAGAAAATATTTTATCCATGACAAAATATCAAACAACTACCATATTGAATAACATTACAACAACAAAAAAGCACAAATAATGTCTTAGATGACATGACTTAACAAAAAGATGTCTATGACAATACGAAGATGCATAGTCTCTAATAACACAAGAAATCTGAAATTCAATTGTCAAACACGCCTAACAACTCTCCATTCATTGAAACATGATTCAGCTAATTGATCTCTCCAAGTAGACCACTCAATTGAGGTGCCGACGTTGCTAATGTTCTCGGCATTTCTGTTTTGCAGACCAACTACTTGTTTTTCTTAATCATTCAACCCATCCAAAGCCTCTAAAGGGTCATCCTTCTTTTCATTCCGGATGAAGTTGTGAAGTAAACAACAGACCATAATGATTGACCGTTCATCTTTATTGGATAAATAGACGGAGACCTCAAAATAGCTCAACTTTTTTTACGAATCCAAAGCTGCGTTCTACTATATTATGAGCCTTTCCATGAATCATATTGAAGTATTTATTATACTTTTGAGAAGAATTTCTCCCATAGCTCTATGCAACTAAATGGCACCGAACATTCTTCCGTATGGTGCTAGAAACCCTTCAGCGCCCATGTATCCACTATTAACAATAGTAGGCTCCTGAATACCAAAAAAAGAAAAGAAAACAGTTGATAGTTCAACTAAATGACATGTAGGTTCTAAGAAAAGCCTGTGAAGTTCGATCGAAATCTTTAGTTACTTTCAACTCATGACTGATAGCATCACTTACTACCCCTTTGTTGGTCGCTGATCCTTCCCAACTAGATCAAACATATGTAAACTTCATGTTGTGGTCACAAGCTCCTAGTACATTGATTATAATATCACCCTTCCGATTGCAGTAGCGTTGTTTTTCTGCCTCATGCACAGTTACAAGAATATGAGTCACGTCTAAAGCTCAATACGTCCATGTGAAAGCAGTGCACAATATAAACCAATATGTTGCTTATATTTGGAAAAAGAAATAAATATACTTTAGTATAGAAAAGTAGAAATATGAGACTAACCTTGAAAAGCTTCCATCTTGGATCAGTGTTATTGTCATCAATTGTTTGAAGAGCCATAATACGAATTGGAGTAGTGTAAAAACTGCATTAAGTACCTCATGGAAGTACTTGCTAATAGTCTCCTCGGATTTTTTGAAATTTTAAAATTTTCTTGGATAACACGATTCTTGGTATGATGTGACTATTAAAAGGAATATAGTCAACTTATCTGTTGTCGTAGTATCTAGAGTGTTTAACCATCGATATAATCGAGTAGATAGGTAAGTGATGCGAACACGTTTCTACTTATTCAAAAGTGATTTATACAAGTCACATCAGAAACTTCAACTAATTGTCTAACATATTCTACTTGTTTAGGAATTCTTTATGCCATGGAGTATTATATAGAGCTCTTACGACCTCTATAAAGAAATGACCTATTATGCATGATTAAGCATCAACCAAGTAGACAACGATTTGCGTCAATGCTCGTTGGAGTACAACAGAATATTTGCCAGTTCTCTTTTTAACACGAGCCATATAAAACACTGAAAAGATGAAAAAAATTGCATTAAGGAAAGGTTGCTTTCAAGTTTGTCTAACTGAACAGAAATGGACAAGATACAGCTACAAAGTAATATCACATCCGTCATGGAATCCATCAAAAAGATTAGTCACATGTTACCAGTTAATATTAGATAGTTACTAAAACACCAAAAAAATTGCTATAACAAAAGAATCGGATGATAACTTCCTCTAGAATTGTTGGGGTTGAGCGGTAATATTTCGGACCCAGCGCAAGGTTTGTTTTTGGACCCCCGACAATTTTATTGGGACAATATAAAGCCGAAATGACATCGAGCGAGAACACGAGCTTTTTACGTGGTTCGGCCAATACCGCCTACCTCTACGGAAGCACCAGCTTTACTATATATGGAAATATTACACCATACAAACTCAACGCTCGTATTTAAACCGAAACCCGAGACTCCTTACCCACCCGGGTAATGTATTTGTACCTATTTCCAACTACCTAGTAAAAACTACACCTGCTCTCACCCTTATCCACCCGGATAAGATTTTTTTTCTTTCTTTTCTTTTTCCTCTCAGCTCTCTCTCCCTCGGTCTCTACTCTCGAGAGAATGACAAAAATAGTCATCTTTTTAAATTAAGTGCAAATCTAGTTAACTTTTTAACAATGGTGCAAAACTAGACAACTTTTAACTTATGAATATATTTTTTTTTTACTTTGATCACAAAACTATTTCAAATTATAATTCTACTCTCTCGTTACTACAAATAAGAAATGTTTTACTAATAATTATATTTCACCCCAATTAATTATTTTCAGCGGGTCGCTAAGTTTTTAAGAACACACGTCAGCGGGTCGTATTCCACGTCGGCGGGTTTGGGTCAAAATACCGGGTCGGGGAGTATACTGTCCTAAAAATGCCGTCTTTTCGAAACTTAAAGTCCATATACTGCAAGACCTCAAAATATTGCTCCCTATAACGCAAACCCCCTAACATACGGGACCAAGAAAATTAGGGGTGGCAATGGGCGGGGTTCGGCGCTGGTAATGGACATACCGTCCTCGTACCAAATTTCCGTTGTTAATACCTCCCCGCTAATTCACCGTTTAGAATGAATTGGTCCGGGGATGGGTAATCACCGTTTGGGGATCGGATTTCCCGTGGGATTCGGGTTCCCCATATTCATATAACTCATTGCAACAAAAAAAAGTAATATAAACAAATTAATATGTAAAATATGATAATATAGTATTAAAAATTGATATAAATATGTGATTGAAATATGCATGTATTGTGAAGAACCATTGAGAGTTGATCTTTTTTTATTCTTACGATCTTTAATATAAAAGGATGATCTATGAAAATTCTTGATTCAAATTAGTTTCGTTTTTAATAAATCTATTCGGGGAATGGTGAATCACCATGTGACTCAAACGGGGCCGGGTTCGGGGACGAGGCTGGGTGGGAAACATGATTACCATCCCCGTCCCATCCCCACTCTTTCACCGACGGGGAATCACCGTCAACTCCCTATTCTCATTTTGACCGGAGATTCCCTGTCCCAAAAGCCTTGAGTCCCGACGGGGATGGTTCACCGTGGGAATTTTTGCCACCCCTAAAGAAAATAATTAAGCCAAGTTCTTTTTTCATTCGTTGGACAGGAAATGTCAATCCCACGATCCGCACGTTGGACAGAAAATGCCTATTTTTATTGGAAAGAAAAGGAAAAATAAAAAACTATTTGGGCCTTTTAGATCATGAAAACTAAGCCCATTAATAAGCTAACCCTAAACCTAAGCCAAGTCAAACTGAAACTACTACATATAGCAATAGCAAGTACTGAAACTAAAAAAGATGGATCTCGTTTCATCTTCTCCTACCCTACCTCATCATCATCACAACGCCATTCTCTTTCCAAAGACTACTAAATTCTCTGACACATTCGCAAAGAAAAGACAGCCACCTAACCTTAATCGTATCGATTAGTAGGTGTTAATAGCAAGTTTTTTTTTTTCTTTTCAGAAGCTTGTTGTTGAGGAAGAAAAAAACTCAAAACCCTTGAATTGCTAGGAGAAATCAAGGTGGAGACATATGGTAAGCTGTTTATAATAACACGGTGATAGGCATCTTATGTGAGGATAGAACGGTGTCGATTATTACAGTTTCTTCCTTGATTCTATCCTTGCATAAGCTGTCTACGACGGTTCTATTACAGCTTACAAGTGTCTTTGCTTCTTTGCAATTCTGTCTTGTGTATTTTTACACACACATACACACAGATGAACGCGCTGCAAACCGAAGAGGTAAGTACCAATATACGGACAAAAGACGAGTGCAGAAAAAATGTAAAGCTGCAAATCCGTAAATGAAGGTCTATATTTCGGTTCCCATTTTCTTATTATGTACGAATTTGAAGCTAATTGGGAAGCATATACAATAATTAAGAACGATCCCATCAAAGAAAAGATAAGAATTTATCTCACTTTGATGCTGATGATGCTCGTGCTTGCTGTGAAAATGGGCTTCTTGCTCGATATATAGTTTAACTGTTTTGTCAAAAAAAAATAGACATAGGCCGTTGTTGTCCTTCAATTGCTATGGTTTTTAGAAGTTTGGTATGCGAAAGTTGCAATCTTTTAAGTCAGCTTGTCATAGAAGTGCAAACTTATTGGACATAAGCTCTTAAACAAAATCAAAATTATGTGAAACCTAATAATTTCGAGGGAAAACATAGGCAACAACATTAACCACAGTTCATATTTCACAACCAGCTTTTTAATCATCTTCAGAAAATTCATAGTTCCCAGCAGTAATCATCACGAAGACAACAAAACTCTATTTCAACAACGGTCAATTCAGTTTTATTACAACCTACTCGTTCTTGATCCAAGAACGGAACCCTCGCTTGACTTCCCCGGAAATAACGGCAAATTCCAGAGTAGGCATTCCCCAAAAGGGACGCTCCCAGAGGGAATTAATATTCTATTCTGATGCGGCGAAGGTAAATCTATTCGTGGGTCTTTTAAAGAAAAAGCCCTCGGGTCTTCTTTGATTTGACGTTTTTTTTTCACTTTCATTTTAATTAACTGTCTTTAAATCAACACGCAATAAAAATTTACAACCACCCCAGATCCATCCAATGATTTCTCTTCATCGTCTCTAAGAAAAAACTGACTCATTTCGTCACTAAGTCGAGCTCAAAGTCTGCGAAATAACTCTTGAAAGAAATACCCATATCGAATTCTTTACAGTAAGGTTTTTTTTTGTTCGATTAGTTCAGTTTTTTGGCCAATTTCGTTTTAGTGTTTTGGAAGTTTCGGTTTTCCTTTTCGGTTTTTTCGGTTTTCAGAAAAAATAACCGAAATATTATATACATATATATATATAATATATACATATATATATATAGATATTATTTCCTGTGTAAATGGGCCAGATATTTTATTTCTAAGCTTTTAAATAGAGCCCAATTTCAATTAGAGCCCAAACCATATTATACTACAATAAATTTGTAGCATTTACAGATGAATGTTTTTATGTTTTAGTTATACTATGTTCCACTTTTAGGTTTTTTTGGACCTTTGAGTTGTTTGTGCTACATTTCATGCCATAAATCTTCTTTATTTCTTAATACCATAAGTTGTTTATGTATTTTCAACTCAAAATATTCTTTTTTGTCCAAACGGAAAAATCGAACCGAAAAAACCGAACCGAATTGTAAAAAACCGAAGCGAACCAAATTAAAACGGTTCTGATAACCATACGTAAAATCGAAAACAAAACCGAAACGAATTGATAAGAAACCGAACCGAACCTACCGATGAACTGCACACCGTTCCCCTGCGCTATAAAAAGTAAAGCATGTAAAAAAAATCCCAAATTTTAGTCAATTATTGATCTTCATGTGCAGACAATTATGTTTTAATTATTGGTCAATTATTTGTCACAGGGTTGTCTTATGTCAGTTCTGAGGTCGGTGTTAGAGTGACATGTCAAATCTGATGTGCTTTTCGATAGGTGAAAAAGTAGAACATGTTAAAAAATTGAGATAATATATTAGTATATATAATTTTGCTCATATTAAAACTTACAAAAATTAATCTTAACCAAAAATTACTCTTAAAAAACTAATCTTAACAAAACAATTACTCTTAAATCGTTAATGTATATAAAAAAATGTACATTATTTAGTTATTGTTTTGAATGTCATGTTGGTGAATTCATTGGATCTCACAATCATTGAGCAAATTTAAATAAAACAACTTGCGTTATGTTGGTGACTTCATTAGGATGTAACAATCGAAAAATCGTCGTTTAATTATTGCAAAAGACCATAATTTTGTTGGCTATGATATTATGCCGTATTATATTCGTATAGAAGCTGAATCAAACTTCAAAACTTAATCTTGTGTAAAATCACGAAAATAGCCGCACGCTCCCCGCACACGAGCGCTGAGGACCAGGGCTCATGAGCAGTGGACCCGCGCTAGATGATGCGCGGTAGCTACGCATTTGGATGCGCGGGACCCTGCGAGTACGCTTGGGTCCCTTGCTCTAATGTTTGGGTCCCGTGATTAAATGGAGACTCGTGCTTAACAGACCGGCCTCGTGCTCTTATGTTTGGGCCCCTGCTTAACAGGTGTCGTGCGCTACCCGTACAATATTTTTTCAATAATTAGTCAATTATTGATGTTTAGTTTTTTTTTTTGTCACTGTTGTCAAATCTATCGTGACATTTTCTTCTCAAACATAAAAAGCAAAACTTTTTCAGTTAAATAATTTTAAAAAAACCAATATCATTTGTCATAAAAAGATTTACATTGTCCATACCAAGCATACTATTCGTAAAGGAAAATCGACCAGGATAGATATTTCCTAAAAGAAGAAATTTGCTCATTCCTCAGATTGGAAACGTCGTCATCCCGAAATATAAGAGACATTGCCACCGCTACACGTTAACCCCGCATTCTTCCCTGAAATGTTTTACAATATACTTATACGGAAATCGTCATAAAATATACTAATAATAACGAAAATACTTCCTTTTCTTGCTGCTTGGCGAACGTCGGATGGTGCTACCATTTCCGGAATCTAGTCTTGATATATCCTAGACTCACCAAGATCGTTGAGATTACTATTTGAATTTTCGACAATACCATGTTGACGTGGCGCATGTCATTGACGCAGGACTCATCAGAGTCGTATATCGTCATCGACTTGTTCTCCCAATCGACGACGCACAACACCCAATGAGTGATCGTTAGCACTGGGATGATGTAATATGCGCCCACAAAACCGACGGCCATTTAGGCTCTAACCCTTGCGCGTAACGGCTGTAATAAGGAATCGTCACCTTTACGACATGCCCTTTTGGGTCTATTCTGTCGAGGTCGATCACGGTCTTAAATATGAATCCCATGTACGCAAACCGCTTCGAGTAAAAGGCATGGGTTCTCTGCATTTCAATGAACCCTTTGATGGATTCACCATATGCTGAAAAAAAATCAAAAATGACTTTTATTAAATACAATTCAGATCAAGCAAAATTAATGGTTCAATGGATACATACCATGTCATCGAGCCACGTCGTTGGCGTGGCTAGCTTCTCAAACCACTCTCGCTTATGCTTTTCGGGCGCGCATTCACGGAAATCGTTATCTCACATGGACTTTATGTGCTTCTCTTTGGCAGGCGAGAGCTTTATCCTTTTCTTGATAAAGACATGTACGCTCGTAGACTTGCTCCGATTGCATGCACAAAGGAATCCCGTCAATATCGTATACTGTACACGTACATGACTTTGAACCCAAATTAACAACAGAACGACTCCCTACAAATCGAACATCATACTCAGGTTAACCTATTTCAGTAACTGCATATCCCTTACTTAGCATATACCTTTCACAAATTAATATTTCCATCGCCGGATTGGAGCTGTGTGGTAGCTTCTGAGGGAGCTAGTTTGTATCTAGTGAACCAATAACACACCATCCTATGTGTATTGTCCAGAAGTGCAATGATCAAGGGCTTTCTTTCTTCACGGAGTCTTACATCAATCAATTCCACGCTATTTGTTGTCATAATGTTGACAGTGTTTATTGTTATGGATCTATTTGTATATTGCTCTGACACATTGTTGCAAAGTTGTCGATCGTCTAGCGCGGTTTCTTCGGTTCATTTCCTCCAATACATTATAGAAAATTCCAGCAGTTTCTGCATACTGAATTTGGTTGTCATCTTATGTTGTCTAGCCAATACGAAAACATAATTATTCTCAAGTTCTAACCACAAACTTTTAGTTGAGGTATATGCTTTAGTAATTTTATGAATTTGATTTATGTTCGTAGGTCCGATTTTGAAGCGTGCTAGATTTTATCCTTACTGTTGGGTTGTGCTATGCCTTAACGGTAGGGTTGGCAATGGGGCCCCCGTCCACGAACCCCCTATATATATAATATTAAATTATAATTTAAATAATAGTCGAGTAATATCAAATATATGTTAAATAATATTAAATTAATGCAGGTAATATATAAAATTATAATTTATATAATATTTATAACAAAAATATATCAAATTTAAATCTTATAGTAAAAATATTACTTTTTGTTGAAAAAATTAAGGGGCGGAGAATCCCCGTGGGGACGGGGACGATTTCGTCCCCAAATGCATCGCGGGGACGGACAGGGATTAGATCTCCGCCCCCGACCCATTGCCATCCCTACCTAACGGAGTCTATCATTCCTACCGTTTTGTCGATGTCACTGCGTGAACAATGTGACTATTTAGCCAATTTAATTCCTGTAATCTCAAATCTCATTAGTAATTTATCATATAATTTTAACATAATTGAGACAAAGCAATAATACAACACCAACTATAAATACCATTAAGTAAAGAAAAGGGGCAAAACACGAAACACCACATAGTAAAATACATAATATCGTCACTCCTTGTTCCTTGAAGACCTGTGACCGCCAAGAATACGCGAAATCTGAAGGCCTCTGCTAAACGCTTGATTGAACAACATTCGCGTCTGAAATTCAGACACGAACGGAAACCACGCGAGAAAAGCGATGGGCGTGAAGAGCAGCAAACCCATCACAATCTCATATCCCCTCGCCAGCGTTCTAACCGATCCCCAGAATCCCGCCCTTTGAACCACGGGCTTACAAGCCTGTGCAATCTGTATATCGTCCAAAACGATTGTATGCGCCCAAAACGGTCATTTTTTTGCACAAACTTAAACCGAAAAGAAGAGAAGACGAAATAAATAAATAAAAAAGAACGTTAAGACTAACCAGAAGTAAACCCCAGCCCGTGGGCATGAAGGCGAGTATGCAGACTATAATATCCAACGGCGTCATATGGGGAAGGGCAATAAGGACTGCGAGGACGGCCACGAATGTAATAAAGATCAAACCTTTGATCAGCCGAAACAACAGTTGGAAGTTAGCACTGTATCTCCTTCGTCCAACCGATATTGTCTGCGAAGAAAAAGAAAAAATAAATCATTACATTGCAACATAGGAGGATAATCTAATAGAAAAGGGGAAAGAAGAGAAAAGATCAATCACCTTCATGACGAAGAGGATCATGAAAATCACCAGCCAAGATATGCCATACACCTGTTATTATATTACCAATACGTAGAAAGACATCAATGCCATGGAAAGAGTAATGACGATAGAGCTACAAAACGTACATACCCAGACGCTTTTCGTATTCTTGGAAATGTTCAAGTGATAGACAAGCCCATATTGGTAAACGAAGAAGCGCAGGGCCAACACAATCTCCACGACGATCCCACGTTTTCCCGAGTGACGAAGATGGTCTTGCTCTTCTTCCCACCATGATTCCCAGCTCTTCTCAGAAGGCACGCCAATGCCACCCCTGTTACTAACCCACTTATTCCAATCGGTCCAATCATCTACGATCTTCTGCCACTCAAAGCCCGAGGGGTTGAATAGAAAGGGCGCAAACAGCCAAGTGCCCACCATGAACCACATTGAAACGGTGATCAATATATAAGCTACGGTGCCTCTATACGACTGACCGAAGATCTGATAAACCAAAAGCAGTATCATAAGCTCGAGCCCCTTCACGAAATGGCTGCGTGAGTACAGCCTATAGTTCTCAGCGAACTTCGCATGGAAGACGACAAACCCACGACCCGTGGGTCGATACTTTGCCCCGCCGTGAAGTAGGGTTCTACCGTAGTAATGGGTTTTTGTCCCGAGAGAGAAGGTGAAGAAAACTGGCGCGAGCTGAAGCTGCATAAGTATGAATTCGCTTAGGGCTGTTCGAAAGCCTTTTTCGAGCCCAATCTCCATCATCATGGGAAGCGCCATTAAGAAGCCAATCTGAACGAATGATTGAGAGGCCAGGGCAACCTCGAGAGGCTTATTTTCCTGAATTGCGGGCAAGTTGCTCAGCTGTTTTTCAAGGCCGCTAAGAACGAGATACAGACGACCATAGAGGAATACGTAGACAGTGAGCACGGTGATCTGAGAGAACCATGTAAAAGAACGTAGGTAAAGAGTGTTTGAGTAAATATATCGAATGATAAATAAAAGCTCTGCATCTTTGTGGGTAGAAAAGAAAACCATTACCAAAGTACTGAAGTAGAAACCAATGGTGGTGAAATAGCAAGACAACATTCGGAAGAAGTCGAATCTATGTCCAAGCCTGTAAAGATCACGGCTGAGCGTTTGTTCCCCATTGCCATTGGCAATCTTTGCCTCAAATAAGGAGATTTGGTTAAGGCCAACGTCCCTCCCTTTTCCAACTTGAATGTATTCGTGATGGGTTACATTGCCTTCACGGAGTGTGGAGTTGAAGCCTACACAGATCCATGTCATAATTCACGAGTTGAGCATCCGAGAGAAACTATCAAAAAAGGCTGGAGATTGAGGATGTAATAGTTGTTACCAGCAAATATGTCTTCGCTGAGGTTGATAACCTTGGAGGCTTTGCTCACCCCACCTCTAGTGAGGTGAAATAGTCTGTCAAAAACATCTGGATGACCATAGTGAAACCGAACCCTAAACAAACGAAAGAGAAAGCATCAGATAAATCGCTCGTAAGCTGCAATTTTCATGAAAAATGGTAGGAACGCTGATACGGGAATTGAATTCTTACGTGAATCTAATAGTCAATTGCACTACAAAATAAGCGACTTTCCAATCATACAGTGCGACAAAAGAAATCAAGAAGTGTAAGAGAATAAATACAAAACACTACAGCGATGGAAGATCAGGGAATGAGAGGGAAGAACAGTGGATAAATCTTACTTCAGGGGGTTGGCCAACAATCTCTGACCAATGGTGACAAAGCTCGTCTCTTGATTCGACATAAACCAAGCCAGTGAAGAAACACTGCAACATACGAAAGTCACAATACTGTTTCAGTATGTGCATGTGTGTGCTCGAAAGCGAAATGCTAAACTGGGATTAGAGAGCACCTTCCAGTAAAAATATGCTCCCTCAGGCCAAGAATCGATGGGTGCCTAACATCATGGCTTTTAAGAAATTCTTGAAGCAAGTTTCTCATTTTTAACGCTTCTTCCATGTAGTTATCCTAATAGAGGGTAAAATCTTCGTGTTAGGACAGCAAATGAGTAAACATAAAATCAGTAGTGTATAAGAAATTTACCTGATTCATATCAATTGTTTGTAGACCTTCTCCACGTGTGAAAATAATGGCATGATTCTGATTTTCAGGTTTCCCTTCACCTAGTATGGCTGGGCCCGGAAGTTTTATCCGATAGACTACCTAATAAGAGAATAAGAAGCTCAGATACTTTCATAGGTAATGAAAATGAACACCATAAATTAATCAAAACTTAATAACATTGCACAAAATTCACCTGATCAAGATTTTGTCCTGGTTCTGAAGAATCAGTCTTCGGCAAAGCAGCCTTCACAAGAGTGGAATAGTATGCCTTGTCATTGACCTTCTTCGGTCTATCTTTGCTTGGTTCCTCAACTTCATCAATATAGGCCACTCTAAGAGATGGATACCTATTCCAATTACAATACCAAATTTAGTCATAACAATTCTAAAGAACCAAGATAATAGCCCCCTACAATAAACTTACGTTGTCATAAGTCTCAGAATATCTTGAGCTCGCGGATCGCCAGATCGTTTTTGAATTCCATACAACTGACAAGAAACAACAAACGTAAATTTCATATCTGCCACTGCTTGGCATTGTGACCACAACGACCGCTCTCCCTTCATCTTATCCTCACTCAACTCAATTGCTTTATAGCCTTCCATTAGATCTGTCGTAAATAGAGGTGTGATGTTAAAAGCCAGCAAAATGATGGTTCTGAGGAGTATAAGAACAAAATGGATACCATCATCCTTAGCCATATCAAGGAACGCCTGAAGTTCAAGTGCTTTGCGGTAGTACATCATTCCTCTTACTATGCAGATTAAACAAGTGAATGCACATGGGAAAAAAAAATAGGAGCAGTGAGGAGGAGGAGATGCATGAACTTAAAAATAAAACTAGAATCACAATAAATTTATTATGCGCTGGGACCTGTTTTTGTCAATGTCTGGCCCCTATATGATGCCCAAAGCCGCAGTTGTTCTTCTAATTCATCAGAACCCCTAAGTTCATCTTCACCATAGCATTTGACCCGTTCCAGAAAATTATTCCACTCATCTGCATGACGCTACTAATATGAATAATGGAAGGTGAAAATAAATTTCGGAGATGCAAACAAAATATCCTAGAAAACAAACCTGGGAAAATTTTCTGCAAGTAAAAGAGGATAGAGACACCATCTTCATTGGGCACTTCCAGATCAGGCAATGAGAAAAGGACCTCCTCCGTGTAATATGGAGTCAAAACACTGAAACGCACCAATTATCCAAAGTTAAGATTCATAAGCAATGATCATGATTCTTATAAGATTATATTGGCATGGTATAAGGCTGCTATTTGCTCAATAATGAAGTGCAACTGAGAAAGTTTAAATCTGTTTCATTTTCAACAATCAAACTCATGAAATTTGGTTCTAGAAACTATAATCTAAACAAAAACAAAATACATATCATTGATATATAAGTCACTCACGAGAAGGATAGCATATTGCGGACTTTCGGTGCAGAAGGCATGTCCATAAACAAGGAATTAGAGAAGAAAGAAATCCGTCTTCTAGCTTCAAGGTTTGATGGCACATCCATTGCTGATTCTTTCACCGTGAGCAACAAAAACAGCCTCTTGATCTGCAAAAAAAGGAAATGATCATCATAAAGGTAATTAACGAAAATATTCTGAGTTTCATGAGTATCATTTCTTTATCTTCACTTTTTCCTTCCAAGCTTCTGATTCGGGAGCCGGGAATTTTATAGCTCCAGCTGATGCAAATAACTGATACTGTTGGTCAAGAGGGACCATCCCTTCATATCGCATTCCTCCATGAATTGTATCTAGTAAGCTTTTTTCAAGATATATATATCGTCTGAATCAGAAAGTTTCTTCAAGAATAAAAAAACATGACATAGTTTCCGTGAATTGAAACACATTACTTGGATATGTGATCTTCCATCATTATATCGCGGGTTACGACTTCCAGCATATCCTGGAAAAGGATTACAACTTGATCCCTATCCTCCTTTTTATTGTCTAGCTGTGGTGAACCAAAAAAATAATTCCAATCGGGTTAAACACCATTGCATCAGTGTCACAGGTACTTTGAATGTTTCAAAAACTAAAGCTGCAAAGTGATCGAAGTGTACCAAGAACTTCACAAGCCTAACAAAGAGATCATAAAGACTCGGAAGAGCACTCAGCTTGTACTCCGTTAATAGGTCATCCTCCTCTATGTGCTTGTCAACTTCAGAAAATATGTACTCAATAACCCTAAATCAAAGTGAAAAAAGATAAGGTAAAGAAGAGTAAATTTGAACAGCAGAGATGGCATAACATGCATCCTATCTTACTCTCTCTCCCGACTCCCACGAACTAAAAACTTAACGATATTCCTGAATGAAGCGTAGCACTCGCAAACCGCAGAATACATATAATCATCTGACTTTATTCGGTTTTTCAGCTCACTGTCCTTGCCATTACTGTCTTTAGCCATATCCACTGCTATTGGGATCTGTAGAATAGAAAAGTAGAAGCCAAACAGAGGACAGTTTAATTTAGAAATATCGATCACGTTAATAAAGCGTCAGTTTTGTAAGTTTGAGGTGACCACGCATGCAGTAACTACCCATTGTTCAACATAACTATCATTCAATTGTTAGTTTGCTTTATTGCTTGTGATGATTAAATTTAATGGTTGAAGAGAAGAAAAAAGGAAGCAATAGAACAAAAAACAAACCTTGCTAGCTAGTAAAAATGGAGGCCACTGTATGATTTCCAGATCACGATCCGCCCAATATGGAACAAGTAATAGATCCATTTCTCTAAATCGCAGGCGAAATGAAAGGTCAGATGTAACAAAAAATCTGAACTGTTCATTATGTAAGTTAATATAAGACAAAAGGGAAAGGGATATGACATGTTAGAGCAACATCATGTCTGCATATTTATACCTGTTACTTATAAGATCCTCCTCTCTGAAACTTGTGATTATCTTGTTCCATAACTGAGCAAACCTAGCAGCTTCTTTCTCCTTACTCGGTGGAATCTGGGACAGATTTTTTATGCAAACTTATCACTTTTTAGCAGCCCAACTATATTTCTTAATCTGTGAACTGATATGGAGAGGGAAGAAAGAGCATTATGTACCACTTCAAACTTGCGGGAAAATGCAGCCATGAATCCTTTCTTTTTAACACCCTCATTTCTTTCCTCTGGAATCAAAGACGCGTTAAAAGCACCGGGCAAAGATTGAAATCGGGATCTAAGCATTCCCAGAGTTCGAATCTGCGAAAGAACACAGAAAATAGCTGATCATGGTCCAGCATATTATATGCCATGATAACTTTAGACTGAAGCATGAACATGAGTTATTTTCCGGTACATGACAATTTACATTTTGAAGCAATCCAAATTGTTTTTTTTTTTTTTTGGAGAAGATCCTTAACCAATTAGAAAGTGTAACGATTTCAACTGGATTCTGCAGGCTGTTCATGTTATATACCCTTTAGTTTGACTTTTAGAAAACGCTTTTGTATACAAGCTTCATAATAAGATGTCCAAGTCTGATTTTCTGGTATCTCATTTGCTAAACGATAAAAAAATTCTCAGTTTATTGACATTGTGCTCAATCTGTTTATAATGATTGGCACATTAACGAATAACCCTCACCATTCCCAGATTAAAAAAAAAGTGTAGTACCTTAAATTATTTACACTAATCTAATAAAGATTGTTCAAGAGATAGCATGAGAAGAGGAATTTGGCTTACCTCTCCAAGGCGGCGAAATGCACCATATATACCTCCAAACAGTGTAGAGAATATGGCATACCAAATCTGTGCATCCATGAAATACACCTGAAAAAAATAAAAACCAACTAAAATGGTCACTGTAAATAGAACAAATGTTAACGAAAAGCAGTTTCTCTAGCTTAAACACTAAATAAATGAAAACGATATGATGGAATAAAATAGATAATCATACAAGAATAACTGGCGCCCACACTGCAATTACAACGCCGATATTGCTCTTAGCTGCATTACACAAAAAAAGACCAAATTAACCAAATGTATTCTTGTAAGTTATCTGTGAGTTGCATCATACTCCATCTTGGCTACCTTTTGGAAAAAATTCATGCCATTGGTAAGATGACACACGGGCACTCATGATGGTTCTAGTAGGCTCCACCAAGGGCTTTATCTGAAAATGAAATGGAAAAAAATGAAACGTCAGACACAAATTACCCGCGGAAGACAATTTTCGGATTGTTTCACAAAGAAATTTATCAAAGTACTTTTTATATATGAATGCACTGAGAAGAGACAGGTACCTCGACATAAAAACTGAAAGCCAACTTTGTAATGATCAGAAGCACCCAGAATATTGAATATCTGAAAAGAAAACAACATTATAAGATTATTTCCTATTGGAAATATTAAGAAGGTAGCAAGAGCAGCACAACCTAAATGTTGACGACTTACTTGAAGAGAGAGAATGCACTTTCATGCATTCCCCTTCCAACATAGAGCCGGGGCTGCAGAAAGAAAATGCCAGAAAAAGATGATAAGGACGCGAGCTTTTTCTAATTAGCTGAAGATTCTGAGTACCAAAAACATAAAGCATAGACATACCTGAGACCACCACATCATTAGCATCACGATTTTATAGTTCGACCTCTCAAGGAAGCGTCGAATAAAGGGGAACAAAAACAGCAATGCAGAAAGCATGTTCGGTGCCAAGTAGATAACAGTGGCCAATATAAACAAAGAAGGAGAACTCGAACTGTTTCTGAACCAACTTTTGATAGTTCGTGCCATCCCAAGAGGATTCTCCCAAGAGTAAGCATAGGTTACAGGGAGGATAACCACCCAAGCAGCAGCTGACACAACCTTTAGGACATATCTTAACTTGACGTAGAACGACATGGTCTGTCTAGCTTTCCAACTAAGTATAACATCAAGCATTGCTGGAAGAAGCAGACAAAGAGTAAGAGAAAGGAGGACGTTCATTACACATTTACCTACTTTAGGTTGCAAGTGCTATTGCAGCACAATTCAGGAGTCCCCGTCAAGACTGTTCTTAACCATGCAATTCATATTTAGGTTAGCAAGTGGATCAAGACACCAATGACCAACTATAGTAGCTGCATAATCAAGCCAAATGCCCCTCTTATCTCTATCCATATAAAGGCTTCTGAAATGTAAAGCAATTGATAAAAACAACTATCGCGGCCACTGGATACAAATATGTGCAGTTTTCTGTTCCTACATGAAAGCTTTAACATATTCATACCATCACTCTTTGTTAAAACAGAAACAAGTACAAAGGAAATCTCAAGCTAAATGGGACCAATTATAAGTCAAAGATACCTTGTCCAAGTTTCAATATGGCAGCAGTTATGAAGATGCTCAATACTTTCTTGAAAACATTAGAATCAAATATTGCACTGGGTTGTCCCGAACCGCTCCAAGCAACGATGATCATAGCCTTAAACAAAAAACCAAAGACGTAACTAACAGATTGATAATGAAAGAAAATCTTTAATTCAAGCGTGTGAAAAATAATAAAAATGTGAAGAACAGAAGCCACCTGCAGTGATAATACGAAAAAGCTCCACATCCTGTCAAAGCTTCTAAATATGTGCCAATATGACCGGGTCTCAACAAAATTAACTTTCCCCATCCAACGATCTGAAGGCGTAATGTTATCCTAAAAAACCCGACGCACAAATGCATAAAAAAAGCCCATTAGGATTAAGCAATACAACAAAGAGATATGTAAAATGTGGAGGTATAAAAAGAGGCGAAAGAGAGACAAAATCCATTGCAAATACTACTAAGTGGAACATATATTTTCTATCAAAAGCTGATTGAAATTCAGTTTCGCCGCAGGAATGTGTAAGGGTCATACTTTTACATTTACAGACAATTCAATGGACACTTACTCCATTTCTTTCACCGTACAGCTGATCTACGGGCTTACAGAAAAAATCAGCATCAGCTCGCATAGGCCAACCTAAACGAAAACAATCCACAGACCTGCAAAGTTTAGTGAAGTTAGTCGAAAAGAATAACTGGCGATCTGATTCATTGTTTAATGCAGATATCACACTACCAAAAGTATTCATTTAAATCATCATAATTTCTCCACTGCGAGTGTTTCGACAGTCCCTTTCGGCTCCTAGCTGCTTCCTGGACACAAAAATCAAATTACTCAGTCCAGGACAAGTACATTATGAAAGAGACAAAGCATGGACATTGAAGTAAGTGTTGCACGCTGTACCCGAGCAACAACTTCATATATTGGAGTAACAACTTTTCTCAAGTACGCCTCTTCTTCCCCGCCATAAGCTGGCTTCACATTCTCACCAGTCATTGGGCTCACATTTCCAGCAAGCATCCCATAGAGTTCAAAAGCCATCTTGAAAAGTTCAAAAAGTAGAAAGGGACTATCATAGTTTAAAACTTATCATTCTTTGTCAGAGACCAACCAGGGAGATATTATTATCACAAATGAGAATCATAATAAACAAGCACTACATCTAGCACCATATGCTATATTTGGGAAGACAATGTATACTTTAACAAACCACAAAATACGCTTGTTCAAAGATATCTGTACATAGGATCATTAATTACCAGAGGACACGGAAGCAGCTTTAGAGAATAACCATACTAGATATTATGTTTCTCAATTGCTTCTTAAGTACTGCAATTATAATTATAAGAATATAAGCTTCGGAAGCATACATGATGATAAATGTAGCACAGACATTCTGGCATAAATCTTAGATTCGCCGCCTCTCCCCATATAAGAAGATAAAGCCCCATGTATAACAGTTTCCTTTGCTGCACTTCCTGCTGTATGGTAGGTAACCTGAAATGTTGTTGATTAACAGAGCAATCAGCGCCCTGAAGTAGGCTATAAAACCTGATAGTTGAAGATAAGTAAAACGTTCAATAACTAAAAACATTCAATGACTGAACACAACTGAGGTCAACATACCACAAGCTACTTTTGCGATCCAAATATTTGCACCATTTCTTGTAATTCTTGAAAAGCTTCTTCATCACTTCATCTATAGGGCGCTCATCCAACTGAAAGAAACGTAATTGTATAACAGATGAACTAGGATTGAATATTTAAAAATCATATAGGTCATGCACTCGAGAGTAGGAGATAATGGGAAGGATATAAGGTAGCAAATGCCATAATCATGATTAAAGAATCCGTAAGATGACAAACAACAAGATATAGCTGAAACCAAACCTTGGGTTGTTGATCAGGCTTGGGAAATTGTCGTATATGCACGTTTGCTAGTAGCAAAATCAAATGCTCCCTCTGATTAGCAACATTGTCTTTCTGAAAATAGGTAGAGAAAAAACTGAGATTGTAAGTTCCTGTTTGTTTGTACAGTGAAAATGCTAACATATTTTTGTAGCACTTGCCTGAAAACCAAACATAGCTTGAAGCCAGTCAAGGATATCTTCATCCTTTTTCTTCTTGTAATCTTTGGGCCAGGGAAGACCTCTTGTATTCCGAAGTGCATGGACAGCTGCTTGAATCTACCAAAAAAAGGAACGATCAAAAATAGAAAACAAGTTACAATAAGAAGTGATCTTAGTTGGTAATGGACCTCTGGATATTTCATAATTGCTTGATTTGCACTGTCAGGGTCCAGAGGAAGAATATTGTAAGGTACATATATTTCTGTCTTCTCCGCAACTTTGTCATGCGTTTCCAAGACCTGTACGTGAACAAGAAAATAGAAAAAGGATATGGATTCATTATGCAGACAAGGTACAAAGGATTCGTGCAAGAAAGATGTTTTTCTGTTTATACATTCAGTTCAACATAGAACTAACATACGTAAAGCAGATAGGAAAAAATAATAGTCCCTCCGTCCCATGATTTTTATCACATTCCTTGGTGGGCACGGATATTAAGGTGTCATTATTATATTCCTTGGTGGCCACGGATATTAAGGTGGCATTCCATGATTCATTATGCAGACAAGGTACAAAGGATTCGTGCAAGAAAGATGTTTTCTGTTTATACATTAATATTATTATATTGATTGTTTGTGATAATTTTTTACCCAAAAAGGAAATGTGATAAAGTTAGTGAGACACCCGGAATGGAAAAATGTGATAAAATTAGCGGGACGGAGGGAGTAACTATTTTACCTCACGGTCAACTTCAACGGATTGTGTCTGATTAACAGCTTTCAGAACTTCAAAGAGAACGTTAGCAGTTTGATAGGCTTTTGTCAGCTGTGCCCTGCACAGTATTTAAGAATTATATCACCACATATTAGCTTTGGACTCAAGTCTGCTCGTGTCAATAATATTAACTCACCGATCAGCTTTATCTGCAGCATTTTGCAATGCTTGTATATACTTCTTATAGTAGTGTTGATAAAAGCTCTGCATTTCACGGGCATCGCTTTTTTTCACCCTTCCCATCAAGGTGGGATCGTTCTCCTAATTAAATATCAAAGGTCACGATAATATGGAAAGGCGTTATACTAGAGGTTAAGGATATTAATGATAAGCTATAACAATGGAAACAAGAGGCGTAGGAACAATGCAATGTGCCCCAATTTCAGTGGAAAAGCCAGGCACAATCGCATTAAACACAGATTGACGAAATTATTGAACTCTACAGTGATATATCTCTATACTTTTGTGTGCATGCTCCATCAAATGGATACTGATCGACGCAATCTATTAAAACATTTGCTTATTATTATATACCCTTTCAAGACGTTGCAAAAGAGCTGTCTTAAACTGGCGAACACCACGCCCGCTTGAAGTAGGATCCAATCGATGAGCCTTTTCAAATGCATAAAATCTACCTGCAAACGTTAACCGTTAAATGCATGAGGAACATAAGAAAGCTCACGAAACAAACCAAAGCAAATTGAAGCACCATAGAAGTTCACACGATCAGCTAAGGAAAGGAACAAAAGCAAATTGAAGCACCATCAGTCACGTATATGCATATTGTTGTTTTCTACCCTCGTATGCAATGAACCATACATGAAACATGTAAAGATACCACTTCATAGACAATAACTTACATAGGTAAGCGACACGAGGATTGCTATGCTCGACTTCATTGGCCACTCGAAGAATTGGAGCGATCTCCACAAGAGAAGATGGAACCACTTCACTATCAAAGACAGATTCCCCGAGATTCCCCACAGTTTGGGTGCGGGGAATCCGCCGCTGCACGCTCGTGCTATGCTCTGGTGTGGCTCCTCTCGACGACATTTCTTATTGGGTAATCGAACTTCTCAGCCAAGCATGCAGAGAAATAATCACCAACAGCTGTAAAAAAGCAATCGAGGATCGTCAGTCCACGTTAAACATCGTAACAATTTAATAGCTAAAAAGAGGGAAAGAAACTGAGAAGTAGGAACGCATGCAATTGACAGAACGAGAGTAATAGGACATAAAGAGAAGCTCAACCTAACAACGAGCTTTCACTTCCATCTATATCAATCTAATCGGAAAATCACATAAAAGAAAGAAAAGCGAAGTGTCCCGAGTAACATAACGAAAAGGTAAGGCAGGCATACAAAAGAATTAAATTACACATCTTGAGCTCAAGTTATAGACGCCAATATCAGTGGTCGATAAAACTTAAGCCATCAGATTCAACTAAACGGTCACTAAAACATAAGCAAGAAGCAGCGGAATTTTTAGTTTTCAAATAAAAAAAAAAAAAAAAAGAAAGAAAAGCAGAGAGAGAGCCCATCAAAATTCTCTGCATTTTTACATAAAAAAAAGTTAGATTATTTCATCACGAGAAGAAGAAAGCCACAAACGCAAACAGACTCACAGACAAGAGCCACAGAACCAAAGAAGCAGAAAATCTACCATTTTATATTTTAAACAACTGCTATCATTTTATTTCACTTGACATACATTCGCAGCCTACGATCGTCGGCTAGGAGTAGGGTTTTCCAGCAAACGCACGGAGTGATTGTTGTTCTTCGAAATTCTCAAATGCACCACCAAAATGGGGCTGTGTGCTGTGTTTTTAAGCCACTTTAGCAGCAGGCAATTAAAGGAGGGAATGAGATACTGAGGAAAAAGTGTTTCTTTTTTTAATGTTTTGGGATAAGAATGTTTCTTCTATGATTCTGTGGGGCATAACATAATAACGTGGCGCCGTATTCCGCTTATGCCACCTGCTTTTCCGAATAATTTCAGTAATGCCACTCGTTGAATTTGCAACGGTAACAATCTGATTTTGAAGACATTGAATGAAGGAAAGCAAAACATTTTGTCTAATTTATTGCTATACCTTTTTAGATTCCTTGGAATAAATATTTCACCTAACAATATATATAATAGATTGGCAATCGAACATATATTATATTCGGAAAAAAATCGGACATATTATATGAGACAATAATTCTTAAGAAAAAAAGTTCGGAATAATTAACATATAGGGCACATGGATTATTTTGCTATAATTATACTATATGAAAGTGTATTTTTTGTTCTACATATAATTATCAAAATATACCGTGTGATCGAATGGAAATTCCATGATTAGATATTTACTAGTAAAATATAGCTTTAACTGTGAAACGAGAACTTAAAAAAAATGTGAAATGTGAATAGCATTGCCGTAATAAATAGAAACATATAGGGCAATTAGAGTGTTTCTAAAGGGCGAGCCATTCAAAACCACGTGAACCGACGATAATACCCCTCCAAATATTCTCGCGAAAAGTAATATAAGGCCCAGTTATCCAATTTATATTGTTCACTTAAAAACTACTTTCCTTTAAAGCTCGATAAATATAGGCCCGTTCTAATAATCCATTGTATGCAAGATAAGGCCCAAGTATTTAATCCAGTCCATTGTACTAATCGATTAATGACATAAATATCCTTGCACATTGCACAGAAATTTAAAACCCTTCTTCTATCCAACTTTGATCCAAATGGCGACATACCGAAGAATTTCATCTCATCAACAAGTTTCTGAAACCGGATTTTCGTAACGGACCAAAAATTTTAGCAGTTTATGGTTTAGTGATTTAACCTAGTACTTTCAATATGGCGGGCCGGGCCGGATAAAATATAATTAGATGTGCAAAATATGTTGTTAATTATGTATTATATGATATTAATTAGACATATTTAATGAATTATCAATTAAATTTCTAACTAATTTAATATTTATTTTAAATATAATATATATTTATACATACTCCCTCCGTCCCGCTAATTTTATCACACTTTTCCATTTCGAGCGTCCCAATAATTTTATCACATTTCCTTATGTAGCAAAAAACTATCACAGACAATCAATATAATAATATTAAATATTCTTGAAAGACGTGTCAAAATATACACTTTTTTATCATTTCATTGTAATATATTATTATAATAATATTACCTTAATTTGCGTGCCCAGCGAATTATGTGATAAAGTTGATGGGACAGGGGGAGTATTTTATATTGTTACAATTATGGCGGACGGCCTGCAGGCTAGCCCGCCCCGTTCAGGCCCGTCAAGATAATGCAGCCCAGCCCGCCCTTTTCGGGGGGCGGGCCGGGGCAGCCCGCGGGCCACGGGCAAAATTTATTGCTATAATTTAACCGGTATGAAACCGGAATCAAACCGGAATCTTAAATATAATAAGTATGTATTTTATATATGAATCAATCAAATAATATGGAAAATATACATGTTTTTATGAACTTTTTTCAAACTATAATTATACAAATTAAGGGGTAAAATTATATAAAAGTGAATTGTGTGGGTTGTTATAAATTAATCATATGTCAAGTATTCAATCTATGAGTTGGAGTCAAATTTGATAAAATACATAATGAGCTAATAAGTTAATTATAAATTTTAAAAATTAGGGTGTTGGGTGACCCAAATCCATTAAGTAAAATACCCACAACTTAACAACTAGGCGTAACTAATTTATTGGTTTTCCTATTTTGTATAATTTAATTAAAACAAAAATTTTTATTTATTTTTAAATTAAAGAAAAAAAGACGGACCGGAACCGGACCGGATTTTTGACCGGTCCGGTCAGAACCGGCCGAAACCACGCATGGGAACATATTCTGCCACCTTCGAGATGGAGATCGAAACCCTAACAACAGTAAATGAATTTTCAAATGTGGCTGGCAATTAATCAAATGCAACAGGGAATTCTGGTGGTAGAATTGCTTTAATGACTAAACATCATCGTTTATTTTTTTATGGGGCAAAAGTCTAAAATAGTCCTAATGTTTACCATGTGAACCAATTTAGTCCCTGATGTTTCACGGGGATCAATTTAGTATCGAAAATGAATCAAATTGGTCACTCCGTCAGTCCGAGCGTCAATTTAGACGGCGGTGCTATTTGTGACGGCATTAGCGACGGAATATCCATCGCTAAATTAAAAGGTTAAAAAAATGATAAATTAAGTATTAAAAATGAGAAAAAAATCCATAAAAAGGAAAAAATTCAAAAAATAGTTCAAAAAAACAAGAAAATAATTAAATAACAAAATGGTAATAAAAAAATAAAAAACTAAAATTAAAATAAAAAATGATAAATTACACATTAAAAATGAGGAAAAAATCCAAAAACTAAAAAAATTAAAAAATAGAGTAAAACATTCAAAAAAAAAAGAAAGAGAATATTATTAATAAATTAAATAAAATAATCAATAATAATAAAAAATAAGTAACAATAAAAATAAAATAAAAAATAATAATAAAATAAAAATTACAAAAATAAATTTAAGATGAAAAAGGAAAAAATAAAAATATATTTATTTATTATAAATTAAATAAAAAGGAAAAACAAAATTAAGGATAAAAAAATGCCTCTAAAAGGTTTACGAAGACCGTCCCTGCCAAGTTAATGAGGACATTATCGTTCCAGTTCTCGAATTTTTTTGTTTAATTTATTTGTAATATTATTTTTGAATTTTTTACTCTATTTTTGATTTTGTTTTCCTTTTTTTGTTTTTTCCTCATTTTTAATGTTTAATTTATCATTTTTTACATTAGTTTTGGTTTTTTATTTTATTTTATTGTTATTTATGTTTTTATTTAATTTATTATTCTTTTTTGGATTTTTTCCTCATTTGTAATTTTTAATTTATCATTTTTAATGTTTAATTTATCATTTTTACTTTTATTTTAGTTTTCTATTTTATTTTATTTTTATTTATTTTAATTTATTATATATTCTCTCTTTTTTAATTTTTTACTCTGTTTTTTGAATTTTTTTTCCTTTTTTGGGTTTTTTCCCTCATTTTTAATGTTTAATTTATCATTTTCTTTTGAATATTTTCCTTTTTTTTGGATTTGTTTCCTCATTTTAATGCTTAATTGACGCTCGGAATGACGGAGTGACCAATTTGGTTCATTTTCGATAACATCGAGGACTAAATTGGTCACAGTGAAACATCGGGGACTAAATTGGTTACATGGTAAACATCGGGACTATTTTAGGCTTTTGTCGGTTTTTTATGTGTAGGGTAGAATTGTAAAATGTTAAGGGTTGACATATATTGTACTCTTCATATCTAGCAAAGAAAAACAAAAATTTGCTTACTGAAATTGAACATTAAAAATCAATCTTTAGATAAAAAACTATCTTGTGTTGTCTTATCTAACTATATGTATAAAAGTAGAATGAGGTCTCTCCTGTGCCGCGTCACCAAGAAGTTCACCCAATCAATCAGAGTCCTCCAAGCATGTCGAAGGAATTTTTTTTTGGGTAAATTCCCTTTCAGTACCTTTCAGTGTTTGAGATTCCTGTTTAGTGCCCCCATGAAAAAAACTTCATATTCAGTACCCATCTGCAGAAAAGTTGTGTGTTTAATACCCCCAAACAGCGAACGGACGAAAATACCATTTTCTGTAATTAAATTGGACATTATACCAACTGTTTTGATTATTATATCAAACGTTGTTCTAATTATATCAACTGTTATAATTATCGTATCATCTGATAAAGCATACAATTCTGTTGGTATAATTATGAAAGCAGTTGGTATAATTTCTACAACTTCTGGTATAATAGTAATCAGTTGGTATAACACCAATTTCACTGTATAAAATTCGAATATGTCATTTACTGGTATAATAACGAAAACATATTGTATAATTTCTGGTATGATTTCAAAATCAGTTGGTATACGTCTAATTTCTGCTGTATAAAATTAAAACAACTGGCATAATAACGAGAACAGATGGTATAGTTTCTACAAATTTTTCTGGTATAATTTCAAATCAGTTGGTATACGTCCAATTTTACTGTATAAAATTAATAACTGGTATAATAATACAAACAGATGGTATAATTTCTACAATTTCTGGTATAATAAAAAAATCAGTTGGTATAACGTTCAACTTCACTGTATAAAACTAAAATAACTGGTATAATAACGAGAACACATGGTATAATTTCAAAATCAATTGGTTATAACGTCCAATTTCACTATATAAAATTAAAATAACTGGTATGATAACGAAAATAGATGGTATAATTTCGACAGTTTCTGGTATAATACCAAAATCAGTTGGTATAATGTCCAATTTTGAAGAGTGAGACAAGGGTATTTTCGACTTTTTTAACCATTTTAGGTACTGAAGAGGAAGAAATTTCCAAATGGATACTTATAAGGAAGAAATAACTGGAGGGGTATTTAATTGGAATCTCAAACGTTGAAAGGTACTGAAACGGAATTAATCCATTTTTTTTTTCTGTCTATGTTGTACGATTGGTGGGCAGTTGCTTTTTTGCTGACGTGTCATCATGCTAAGTTTCATTCTATTCACTTTTGGCTGCATTTGTTTGAGCAATGCACGGAATCATTTTTTTTTATGCACGTTGGGAGATGGAGAGTCTTTATTAATGACCTTATACTAAACCATGTACACGTTTTCTTAGATCAAAGGACAAAAACCAAGAGTCAATTGCAATGGAAAATTTTATCAATAATAAAGCATTTGTCCGCCGTCGTTGACGCACGTTACTTCAATTTCTCATCCCCTCCAAGATCACTCTCTATTAGAAATGGATGGGTCTTCCCTGAAACCAATTGGCAATATAAGTCGGAAGCCCTCTTATATATATACTAAATTGAAGAGTTTGAATTAATCAGACAAAGTCCAAATTATAATCTCGACGCCCATTAAACTTATTCTTCTCGGTCCATGGATGAAATATGTAGAGTGTTTCATGGCCATTACCGCCGGTGCTGCCATCTCTTCAACCTTCTCCTTTCTCCCCCCGCCGCGAGAGAAACCTCCATAAGTGTACAAAGGCGAGAGCTACCTGGGTGAGTTTGTTCCAGTTCATTTCATTTTTCGTTTATTGATTGTCTTAGAAAGTTGGGGTTGTTTCTCCGATGATTCGGAGCAGATATGTCATTGGCTGCTTTCATTGAACTACTACATGTGTTGCGATTGAATTTATTAGCCTATTACTAAACAGAGATAATTGTTGGCAGCTAGACCTTGGTCTGATGCACATATAATGCAAACAACTCATGGATGTCAAAGCCGTTTAATACCTGCTTCTAATGCCATTTGATTCAAGAACATCTTTTATCCCCACACTTTGTAAATACCTTCGAAGAATGAAAGTGTCTTAATATATAATCTCATATGTTCAACTTTCCACTTTTGTTTCACACAGGCGAATGATCTGGAGAGAGCTAAAGATTCTTTCAAAGCTTCATCATCCAAATGTAGTTGCCTTTTATGGGGTTTCTCCTGATGGCCCTGGCAGTACATTAGCAAGCAACTGTAACTGAGTAAATCCAAACGGTACGCTGAGGCGAGTTCTTCTAAAATACATTTTGTTGTTGATAAGGTTTGATAACGCATAATGATCAATGAGGAGAAAATCATGGGATTATTATCCTCATTGATCATTATGAGGATTAATCTCAAACCCCGTGATTATCTCCTTACCTAATATAATTGATTTCATTTATTACGAATGAGGATAATCTTAAATCCCATGATTATCTCCTTATTTAGTATAAAGATTTTCATTTATTATGATGTTATATTTTTCTTATTCATCCTATATGTAAGATCTATATCTTTGAGAAGTAATATAACTTATCTTTAGAAGAAAAATATATATCATGGTAGCAGCCTAATACTACGATCCTTCTTTCTATCTCTCTTTCCTTATTCCTTCTCATGGCATATAATACCGAAACGCTTCCCCTGCCACTCTCGTCCATATGATAACGATCAAGCTTTCCTCTCAAAATTATCTATTATGGAAAAGTCAGATCACGCCAATTCTTGCATATCAGAACCTCAGCGGATTTGTTGATGGAACCAAATCTGCCCCGTCTCCCACCATTACCAACGCATCCAGTGTTTTAAAAAGCGCATAGCGCAACCCGTCGCCTTTCAGTTCAGATAGCGCATAGCGTAAATACCGTAGCGTATTGCGTGAGTATTTTGGACGAGCCACTTATTACGTTAAGAAACATAAATTTATAACAAATTATTAATGATAAGCACATTATCAAGCTTTATATAAAATTTGGGTTAAAAAATATATGTAAAATCTTATAGTATATATTCCAAACAATAAAAACATACATAAAAATATATTAAACAAATCATGTACGCAAGATTTAATAAAATATGGTTGTGGCAACATTAAAATATTGTAAAAGATCTGGTAAATTTTAGGGAACCTAATATTAAAAAATGTATTATTTAGAAAATGATTCTTACGAATATCGAAAAATAAGATATGCATGTCATTTTGATCGTTGTTAAACAAAGAATAAATTGGATAAATTTATTTATTTTTACAACATAGAATACATTAAATAATTGCTTTTTATGTTTTTTGTGGAATTAAGTTAGAAAAAAATGGAAAACCAAAATATAAATATGTCAGTTCAATCATAAAGGTCATTGCCACTTGCCTCCATGCGTCTCTGCCTTGTCGAAATAATTATGTATGTCCATACGTGATAAACGCATTTTAGTGCGTCTATCGTAGTTCTTTATTGGGGTATAATATAGTTTTAGCAATCACTTTGTGCATTAATTCAACATATTTACACTTATTTTGATATTAAGGGAGCTTGGGACGAGAAACGGAGCAAAACGGAGCGAAAACGGAGCAAAACGGAGCAAAAAGGGCAACACTGCCCTCGGTCATGGTCAGACGCATCACGCGTCACGGCCGTGACGAGGGACAGCGAGCAGAGGAGTGGAACACTGATGATGGTCACGGCCGTGACGTGTGATGCACCTGGCCGTGACTACGGACAGTGCGCGATAGAGGGACGCTGATGACGGTCACGGCCGTGACGCTTAATGCGTCTGGCGTGACGCGGGGCATAGAGGTGCGCTGATGATGGTCACGGCCGTGACCGTCAATGCACTTGGCCGTGACCTGGGGCAGAAACTGACGAGACGCGGACGATGATGGTCACGGCCGTGACGGCCCATGTCCCAGGCCGTGACCGACACGGAAATTCGTATAAAAAGCCCAAATTCGACCCAGAAAAAGACACAACTCACCCGGGATTAACCCTAATCACAGAGAGACGAAAATTAGCACCAAAGAACGCAGAATCGCACCCCGGAGCGCAAGAGACGGATCATCGACGAGATCAGGCCCAATTTAACGAAGAACGAAGAATCTTCAACGTTCTCATCGCAGATCATCCGTATATCAAGAACATGAACTCTTCGACCTTATCCTTTGTTTCTTTCGTCGTTTTCTCGTCAATTATGCGTAGCTAAATCCCGTTGTGTTTGGGATTAGATGAACGCTAGGATAATTCGTAGTTAAGACGTGTGTTATCGTGATTATGTGTTTCTGACTATTTATCGTTCTATGAATATGTTTCGCCGCTTTAATATGTCTATGTGTTAAAGCGATTGTGGGGAAAAACGTTTAGGGCGACAGCTAAACAACGTTTAGGCCGTTCATAGAAGATAGGATTCGAGTATAGGGCGAAAGCAAATACTCGATCCTCGTTAGTAATTATTGAATTTTAGATCCCCGCGAGCGTTTAGGGCGACAGCAAATTCGCAAGCGGGCAGGAAATTACTGCGACTTAGTCCGAATCACGTAGGAGCGATTTTACTGTCTTAGCCGATGCTACCTAGCGGGGTTCGAATCCCGAGCACATCTTTATCATCTGAAGCTTCGTATCAGTTTTAAGCGTGTTATTTGAATCTCTAGTTGATTTAGGAGCGATCCGTAGGTTAAGTCGTCAAACAAGTTCGTATTTTATTAAGGTTAAATATCGAGTCGATGGTCATTACTGGTACTTGATTTATTCCTCGTGTTCGATACTCGTTACTCACTTTACTACACTACAAACGATAGGTTCACTGCCTATCGCACGTCGGTGACGGTAATTTAGTATTCGTTTTAATTATTACTTGTCGCACTTTTCATTCACACACCACGTGTCGATCAAGTTTTTGGCGCCGTTGCCGGGGAATAGATTGATATTAGGAACACCGTAGTTCGGTACTTTAGCCACTTTTATTTTGACGTTTTCTTGCGTCTTTGCTGTTTGCGTTGATTGTGTTACGTGTTTTAGTTGTTTTCCTGCGTAGTTATTGAGTTCATATTCTTATTCGACGTTTTTGTGTATTTCTTCGCTAATTTCTGCTTCACACTCATTGAAGGTACGATTCAGCGGTGAATGACCCGAAATCATCCATCGGGCCCCATCGTTGAAGCAGACCCGGATTTCGAACGAAAGTTGCGAAGAAAGCTTAAGTACGATACCGAAGGAGCATCCACTAGCTCTCAGGACCGTTTAGTTAGTTACTCAGAGGATTGTTCGCAGGAATCCATTCAAAATTCACGTGTAGAGGCAGCCGTAGATAGTCCCTACACAGAAGTCGACATGGCGGATCACCGAGTGCCCATCCATAACGTTCCAGAGGAGGAGCTATCGCTTCAGGACCTCCTCAAGGATGCCGCGCTAGGCGGTACTGAATCGGCAATTGTCATTCCGCCGTTCGAGAACAACAACTTTGAGCTGAAGCACTGCTGGCTTCAGATGATATTCCAGACGGCCCAGTTCGAGGGTAACCCCGAGGACGACCCTTACTCCCACCTGAAGGCGTTCCTGACAGTGACCGACACCATCAAAATCAATGGTGTCCCGGGTGATGCAATCAAGCTGATGTTATTCCCGTTCTCGCTCAAGTTCAGGGCGAAGGACTGGTTAGACATGTTGCCGCCCAGGTCGATCACTACCTGGGAGGAGATGCGAGCCGCTTTCATCAACCACTACTTCCCACTATCAAAGGTGTTGCGGTTGAAGACGGAGATTTCCATATTCCACCAGAAGGATTCAGAGAACCTTTATGAGGTGTGGGAGCGTTACAAGGCGCTACTGAAGAGGTGCCCACAGCACGGGATGTCGAAGGCAGCCCAGATCAACCGATTCCATGAAGAGCTCAACGATCAGACTGTTCATATGTTAGACGGAGCCGCAGGAGGAGGACTCGTGAAGCTCAATGCCACTGACGCGTGGAATCTGATTGAAGATTACTCGAGGAACAGTTTCATGAGAGGCAATGCCAGAATGAAGACAACCGGTGTATTCGGAGTCAGTGAGGAGACGGCTACTAATGCTAAGATCGATGCACTCCAGCAACAAATTGCCTCGACGAATTCCCAGCTGCAGACAGTGATTGGCGCACTGCTTCCCAAGTCCGGGCAGACGCAGCCCGTGAACGCCGTGGCCACCACCACACCGACGCAGCACACGCCTTACGTGCCCTTATGCGGGATTTGCGGCGCAGCCCACGAGACATAAGAATGCCAACTTGGGCAATCGCTGGAGCACGTAGACTATATGGGCAATTACCAAGGCGGCCAGCGAAGTTTCCAGCCTAGGACACATCCAAACCTGGCGTACGGGAGTCAGAACCATCAGAGCCAAGGACCACCAGGATTCCAGCCCAGACAGTCCGGATTCCAAAACGTGCCACCACGACAATACCAGAACGCGCCCGCGGGAGGATCCGACGACATGAGGGAGATGAAGGACATGATGAAGACGCTCCTCACGAATTTTAGTAGTACCACCGCAGCCCACGAGAGCCGTATGACGAAGATGGAGGAATACATGGAGGCGAATGACTTGCGTGCTCAGAACACGGACGCCTCGCTCAAAAAGCTGGAGCAGCAAATGGGCCAGATGGCGAAGCAGTTGGCGGCGCGTACTCAGGGATCACTCCCAAGCTACACTGAGCCGAATCCTAAGGAGTACTGCAAGGCGGTGACGCTGAGGAATGGGCGAGAGTTGCAAGAAGTGCCCGCCAAGAAGAAGGCGAAGGAGAACGCCAGCTTTGAGAGCCACGATGAGCCCGATGTGGAGGAGGTCAGGGGCAATGACGTCGAGAAAGCCGAAATTGAGAAGGAGAAAGTCGAGCCCGAAAAGGAAAAGGTGACGGAGATCCAGCGACCACCGGTGAAGCCATACCAGCCGAAGATCCCGTATCCGGCTCGACTGAAAAAGGACAAGAACGAGGCACAGTTTGGTAAATTTATGGGTATGTGTAAGGAATTACATATTAACTTACCTTTTATTGAAGCTATTACGCAGATGCCCAGCTTCGCCAAGTTCTTGAAGGACTTGCTGACGAACAGAAGGAAGCTCGAACACGTTTCCACCGTCTGCCTATGAGGAGAGTGCTCGGCGATTCTCCAAAGCAAGATTCCTAAGAAGCTGAAGGATCCAGGGAGTTTTACTATTCCCTGCCTTATAGGAGATTTAGTAATTGAGCGTGCGTTAGCCGATCTAGGCGCTAGTATTAATCTCATGCCATATTCCATGTTTAAGCGTTTAGGTCTAGGCGAACCATGACCCACTAGGATGAGCCTCCAATTAGCGGATAGGTCGTTAAAGTACCCTCGAGGTGTTATCGAGGATGTCTTAGTTAAAGTTGATAAGTTTGTGATTCCCGCAGATTTCGTTATTTTAGATATGGAGGAAGACGAGAACGTTCCCTTGATATTAGGTAGACCATTCCTAGCCACGGGGGAAACCATGATAGACGTTAGGAACGGGACGTTAACCTTGACGGTAGATGGGGAAAAGGTTACCTTTGATATGGCCGACTCAATGAAAAAGAGTAGCGAGCAGGATGATAAGTGTTATTTCTTAGACGTATTTGAGCACGACTTTCTCTTTTCCGTGCAAGGTCTATCACAGGTTGGCGATCCGGACATACGCACGCTTATGGCCATCGACGAGTGTGGGGAGGAAGCCGACGAGCCTATTATAGCCATCGATGAGAGCAGCGAAGAGGACAAGGAAAAGAGCTCGGTCGAGGAGCCACCGGTCCTGGAATTGAAGCCGCTGCCCGACCACCTCGAGTACGCATTTTTGAGCAACAATGGAGGGCTGCCGGTCATCATCTCGTCAAACCTTGACGACGGACAGAAGGGCCAACTTTTAGACGTATTGAAGGCGCACAAGAAGGCCTTGGCGTGGAAGATATCCGACATAAGGGGTATCAATCCGAGCTACTGCACGCACAAGATCCTCATGGAGGACGACTTCAAGCCGGTCGCTCAACGCCAAAGACGGCTCAATCCCAACATGAAGGACGTTGTCAAGAAGGAAGTGATCAAGCTGCTAGACGCGGGGATGATCTATCCCATTTCAGACAGCGCATGGGTCAGCCCGGTCCAAGTGGTCCCAAAGAAAGGAGGCATGACGGTCGTCACCAACGACAAGAACGAACTGATCCCGACGAGGACCGTGACCGGATGGCGCGTCTGCATCGACTATAGGAAGTTGAACGATGCAACGAGAAAAGACCACTTTCCCTTACCATTTATTGATCAAATGTTGGAAAAGCTAGCGGGTCACTCATTTTATTGTTTCCTTGATGGTTTGTCAGGATATTTACAGATCCCCATAGCACCCGAGGACCAAGAAAAGACGACGTTCACTTGCCCGTTCGGGACATTTGCATACCGAAGGATGCCATTCGGACTTTGCAACGCCCCAGCCATCTTCCAGCGATGCATGATGGCCATATTCGACGAACTGGTAGGTGAGGTAATGGAGGTATTCATGGACGATTTCTCTGTCTTCGGTTCCTCGTTTGATGCATGTTTATCGAATCTGAAGCTCGTGCTCGCACGATGCGAGGAAACGAATTTAGCACTTAATTGGGAAAAGTGCCACTTCATGGTTCGGGAGGGTATAGTTCTCGGTCACAAGATTTCCTCTAAAGGAATCGAAGTTGACCGAGCTAAGTTAGAGACGATGGAAAAATTGCCCGTCCCCTCGAACGTGAGGTCGATTAGAAGCTTTCTAGGACATGCAGGATTTTATCGTAGGTTTATCAAAGATTTCTCTAAGATCGCACGTCCTATGTCTAGATTGTTAGAGAAAGATGCCCCGTTTGATTTCAATGACGAATGCCTGCATGCTTTTAATTTGCTTAAGGAGCGATTAGTCACAGCACCTATTATGGTAGCCCCTGATTGGGGGCTGCCCTTTGAACTAATGTGTGATGCTAGTGACTATGCAGTTGGGGCCGTGCTAGGGCAGCGCAAGGACAACCATTTCAGGCCGATCTACTACGCGAGTAAGACGTTAGACGCAGCCCAGGCCAATTACACGACCACCGAAAAGGAGCTGTTGGCCGTCGTGTTTGCTTTCGACAAGTTCAGGTCATATCTGATCCTTTCTAAAGTTATCGTTTTTACTGACCACTCTGCTCTTAAGTACTTGTTAGCAAAGCCCGACGCCAAGCCACGACTAATTCGGTGGATCCTGCTACTGCAAGAGTACGACATAGAGATCCGCGACAAGAAGGGCGCGGAGAACCTAGCGGCGGACCACCTCTGTCGATTAGAGGAGTCCGAGATATATCGTAAGGACGAAAGGGCGATACACGATCGGTTTCCAGACGAGCACCTCTACGCGATACACGTGGTAAGTGACGACACCCCTTGGTTTGCAGATTATGCTAACTATCTTGTTGCAAGGGTCCTACCAAAGGAGTACACAAGTCAGCAAAAGAAGAAATTCTTTTCTGAGTTGAGGTACTACTTTTGGGAAGATCCGTATCTTTTCAGGCGGTGTGCAGACCAGGTGATACGGCGATGCGTTGCTGCTCCAGAATCTACACAGATCCTTAGGCATTGCCACAATGGGCCGACCGGAGGGCACTACGCAGCAAACAGGACCGCTCAGAAGGTGTTGGAGAGTGGGTTCTACTGGCCCACGATCTTCAAGGACGCCCAAAGGTACGTTGACACTTGTGATCAGTGTCAGCGCGCAGGTAATCTCTCCAAACGCGACGAAATGCCTCAGAATTTTATTTTGGTATGCGAGATCTTTGATGTATGGGGTATAGATTTTATGGGTCCATTTCCTAGTTCATACAATAATAAGTACATCCTAGTTGCCGTCGATTATGTGTCTAAGTGGGCCGAGGCGCAAGCCTTGCCCACAAACGACGCTAGGGTAGTCGTTAGATTTTTGCGAGCGTTATTTTCACGTTTTGGGGCACCCAGATGCATTATTAGTGATAGAGGCACTCACTTTTGTAACACCCAGTTTGCACGCACTTTAGAACGTTACGGTGTTAGACATAGCCTATCCACCCCGTACCATCCCCAAGCTAGTGGTCAAGTCGAAGTGGTGAATCGTGAGTTAAAACGCATTTTAGAGAAAACCATAGAGGGGAACCGTAGGGAGTGGGCGAATAAGTTGAATGATGCACTTTGGGCATATAGGACCGCATATAAGACACCCATAGGTACTACGCCATACAGATTAGTCTATGGAAAAGCATGCCATCTTCCTGTAGAATTAGAGCATAAGGCATATTGGGCCATCAAGTCCTTGGATCTTGATTTGGGGAATGCCGGCGGAAAGCGGCAACTCCAAATCAATGAGTTAGACGAGTGGCGTTTATCGGCTTACGATAACGCTCGCATGTACAAGGAACGTTCTAAGGCCTATCACGATAAAAAAATTAGGCAAAGGCGAGAGTTTCAGGAAGGGGACCAAGTCCTCCTTTTTAACTCTCGACTTAGGCTTTTTCCTGGCAAGCTTAGGTCACGCTGGTCAGGACCGTTCACTGTTACCCGTGTTTTCCCTTATGGTACTGTTCAGATTTCAGGTATGGAGCAGGGAACTTTTAAGGTGAACGGCCATAGGTTGAAGTACTATCTCGCAGGCGAGGAAGACGGGACCGAGAAGGAAGTGCTGTACCTGGACTTCCAAACTTGAGCGAACAACGAGACGTCCGGCTAAAGACGGTAAAGTAAGCGCTTCTTGGGAGGCAACCCAGGTATTTTTATTTTTATGTCTTAGGATAGGTTTGAAAAAAAAAAGGTCGGTCACGGCCAGACGCATTAGGCGTCACGGCCGTGACACGCATTCATATGCACACTGCCAAAAGTCACGGCCAGAGGCTTAAGCCATCACGGCCGTGACCAAGAGGGAGCTCTCATCAAGCCTTCTGCCCAATGTCACGGCCAAATGCTTAAGCGTCACGGCCGTGACCTAGCCCAGACACGAAGAGGCACACACTGCCTACTGTCACGGCCAACGGCTTAAGCCGTCACGGCCGTGACGCCTATAAAAAAATAAAAAAAAAAGAAGCCCGATTCTGTCACGGCTCGCGACATAGCTGTCACGGCCGTGACAGGGGGCAGTGGACTCCGCTGCCTAGTGTCACGGCCACGTGACTAGCACGTCACGGCCGTGACGGGCTCGATTAGGGTAAATACCCCTTCTTTTTCTCCTTTTTCCTTCTCTCTTTCTTTCTTCCTCCCCTCTCTCGCGACTTTCTCCCTCTCTCATCTCTCTCAAATTCCCCCACCTACCAACACCACCGCCGCCGAGCACCGCCGCCGCCCTCCCAACTCCGGCGACACCCACAACACCACTCTAAATCCCCATTTAATTCGATTAAGAACACAAGGTATGATTTTTACCCTATCCACTCTTAATTCGGAAATTTTGTTCAAATTGCTCAATGTGTGGCTGCTTTTTGCTATTATTCATTCACTATGTGCCATAGATGCTCGAGAATCGCTTGATTACGATAATGTGTAGATGAATTTCGAGATTTCTCTGAAGAACCCTAATTTCGTCATTTTGGGGGTTTTCGAATTTTGCCTTTATCTGGGTTGATTTTTCCCTATTATGATTAGATACATGGTATGAATACTTTGGGGCATGCTGAATCACGTGAATATGTGGTTGAACTGCGAAATTTTACGATGAACCCTAATTTCAAAATTGGGGATTTCTGGAATTATTTGGTACATTCCGTCGCTTTGATGATATTAATTAGCCTTGATTCATAATATGACATGTTTGGGTGCATTAGCGTGTTCAATTTTGGATTTGGATGAAGTGATCTTGGTTGCACGCCACATGCTCGATAAAACGCCAATTTGAGCCTTTCATGTGTTTGCATACTCGAATTATTACGTCGTCGCTATTTTGGTCGAGTCGAGCTGTTATCATACTATTATTTTCTTAGCTCATATCGTTTATTTCAGGTACTATGGGTAAAAGTCGACCATCGACCTCACGTGACCCCGCCTCGGCCTCGTCCTCTCGCCCAAGTCGACGCGGACCCCCGCCGACTATGCTCCAAGCTATGGGACAGTTCACGAACGAAACTCAGACAGCCCGCTACAACAAGCTGAAAGCAATGGAGTTCATCGCCATGGACCAGATCGATCACGAGACACTGGCGAAATACCACATCGACCAGCAGGTCGCCCAGTACCTCGCACTCAGCGGATGGAACACCTTCCTGGCCATCGACGAACCCGCATACAAGGAACTAACCTTGGAGTTCCTTGCCACGTTCTCCTTCGACGAATACGGCGACCGCAAAATACGCTTTCGCGCGTTCAACGAAGAGCAGATAGTAAGGGCCGACAATGTGTGCCATGCACTTGGAGTCCCAACGCCCCAACACCGGTCCTTCGCGACCTTCTTCGATACACCGAGCGGACGAGATGGGTGCTGGGCTGAAATCGCTCGACCTGGCGAGCTGGCATACAGCGCGAAGACGTCGAAGGCATCTGCGTTACGGAGCCCAGGACTGCGCTATATTCACCGCCTCCTGACGACCTCGCTTACACCGAGGGGTGACTCACACGGAGCAGTCACCCTCCGCGATCTGTACTACCTGATCCAGCTGCAGCGAGGCGAACAGGTCCACTTAGGAATGGCGGTGGCCCACGCTTTCAGTGCCCAGGCGGAAGCACGGCCCCACGGTAAGATCGCCGTCGGCCCACTGATCACCAAGGTGATCAAGGGATTACGCTACTGGCCAGCGAACGCGCCCGACATGGAGATAGTCGGAGGGCGCCACCCCGTGAACGAGGAGATGCTCGTAAAGATGAAGATGCTGGTGCAGGCGCCTACCTGGACCCGCTCCAACAAGGTATACATCTGGCACGGGATGTACCATGGCCAGACGGACCACGTACCCGTCCCCGACGACCAGCTCTACCTCGAGGGCCCCCACCCAATGGAGACGGACACGACAGCCACCGGGCCCTCCTACTCCTCCGGTTACCACCACGGCGAGTCATCCGGCGTCGCTACCTACGCGTCGGCAGCGGACCTCGAAGCGCTGCGACAGGACGTGCAAGAGACTCGGCGCCGACAGGAGGAGTACGAGCGAAGGAACGAGGACGCCCACCGCCAGTACAGGGAGGAGCTGGACCGCTACAACGAGGCCCTGCGAGCCATGGACCAGGCGCTCGAGCTGTCCAGGCGATCGATAGACCTCCTTCGCCCGAGGCAACGCTCGCCGCCGCCACCACCACCAGCACCCTAGGGATTTTTCTTTTAACATTTCATTTGGACGAGTAGTCGCGTGTGTTTTTACTTTATTTCTACCTTTTAACGCTTATAACTATGTTTATAGTTAATCTATGACTACTTTATTTTATGTCTATTTATCTCTCTAGCTAGCGCACGGAAACGCATAACGGATAACAACACGATCGTCACGCGCTAAACCGACTACCTCACGAGCACGTCCTTTATTCGTCAGGGGAGTCACGCTCTTTCTAAACTCTTTTTCCCTCCCTTTTATTTTTTACGTTGAGGACAACGTCAGGTTTAAGTGTGGGGAGGGGATTCTAGTTTGAAAACTTACGTGAAAAATTTTTAAATTTTTATGACGTGTCTATGAGCTATAATTTTCATTAGAAAGGCATGAATTATTGAACTCAGGCACGATTTTTGCGTTTATTTCGAGTTAGTCTGCATTATTATGAATCTTTTTGAGCAATTAGGATATGCATGACTGACTGAATCATGTTTGTCTGAATAGATATAGCACTGTTTTGAGAGATCCGTACACATAACCCTGTTTCGTGTGAGAGTTTGAGCCTGACGAGCTTACGCTCATTTTTCTTGGCTGTGTGACGTGCCTAGTCTATATCTCTCTAGAACTTGCATGTCTGATGCATGTTGAAACTGTTTGGGTGCGAGTGTGAAAATGATGAGGGCATTAGGAATCAAGTCCAGGGCAAAAATTTTCGTAACCATGACGAACCCCATTAGTTAGCCACGTTGAGCCGGAGCCTATTTGTCGCGTACCTCGTATGTTATAGAAGCCATTGACCCGAATAAAACTCCAGAGATTTTATGAAACCCAGTTGATTAGAATAGAGCTGAAGTCGAACTTGAAAGTTACTGTTCCAGTGTTGATTTGATGTTCTTCTCTGCTATCCATGAAATGACTCGTCCCTTACTTGACCGTTTTCTGAAATGACCCAATCCATTGCATAAGCCTGCCCATAAACCTTTGGCAAGATATAGGTCTTGGTAATAAGTATCCCTAGGTACACGGCATTCGCTGTGACGATGTACTCTCTGCGACGAAAGCCGAACCTTGATGTTTTAGGGAATAAGGGAAGTGCACAAAAGTAGAGCGTGACTAAGGTGAAAGGGCAGAAAATGAAAGGGAACTGAGTTGAGAGGGTCGAGCAGAAAAGTCTAGGATTTCGGAGCGAGAACGTCGAGTCTTATGTTGGGACGTGTGATTGTCTGTTTGATCATGCTTTGTTCTTTGATAATTGTTGCTTAAGTGTCCTAGCTCTAAGATTAAGTGTTCATTATATATGCTTATCGGTTCATGATTATTCGGCCATTTCCCCAAAAAAAAGACCCTCAGATTTATGCTTGCCACTTTAAGCAGTAGATATGCGATTAGCCTGCAAGCCTATGGTAGGGGTTGGACTAGCGCACGAATTTGAGTGATTCACTATAAATTTAGCCTATACACTGAGCGACTTGAGCGAATCCTTGTGAGAGTATGAGTCTCGATTAGCAGTGCGAAGGAAGTTTAGGTCGACAAGTGCAAGTCATTAGTGTAGCGTCCATGATTGTTTGCTTGATTCTTTTCGTGCCTTCTAGCTTTGATGATAAGTTGCGAACGATCGTGCCGTTATCCTGATTTATGCCTTATCTAATTCCTAATTTACTTGAGGACAAGCAAATGCTTAAGTGTGGGGAGGTTTGATAAACGCATTTTAGTGCGTCTATCGTAGTTCTTTATTGGGGTATAATATAGTTTTAGCAATCACTTTGTGCATTAATTCAACATATTTACACTTATTTTGATATTAAGGGAGCTTGGGACGAGAAACGGAGCAAAACGGAGCGAAAACGGAGCAAAAAGGAGCAAAAAGGGCAACACTGCCCTCGGTCACGGTCAGACGCATCACGCGTCACGGCCGTGACGAGGGACAGCGAGCAGAGGAGTGGAACACTGATGATGGTCACGGCCGTGACGTGTGATGCACCTGGCCGTGACTACGGACACTGCGCGATAGAGGGACGCTGATGACGGTCACGGCCGTGACGCTTAATGCGTCTGGCCGTGACGCGGGGCAGAGAGGTGCGCTGATGATGGTCACGGCCGTGACCGTCAATGCACTTGGCCGTGACCTGGGGCAGAAACTTACGAGACGCGGACGATGATGGTCACGGCCGTGACGGCCCATGTCCCAGGCCGTGACCGACACGGAAATTCGTATAAAAAGCCCAAATTCGACCCAGAAAAAGACACAACTCACCCGGGATTAACCCTAATCACAGAGAGACGAAAATTAGCACCAAAGAACGCAGAATCGCACCCCGGAGCGCAAGAGACGGATCATCGACGAGATCAGGCCCAATTTAACGAAGAACGAAGAATCTTCAACGTTCTCATCGCAGATCATCCGTATATCAAGAACATGAACTCTTCGACCTTATCCTTTGTTTCTTTCGTCGTTTTCTCGTCAATTATGCGTAGTTAAATCCCTTTGTGTTTGGGATTAGATGAACGCTAGGATAATTCGTAGTTAAGACGTGTGTTATCGTGATTATGTGTTTCTGACTATTTATCGTTCTATGAATATGTTTCGTCGCTTTAATATGTCTCTGTGTTAAAGCGATTGTGGGGAAAAACGTTTAGGGCGACAGCTAAACAACGTTTAGGCCGTTCATAGAAGATAGGATTCGAGTATAGGGCGAAAGCAAATACTCGATCCTCGCTGTTAGTAATTATTGAATTTTAGATCCCCGCGAGCGTTTAGGGCGACAGCAAATTCGCAAGCGGGCAGGAAATTACTGCGACTTAGTCCGAATCACGTAGGAGCGATTTTACTGTCTTAGCCGATGCTACCTAGCGGGATTCGAATCCCGGGCACATCTTTATCATCTGAAGCTTCGTATCAGTTTTAAGCGTGTTATTTGAATCTCTAGTTGATTTAGGAGCGATCCGTAGGTTAAGTCGTCAAACAAGTTCGTATTTTATTAAGGTTAAATATCGAGTCGATGGTCATTACTGGTACTTGATTTATTCCTCGTGTTCGATACTCGTTACTCACTTTACTACACTACAAACGATAGGTTCACTGCCTATCACACGTCGGTGACAGTAATTTAGTATTCGTTTTAATTATTATTGTCGCACTTTTCATTCACACACCACGTGTCGATCAATACGCTTTTTTTCACACGCTTCATCGCGTTTTGAAGTTGATTTACGCTAAGACGCGCGTTAGAGCGCGCGATCTTACGCTTTTTAAACACTGAACGCAGCTAGTCAAACCGTGCTAAAATATGGCTTATGACGCATGTCGCATGCAAGATCAACAACTATTAACTTTTCTTCTCTCTTCTCTCACCAAAGAATCCATGGTTAAGGTTGTTGGGTGTTCAACCTCTCGTGCAGTTTGGCTCGGTCTAGAGGCTGCCTTTAGCCATAGCTCAAAGTCAAGTGAATTACGTCTAAAAGATGATTTGCAACTCATGAAGAAGCGTTCTCGAAGTGTTGATGAGTACGGCCTTCAATTCAAGTCATTGTGCAATCAGTTTGCTGCCATTGGTCGCCCTATTGATGATACCGACAAAGCTCGTTGGTTTCTTCACGGTTTTGGATCTTCTTTCTCCAGTTTCTCAGCAGCTCAGATGGTGTTAACTCCACTTCCCACCTTTCGTGATCTTTTGTCGAAGGCCGAGAATTTCTCTCTCTTTCAAGATTCCCTCGAAAATTCGGTACTTCCACTGTTGCCTTTTACGGACATCGCGATACTCGTAAAAATCAAGTCAGATTCTTCATCATCAAAAATAGGTAGCAGAAATCAATCCAATTATTGTGATCGAGGCCGTGGCAACCATAAGCGCATCCCTCGTTGTCAAATATGTCGACAGGATGGTCACTACGCCTCCAATTGCGATCAGCGGTATGTTCGTCAATCATCTGCCAATTTAGCCGGGCCTTTTCGGCTGGTTGTTCCATCTCTAATGGAGATGCTTCTGATTGGTTTTGATACTGGTGCATCGGCGCATATGACTCCTTCATCATCCACTTTGGACTCATCTAAAGCGTCCTCTGGTTCCGATCATGTCGTTGTTGGTAATGGTGCTAATCTCTCTATTTCTCACATTGGTAAATCACATTTAATACTATTCAATTGTTGGATGTTTTAGTGTTACCGACTCTCACGAAAAATTTGCATTCTATTAGCAAGCTTACCTCTGACTTACCGGTGGATGTGTTATTGACACATGTTAGATTTTAAATGATATCGATCTATTAGTTGGTTTAACTGATCAATGTTATGATTTGAACGTCACTTGTGAAAACTCATGTCGATGATGAAAATTTTCAAAATTTTTCTGGTGTCGAGATAAGATTTACCTAATTGTATCTGAAAGTCTTGCATGTAACGTGTTTTGATATTAGCATGATTATCTGATCGCAATGATCGCTTCAGAAAAATAGTACGTATCGTGAGACACAAACCCAGTAAAATAGTGAGTTTTTGAGCCGATAAAGATTTTTTTAGAACAACTCACCACTTGCTCGATGCGTTTTTCATGAGTGCACGCATTGTCTAATTATTTTCAAACTTGTGTTATGCACGTCAATATCATTGTGTGGAATTTTGTGTACCAAAAAGATGAAGGCAATTAGGATGAATCACTGCCCTAAATATCTTCGTACCCGACATTTGAGCCTTATTAACCTTATGTTTTTATTTGGAGTCACGATACTTAGCCACGTTATCCCGTTATTTTATCCTTCATCCTGGAAACATTGTCATTAGCTTACTAATCACTTTAGAGTATTGAGTCTGTTAATTTAGAGGAAAGACGATTTTTGGCGTGTTATATCTGGTTATTTGAAAAAAAATCTAATTGAAGAAAAGAGAGAAAAAAAAAATTCGGGTTAAAAACAAAAGAAAGTATAAAAAAGAAAAAAAGAAAAGCAAAAAAAGAGAGAGAAAAATATATATTAAAAAATTTATCTAGTATAAAAAAGTACCGCGATTATTTTTTTTTCGCGTATCTTCGGACTTAGATTCTCGAGTTCTTAGTAATAGTTTCAAGTATGTTTTAATATTAGTACTAGTTTCCATTATTTGATGCTGTATTTGTTGTAGAGAGTATAGACGGGTAAAGCGATTTAGTGATGAACATGCTTGACTTTATTAGCCCACTTATACCATATGTCACACCCTTATTACCCTGAGCCCGATACAACCATTGATAAAGATCTTTTGATTCGTGCATGAGACTATTGTATGATTGTGATGTGATATATTTGTAAGCTTAGAGTAATATCATTCTATGTCGTGAGTTGAGCGCTTTTATACAGATCCCGTTAAACACTTCGAGCGACTTGAGCGATCCATGTGAGATTTGTTGCATGATACGTATCAGGATTATGGAAAAGTTTTTGTGCTATGATATGGTTGCGAAATATTACTTCATGTCTCGTGTTTGGCTAAAACATTCATTAGCTGATGACGATCTTGACTGACCGTGCTTTTAATTTTCTGAGAACACGAGAATTCATTTAGTGACGTTGTAAAATCCTCACTTAGTTCTGTTACTACGCTTTTGTGATCGAGGATGATCTAGTTTGGGGGTTGTTGATAAGTTGAGGTTTTACGGTATTTCTAGACCAGTAAATGTGCGTTGTCAATCTTATTTATTTAAATTCTTTTGAATATTCTACTTTCAGGTTTATAATAAATTGACAGATATGAGAGAAAATAAGCTTAAGACGATTCGACAAGAAAATAATTTAACACGCGAGTTCATGGACAAAACAAGCCAAGATTGGTGAAAAAATGCAAACCATCAGCTCACGTAATTAGCTTGATAAGTCAAGGATGAACGGGAAGTTTTGTCATGTGACTCAATATTTTATTTTACATTAACAATTGCACACAGGGAGGGATCTACAGCGGGACTCGGGGGTCTGTTGTTCCCCGACTGGCCGGCTTACCCCTTAGGTGTGCGCCGGCGGCAACTCCGACGGGGCTGCTCTTTTCTTCTATCCAGCTGCAAAGACCCCCCCCCCCCAATGAAGAAGATGAATAGGCCATTGTGGGGCCCGGGCTGTGCTGGTTAAATGGTTTGGGCCTTTTATTTATGAAAATATACAAAATTAATCGTCTTTGTGAGCCATTATGGCTTATGTATAACACTTTTGAACTCCTGCATTAATAATTTCTTTGGTGTTGGGCCCTATGTATAACAATTTCCATTTCTATTCACTTATTAGTTCTTTCAAATAAAATGTCATTCCACAATAAAAAACTAAATAAAGTTATAATGGTACAGAAGGATTCTTTTAGAATATTAATCGAAATATCAACCATTTAGATAAAGAACACTTTATATTCACCTCTCACTCTTAATATAATAGAACAGATATGGGTTGACATAATTTTGCAAGCAGATGGGTGGATTTTCTATGTGGCTGGTTGACGAGCGGACAATGTGATTGAGCAGCCAGAGCCATTTTTCATTTCCGGTGGTCACGTGTTTTTAAATAAAGTGAGGGAACATAAACGTAGATCATATGGGTGAGACTCTCAAATGCTAAAAAATGTCCTAAAAATTATACGGCTTTAAATGAACGGGTCAAAATCCGACTCAGTGGAACCCCCCAATGCGTACAATCCTAGATTCGTCACTGATTTCGCACATCACCATCAAGCTAGCTCATCACTCTTGAAGATAACAAGTGGGGTGCTCGCATATCATGTAGACGGCTTATTTACTAATTGATGCAGATTGCTTGTTCACAAAAAGCCATCTAAACGTGGATTGTGGGAGAGATAGTCAAAGATTTTGTAGAACTTTTCTTGGGGTCTCAAACGAGAAGATGGTAAGAGAAGATCATGCCCGTGAGAGGGAGATGAAAAAAAATCTCTATTTAAACCAAGAAAAAAGAGAGATTGGAGGGGGGACTAACATCATTAATCTCTCACGCTCAGGGCCACACACACGATAAACTTCAGGCCGTCGACTAAAACCACAACAAGGCACCTCCGGCTCGAAGCAAGAACCCGATCCAGCTTGAAGACTACATCGTGCACCATTGGAAGCTCACACCTCAACCATACAGCTCTCAACTTCTAAGCCGACACCTCCCGAACTCACATATCACATGCTGAAGCCACACTTCCTTTCAAGCACGCATCTCAAACGAAGCAATCACGGGCGAGACTTAACGACCCATCACCGTGAGGGCGTATTCTATCTTATCTTTTACTGTTTTAATTATGTGTTTGCTTGAATCTTCGTCGTTTTCATTTATTAATACGTGTGTTTAAGTCTCTTTGTGTTTATGGCCTTATTAGGCCGTAATATGAACTCGTATTAATGTTATCGGGCTTTATTTAATCGTATGTGCTAAGTTATGTGTCTCTAGGAACTTCATGGACAGCCTCGCTTCAGAAACGATCCGTAAGAAACCCTGGACCATTACCTCTTCTCTAAAAGCTTGGATCGAATGCTCTTCACCGTTCGAACCATCGATCGATTTTTTCCCTCTTCTTGGGATATGAGGATTATTGTTGTTAACGGTTGTTAACTGCACACCTTGTCTTAAGGCCTTCTTTAGCTCGTCGCAGTATCTAAGCTCTCGAGCTTTTTGGCTCAGCTCTCTAAGCGAGGACTTTGTCTCTGCATCTTCAGCTAAGGTTCATTTGCCTCCATCAGTTCTTTCCTCAGCGCCTCCACTACTGCCTGGGAATGAGAAGGCGAAAGAATCTTCGTTCTTCTTCTTATTCTTCAACCTGGGAAAAAGCTTAGAAAACACGAGCCCTGTGGTCTTCGGATGGTTGGAATCTGCTAAAGGCACCACGCTGGCGTTCTTCGATTTCTCCTTGGCGTTTTTCTTCTTGTTCACAGCAGACTCGCTGCTTACAGTTGTTACGGCGGGCCTGCATTTATTACAAGAGGAAACTGAGTTTGCATAAGCTGTCTCTTCTAGACTTGGAATAGCCGCCATTGAAGGGATTTCGATCGTTGAAAGGGCAGAGATATGCAGGGCTGTTATATTACTGCTATGTAGCATTAGGGCAGCAGCGTGGAGTGCCCTATCTTACCTTTGGCTATTGCTGCTTTAATACTTCTCCTCTTAATCTCATCGTCGTTGCTGATGACACTTCCACCACCATTCTCATATCCATGGGAGAGGGAACATAACAAGATTATGAGCAGTACAAAAATTGCAGAAGAATCTTTGCTTGTTGCTTAGATCATCTCCAACCGGAAAACTCAAACTCATTATCAAACTCGAAATGAAGTAATTCTTCTCCAACCGAAAACTTAATTTTCAAACTCAAAATTCACACAACTTTTAATATTACCCACATATATTACAAATTTTCAAAACAAACTTTCCTAAACATACACTTTCCCAATAATTTTCAAAACACTGTTTTAAATTATACTATTATATTTACATAAAATTAACTATTTCCATAATTTTTATTCTTAAAATGAATTATAACATAAAATTAAGTTAAGCTTTTAGATTATTAATAAATTTGTTTTTAAATGAAAAATAGTGTGGTGGGGCCCACAATAACTCTTTCATCTACCTCCTATTCCTTCCGGGACCGATGTTCACTTCAAATATTAATATATATAAAATAAAGAGAAGGGGGAACAACCAGACGAAATAGCTGACAAGGAAGAAATATGAAAGTATTTGGGGCAAATGTTTAATTTCAGTAAGATTTTCGAGTAATGAACAGTAGGGACGCAAATATGCGTTTTTGGAAGTGAGAGAACAGTCATACGCATTTTCAGTTCTATTTTGCAGTCCGATTGGAGAAGAAAAATTTGGTTTGGGATGGGATTTGAGGATCGATTGGAGATGGTCTTACTGCATTATTATTACAGAGATGTGCTGCTCATAAGGTTTCGTTTGTTTTGAAGGAAGAAGATATCTAACGGTCGGATATGATATGATGTTGTGTAAGAGACGGATGAAGTAAAATAAGGATTTTCTTTTTGCGTATATTTTTGGAATTTATGTTTTTTTTTTTTCTTTGTTGCTGGTTGTCATTGTCTGTGTGTAATGGAATGTTGTGCATGTGAGAGAGAGAGAGTCTCTAGTTGTGGTAGTTTGCGAAGATTTCTGTTCAGGCCCCCTAAAGTTTTCATTTACCTGTCAGACCCTGTCAGAAAATGAATAAGTTTGAGAGACCCACTTTTTGTAAAAATCAGAGTAAAGGACCCAAAAATAGAATTTGACGAAAATACCCTTTGCTCTTTTTTTTTTTCCAGCGAAAGTCACGACGTGCTTTTTGTCTTATATGAAGCGTCACTTTTACTTCATTGTATGTTATATAGTTACAGCATAGTGTTACTATACAAAACAGATACGTTATTTTTCAACAACATTGTGTTATTTTGCTACTGCAAAACGTTATCAACAGAATTTTTTCAAACTAATTTTTCTTACACTGAATCGAGCACAAAAAAAATCCGATTGACCAATCCAACCGATTCGAGATGTAATGTTGGATTCATTATGATATTGACGATGCACGAGGTAGAATTTGCTTGTCTAATTAGGGTGCGAATTCGAAAAAATAGTGGTAAATCGAATCTAGATGTCGACATAAATTGCAAGTAATCGGTATAAATTCGAGGTACCCATGAGAAATCGAGGTCTATTTTACCTTATTGAGTCAATAACGCCGAGATTTATGTAGTTTTCATCCGTTTTTAGTGTCGTTGCGACTTTCGTTATATTTCCCCTGATCCATTGGTTGACTACAGAATGTGTTATTTATGACACACATAGCGTTATTATCTTTCAGCGACGTGTTACTTCTGTGTCAACATTTGTTGTTAACCATAAGGTATTTGTTATTTTTGCTATGTTATAAGTATTTCTTTTTTACACGATTTAGGAAAAACATAATATCCATTTCTTGCAACTAATCGATATAAAGTCGAGGTACCCATGAGAAATTGAGGTCTAATTGACCTTATTGAGTCAATGACGACGTGATTTATGCAGTTTTCATCTTGCTTTTAGTGTTGCTTGTGATTTTCGTTTTATTCCATTCGATCCATTACTTGTATACAGACTGTGTTATTTGTTATTACCTTTCAGCTACGTGTTACTTCTATGTCAAAATTTGTTATTAACCATAAGACATTTATTATTTTTTGCTATGTTATAAGTATTTCTTTTTTACACGATTTAGGGAAAATATAATATCCATTTCTTGCAACTAATCGGTATAAATTCGAGGTACCCATGAGAAATTGAAGTCTATTTTACCTTATTGAGTCAATAACGACGTGATATATGCAGTTTTCATCTGTTTTTTAGTGTCGTTTGTGATTTTCGTTCTTTTTATCCCGATCCATTATTTATATACAGAATGTGTCATTTACGACAGACAAGACGTTATTAACTTTCAGCGATGTATTATTTTTGAGTCAACATTTGTTATTACCCTGAAGACATTTGTTATTTTTGTGAAACTTATCAACATTCATATGAAATTGACGATAGTTTTTGGGGTGTAGGACTTACGGGTTCGAGTTTAAGATTAAGGGTTTACGACATGAAATTTTGGGAGAATGATCCACGACTTGTGCAGGTATTTCTACAACCTTAAAAAAATTTTGAGGTTCGGGGTTTAGGGTTTAGGGTTTCGGGCCTCGGATTTGGGGTTTTGAGCTTAGTATTTTGTATTTGTGGTCTATAAATGTTATTAGTACTTAATGTTGACGTTTGAACATGTTTGTGGTGCAATTTGTAATGTTATGTTCATTGAAAGAGGTGATAGTCTATGTTTTGCAATGGATGACTACATGTCTATATATCTATTGAGATCAACATTCTTCTATTGACATCAAGTTCCGCCTAATGTTTATTTTAAAGGAATGTGGTGATTAAACTTCATCAAATTATATATTTACATGAACATCCATATTAAACATCCAAAATAAAAGTGTATTATTGTACGAATTAATCGAATTATTGACGTGGTACTAAATAACGTTTATGAGGTATCAGTATTGATCAGTGTGTTATTAATTGAGTTCGAGTTGTTTTTTTTAACCTAACTTGTGTTATTATTTCCAATTAATGTGGTACAATTTTGAGAAAGTCCTGTAAATATGCTCTGACAATTCTGTTAAATTCTCTGACGGTAGAACCTTCTAGAATATTCTCAATGAAGTGTTTTTTTTACATGTATATGTGTTATATCATCTATAAGACATTTGTTAGTTTTTGCTATGTTATAAGTATTTGATTCTTACACGATTTAGGGAAAATATAATATCCATTTCTTGCAACTAATCGGTACAAATTCGAGGTACCCATGGGAAATTGAGGTCTATTTTACCTTATTGAGTCAATAACGCGGAGATTTATGCAGTTTTCATCTGTTTTTTAGTGTCTTTTGTGATTTTCGTTTTATCCCTTTCGATCCATTACTTGTATACAGAATGTGTTATTTACTACAAACAAGGCGTTATTAACTTTCAGCGACGTGTTACTTCTAAGACAACATTTGTTATTAACCATAAGACATTTGTTTTTTTTTTGCTATGTTGTAAGTATTTCTTTTTACACGATTTAGGGAAAATATAATATCCGTGTCTTGCAACTAATCGGTATAAATTCGAGGTACCCATGAGAAATTGAGGTCTATTTTACCTTATTGAGTCAATAATGCGGAGATTTATGCAGTTTTCATCTGGCTTTTAGTGTCGTTTGTGATTTTCGTTTTATTCCTTTCGATCCATTACTTGTATACACAATGTGTTATTAAAGACACACAAGTCGTTATTACCTTTCAGCGATGTGTTACTTCCCAAGTCAACATTTGTTATTATCTATAAGGCATTTGTTATTTTATGCTATATTCGTTATTTCTGACGATTAAAGCTGCAAATTAGATATACAAATCATACCCACGATCAAGTTAACAATAATTTCAACATATTAGGTCATAAACTTTGATATTTTCGGCTACAATTTCAACGATTTCTGTTATTTGTATATATCAATTTTTTTCTAGCTTCCATAGATCTTTTGAAGATTTTTTTCAATCTCAACGATTTATGTTTATCATCTTTCCGCTACAATGTCAACGATTTCTAATGATTAAAGCTGCAATAGCAATACAAATCGAGCTTGAAGTTTTTTTAGAAGGATTCGAGCTTGCAGTGAAAATCACTCGTTGGAGAAGACGATGGCAAAAGCTTGGAAATTTAGCATCTGTTAGAGGGTATATATGTCATATCGCATAGTTTTGGTCTTTTTCTCTAAGAATTTTGAAAAATAGGCCCTTAATGCTAAATGAATCTTTATTGGGGCCTGAACACTAGTTAAAAATGTTATCAGGGCCTGACTCGTAATTAACCCTAGAATGTAATGTACTGTCTTTTTAGGTGTCGCTTTATCATGTCCAGTCTACACCTAGCAACTACAGTTATTTTTTGCAAACTGCACAATCAGTTTTTTCACACGTCTAAGGCATTCCTCAATGCTAAACCAAAAAAAGTAGGTTTTTTGTGTGCCACGTCAGCGTCACCTCAAAAGTAAAAAACCTCTACCGACAAAACAAAATCTCCCTCCAACCATAAAACCCAAAAAGTAGGTTTATTGAGAACCCTCATTAATTTCATTTAATTTTATTTAATTAACCCAATTATATTTATCTAATTTTCAAAATAATTTATAAATAATTATATTTCACATTATCTAATTTTTTATATTCAATAAAAAAATTTGATTATATAATAAAACTATTTTTTATTTATTTGAAATATAAAAAAATAAACTTTTTAACACATTAAATTTTTTTCGTAAAAAATAAAAAAAATAATAAATAGTAATAAACAAATATTAATATATGATAAAAAGGAAATAAAGTATTAAAAACCCATCACATTATATTTATCTAATTTTCAAAATTATTTATATATAATTATATATCGAATTATTTAATTTTTAAGTTTAATAAAAAATAAATAATGCATGAAAAAGTAAATAATTTAAATAAAAAATAAATACTTTTAACGCATTAAAATTTTTTAGTTAAAAAACTAATAAATATTAATATATAAACAAAATATTAATATATAAGTAAATATCAATATATAAATAAATATTAATATATAAATATTAGTAATGAGATAAGAAAGTAAAAAAGAAAAAAAAAAGCTGCAAAAAACCCAGGTATGATATATTAAACCTACCAAAAAACCTCCTATAAGCCACAGTGGTAAAAACCTCAAATTATCAGGTTTTTCTCTATCCTAATCACCCATAAAAACCTTGCATTGAGGAAGGCCTAAATAAAAAAAGTAGCTAACAAATTGGGTCAAATTTTGGATGTACTTGATACACCAAATTGGATAGAAAATTGAGAGTTTTTAATTCCCTTACAATTAATATAAGAGTGTTTTTTGTTGAAGGGTTTATTTAAAGGTGAGATTTAATTAATACCCCTTAATACCCTTATTAGGTATTAATTAAAATCGTCTCCACCCCTCCCTTTATTTAATTCCACCTTGTTATTAATTATTTTTATTTCAAATTTTATTACTTTTCTTTTTTTCCTTTCTAATCCCTCTCTCTCTCTCTCCTCCTTTCCCTCTCTTTCTCTCCCCCGTCTCTCTCTCTCTCTCTCTCTCTCTCTCTCTCTCTCTCTCTCTCTCTCTCTCTCTCTCTCTCTCTCTCTCTCTCTCTCTCTCTCTCCCACTCTCTCTCTCTCTCTCTATCTCCCTCCCTCCCTCTCTCCATCTATCTTTCTTCCCCTCTCTCCACTCTTTCTACTAGTAACTATATTTCTTAAAACCTAATACCATTTAAACCCGTATACCAAACATGTCAGACATCACTACATAATCTCATCAACCAGACATTCTCGAAATTCATACCCTCCATTATTCCGTAAAATAGTTAGTTTTTTGCAATTTTATCCTTAATATTTTGATTTATTAGAATTTAATCCTTTGATTTAAAATTTTATTTTTAAATGACTTAATTAATAATATAACAATATAAAATGACTTATATATTTTCACATACATAGGATGTGCTAAGTATACTAGTTATATATATAGTAGACGTTTTAGATAAAAAGATATAAAATTCAAATACCATACAGTAAGCTTTAGGACATCTCCAAATGAGCGTCATACCTGCCGTTTCACTGAAGTGATAGCCCGCCAAGCACCACGGCAACCACCGCGGGTGCTATACTACCCAGCTCTGTATTGCGGTCACTGTTCACCCGCGACCACTCCTTTTCTTTTTTTTGTGTTTTGTTGCTTAATTTCTGTAATAAGGATCGATTGATGATTTTTTTTAGCATGCTTCCGATAATTGGGATGGGAAGAAGACATCACTGCTCAGACTGCTGCTCGTTCGTTTTTTTTCTAATTTATGATTTAATTTATTCATATTTATTTATTTTAGTATTAAATATTTAAATTATTATATGTTCCCATTGTTTCACGTACATGTAATTTTTAACTTTAAATATAATTTATTAATTAATGAAATAATTAAACTTTTATTTTATATTAATTACAATAATTGAATAAAAACCTTAAAAACTTTAGTATAAAAATAATGTCAAAAAACTAAAAAACTTAATTTAAATTACATTGTCATAAAAGGTGCGATTTACACGCACAGTGGCGTTTCATCGAGGGACCTGTTTCATTGGTTTTCCTCCATCTTCCCCGGTGGATACTGCTGTCGCGGCCATGGCCAAGAAGAAAAGGACGACAAAACAGAGTCCATCCACGCCTGAACTTGGGGAGACTAATACTGGTGATAAGACGAGGGAAAAGGAAAATACACCTAAAATGACAACGCATGAACCTACTCTTGAAAGTCTCACAAAGTTGATTGGACAGATTGTTGGTAGTCCTGGTGGAGGGACTCGGAACAAATCGATTGTGGCAACCTTGGAGCGAACCTTGAGGGAACTGAAAGGGAAAGATGATGTTACTGCGAACAGTATTGAAAATGCTAGAGACAACAGTGTTTCAATCTGGGAAAAATTTGACATATCAAAATTGCGAAATGCCGGGACAAAACTGAAATATGTAGAACCAGTGGTGACCAATGATGCGAAACTGGGACAGATTGAGGTAGATGATATCTCTGAGGAGATTCAACATTGGAACACTACTATTGTGTGCTACGTGTTGGGTGCGAACCCTCCCTATGCAGTGATGAATGGTTTTTTGAATCGAATGTGGAAAAAGTATGGGGTGCAGAAGGTGCTGCAAGTGAGAGCGGGGCTGTTTATGGTCAAGTTTGACACCATGGAGACTCGAGATAAAGTGTTGCAGGAGGAGGTCCTACAGTTTGATAAGAAGCCGGTAATCCTTGCTCCGTGGACACCAAACACACAGTTTAAGAAGGGGGACGTGGAGGAAGATCGATATGGATTCAATTTCCGCATCTTGAGCTCAAATATTGGGGAGCAAAAAGCTTGAGCAAACTCGCAAGTCTAGTGGGGAAGCCCATTATGGCAGATGGTGTTACAGAAAGAAGGGAGCGGATACAATACGCAAGGGTACTTGTCGAAGTTGACCTGAAGAATAAGCTGATGGATAACATTTCCTTCATTAATGAGCATGGCCAAGTAACTGAGCAAAAAGTTGTCTATGAATGGAAACCTACTAAGTGTGGGAACTGTGGGATGTTTGGGCATGAAATGGAGGTATGTAGGAAAGTAGGGGGCCACAAAGAAGGGAGGATCAAGCTGAATATGGATCAGGGAACACGCAAAGAAAATGAGGGAATGATAGGTAAGAATAGAACACTTGCTGATGTTAATCAGGTGAGCCAACCATCTCACCTGGGGGGAGAAATAGCAGTGAATCAGGAAATTGAGGGACCAAGAAGGGAGATCAGGAGGAGAGTGGGAACCATAATGAGTGGATCATACAAGGGAGGAAAAAACCACACAATCAGGGGGGAATGAGAGTGAGAAAACTAATCGAGATCAAGGTAATGGATCCAAGCCCACACAGAGGCTTGGAACCCTCCCTCATGGTAGAGCACTAGTATGGAATGTGAGGGGTATGTACCCCTCACAAACAAGCTAAGGTTAATCTTTTCTGCAAGAAATTACAGATTAATCTCGCTTGTCTTGTTGAGACCAAAATAAAGAAAGGCAATATGGATATGATAAAGGAGAGGGTGTTTCGAGGGTGGAACCATATAAATAACCTTGACTGTCATGCAAATGGGAGAATAATGGTGGTGTGGCAGAGTGAATGGTCAGTAACAGTCATTAAGAAAACTGATCAATTGATACATGTTAAGGCAGCCAGAAATAGAGAGGAATTTATGATGACATGTGTCTATGCTCATAATACCTTAGCCAAAAGGATGGACCTGTGGGCAGATCTCGGAGGATTGAAAGTTAACAGCCCGTGGATAATCTGGGGGGATTTTAATAATGTGTTGAACATGGGAGATAGAATAGGGGGAGCACCTGTTAATGCATCTGAATACTAAGACTTCAGGGAGTGTATAAGAGCTTGTGAACTGATGGAAATGACAAGGAAAGGAGCTGAATTCACATGGACAAATAAACAAAATAAGGAGCATGGAGTGTGGAGTAAGATTGATTGGGTGCTGGTAAATATTCCTTGGATAGAGAAGTATCCTGATATGGAGGCTCATGTGTTGATGGAGAATATATCTGATCATACTCCTATTGTGATCAGATCAGTGGGGTCACAATGGAGTACCAAAAAGAGTTTTAAATTCCAAAATATGTGGGTAGATGCACCTCTGTTTTTGGAACTGGTATCTGATATTTGGAGGGGCAATTATGAAGGAGGATGTGAATGGAAATTGGTCCAGAAATTGAGGGATCTGAAAGGCTCCTTGAGGAACCTGAACAGAACTCAATTTCCAGATATTCTGAATTCCATGGAAAGGAGCAGACAGAGACTGCAAGAAGCGCAAGAATTTACATGGGGACCCTTTTAATATAATGATGATACAGGCAGAAAATCAATGTGCTGTGGAATTTGAGTTTTTGAGTAAGGCTGCAACTAAATTCCTTGCTCAAAAAGCTAAAGCAGCATGGATGACACAGGGGGATAGAAATACAAGGTTTTTCCATGACATGGTAAAACAGAAAACTCTCAGAAACAGAATCTCCTCAATATACACTGAAGCAGGTGAATTACTTGAACAGCCCGAGGGTATTGCTGCACACTTAGTGGACTATTACGAGGGGATACTGGGAACTAAGATGCACCATACAGGTGACATAGAGGATGAAGTGATAAAACAGGGGCATATATTAACTCCAAAGGAGCAGTAGGAGATGCTTAGACCTTTCAGCAGAGAGGAGATCAAAGCAGCAATGTTCTCTATACCAGGTGAGAAAGCACCGGGCCCGAATGGGTATAATAGTGAATTCTATAAGAGGGCTTGGAAGGTGGTAGGGAGGATATCATTCAGGTGGTCCAGAATTTTTTTCAGAAGCATCAACTTTTGAAAACATTCAACAAAACCACTATCACATTGATACCAAAGGTTGCCCATCCCAGCTATGCAAGGGAATATCGCCCCATATCATGCTGCAACACCATATATAAGTGTATCTCCAAACTGATATATTCAAGAATTAAACTAGTCCTGCCTAAGCTGGTTCAGGATAACCAGGGAGCGTTTGTTCCAGGGAGATATATAGCATATAACATCCTACTCACCCAGGAACTACTAAGGCTGTATAGAAGAGGTGCAGTATCACCCATATGCTTGCTAAAAATCGATTTGAAGAAAGCTTATGACATGATAGAATGGAAATTCATCCTCGGGCTGCTGCAAAAACTGAACTTTCCAGTCAGATTTGTGGCATGGATTGAGGAGTGCATCACTAAGGTATCATATCAGATATCTATAAATGGGGCCTTGGAAGGACATATAAGAGGGGCTAGGGGGATAAGGCAAGGTGATCCCATGTCTCCTTTGCTGTTTGTATTGGTTATGGAGTATTTAACAAGGCAACTCAGACTCGTAGGGGCTGAACCAGATTTCAGGTATCATCCTCTCTGTAAGCAGCTGAAGATTGTGAACTTATGTTTTGCAGATGATTTGATAGTTCTGTGCAAAGCTCAGAGGAGATCTGTAGAACTGATTATGAGGAGTCTGCACAAGTATCATATTACCACTGGGCTGGAGGCAAGTAACAATAAATCACAGATATTTCTGGCTGGTGTATCTGTGGCTGCGAGGCAGGAACTGATTAGCATAACCGGTTTTGCAGAAGGGCAGTTCTCAATGAGGTATCTGGGAGTCCCCATTTCACCTACTAAATGGAGCAGGGCAGAGTGTCAAGAGCTTGTGGAGAGAATTGTGAAGAGAATTAATTGTTGGAGTACTAGGAACCTATCATACGCAGGGAGGTGTTGCCTCATTAATTCGGTGCTGTTATCACTCCACAGTTATTGGGGGGCAATTTTTGTTTTACCTCGGAGTGTGGTTAAGCTTGTGGATCAGAAATGTAGAGAATTCTTGTGGGGAAGCAATGAGCGGGGTAAAATGCAAGCATTGATTGCATGGGATTTGGTGTGTAGGAGAAAGAGCTGCGGGGGACTAAACATAAAAAACTGTGGATATTGGAACTATGCAAGTATAGGGAGGTTATGTGGGATATAGCTAGGAAAAAGGACTGTCTATGGATTAGATGGTTGGCTGGAGTATATCTGAGGAATGGGGATTTCTGGGCTCATAATGTACCTCAGGATTGTAGCTGGACATGGAGGAAAATAAACAAGATTAAGGAGAAATTCAGGCAAGGCTGTGATCAGGGTAGGTGGCTGGCTACCCCAGATGGACAGTTCACTGTTACATCAGCGTACAATTGGTTGGGGCACCAAAAGGAAGTCAGATTTGAGTTAGCTGATGCTGTCTGGAGCAGATGGTCTGTACCTAAACACAATTTCGTTTTGTGGCTGGTTGCTCATGGGAAATTGCTAACTAGAGACCGGTTGCAGCGATGGGGGATGACCATACCTGATAAAATATGCCTTTTATGCCGAGATGAAGAGGAAAATATAGATCATTTGTTCATGGGATGTGAGTTTAGCAAAGATGTTAAAGAGGGGATTCAGAGTTGGATCAAATTACGGCTCCTAGATGATCTGGAGGGAATAAAGAGATTATTGATACGCTTGGGGAAGCGTCAACACAAGGTGAAAATAATGGTGATCGCAGCCCTATTCTATGTAATTTGGAATGAACGAAATCAAAGGCTCCACAGAGAGGTAGCAAGATCTGGGGAGGATGTAGTGCGAGAGACTAAAAGAAGCGCCATCGATCATATTATCAGCCGGAAGCTCGTAATATCAAAGCAGGGGGAACAGAACTATGTGCAAGGATTGCTCCAGTAGATGATGTGTTAACGTAGTGTTGCTCAAACAATGTAATATGTGGACCAATTGGTGATTTGTGGTAATGATAACTTTCTTACCAAAAAAAAAAATTATATGACATTTTATTCAACTATGAATAGATGCTGTTATTTTTGGATAATTTTATTACTAAAATAATTTCTCAAATATAATCTACTTTTATTTTAGATTTTACAGGTTTTTCATATTTTTAATTTTAAATTTCTGTATTTTATTTGGGAATTTAGTTTGTTATTATTTTCATACTTTAGATAATTTTCAACAATTAACTTAATTAAGTGATAAAAAATATTATATAGAGAGGAGAATATAGAGGAATTGGTTGGAGCCTGAAGACACTGTTTAAACTGTAAATTTAGAGGAATTGTACTGTTTCAACTCTATTTAGAGAAGAATTGTACTTATAATTTAACTTAATGTCAAAGTTTAGGCCAAGAAGTCATGTGTATGAATTCTCATACTGAAGACTCGGAAAAGAAAGAGACCAACCTATATGTACTGAAGCCGTGTTGAAAATAAAATATATAAAATTAAATTGATATTTTTTCATATAAACTTCAAAGTTTTAAGTACATTAGTCAATAAAAATATGTTAGAACTATGGTTTGAGTTTTGAAAAAAAAAAAACTATGGTTTGAGTCACGGATAATCCGTGTAAGACATCACCATTTGCCAATTTCAATTTTTTCATGAATTATGGGAAACATAAACTTGGTGGCCTTCTTGGAAAACCATTTATCTATCAAAACTCATGTCCATCATGAACTATTGAAATGTGCAAGCAATTAATTATGGAAAAAAAAAATCATGTCCATCATGTGTGATAGTGAGGGGGACATATAATGCCCAACCGCCGGTTAACCGTAACCGGCGGTTGACGGTTAGTCCCAGGACTAACCGTAACCTAACCGGCCGGGGGCGGTTGACGGTTAGCCGTCCCCGGTTGCCGGTTAACTAACCGCCGGTTAGTCAACCGCCGGTTAGACGGTTAACCGGCGGTTAAACCGCCGGTTATTTTTTTATTTCTTTTATTTTGTTAATTTTTTTTGAAATTTTTTATTTTGCAATTTACTATAAAGCAAAATGAATTTTGGGTGTATTTTCGTTCCTATTTTACTATTTTGATATAAATTTTAAATATAATAAATTTTACGAATCATGAAATATATTACGAAATTTTAATGCAATATAAAATAAATAATTTCAAAAATTTCTAAATAATTAGTATTAATATTGGTAAAGTTACATAGTATTTCTAATTAATTAATATTAATATGAGTAAATTAAAATAGTATAATTTTATTTTTTATTATTTTTTTTATTTAAGGTTATAACCGGCGGTTAATAACCGGCGGTTGGCGAAAAACCCTAACCGCCCCGTAACCGGCCGGTGACGGTTGCCGTTATGGTTATCGGCCGGTTACGGTTATAACCGTAACCGGCGGTTAAGTTAACCGCCGGTTAGACGGTTCAACCGCCGGTTACGGTTAAAATTGGGCATGTCTATAATGGCCCTATTCCTTTACGCAACTTGTCTTTAAAGGGACCTTTTTAAAGTCATTTATATTAAGATATATAGCTAAAAAAATTATAGTTCCTTCTTTCACTTTAATGATAATATGCTTGTAGAAAATGAAAAAAAGATAATATGCATAATTGCGTACTAATATCAATCAGCCTTAGAACAAGGTTTTAATGACCGGATCGGACCGGCCGGTTCCGACCGGAAAACCGCGAACCGGTCGAAAATCCGGTTCGGTTCCGGTCCGGTCTATATTTATTAAAAAAGTTAAAATGTAAATTGCGATAAATAACGCGAAAAAGAATCTATTTATTTATGTGACGAGGGTCCGGCGGTGAATGGATCTGTTAACTATGTTGATGGGCTGGGTTCGAATACCCACAAACACATATGTTTTTAATTTACAAATTATGTTATTAGCCCAGTATTTTCTTTTTATTTACTTTTTGACCTCAAATTGATAATTTTTAACATATCCGATATTGCAATTAATTTTTAACCCCTACACATTTTAGTTTTCTTTATTTTGCCACTTAATTTTATAAAATTATAAATTAGAAAAAATTCATAAAATATGTGTATTTTCTATGATATTTTGCATTTACAAAATATATATTTGTTATATATAGAGGTACCGGTTTGACTAGGGTTTGATTCAAGTTTTATACCGGTTAAACCACTAAACCTTAAACCACTAAAATTTCGCTCCGGTTCGAAAACCCGGTTTCAGAACCTTGCCTCAGAATAGGAAATTTTCTTATTATATTTATATATTATTGTCAATAACGAAATTCGCACAGCCACTAATAAGCTTTTCAATCATTGAGTTGCAGATGCAATTCAGCGTAGGACTAAGAAATATTGAATTATTTTATTTGTGGCCATTTACTTTTAATTGTCCTTGGTATTTTTGTTATATGTAAGGCACCCTCTATCATTGACTTCAAATCTCCAGCCAATCCTGTGTAGTTTTATTTGGTAAAGAGAGAATTAAAAACATAAATTCTGTAATAATAAATTAAAATGAAATAAAAATAAATAGAATAATAACTATTTAAAATAATAAATTAAAAATTAAAATGAAAGAGAAAATAAAAGTACGTTAAAAAATAAATATACAAGAGAGAGACGAGATTAAACATAAACAATAACAAATAAAAATTTAAAAAATAGGAAAAATATAAAAATAAATATATATTTTATTCATTAAATACTAAAAAGAAAAAGAAAAAAGAATAAGAATAGGATAAAACGCTATGATTCCATTGATTGGCTAATATTTGTATCATGGTTTCGACTTGCCTACTCAATTCGGTATAACCCAACTCTTGGACTAATGGCATTCCTACACACCACCCCACTCACGTTAAAATACTAACCACCCTAATTACGTACAATTAAATTTGTACTATGCCACGTTTAGACTTAATTGTACGTAATCAGGGTGGTTAGTGTTTTAACATCTGTAGAGTAGTGTGTAGGAGTGACTTGTTAAAATTTAAATGGAGTTGAATTACACCCAATTGGATATGCAAGTTAAAACCGAGTAAGCTTCTCTCACATAATAAAATAGAAATATGCACACATAATAAAATAGAAATATGAATTGATGAAGCTATGATAGATAGATAGTTAATGAAACAGCGACTAATAGAATAAAAACCAATATTTAGAAAATTTCGCATTCATGGTAATATGTTGGAAAATATAGGGTCCTACTATTCAGACACTTGGGTGAAAAATGCTATTCACACCCCCAATAATTTAATACTTTCCATTTTAATTTTTCAAAATAACATGAAATTTGTTAATGGCCAGTTTGGATTCCGGATTTCGATTTGAAATCCCGATTTCGTCCATATCTCCAGTTTGACAATCACACTGATTTGGATTTGGATTTTTCGCAAATTCAAGTGGAAATACAAACTCTTATAATTCGTCGGATTTCAAATTCCATATCAAATGGTCCGTTTTTGAAACCCGAAGCTGAGCATGTAACGAGTTTCCATAACTGCTAATAATTACGATAATAATAATAATAGTACAACAATAATAGTAATAAATAATAATAACGAAAAAATATAATACAACAATAATGACAATAATAATAATAATTAGGGGGTGGCTGGTGAGTCGAGTCAATTCGCAAGCTCGATGAGCCGGCTAGTGCTCGTCATGGATTCGCGAATGAACCCGCTCGAGCTCGACGAGCTCTTGTCGAGGTCGAGTGCGTCAGGGGTTAGCGAGTGAGCCGGCTCGAGCTCGAGCTCACTCGAAAGCTCGCAAGCCGGCTCACGAGCTTGTTTTTTTTATATTATTCATGATTTTTATTTTATTTTGTATTATTTTGTAATTCTTAAAATTCGAGTTCGACGAGCATCACGAGCTCGAGTCGAGCTCTGTTTTGAATCTAAACTTCAAAATCATAATGTTTGCCAAACAGTGAATTTCGTGTTGGGAATGGTGGTGGGCCCCGCAGCGAACTGGTCCCGGTTTGGCTCGGTACGACGATCGGGAGAAGTGGGACCCACAGGGTAAATATGGTGGGGCCCGCACAGTAACTACCACGGTAAAAATAAAATTACCGTAAGGTAAGAAAGAACACCAGAACTTTAACGTGGAAAACCCTCTGTTAACGAAGAGGGAAAAACCACGGCCGAGTCGGCAAAATCTTCACTATAGTACAAATTACAACCCTCGAATTTTTACTATCTCACTTTACCACTCGTGTTTACCTCACAACTCTCTGTGGATGTGGAACCCTATCAGTTTCTACCTGAACTGATAACCTCACAATTCACTCGAACTACTTCTCTCTATATATAGTAAAACTCGAATGAGCTTGTGATGATAATTACTGAAGAATCCTCAGCCTATTTATTGATGTCTTCAGCTCTTCTGGACCGCTCGAAACGGGTGGCCAGGAATGCGCCGAATCGTCCTTCAATATCAGCCTTTCATAAATTTATTATATACATTTATTTTATTTTTGTTTTCTTGTGGCGGCGTCTCCTTTGTCAGGCTGAATGTCAACATTTCGATTTGAAATTACGACTGTGAAATTCATAATTTCAAAATCAAAGTGATTTTGTTCAAAAATATTCACACCCCCAATAGTTTAATACTTTCCATTTTAATTTTTTAAAATAACACGAAATTTGTTCTCTAATTTCTTTCCCTGTCGAATTCAGTGGGTCCTGGTTCTATGTGGCTCCGCCACTTTGTGTGAATAGCAAAATATATTGCAAATAGGCAGTCTACTTGGAATAATCACGTTATGCACGTGGATGGGACCGAGTTCATGGAGTTACTACATATTTAAATTCATCATCAAATTCAAGAAGAATATATTATTCTCTCCTCGCAAACGCCAACCAGTCCAAAGACCATACTGTACCTCGCTCGATCTCTCCGCACATAACATAAACCAAACGTCCCCTTCTTTTGAGTTTCTTGGAAATTCGAAAAGCCGAAAGAAAGGAAATGGGAGGTAAAAGAGTGAATTTTTTTCGTCGTAAAGTAGGTGGGACGTGCCGATATTTTATGGTTTTCGCTTCCTAATAATCTCTTTGTTCGTATTCGCAGAAAGTGAAGTGCAGATCTGCTCAAATTCGAATCTGTGGTTGGCCAAAGACCCTAGCAAGAGATGGGGCGAACTGTTCTTTTTTCTCTACACTCCCTTTTGGCTCACTCTGTGCCTTGGAATCGTTGTTCCGTACAAGCTCTACGAGGTATGTGTGTTAAAAATTTCGTAAATACGTGGAAAAGGCAATGCTATACATCAAGAAGCCTGTTAATTAATTAGAACTCTCTTGATTTATCTATTATTTTGCAGAATTTCACCGAGTTGGAGTACCTGCTTCTTGGGCTAATTTCTGTACTCCCTGCTTTCATCATTCCAATGATTTTCGTTGGTGAGGTAAATGAAGGTTCTTCTTTCATTTAAACGGTTTTTATTGCTTTGCATTGAACTATCGGTCAGAAGCTTTTGTGGGGCTTTTCTAATTTTTTGCAAGCGGATAAGTCCAGATCTTGGAAGGATCGCTATTGGGTGAAAGTATGATTCTGAAAATTCTTCCGTTTTCAATTTCTTCTGAGTGTTAAGCATGTTTGTTCCTTTATATTGGCAAAGAAAGAGGTTACCACTTCTTGCAAAGGGTTACCGATCACACTCTCCTTTCTTACCTTTGCCATAATAACTTGCAACAATGTACCTTCTGTTTCTTGCCAGGCTAATCTATGGATCATGATCTTCAGTTACGTCGGAAACTACTTTTGGACCCATTACTTCTTCAAAGTGTTGGGTGCTTCGTACACTTTCCCTTCGTGGAGGATGAATGATGTGAGGCTAACACATACTCATTTCCTTTATTCATCCATTACTTTCCCAATTCTTTTGTCCATTTTCGATAGCTATCATTTTCTATATTATTATAGATACCTCACGCAACATTCCTCCTCGCTCACGCCTGCTTCTTATTGTACCACGTCTCATCAAACATTACGCTTAGAAGGATTCAACATTCTATCTCACACTTGCCCAAGAAAACCCAATGGCTGTTCAAAGCTGGTTGGATTTTAGCCCTGTCGTACTTCACGGCTTATCTTGAGACTGTAGCCATATCTAATGTAAGTAAAGAAAACTTATATGGTTCATTCGTCAGCTGTGCCATGATTTTACAACTCTTACGGACGAGCTGATGATATCTGCAATGCAGTTCCCATATTATACGTTTGTGGACCGAGCTTCTATGTACAAAGTTGGGTCTTTGTTCTACGCCATCTATTTCTTTGTTAGCTTCCCAATGTTTATGAGGTATGTGTTTGCTTTTGTTGTATGTATGTATGTATGTATGTATGTATGTATGTATGTATGTATGTACGTATGTATGTATGTATGTATGTATGTATGTATGTATGTATGTATGTATGTATGTATGTATGTATGTATGTATGTATGTATGTATGTATGTATGTATGTATGTATGTATGTATGTATGTATGTATGTATGACTATGAACGTATGTATGTAACGAAAAAGAAATGATCGTTTTTTTGGATGGTAAACTGCAGAATTGACGAGGAAGACGGCGATGTGTGGGATTTGTACAGAGTATCGATTGATGCTTTAGGTGCAGCAATGCTCGTGACGATTATTCTTGATTTGTGGCGCGTATTTCTTGGTCCCATAGTTCCAATTCAAGGATCAAAACAGTGCCTTCAATCTGGGCTTGCTTGGTTTTGATGAAGGAAGAAGATCATTCAACTTGTGCTCATATATATTTACTGTTGGAGGATTTTGTACCTTTTTTATGGAGATTGGGTACGCTTTTACAACATCAGAGAACGTAACTCAGAGTAGATTTTGGAGTTTGAGCTTCGAAGTTGTGATTGTAATGTTAAATGTTTCAATGTTGAATTCAGCATGTGTGTGGCTATGAATTGATTTGCGGATTGTCTATCTATACAACTCATTTTGATATAAACAAATAGGCTGCGTCTGCGTTTAAGATAAAATCCATGTTATCCCATGATAATACTGCCTAAAGGTCCATGTATGTAGAGTAGAGCTCGTGAGAAAGCTTGCTTAGTAGGTATACTACTATAAATCGAAGAATCCAAGAAAAAAATTTTATCCAATGTAGTTGGAGACGATTATATAACCAAATCAAAAAAGTCTAGAGTGCCTTTGGATTCACGTATTTGAACGAAATCGCTTGATTTTAAATCATGAATTTTAAAATCGTAATTTCAAATCCAAATTCACAGTTTGGCAAACATTAGGATTTCGAAATTCGGATTTCAAAACAGAGCTCGACTCGAGCTCCTGAAGCTCGTTGAATTCGATTTTCTAACTTTTTCTAAACTAATTTAAAAAATTGAAAATAAAATAAGATAAAAATCATTATATATAAAAAAACAAGCTCGTGAGCCGGCTTGCGAGCTTTCGAGTGCCCACGCGTGAGCTCGAGCTCGAGCCGGCTCATTTGTGAACCAGTGACGAGCTCGACCTCGACAAGAGCTCGTCGAGCTCGAGCCGGCTCATTCGCGAATCTATGACGAGCTCGAGTCGGCTCATCGAGCTTTATTAGAAATCGAGGTTCCTTCCTAAAACCAATTTGTGATAGGAGGAGAAAGCCTCTTATATATATACTGGCTCGAAGAGCTTGAATTAACCGATGTGGGACGACAACCACTTTTTAGAATCTCAACACGCCCCCTCACGTGTGGCGTGACTGGCCTAACACGTGGACATATGAATCGGGTGGCGGCGGGCGGAAGAATTGCTTTGATACCATATTAGAATTGATGGTCCTTTCTAAAACCAATTGGACTGTTGAGATTCTAAAAGTGGGTGTCGTCGCACATCGACTAGTTCAAGGCGTCGACATTTCGGACGCTGATGTGGCATATTGTACGGGATATATTTCGTTGACATGAAAAATGTTATGTAAGGTGTCGATATGCCACATCAGCGTCTGAGATGTCGATTAATGGATCCTATAAGGTGTTAATTAAGACGACATAATCTTAGATGTCGATGTGGGATGTTGAAATGGCACGAATCGGTGCCACATCAACTGGTGCCATGTGAGCACCATAAAACTCCTATATATATATATATATATATATATATATATGATAGAGATGAGTGAGTATTCTTTAGTGTGCTTCGGACAGCTCTTCATCTTAATGTTGAGATCCAATCATCGTCAAAACCTCTCTCTCTCTATTTATGATCCTTGTGGTTACTTGCGTTTAAACATTATAACCCCCTTCATACAAATTTATTTGTACAAGCAAATAAGATCATCGATAAAATTAACATTCCATTCTTTTCATTTTTCTTTTGACACAAAATTAGGAGACGGTTCAATTCATTCGAACTGATTAAATGTGACTGGACAGACCTTTCCGATTCTCTGTCTGTGTAGTACCTTGATTTAATTAACAAACTCCGTAACTATTACTCAATAAATGAATGTATTAATACTAATCCGATCAACACCCTTTTTTTTCGTTTTTGTTATAAGTTAATAACAGTTAAAGACATAATAGTCAAAACATCGCATCACTATAGCTGATATGCAATGAATAAGAATTTTTAAACCCCAATACATAGTAAAAAGAATTTAAAACCGCAATTCATCACTATTTTACACATGCGTTTCTGCAACGAATCGATCCAAATGATCCCAAAAGCCATTTCTATAATTAATGAATCGTACATATGTATCTTCTCAACACTATAAATCCCATCGCCCTACAATAACACAATCATCACCAAAACTAATCCACAATCAATATCTAATAATAATCACCATGGCTGCTAATTCTTCACACAAATCTTCCCCTACAAAAACAATCTTCATCTTTGCCGCCATAGCCCTTCTCTTCCTCTCTTGCGTAGCAGCAGATTCTTCCTTTGGAATCACTCTCAATCTCCACCGCCGAGACGCTTACATCAGCAAAGATCGCTTCTCGCTCCTAAGAAGCGCTTTTCGTCGTTCTTTTTCTCGCCAAAAAGCGCTCACGAAAGCTACGGTACTGCGCTCCAAATCTCCGCACTCTTTAATCGCCTCTACGCTAACTCCCGTCGGCGGCGAATACCTAATGAAGGTGAAGATCGGCACGCCACCTGTCGAAATCCTAGCGGTCGCGGACACGGGCAGCGATCTGACGTGGACGCAGTGCCTCCCATGCAAGGACTGCTACGGCCAAAAGAGCCCTTACTTCGATCCCGAGAAAACCTCCACCTACAAACAGCTCCCATGCACGGCCGAACTATGCACCGGCAAATCGAACGACGGCCTCGGCTCTTCTTGCACTGTCTCCAATCACTGCTCTTACAGCGTCGGCTACGGCGACAGCTCTTACAGCAGAGGAGACCTGTCTTCCGACACCTTCACCTTTGACTCCGACGAAGAAAGCCTCGAAATCCCCAACGTCGCGTTTGGCTGCGGGCACGAAAACGGAGGCACGTTCAACGGCACGGGCTCGGGAATCGTAGGCCTCGGCGGGGGAGACGCATCGATAGTAAAACAGCTCGATAAGTACGTCGACGGGAAGTTCTCCTACTGCTTGGCCTACCTCGACTCCAACGCGTCTAGCAAGATAAGCTTCGGGTCCAACGCGGTCGTCGCCGGGCCTAACGTGGCCTCCACCCCGTTGGTGAAGAATTCGATGATTAGCACCTTTTATTACCTTACGTTGGAGGGCATAAGCGTAGGTAAGAAGAGGTTCTCGAGCTTCGACCGTAAAAAATCGTCGGCGGGCGAAGGAGAACGGGGGAACATTATCATAGACTCGGGCACGACGCTGACCTTCGTTCCTCGGAGGCTTTACGAGTCGGTGGAGTCCGAGCTCGTCGGGACGGTGAAGGGCGAAAGGGTGGAAGATCCTCAGGGGATGTTTGGGCTTTGCTACGATGCGATGAGTATGGATGGTAAGAACGTGCCTGAGGTCGTCGCACATTTCGAGGGCGCTGACGTGGCGTTGCCCGAGGGAGCTGTGTTCGTCGAGGTTTCGAAGGGCGTGGCTTGCCTCACTTTGGTGGCTTCGCAGGAGCACAGCATTTTCGGTAATTTGCATCAGATGAATTATCATGTTGGGTATGATTTAGTGAGTGGGAAGGTTGATTTCTTGCCCACTGACTGCAGCAAGGTGTGAGTCTAATAAACCCAGTATTTTGGGACAAAAATAAGTGTTCTATGGTGTTCAAGTATTTCATAAATATATTGCTTAATTAATGGTTTGTTCTGGGCTGACTGACGACATTATTTTAACCCTTAATGAACTAAATTAAGTCGAGGAGTAATACACATTTATGTCTTGTTCTTGCCATCGTCTAAAATGCCCACGAGGCATTTCTCCAGCAAGAATTCTGCATTAACCCAGGCGTGATGCTTATCTGTGGTAGGAAGGATGTCAAGGAATTCATTTCAAACATGAGTTAATAAAACAAAATGGGAACAAGTAATGAATTTGACTTCGAAAAGAGGAAGAAAGAAAATAAAGAAAGGATACTGAATAAGGAAGTGCAATCTCTTCCTACTCCCTTCATAAGCTCATCGCCTGTCGAAGAAAAACGAGAAAAGATGATCTAAAATGAGATCTTATTAATACGCAATATTAGATGCTCTAATCTAATTGCTATATATACCTCCAGGATGGAACTTCATATAGGGCGTGATATTGTAGACACGACCTTTCAGAACGGTCCACATCGACCCCTCAGATTTGTGTTGTTTCACCTCACTCATGGGTATAAGCCTCGTGTTTGACTGTCCCTTCAAACCTAACACCACAAAAGTTCTCCTTCGAATTTAAGTTCTATTGTTGGATCATAAGATGATGGTAAGGACGTATTTTCGAGTTACTAAAAGCATCTGAAAGCTGAACTTTATTACGGTCCAAAAAGTTCCACAGCATCAAGAAACAAGTGACCATGAATGAGCTTGCACCAACAATAATAGTTTCAAACAAATCGAAATGAAGTTGAAAACAAAAGGCAATCTAGTAAGTCCCCAAAGGGATCATCCCTCGAGCAAAGCAATGCACAACAAACTTAGACACACATATAAATATGAGAGAAGCAGATATGTACCAGCAAGATCAGGGTGTGTTTTGGTGAGCCTAAGCCAATCCACTTGACTATAACCCTTCTCAAAAGGAACCTTGGCTCGGGCCAAAGGCTTAGACTTTGCGCCCGATGAAGCCCTAATCGAACTTACCGAAACTTTTTCACTGGTTTGTTCGGGTCGCTTGTCTACGGCTGAGGAGGCGTCGATGACTTTAAACGACAAAGAACCAACTGTACTTTCCCTTTGAGAAGAGGGGACTTTCCATAGGCTTCCACTGTTCTTGTTATTATCATCATAAATTGAAGTCCCATCTTTTATACTTTTATTACTCACATCATCAGCTAGTTTTTGAGGTTCACCAACCTGAAAAAAAAAAAGCCCCTTCATTTTCAATTTTTAGGTTATAATACAAGGATCGCAGATGAAAATAGTAAAGCACAAATCAAATGCTTACACTACAAAAGGTGAAATCTTCCTCATTCGCCATTCACCAAGTGTATGCGCAGAGTACAATTAGAAAGAATCTGAAACCTAATAATCTTCAGCAGATACATCATCACCATGTCATAAGCAAGAGGGAAAAGAAAGTCAACCATAAACATATAAAAATAAATGAAATCGGGTTCAATTATGCAGCACGTTTCTAGCATACATATGATTTGGACATACAATCCAAAAGAGATGCAGCTAAATACGAACAGAGAAATGACTCGATAACAAATAATTTCACCTGCTCGTCTCCGATTCTTGAAATGATGGTCCTTTGATGATATTTGAATGAATTAAAGACAGATTAACTCACCGATAAGAGGCTTATGCAGAAAACGTATGATATTAATAAATATGATGGCAGCACACTTGTGTTGACGAAGATGCCTTACAGATGATTCGTTGATTCTTCTGTCTGCTTTCAACTTCGATTTTTCAAGACAAGAAAGACATCGTATCATATTAATAAATATGCCATAAACAGAAATACTATACTTGAATGGGCCATTGTAGTTTAATGTGCAATTCATTCGACTATGGGCTTATTGTCGTAACATTATTTGAAGGAAAAACATGTTACGACATAACAATAGGATAATGGACATACTGAAAGAACTCGCGCATTATCTTATTGAGGATTCCAGCAGCTAAAAATATAATTATATTTAAATTTATTTTATATTTTCAATTATTTACAGTTTATAATGCTTGATGGAATGTAATTTAAAAGAAAACATGGTAAATGAATGAAATGATAAATTATTTAAAAGTATATTCGGAATAAACTAAAAAATTAAATGATTAAATTGTAATCACGTGAAGGATAAAATTGTAATTGAAAGTTAAGACACACCAAAAACTATCATCCTAATGCCATCCGGTTTGATAAAATAGAAAGTTGTAGACTGTTTTCATCATTGACACCTATACTCATCAATAAATGGTTGCATTAGACGCAAATCAAGCTCTCACCAGTTTGTTCATCTGGATTGTTATAGTACGATTCTGTTACTATGTGAAGATGAACAAGAAATTGTTTGATCCTGAAGTAAAAATATAAGAAGAGGGTGGGGGGTGGGGGATACAGTTTGCTTATAAAAATTTTGCTTCTTCTTTCTGAAAACCTTTGTTGTGATATCCTCGAAACGTTTACTTTACAAGTGATTGTGTTTCGTTGGTTATCTCCTAGTTGTGTCGGATGCGTAGTTCTATCTCACAGGTAAGTACTGAAAAGTGAATGTGAGAATATTTTTACAGAGGTTATATCCCCAACTGGAGTTTACTCCGAAGGGCCCCCGGAAAACAGTCCTTCCCTTCACGTTCGCATACACATCGACCTTGCCTCCTTGTACTGCTCCACGTCAAAAGACAATACGTCCGAAAACAGAATGTATGAGATGGAGGATGGAATGACACAATACACTCAATATTTTGCAAGTGACGCTCAATCGGCAGAATATCGCAAGTGAACGCCTAAGATTCTTAATTTTTTTTTCTGCTCAAACTATCGTCTACGCACTTTCGCAAGTTCTAGAGACTCAATAATCTAAGTGTTGCTTATGCATAACAAATTCAATCAACACTTACATCGAAAGTCAATCATAAGATTAATAACCAAAGTATGCACCCAATCCATGCAATCCAGAGTAGCATGATTTAATTCACTTAAAAGTACAGATTCAAAGTAAAGGCATATTTTTATATTCCGGATGATATTTTCCATAACAAATTCCATATGCGATATCCAACTAGAATAACTTAATCATGATCTTTTCCTTTTATAATTCCATAATTTCATCAAGAGATTTATCTTAATCGATTTTCAATATAAGTCAAATAAGATGCATGCAAAGATCATCAATCACGATTTTCTTGTCAGAATAATCACCTTCCAACAGATACAACAAATTCCATATTTAAACAGTATACTTTCTATATATCATCATGATATCTCACACGTTGTTCCGATAAATGGCACAGTATATCCGCAAATCAGATAGTTCCTTGCATGTGTGACATCTATAACATGTGATCACTTAGTTTTACCAATTATGCAAAAAAGTCACATGTAGAACAAATATTCGACAATTTTCCATTACGTAGCTCATAAATCATCATTGCCGAATATTATCATATACTTAGACATTTTAGCAAATACCTACCGAATTGCTCAAGTTATAGCCCTAACTTCATTACAAGTACATAAATCATAAAAAACTCTTTAATCGACATAGGCAAAAAGGTCAAGATTATCCACTATAATTCTGTGACTCGCTTCTCTTGTCCACACGAATCAAGGAGGTGGATTCTCGCTCACGATCACGACGGAAGCAACGTAATTGCGCTCAAGATAGACAATGAGACAAAAGTTGGGAGCAGTTTAAATTAGAGTACATTTCTTTTGGTTAGCTTCACATACTATTAAATGTATGGCTCAACTCGAGTATTTATATGCAGGTTCTCGGGCCTGTAGGTGGGTCACTGAGCCTAGTTGTGGTTTTAATGTTTTATCAGGTTATGTTTGAGCCCGTGTATTATTAAAACTAGTACTTTTCGGCACACTGTGTGTGCTTAAAATATAATTATGTTATTTTCAATTTTGAGATTTATAATTTTTAATGTTTAGTATATGATTAATAATTTTTGAATATAAAAAGATAATAGCCTGTAGGGGAACAAATTCAATAAAATTGAGGGGTTAAATTTGTAAATATTTTTTGACAGCACAAGAGCCTAGTCACCTCTCATGCTTATGCTGCATTTGGTTATATTGCTATTATAAGGCCCATCCTAAGAAATAACAGATTTTTTAAGGGCCCATGATAAGTTATCTAACATGCATTCACTATTTTATTTATATCGGGCCCACGCATGCTTTACCTTATGTAAGACAATATTGTGTGCTCATCTGGACTACCGGGGAAACAAAGCATAACCTTAATATAATAGAGTACATAATTATGTAATTCTATCTATTTCAGGTATTAAATTGTTAACTATATTATCCCGATGCGTCATTATTTCTGTAGTAAGTGCAAAGAGAGTGAAAATAATTGTATGCAGATTCGTTTTGTTAAATTTTATGACACTTGTGTTACCAAAGAATGCCATTCAGACTTGTATTCGTTGTAGTTCCTTGAAATTCCTTCTCCTTCTCTTTTTTCTTTAACAACGAGCTTACGCCAGTATGGGCTTGCCTAGGCCTAGTTAGGGATGTCAACGGGGCAGGCTGGAGGCGGGGATTAGATCTTCATCCCTGTCCAACTAAACGAGGACAAAATCGTCCCTGTCCTCACTAGATCCCCGCACCTGGGGGGATTCCCCATGCTTCGACCCCTAGTTTGTAAGGTGTATGACTCTAGGACTGCAGGGACCTTCGACCTAGTTTGTCTCACTGTGACGTAGGACGACAGCACGACTGATGGCACTCCACAACAGCAAGACAACAAGGCTCCGAGTTTGTATTATCGTATTGGCAACAACAACGTAATATTGCGAGCAGTATGAATTCTTTTAGGCCTGTGTTAGCCACAATTTCCTTAAAATAACTTCGCCCTCTCTACGTAAGTGCAAGAGATTTGCATGAGCGTCTATTTCCGAGGATACAACAAAAACATGATTATAGGCTGCAACTAAACCTTAACCACAAGACGAACTTTGAACATAGAAGTATGATGAACGATTGTTTTGAGTGTTTTTCCAATGGTTTCTCTCGTGTGTTTTTTGTCTGTGCTATGAAATTTCGACAACCTCTACATATATAGTTTTGAAATAGCTTTATATTCCTACAACAGACCTTTGATTTTCCCCATGTGAATTACTGTGGGATATTCTAAAGGTCACGTTACCTTTGAGGTCTAACATCCTTTGACATTCCAAAGTGCAGGAACTATCCACTATTATTTGGTAATGAATACATATTAGGCCCAAATAGTGGATAGTTATACCTCAAAGGATTCATTATGCGGCGACATGCGGTCTTGACAACAAAGGGTAACTCCGGGCATAGATTGTCGTGAGGGATTCACATTCTCGTTACTAATCGAGATATGTGTCCTATGTATATTCGATGATGGGAGATTACAAAGTGTTTGGTCAAAGCAATAAACTGACTCACGTGGGACGTGGAGTGCAGTTTAGTAATTTCACCAAGTCACGAATTGACCATAGCGTCGAGTTAGTGAGTTTGGCGTGACCATGACTCTCTCTCGACCGGGACATGGGTGAAGGGTCTATACGTACAGATAATCTATAGTCGGTTCGTAAAACGACGAAGATCGTACTCAACACAGGATCTATTTGGTACCGCAGGATTTGCTAGGTACTTACCGAATTCTTGGATTCCTCCTTTGCCAGGTTGAGACGAACCAAGAGAGTCGGGCTTAAAAAGGACCACTGAGACAGTGTCAAACTAATTGAGATGATAATTGTTTAACGGGCTTTGGAGACGTTAATAAAATTTTAAATATGAGTTTTAGAAACTGTATTTACATGGACTTAGATTCCAGGAGCAAAATGATAAAGACTGGACCAAAAATAGGGTCACAGCCACGGGCAAGGCTTGCCACGGCCGTGAAGCTCGCCTAAAAGTAGAAACAGATTAAAAAATTCATATCTCCCTAATATAGACCTCGGATTAGAATTCATTTGATAAAGAATCAAGATTGGTGAGTCTTCTTTTCGTTGTTAAATTCCAGGTTCATCAGACATCGTTTACCTCTCGATCTGAGAGAAATACGAACATGTCGCAAACCCGTTACCGGTCACAGCCGTGACCGTATTGTCACAAGCCGTGACGCAAGTTGTCACGGCCCTGACGGCCTATGCGTGTGGCCGTGAAGGCCGGCCGAAGCCGGCTAATGGCTCTGTCGGCATGTTCACGATCGTGAACCGTTGGTGACTAAATACAATTGAATCAAACAAAAATTAAGTTGTGTTGGACATGATTTAATTTGGTTTTGATTAAAGGCATTTTCAATAGTTGAAAGATGATTTTATTCATACATACTTGTGTATTTCCGTGGCTCATAATGCTTAATTTTTCACTCCAAACTTTGAGTTTTGGATAGAGTTTGAGAGAAAAAAGACTTGTTATTTGTGAGAAGTCTTTGTGAGTTTGAGTTTTGAGAAAATCAAACACACACACACACACACATCTGTACACACTTTCCACTACTTCTCTAGCCATCCTTGGGAGGTCTTGGTCTGTGGTACGTCTAAGGGTCGGCGTGACACTCTTCGGCACGGGTCATGCTGTTGTGATAACTGTTGGGGCGAGTGAACTTCAAAAGTTTTTCTCACCACCATTACTAAGATCGTGCTCGGTATAGTAAAGGAAAATGCATGTATGACACATAAAGAGGTAAAGGGTTTACCCTCGTAGCGAAGACTCAAGTTTTCTAGCGAATTGTACTCGAAACTCCAAAATTTGATGAGAAGATCAGAGACTGAGAGTGATTATTCTTCGAGTGTTTGGACTGGATTGAATGGTTTTGCAACTCGAGTGGCGGGTATATTATAGTTTTTCAAGGGATTATGTGGCCGGCGATAGCCTCATTCTATTTTGACTGTTTTTGTTTTTTAGGTGTCTGAGCCCATTAATCTGCTTAATGTATTTTTTTCACTTCTTTATTGGGTCATCTTCTAAAATAAATTTCCTTTTTTTCTTGTCCCGAGGTATCCCACTCGACCTGTAGCCCCTAAATATCTGTGGGTTACGTCACACAAACCTGACTGATGTTTAATTACGCCACACACTCCAGTTGTGAGACTAATCCCCCAAAGATTTTCTACATTTTTAGTACTATACGTGTAGTATAAATCTTAGTACTTATAAATGAAGAAACGTATATACAAAAATATCAAAGTGTCTGTTGGCTCAGTGGATAGAATAAGCTAAAGTAGTGTTTGGTAGGAAGGTTTATTTAAAGGTAGGTTTTAGTTAATACCAGCTATACCTCCAATAAGGTTTTATTAGCTAAAGCTATATCTCTCCCCTAACTTTAGCTCATCTTGAGCATTTATGACAAAATTACCATTTATTTGTAAAATATTAATTTCAAATACAGATAGAAGTGTAATTAAATTTAATTAAACTCAAAATGATCTACCAAATCCATCAGAGATCTAACTAAAGCTAATACCATCTAAACTCATCCTCGGGACCTGATGGTAAAATTAGAGGTAATATTGAAATTACATTAGTGTAAATATTTCATTAGACTTGTATTATAAAACACAATAAAGTAGTCCCTCCGTCCCACTAATTTATCACACTTTTCCATTTCGGGCGTCCCAATAATTTTACCATCTTTCCTTATTGAGAAAAAAACTATCACAAACAATCAATATACTAATTACATATTCTTAAAAGACGTGTCAAAGTATATACTTTTTAACCTTTCCAGTGTACTATGTTATAATAATAATAATGACACCTTAATTTGTGCCCAACAACTTATGTGATAAAGTTGTTGGGACAGAGCGAGTATTTAATTATTATCCATCTTTATAATATTTCTCTTTCAATAATGTAAGTTATATGTTCTCATAATATTTTTAAATATATCTATAATAATACTTAATAAAATATTTAATCATAATAATATTTTCATGAAAACAATGATATACTTCTCCAAATACGTGAAAATGAAGTCAAGCGGTTTGGACTTTTGGGGCTAGTTGCTGAACCGTTGCCCTTTTTCTAGTGCCATAGGAAAAACAATTACATGAAAGTGTAGTGTATTACACAACTCGTCATTGACAATTACACATCGCAAAAAAAAAAAAACGCAGCTCTGAATTTTTTTTAAGGTACAGTATTTACAATTATAACGCTGGGCAAAGATTCAAGGACTTATTGCATAGTAGTTTACTTCAAGTCCATTGGTCAGACTTTAAGCATGTGAAAGAGATCAAATACTGAAGATTAGTGGACGAATTTTATGGCATCTCAGATTAGGTAGAAGAAAACATTAGTCAATACCAAAGAAAACAAATTATCATGTGGAACGGGTCAAAAGCTCACAAGTGATCTTTTCACTAGTTGGAAGTGGCTTATCATATGACTCTTTATATGAAGCTTCTCCTCATACATATATATATGTTCTTCACGCCTTTAGTTAAACTATGTGGACATGATAAAAAGGACCACAGCGTATTTTATTGAAACGTGAGAGAGAACTCAAATGATGACAAGTTACGATGATTACATTACCGAAGTTTTTCTCATAATTGCAATCGTACGTTTAAACTCATGAGACAGCATGATTGAAGCTCCGTTCAAACTCGAGATCGGTGTGAAAGAACCCTCCTGAGCTTTTTTTTTCCTTAGTTATGTAATATAAGTTCGGTACAATTTCTATATGTATGTCGATATATAGCAACAACATAAGATAAGAAAGAAGAATCAATAATTCTCATCATTTACAAAACCTCGAAGCTAATTTAAAAAGAAAATTCATACATAGATCGAACTGAAGGTTGGAAGGCTATAATCCTTACTTGGATATTTTCGTTTCTACTTCACAGTTAAACATGTTAGGATGTTTAGTATGCACGAAAGTTCATAAGTTCATGTTAACATAATCACTGATTTTCGAAAGGCAAGTATTATGAGAATTTCGAATGTTATCATGTTTGGAAAATCCAGAAATTGAGTTTATGTTCATATGTATTTTTATATCTATATGTGAAAGTTGTAAAGATTTTCGAAACATTAAGATGTTCATAAGGGCTTGATGATTTTGAGTGTACGATTTTCTGTGTCCTGATTACTTTTCGAAGGAGATTATGATGATATATGAATTTTGATAATTTCCGGATGTTTATTGTTCTTGAGGGTTTTGAAGGTTTTCGAAAGATATATTGTTTTAGAATGATTTTCGAAAAGTTAGAATTATGATTTCGAAAGACGAGTTTGAGAGTGTCTTTCGGATTTTCCGAAATAAGTTTTCGCAACATAAAAAGAGTTTCGAGAATTTTGGTCAAAATTCGGTCAAAAGATTTTCGAAAGGTTCGACTTTCGAAGGGTTTGATTTTCGAAAGGTTTGATTTCGAAAAAGTTTTCGCAATTACAAGTTTTTGCAACTGAATGCTCACGGGCCGAATTCCTGAATGCGTAGGCCAAGTAGATTTTTGCATAAGAGATAACATCCGGGCCAAAATTGATTTTCGCGAGCCTGAATTGGTTTCTCGAAAGGATTTTCAAGAAATTTTCGAAAGAAAATTTCGAAACCGATTATTGCAACAGGTTAAAAATTTACGAAACATGAAGTTACGAATTTTTTTTATAGAAACACCTGATTTTCGAAAGAAATCAATTTTCGCCACAAAACAAATTTCGAAATACAGTAATTTTCGAATCAAATTTGCGAAACATAGTATTTTCAAAATAGATCGATACTTAACAGAATTTTGACATTTAGCTGATTTCGAATTACATTATTTTTGATATCGTAATTTCGTAACAGGAACCTTTTTAGCACTTAGGAAATTTGAAAATACATACGGTCACCTAACTTAGCAAAATTTCCGATACCAATTAGACATAACTTTTCAGGTAGGGAGTTCAATCTATTGATTAAAATTAAGGGTAAGGATTATGGATTGGAATCTGATAATGCATAACAAAGCATGCATATCACAATGATAAACGTATTTCAATACGTTTATTATAGTATTTAATTGGGTTATGCTAGAATTTTCGTAATCATTTTATGCAGTTATTCGCTATATTTACACCGATTTTCATATTGAAGGACCTTAGGATGGCTATCGGACGAAAAGGAGTGAAAACGAGGCAAAACGGAGCAACTACGATGGAAACAGGAAGTGTATTACACTAGGCCGTGACTATGTGTTCACCTCCGCCCAGGCAAAGATGTTCACGGTTGTGAATGCAAGTGCACCAAGCCGCGAACCACGGCAGAGAGTCAAGTCAAAGAGGTTGTCATGGCCGTGACAACTTGTGCACCAGGCTGTGACAGAAGTGCGAGAGCTAAACCAGAGAGAGTCACGGCCGTGAAGCCCGCCTGAAAAGTAGCAGTGGATTAGGAAATTCATATCTCTCAATCTAGACCTCGTATTGAAAATCCCTTTGTCATAACCAAAATTGATGAGTCTTCTATTTATGGTCAAATTTCAGGTCAAGGATATCGTTTAACCCCCATCTGAGAGAAATACGAAACTGTCGCAAAGCTGTCGAAAGCGTCACGACCGTGAAGCACGACAGTGAGCTCATTTTGTGCCCAGACAGCGTCATGGCCGTGAAGGCCCATGTCCCAGGCTGTAAAGGTGTCGAAATTCTCTATAAAAGCCCAATTTCGATTCAAAAAGAGGGAGTATCAGATCATAACCCTAACACATCAAGGACGAAATAGAGACGCCAAGAACGGAATTCCACTCGAGAAGCGCAAGAGACGGATCAACGATGCAATGCCCGAATTGAACGAGGAACAAAGATTCATCCACGCTACCATCCCCGATCCATCAGTACATCAAGATCATGAGTCTTTCCTCCTCGTTCCTTATTTCTTTCGTTGTTTTCCCGTCAATTATGAGTATCGTGTTTGGGAGTAGATGAACGCTAGGTTAATTCGTATTTAAGACATATGTTTATCGTGACTCGTGTGTTTTGACTATTTATCTATCTATGAAATTGTTTCTTCGCTTTAATATGTCTATGTGTTAAAGTGAATGTATGAAAACGTTTAGGGCGACAGCTAAATAACGATTAGGCCGTTCGTAGAAGATAGGATTCGAGTATAGGGCGAAGCAAACACTCGATCCTCTCCGTTAGTGATTACTGAACTTTAGATCCCCACGAGCGTTTAGGGCGACAGCAAATTCGTGAGTGGGTAGGAAATTACTGCGATTTAGTCTTAATGATTTCGTTGTCTTAATCGATAATACCTAGCAGGATTCGAATTCCGAGCACATCTTTATCATCTGAAAGTACTCTCATCAGTTTAGGCGTATTCCCTTAGTCTCTCGTTGATTTAGGAGTGATCTGCTAGGATAGTTCGTAAAACAATCTACGTACTTTATTTAGGCTAGATATCGAGTCGATAGGTTATTACTAGTAATCAGTTTATTCCTCGTGTTCGATACTTGTTTACTCACTTTACTGCACTACAAACGATAGGTCCACTGCCTATCGCACGTTTGTGATAGTAATTAAGTATTCGTTTTATATTATCACTTGTCGCTCACACAATATATGCATCGTATTAGGGATCTCATATTTACCAAACGCAATACTTCTATAGGTCAGGATCCCGAAAAAGGCAAGGATTAGGTCGAGTAAAGAAGGGGATATAAGCGCCCTCGAGTGGGCTCGAGCTCGACCAGAGCTCGTCGAGCTCGAGCAGGCTCATTCGCGAGCTCGAGCCGGCTCGAGCTCAACACAGACTCAGTTTTGGATTACGTACCATTTGACATGGTATTTCAATCCCGACAAACTATAAGCGTTTAGATTTAACCTCGGTTTGGACGAAATTGAAATCCAAATCCGCCCAATTGTCAAAGAGTGCATTTGGATTCGCGTATAACAAAATCGCTTGATTTTAAATTACGAATTTTAAAATCGTAAATTCAGATCGATTTCACTGTTTGGCAAACGTTGGGATTTCGAAATTCAGATTCAAAACAGAGCTCGACTCGAGCTCGTGAAGCTCGTCGAACTCAATTTCTAACTTTTTTCTAATATAATTTTAAAAAGCACAAAATAAAATAAAATAAAAACCCTGAATAATATAAAAAAAAAAAATCGTGAGCCGGCTTGCGAGCTTGCGAGCGCCCACGAGCGAGCTTGGGGCGGCTCATTCGCGACGGTGACTAGCTCGACCTTGACAAGAGCTCGTCGAGCTCGAGCCGGCTCATTCTCGAATGCATGACGAGCTCGAGTCGGTTCGACTCACCGTCCACCTCCTAATTATTATTATTATTATTATTATTATTATTATTATTATTATTGTTATTATTACATTTTTCATTATTATTATTATTATTATTTACCATTATTATACTATTATTATATTATTATTATTATCAGCTACGAAAAACTCGTTACATACACAGCTTTGTCTTTTGAAAACGGACCATTTGACACGGAATTTCAAATCTGACGAATTATAAGAGTTTGGATTTCCTCTCCAATTTGGACGAAATTGAAAATGAAATCGGTGTGATTGCCAAAGAGAAGATTCGGGCGAAATCCGGAATCCAAACGGGGCATACGGAAGGCTTGGACGAAATAAAATTGTTAAAAAATTTCAGTCCAATTTAGAAGTTATAAAAAATGCATTAAACATTAAAAAGAATAATTAGACATTGAATACTAAAAATGAAAATACGGTAATCGATCAAGTAGTTTAGCAACTAAAAATACTTTGGAAATCGGTTGAAATCGTCTGTCCCACAATTCTTGTCCCACTTCCCGTCCCACTTTGTTAAAATAATTCTTACGACTATCGAAAAATATATGATATGGATATCAAATTGATCACCATAAAATAAGGAATAAATTAGATGTGTTTATTTATTTTTATCTTATAAATCACATGAAATAATAATGATTTAATGATTTGGTGGAATATGAAATTAAAGTAATTAATAAACAAAAAAAGAAAAATTTTGAACCGCAGGATCTAAAATTCAACGGATCAGATGCTTTGGGACATAGAGGGGGACATTAAATGTGGGACAGATGATTTCAAATGCTAGAAACATATTTCAACAACTTTTTTCATTTTTATAATACATTAGCCCAATGTACGATATTTCTGATTAGCACAATGATCTAAGACCAAAGGGATTCACCGAATAATTCTTTGATAGCATCTTAATACTACATAAAATTTATCACAAATAATAACATGAATAACAAGAAGTCGGAAATAAAGTAATATTATGCTCGAAAAACATACTGAAAAACACATAATGTGTTCTTTTATGTATTTATATGAATCATTTGAAAATTTATAACTAGAATTCCACCCTTTTTTTCATTTTAATAGACAATAAAAATAAATAATAAAACTCAAATCCAAGGTTTAATTTCAATGTGAACCGCCAGTTATAACCGGCTGTTTACGGTTATAAAATCCGATAACCATAACCGTTGACCACTGTTCCATTGCCGCCGTTTCGGTTATGGTTTTCAAACTGTTTGAACACTTTTAGTGCTGTCGGTTTTGTGGAAGGTTTTTTTTTTTTTTTATGTTTTATGCTTAGTTTTAGGTTGAATACGTTTTAGTTGACGTTTGTACCCGATTTGGACTCGATTTACGAGTTCGGATTAAATCAACGTGGAACTTGAGTGTAAAAAGACAGCTAAGCATTCAATCCGAATATCATAAAAGAAAATTGAAAGAGGAAATGATGATTAATTGATTGCCTATTTGTGTCTTCGTTAATTGAGGCTAATTAATCCAACAGAGAAAGTAGTTAAGTAACGAAAAGTTAATTAAAATTTCATTGGGATTGACGTCGAAAATAATGTCACAATTCTTCAAAATGGCTCAATCTCCTCCAAGGAAAATTTATATTTTAGATAACTAGATAAACTGTTTTTCGATTTGGGTAAATATATTTGATAATTGCACAAATTAGAATGTGGAGATTATAAATTGAGCTTCCCACATCGAATAATTCAAGCTATTCAAGTCATTTATTAATTTCAAGAAATTATATCCTATCAGAAGGACCCTCAAGTTACGAGATAAAATTGGGGGTTTAATAATTAATGACATAACAATCGGTATATAATATTTCTTGAACCGGAAAATCATCTTCCATTCATTTTAAACTTATATTTCAAAAAGAAAATTCGTTGATTGAACTTTTCCAACACATGAAGTTAACGGTCTAATTTTTGTTATCAAATATATATACTCTTATATTAATTGTCAGTGGGAGTTAAAAACTGCCAATTTTCTATCCAATTTGGTGTATCAAGTACACCCAAAATTTGAGCCGATTTTTAGTTACTTTATTTATTTAGGCGTGTGAAACAAAACTATTGTGCAGTTTGAAAAAAATAAATGTTCTTGCACAGGTGTAGACTTTGCAGTTTACTAGTCAAATATAATGCTCAAATCGAAAAATGGTTGAGCATGTTACTCAATTTGAAATAGCTGTATTTTTCGTCACAATTGTAACCATCAAACTCCTTGCATCAAGCACAAACTATACGTACGTACTATAAAATATCCGGTGGATAAAGTGAAAATTAGGTCAATGAATAGGTGTATCTTCGGCTTTTTTAAAAAAAATAATGCCTTTTTGAAATTAGATATCGTAAATAATGCCGTTTCGTATGTGATTTCAGAAATAGGTGAAAGCGCCACTTTGTATCGCGCGTTTAGAACGTGCCACTCCGTGTGGCGCGCCTTAATTTTTCTTTCTATCCCTTTTTTTGTTTTGTATTTAAATAAAACTTGTATAGTAAATAAGATAGGTAAAAATTGGAAATTTTTGAAATTTTTTTACTTTCTCGAAATTCTTTCATAAGTAAATTTTGTAAGTATTTGAATAAAATAGTTAATATAGTTAATTTTTTTTTGTACTTTCTCAAAAATTTTATTGTGTTGTATTTGAATAAAATTTCGTAATTGAAGCAAACCAAACATTACATTGCAAATAAAATAGTTAAAAATCCGAAATCTTTTGAAGCAAACCAAACATTACATTGCAAATAAAATAGTTAAAAATCCGAATTTTTTTGAAGCAAACCAAACATTACATTGCAAATAAAATTACTTAAACACACATAAACTCAGACATTTTCGAAGCAAACCAACATTACAATGCAAGTAAAATTACTTAAACACACATAAACAGACACTTCAACTTTCAAAATAGTAATAAGCTTACTTAGCCTTGTCCACCTCTTTGTCTTTCACGCCTCTCAGATTTATCCATCTCATTCGTAGTCCTCGTTGTTCGGTTCCTTTCGGCTCCCCTTCGATTTTTACGTTGTGGCTTGTGGAACAATTGGAACTGGATTCGGGAAACAAAACGCATCCAATCAACAAAAGCGCATATCCGCGTGCCCTTTCATCGACTACGTCTTATGTACTGTCATCAGTAACTGGATTCTCAAGTAACTAGTTACTCAACGCCATTACACTCATCTTAGACTTGCTATCGAAATCTCGATCCTCTGGCGCAAATCCCGTCATCATATGACAATAGGCTGACCACTGGGACTTGCTCCTCGCATAAGCAACTCTGATAACAGCTTCTCCCTCGATCGATAAGCGCCATAAAGTACCAACATCCGGTAAGGTCACGGTGGCTTCTCCTACCGAGAAATGGAAGGTGTGGGTCTCGCTACGTCATCACTCAACTAAAGCTGTGGTGAGACGTGGGTCCACCTTTTGAGATTTACAGCTATATACGCCGTAAAACCCCATCAACTCCAGCTTTCTAAGTACGCGAATATGAATTTCTCTCGGGTTGCCCGTCGTACGCCATACAGAAACCTCTGGACCCCTCGTTCGAAGGGTAACGTCAAGCAAATTCTCATCTCGAAAAATATGCGACGAACGATGCACCTGCTATTACGTCAATAAAGACGAATCCCTCGGTCCATAAAGTGAAGTCTCTTCCATCTTAAAAAAAACCACTAGTTAATAACGCCCAACGAGTAATGCCGCTAAGTAAAGACCAACAATCTCACGCACATACGATATTCGATGCTTAGGGCCGACGGCACGGGACGTTGAAAGCCGACGACCACCGGCGACGACATTAAGCGTTTAACGCCGATGACCACCACCAACAACCGGTGACGACACTAGGCGTGCGTGGACGACCAACGGCGGGGACATATGCCGACCACCGGCGACCACCGGCAACAACCACCTCCAATTCGCCGGAAAAATTAACAACGAATATGCAAAATCATCCACACCCACCACCTTGGCCGGCCATACCGGGTCCGTCCGGCCGGCGAGTGCGGCGGCGACCGGCGCCGGCAACCACTGTGGCAAGCCACGTCACGGCGGCGAGCCCCGCCGGCGAGCTCGGATGGCCCGGCCAAATTTTTCAAGTCCAACAAAAATTTAAAATAAAAGCAAATCAGCACATACCTAATGAAATTGGAAGTTCTGAGCTTGAAAAACGTGAGTTGGAGTCCGATCTGTCGATTTGAGAGGTTGGGTTTTTAAGAAATTAGAAAGAAGAAGAAGAGGAGAAGGGAAGAAGTCGCGGGTTTAAGTCGCGTTTGAACGCGCCACTCGGTGTGACGCGTTCATAATGCGCCGTACGGAGTGGCGGGTGTTCACCTATTTTTGATACCCAATCGTGTTTTGCACTATTTTTGAAATTCAAATTAAAATTCGATTTACTTTTAAAAAAGTCCTGTATCTTCCACCTTTTTAATTATTAACTATCAATTAATGTGCCACTATAGCTTATTAATTAAAACCAAGCAGCCAAAACCACACTGCTGTTTCGTATAACTCACAAAGTTAATAAAATCTTTGGCACACAGATAGCTTAATTAACAATTAAAAAAAAAACTTATCACCAACTATTAATATTACTTGGATGGCTCACTATGATTTAGTTTAATCCGATACAGTTCAACAACATAAAGTTTTTAAATTGGATAAGCACCTTTATATATAATGGGGACCTTTTCGTTTCAGGCCCTAACTCAACTTTACAATATGTTTCAGGCAATGTCAGTATAAAACTTAATTTTAAGAACCCATTTTGATTTTCATCTACATAATAAGACCTCCGACCAAATACTCTTACAAAAGGTCAATAAAACGAAGTACCGCGAAGCTTCGTTCTGTTATGAACATAACATCGAGTGTTATTCAGTTGTAGCTAACTGTTATTATGAAACTAATTAGGTTGACTAAATGACTATTAAAGTGGTATCAGGATAACAATTTAATTAGAAAAACGGAACGGTTTTTCGTAGATATATTTTCATACGCCATCACCACCCATCGTGCAGCAGACCAGTTTCGAGGGTTAATTATGATATTAACGTTAAGACAAGTATAATTTCCGATGAGTTTTTTCCGAAATCGTTCGATGCAGATAATAAAAATATTTATAGATCGAATCATGTTTCTAGCTGAAATTTAAGGTAATATGTGTAGACTCGAAAGACCCATAGCTAGAAGTCGATATTTTTGTTTGTGTTACCCAAAGCTAGAAGTCGATATTTCATCGGTTTCGAAACGAAATATTCGATTCATTCGATACATCAAATATTTGTCCTCATTAGAAGATACATTCAAAAATGATAACGGAAAAACCTTATTCACCCACAAGCGTCGATATTTCACCGATTTCAGCAGATTTTCCATATCGTTAAAGATTGATGATCCATATCATAGTCTCCTACTTGTGGGTTGAATTTGTTATTAGAGAAAATGTTCGTTATCTTCTGTTGCTTATGTGTTACCGGATGACGTGTTTTTGTTAATTGTAGTATATTAAGTGGTACTCAGTTATCAGTGTGTGTTAATTGACATGCTAGCCATTTCGCAGACTTTTCAATCTTCGATCCCGTCAAGATACTTCGCCATCCCATGAGTAAAATCAGTAATATACATTTACTATTACGAAATATGTTCAAGTTCAGCCGCGTTCACCTTGTTGGGCCGTTGAAGTCGATATTGCCTCGGTTTCTGAAAGAACTTTTCAATTCGGGGGTGGAAGCACGAATCATTCGATACATAAAAATTGTCTTCCTTAGTGTGACCCATCCGCAAATGATGACGGAAAAAAACTTTATTCAATTACAAACATCGACATATTCATGGATTTCATTCAGCTGGTTTTCTATGTCATCGGCGGTCGCCGATCCATTCGCAACATTTGGCTTGTGGGCTGAATTTGTTATTAAATAGAAATGTCTCGTTATCCTTTGTTGCTTATTTGTTACTTGTTGACCGGTTTGTTTTATTGGGTGTCATGGTACTTATTTATTAGTTTGTGTTAACTGACTTACTAGAATACGCAAAAATTTCAATCTTCGATCTCGGCAAAATATTTCGTGTTCCATGATTAACATCAATAAAATTCATTTAGCATTGAGAATATGATCAAATTCAGCCGCTTTCACCTTGTGCTGCCGTTAATGTCGCTGACGAAATTTTCAATTTGGGGGTTGAAAGCACGAAGTCATTCGATACATAAAAATTGTGTTGATTAGTAAATCCGATATTGAGGACAAAAAAACTTTATTCAGTGACAAATGTTGACATTTTCACGGATTTCAGCTCGTTTTCTATGTCGTTGGCAGTTGTCGATCCATTCGACCCCCCTGGTTGTGCGTTGAATTTATTATTAGAGAGAAATGTTTCGTTATTCGTTGTTGCTTATTTGTTACTTATTTACTTGTTTGTGTTACTGTGGCAAAAATGATGAGAAACATCGTTTGGAGAAAGATGATGGCAAAAAGGAACTCAAATTGGGTCATTCTCTCACCTTAAAGTATAAATGGGGCCTGAAAAATATCACTAAAATACGCTAAATGGGACTGACAGTAATTTACCTTTATTAATAAGATATTATACACGCAAACGCCCAGGTGATGTGTGAATATAGGGGTGAAAGATGAGCCGAGCCGGCTCGTGGGCTGTCGACGAGCCTGCTCGGCAAAAGCTCGACCCGAGCTCGATATAAATGAGCTTGAGCTCATTTAAGTTGTGTTCGAGCTCGAGCTCGTTTATGTCGAGCTCGAGCTTGAGCCCGGATATAGTGGCTCGAAAGCTAGCGAACAGGCTCGCGAGCTTTTTTTTTTTTACATTTTTATATTAATTTATATTATTTTTTCTAATTATTTAAAATTTTTATTAAAAGCTCGATTTTTTTAAATATTTCTAAATTTTTTATATTTTAATGTAATTTTATATTATTTTTATTAATTTCTTAATTTTTTATTAAAAGTTCAAGCTCGATGAGCCTCGTGAGCTCGAGCTCGAGTTCGAGCTGAGTGAATATGACGCAAAAAAATAAAAAAATAAAAAAACACTGGAAAAATTTGAGTAGACAAAATGCATATAAAATTGGAAGTGAAACTAAACTAATGCTCTGGTAATTGAAAATTCAACTATACATTAACTATTATCGAAAAGGTAATTATCTGATCGCTATTCTCTATTATGTCACTTAGATGCTTCTTTAGTGGATTTAATAACCTCATAACTACTCTCATATATGTATTTGGACACATATATCAACGTTTTGTCGACATCGTTTTATTTATATTGTATTATGTAGGTATTTGGCGTCGATTAGTTGGTCGATGTTCAACCAATTATCGAGTTAATTCTTTACACTAGTACTCTTTGCATACTCAAAATGCGTGTGCATGTGTAGATATATATTATAAAATAAATTTAATCTAAAATAATTAATTGAAATGATAGTTTAAATTTAATTATGTATATATATAATTATTATAAACTTAAAAAGTATAAAAACTAACTAAGCGTAGTAATTAACTAAAAATAGTAATTAAAAAGTTTGGGTTATTTTTTAAAATTATAATTTTTTCTAAGAAATTGACAGACGAAGACAGTTTATAGTCACCCCTCCGCTTAATAAAATTGAATAGATTAGGGTTGTTTGTTCGGAACAAACCGTACCGAACCGAACCGAAATTAACTGAATTTTCGGTTCGACCAAATTCAAAACCGAATACCGAACCGAATTACTCGGTTCGGTATTCGGTTATACCGAATTATAATTTGGTTTTACGGTTAACCGAACGGTTAATCGATTTTTCTAAAACAAAATTAAAAAAAAATTAAAAAAAAGAAAAAATTAAGAAAAAAAATTAAGATATAGATAAATGGGCTGGAACCGTCACTTTATGTTTAATATAAAGTATATGTTTTAATTGTAATAGTTAATATAATTTTTAAATATAACATATGAAATTCGTAATTCGGTTCGTTACGGTATGCCGAACTAGTATATCAGTACCGAACCGGATTACTGAAATTTTAATTTTTGTAAACCAAATACCGAACCGAATTCGGTTCGGTATTCGGTTTGTACCGAATTTTAATTCGGTCGGTTTGGCTGGTATACCGAACTGCGAACACCACTAGAATAGATCATCTATATCAAGTGTCATCACTAACATCATTTTCAAGTTATGTCTCAACATCATAAAAAGACGCGTCTGCATAACATAGTTAATCAGTTTTAAGCAATATTCTTTACTAATTGACAAGTGATAGGTTAGATATTGTCGTGAAGTAATTGAACTAATACAACTTAAGTTGAGAAAATGATATAAAATTAATGTATATTTTTATTATTTTGTTTGCTTAAATGAAATATGTTGTTAAGCACAACCTATCTTTTGAATTATTAAACTAATGCTCAACTCTGTTATTGCAGAATCATATTGTTACATAGTTCATTGACTTGAGATTACCAAGTCGCGGATAATCAGCATCTTCGAGTTATTTTATTGGAAAGAATCGAAAATCCAAATTTGTTCTAGCATATAAAAAGAAATTTTATATTTGTAATATCAAATATAAGATACAAAATCGAAAACCTATATTCTTAGTGATTCACGTTTATAATTCTACTCCCATGAATTGAGAAAAACTTGCAATGTATCTTTATCTTCTTGTCTTGCATCTATGTCACAGAAGATATCTTTAGGAGAAATAGTGTTATGTCTTAAATAATTATAGAAATATAGGTGATTTAAGATATTGATGTGTCACATAATAAATAATTATTATAAATTTTAAAAACGAAAAAGAAATATTAAAATTACCACTACACATCAACACATGTTAGTTCTACAATAACTACCTATTATAAAACATAGAATTTAATAATTATATTAATATATAATAGTTATGGGAAAAATGCATATTACCCCTTGTGGTTTAACGAAAATGCACCGTACTACTCCCTGTATTGTTTATTACCCCAAACACCCATGTAGTTTTGTAAAATTAGCGCTTATCCCCCGGGCTCCACTTTGGCCCGAGATTGTGTTACACGTGCTCAAAATGCATATGTTATTCGCTCTTGCCACGGGTTTCATTGCTAAATGTAAAAAATAACCTCAAACACTGACTTCTTAAATCTTCCCAACAAATCGATTGTTAAATTAGGGTACTTATTTTTGGGTGTTGCGATTCACTCTTATCAAGGGTGCTGCATATTCGATTTTTCTGTGCGCATTGCGGGGGTATTGCGATTCCTCGAGGTAAGTAACTTGCATAATGTGATTTGGGTTAAAGTGAAAATTTTGGTAATGACGAAAAAGGGGAGTTAGGCTTCGAAATCATGTGATTCTGATGTGCTTCATATCTGATTATGTTGAATCTGGTATGCTTCTTTCTACCCTTTATGTTTGGATTTATATAACATGTTAGGATGTCTTCTGCATCGACGAATTCTGCCAAAAAGGAATTGAGGAACTTGAGATACAAACACCCCAAGTGCAAATGTGGTAGAACTTGTGAGATTAGAGTTGTTGGTCATGCGAAAGCCACTGAAGGTAAACTATTTTGTATTGCAAGGGTAATTCTTGCGATTTTTTCATGTGGTTGAATCCGGTCGGTAGCAATGCTCAACATGACACCCTTGTATCCGACACTTTCATGGCGCATCACTCAAGCAACTGTGGGATGCACGCAGAGCATATCGGCGACTTGATTTCTACATGTGACGAATTCGAGAAGAGAATTGAGTCGGTCGAAAAAATTGAGGAGCTGTTGAAGCTTAGCTTGACCGTTGTTGTGATGCTTGTTTGTGTTTTGTTCTTCAAGTAGTAAGTGTATGTGGTCAAGTATCTTAGTCCTAGATGTGCCTTTTGGATTATGTTGTATACATATATGTTGCACTCATTATTCTTAAATTCATTTGATAGCATAGTTATATCGAATGTCATGTGCCACTGCTTCGGTTTTTGCTTAAGTTCGTAAAATGACTTTATGAGTCGGCATACTTTGCTCTCGTGGTCGGGTATAACAAACCCCTTCGGTGTTTCATGCAGATTTCGCATCGAGTTCTCCATTTCAGAAAGTTGTTTTCACATCCATTTGTTGTATCTCGAGGTCATACAGAGTTGCAATTACAATACGAACACGTATGGACGTAGTCCTTGTTACGGTGAGTAAGTGTTGAGGAAATCATACCCCTCATTCTGGTTAAACCCTTTATACTAATTGACCGTTATATTCTCGATTGGTCCATGAGATTAAGTTTTCTTTTAAGGAGTCATTTGCATCATAAAATGTTTCCATCCCTTTGAGAGTTCTACCAACTCCCAGGTATAGTTTTGCATGCAATATCTATTTCACCATTAACAACATCTTTCCATGAACTTTTAGACTAGACAAAGCTTCATGAATGTTCGGGGTCTGCTGTCTAATATGTATATTCGGAATTATCAAATGATGTGGCCATCTTCTTATGTTTGCGTGCTGCCTCATTCTCTTGAGGTGAACAATCAACAACATCATATGGTCGTTTTGCAGAATTTATTTCGTTTTTTATCTTGTTTGGAAGGATGTCCTCGAAAAATAATGCATTTCTCGACTCTAGTATCATATCTCTGCATTTATGTCAAGGATTTCGGACTTGTATATCAGAAACTTTTATGCACTTTCGTTATTTGCACATCGACGAAAATGCAATTTATAGCCTTGATCATATCTTAACCTGCTTCAGTTTAGCTAGACCTTTACTAGGCACACACACTTTAAGGTAATTGCATGATGGTTTCCTACTTTTCCATAAGTCGGACGACGTTTTTGTCCCTTTTCTTATGTGAATACATTAAAAAGCGATTTGCTGACAGAATAACTTTCCCCCAAACAAGTAGTGGAGTAGCCTCGAGCTGATCCACATATCGTTCATCATTTAATCAGAGACTCGTCTTTATTTTAAGCAAGGACGTTTGACTACGGTGAATAAGGCGCAGTTGTTTGAAGAACAATGTCATGCTCTTGGTCGAATTCTTCGAACGACATCACGTGTTCTCATTCTCTTCCGCTTCTTCGTATTATCTTGATTTTCGAGTTAATTGATTCTCAAGTTCCCTCTTATAACTTTTGTAAGGCATGAAGAGCTGCGTCGTTGCCACTTAAAAGAGATGCACATGACAGTACTTTGTGCATATCCATAAAGGTGAAAAATTTCTTTCTACCTCTATTTTGTAAAAACTTCATATTGCTATCTTTGTGTGGTCAATTGAGGCGAACTACTTTTCTCGATGAAAAAGAACTGTGCTTTGTCCATTTTTTTCTTAACACAGACCTCACACTTATGTTGTGAGTCGACTTTCACTTGCAAGAGTAAGCTTAAACTTTGTTTAAACTCAACCAAATAAGATAAAGTTATTTCATTATTAGTGAGGTCAATCTCGCGTTTACATGTTAACATTTATCTTAAAGATTCCATTATCGATGTAGCTCTTTCCTATGAATAGAATGGGGTGTATTCGGCTATAGCACAAATAAAAGTTGGATAATATATCTAATTATAACTTAGGGTGCCACTTAAGTCTAGGGGTGTGCACGGCTCCGGTAGTCGTATATCGGGTAGTTCGGGTAGTGCGGGTTCGGATTACGATTTTCACTACCCGAACCCGACCCGGTCTACGACGGGTACTCGCTTGTCGGGATATATCGTGTTCGGGTACCTGACGTCGGGTACCCGATTTTTTAATGGGAAATATTACTAAAAATATTATTATTCAAATATACTTACAAATTATCCATGTTATGTATTAAATACTTATACTATTTGGATATTTTTTTTCAATATATTATATATGCATGTTTTATATGTTGATTATAAAATTTTGAGATATTTTTAAATTTTTATAATGATTTATGCATTGATGTAAAATACCACTGGTTAGTTATTAAAATAAAATAAGAAATTAGTCGAAATATTTTAAAACTTCAACATCACTCAAGTTAGATGTTGATATCTAAATATGTAATTATATATTTTCATTGTTTATGTACAAAAACTAATTTTTTTTAGAAAATAATACATCGGTTACCCGAATAACCCAAGCGGGTAGTAAATTGTTACCCCATACCCGACCCGAACAATAATTATCAGGTATCGGATGACAAATAACACGAACTACCCTACCCGGACTACTAGAACCCGATAGGGTTCGGGTAAAACCCCGAATAACCCAACCCGAAAGCCCAACCCCTACGCTTAACATTGAAACACATCTGTTCACCAACCAATTCTAGAGAAAAGAAAATGCACTTGTTCTTTTAGAGAAAAGCATAAAAAAAAAAGATAAACAACTATATAAATCCCCAGGCCCTCCTCAATTTTCAATACACTCCACCACCATCATACTCACATTTTAACTCTCATCATATCTTCTCATCTCTTCAAGAATTACAACACAACACATTTTGTCCCACTCGACGCTCCATGGAAAAACCTACTCGACACTCAGTTATCATCGTCGGAGCTGGTATTTCAGGTACATACACATACATATACTTACACCGCAAATAAATTTTTCTTTTCTTTATTCCAAGAGGGTAATCATTTCCATGTACCTGATCATTTTACATCGAAACGTAAAGGACGATAAGTCTATTCTTTACTGTAGCCAACTGGGATTTTCCTGACAACTTCTCGAATAGTGTGTAATATATATATAATATTTAACTGTTGACTCATACTCTCAAGAATGTAACCAATTAGTGGTTTCTCAAAAGGTATAACTGCAGCGAAATCACTGTCTGAGAACGGTGTGAAGGATCTGTTAATCTTAGAGGCGACGAATAGGATCGGAGGTAGGATACAGAAGGAAGACTTCGCCGGCGTCACGGTGGAGATTGGCGCCGGTTGGGTCGCCGGCGTCGGAGGTGAAAAGTCAAACCCCATCTGGGATATGGCCCGTGAGGCCAAGCTGAGAACTTGCTTCTCCGACTATAGTGATGCCCGTTACAACATATACGATCAAAGGTATATAAATATTTAATTAAGCATACGTATGACTATATTTTGCAATATATCATATTTTATATATATGTTGGGTTGGGTGTTGGACTGTGGGGCACGAGCAATCACTTTATATATATGAAATTAACGACAGGATTTCTTTGCTCGGTTAAAAGCTTCATATAAACTAAGCTATCCGATTAGGTCATCTTTAGTGACAACGACACTCCAATTTAACCCCTTTAGGTTTTATTGGCTTTAATTAACTTACAACTTTGTATCGTCGTAACCACTACAGTTGGCCTTTAGGTTTTTTCGCGTACAATTACTATTATCAATTTATTTATATTATTCTGTTAAATTAAATTAGAGGTAAGATATTTCCAAGGGGCGTAGCAAAACACTTGTATCAGAAAGCTGTGGACTCAGCACTTGGGAAGCTCTCCAAGGACCACTCTCAACTTGAAACGCCGTCGTATGTCACTTTCTTTCCTATTGGTTATGAAGTGCTACTCTTACATCAATTGACTTTTTAAGTTAAATATGAAGATCATGTCCTAAAGCTAACTAAAATGCGATGTTCACATTAGTTTTGACTGTTTCTGATCACCTACAATTAGCGTCGACATCATTATGAATTGAGGTCACTAAGTATAAAAGTTATGTTATAGTGTTACCATATTTGACTTAAAAATAAGTTGCTAAAAAAATTCATATATCGTAACAATGATATAGTAGTGAGAGATTTATGATGTTATCGTTAACATTTAATATAACATCACATTAACTCAGATGTTATATATAGCTTTATAATGTATTGCTTTAGTATCTGGTAAGTACGAAAATTTGGGCAGTACAGGATCAGTATTATATCTCACTAAAATGTCTAATTATATGTATGTAGGGTTCCAATGACTCCGATTGAGCTGGCAATTGACTTTATTCTCCATGACTTTGAAATGGCAGGTCATTTTACAATAAATGTAATTACGTTTTAAAACATCATTCTCCGTAAGTTAATGGATATAATAATATATTGTTTTATCTTTGCAATTGTATGTTTTATTGCAGAAGTTGAACCAATACCAACGTACTTGGACTTCGGAGAAAGTGAATTTCTAATTGCTGATGAAAGAGGTTACGAGCATTTGCTCTATAGAATGGCTGAGTCTTTCCTTCTCACATCATCGGAAGGTCATATCTTAGACACTCGCTTAAAGCTCAACAAGGTAAATATAATTAAATTTAAATAATTATCGAACTGCTCGTACCTATTACATTAATTTCTTTTCGAGAATTTATTATTTCAGAGTGATCCCGAAATCTCTCTGAAAAGAGACAAAATGATAAATTTAGTTTATTACAGTGCACGGATTTCTTGGTTTGACCTTGTTGTACGGGAATTGATTGTTGCTAACTATATATGATATGAAAAATGTGTTAGTTATGGCCACATTTCAGTTTTAAAATGGGATTCAGCCCCTTGTAAGATAATTTTTAGTTTTAAGCACCCGAGTTCTACAGTACCACTTCATTGTTCTGCAGTACAACTTCATTGTTCTGCGGTACCATTTCATTGTTATGCATGACCACTTTATTGTTCATTAGTACCAATTCATCGTTCTGCAGTACCACTTAATTGTTACTGCAGAAAAATGAAGTGGTACTACATAACAATGAAGCGGTACTGAAGAATAATAAAGTGGTACTACATAACAATGAAGTGGTACTGCTAATACTGTCAAAACGGGTCTGGGCCCGCGGGCCGGCTAGCGGGGCGGGCTCTGAAAATTTAGGCCCGCTTGGAGGCGGGCCTGGGCGGGCAAAGCCCGCGTGGGCCGCGGCTTTGGCGGGGCGGGCCTGGCGGGCCGCGGGTAGGCCCGCCCAAAAATTAAAAAAATTATCTAATTATATTATTTAATAGATTTACTAATAAATTATATTGATTTTTATATCTTTTGAATTATGATTTGTACTGTAATAACATAAAAATTAATATTAAAGAAGTGATTAAATTAGATATATTTTTCATTTGAAATCTTCATTATACGCCTGCAGGCGGGCGGGCCTTCATTTTGCTGGCCCGCCAGTAGGCGGGCTACGGACCTGCCCGCCTCGCCGGCCCGTTTTGATAGTACTAGTACTGCAAACATGAAGTGGAACTGCAGAACAATGAAGTGGTACTACAAAAATCGGATCCAAAAATTTTCTGACAGGGACCTGAAATATAAATGAAACTTATGTTGGGACCTGACATCAAATTGCTCCAAAAATAAAGCTAAAACAACCGAATTCTTGAGTAAATGATGATGTTTGTTTTTTCTTTAACGAAAAAAAATTAAAAAAAATTCAGGTAGTTGGGGAAATACAGAGCTCGAGAAACGGCGTTAGCGTGAAAACGGAGGATGGCTCCGTTTACGAAGCCAACTACGTTATTTTGTCCGTTAGCATCGGAGTTCTTCAGAGCCAACTCATCACCTTCTCACCACCTTTGCCTGTATGTACTGTATCATGTCAGCTGCTTCTTATTATTACTTATTATTTACTATATCATTTAAATCCAAAAAATTAAACAAAACAAAATTAATCATACAGAGATGGAAAGTAGAAGCCATTTCAAATTGTGACATCATGGTATATACCAAGATTTTCATGAAGTTTCCATGCAAGTTCTGGCCTTGTGGCCCAGGGAAAGAGTTCTTCATCTATGCTCACGAAAGAAGAGGCTACTACACCTTTTGGCAGGTTCAGATACCATATAAATATATAGTTTGTCTTAATTTATTTCATTTTTCTTGCATGATGAGATGAACAAGAAAAACTATAAGAATATAACAGCATATGGAGAATGCTTACCCGGGGTCGAACGTGTTGGTAGTAACCCTAACGAACGAAGAGTCAAAAAGGGTCGAAGCCCAATCTGATGAGAAGACTATGAGAGAAGCCATGGAAGTGTTGAGGAACATTTTCGGACAAGATATCCCAGAAGCTACTGACATACTCGTACCTCGTTGGTGGAACAATAAGTTCCAGCGTGGAAGTTATTGCAATTATCCCATCTGCGTCGACCAACGACTTGTCGATGACGTTAAGGTCGTTCCTTTTCTTCTTTTTAGTCGAATGCGTTACTGTGAACTTTTTTATTTAATGTGAAAATGCTTATTGTTATTAACGATGATTCCAGGCGCCGGTTGGACGAGTATTTTTCACAGGCGAGCACACAAGCGAGAAATTTAGCGGATTTGTACACGGAGGCTACCTTTCAGGTTAGCTGTTTCTATGTTGAGCATATCCAATGTGTGTGCAAGGATATCTGTATATCATTAATTAAGTTACGTAACAATAAAATTTAAATTTAAGGATAAATTGTAATACATTAAAAGATTGAGGGTAAAATTCGTAACCAAGCAATTAAAAGTAAAATGTGTCGATAATTATTTATCAAATTGACAAACTAATTTAACAATTTATATCTACGTCGAGCTATTTATAGGAAGAGCATATATATTATAATTGAATTTGTTGGTTCAAATTGTCCAGTCTTTGACGAGCTTATGCATGTCTGCATTTTGAAAATAAAGAAGGATCTTTTTTTTTTTTTTTCCGAGCAGGTATTGACACGGCGAAAGCCCTAATCGACGAAATGAAGGTGGAAAGAGAGCTGATGAAAGATGAAAATCAATCTTTTCTAGTCGTAGGCTCATTGCTCGCCTCAAATGGATCGCTATCTTCGCCTAAATCAGACAAGGTATCGAATATATATATCCAATCCCCGGGCAACTTGTATTACCACTAACATTAATTTGACAGATCTTATACGAATGACCCTTTCTAACTTGTTCTCCACCTCTTATAGATGCAGAAGATTATCGACGACTTGCTTCGATTAGAGAGTACCTTATTGAAAGGGTAATCGTTTAATTTGAAATTACAGAAGCGTGGTATTGTATTAGGTATTGGTTGTTTAAGATGTTTCTGCTTAGGTTGTTCAATTTGATGGTTTGGCTCTGACTACAATTGGAGTGTGCACACACTTGTGAACTTTGTGTTATTTCTGATGTCGACCAAAAACCAGACTTCGTTCCATGTAATAACGATAATCTTCTTTAAGAAACAGTACCTGAATCCTACTTGGTATGTTATAATTCAGGTGATAAGTGCAGAACCGAAGAAAAACGATGAGCGAAAAAGTGGACAAGACAAAAAGAGTGATCCAAAACAAATGAAAACATCTCTTACTTTCTTCATATGCCTTTCTTACTGATCCTTCCCTGCAATATCTTTCAGCTTCTCCTTCAATTCGCCGCTCTGTGCAGTAGAAACAGACATCAATTTGATGATAAATGCAATGAAATACTATGAACGTAGCTGATTCAACCTGATGCATGTTAAGAATAATGTCGGATCCTCCAACGAACTCCCCATTGATGAATATTTGAGGGAATGTCGGCCAGTGGCTGTGGACATTGTTGACAACAACTCAGAAAAGCAGTTAATAGAAAGTTGGAACTGTGAATCCTCTATAATGTACTATATCTTTCTTAAATCATTTCTCTAAAGACAAACATTTAAATTTCTATTTGAGAAACTGACCTAAATGATTTCACAGCATTCTTGAGCTCTGCATCTTCTAATATGTTTCTTGCACTTACAGGAACACCTGCATAAGCAAAGTTACGAATAGAGAAAAAGCACACAAATGAGAGTACTCAACATATGATTCTTTATCAATTTACTCTACTGAGCCATAAACAATCGACGATTTACTTTCGTCCATATTCCATGTCCCCTTTCAGCACAAAACCATAAACGACAACGAAAACATCGTCATGCTTGTAAGAAATTATAGTTAATCAATCAAATTAATGCATGTATGTCCAACTCCAAAGATATTTAAATCAGAACCAAACCCACACGCAAGAGAGTCTTTATTATTGGAAGTGGTTTTGGTTCATCAGAGTTTTGAAGCAAAGAAAACATCCTCGTGTTAGTAAAAAATTATCTAATAAGCTTGTAAGGAACTCATCAGTAAAAATTGTGAGTGATCAAATGTTACCATATTCTTTTAGGACCCTCACTGCTAATGCACTGAACCCACATCGGGGAACATCCGGCACCCCTTTCATATAAATCATCACTGGGTTTTCCTTTACATCCTGTTGACCGCACACTAATCAAATCTTAGAAATTATATAATAACTTAACTTACTGAAAATTCATAGCATTTAATTCGAAGGCTTTCATTCAGATGATAATCAGATTGAGATGTCAGTTGTGAATAGAAGGGATTTACCTGCTCAACAATGCTCTTCAGGGAGAGACCAGACTTTTCAACTTTGTCCGTGGGCTTAAAATCATCATGTGTCTCAGAATCATTGCTCACGGTAGAAGAGAAGTTGACCGAACTTGGGTAGATGGATCCGAAAGCCTATCGTGTTACATTGGAGCATCAACCAAAAATTATAGTGTTTTAGTAAAGATTCAACCATCACTTTGCTTTTCACAAGCCAGTCAAAATGACAATGGCTACTCGCTAAAGCTACAGGAATTAAGGTTCTCCTATCTTTTATGCACAAAACTTAATGAATGGAGAATTTTCACGGGAATCAATATACTGTGCAAGTGTGGGAAACCTTATTGCTGATAAGCACCAAGCATAATGATTAACAAAGCTCATGCTTAAGGAAATAATCGTGCAAAAGGAGGATGATGATGATGAAACGTGCCTTAAATAAAGAAACATTTAATCAATAAGTCACAAACAGACTTACCTTTGATCTAGCAACAGCAGGTTTCACAATCCCTTTATAAAAGATATTAGCAGCCAACGATCTAGCCATTATTCAAGACCTATAAAATAAGTTCCAATATCAATAGCGGTCAAGCAGAGCACAACCACTTGGGAATTCAAAACTAGCGAGGCGTCGAAGATCACGACTCACGAGTAAAGGGTTCAATTAGGTCATAATGATATAATTAAACCATTCAAATAAATGCAACACTAGGAAATAGCACAGAACTCAGCGTTGTATTTCAGCTAATCAGAAAAACCAAGATCGCACTTTTCGTACGAACAAAGGCTCGAATCGCAAAGATTTAACGAAATTTACGCACACACACACATAAAATATTGCTAAGGAATCGTAAGAAGTCGTTTCACTCTCGGAACTTAATACAATAATTTGTCGTCCTTACCTAATTTCTTCAATTGGGTGTTATCGACGGGGAAATAATTTCGAGTCGCTTGGTACAATTTGCGGAGAATAGATAAAACAATTGACAAGCTCTTAATTCGTGATTGATGAGTGATGACGATGAGTATGGTGTTCTGTCGAAATAATCCTAAAAATAATACTTCCTCCGTCCCATTTAAATCTTTCCAAAGATTAGTGGGCGCGGAGATTAAGAAACTACATTATTTTAATATTATAGTACACTTTTAAGGTATGGAGAGAGAAAATTTATTAGTGGGCACGCAAATTAAGAAGTCCTTTTTTAATATAAATGGTGTAATTAGTTTTATTATTGGAATAATTTTTTACCAAATATGGAAATGGGAAGAATTATTTGGGACGCCTGAAATAGAAAGATGAGAAGAAATAACCGGGACGGAGGTAGTATCATTTTAGTGTATATGTACTTAAACATCTGGATGTAACAAAAACATACGCATCTTGTCAGATATTTATTTTTTGTGTAATATTAGAATAACTTTTTCAAACATAGGTACCAACGTGAGTAGCATTATGCATTCGCGAGTATCTATTTATACGTATATTGCGTACCACATCACATGTATATACGGTGCCTAAATATTTTATATGCTACCTCTAAAATTTAGGGAATGCTGCACCTTTTTTCATTGTATTGCGTACCGATATACATTTCTCTATGGTTTCAAAAGTTCTTATACGATATACCTTCAGCCAAACAATTACTTATATGTAAAAATTTTATTCTGTAGGTATCTATATAAAGAAAGGCTTTGACAATGACTGCTTTGATACTTTTATATCTTAGTGTATTAAAATATAAAATTTTCTACTTACATTAAATAACCATCATCATAAAATTTGGCAATGTTATATTATCTATTTTTTAACACATAAATCTTTTATTATATAATATATTAAATAATATTTATGCAAAGTAATAAAGAGCGGACAATGAACAAACAAATGAAAACGTAAGACTGTTTTATTAACGGCTAATTAAGTTTCAGGCCTCAAAACATGTTTTAAATTAGGTTTCAGTCACCTGTCAGAAAATTCATAGTTTTAAAGGCCCGATTTTTATGAAATTTAGAGATAAGGACCTAAATTTATGCAAGTGTTATACAATGTATGAACTGGTAGTGGAGAACAATGAAATGGTATTTCAGAACAATGAAGTGTTACTGTAGATACATGCAGTGGTACTGTAGAACAATGAAGTGGTACAACAGAACACTTAAGTGGTTGTGCAGAAATCGAATCCTTAAAACTATGAATTTTCTGACAGGGTCCTAAAATCTAAATGAAACTTATCTTGGGACCTGAAACGAAAAAGACCCTTTTATCAATTCCTTTATGTGCGGGTATAAAATGAGCATCTTAGCCACTCTATTTATAACCAAGTATACTCAGCTAAATAAAACGGTTGGGAGAGTAGAGTCTTCCATGCTCTAAGTTGGTTCTGCATGTGGCTAGTGTACATCTGTTAGATCCCTAACTTCGGAAATGACGTGGCCGTGCATCACCTTTGGCTAAAGTATGCACATGCCACGCACATGGGGGCGCTTGCTTGGTAGGACAACCCAACTGGCCAGGGTCAGACCAAGAAAAGGACACAGCCCGCGCAACACACTGCGCACGAGCAAGGCTGGCATGCGCGCTACCCTGCACGCTTGCACGGCCATGATGTCTTGGTGCAGAGTAGGCGTTGCGCGCAACACTCAGGCATAATGTTGGCATGAGCGCGGCGGTATAGGCTCCGTGCGCATAGAACTTGGGCGGAACACGCCAGCATTCGTGCGCAACACGCGGCATTTGGGCAAGAACGCGCGCGGCACTTGGACATGATGTGCGGAAGATTGACACTTGCGTGGTGCAAAGCCTAAACCACGTGGGAGACATTCTTGGCCAAGTCCCAAGATTGTTTGGTTGGCTTGGTTGGGCAAGCAGTTGCGGTGGTCATGGTGATTTGGCCTTGCCGAAACTTCCCTGAGGCTGGCCTGGCAGTTTTAGCCTCTCAAGGAACAACTTCCGAGCAGTTCAGCCCCATTTGAATTCAGCCGACTGCATGCTGGGATGGTGCGAATAAATAGTTATGTTGCCTTGTAATTTAGGCATCCGAAATAGTGCTGTAAAGTGTGTTCTTGTGAAAGTCCTTGTGATCTTTTTGGGAATAAAAGAAAAAGTTAGCATTGCCCTTGTTGCTTTCTTTACTTTACTCGCTCAAGCGAAGTAAACGAACAAAGGCATGCTTAAGCACATAAACACGAGAGTTCTGTGAGAAAAAAATTCGAGTGTGTGAAGGGCTGACTTGTACAGAAATGAGTTAGGTCGCACGAACTTTAAGGACTTAGAAAATATTCTAAGTAAATTAAAAGGGGCATGACAACATCTGTTGTGCATTCATAATACTCTCCCATGTATGCTCATCTCAAGAATGATATAATAATGTTAGTTGCCTCGTTAAACAAATCTAAATTGGAACAACTCAACGGGATAAAAATATATGAAGGAAAAAGAGTACATAATTATTTAGATATGCTTTCAATTGTTGCCTCCTTGAAAACCTTAATGGGATGAGAAAAACCACAGTCATTTTTAGTGGAATTTGAGCATGCCCCTTCTTTTCATTTCTATTCGTGATACAATACCACCTAATATCAAATTGATAAAGCAAATAGCGAAATGACTTTCCCGATCCTAAATGGCCACTATTGGTTGATCAAGCTTAAGAGAAACAGGATTACAATGCATATGTTTTTCCCTAGTGATAATATCTTTCAAATCTCAGTCTTCGAGTTCCAATCGAATGTACCAGTATTTCAAAAATTACTGGGGGAAATTGCTATTGCAAATAAATCTGACTTGATCGTACTTGTTGTACATCCATTTTCTCAAATTTATGTGCAAGAAATGGGTAAAATATGTTTTGTTTTATCCAGTTTAATATATCTTTTCCTCTAGTCGAGCATACATGCCACATTATCTTCACGTAGGACTTTTGGAACTAAGTTTTCCAATAATAACCCACATGTTTGTCGTAAATGTTGAGTTATCATTCGCAACCAAACAAATTCTTTGCCATCTTTATGAATTGCTTATATTTCAACGTGATTGGATGAAATGGCGGTTAGTCTGTTTAACTGGCCGACATGATTCCACCGATGTAAATAAATAACCATTTGAGATCGAGCAGTATGTTGCTCGGATAATCCAGTATCTGCAAATAAATCTGCTTTCATTTCATTAAAATTGAATAATTCATATCAGTTGTTCCTCGAAGGTGTCGAAATGTTTGTTTACTCCGCTCCACTGTATACGAGTCGACGAATATCTATATCTTACCAACAAATTTAAAGCATCGGGTCGCGTATGACTCGTATGATGCATTAGTGCTCCTATAGCACTGAGATAGAACATCATGACCAAGTAATTCATCATTTTCACGTGGTCTTTTGAAAATGGATGAGCATTATCCATGTAGTCATTTGAATACCTTCTTCGTATAAGCTCGTGATGTACAAAGGTTCTTTAAATAGTCAATTTGAAGTCCACGACAAAGTTTAATTTTACCGTGATCTTTCATTAGAATTTCCTTTTCATCAACAACTTTTGATGACTCTTCATGAGGTCCAATTATGAAATCATCCACATAAACTTCGTTAATGACAAAATCACTTTTAGATCTTTTCACAAAGATACATGGGTAAGTTTGATCATTAAATATTCACTTAGACGATTATGCTACATATGTTTGGCTTGCTTTAATTTATAAAGTGATTTCAACATAATTGAGTACTCATCTCTGGGTCCTAATTTTTCAGGCAGCTGAAATCCCCGGGAAAGTTTAATATATGTATATATATATATATATATATATATATATATATATATAGAGAGAGAGAGAGAGAGAGTTGTTATGGTGCGCACCTACCGTGGGCAACCATCGTGAGCACCCCAACAATAATCTCTCGTTTTTCTATGTTTTGATAATCTTTGACACCGCCATTACCTCCGTTGACACTCTCAGATCAGTTGTCACCTAAACTACTCTCTTCGATAACATTGATTTATAACAAATTCATCATTTACATACGTCGTCCACGTGAACAATAATGATGAACTTTTTTATAAATCAACGTCGAAGATGGCAATTTTAGGTGCCAACTGGTCTGAGAGTGGCAACGGAGGTAGTGACTGTATCAGTGATTGAAAAACACAGTAAAACGAGAGATTTGCTGTCGATGCTCACGGTAGGTGGACACCATAGCAAATCTCTCTCTCTATATATATATCTATATATAATATATATATATATATATCACTGTCAAGTTATCCTTATGAATAAGCAGTGGCAGCATCCGTAAGACACATAACGAGTCTTTCACGTACTGGTCAGACTAATTGTATAACGAAAGTAGTTGCAACCACCATGAGAGTATATCTCCTCATAATCAATACAAGTCCTTGCGAAAAAGTTTGTGCAACAAGTCATGCTTTGTATCTCATAATTTCACTGTTTTCACTTTCCTTTCTAACGAAAAACCATTCATATCTGAACGGCTTTACATCTTCTGGTATGCGAACTACATGTCCGAATACTTCTCGTTTCTCAAGTGATTTTAGTTATTCCTTGATTTCATCTTCCCAGTTTGACCCTTCATTCTTGTATGCATTCTTTTACAGACATTGATTCATAACCCCCATTCTCATTAATCTGAATCATATCACGTAGCGCTACGTTAAATGAGAAGATATTTCAACGATGACTATGTTAAGCTTCCATCTAATTTTATTTTGGGCATAGTTTATCGAGATCTCTTCGTTTTCACAAATTTTCAGGTACTCGAGTTTTATTTTCGTAATCATTAATGGGCATTGACTCTTCTGGTAGTTGAACCATTCTTATTATTTGCTCATTTTTTCCGATGATTTTTATCTTTGAAATCTGAGGGCCTACCATCCTTCAGTGGCATAGACTTATTATTATTCTATTTATGTTATGTAGGACAACGATTATTGTAGGAGCTGGTATATGTGACCTATTCACTATTTTAAGGTCAGTAAAGCTACATGGCAGTTGATTAGTGAAACCCAAATCATCTGAAATCGCTTGAAATTTCAGAAAGCACGTGGGAGTTCAAAAAACTTCGAATAAGTTTATTTAAATTTCTTCTTTCTCTCATCGTGAAATATTTTTCGTATTTCGTATTTAAAACTCGTGTGAGAGTCCATAAGGCATTGAATAAGTTCGCTGGTCTCGGCATTGGATTTGATCCTACTAGACGTTTGCCGCTATGAAAAATGACTGCCGCATTCCATGCATCATGAGCCGGATAATATCATTTTTAAGGATTGAACATGGCGTATATGTCGATTCTTGTCTACTAATTTATATATAAATATAGAACCTTTACCCAACAAGTGTTTATGCTTATATAATTTTCAGATTTACTGAAATGCATCGACATCAATTCATCATAGGGTTTAAAAATATAATATTTTCTGTCTTTGAAGCTTTGCACTAAATCCTTAAGACAGTCTTCTAGTGGAGTGAAATTAATGCCGGGGCTTTGAGCCTTCTCTTTCGATACATGGAGAGGAGCTTTTGGCCGTTTAGCCTATTTCTCAACAGTGCTGCAACATAAGATTTAATATGTAAGCTCGTAAAAGTAAATTAAACATTAGTTACTAGTCGAAAAGCACTTGCTATTCCTTTTTAATTGTGGCAATGGTAGTGTTTAATATTCTATTTTTGTATCACGTAAGTAAAGGTTTGATTCTAAAATCAATTGACATCAAAATATAGGTTAGTCTGAAGTCCGATATGTATTGATTTCGTTTCGACATAAGACAATACTTCTAACACGCCAGTCCTCACATAAAGAACGATTCTAACAAGAGTACGAGAGCATGTAAAATTCTTGTGATGGTAAACAATCTATGAAACTCAACGGGACTTACATCTATTGACGATTGAGAGAAGGGAAGCTCTCTTATTACACTGAGCGCTTCGGAAGAATTAATCACTTTTGCTACCAAGCAATATCGGCCGCGAGCAGAAGGATTCTCGAGACAAGAACGTGCGCGAGCGCAACATCTCCTACATCAACGAACCAATATTCCATCGGGTAATAAATCTCTCCCTACAAATTCACGTGAGAGAAAAAGAAGAGCATCTTGAGATGTTATTAGCATTCTAAACATATCGACCAAATGGTTATTTTTCTTTAGGAAGGTTTTTTTTTCGGAAGGATTTTTCTTTAGAAAGTTTGAACTATTGGGAAAAGTATAGTCATAAAACATATGGTAGTATTTATTAAGTCTGTGTCTTCCTTATAATCCAACCCGACTTAATAACTGACACACGGCGAAATATAATATTAATAGTGTTATAAAAATATTATTGTGATTTATGTTATGATTATTGTGATATATAATTATAGAGAGAAATATTTAGAGAGATGATATAAGTATGAATCAATCAATACTTGGTGTGTTTTACAATGCAACTCAAGGTGCCTATTTATAGGCAAATTTTTCAAATTACGACCACAAATTAAAATATTACATCCTCAAAAAATAATCACAACTAATTCATAATTTCGTCTATCCCATTCTAATTTAACAACTCCATATACATCCACTCCAATATTTCATAATTACTCCAATATTTCATAATAAATAACAGGTAATTAGTTGGTTGATGTTTTAACATGAGTGGAGTAATGTGTAAGAGTGACACTTGTCACAATTTAAGTGAGTTGTGTTATACCCAATTAAGCTAGGCAAGTCAAAACCTATTTACTATGCACATATATATTTTAGAACTAAACCTTCTTTGACGACGAGAATACTTAACGAGAGGTTAAGAGTTGGGTCGTAGAAGAGGACCCAAAACAAAGCTTGGATTTAAGGTTATCAATTATCATATCAATGTCATTTTCTGGCAAATTCCCATGCAGCCTTCTCTGTCAAAGGCTTTGCAAGATGGAACCATCCCTAGGAGCAAGAAAAGGCTTTTTAATTAAAATGGGGTTAATTAAACCCAAATTAGATAAAATAGGATTATTTTGGTCGAAATTACTGAATTCGAGCGAAACGCAGGCATTACCCGCGTCGTCGCATCCAAAGGACGCGACGCTGACGTGGCAATGGCGAAAGGGCTTAACGCGGGCTTAACGAGGGCCTGATTGGGCCCGAAATTCAAAAATCGGGCCCGAAATTTAAAAAAAATAACTGGGCCGACTGTTGGCCCAGTAAACCGGGCGTCGCGGCTAATAGCAGCGACGTCGCGGTTAATAGCCGCGACGACCTGCATAATAAAGCCGCGACGCCTCCTTCTTCTTCCTCACTTCTCATCTTCTCCAATACCTTCGATTCCGGCGAATTAAGCGGCGAACACCACCGGCGAACACCACTTTGTAGATCTATTCTTCCTCGTCATCGTCGATTAAGCTTCGTTCGGGTATGAAACTCCTACTTCTTTTAAATCTTTATTTTAATGTTTCATTAAATTTCGTCGAATAAATGCGTTTAAGTTTGTGTTTTTGGTATAATACGTGCTTTATATGGTGTGGGTTGCTTAGTAGATTGATATGATACGTTAATTTTACATAATTGATTCGATTTAGAAATTTACCCTAATTTCGAACCCTAATTTTGAAATTAGGATTTTTAGGTTGATTGATTTGATTGTTACTACATGTTTAAATTTATGTGTGTGCTTGTTGGTTGTTGTGGCGATATTGAGTTTTAAACGTTCGATTTAGGATGGATACGTACGAGTATTACGGTCCGATAGATCGCTCCCTGTTGATATTCCAGGATAGTCATCGTTGTAACGATGTACTATCCAATGCTGATGGTGCCCTCGACACGCCTTTGACCGTTAGGGGCTTGGAGAGTGTTGTCTGGGGTAAGCTTTCACGACCGGTGCGGTTGCACGGTCGTATTCTGGAGAGGTTGCATGCCATGTCCTTCTACGGCGTGTATAGTTGTGGATCTCAGAAGTTAGATCCACACTTGATCACGGCCCTCGTAGAGAGGTGGAGGAAGGAGACGCATACGTTCCACTTGCCTGTGGGTGAGGCCACCGTGACTCTTGAGGACGTCGGTGTGCTGTGGGGACTACCCGTTGATGGTCACTCGGTCAGTGGTGTTATCCAGCACAGGACGCAGGATCAGTGGCTCGATTACTTGGAGGAGCTGACTGGATACAGGCCTGCAGTGGGGGCGTACACGGGGACGAAGGTGTCGCTGAGGAAATTTGCAGACTGGCTAGAAGCCAACGAGGTTGATGATCACAGCTCAGATTATGAGGTCGATCAGCGGGCACGTGCATATGCGCTATTACTCATGGGGTCGGTTTTGTTCCCCGACTCCAGCGGCAGCTCGACGTCCATGACCTTACTCCCGTTGCTCGAACACATAGACGCCGTCCACACGTACAGTTGGGGTAGTGTCGTGCTGGCTTTCTTGTACAGAGAGCTATGTACTTCGTGTCAGCGTCAGAAGATGAACATAGGTGGAGCTCTACGGTTGCTTCAGGTGCATTTAGTTTGTGTAATAGAATTGTCTTGAGGTGTATACATACTAATTTAAATTTTGTGTAGGTATGGGCATGGATTCGTATATTACCCGTGCAGCCCGTTATTATCCGTCCGCGAGTGAGGATGATGCCCACCGAAGAAGATGGAATTCAGTTGCCCATGCCGCCACATGCTGCGAGGTAGTATATTTTTATTAAAATATTTAATATATTTTACGTAGTTTTTACAAAAATATTTAATATTTTGAAATTAAGACAATATAATTAATAGATATTTCTTGAGTGTTAAAAGTATTTATTTTTATATTTATCTATTTTAAATTTGAATATTTATATTTTTTTCATTCAGGTGGAATGCGCTTTTCGATCATACGACATCGACGCACTCGAATTTGCGTGCGATTCGTGAGTCGATCGATAGTATGTCTTGGGAGCAGTTCGTCTGGGCACCCTACGACGATCAGGCACCAGAGATTATGGCGTTGAGAGCCGACTCCCGACCAGCGTGCGTTCGGTCGTCGTGTCCAGGCGGGCCCAGGCGGGCCCAGGCTGCTAGTTACTTTGCCACGTCAGCCGTCGCGCCTATTAGATGCGACGTCGCGTTTAATAGACGCGTTTCGCTCTATTTTATTAATTTGATGCGACATAACCCTATTTTATTGAATATGGGCTCAAACAGCCCTATTTTAATTAAAAAGCCGCAAGAAAATAAAATAAAATCGTCGCTTTTGTTGATATAGAGATGTATAGTTTAATCACAACTCCGAGTGTCGCAGATCAAAATGATCCGCATTTTGCTGTTTTAACCTAAAACGCCACATTTTACAAAATGCCAATAGTGACATCATAAATATTTTCTTTTTTTTTGTCCAACCATAGGTAGGGCTGGGGAAATATACCGAAATATCGATATACCGTCCTTATCGTATCGTAACGTACCGAAAATATCGAAAATTTTGGTATACCGAAGTTTTTGGTAAGGTATGATACCGTACCAAAAATTTTCGGTACGGTAATGGTATGAAAATTTTTAAAATTAGGTATACCGGTTATACCGAAATACCGAAATATTAAAATTTTTAATATTATATATATATAAATAATATATATATATATATAGACACACACGCCTACATAACTATATTATTTCAAAAAAATATAAAATGTTTAAAAATATTATGAGGATCTTCATTAATTTATTTAGCGCATATATTATTAACTATACCCCTGACGCCCACCATATTTTGTTAATCTCCACTAATTATTTGTTCTTGATACAATTAATTTTTGTTAATCTTCAACTTATAGTTTTAAATAGCCGTTTCGTTTTATTTAATCTGTATATAACGTTGTATTTTGTGGTTATGTAAAGTTCTTCGTCTTATTAAGGAGACTGACTAAAATATGTAAATTATTTAAGGTTATTTTGGGAATTAAAAATCTTTTTATTTTGGAAAATTTGGTATTAACAATCCATCTTATTGGGGCGTAAGGTGTTTGAATTTACTAAAAATACGAAAACAACGAATTAACGAGTTACGAGACACGCATGGTAAAAAGTCCTCCTTGTTATGGTATAAAAGGTATGACACCGATACCATACCGAAATTTCGGTATGATACTGTATCGAAATTTAAGGTATACCGAAATTTTGGTATGGTATTGGTATGATTTTTTCGATACCAAAATTTCGGTACGGTATACGGTATCACAGGTTTGGTACGGTATACCGTACCGAACCACCCCTAACCATAGGGTATCCCAACTCAGTATGATATTCTCCAAGGATCATATGTCTCAAATTCACATAATACAATAGTCACTTGGTCTGAACCCATGACCTAAGAAATGGAATACCATCTCCACCTAGACGTGTTCATCCGGTTACGGTTTACGGTTATAAACCGCTGGTTTACGGTTAGTAAAAATTCGTAACCGTAACCGAACCGTGGTAATCACGGTTACGGTTACGGTTTTAAACCGCCCGAGCCGGTTAAGGTTAGGGTTTGGAACCGCCGGTTTACGGTTCAACATTTTCTTTTATATATAATTTTTTTCGTGTAAAAATTTGGAATAAATTGGATTTTTAGTAATAATAAAAATTATTGAAGCTTAAAAATATATAAAAAAAAATAGAAATTCACTATTTGAAAAAAATTACACCTTGAATAATAATAAAATATGATCATCGTCTAATAATTTTTCACTTCTATAATATTCGACGAACACTCGTCGTAAGGATCTCCTTCTAATGCTTAATTTTATCGCCGTATCATTAAGTCATATAATATAACGGTCATTGTTGTTATCATTGAATAAAACCAAAAAGAAACTAAGAAAAAACCGATGGTAGTAAATTAATGTTGGTTAATGGTTACTTTAATAAGAAAATTAAACTTAAAATATTAATCCCGGTTAAACCGCAGTTATAACCGCCGGTTTACTGTTATAGAAATGGATATCCATAATCCAACCGTTGTAAATGACGGTTCGTTTACGGGTTGAACTTTACCCGTTGACCACAGTTTGACTGCCTGTTCGGTTACGGTTAGCTTACGTTCTTCAAACTGTTTGAACACCTCTACATATATCGGGATCAGAAAACCATGTTTCATCAACCATGACAACCGGCGTTAGGGAAGTGTCGGCCATCGAAGACGTCATAACCACCCTTCCAACACTGCCGTCTTTCTAGCAGGATTTTAGAACGTTTGCGTCCCCTTCGTCACAGGGTCTAACCAGGAACAAAATCGTAGAACGAAAAAATTGAAAAAACCCGCAATAACTAAAAACGAGCAAGCGAGAAATCTGCGAAATAATTAAATACCTGTGGATCAGAATGAGAGCATTCACAGCAACGTGTGCAGCCGTGTGAAAGAGGCAATCGCATCCCTCGACGGCCGGATCGAAATAGCCTTTGCTGGTTGGCTTTGTAGAGGTGTAGCGTTTCCTTGGCTCCTTCGAGCGCCTTCAAGTGCGCAACGTTGCTTGGGTCACCTAATTAATAATAACTAGTTTATTTTGCACACCTACATGTGTGCATCAAAATCAAAGATAGTGGGTGATTTTTGTTTTAGTTTTAGCTTTAATATTTAATTAAAAAATAAGCACTATACTAAAAAAAAAGCAGTTATTGTAAAAAATCCACACCAAATCAGTTTTGATGTGACAGTTTGTATCCCCTCTTCCCATTTATATAATATACTAGTACTTTCTTGCACAACCAATGTGTGTGCTTAAAATATACTTATGTTGAAATTGTCGTAAATTTTAAAATAATAATTTCTACTGTTTAAGATGAAATATAAATTTTAGATATATAAAAAAAACTTAGTTTTAGAGGCATGTAAGTGAAACAAAAAAATTAGGAGTGATATGAAAATTACTTAATTAATTAAATTATAAATGAGGAACTAAATTAGTAATAATTTACATAGTAAATTGGACAGTTCTTATCCACCCCTCACCATATAATAGTATGGATAATCATATATATGGAGAGAGAAAAAATATGGTGGTTACTAATTAATACAAATATCGATCTAATTGAGTATGGAAGAGAATATATAAGAAAGAAAGATATTCTTACAAAGATTCCGCACGGTGGCATTAACAGTGTAACTGTTGAATAAGTCCAATACCAAATCTCGAAGATAAGATATGCAAAAAAAAAAAAATCAGCACACAGCCGCCAAGCAGCCAAGCAAGAAAAGTAAAAGTAAAAAACAATCTTGCAAATAAGATCCACCGCCGTTTGAGGAGAAATATGCATGATATATAATATTTTGTATTAGATATGTTAGACAAAAAAAAAAGATATGCGTATGCATATCACATCTACTACGATAGGTTATATTCTATATATATGCATGTGGCTATGTAAAAAAGCAGTGAGAAGTATATGGGTGCATAAAACGAGAGTGAGAGAAACGAAAAGAAAGCTCTGCGAGTGCGTGAGTTTGCATGTATTACAGTTAGAGTGAGCCGAATCTGTACGTGAAAGAACAGAGAGAAAAATATATTTTTCATTGTCCTTATACCCTTCACACAAATATTGTTCATTTCCTCCTCTACCATTCGATCTTTACCCTTAACATATTACAAATTGGTATTAGAGCCATGTTGTTCGGTAGCATGCCCGTCCCGCGCCTCACAAAATTCAACTATGAAAATTGGAGTGTTCGAATGAAAGCACTACTCGGCTCGCAAGGCGTATGGAATATCGTTAAAGACGGGTACACCGAACCCAAAAAAACGGACAAGTACACCGCGGTCCAGCTGAAGGCCTTGGATGATTCTTCAAAATTAAATGATGCTGCGCTCACCATCATATACAACGGCCTAGGTGATGCCGATTTCGAAAACATCAACAACATAAAGAAATCGAAGGAAGCATGGGAAAAACTGGAGATAGCGTACAAAGGCGCCGACCGAGTAAAACAAGTACGGCTGCAAACTCTTCGTGGCGAATTCGAAATGATGAGAATGAAGAACGGCGAAGGCGTGTCTGATTATATAACGAGAGTACAAACCATCTCGAATCAGTTGAAGAGAAACAGTGAGGCCCGAACGGAAGCCTAGGTCGTCGAGAAAATTCTCCGCTCCCTGACGGGTGAGTACGAGAACGTGGTATGTGCAATTGAAGATCCAAAAATCTCAAAGAAATGAAGGTCGCTGAACTCTCCGGTTCGCTCGAAGCTCACGAGCAACGGAAGAAAAAGAAGAAGTAGGAATCGCTGGACGAGGCACTACAGGCAAAATTATCACTTAAAGAGGACAAGGAGCTATATACGCATCACGGCCGAGGACGAGGACGGGTTTCGTCCAAAATTCAGGCCGAGGACGAGGATACAATCCAGAACAACGATAAACGAGCAATCAATTGGAAAGGACGAGGTCGAGGTAAAGGACGAGGTGGTCGTTCGAATCGACCGGGCGTGAATGCTACAACTGGGGAAGTTCGTACATTTCGCAAAAGACTGTGTCCGAAAAGAAGGTGGACAAAAATGCCAATCTAGTCACACAAGAAGAGCCAAAAGACAAAGGCATTCTCTTAATGACGCTCGAGGATACAAGTCCAGAAAGTGATATTGTGTGCTATCTTGATACCGGTGCCAGCAATCATATGAGCGGGCATAAACATCTCTTCACGGATCTGAAGAAGATCGATGACAACCACATGTCTTTTGGAGACGCATCGAAGATAGAAGTCAAAGGCCGAGGAAAAATTTGTTTCTCTCAAATGATGACAAACAGGGATCGATCGAGGACGTTTATTGCGTACCTGACTTAAAGACGAAGATCTTAAGCATGGGGCAGTTGCTTGAAAAAGGATGTTCAGTGTTCATAAAGGAACGCTCATTACAACTAGAAACAAAGACGGAAGAATGATCGCACGGGTCGAGATGGAAAGAAACCGAATGTTCAGACTCAACCTGAAGGCGATTCAAGAAAAATGTTTGCAAGTTGACTTGGGAGACAAAAACCATTTGTGGCATAGCGGTTTGGTCTTTGCAATACGGTGGCCTAAAGGATCTCTCCTAAAGAGGCATGGTCCACGAAATGCCGGTGATAGAAGCTGAAAAGAAGTTTGCAAAAGCTGCATAATTGGGAAACATTCGAGGACGAAGTTTCAGGAGCAAGCAGGATACCGAGCACGTAAACCGCTCGAGCTGATCCACACAGATATATGCTAGCCGACTACGCCAGAATCATTTAGCGGAAAAAAATGCTTCATCACCTTCATCGACGATTATTCGCGAAAAAATGGGTGTTTTTTCTGAAGGACAAATTAGAAGCGCTAGAGACGTTTAAAAAATTCAAGGCTATGGTCAAGAAGGCAGCAAGCTCAAACGTCAAGGCGCTCTGATCAGACAGAGGTGGCGAATACATGTCAGGTGCTTTCGCTAATTTTCGGGAAGAGCAAGGCGTCAGGAGATTCCTCACCGCACCTTATTCACCACAACAGTATGGCGTAGCTGAAAGGAAGAACCTAACCATTCTCGACATGGTTCGATCAATGTTAAAAGCAAGGACATGCCAAAGGGATGTGCCGAAGCCGTACGATGTGCTGTATATATTCAAAACTGATGTCCACATCACAACCTCGGAAATCGAACACAACAAGAAGCATGGAATGGCCAAAAACCGAGTATCACACCTCAAAATATTTGGAAGCGTGGCGTATGCACATACGCCAAATCAGAAGAGGACTAAGTTTGACGATAAAAGCAAAAAGCTTGTGTTCATTGAGTACGATGAGAAGTCGAAGGCGTATCGACTCTGTGATCCAGAAAATAAAAAGGTGATAGTGAGTCGAGATGTTCGAGTAGACGAAGAAAATTCGTCGAACTTGAACAATGAAGAAAATACAACGGAGGAGAACCACTGAGCGTTGCACCATTATTTGCCCCGGCTCTCAAGAAACTAACGAGGAGGACGAACCAAGACAACCGAAGATGCGAAGCATGCAGGACCTGTACGAGACAACCGAGGTGGTTCATTTTGTCTGCTTGCTGGCCGGTTCGGAACAAATTAGCTTCGAAGAAGCCGTAAGAGACAATAGATGGACGAGGAAACAAAGCCGATTGAAAAGAACGACATATTGAAACTTGTGGAGTTTCCAAACGGGCATAAACCCATTGGAGTGAAATGGGTTTATAAAAAGAAGATGAATGCTCAAGGAAAAATTGAACGTTAAAGGCGAGATTGGTGGTGAAGGCTAACGACAACAAGCGGGAGTAATTACGACGAAGTTTTTGCTCCCGCTGCAATAATGGAGACAATTCGTTTGCTTTTGGCTCAATCTACACAGCTCAACTGGCCAACCTACCAGATGGACGTGAAGTCCACTTTTCTGAATGGGGAACTCGAGGAAGAAGTCTACGTGGAGTAGCCCCCGGGATCTTCAAAATCGGGAAAAGAAGGCAAAGTGCTGAAATTAAAAAGGCGCTTTACGGGCAAAAGCAAGCGCCTCGAGCATGGAACACCCGAATCAACTGATATTTCAAAAAGAACAAGTTGGAGCACTGTCCGTTCGAGCACGCCATCTACCTCAAAAGAGAAGGAGGTGAAATGATCATCGCCGCACTCTATGTCGATGACCTTATTTTCATGGGACGCAATGAGAAAATAGTCAAACGACTTCAAGAAGACAATGATGAAGGAATTCGAGATGACGGACACTGATGAAATACTTTATCGGTCTCGAAGTCGAGCAAAGAAGCACAGGAATCTTTGTGTCGCAAGAAGCGTATGCAAAGGATATGGTGAAGAAAGATAAAATGGAGGAGAGCAACCCGGTGGCTACACCGATGGAACTTAGAACAAAACTGTCCAGTTTGAGGGAGGACAAGAAGTGAATGCGATCGACTATCGAAGTCTCGTGGGTAGTCTACGATACTTGACCCGCATGAGACCCGATATCGCTTACAGTATTGGAGTTGTTAGCCGCTATATGGAAGAACCGAGATAGTCACATCTCAAGGTGATCAAGAGGATTTTACGATACATCCGAGGAACAAAATCGCTCGGACTATTTTATTCAAAGGAAAGAGACTGCAAATTAGTCGGATATTCTGGCAGCGAATGGTATGGAGATACCGATGTCGAAGATGCACTGCGGCTGCGTATTTTATCCCGGGAATACGACATTCACCTGGTTATCGAAAAAGCAACCGATCGTGAATCTATCAACCAGCGAAGCGGAATATGTGGCAGCATCGTGGTGTGTCTTCACGCAACCTGGCTGACGAACTTACTACTCGAGTTGAATCTTCTACAAGATGAGCCAACCGAAATTCGAGTCGAGAATAAGTCAGCGATCGAGTTGGCGAAAAGTCCAGTTCATCCGAGAGAAGCGAGCATATTGATGCGTGGTTTCATTTTATTTCGGAGCACGTAAAAATGGAGCAGTGAAGATGGTACACGTCGCGAGTTGGGATCAAGTTGCGGAATTTTCACGAAGCCGTTACCAATAAGTACGTTTGAGAAGTTGAAGCGGAGCTCGGGATGGGTATTGAACTTAATGGAGGAAATTGTTGAATAAGTCTAATACCAAATCTCAAAGATAAGATATGCCAAAAAAAAAAAAAAGAAGAAAAACACAACCGCGAAGCAGCCAAGCAAGAAAAGCAAAAGTCAAAAACAATCTTGCAAATCCACCGCTGTTTGAGGAGAAATATGCATGATATATAGTATTTTATATTAGATATGTTAGACAAAACAAAAGATATGCGTATGCATATCACATGTACTACGATAGGTTATTCTATATATATATATATGTGTGTGTGTGCATGTGGCTATGTAAAAAAGGAGTGAGAGGTATATGATTTCGTAAAACGAGAGTGAGAGGAACGAAAAGGAAGCTCTGCGAGTGCGTGAGTTTGCATGTGTTACAGTTAGAATGAGCCAAATTTGTACATGAAAAAACAGAGAGCAAAAAATATTTTTCATTGTCCTTATACCCTTCACACAAATATTGTTCATTTACTCCTCTACCATTCGATCTTTACCGTTAACATATTACAGTAACCATGGTCGAGTAAAATCCTAACCAGCCGCGATGCCTTGAAACCTGATGCTCCTGTCACACACACAATCATTTTCCCCGTTTTGCTGTATTTACTCTGACAAACAATAACACATAATATAATATAATAAAATATGTAAAAGGGCATAAACAATAGGGCAAGGGCATCATCTTCTTCTCTCCACATTTATTTTTGTCATATCCCCCTTCAGAAGGCTTCGCGACAACATTAGCTTAATTTTCTCTACTCTTTCACAAGGCTTATTGATCTTCTATGATATTATTGTACAACCATTAGTGCAACTAAAAGTCAATACTTCCAACCGTGATGATGCATTCTCCAACCCTCCTAAGTAATCAAAAAATCTAATCAACTTTACCGGATATTTGAAATATGCCAATGGACGTGTACGGCTTAACTACTCAATATACTAATTTAGAGGTGAAAACGAGTCAAGTGGGAAGAACAAACTCGGTAAGCCAACTCGATCGAAGGGTTGATCATGAGCCCGAACTTTGTACGACTGTTCGAAGTCTTTTAAAATATATTTAAGATTTAGTTTTGTACATATATAGGTGTTGTGAACCCCCGAGTCCCCAAATCCACGTTCCTTCAACGGCGGAATTTTAAAATTTTACGCGGTTTCACACCTATCCGAGATCGCTCAGTTACAAACACGAGAATGTAATGACAGAAAGAGATAAGGGATCAGCCATGATACCTCGTTGAAACCTCTCGACGATGGCTAGCTTCGAACCATTCGAATCCCCAACGCGTAGTGCCCCTCTCCTACGCCAAAAGCACACAAACGGGACTCCTTCTTTGCACAAGATCGTTACGCTGACACTTCACGAACGTCGCAGCTGTTCTTGCAAGTGGGGCGAGGCCAAGAACGAGCTGCTTGCTGCCCCCGAGAGAGTGCGAGAGAGAAAGTGATGATATGAGAAAACTCTTGGTTTTTCCTCTATTGGACTTTTAATTTCGAAAATTAGCTTCTTATTTTGCTAGGGTCTCGAAAACCCTACTTATGCCACCTATGATTTGCCAAAAATATGTTGAGTTGGTTGGAGAAATATCCTCACACATCCTCTTTTACTAAGTCTTGGTTTTACCAAGTTATGAATATAAAATTCAAACTTTAGATTTAATTAATAACATATCTAATATATTAATTAATTAAAATACTATATTTAGTATATTTTAAATATATAATATCCAATATACATATGTTTAATAATTTTTGAAATTTTATCTATAACATCGAAACTCATATATATCCGATATATATTTTATTTAATTCCAAATTAAACAATGTTATTTTTCTAAAACAATAATAAAGATTTAGATCTAATTTAAATCACATACTAAATAATAAATACCCAATATTTTATTTTCAGTATCTCGTGAGGTGAAAGACCATTTTACCCCTCACTTGTCAAACTTAGTATTTTCGGCCGAATAGGAATTTGGCCAAGCCCCAAACCCTACTGTCTCAATCTGAGACCTAGCCTTCTCTCTCTCTCTCTCTCTCTCTCTCTCTCTCTCTCTCTCTCTCTCTCTCTCTCTCTCTCTCTCTCTCTCTCTCTCTCTCTCTCTCTCTCTCTCTCTCTATCTCTCTCTAATAATGATGTTGTGTCGGTTACCTTTTTAAGCCCGATTCTCTTGGTTCGTCTCAACCGGCCTATGAAGTATCTAGGAATTCGGTATTCACCTAGCCAACCCGTGGTACAGAACGGATCTCAAGTTGAGTTTGGTAATCCGCGATCCGACTGTAGATCTTCGTCATACCCTTTACGTTTGTCCCGACCGAGTGAAATCACGCATAGTCATACTTAAAGAACTCGACTCTATGTCGTTTATGCCAGTGAAAATACCTAAACTGTCCTCCAAGACTATCGTGAGTCAGTTACATGTGACCTATGGTTCCTCCAGGAAGCGTATCCAAACACCCTCCGTAGCAGATTCTGAAGCTGCGACGTACTCCGCCTCAGCGGTGGAATTAGCAGTCGTGCTCTGTTTGGAACTTTTTTTCAAGACACTACGCCACCATTGAGCGTAAAGAGAAAACTTGAAGTAGGTTTCGATCATCCACATCTGACTGGAAGTCTGAATCCGTATATCCATCTAACTCTAATTCTCCTGGACCGTAAGTTAAGATCAAGTCCTTAGTCCATCTAAGGTACTTTAGGTCTGTCTTTACTGCTGCCAATGATCCTTATCACGGTTAGCCTGAAACCTACTGACTATGCTCACGGTGTACTCCATGTTTTGTCGCGTGCAAAGCACTGCGTACATCAGGCTGCCCACAGCTGAAGCATAGGGGACTCCACTCATCTTTTATCTTTGTACCTCAATCTGAGGAGACATGCCCTTTGAGAGCTGAATCTCATGCCTCATAGGTAAGAACCCTTTTTTAGAGTCGTCCATTTTAAACCTTTTAAGGACATTATCTAAGTAAAGGCCTAGGGCAAGCCTATTGACCTTTTCGCTCTATATCCAAACAGGCGAATTCCTAGAATATAGACCACTTCTCCCATGTCTTTCATAGAGAATTCGGTCGAAAGCCAAGCTTTGATCACTGTGAGCATCCTAATGTCGTCTCCTATCAAAAGGATATCATCTTCGTACAATACTAGAAATGACACCATACTCCCACTGACCTTTCTGTAAACACAAGGTGCATCTTCATTCTTTATGAATCCGTAGTTCTTAACTACTTCATCGAAGCGAAGATTCCAACTCCATAAGCCTGTTCCATTCCATAAATGGACCGATTCAGTTTGCACACTTTTCGAGCATATGCTTCCAACGTAAACCTTTGGGCTGCTCCATATAGATTTCCTCCTGGAGGAATCTATTCAGAAAAGCGGTCATTACATCCATCTGTCAGATCTCATAGTCATGGTGTGCTGCTATCGCAAGTACTCATAGTGTGATGTTATCGCAAGCATGATTCGAATGGTCTGCGACTAAGGGATACATTTGTTTATCGATGGGTCCAATACGGTTGTGCCAACCGTTCATTTTGGGAAGTGGGAGGGTGTTTGGATACGCTTCCTGGAGGAACTACATGTGATACCTAGCATTGTGGATCCCCCGCTGCCATTGTGGTGCGACAACAGCGGGGCTACTGCACAAGCTAAGGAACCATGCGCTCACATTAAATTCAAGCACATAGAGAGGAAATACCACGTTCTACGTTGGTTGTTGAAAATGGCTCGATAGCCATGCCGAAAATCGCCTCTATAAAGAATGCTGCGGACCCGTACACGAAGCCATTACCACAGAAAGTGCTCGTTCGACACCTCGATAGAATGGGGTTAAGATATGATAGCGCATGGCATTAGTACAAGTGGGAGATTGTTGATGTATATGCCCTAGATGTCGTACGAGGACTGGGAATATGAGGGCAATTTGGTAATTGTGTAGTGTTTAGTGATATAATTTGATTACTTCTATTAATGGAATGATTTTATCCAAAATTAATTTATTATTCGGTAAATAAATTAAAAGGCAAATTATTAATTAGTCTAAAGATTTCACCTTGCAGTTTGGGTGAATAAGACAAATTAATAAAGCACAAATATTGGCATTTCAGTTACTGATCATGTGGGGACAGAGAGGGGCACCAGTAAGCTGAGACACTGCAATATTACAATTAGTCCACAAGTCTAAGTCTCTAGTAGGGTGACTGGATCGACAAGTATGACTTGTTTGTCGATGGTCCAATCCGGTTGTGCCAAACGTTCACTTGGGAAGTGGGAACCCGTGCCAACCGAAGCAACTTGGGGAGTATGTACCAGCAATTTCCTGGCTGTAGGTGACGGAATCGTCCCCGACGTATCCCTTAGTCGCAGCATCTCCATGCTCGATGTGTACCATACCATATCTCTCATGCATATGAAATATCCTACCTGACCTGCACAATTGCAGCTGAGCCGGGTTTTCTGGAACATCATCTAACGACTCTGGAATAGGAGTCGATTCGTCCTCTAACTCTCTTGGAGTTATTTCTCGTACTTTATCGCCTTCGCCTACGAATACTTCCTCGAAGAAAGTAGCACGTAAAAGCGACAAACACCCCTGTGTTCGTTTGGGACGTAGAAGCAATACCCCATTGAGGCTTCGTGGTATCCGACGAATCTCGCCATTAATGATCTTGGTCCAAGCTTACCTGCCATCAGCTTTTTCACAAAGGCGGGGCAACTCCAGACCTAATGTGATTCAGACTCACCTTATGATTATGCCAAGCCTCATAAGAAATACTATCGGCAGAGCGGGTAGGTATCCTGTTAAGGATATGGCCGCTGTTTCTAAGACGTATCCCCACATCGAAATGGGGAGATCTGTGTAACTCATGATTGATCGAACCATATCTAAACGCGTTCGATTTCTCCGTCGGCCACGCCATTCAATTGCGGCGTGCCTAGCGGGGAGAACTGTATGCTGATTCCATTTTTTCTAAGAAAGACATCAAACTGTGCTCATGTACTCACCACCTCGATCTAATCGAACAGCTTTAATGACCTTGCGTGTTTGATTTTCCACTATCGATTTATACTCTTTGAACATTTCAAGAGCTTCGGACTTCTGTCTTATCAAATATACATTCCCGTAGTGGGAAGAATCGTTCCTGAATGCTATGCAGTAGCGGCAATTACATTGGGCCATTATTTTAAATGGTCAGCATACATCAGAGTGGGTTAAACCCAACACTTCTGTCGCCCTAGTGAAAGTCCCTGTGAAGGGTGACTTGGTCATTTTTCCTAAGATGCAAGACTGTTAGGGAGGAATCGGGCCTCGCACTGTGCTAATTAGACCTCATTTTCCATATGTTCAATCTTCGTACCTGCTGCATGACCTAGTCGTAGGTGCCAGATGTATCGATCATTCGACTCAGTCGATGATTTGGTGATTGCATTTGTAGTTTTCACATTATCTTCTAAGTTGACGTAATATAAACCATTTACTAACGTCGCACTTCCAACATTTTTATTTGTAAAATAAATATGGCAAACATTATCAATAAATAGAAACTCATGACCAGTCTGCTCAAAACAGGAATCGAAATAATGTTTTTAAGCCCCATGGGCAAAACCAAAATGTTAGAAAGTTCTAAACAATGTATGACTAAGGTCTTCGATCCCATGTGTAGCTGGTACACTATGTCCACTACGTACGTTGATCGAGACCTCGCCAGCTCGAAGCTTCCTACTTCATTCTAGACCTTGGTTCAAAACACAAATGTGGGAACTAGCCCCTGAGTCAAGTATCTACGAAGTAGAATACACTGAACAATTAGCTTCAAAAACTAATTGTTTACCTGAGGCGAGCCTCCAGCTTCGCACACTCACGCTTTCAATGGCCCAGCAGCTGGCAATGGAGGCACTTATCTGTGGGCTTTGCGCCCGACCTCTTGACCTTCTTGGTCTTTGCCTTCTTGGCGACTCTACCCTTAGCCACGCCTGTCTTGTTTGACTTCTTCTTCGATCCCTTGGACCTAGAAACAAGCATGTAGGCGTGCACCTTCGCTGAATCATCCACTTATCGTGGAGTACAATCTCCTCATCAGTGGATTCAGCTGTGGGCAACTCTGGCTCCTGAATGTCCAGGACATAATCCAATTTCTCTAATTTGAGGACGGTCCTCAAATTTATGAGCCAGTCTACATAGTTCGATCCCACCGAACAATGTTTCTCCAAGAGCGTACTTCAGGGGTTTGTCATCGTAACTAAAGAGAAGAAAATAAAACTGCAGAAAATAAACAGATAGTTGGGATTTGTAGTGTTTAATCAGTCTAAATTAGGACTTTAAATTTTCGTCTGACCCACTATTTTTCTCGAAACTCTTTTTCCCGTTAGGTATTTCGGAAACCTTGTTGAGTGGTTTCATAGTGGCGTTGAGTTTCCCGCGCTAACGTCTTCGTCTCAGCCAGGGTTCCTAAGCCGTAACTCGGGACATATTGGGAATGACTGTCCAAGTGCAACCTATCAGTGCCTGCTCACACCTTCCACTTTTCCGTGAACTTCATCCCCCCCCCCCCCGCGTAGGATAACTCTTTGTTAGAGGGTGAAGCGTGGTCGGTGAACGACAATTTATAATTGCATCCAAACCCGTTCACACAAAGGCGAGGGTTTTGGCGTCGTAACTCGGTCAACCGCAACATACCTCTAAGTCGTAACATTTTTGGACTTGATAGAAGACATGAGCGTAGCCTCTTCACTCACTTGATAGGTAGAGCATGTTGACGTGTTTGGCTCACGGATTTATATAAAGCATGTAGTTATCTATCACATCTTTAAACCCATGTTCATGAGTTTTGACAAACACACATCATTAGTGTTTGTTTGATCCATAGGTTTATATTTAGGAGGATTTAAATTAGTAAGGTTTATACAGAAGTAATTATTTAGTATAAATGTGTGTTTGGTTAGTGGATTAAATAAACACATGTGAGAGTGTGTGTTTATTTAAGCCTGTTGGCATGGGTTTAAAGTAGGATTACATAAAATCATAGTTTATCTAGACCTACTAGTATGGTTGGCACACCCTGTGCATGTGTATAAAATTAAAATGTATTATTATAATTATTTAAATAAAAAAGTAAAAACACTAAATATAGAAATTGGCATTTTTTATGTGGCGGGACTTGAATCGTGCTGTTGTGCTTATTTTAAATTAATATTTTATAAAAAATTGACACACTAGTTGATTTTGAAACGGATACTATGTGGGTCTATCACTTAATAAAATACCAAAGACTTGAATATGTGCTAAACTCATACTTAAAATAGCTAAACCCAGGAACCAAACGAGACATGGCATATTCTAAACCCACTAACCATTTTATACCCATTAAACAATTTTATATAAATCGTACAAATTTAAAACCTTCAAAATATATATAGATCACTTTATACAGATCACAGGGTTCCAGGCTGGTAGGTTCCCTCTGAGGTACTTGGGGGTGCCCATTACTCCCACAAAATGGACCAGAAGTTCATGTCAAGCCTTGGTAGAGAAGATCACTGCTATAACTAAATGTTGGTCTACAAGGAATTTGTCTTACACAGGGAGGCTTTCCCTGATTAATTCCGTACTCTTGGCTACACATGGATATTGGGGTTCCATCTTTCTTTTGCCTAAAGCTGTTTCTAGGGAGGTGGATAGAGTTTGTAAGGAATTTCTATGGGGCAAGAAAGTGCATGGTAAATTTGTTCTCCTTATTAACTGGGATAAAGTTTGTTGTCCTAAGAAATGGGGTAGCCTTAACATTAGGGATTGTGGGATATGGAATGAAGCTGTTGCTGGGAAACAAATTTGGGATATAATAATGGAAGTGATTTTTTTTTTTTTATGGATCAAATGGATCAATGTGGTTTACTTAAAAGGGACATGCTTTTGGGATTTTTGCCTTGTTGTGGACTCTTGTTGGCACTGGAAGAAGATCCATAGATTGAAATGGAAATTCAGGGAGGGATACATGGATAGAAGATGGCTTATGGCTAGTGATGGATGCTAATTGCATCTGGCTATCTATGGCTCAAGGTTGAAGGTACATTTTTTTCCTTATATCCGAGTTGTGTGGAATAGATTTAATATCCCCAAACATTCCTTTTTGCTATGGTTGGTAGTGCATAAGAGGCTTTTAGCTGTGGATAGATTGGTGAGCTGGGGTATACCTTTATCGAATTCTAGCTGCTGGTTGTATGGCAAAGCTAATGAATCCTTATCACACTCATACATAGAGTGTAGTTTTAGTCAGATGTTAGTTCTGAAAGTGAATGATTGGTTGAACCTGAGGTTCTCTCTTCATTCGTTTGAGTCCTTATGTGATTGGTTAGTGGGGTTGGGTAAGAAAAGGAGTGCGCAGTATGGCATAAGTATTGCGTGTTATTCATCTTTGCTCTATCTGGGGCGAGAGGAACGTACATGAAGGGGGATTGAGGACTGTGGATCAGCTGTTTCATATGATCACTCGGGAAATGAAATGGAGGGTCAAAGCTATTTGTCATGTGAAGCATGCAATTAATTATGAAATTTATAGTACAGCTTGTTTTTTTCCTGTTTCGTAGATTGTGGTTGTAATATATAGTGATGTGGTAATGTAATGGTTCGACTTGTGGAAGTGGTAAATGAAAATTCATTCCACAAAAAAAAAAAAAAACTTCAATATATAATACCAGCTACCAAATTTGTGGATTTCGATTTTAGTTGGTTTTCCGAGTAATAGTACTATTTACGAAATCCTAATTCCTATTTCTGAACTGACACTAAGTTTTGCCTTTCGCGCCATTTCAAACCTATAGTGTCCATGAAAAAAGAAAAAGACGAGAGTGAAACCCTAGGCTATGAAATCGAAATCACAGCGAAGAATTCACGTTTCGTAATTTAGAAACCTAATTGTGTTGTTTCGTTCCTGTCCCAGTTGCCTCAGCGATTTTCTGGGGCATGTCCGACGAGCGCAAATCCAAGAGGCCTAAAATCTCCAGGTTTTATTACAAGTTTTTAACCCTGACTCTAGTATACTGCTTGGAATTATTGTCGAAGGTGCTCTCTTGAGTGGTGCAAAAGACGAATCTTTGACGCAGAAAGTATCGACTTGTTACCTTTTTGTGTTTCGGTGTTGAGATTGATGTGTTTGAGTCTGTTTATCCAAGGTTGTAATCCAGGTTTTACTCGTATAATTGAAAAATGGTTGGTCCCGTATTGCACACGATGCACAGGTTTCTTGGTGATCGTCATTTTCTGGCGAGCTTTATGTGTTGGTTGCCATATTTTTTTGTTTCTTGAAACCTTGTATTTCCAGATGATTCTCTTACTTTTGTTTTTCGAATATTTAATGTAAAGTTGCATATCATTTTATGCAAAGTTTTGGGATTTGCTGAATCATGACCATTATGTTTTGCACTCATGTATAGAAAAGCTTACTCTTTTCTCACGTCTTCTAATTCTTTTTTGTCAATTTGCAGGGGAGATGATGACTATGTGCCTGGAAATATAACTATAATTGAGCTTTCCAACTTCATGACCTTCAGTAAACTTACTTGCAAGCCTGGTTCAAGATTAAATTTAGTTATTGGACCCAATGGATCTGGAAAAAGTTCACTTGTTTGTGCTATTGCACTGGGACTTGGAGGTGAACCCCAGGTTGAGATGATGGCATTTGTGTTTCTGGTCTTAGTACTATGCATCTTTTTGACAAGATAAATCGGAACTATTTTTTCCTGAACTATCATGCAGCTTTTGGGCAGAGCTACAAGCGTTGGAGCTTATGTTAAGCGTGGTGAGGAATCTGGATATATTAAAATCACTTTGAGAGGAGAAAGGAAAGAGGACCAAATAGCCGTTACTCGGAAAATTGATACACGGAACAAATCAGAGTGGTTGCTGAATGGTATGCTTAATTTTCCTTTTTATAATCTAATTATAACTTCTCAAATTTCGGGGTTCTGCCGACTTAGTTAGTTCGTGTTTCTTTAGGATCACTTGCATGAGTGCATCTAGTATTTATCTTATGATTTTCTTGTCAAATAAGTTTTGGTACACTAGAACTTTGTTACAAAAAAGTGTTGCAAATTCCCCTTCTGATCTTTCTCATGATGCTTTCTGATCCTTGCACTTTCATTTATTTTTGATGAATTTGCTTTGTGTCTGCTCTTAACATGAGCTCTTAACATTTTTTAGTATCTTTGACGTAATTGTTGATGATTAACTATCTAGTCTATGGACATGCTTATTTTGCATTTCACTAGGTAAAGTTGTGGCGAAGAAGGAGATTAATGAAGTCATCCAGAGGTTCAATATTCAAGTCAACAATTTGACTCAAGTAAGATTGAATCAAGTGCCTATTAACACTAACTTGTGTTTATTGTCCATGCTAGTAAAATTCCCTTGTTATACAATTGAGTGGAAAAATATATGATCTCAATATGCTTGAATCGTATGCATAACGTGGTCAAATGTTCTGACTACTGTGAATGGAATTAGTTTCTGCCTCAAGACAGAGTATGTGAGTTTGCAAAGTTGACTCCAGTGCAACTCCTTGAAGAGACTGAAAAAGCTGTTGGTGATCCTCAGTTGCCTGTTCATCATCGAGCTCTAATCACGAAGAGCCAGGAATTAAAGAAATTCCAACGAGTAGGTTGAATTACTTGGTTTTCCTTTCTTGAAACTAGCCTGAACTGAATTTTAATTGTTTATCTGCTTTAGCATTTGTTGTATGATTTGAAATTACTATCATTGTGCATCATAGGCTATTGAGAGCAATAAAGGGTCGGTGGATCAACTTAAGGCTCTTAATGCTGAATTAGAAAAAGATGTTGAACGTGTTCGCCAAAGGGAGGATCTTTTAACAAAGGTTATATCCAACATTTTTACCCATCAGCAAGACCATTCAATTTGATATAGGAGTTTTATGGACTATTCTCATGCATCCAGGCCGAGACTATGAAGAAAAAACTGCCATGGCTTAAGTATGATCTGAAGAAGGGAGAGTACATGGAAGCCAAGAAACAGGAGACTGAAGCAAAGCTGAAGCTAGACGAAGCTGCTAAGGCTCTGAATAAACTCAAAGAACCTACAGAGTAAGTTACTTTGCTTTTTTAATTAAACATTTTCATTTGAATATGGGTGGACGCAATATATTTTATGCCGCATTGGCAGCAGAGTGTTTGTGTATCACTTTGAATGCTTGATTACAGGAAGCAGAGGGAAGAGAGGACAAAGCTAGGGACTAAAATAAAAAAGATTAATGGCTTTTTAGATTCAAATATGAAGAAGCGCATGAAAAGTTTAGAGGATGAAAGTCGTCTGGTATGTTGGTCTAACTCTTATTGTTTGTCCTGTCATTTTGTGGCATAATGTTTCAGGTTGTTACACTCATTATTTTCACCATTTCTTCTAGGAAGTTTTAATTCAGGGAAAATACAAGGAAGTGGAGGATTTGAGGGGTCAAGAAGAGTCTCGCCAACAAAGAATCACTAAAGCCAAGCAAGATCTAACATATGCAGAAGCGGAACTTGCTAATCTTCCGGCTTTTGAAACCCCAAAGGAAAAGATGGTGGGTGCATTTTCTTGACTATTATAGTCATCTGCCTATCTAGATTAGGAAAGATGGATGGTTCACTGGAAAATTCGACTTATAGTTTCTTCTCTTCTCTACGCTTTCTTCAGGAACAATTAAGTTCTAAAATTATGGAATTGGAAGATAGTGCAAGAGAGATTAGATCTCAGAAGAAGGAAAAGGAGCGGCAGTTGAATCATTACAACATGAGCTTGAGACAGTGCTCCGACAGGTCATCATCAAAGCCGCCAATCGCTAAACATATCGTCATTTGCTTTAGTTTGTCAAAAACTTATTTAATTTTAATGATAAAGGTTGAGAGAAATGGAGAACGCTAACAATAAGCGTTTACAAGCATTAAAAAATTCTGGTGCAGAGAAGATACGAGAGGCTTATCAGTGGGTCCAGGATCATCGCAATCAGTTTAACAAGGAAGTATTTGGTCCTGTTTTGCTCGAGGTGTGTAATGTTTTTGAAAATTGAAACTGAATAGCATTTGTGTATACACCAAGTACACATAACTGAAAAACATTGAGTCTAAAATTCAGGTCAATGTTGCCAACCGGTTACATGCAGACTACCTAGAGGGTCATGTTGCCTATTATATTTGGAAGGTAATTTTTCTATATATTTTTAAGATTTATATCATAATGTTAGGCTTGGTGTGAACATTCCTCCTCACCTCTCACTTATTTCTTCGGACATTGCGAGATGAGAACATTAATTATTGCCTGTTAAGAAGTGAGAAGCTTCTAACATTAGAATTAAATATCGAGTTTAATCCATTATCATTACCAAAATATGGACAAGTAATAAGTTTGATGCATCCTGCTGCCACTGATAAAAACTGCGATTAAGTATGTGAGAATTACATCAGTAACAAAAAAAAATGAGAATCTCAGTGCACTGTATATGAACCTAAATATGCCTTGATGTATTTGTGTATTATTAACTGTTGTTCTCAGATTGTTCCATAGCAAATAGATATGTGTCTCTTTCCTTAAGATGGCTTATGGTATCATGTGGATAATTGGTAGGTTTTGCTGAATTTTACTCTTAAGATGGCTATATTATTGCCATCATCATTTTGTTCCGAATAGTTTGTTTCTAACAAAACTCATCATTTCCCTGCTGCAGGCATTTATCACGCAGGATCCTCGTGATCGTGACTTTCTGGTCAGAAACATGAGATCATTTGATGTGCCGATAGTCAATCATGTCAGAAATGAGACCTGCGATTCAGAGCCTTTTCAAGTAACTGAGGAAGTATGTTTCCAACTTCTTTGGAGTTGCGAAGTGTGATCTGGTTTTAATTGGCGGATACCTGAATTCTTATTTTCGTTATTTTACTGTGTAGATGTCCAAGCTTGGCATATCTTCGAGGCTTGACCAAGTCTTTGAAGCTCCAGATGCTGTCAAAGAAGTTCTGATCAGCCAATTTGGCTTGGACAGATCGGTATGCTTTTAGTTTTTCCTTTTTCTTACTACATTATAGCAGGTTTGGGATTCAACTTAGTATGAATTATGAGCCATTTGAAAGCACCACCACAGATCCAAGATGGAGGAGCTTCTTCAAGCATCATATTTCTAAACTATCTTTGCCTTTGCATCTGTTACCAGTATATTGGGTCCAAAGAAACTGATGCAAAGGCCGATCAGGTGTCCAAATTGGGTATTATGGACGTTTGGACCCCAGATAATCATTATCATTGGATGAGATCTCGCTATGGAAATCATGTGTCCGGAAATGTTGAATCAGTAGATCGCTCTCGTCTTCTTTTGTGCAGTACGTTTCTGGAAATTTGTTTATTTTTTCCCTCGTAGATCCTCTCAGTTTTTTTCTTTGATCAATTAAGTTGTGAAGCATGAATTTTCATACGACAGTGTAGATCTATCACAGGAAACTAATGGTAATCATAACATCTAATAGAAGGATTTTATCTTGACGAATTATAGCTCTGGGATTTTTCGGTGTAAATCTGAGGTATGGTTACTAAAATTCATTGCCTTACATACTCAGGTTTGGATGTCAAAGAAATTGAAAGCATGAAAGCAAGGCAAAGAGAGTTTCAAGATAATATTTTTAGTATTAATTCAGATCTAAAATCTCTTCAATCTGCTCTAAGACAGAAGGAAGATGAAGCAGCAGAAGTTCAGCGTGAACGCGTAAGTAGATACGTCTGAAATGCATCTTAATTTTGGGTTATCTATTTATAATTGGTGGGAAGAGGATAAAAACTGTCAATGTTGTTCTGTCAATTAAACCTACTAGTTTACCCTTCTATTATTTTAATTTGAATAATTACCAGTTTATCCTACAAATTTTTGTTTTATTACAATTATATCAATTTTTCTTTTTATGTACTTAAAAATAGCACACTTAAATTTGAACTATAATATCATCTATTAAATACTTTAAGATACAAATAATTCAAAATATAAAGTAATATTATCCATGTTTATATATTATAGCACACGGGTGGAGTGTGTATAATGTACTAGTACGAGAGAGTGATGTTTGTTTTGATCGAGAGAGTGCTGTTTGTTTTGATTACTTTGGATACATAGGATTTGCCTCTTCGACTTCGTGTGTTAGTTGCACCACGTCTCTGACCCTGATAGCTTGCTTTCTTGTACAAGCTATGCATGCCTTGCTGTATAGCAACTCTTTATTATGCCAGGATGGTTCTCCTGGCTTGTAGAAAATGTGCTAGTTCCTCGATATTCAACTGATTTCCTTTATACAATTGATGATCTGCAACATAATTTCCCTTCACTTCGCTTATATTATTTCTACCAGATCTTTGTGCTCATGGCATGTGACTTCTGCTCATTCTCGTGTGGATCTTGAGTTGCATCTTGACATCTGTGTATGACCAAGTGAAATAGGATATAAATTTTCTGCATTGTTATTGTTAGTGTGACTTTCGGTGGATGACTTACTTTTGTACTATTATTGCTGAGGCGAATGGCATTACTTGTCTATAGATAGAAATGGTTTGGTCGGAGGAATGTTTAAAAGCAGAAATTTAGCCCATTTGATAGAACTTCTGAAGATGGGACAATTACGTTACGGTTCAGTCATCTATGACAATGCCCTATCAGAATCTTTTAACATGCTTAAAGTTATTTATCATCATGAACACCTGAAATTCGACGTACAGGAGGAGATTGTTAGCATTATACAGAGTAGAAAGAGAAAACTGAGGGAGCTTGAACAGCTAGTCAGTAAGTAATATGCTCATGTTTTTTATACAGGAACGTAGCAATTATGAATTTTGAAAAATGATTCCCCGATATTAGATCAGCGAAGATTGAAACTGAAGTCAATAGTAAGCGAAAATGATCCAGAGGCTGCAATTTCAGAGCTCATTGATCGGGCGAAAGAGTTGAAGATGAAGAGGTTCCGATACGTGATAGAAATTAAAGTGAGACTTTTCGTTTTATGACCCTTGGCAATTTTTTTTCAAGAAGTTATGTGCAAGATGCTTTTCCTATGCTGAGTTGATATGCTGGATTCTTCTCGTCCAACTCCTTGTGCAGAATTTACTAATTGAAGCTGTTGCCCACCGGAGATCTTTTGTTGAAGCTAGCATGTGCGCTGTTGAACTTGAAGCTAAGGTAATTTTTATTATACTAATTTAGCGTTGCAAGACCATGAGTTAGTCATAACTTTTTAATGTTCAGACTTAATGAATTTTTTCCAAATGCATTGAATTAGATAAGTGAAATGGAATTTGGTGTGAAGCAACAGGAGAAATCTGCCTTACAAGCGTCCTCATACTTAGATCAGTGTAAGTTCTAACTTTGTGCAGTAGTTTACCAAAGATTAACTTGTCATCTACCCTTCACGTGTACCCCTTCTCCTTCTAATTTTTCATGAACAAAAATTGGAAAGGGTATCCTGATGTTGAAAAATGATGATTATGTCAACTATATTTCTAAAATTTGAAAAAGATCTTGAAACTGAAAGATGTTGAAAGATGCATTATAAGATCATATCTGTGGTGGTTTCTGTGTGATAATAATGGAAAGGTCTCCGTTATAGGTAAATGACGTTAAGTCTATGTGAGCAGTGTGCTGCCCATTTGTCTGCTGTATTGAAATGGAAAAGAGTAACCTACTGACTCTAGCAAGTATGGCCTAATATGGGCTGTTCACCATTGCGCAAGTTTTACAATATGTTGGAAATAAAATATATAAAATTAAATTGTGATACACCCCTAACATCCCTTTCAAGCTTAAACTTTTATGTGAATTGGTCATTTAGCATGGTATCAGAGTTTAGGCCTACAGGTCATGGGTACGAACCCCACGACCACCAGTAAAAGAAAATTACAGGTCCAAGGTTACATCCGCAAACTTTTAGGTGAAGTGGTCATTTAACACGATTCTTTTCCAAGCACCATCATCTGTAAAAAATACTAAAACAAATTTTGGCTGTTTGATCACCTAATGTATATGTCATTATCTTTCTTTGTTATATGCTTGATTTTCGTACTTACCTGCAATGTCAATGGCATATGATTGCGCTCCAAAGTTATGCTTATCATTTTTGTTCATGTTTTCGCGGATGGATATTACCATATAGGTAAAACTACCACGGCGAATCTCCGGGAACAGTTAGCAGATGCCAAGCAGCATGCAGAATCAGTTGCTAAGATAACTGCCGTGCTTAAGCAGGCGTTCCTTGAGGTTTGCACTCCCAGCATGATGATATTGTTTGAAATTTGAATATCTTAGATCTAGTAAACACTACAATACTCTTATTTTTTTACTTATCTACTTTGTAAATGAGATGAGTTCAACGAAAAGTTTAGGCTGCCATCAGTAATATTTGCTGATTGTAATATAATTTGGGTGACATTTAATACTATCCCTTTGTCATCATTGCAATTTTAAGTGGATCTTAGGAGAAGTAAGAAACCATTGGCACACCCTGCACAGTGATTTATCACCTTACCGTAAGCTGGCTGTATATAAATAAGCGTGAAAAATCCAGAATCACCAATTTTAATATTTGCTGATGATGATTTGTATCGGATCACACTTCAGAGCATGGTGTCGTCTATGGATAGTTGCTGCTAGCTTCTTGATTTTGTTCTCATCAGATGGACATTGTTTAATTTCTTGTCTTGTTAAGCAACAGTCACCTTGTCAGTTGTTGAAGTGCATTATGTTACATGATCTTGCATAGCTCAATGAGAATGTTACTCACAGATGCCAACTACCATCGAAGATTTGGAAGCCGCAATCCAAGATACGATATCTCAAGCCAATTCCATCCTTTTCCTCAATCATAATGTACTCGAAGAATATGAAACCCGTCAAAGAAAGGTATAATATATAATTAATTTTTGTACTTGAATAATTTTGAACTGTGTTGCTTCTTGATGTGGTAATGCTCTTCTGCACAGATTGAGGAACTTACAAAGAAACAAGATGATGATAAAAGAGAATTACAAAGCCTGTTAGAGGACATCAATGGTTTGAAGGTAAAGCACTCATATACTCTGCTGCTAAACCATCATGAAAAAATGATACAATTGTTGGATTACATGTTAACTCAGTATCCTCATGACAAAAATGCTCTCAAATATTTTTTTTTCTAGATTTTATGTAAATGGGAGAAAATACAATCTGATGATATTTTTATGTGTAGGCTTTTGAATGTTTTCTGCTTAGAAATTAATTAAACTGATGCAGGAAATATGGCTGCCAACATTAAGAAACCTTGTGACCCGGATAAATGAAACTTTTAGTCGCAATTTCCAAGAAATGGCTGTTGCAGGAGAGGTCTCGTTAGGTACACTGCCATTTTTTTAGGCTCCATACAGTACAGTAAATAACTCTCTGATTTGCTTTGGCATTATCTTGAGGTGGTTAACCATTGTTATTCCTTGATTAATCTTTCAGATGAACATGGCACAGACTTCGATCAATATGGCATATTGATAAAAGTCAAGTTCAGGTGACCAAGTTTCCTATCTTTTCCAATTTTTGCACAGTAGAGCACCGAAATTGTTTGCTGCAAGAATGTTCGAGTTATCATTACATGACTCATTAAGGAAGCATATGGGCATAATCAGTTTGTAATTAGCTCAACTATTCGAACACATTAATCGCTTACATTTTCGTCTCTGTGATTTCTGTCGACACGATGCTATGGATCAGACAAACAGGATTACTGCAAGTTTTAAGTGCTCATCATCAATCTGGAGGGGTAGGACAATTCATTATTCTTAATTGCAGATCTCTTTTATTGTTCTACTAACAATATTGTCGCATATTTTTGCAAAACCTTTCACTTTTAGGAGCGGTCTGTTTCAACCATTCTCTACCTCGTCTCATTACAAGACCTTACGAACTGCCCATTCAGGGTAGTTGACGAGATCAACCAAGGCTAGTCGAGTTTATGAGCACGACGCCTCAGTTTTTACCGAAACGCATATATACTTGCTAATCGTCCCAACATTTTCCTCTTTAGGCATGGATCCAATTAACGAGAGAAAGATGTTTCAGCAGTTAGTTAGAGCTGCTAGCCAAGCTAATACGCCACAGTAAGAGCTTATTATTGTTATCTTACTTCATTTGCTGATCATCACCTGAATTGGGCCATTTATCATGCATCTACCTAAGTTATCAGGTCAACATACACTTACATTTTTATCCTATGTGCAGGTGTTTCTTGCTTACCCCTAAATTGCTGCCAAATTTACAGTACAGTGATGCATGTAGCATTCTCACTGTTATGAACGGGCCATGGATTGAGCAGCCATCAAAAGGTCTTCAAATGAATTAACTTCCAGTCTTATATCTTCAAAAATATTCATATCTTTATTTATATTCAAGACTCGTACAATCTTTTATTTGATTCAGTGTGGAGTGGTGGTGAAAGCTGGGGATCTATCAGAATCCCTGTTGGAAAGTGACCTCTGCGCTCCTGTGAATTTATCAAAACAATCAAATGTGTTATTAATCCGAGCGACGGATTTTGGTGTAATATATGGTGCTTAGTTCACGCTTTCTTTTGTGTATAATATATTACATTACATTTTCACATTGATCCATGATGTAGACACTTATCATGATGGATCACATATTTTGCATAAATTTCAAACAGGAGATCAATTTATGTTTGCATAGCGTATCACGTGAGCTTTTTAGCCATTTTATTTAATAAATAATCAATCAAGCAAACAATCAATTTGAAATGGTCTTTAATCATAAAAAATACATTTTTTGAAAACAATATTTAATGGTCTTTAAAAAATACATTTTTCGAAAACAATATTTGGATAATTGTCACAGGCAATTCAAACACAAACTATAGCCTGAAAATGCAAAAATAATCGGTGTCATAAATTATATTTGAACCCAGGATAGGCATGGATTTAATTCTAATGCCTATCTTGATGATAAATTTGAGAAAAATGTTCGTGTCTCTAAGCATTACACGCACCCTAAGTGTGTGGCATAAGCTCATATTCAATTGAGTCTGGTGATAGCTTGTCGGAAAAAGAAAAAAAATAACATAGTACACTATATGAGCAATTTAGTGTGCTATTTACTATTACTCGCGCTATTTGCGCTTTTACTCAAATACTTGCACTATTGAGGGTAAAACACTTTTTTTTACGCTAAAATGAGCTATATTGCGCTGCGGAACACGCTATTTACGCTTTTTAAAATACTGGTTTCTACTGATCCCTGCATCATAGACAAACAAAAATAGTTTTGTGATAAAATATAACTTGTCAATAGCATAAGAAAGGACAGAAAATTCAAAATGGTCTCGTGCTTAACCCATGGACAAATTTAGTTCCATTTGTTTCCTGTTAACTAATTTAATTCCAAATGTTGTCGATTAATACTAATTCCAGCGTCCCCACGCACGTCGACCCCAGCAAAGGGGTGAAGACCATGTGGTTACTCGCGGAGACGCAAACGACATCGTACTGCTTCGTATCGATGTCGTTGATCAGCTTGCACCCGGCCCAGCCCGAACCCAGCACCACCACCCTCGGATGCTTAGGCTCGGCAGCCTTCGTATCATCTCTCTCTGAAGCTGAGCAGTGGGTGAGCTGAGAAAATAGAGTCCTCGGCGAGTTTGGCTGCCGTGATTTTCCGAGCAGTGAAGCTCCGGCGACCAACTGTTCACCATGATCGCACCCATCCTTTGCATCGCAGTGAAAAGAAAAGAAGAGAAAGTCACAAAACAGACATTCACAACAACTGCTCAACTTTCTTCCTGTTGGGTTCCTTTTTTCTGATTCGTTCATTACTTTGCAACGTGAATAGGAAAAAAGCCAAAAGGTTAATAGGAAAAGCCAAAAGATAAAACTTTGATTTATGACGTTTCGTTTTTCGTAAGATGGCATTTGGTAATTCCATTCAACAGTAGATCTAAAATGGTAATTATATATGTATTGTGATAAACGTGTCAAGATTAATGTAAATTTCACTACCCTCGAACAAAAAATGGTCATTGTACTTTTGAGCGGTGACGTGTCACACAGCGATTGGCTATAGGGGGATCAATGAGAAGTGAAAGATTATACTTTTAATAAGTACTAGTTTTGGCCCGTGCTATGCACGGGAATTTTATTTCAATTATAACACAGTATAGTTTATTAGCATTTTAATTCTAACAGTTATTAGTATAATTTATTATTACCTAAATAAATGGCATTACAACCCCATATAGACCTAAAAGAGTAATTTGTATTTATAATGGTGACATGTCGCATAGGGATTGGCTACTAGAATTGTCAATGAGAGGCCACATCCAACTTCTATATAGTATAGATATGATTTTACACACAAAACCTAAACCTAAGCTTCATATCAGAATCACAGTGAAATCTCTAAAGCGCGTGTTGCAACTATGAGAGGTCTCACGGTCACTCGAATTCTTAATATTCCGTAAATCTGACCCTTTCGTCCAAATATTCGTCGCCGGTTGTGTCCCTAAGTCGAACGAGTGGTTTTGAGTTGGGTGCCATGACTGAACCGTCAAAGGTTAGTTTATCTGATTTGATTTCTATAGGGCTATTGTCTCTATGCTTTATGTCTGTATTCCTCTTATTTTGAAATCCTTTTACATGTCCTGATAAATCTGCCCGATTTAGTTTCTAACTCCATTGTTCTATGCTTGAGTACGGTGTTAAGCAATTTTAATGAGCCAAAAGGGATTCATTTGTAATGGCGTTTGGTTAAAGTTTTCCTTTTGTTTATTCTATGATCCTTAGGCATACTAAATAATGCAAGCGAGCCTTGTCGGAATTACTTTTTTTAGTATAATGGCAATTGATGCAGTGCAGCATGAAAGTTCGATTGCTAGTGTGTAAAAACTATGATAGTTTGACTGGATATCTAACGAAGATCCTTATGAGTTAAGAAAAGATTAACAATCGAAATATGGGTAGAGATGGCCGGAGCCTATATGCGCGTGAGGGGAGATTCGAATTCGGTGTCACATTCTTATTTATGCGTATATATAATAAATAGTTAGATGCTAAGGCATACTTAATGATATGACATGATGAACAAGGAATCTTTCTATATTTTGCTTCTTGTTTGATATAATCTATTATCTACCAGAACGTAAAATGAAAATCTTTTAACGTTATTACCTTGTGCCTTGATGTTCAGTGCTCTATTTCTATATCTCTTTATTCGTATATTCAGTTGTTACTTTTTGGGTCGTTCACGGAGGATGAGACCCGTTCTTTGCTAAACAAGACATCAGGTGCCCAAACCACTAACCAAGCAAAAGTCGAACAAGTCTATTCTCCAAAGTACACCCACCAGAATGTCAATAAGGACATGGACCATCGAGTTTCAGAAAACGGGAAAGTACATAAATCTGAGCAATTCTGCGGGAAAGGGACAATTATTGAGGAAAGCAAGTTTCAGACGTTAAGCATTTCTGGCAATGAAAATGAAGATATCAGAAGTAACGAGTTGTCGAGTCGTGTCGGGATTAAGACAAATGGGACGATTATTACCACCTCAGCTTTAGGACGTGATGAAGGCTATCATTTGAGATTGGACGTTCCAGTTTTAGCTGATCAGAGCATATTACCGCGAGGCCTTATTAACTCTGGGAACTTATGTTTCGTTAATGCTACATTACAAGCTCTTTTGTCCTGTTCGCCGTTTGTTCGGCTCTTACGGGGACTAAAGAACTGCAATGTCAAAAAGGTTTAATTTTATGATGTTATATTGTTGCGAAACGGCCAATCAGAGTTGTTCTAGGGTGTACGCTAACATGTTCTCTTCTTTTTTGTTGCTCGTAGGATGACTTTCCAACGATAACTGCATTTGTCGACTTCATTGTTGAATTTGATGTGCCAAATGGAGCTAATACGAAGAAGACTGATGCGAATGTGCTTGAAACTGGTAAATCTTTCAGACCTAACATGTTTGAAGCTGTGCTCAGGAAATTTACGCCCGAAATCCCTAGTAGCATGGCAGGAAGGCCAAGGTTTGTGCCTTCTTCTAGCCCCTTTTTCAAGGAATTGATTAAGTCATCGATTTCTTATAGGTTTCATGTTAAGTCTTAGTCTTATGATTTATGCCTTGTAGACAAGAAGATGCACAAGAGTTTCTAAGTTTCATCATCCATCAAATGCATGATGAGTTGGTGAAGCTTGAGGGGTCAGACCGCTTAAATGGTGGAAATCCTTCTATGGTTTCTACCTCTGATGACGATGAATGGGAAACAGTGGGTCCGAAGAATAAATCTGCAGTGACACGAACTCAAACTTTTGTTCCCTCAGAACTCAGTTCGATTTTTGGAGGACAATTGAGAAGTGTTGTTAAGGCAAGAGGTAACATTTACTTCTAATGAGTTTCAGTTACAATATAACAACACATCGTCGGTCGTACTGTGGATATATCCTTTTTCTTTGGATCTGATTCGTTAGCTTGATGTGACTGATCGTCGAGCCACTTCTGCTAGCTAAAGATATCTTCGTCTAATTTATGCGGACAACTTCACTGAAGTTCATAGGATCCAACATTGTATCGCAACAATTGTAGCTTTGTGAACACGTGTGGTTAGGGGAAACACATCTAGATGAACATTCAAGTGGCCCTCATTTGGCATATGATGACATTTAACATGGATGCTTTTGGACTATATGTTATCTTTTTCCATGGTGTGAAAGTTATTCTTTTGGTGCACCACTATAGGATTCCATTCATGTGATGGAAGAAAAAATTGTAGCGCTTATCACTTGCACCTTGATACGCTGCTAGTAAAATGTTATTATCACCGAGCTATGTGAACCATGGTATGGTTAGCATATCCCAATGCTATGAAAACCCCTAGAATAGATCAATAGAAAAGCTCGCTGTAAATGGCCAACCAATATGCTCATTTGTTTCCATCCCGGAATTTTCTTTGTCAATGATGTCTATGGCAATAATTCAAGTTTTTTTTTTTTTTTATGATGCATCTAATTATACTCTTTTTGTGATATTGTGGACAGGCAACAAAGCTTCTGCCACAGTTCAGCCTTTTCTTTTGCTCCATCTAGAGATTTTTCATGAACGAGTTAGGACCATTGAAGATGCTCTCTATCTTTTTTCGGCCCCTGAAGCACTTGATGGTTATCGGGCATCAGCAGCTGGAAAGGTTAATACACTTCATGTTATTATCATTATGATGCCAATAATTCTTGCCTTTTTTCCATCATTCACCAGTTAGTAGAAATAACTAGTCCTCATTTAACATGCCCGTTTCATGGAGAAGAGAAAGCTAAGTGGTGGATTCTTTATCAATTTAAAGTCCAATTGCTCTGTAGAATGCTTAGATTAAATGGTAGGTGTTGCAACAATATGGTGAACATTTTCTATTTAAAAACTTCAGGGTGAGGTGGTGATTGCGAAGAAATCTTTGAAGATACAGACGCTTCCAAAAGTGATGATTCTACATCTGATGCGATTTGTTTATGGCGACAAAGGAAGCACCAAATTACTCAAGCCAGTGAGGTTTCCTCTTGAATTAGTTCTAATCCGCGATCTGCTTGCCTCTCCTTCTGCTGAGGTAACCTTAGTTACTTCCCATGTTAATGACTACTTCCTCAACATAATTTTCACATTCTGTTGTTGGCTGTTGCTTAGTCACTCATGCCTTCTAATTGCTGGTTTATCTTGTAGCACATTGTATGCCTCGTTAAAAAAGATAAAAATAAATCAATTTTAACTTTAAGAAACTGTGCAGGGCCGAAAGTATGAGCTTGTTTCGACCATAACACATCACGGGAGAGAAGCATCGAGGGGCCATTACACAGCAGATGCGCGTAATTCTAATGGCCAATGGCTGCGGTTTGACGATTCTTCTATTATACCGATCAGCACAAGCAAAGTATTACACGACCAAGCTTATGTTCTCTTCTACAAACAGCTGTAGACCCAAATCACACCTTGCGAAATATATCTGCAACCGAAGTATATTATTGAGCAGAAAACGAAAAACATGTTCGCATCGGCGAAGAAGGGTTTTCGTGTGGCTTGTTTTTCCTCTTGCAGCTTTTGGGAGATGCAAGTAGACATTCTTTCTTTATTAATGGGATGGACAGCCTTTTACCTTGAAGTAATGTTTTTGAGTGATGCTATGACAGTGTATATATGGAGAGGGAATCAACTTCGTGAAGATAATCTGAATTTTCTTAGTGTTGGAGGATGCTTAGTTACTACTGAAACTTACGATTTTTCCGTTTCAGCTTCTGCTTTTAGTCCATTTTGCTCCATACAGCTTCGGAATGTCTTTGCATAACCTTCGTTTTTAATCATCATTTCCTTTTTTTTTAGTGGTTTTCAGTGATGCATTGGTTTTCTCATAACATTTTCTAAAATTCTAATTTATTAAGATAATATGCATGGTACAGGTGTAGCCGAGCCGAGCCCGAACATGGCCCAGCTGAGCTCGGTGATTAAGGTTTACTCGGCTCGAGCTCGAAAAATTTCGGCTCGAGCTCGGCTCGGTTGAACACATTAAAGCTTGGCTCGATAAGCTCGATAAGGTTAATGTCATGCGAGGTATTTAAGCTCGAATGCGGGCTCGAGCTCGAGTTAGGTATATATTATTAAATAAATTATTTCAATATAAAACATTAATATTTAATATATTAAAAAATAGAATTGTCAGCTAAGCGCTCGACGACTCGCGAGCCCAAATATGATGGGCTCTAAGCTTGACTCGACTGCCAACAAGCCAACTCGAGCTCGGCTCGACTGCCAACAAGCCAGCTCGTGCTCGAATCAAGCTTTAACTGAGTAGTTCGCCTCATTTTCACCCCTAATGTAACAGCATGAAACCCTTTATATATAATAGCAGGTGACCGTGGTTTTTAGCAGGGGATGCCAGTGTTGTATTCGGATTCCCTGCTATATATAAAGCTGGCGGGCTGGGCCGGACCGTTACCCGCCAAAGCCCACCAGTTTGCGGGGCAGGGGCGGGTAAACCCGCCTTCTGACGGGCCTGAGAAAGGAAAGCCCGCCCACCCCTTGGGCGGGCGGCGGGCACGGGCCCACAGAAATCTGAAAAAAAAAGATATAAAAAGAGAAAAAAGTTTAAAGAGGAATGATATGGTGTTCACCCCACCAAATCATGGTGGACCTGCCACCCTTACTAATTTTAATCCTGGCGGGCCTGCCCACAGCCTGCCAGGCTCGCCCCACCAAAGCCCGCGGCCAGGCGGGCTTGTCTGCCTACGGGCGGGCGGGCCCTCGTGCCACTGGCATTTTTGCCAGCTCTAGCTATATACAAGGGGTCCCTACCGAGTCCCATGCTCTTGCTATACAATATTGGGCTCTGCCGTTATATATAAGGGGTCTCCTACCATGATCACACTTACATAAGAAAATATATATTGTATTTGGAATCTGAACTCGATACCTATTACTTTTCGGATCCCGTGCTTACTGCACAACATTGAGGTCGTATGCCGAGTCCCATGAGTACGGCCACACTTATATAGAAAAATATGTATTGTATTGGAGATTTGAACCCGAGACCTATTATTTGAACGTCTCACTACCCGAGACCATTTATTTATTGAAGACCAAGTCAAAGGCTATTTTCCTAAATCCTTCAGCCCAACCCATATTGCCCCATAATCCTCAATTCTCAACTGTCATTAAAGAAGTTGATGCAAGAAGGCGATGCACGAATGATTATTCCTACCAGGGCCGTTTTTTTCAATTTTTGTGGCCCCGTTCTTATAGTATAGGGAGGCCTAACATTGATATAAATAAATAAAATTTAATATTTACTATAATTTTTAAGGCTCCGTCAAATGGCCAACGGGCCTTCATGCACATGCTAAAATTCGGCCCTACTTCCTACCTATGAATTGAGACCATTTGTATTGCATTTTAAACACACAAAATCGTTAGAGCTTCTCGCTTGTAGTAGTAGTAGTAGTAGCAATAATAATAATAATAATAATAATAATAATAATAATAATAATAATAATAATAATAATAATTATAATAATAATACAAATAATAATAATAATATGTGGTCTGATATCCTATTCTCTATATATTAGTAAGTCTATTAAATATCTATTAACACTATTTGCAAAATAAGAAAATATTATAATATAAAAAATTATATTTCATAACATGTTTTTCAGAAGGATCGTTCCTCGTGGTCGACACTGTTGGGGATGTGCCCTCGGAATGCCATTCGAGGATGTAATGAATAGGGCATGTATTTAATAATCGATGTATTATTCGTTATGTATTTGAATAATGTATTCTTATACGCATTAATGGAATTTATAGTTTATTATTAGAGGCATACTATTTATTTATCTATAAGTCTTACTAGGCATCCGGTGAGACGGTAAATAAATAAATCCCATATATCGTGAGTTTAGTCACCGATTCTCATTGGATGAGAGGGGCACCGTGAGCTATTATCCTCCGATATTAAAATAGTCCATAAGTCTTAGACCTCAGTAGGGTGACTGAGCGTCAATTACGACGTATTTGTTGACGACTCTTATATGGTTGTGCCAACCATTCGCTTGGGATGCGGGAGGTCGTAACAATGGTATAAGTTAAATCAGGGGATTAACTTGTACTTGGACACGACTCGCAATCGACGATCACATGGGCCTTATTGTTACTGTGGGTAGCGTTAATGATCGATCGATTGACTATAGTAGTGTGCGTGGACCTTAGACCGAAGGGTCTTTGACGGAGCTGACTTTGGGGTCTTGACTTGTCACTAGTTTTCTAGGCCCACCTTGTTCGGGGACGAACATGGGTCGGCGGCGACATGCGGTCTTGACAACGAAGGGTAACTGCCGTGCTTAGACTATCGTGAGGGATTCATTATATCGCTGGTAACCGAGATATGTGTCCTATGCATATTCGGGGACGGAAAGTTACGAAGTCTTCGGCCGAAGCTATAAACTGACTTACGTGGGATGTAAGGGCAGTTTAGTAATTTCGCCAGTCACGAATTCGTCATAGAGTCGAGTTTAGTGAGTTTGACGTAACCATGACTCTCACTCGATCGGGACATTTGTGAAGGGTCTATACGTATGACGATAATCTATAGTCGGTTCGTAGATCGAAGATCGTACTCAACACGAGATCTATTCGGTACCGCGGGATTGGCTAGGCGCTTACCGAATTATTGTATTCCTCCCTTGCCGGGTTGAGACGAACCACAGAGTCGGGCTTAAAAATGATCACTGTGATAGTGCCTAACTAATATGAGATGTAAATTAATTTAACGGTCTTAGAGACGTTAACCAAATGTTAAATATATGTTTTAGAAACTATATTTACGTGGACGGAAATTTATGGAACGGAAATGGTGATGAACGAAGCGTAAAATAGGGTTCACAATGATGAGCAAGGCTCGTCACGATCGTGAAGCCTGTCTGCAAAGTAGCAGTAGCTTAAAAATTCATATCTCACAATCTAGACCTTCGATTACGAATCCCTCCGGTCAGAATCACATTTGGTGAGTCTTTTAACTATGGTCAAAATTTCAGGTCAATCGGACATCGTTTACCCCTCGATCGGATAGAAATACAAAACTGCCGCAAAAGCTGTCAGGTCTGTCACGGCCGTGACAACCTAGCACGTGGCCGTGACGACCGGCAGTGGCGAGCAAAAATGGTGTCCGACAGTGTCATGGCCGTGACACTTCATGCCTAGGCCGTGACAGCCTCCAGAAGATGGTCACGACCGTGACTGAGGCCGTGATGAGCGGCAGAAGCCGTCCAATGATGTGTCACGGCCGTGACAGGTCATGTCAGAGGCCGTTGACCGACAGTTTTTTGGTCAAATTTGATCCAAATCAAATCTAATTTCGTTCCTTGTTCTTTTGTTATTATTGTGGGACAATATCTAGTCATTAGATGACATAATTCGAAGGAATCAAACAAGAAATGAGTCATGTAGGACTTGATCTCATTTAATTAAGCTTAAAGTCATTTTCTAAGTTGGAAATTGACTTTGATTAACATTTCTTGGAGAAATTTCGTCCATAGTAAGTTCACAAACATTCTCACACTAAAACTTGAGTTTAGAGAGTGGTGGGAGCTCCTTAGGTTGTTCTTAGAGAAACCCTTAGTGTGTTTGAGTTTGTAGTAAACCAAACACACTAAAACACATGTTTATAAAACATTCTTCATTTCCTCTAGCCATCCTTGGGGAGGTGAAGTCTGTGGCACGTCACGGGGTCGGCGTGACTCTCTTCAGCACAGTTCGTGAGCTACGGGAGCTAAGGATCTTCGCGACGAGGGTAAGATCCCTATTCCTTTATACGTGTTGAACGTGCGTTTTTTTTTTATTTAACCGAGTATCCTGGGGAAACCGTATGGGGAACTCGGGAAAAATTTTAAATTCCGCTGCCTCCGGGGCAAGGCCTCGGGTCACCCAGGGTTTCCCAACAGACAGAACTCCCTCGAAAATCTTGTAGCGGTATATATAGTCGATGATACGAGCATGTGGAGAATTATGTCTTGTAGGCTATGCAAAGACTAAAGATTCTGAAAAATAAGAAATAGTTTCATTATTTTGATATGAAAGATGTGAGTGTTATTACTATATCTATTAGCACTGATATAGTTGAAGGTTCTAGAAGAGCTAGTGTTTTTACTTCTGGAACACTGTTGATGATTCTTTAAGTCTCAAAGAAATTTATTAAGCTTTAAAGCGATTAGGCACGGATCATGTTGGGACTGCAGAAATAGGTGTATAATATTTGCACGTCATAGAGGTGTTGAATATTTGCACGTCACAAATTAACACGTTTTTACTAGTGTTTTTAGCACGTTATATGTGTGTGCAATACAATAAAATTAATTATTAGTTGATATTTTAATAAGCTAATATATTAAAAATATAATAAGGCAGAAGTTTTAGGCAACGATGTTTAGTAAGTCTTTTTTTAAGTAATTAATGTAGGAAGTTGATTGGTCAATTTGATAGACCAATCTATAGTTTTTATCCACCCATCGAGCCGTCAAACGGGCCGAGTACGTCGGGTTGGCCCGCCCCCATGAAAAAATAGGCGGGGTCGGTTGGCCAATTACTGGCCCGTTGGGACGCGGGTTGAGGCGGGGCGGGGTGGGTTGGCCCGTCATTAAATATATGTTATATATATTTATTATATATAATATAATATATGTTTTTTAAGCTATTTAAAAATATTAATAAATAATATTTATTACTAATTGAATTATCATTGAACTTATACCTATTATAAATGATTTATGTTCAATATTCTGACATTATTTATTAATAAAAAATTATTCAAAAGAAATAAAATAGAAAAAATAAAATAAAAAAGAAATATAGTTAGGGGTTGGCCCGCTAGCCTGCCAACCCGCTGTGAGGCGGGACGAGCTCTAGTTTAGTAGCCCGTTTAGAAGCGGGCCGAAATGTGCCAGCTCGCATGAGCCGCGGGTTGAGGCGGGCCGGGGAGGGCCAGCGTTTGACAGCTCTATCCACCCGACACTCTTTACAAAGAATATAAGTAGTTTCGTTTTCTTTTTCTCTTCTTTGGAGCTTATTTATTTTTCATTTTAGACTTTCCCCCCAGCGGGGACGGGATCCCGTGTGGACAGAGAATCCCCATCCCCGTCCCCGCCGGGTTCCCGGCCCCACAATTTTTTTTATATAAAATATAATAATTTGGAGATAATATTTTACTTATATTTTAGTTATTATTTATATTATAATAATTCAATTTGGGTCCAAAAGTATTATTTAATTATCATTATTATTATATATTATAATAATAAAATTTTGTATAAAAAAGCTATAAAAATATTATTTAATATTAATTTCAGGTATAATGTCTTTTTATTAAACATTTTCATTGGTGGGAAATGGGGCGAGGACTATAATCTCCATCCCCGCCTCGCGGGGATAAAAAATTGGGGATTCCCCGCCCCGTTCGGGGCGGATCCCAGCAGGGACGGGACGGGGAATCCCTGCCCGACAAGCCTACGCAGTTGTGTGTTTTTTTTCCCTTTGTGGCTTGAGTTTATAATTTCATGTTCATCTTTAATTTTGGTTTGAGTGTTTTTGTTTTTGTTTTTGTTTTTTTTTTTTTTTTTTTTTGGATACTTAAAGAGTATATGACGAAGATTACATATTTAAACATAAGCGGTACACCCACTATCGCAATATACATGACTACTCTTGGATCAAAATGACACACAAAAACGAAATGGATGGATGTTGTTCCTCTCGCTTTGTACAAATCACCATCCATGAGCAAAAGCTTGTAGTCTACCATATATACATTCACTTGTCTACACTATATCTACTTTTATTAATGGAGTTTTACTCAACCTTAGATATTCTCTTTTTGCTGAATCCCAACATCATGAAAAGAATAGAGTAACTATTGCGAGCCCATGACATATATCCACAAACGATGAAACATCGGTTATGGACACATAACAATACCATCTCATTCTTCAATTAGATTTCATCTGTCATTTTAGAGCAAGCAAATGACACAGACAAACATGGCTTGCAAGATCAAGACTCTCCATAAATGAAGGACTACTAAAACCTTCCAAAGTTAAGAAAAAAAAAAAAAAAGAAAACAAGCAATAAAAACAATGAAGGCAGTTGATAGTAGCTTAAGAAGCTGAATTTCGCCGCACTGTGAAGTCATCAGCAGAGTAATAATCAGCGATTAGCCGATACATGTATGAAGGATTGTGACCACCCCTGAACACCAAGCCAAACACCATAATATCCTTAACAGATCACTACTCCACAGTAAATTTTTACCACTAGCATGAAAGTTTGTTTGTTACTTACGTGTCGGTGATGAATAAGCTCACGAGATTCGGTGGGACGTAGTCAAATGCGGGGTTGACCACATGAAGAAGAGGCGAACCATTACCAGTCCCAAAGTCCAAGCAATCAGAAAACTCTCCAAAGTCGAGCAGCTCAGATGGGGACTTAAGTTCATTCAGCAAAATCTCAGGGTTGTGTGGGTAAAGAGGACACAACTGCATCATTATGCTTTGGTTAATGATTTACAAACCTTTCATAACAGAGCTAAATTATCAAAATCAGATCGCACTAAAGCTCCGATCCAAATGAAAAGGCCATTCAAGAGTTAATAGATGCATCTTATAATTCTAATATCTAAAATATCCGTATTTTGACCAAATGAAAACCATTGTTAAGAGATAAGGATAAGCATAACATGAAAAAATGTATGTCCTTGCAAACATGGTACCTTGTGTATTCCAGCGAGCACAACAAAAGGGACAGCGTGCCTTTGAGCTGCCAGCGCTACCATATTCAACCCCACAGGTGCAATAATACCGCCGTTAGCCATTACTGCATGTGCTCCAACAATGACCTTTCATATATCGACTTTTTTGTTAAAAAGTGACTTTCGGATACATCTGCAACATAATAAATTCAAATCACAAAAAGAAAGTACCATGTTGACCCGCGAGATCATGGCAAAAACTGCAGAATCAGTTATAACTGTAGTCTGCAAACCCTTTGAAGCAAGTTCTTTTGCATGCGCGTGCCCAAGGTACCTAAACATCAGTGGATAAAAACATAAGATATTGAGGTGATAGTTTGGGCGTCAAAAGAATGAAACAAAAGTCGACCTTGGAGCACCCTCGGCAACAAAAACACGAAACGACCGTTTCGTCTCCTTTGCGGCGCATAAAAACTCTGTAACCGTCTTCGAACTGCCTAGAGTCAATATCACTTCACTGACAAAGAAAAAAAGATTAAGTCGGTAAGATATTTATTAGGCTGGACGACGCTCAGACCATTTCAAATAAACTGACCATGAGATATGCATAGAATGATTATGAGCACATACTTTTGGTGTATATGTTCCACGGCTTGTTCAGCAATTTGTTCATGGCAAGTCGAAACTTCTTGAATGAGTTCGTTAACCGCTTCAATAACATTGTGCTTGAGCTTCCTAGAAACAGCATTCCTTTCAGCAGCTGAGGAAATACCAGCCGAGGATACTTAGAAAGGAATCCAGCTAAACAAGTTTCACAAATAACTCTTACCTATTCACTAAAATAATTTTAAGCATGAACAAATAGTGTCCAGTCAATCGGCAGGGAGGGAGACCATATAACATATTCACACAAAAATTTTCACTCTATCAAATGTCATCAGCTAAAAAGAATTGGTATGTCAAATTTGACTACCAATCCTATATTCACAAGAAACCATATCCCTCAATCCCACATAATGTAAATGCTTAAAGAAACTAACTTACACTTGCTTTTTCCATCAGAATCACCGCCAGAAGACGATATGTTGGGCACAGCAGCCGAATGAGGTGTATCCTCAAGGAGAGTCTGAAGAGACGGTGGCCTCAAAGCATTTCTTGCAGCTGCAGCCACAACAGCAGCTGAAAGAACAGGATGGTCGTCTTGATCAATGTTGTCTTCATCATCACTTTCAGCCGAAACACTTAACCCACCCACAGCAGCAGTTGCTAAAGAAAGGTCTTCTTCCCTTATGATGTGTAAAACACGCCGTACAATGTTCCCAACGGCCAACTCTGTTATTAAAGATCATGCCACATTATCACCAAAAACCGCATCGCACACGACAAGAAACGAGGGGGCCCACAATATCTTTAGTAGACCAGTGCAGTTAGAAACCAAACTATTCAAACAACAAATGATGTCATTAATCATTCTGCAAAAGGTCAAAACATAACGAATCCATACATCAAGTTATTTCCAAATTAGTTTATCACTAAAGGTTCGTGCTGAGAAAACCTACAGGTTTTACTACGCAGCAAGGAACACGAAATAGAAAACATGAAATTTCAATTGGAGACCTAACAATAACTACATTTAAGTACATAAACTGAATAGTTAACCCACAAATACAGGAGACACCAAAAGCTGCGCGAGCATTTAAAACCATAAAACTGAAGAATAGGAGATCTCTTGATAGATTACCAACGGGATTTGCAGCAATCAATTGTTCTCCAACGGCTTTCACTGCGTCGATAAGAGCCCCAGCTTGGTTACTGTGCGGAAGCCTATGCTGTGATATGAACGAACGGAGCAACTCCGCCGTTAACTTCGCCGTCGCCTTCGAACCCTCGATTTTACTACGTAATGAACTCCAATCAGTGATACATCACAGGCAAATACAGACCCAATAATAAAGAAACTTCTTAAAACCAAAAACGAATAATTTGCAGCTGCTATACCGCTTTCTAAGCTTCGCTGCGAATTCAGTCACAAGGGATTGGACGTCCGGCATGATATTTGCAACCTTAGGGCTTTGTGCTGATTGATTCGATTTGGAGAACTGCGGTGAAGAGATTTTACTTCAATGGAACTTTTAGTTGGTGGGCGACCCGTAAAAAAGTGAGTACCCGGTGGACAATCGGTGGCTCCGGTTCGGGTAGTGCTATAACACCTACACTAAAATATTTATAAATTAATAACATTAAGACTATTAAATTTTATTAATTTAAAGAGATAAAATTATCGAAAGTTTAACATTTATTAATTAAAAGAAAAAGTTTTAATTGGGCTTATTTAGTATTAATATATACTTTTTTAAAAATCTTTGCTGCAATAGAAACGTTATGGATGAAATTTAATTAGACTTAAATTTTATGAACAAGCAACTAGATATAAATGTATATTTTAACAACTTATCATAATATTTGTAGTCGCAATATTTATGAATTATTAACTTAGATTTTTAATAGGACCCAATATTTATAAATGGATTTTTCCAAAAAAATTTATCTTATTATCTTATCGATTTTTGTGATTTTTTACAAAGGTCCAAGTCGAGACCAAAAAATTTTATTATTTTAGAGGGTTTACTAATTTATAGAGTATTAAATTGGGAGAAAAGCTGGTCCCCGATGTTTACCCTACAGGCACTTTTGGTCCCCCAATTTTTTCAATTGCCATATTAGTCCCTCGTGTTTCTTCATTTGAACCAAATTGGTCATCCGTTAAATGTAATGTTAATTTTTACGGAAATATCACGTGAGAGGCACGTGATCATATTTTGGTCTTTTTTTTCATTTTTTTTTCCTTTATTTTCTCCTCTGGCGATGGTGAAGAAATCCAACAGACGCACCTTCACTTCAGATCCAAAAATCCCTACCTAAATCCCTAATTATCTTGAGAATCTTCTCACATATCTCTAAATCCACCACACAAGCGTCTAACCACACAGTTCACACACTGATCAGAGATGGGAGTCGTGATAATCGACGGTTCGACGGTGCTATCATTCGTCAACAACGACGCGCAGTTCCAGAAATCGCTGGACGAGGCGTTCGCCTCACTGGACCTCAACAACGACAGCGTTCTGTCGCGCTCGGAGCTCCGCTGCGCGTTCGAGAGCTGCGGCTGATGGAGACGCACTTCGGCGTGGACGTGGCTATGTCGCCGGAGGGGCTCACCGAACTCTACGACTCGATCTTCGAGAAGTTCGCGGCGACAGCATCGGCACGGTGGATATGGCGGAGTTCAAGAGCGAGATGAAGAACATACTCACGGCGACTGCTGAGGGGCTCGGCTCGAACCCTATACAGATGGCGCTTGAGGACGACGACATGAGTTTCCTCAAGCAAGCTGCTGATCTTGAAGCGAAATCTTATGCCAAAGCTTGACTCTTTTGAGTGATGGTTAGTGATGGTTTCTTTGCTTTTTTTTTTTTTTGCTCTTTCGTTTGTTCGGTGAAGTAAATTATCTTCGAGTTTCGCACTTTGGATATCTACTTTTTTTCAAACGATATCTAGCTTTCATTTTCTTTTTTCATTTTACCAACAAGTTTATTTGGTTACAACTGACTTCGAGTCGGAAATATATGCTCAAAATGAGGAAAGACGCCCATAAAGGAGAGAAATTTACGAGAAAAAATCAATTCCAAATGGAACAAAATATTTCTCGAGCCAAAACAAACAACCAAAAACACCAAATCATAAGAAAATTACGGTTAGAAAAATTCATATGATATTCAAGCACTCCACGAATAATGTGACCATTAATTTTGATATACTCACCATATCATATTGTTGGAATCAGTGGTGCCGGTGTGTGGTCGATGGCTAAATTATGACAGAATATCTTCACGAACTCTTGTTAATGTGATGTCGATGAACATATTACATACGCTGTCCGTGACGGTATTGCTTCGATATTACATGCTCACTCGGGTCACGACTATCGTCCCCAAGATATGACTTCTAAAACTACGAAATCCCAGCACTTACGACTCGATGATGAAGTTATCCGGCGAACTACTCGAAACTCGAGATTTTTCTTGGACTCTAAACTTAAGATATAATTTTGGCATTCTATGATGCGAAGATCTGATTTCTATTGTCCTATTTTCAATGTTCTGGGGAACATATTTATAGATGTAAGAAACATCACCAAGGTTATCGTCCAAAGGTACCTTTTCATTTGTGCACCTTATCAAATGTATCTTGTTGAAGGGAAGCTCCGAGGTGGTCACACGAAGACGGAGCAACTAGGCGCGAAAGGATGGTAGCAGGAAAACGCGGAGGTGAAGCACCGAGGAAGAAGGGTTAAGATAGATACGGTTGTGTAGAGTTCTTGGGAGAAAATCCACACAAGAAGCTTGAAAGCCTTTGGAACTAAGCCTTTCTTTGAGATTACAAAGCCCACACACAAGTGAAACTCAAAAACGCTAAAGGGTAAGAGTAGGACTGCTAAAAACCAATCCGACCCGCCAACCCGACACGAACTGCACCAGAAAATAGCAGGTTTTGATTAACATTTTCGACTTGTTTAAGTAAATGAGTGAATCCGAACCCAACCAAATATTAAGTAGGTCAGGTTACGGTTCGAATTTTCAACCAGAAATAAACCTGTTTATCAACCACTTAACTCGAGCAATATAAACTACTAAAATATCCTTAATATAAGTAAACTAAAGTGCTTTGATATTTAATTATGTTTTGTGAGACATTTGTTATTTTGAACTTTAATTGTTCCTTCATTTTGTTGATTTTTAGAAAACCAACTGATTTGTTTCTCTATTGTTTTGTTTAATTTGAATTTATAATTCTATTTATTAAGCTATTGGCTGTTTTTTTAAACGGATTGGCGGGGGCATGGGTTAGATTTGGATTAAAGCAGTTCGTTTGGGTACCTAGTTTGTTGATTTTTAGAAAACCAATCATTCCTTCTCCCTCGTCATCTTCGATTAAGTTCGTTTGGGTACCTAGTTTGTTAAAATTCTTATTTCGGCATTTTCTTTAAGTTTTGTCGAATTTGGGAGTTTACGTTTGTGTTCTAGTATCATATGTTTTGTCAACCATTTGAGTAACTGATCTGATATAATGTTGGGAAATGAATAACTCGGCGCGTGATTCGTGTACCGTCGGAGCATATTCGTTGAGGTCGAACTGAACATTCTCATTTGCCTCGACAAAGACCTCAATATAATCAAGTTCGGCGTCGGGATACAGAAGTATGTGAACTCGACATCATTAGACATTCGTAAGAGCTTCTGATCCACGGCGATAAGCTTTATTACATAAAACACGTGAATGTAATGCCCCATCGTTCTGAATTGTTCTGAATCAGAGGAACGTGAATGTTTTTGTCTCATCGTCGAGTGCATTATACGCGGCGTCGCGCTCATTTGATGCAATGTCGGCTTAGCCCAAGCCCATAAAAAAATATTTTTGAAACGAGCCGAGGACGCCGAGGCCATTACCCACGGTGACACGTTTGATGGATGCGGCACGTTTATAAGTCGCTATTTGGTTGCTTGATTTTGTTAATATTTGACAAACTTACCATATTGTATTATGACAAAAAAATTGCATTATTGTATCAAAAAACATTTTTTAAACATTGGATGGAGTATTGATCACTAGAGCCGACAATATTACCCGCGGCCCCCGGACCGGCCCGCCCCGCCCCGGGGCACGCTCCGATTTTTCAGGCCCGCCTCCAAAGCCCGCCCCGCGCGGGCCGTGGGCTTCGGCAGGGCGGAGCGGGCTGGCCCGCCAATAATAAATAGTATATGTTAATTGATAAATATATATTTATATATAAATTATATAATTTTTAAATTTTTGGCAAGTTTTATGATTAATAAAATTAAAAATAAATTATTAATATTTATGAAGTTGTGAGATTAAATACTTTTTAATTATTTTTTTGGTGGTCAAGATTTATTTTTATTTTTCTAAATTTATGCGGGTTAAGCCCTCCGGGCCCGCAGCCCGCCAGTGGGTGGGCACATTCACTTTCTTAAGCCCGCAAGTTGGCGGGCTAGCCCGCCCCGCCCCGCCCTGCCAGTGGACAGGGTTTGGCGGGCTACGGGCCGTCCGGGCCGATTTTGGCAGGTCTATTGATCACTAAGGTTTACGCCAATTGCATATTCGATAGAAAAAAATAGGTATGCCGTGTGTAAAACAATTTGTATAAATAATTTAACTAATGTCGTGTGTATCCAACAATACAGCTGTATGTATGTGTGTGTTGAATGTGGTATCCCACTTTTTGTCTCCATTCACGATGGCACGCATACCCATAGCCACACGCTCTCACCTCAACGGCTTGAATTTGAAATTCAATTGAAATTTCCATCTGCTCTCTCTCTCTCTCTCTCTCTCTCTCTCTCTCTCTCTTATGTTTTTAAATCTGTTATTTTAGTAATGTTGGTTGTTTCCTGATGAAACCTGGACGCTGACTTCTACGGATTTTTTTTCCCTTTCGGTTTTGTTGGTTCTCGTCGATACGGTCACAAAATTGTAGGTGAAGACGAAGACAACCACTAAACAAGGCCATATTAGGTTTTTTTGTTGTTGAAAAAAAATCGTATCGTTCGAGGGTTTTCCGTTTACCAAACAGTTGGCAATTTAAGGTATTTATGCCGCTCTCGATGTTTGCCTAGATTTATTTTTTCGTAAATGCCTTTTTTTTTTTGTCTCCGATTTTTGTTGTGTTGTTCTCTTTGTGCGCTCTTTATAACTTTTCTGTTTTTTTCCCTTTAGCTGTTGTTTTTCGACTCCATTACGGGACTTTTGGCCATTTGGTGTAATTTCATGATACGTATAATTTTGTTTACTTTTTCTTCTGATTTATTTTGGTAGTGGTTGTGTTTCTTATTTAATAAACCGACTGTACCTATCATACTGTTGATGATGCGATATGTGCTTGTCTTCACGGAGATAGTCTTTATGTGGACCTGCGGCGTAGAAATTTTTGTTAAGGTGCTGCAGTTGTTCGAAAGATTGAGTTGATTGACCATTGACTTTGAAACTCCTTTCTATTCTAAACAAGTTTTGGGAATATAGATTCCCTCCCTTGATATATAGATGATCTGTGTTACTACGAATGAACGTTAATGTATGCTTTATATTCTCGTTTCCTGCAACGTGCATTCTAACCCTTAGTCCTTACCAAAATTGTTTGTTAAGGTACAGATTCTCAATGGCAAGTGGAAATTCCTTTTTTGATGATTTACGAAGCAAACCAGAAGTCATAGATCCTCCACAAACTGAAGACATGCTTGATATTGGTGAAAATGTGAATGAAACTGCGGAAGTTGCTTTAAAACCTAACGGGGTGGTCACAAGCAGTGTCCGAGATCTGCTGGAATGTCCTGTGTGCTTAAATGCTATGTATCCACCCATTCATCAGGTATATAGTTATCTTACATACGACTGCTTGCACGCGCATTGTTTCTTATCTGTACTTTGTTGATTAAACTAAGTTCACTATAGGATGGGACAAGAGTACAGACATGGTTTAACATGTCATTTGATGCATATGTACTACCATGGCTATATTCTCCTCTTGTTATTTGGCTAAATCCCTATAGACCTTAATAATAATAAAGCTCACGTTAAGTCCGAGGATTGTTAGTCCTAACCGCATGATTTGGAGTACTTAATAGAAGATTCCAGTCTCGCCTTAAATGTGATTAGTTTGCAACTAGTCAAGACACGTTTTAAATTTGACAAGGATGCAGACATTGTTTCTTAGTTGTGCACTTCTGCTTTCTTATAATCGAAGTTGGACTTATCTATTCGAACCCCTTTGTAGTGTTCTAATGGCCATACACTGTGCTCTGGCTGCAAACCTCGGGTTCACAACCGTTGCCCGACTTGTAGGCACGAATTGGGCAACATCAGATGCCTTGCGCTTGAGAAAGTTGCTGCATCTCTTGAACTTCCTTGCAAATATCAAAACTATGGGTGCATTGGAATTTATCCGTACTACAACAAGCTCAAGCACGAATCCCAGTGTGTGTTTAGACCTTACAATTGTCCTTATGCTGGATCAGAATGCTCAGTAATTGGCGATATTCCGTTTCTTGTCAATCACTTGAAGGATGACCACAAAGTCGATATGCACAATGGCAGTACTTTCAACCACCGTTACGTAAAATCCAATCCGCATGAGGTCGAAAATGCCACTTGGATGCTTACGGTAAGATAATAAATGCGCATCCATTGCCACATACACATAGACACCTAATAATCTGAATGTCTTCGCTATGCTATGCTTTTTATATGAGGATACATTATTTCTCAATCTTTCAGCTTCTCCGTAATCCATATTTGTTCTATATTTAGAAAACCACGCCGTCCTTTCAAATGTCAAGAACTAGAGTGAAAAGCTGGTCTTTTTGATATTTTCTTGTAAATAGGCTCGTGAAAGACATATCTGCGAAGTCCTTGTTTTATGTATAACGCGAAAAAGCCCATCTTACAACTGAAAGGTTTTTGTGAGCACTGCATTAGTGCACTAACTGACATTTTTACTCGCATCTCCTTCAGGTTTTCAGCTGTTTTGGACAGTACTTCTGTCTTCATTTTGAATCTTTTCAACTAGGAATGGCACCCGTCTACATAGCTTTTGTTCGATTCATGGGAGATGACAACGAGGCGAAGAATTACAGCTACAGTCTCGAGGTGGGAGGAAATGGTAGGAAGAGCAGCTGGCAAGGAGTGCCCAGAAGCATCAGAGACAGTCACAGAAAAGTTCGTGATAGCTTTGATGGTCTCATAATTCAACGCAACATGGCATTGTTCTTCTCAGGTGGGGATCGAAAGGAATTGAAATTAAGAGTCACTGGGAGAATCTGGAAAGAGCAGTGACTAGTTTGCAATTTTTTGTTTGGCTAGATTTACTATTTTAGTTCACTTTGTCTTACTAGTAGGTCTATGTTATGTTCTTTATAACTAAGTCCTTTGGAGAATCCTTTCTCCGAATCGCATTGATTTGAAGGTTAAGGAAAGCAGCAAACTCTCATTGCTTTTGTCATCTGAGCATCATCGAGCAAGCTAAAGCTAAACACAGGTGATGGATGATTCCTCAAAGCGCAGCTATCTTTGTACTACTGCTGTCATGTGAATGTATTATTATGTATGAAAACTGATGGTGTAAGATTGCTCTGAGACATGGTTCTTTTAATCGTGTAGGACGTCATCTTTTCTAGGATATGGAAATTCTGTCAAGTGAAGTATTTCTTACTCACTGCTATCAATTTGGTTCCTTGTATGATTTCTTGATTATTCCCATTTGCTTAACATGCTATATAGAATTAGACGGAACGAATTGTGGTACTAAAAAAGCACAGATACTATGTTGCAACAGAACATCTGTTTTGGTTTGTATGTTTGTTGAATGATTGGTAGTGGTGGTACATTGCAAGCACTAAATTGAGCAAGATATGTCACTTAGAAGCCAATAGCTGTTTACCAAATAAGATTTCATTTGGTCGTTAAAATTCTTCAGATATCGGAAACCAGTGCTATCCTTAATTAGATGACGTCGCTATAGAGAATTTTTATGAATAAAAGGGTAATTAGGATGTCTCAACGCAACAATGCTTTTTTACATATATATCTTCGGATTACGTTTTGCTTCATCTTACTTCTAACAAATTGGCTCTGACCCGCCGCATTCATGGATGAGATTAAAGATTGAATTATAAGTTAAATTGGTTAGAGAAGAGGTCCGCGAGTTAGCCGAGGGCCAATGGCGAATAGAGAGTGGTGTTGCAAGGAAGAAACATGCCAAAAAAATTTGTCTAATATGTTTTACAACTTTATGGGAAAGGCAGTAGAGGGCGGGGCAACTTGTTGATAGAAAGAGAACAAGGAAATTCCTCCTCTAGAAATAGCATATTCAGTTGGTGAGTCTATGAATGGATCTTAACGGTGTGTACCAGGGCCGGATTTTCATTTTATGTGGCCCTGTCCATGTAGTATGGAGAGGCCCAAAATTAATATAAAGAAATATAAATTTAATATATTTTTAAGGCCCAAAGTTATTTATTATTAGATCTGGGTCATAATTTGTTTAATTTTAATATTTTGGACCATAATTGGAGGTCCCAAAATGGCCCCCAAAAAAATTTGGGCCCTGTGCAACAGGCCTGGATGCACGAGCCCAAATCTGACCTGGTATGTACCTCCTTATCTTACTTCCGAGGCCATTCATAGACTTACCACCAATGAAGAACTTTAAAAACTGTTAATTTTCTTACCGAGTTGCGGTCATCAATAGCAAAATAAGAAATTCACAATGCTAATTAGAGGGAGACGGATGAGGTTTTTGATCGAGGAAAGGAACTAGACGAGGCCGAGGGAAAAACACAAAGACTGTTATCTTTGCCTACGACAATATTAATCATCGAACAAACGATATTTCCCTCAATGTTTTAGGCATGAACGTTTCTAGTCCCCCATATTCCGATTTTAGTCCTCAATGTTATCGATTTAGACCGTTCTGGTCCCTCAATTAATTTATTCGCTAATTTAGATGAAATTTAACACGTGAACCCACTATCTCCTTTTACTCGACATAAAACGTCGTTTCACATCTTCTGCTTCGACTTAAACGCACATGAACATCATTAAACATCATATTTAAAGAAGGATTGACGACTTTGAAACTGAGTTAAAATGTGATGCGTAATGATGTTCAAGTGCGCTTTAGTAGAAGATTATGAGTTATAAGATATTAAGTCATGTAAAAAGACATCATTTACCACACGTGTTAAATTTTGTCCAAATTAATGATTAAATTAACTGGGGACCAAAAAGGCCCAAAATCGGTAATAATGGGGCCTGTCACCTTAGAATATGCAGGACCGAAAATGCACATGCTCCTAAGGGACTAAAAATGTGGTTCTCCCTTAGAAAACTGTTTTTCTGGTATTATTCGCATAGTGCTAATTAGTGTTAGCTCTGACTCAAAACCAATTTCATCCAAAAAAAGGTAAGGACTAAGGACTATACAACAACCAACTCTTGTTCTTTCCAAGTTATACAAACCTATGCAGAACGCAGAGCCAAAATTAAAGATCTATCATCTTCTTGCTGCTGCTATTCATTTTCCTCATCTTCTTCCAATTGCATCCATGGCTGCTTAGGCCCCTTTCCAAGCCTGACGATTCTGGGCAAATTCCCAGCAGTCATGTCCACCACGGTAGAAGGATCGGCAATCCTAACCCCAGCATCCACCACAAAATCGAGCCCCATCGGCCCATAGACATCAGCGATCAAGACAGGATCCAAAATCCACCCGTTCTCCTCGATCGACCTCACGCTCGTAGACACCAAAGGGGCTTCCATCTTCTCCACTACGGCTCGGCAGACGACGTCGTCTGGCATCCTTACGCCCACGTTCTTCCTCGTCACGAACCTCGAACCAGCGGCGGCGTACTTCGTGCACTGCTTGGGGAGTTCCTTGCTCGCCGTTAAGATGAAGGTGTAAGGGCCGGGCAGGCAGTGCTTCGCCGCTCGGAATAGGTCGGCGAGCCCACGGCGGTCGTTGCCGCGGGGGAAGCCCATGGTGTAGGTGTCGATGTCCTTGAACGAGCGGCATAGGATGCTGAGGGGCTTCGAGGGCTCGACGTCCTTTATCCTGCGCAGGCGCTCGATGGCGGAGCTGTCCCTTAGGTCGCAGACGATTGCGTAAACGGTGTCGGTGGGTATGACTCCGACCGCGCCACTTTTCAGGAGGTCGGCGATCGGGTCGAGCTTCCAAGAGTCCGACCCGAACGGGTCGACCTGGACGTAGAGCAAATCGTCGGCCTTCTTCTCCTTTGTGAAAAGTGGGGTGGCGTATTTGAGACGCTTGGGGCTTCGCTTAACCAGAGCGAGGGGAGTGAGACGGCGAGTCGACGCGCGGTGGCACGGGCGGCGTGGGTGTGGTGGCGCCCGCCAAGTCAGCGCCGCCGTTGCCATATCGCCTTTTCTCAAAGCTCCTTAGATAAAAGGATAAATAAAGAATTAATAGTACTAACGAGCTAGCTAGAGGAAAAGGAAAGATAATGCGAATATTCTGGGGCGGGCTTCCAAGATGGGCTGTAGAAGAAAAAGATTGAATGGTGGAGGTGGAAAGGAATTAAACTCCGCTGATAATTTTCTAAAAGGCTAGGGTTTTCAAGAGAGAATGTTAATTATAAGTAAATTTTGAAATATAATAAATATAAATAGAAAGGTCACTAGCCTCTTAATGAGTTTTTGAACAGCAATGATTGAGCTCGAGCTCGTTAAGAAAAGCTCTAGTTCGATAGTGGTGAGCCGGCTCCACCCATCTTACTGTCACGCCCCTTTCAATTCCCTTAGAATATTTTCTAAGTATTGAGGTTCGTGCGGCCTAACTCGTTCCCGTGCAAGTTAGTCAGCCCTTTCTTACACTCGAATTCTTTCCCTCACAGAACTCTCGTGTTTATGTGCAAGCGTGCCTTTGTGTTTTGCGCGAACAACAGCAATTACGGGCAAAGCCCAACCTTTTCTCTTTATTCCCAAAAAGATTACAAGGACTCACTTAGAACACACTTAGCACTATTTCGGATGCCCAAACAGAAGGACAACATAAGCTAATTATAGGCAACATCAAGCATCTAGTTGGCTAAGACCAAACGGACTACAACTGCTCCGGGAGCAGTTTCTTGTGGACTCTAACCGCCAGCCGCCAGGCAGTTTCTTGCTGGCTGGCTCGGGGAAGTTATCTGCCAGGCTGGGTCTTGGAACTGCTTGCCAGCTAGGCCAACCGCCCTGGTAACTTCCTGCCAGGCTTAGGCGAAACCGCCCTGGAAACCGCCGCAACTGCTCGCCGGGTTAGGCCGGCCGAGCCATCTTGGGTACTTGGCCAAGAATGTCGCCCGCATGGTTGGACGCTGCGCCAAGCCAGCGCCAATGCCTCGCACATTCCGCCCACAGTGCGCGCGCGTCCCGCCCAAGGTTCCCGCACGTCGCACATGAGTCCCGCACATGCCTGCCTTAGCGCGCGCGCGTCCTGCCTAAGGATCCCGCACGTCGCGCATGAGTCCCGCACATGTCTGCCTTAGCGCGCACGCGCCCCGCGCGCCGCGCGCGTTCTTGCCAACCTTGCTACGCACAGTGCCTACTCTGTGCACCGACGCCGAGTGCCTTGCGCGCTCCGCGCACGCATGACTCGCCCATCGTAGCCAAGCCAGCGCGCAGTGCCGCGCGCGCTGCCTTGCCTCGCCCGCGCGCAGTGTGCCGCGCGGGCTGTGTTCCTCGCAAGGCCTGGCCAGGTCCTGGCCAGGCGGGGCGCCCCACCAAGCAAACGCCCCAATATGCGTGGCCCGTGCGTCCCAGCCGAAGGTGATGCACGGCCACGGCCTGCCCCAAAGTTAGGGGTCTAACAAACCACCCCCACTCAAAGCGCTCGACGCCCTCGTCGAGGTTGTGGGGTTGTCAAGGTTCCTGAAGTATGCCGCAATCTCCTCTTCGAAGTTCCACAAGTCCACGTCCTTTTCCCAAGTAGCATCCGCCTCAGTTTCTCCTTCCCATTGGATCAAAAACTCGGTCCGCCTCGCAATCCGGCCGTATCCCTTCGTCCGGTGATTAAGGATTTTGAGAATCTTCTTCTCGAATTCTCTTCGGACCAGCGGAGGTGCTCGCTTTTCTTGCTTCCTTGTCAAGTCCATGTCTTCATGGAACTTCTTTAGAAAGCTAACGTGGAACGTTGGGTGAAGCTTCAACCGATCTGGCAGCTTCAGCCGATAGGCCACATTGCCTACCCGCTTCATAACTTCGAACGGACCATCATACTTCGGGATCAAGCAACGTTGAGCCGCCTTTGCACTAACCTGTTTCCACATTTGAGGGGTTAGTTTGAGCAATACCTTCTCACCAACAGCGAACTCAACGTCCCGTCTCTTAGCATCCGCATATTTCCGCATGCGGCGCTGTGCTTTCGCCAAGCTGTCTTTAGCATCGTCCAACAGATCTTGCTGTTCCCTCGCAAAAGTGTAGGCCGCAGGGCACCTACTCTTTGCCTGTTGGACGGCCACCTCATGAGGAGTGAGTGGCTGCATTCCGTACACCAACTCGAATGGGCTCTTGCCTGTCGCTGAGGCCTTATGCAAGTTGTAGCAGAACTGAGCCATGTCGAGCAGCGTCACCCAATTCTTCTGGCTAGCCGTGACATAATGCCGCAAGTACTCTTCCAACACTTGGTTCATCCGCTCAGTCTGACCATCGGTCTGAGGGTGATTTGCAGTGGAGAATTTCAACTCCGTTCCCATCATGTTGAAGAGAGATGTCCAAAACTTGCCAGTGAAGCGTGCATCACGATCACTGATTATGTCTTGAGGCAGCCCAAAGTACTTCACCACGTACTTGAAAAATAGGCCAGCCGATTGATCCGCCGGGCAGGCCTCGGGCGCAGGAATAAAGACAGCATATTTAGAAAACCGATCCACGACCACAAGAATTGAGGCCATACCAGACACCTTTGGAAAGCCCGTGATAAAGTCCATGGAGACGGATTGCCATGGGTGGTCGGGTATAGGCAGCGGCTGTAACAGTCCTGCCTCTTTCTTTCTTTCGATCTTGTCTAGTTGGCATACTAGACATGTCTTCACATAGGCCTCGATGTCTTGCTCCATCTTTGGCCAAAAGTATCGCCGGGACAATAGGGCCATCATCCGCTCAATCCCTGGATGGCCAGCCCATTGCGGGTCATGAGTTTCCCGCAAGAGTTCGCGACGCAGCGGGCCAACTGGCACATAGGCCCGTGCTCCCTTTGCGAACAATAACTCGTCCTCCAGCCAATACTTTCTAACTTCGCCACTTCTTACTTGCTCCGCCAATTTCTGATAGACAGCATCAAGTTGGGACGCTTGTCGAATCTTCTCAAGGAAGTCCGACTCGATCACGGTCAAGGCAGCCACATACTCCTCGACCACTTTCCGGCTTAAGGCATCTGCGACTTCATTATGCTTTCCCGGCCTGTGCACCCATTCGAAGTCGAATTCTCCCAAGAATTCTTGCCAACGGGCCTGCTTGGGCGACAACTTCTTCTGCGTCCGAAAGTAAGTATTGGCAACATTATCGGTTACAATAATGAACTTTGTACCGATTAGATAATGCCGCCATGCGCCTAGGCAGTGTATCACGGCCGTCATTTCTTTCTCATGCGTTGAATATCGCATCTCCGCCTCCTTCAACTTCCGACTTTCAAAGGCAATGGGGTGCCTTTCCTGCACCAGCACCCCGCCAATAGCTCGCCCCGAGGCATCAGTGTGCACTTCGAACGGCTTGTCAAACCTTGGCAGCTTCAAACAGGCTCTGAAGAGATGGCACTCTTCAATGCATCGAAAGCGCCTTGGCACTCCGAATTCCATACCCAGCATGCCTCCTTTTTCAGCAAGTCCGTCAAAGGGCTAACTATCTTTGAGTAGCCTTTTATGAACCGTCGGTAGTAGTTCGCCAGTCCCAAAAATGACCGCAACTCCGTCACCTTGGATGGCTCAGGCCAATCAGTCACGGCCTGAACTTTGCGTCTGTCCATCTTTATCTCGCCTTGGCAGATAACGTGGCCCAAGAAGGAAATTTGTTCACTGCAGAACTCGCACTTCTCCTTCTTGGCATATAATTCATTTTCCCTCAACTTCCCCAATACAAGTCTTAGATGCTGTAAATGCTCATCAAAAGACTCGGAATAGATAACAATGTCATCCAAATATACGACCACGAACCGGTCAAGGTATTCGTACAGGACATCATTCATCAAATTACAAAAGGTCGCCGGGGCATTTGTAAGCCCAAACGGCATAACCAAAAACTCGTACGAGCCGTACCTCGTCACACAAGTCGTTTTTGGCTCATCTCCTTCCGCAATTCGCACTTGCCAATAGCCTGATCTCAGGTCTATTTTCGAGTAGTAGCGTGCCTTCGTCAGCTTGTCAAACAGATCAAGTGCATTCGGGATCGGGTACTTATTCTTGATAGTTGCCTTGTTCAGCGCCCGATAATCCACACACATCCGCAGGGACCCGTCTTGCTTCTTTTGAAACAGCACTGGAGACCCATAGGGAGCCTTCGAGGGCTGCACGAGCCCGGCCGCCAAGAGTTCATCCAGTTGCCTTCTCAATTCCGCCAACTCCACAGGGTTCATGCGGTAAGGGGCCTGTGATGGAGGCTTCACGCCAGGCTCCAACTCGATCTTGTGATCAATAGGCCTCTTGGGTGGTAGCTTCTTAGGCAACTCCGGGGGCATCACGTCTGCATACTCATCAAGTAAATTTTGCACCACCGTCGGCACCGCTTCTGTTTGATCGGGGTTAGTCTCTAATAGCGTGGCCAAATATGTCGCCTCGCCATGCTTAAGGCCAGCCTTCAACTGTAAGGCCGACAATAACCCTGTTTTCTTCCCGCTTGACTTGCATTCCTTGTAATTCCCTCGCACAAATGACGGACAAGCATCGTCATGAACAAAAAGTCCGCGAAGGTGAGGAATTACCGCAACCTTGGCACGCACTAGGAACTCTGTCCCGAGTATGACATCGAAATCGTCGAGAGGGACGGCCATGAACCCGCATGGTCCATGCCACGAGCCAACTGTCAGTTCGACATTGGCCACGCCTTTGACAGGCGTCGCTTCAGAATTCACCGCCTTCACTTTGCTCGAGTGTTGGGCAAGTTCCAGCCCCAACTTGGCCACCTCTCGCTCAGCGATGAAATTGTGGGTCGCGCCCGTGTCCACCATGGCCAGCGCTTCCCTGCCATTTAACATGGCCTTAACGTAAAGCAAACCTTTTGACTGAGAGGAACTCTCTTGTATCGCAGACAAGAGTTGCATCGGATTGACACGCGATGGTCCGGCCTCATCATCGCTTGATTGCTCAGCAACTAGGGCCGAGAGTTTCGTTCGCTTCGGGCAATCTCGCATACGATGGTCGCCATTGCAGAGAAAACAGCCCCTGTTCGTCTTATCCACCACAAGTGGCTGTTTTTCCTTGGACTTGGTGATCGTCACCTCCTTCGTATGCTTCTTGGTGAACTTCTTTCCCTTCCGTCGATCGGCCTTTTCCTTGTTCTTCCCACGATCGCGCCTAGGGCGATCTACATCAGGCCCTGTGACAGTTTTAAAGTCCACCAAGCGATCAGCCGCGGCTGTCGCAGCACTTACGTCTTGGACGCCTTGGCGACGAAGTTCGGCCTGCGCCCAAGGTTGTAATCCCGACATGAAGTTGAACAACTTGTCCTCCTCGGACATTTCACGTATGTCCAACATGAGCGAGTGAAACTCAGTCACGTATTCCCTTATGGTCCCTGTGTGCTTTAACTTACGCAGGGACTCCCTTGCAATCCACGCCGTATTGCCAGGGAGGAATTGATCCTTCAGTTCCTTCTTTAGTGCTTCCCATGTCTCGATCTCATCTCGGTTTGCCGCAGCATCTCCCGAGAGTTTTGCCCGCCACCTGAGTTTCGCATCCCCCTCAAGATACGAACTTGCAACCGTCACCTTCTCGGCATCTGGCACACGGCCAGTCCGGAAGTAGGTCTCCATATCCCATAGAAAGTTTTCCAGCAACTTGGCGTCTCTTGTGCCGAAGAAACACCTAGGCTCCCGAGCCTTCGTGGTCTGATTCCCTCCTGGGATATTCGCAACAGCCCGCCTTAGAACCCGCAACTTCTCACGCATCGCTTCAACTTGGGTGCTAGAGACTTGCGACCCTTCTTCTAAAGCCAGCATTCTGTGGAAGAGGCCCTCCACAGTTTCGCCTGGTGGTGGCGAAATCAGATCGTACAACACGGCGAGTTTCCGTTCCAACTCGGAAACCCGGTTTCGCAGCGTAGTGTATTGATTCTCCGACATCAAGGCTGAAATCAAAGCAAACCCGGCGCTCTGATACCAAATGTCACGCCCCTTTCAATTCCCTTAGAATATTTTCTAAGTATTGAGGTTCGTGCGGCCTAACTCGTTCCCGTGCAAGTTAGTCAGCCCTTTCTTACACTCGAATTCTTTCCCTCACAGAACTCTCGTGTTTATGTGCAAGCGTGCCTTTGTGTTTTGCGCGAACAACAGCAATTACGGGCAAAGCCCAACCTTTTCTCTTTATTCCCAAAAAGATTACAAGGACTCACTTAGAACACACTTAGCACTATTTCGGATGCCCAAACAGAAGGACAACATAAGCTAATTATAGGCAACATCAAGCATCTAGTTGGCTAAGACCAAACGGACTACAACTGCTCCGGGAGCAGTTTCTTGTGGACTCTAACCGCCAGCCGCCAGGCAGTTTCTTGCTGGCTGGCTCGGGGAAGTTATCTGCCAGGCTGGGTCTTGGAACTGCTTGCCAGCTAGGCCAACCGCCCTGGTAACTTCCTGCCAGGCTTAGGCGAAACCGCCCTGGAAACCGCCGCAACTGCTCGCCGGGTTAGGCCGGCCGAGCCATCTTGGGTACTTGGCCAAGAATGTCGCCCGCATGGTTGGACGCTGCGCCAAGCCAGCGCCAATGCCTCGCACATTCCGCCCACAGTGCGCGCGCGTCCCGCCCAAGGTTCCCGCACGTCGCACATGAGTCCCGCACATGTCTGCCTTAGCGCGCGCGCGTCCTGCCTAAGGATCCCGCACGTCGCGCATGAGTCCCGCACATGTCTGCCTTAGCGCGCACGCGCCCCGCGCGCCGCGCGCGTTCTTGCCAACCTTGCTACGCACAGTGCCTACTCTGTGCACCGATGCCGAGTGCCTTGCGCGCTCCGCGCACGCATGACTCGCCCATCGTAGCCAAGCCAGCGCGCAGTGCCGCGCGCGCTGCCTTGCCTCGCCCGCGCGCAGTGTGCCGCGCGGGCTGTGTTCCTCGCAAGGCCTGGCCAGGTCCTGGCCAGGCGGGGCGCCCCACCAAGCAAACGCCCCAATATGCGTGGCCCGTGCGTCCCAGCCGAAGGTGATGCACGGCCACGGCCTGCCCCAAAGTTAGGGGTCTAACACTTACCACCCTAGGTAGGAATAGAAGTGTCAATAAAGCCCGTGGACGGGCTGTGAATTTTTAGGCCCGCTAAAGTGGGCGAGCAAGCTCCCGCAGGTTGCGTGGCGGGGCAGGTCCGGAGGGCCGCGAGCAGGCATGCCTTTATTAATATATATACATATATATTAAATAATAGATGTATAAATAAATTATATGGGTTTTTTTCTATATTGTTGAGTTATGATTTTAAGTGGAATCAAGTTTCATAACACCAATAAATTATTATTAAAGATTAATTAAAAATAGTTTCGGACCAATATTCTTTCTTTTTTTTTCTTTGGTCTTTATTTTGTTTTCTATTAATGTGCTAAGCCCTCCAGGCCCGCCCCATGGACCCCTTTGATAACTCTATATAGAACAACACAACCTTCAGTTTCTTGCACTCAACATTCTATGACAAGTGTTGGGTAGCATATCGTGGCTATTTAAGAAAATTAATGTTTAACTTCTCAGAATTCTCCATGCATGACTGCTAGTCTCATCATCTTTCGAACATGAGTGATAAGCGAACGGCTTAATTATTTTTTGATCCCGTAACTTAGGGGGTGTGGCATTATATGGACCGGTAATTTAGTGTGTGGCATTATATGGATTGTAACTTTTAAAGTCGTGCAATTTTTAGAGATTATACCTTTTTTTCCCCAAAATACATCACGTGCCACGCACGTGACCGATTTTTATACCAAAAGACTGACGTGACACCGGACCGGTGACATGCCTGTTTTGCTAATTTTGGGAGTTACCGATGACATGTCCGTTTTTAAAAATGCCACGTCATAAAAATAATCCCACTTGGCCCAATGTCGGAAATTAATTTAAAAAACAAAAAGTCTGTAAAACGGGCATGTCACCGGTCCGGTGCCACGTCAGACCTTCCGGTTTAAAAATCGGTCACGTGCGTGGCACGTGATGTGTTTTGGGGAAAAATCATGTATAAAAACCGGCACGTGCGTGGGACATGATGTATTTTGGGGACAAATCTGGTATAATGTCTATAAATTGCACGATTTTAAAACTTAATGTCCCTATAATGCCACACCCTAAATTAACGGTCCCTATAATGCCGCACCCCCTAAGTTACGGGACAAAAAAAAATAATTAAGCCTAAACGAAATTTGGTTGAATTCATGTGCAATGCAAGCGAGACGCTTTGTTTCGTTTTACTATGCATTTGAGACATATCTTCATCCTATTTGCCTTCATGTTAATAATGCAGTTGTTCCTCTCTAGCTGCCTATGCATATACCCGTCCACAAGCTTTGCAGCAAAGTTTATCCACACATCACTCAACAAAAACAGATGTTCAATTAATCGAGTTTTGGTGAATTGAGGCAAGATGGAATCTATGCATACAACTATTTTTTCTGTGTATCAGCTCGCAAGTTCACTTAGAGTGCTTTTGGATTCGTGCATTTGAGCGGAATGGGATGAATTAAAATTATGAATTCAAGATCTTAATTTCAAATCCAAATGCACTGTTTGTCAAACTTTAGGATTTACAATCAGAGCATTAAATTTGAGTTCACATTAACGAACTAACCAACACAAGTCTATTTATTCTAGTTGGCAATTTTGTAGAATGTAGCTTTATGGAAATCATGTGGCATAAGTTGTTAAAGATTAGGCCACCAAAAGATTCCCAACCTGAAGAAGATTGAAGTGTGTGTGATTCCGATATCGAAAGAATGAATTTTGAACGTAATCGAAACGAAAAACAGCAAAGAAATGAAAATCTGAGACACAATCTTTACGTGGTTCGACTCTCTTTCGAGTCTACGTCAACGGCCAATAGAAACGCTTGAACACTCAAATAGGTTACAAGCTCTCAACTTTCTCTCTCAACCGTCCAACTTAGCCTAAATAGCCCTTGTAAAGAAGCTAGAAAGCCTAGAACCGTCCTACTCGACCACTGGTAAATATGACAATAAGAACAGCTTCAGTAGTTATTTTAACTGCCTCAGCTTTAACGTGCTTGTACCATTTGCTATGAAAATAGTACTTCGAGATCCTCCCTTGAACAAAAGTGCTAGCCACCTTTATAAGTGAATAAGCAACTTCAGTCATGAGCCTTCAGATCCTTCTATTGCCTTAATCGAACGGTCTAAATAAATCCAAGAAGTACTCAGCTAAGCCTTGATTGATCAAACCATATTCAACCAGAATGGAGCAGCAGTATACTTCAAACCTTCACCAGAACTGCTCGAACCTGATCACTCTCGAAGCTCATTCGATCACCACTTTATTAATCTTAGTTTTGGCTCATACTTTCGCAACAATCTCCACCTTGAGACACAACTCAATCAAGCACCAGGAGGTTCAGAGAACTTGAATTATTACCAGCTTCATTCATCAGAACTTCAGCTTAAACACACGTTACGCTTTTGCAGCTTGAGTTCTTGATTTTCTGCAGCTCGCCAATCTTCAGAAGGAAGCTCCACCTCGCATCAATAAACTTCACATGTCTATTGGATCTCACACCCTTAATCACATGGCAAAAGACAACCCAATTGACTTTATGCTACGTTTGGATCGGGGGATTTCGATTTGAAATCCGAATTTCATTCAAATCACCCGTTTGGCAGCCGCTTGGATTTGGATTTCGATTTCATCCAAATCCGAGGAGAATTCGAGCGCTTGTCTTTTGATGGATTTGAAATTCGATCTGAAACGGTCCGTTTTCCAAATACCAAATCTCGCCGTGATTATTTTCTTAAATAATAATAATAATAATAATAATAATTATTATTATTATTGACAAACGATGAGTCGAGCCGACCAGCGAGCTCGACGAACGACGAGTCGAGTCGGCCGACGAGGTCGACGACATGAGTCAAGTCAACTCGCGAGCTCGACGACCGATGAGTCGAGCCGGCTTGCGAACTCGACGACCGATGAGTCAAGTCGGCTCGCGAACTCGGTGAGCCATCTCGAGCTCGATGACCAATGGCTCAAGCCGGCTCGAGAGCTCGAGCACATTTTGAAATTCGGATTTCCGAAATCCTAACGTTTGCCAAACGGTGGATTTGTATTTAAAATTTGGATTTCAGAATTCATAATTTCAAATCATGGATTTCAATTCAAATACACCAATCCAAACGCAACCTTAAACAAATTCAAATCTTATTGCCTAAAATCAAGATTGGATTTACCTCAGTTGAACTTACTTCAGTTGCATTCTCCTTCACCTCAGTTGGTCTGGTTTCTTCCTCAAGTTCATGGCCTTTCTCACAGAGCCATCTACAGCTACGGACCTCCTCGTTACTTGGATTCTTTACGAGCTCCAAGACCTCTTCCTTCAATGAAGAACATGATCTAACTTTTGGTGATTTGCTCCACCTCAAACCATCAAAAGTTTGGTTCTGCTTTGATTCTTCTCAGCAACGGCTAATGCATGTCGCAAAGTAGGTCCTGCAAACTAATAACTATTTTGACAGGGCCTGAAAGCTCTATAAAAATTCTGACAAGGGTCAGAATGAAAATTGCCCATAAAAACAAAAACTTTTTGGACAGGGCCTGAACACATAATGCAAAATATTTGAGGCCTGAACAAAAATTGTCCCTTCAAAATAATGTATACAGGATAATGATTGCTATTTCGAAAAAAGAAAGGGGCTTTTACAATTCAGGCCCCGTCATAAGTTTCATTTAGATGTGTCAGAAATTTATAGTTTTAAGGAGCGACTTCCGAGAACCACTTCATTGTTCTGCAGTACCACTTCATTGTTTATCAGTGTCATTTCATTGTTCTGAAATAATACAAAAGGATCATCCGATACCAGTTCATATATACTTTATAACACTTGCATAAGTTTAGGTCCTTATCTAATTGAATGCTTAACAACAATTTTTTTTAATAGGGTCTGAAACCTATTTTATAACCTTTGTTGTAGCTTGAAACGTAGTTACACCAAAAAGAAAAAGGATTAATGATTGCTATGGGTGCTTCATTGAATTTGGACTAAATAGCCATAACGCCCAAATATCACATCGAAGATAATGTCAATCTTTAGATCGATAAAGTATTCCTTTTTTCCCCTGCCAAGGATCAATTATTTAGATTGTGCTGAGATTTTTCCAATATTTTATGTAGCAAGTTGTCCCAATGGACAACATTAATATAACACGTACACACACTAAATCAAGTAGCTTGAGAAGATATAATATAATGTTAGGTACAGCCATTCTTTACTCAATAGTTCGGACTTCATCCTTTTCTTAATCACAAGCATTAATGAATGCGGTAAGAAAAAGAAAATCACCGAATAAAAGTAATCTTGACATTCACCGCCACATGATTTCAATGATCTTTGATATGTTTTTCCCAATGAATTTATATAACAGGTAATCTGCTGCTGCTAACAAGTCTCTTCTTCTATCAACCTTAAACAAAACTCATGTATGTAATGACTAATGTTAGCTAACTGAAAAAATCAATATCATTAGGTGAGGAGGGACATAGCCGTCGTAGTACTCTTTCCTCTCATCAAGTGAGATTTGAGCTTATTGACATCAGATTGTCGAACTGGTTTGAGAAAGAACTCTTCAGCCCCTTCTTCTAAGCAGCTGTTTATTCTCGATTGAACGTTCTCTGATGACATTATTACAACTGGGATGTCCCTTAATGATGTTGATCCCTGCTAAAAGAAAAAACATCATATTAAATGTTTTCTTTGTCTAAAAAAATACTTTGTTACGAGAACTTGAATTGAGAATAAATCAATCAAAATACCTTGATCTTTCTCAAGAGATCATAGCCTGTTACCGCCGGCATGCTGTAGTCTGTGATGATCAGGTTAACTTCTATTCTCTGCCATGTTTTTCAATAGAAATACTAATCAGCTCAAGGAAGTATACATATATTAAGATTGTAAGATATAAAACAAGAATTCGTTGCTATGCATACATGATGGTGCTCAATGGATGAAGGTAAGGAATTCGAAGTTATATCTGCGTTTTCATCATCTGACAATCCAAGAAACTCGAGGGCCTTCACGCCAGATTCAACAACAGTCACTGCAAGATATATGATTGATGATGGCTGTGAGAATTATTTCAAGATTCAATTAATGGCGTTTATTACACAGACATATTATTTACTTCATATGATGCAAAAGAAGAATAATAATAATTACATAGTTTGAGCTAACTACAAAAAGCACTCACGCACCGTGGTAAGAGGATGTCTTGAGAAGCCTCTCAATCAGCTTTCTGTCTATGATGCTATCATCAACTGCTAATACATGAAACTGAGTCTCTGTGATTTTTGGCTCAGACATCTTCTCTGCGTACAACAACGAATCCTCGACCTTAATTAACAAGTACAATGAAATTGAACGATGAGGGGAAATGGTGGATTGTGTTAAATATAAGATGAGGGATGAGCAAGAAATTTGAATTTTTGAGAAAAGAGATACTCAAAGATCTGAGCTGATATGGAAAAATATTAGAAATCCCAGTCTGATATCATGTAGGATCTTTGATGATTTTCTAAGTTGATTATCGTATTATTCAAATAAGTATGTTATAGCAGTTGGCTGGCCTTTTACGCGGCCTTTCTCGGATATGATTATTATAAAATAAATGGTATGGGATACGCTTTATTTTCATTCGAAGTATTGGAATCTCTGGCTTTTTGATAAGGCAAAGGCTGTGAATTGTTATGATACTTTTGCCTTTTTTTTTTTTTTTTTTTCATTTTTGGACTTTGGCCTTACTAAAATATTGTAAGAAGGGATTTGGAAATTGGAGGGCGATCTTCATGTGGGTGGGCAACCACGTAATAATTATATATATCCGTTTAATATTGCTTCCAATTTCATCATCGTGATTTGATATGGTACTATGATTTACTGAATGTTGCTTATAATTTAATCATATACAATGTAATATTACGTATCTCATTTCGTGTCGATTACGTATCTCATTCACAAAACTTGATCTTATAGGTTGGCTTAGCCTATATCTTGAACCGGAAACTTATTAATCAAGTTTGTGCGTTCAACCTTTCTTCTTTTTTTTTTTTCGAAATGATTTCATTCCATATAATCAATTGGACAAAATATCACAATGGAATCCGTAAATAAAAATGCAGAAGAATATGAAAGTAACAAAAATATGCATATACTAATACCCAATTGCAATTTCTTATTCGAATAGCTGCATCAATTGCAATACCTTCTTTAAGCAGTTTTGATATTGCTTAATTCAAATTCATAACTCCCTTGTTGAATCGCCATCGTCAGCACGGTGTCCATCTCCCAGATCTATATTCAATATCATTGGGATATGTACTCTCATAAGAGAGAAGAAACTCTAATACGTGAGAAGAGAAGACTTCATACGAGAGAAAACCTTCTTTGACATCTTTTTTTTGTTAAAAGAAAAATTATTTGACATCTCTCTAAAAGCCAATATTATTCAGATTTTGTTTTCTACGCTCGATAACCCAAGATAACTGGTCTACTATCTGATCTTAACTTGTTCGCATGCTAAACGAACCAAGCCAAGATAATTAATCAAACCCAAGATAAAAAAAAAGAAATGTAATGACTAAAATACTGTTGGATATTTTAGTAAATTGGGAAATAGGAGGTGCGGAGCGCACGCTCGGAAAACGTTTATTCTGGAACCCAATATTCCATGCGGGGGGGCAAAGGGGCTATGCAAGGGTGTACGTCTGTATGACAGTCACGATTGTGACACCATGTGTCACGGCCTGTAACACGGCCTTTACGGCCGTATGATTGTGGGCTGGGTTGGCGCGGGTTCTGCCCACGTTCACGGCCTCACGCACTAGGCTTCACGGCCGTGACTCAGTAAGATTGTATGACTGCTAGGCAGTAGGACTGCGAGGCTATACAAGTCAGCAAGACTTGTATAACTGTACTAGTAACAGTTACAGTGACAGGAATGTTAGACTGTGGCCGACATCCCCAAGTAAAGCACCATTTCGCGTGAAAGGATATGTATGGTTTCACCCCAAAGGGTGTGCTGTAAGGTAACATCTGTTAATAAACAAACACCATCCTCAAGGAGTTGTGTCTATATACGAAAAGACACAACTAGACATGGGTTATAAATACATGCAAAACAATTTCAGCAAAGCACTTCGAATCATTAAAACACAAGATAGTAATCTCCAGTTTTATCCCAAGACGAATTTGGTGCAACTCGATAAAGGGTCCAAATATTGTCTTTGGAAAGTGAATTTCCAAATACGATTCTGGAGAATATCCGGACATTTTATAAAGCAACCCTAACAACTACACCAACAATCAAAGACAATATTACGGTTTATTTCAATGGCCGATAGCGTGAGAGACATGGCTTCAAAATTCTGCAAACTCGATAAGTTCGAAGGAGTGGATTTCCGTCGATGGCAGAAGAAGATGCTTTCCTCCTGACAACCCTGAAGGTGGTTTACATGTTGAGTACGCCCATGCCTAGGGGTGGGCGTTCGGGTTCGGGTATTCGGGTTTTACCCGAATCCGATCGGGTTCGGGTAGTTCGGGTCGGGTAATTCGGGTTATTTGTCGGGTATCGGGTAACCCGATACCCGAATTTATTAATCGGATCGGGTATCGGGTAGTAATTTATTACCCGAATAACCCGATCGGGTACCCGATAAAATTATATCTTAAAAAATATATTAGTTTTCATACATAAACATTGAAAAAATATAATAACATGTCTAGATATCAATATCTAACGTGAGTGGTGTTAAAGTTTTAAATAATCTTTTGATTAATTTCTTATTTTCATCGGATAATTAACAAGTGATATTTATTAGCAATGCATAAATGATTATAATAATTTAAAATATATTTTCAAAATTTATAAATAAACATATAAAATATGTATATATATTATATTTATTCAATATAAAACATTGAAATATTATAAGTGATAAATGATATATAACATGAATATTTATATGTAGATTGCATTATAAAATTTTAACCATATTTTTTCAATTCAAAATCGGGTACCCGACGTCGGGTACCCGAACCTGATATATACCCGACAATCGGGTACCCGCCGTAGATCGGGTCGGGTTCGGGTAGTGAAAATATTAACCTGAACCCGAACTACCCGAACCCGAACTACCCGATACCCGACTACCCGACCCGATGCCCACCCCTACCCATGCCGGAGCACGAAGAGAACGAAACACTTGAGGCTGCCCGTAGGAGGAACAAGTGGGAGAACGACGATTACATCTGCCATGGTCATATCTTAAATGGCATGCCGGATTCATTATTTGATATATATCAGAATTTTGATTCAGCTAAAGCCTTATGGGATGATCTCGAAGCGAAGTATATGGCAGAAGACGCATCAAGTAAGAAATTCCTGGTTAGCAATTTTAATAATTATAAAATGATCGATGCTCGACCAGTTATGGAACAATACAATGAGGTTCTGCGTATCCTTGGGCAATTCGCTCAACACCAACTTGCGATGGATGATGCAATAGTCGTGTCTTGCATAATAGAGAAATTGCCACCATCATAGAAAGATTTCAAGCGCACTCTAAAGCATAAAAAAGAGGAATTGTCCCTACTACAATTAGGTAGTCAGTTGCGCATAGAGGAATCTCTAAGAGCGCAGGAGAATGACCAACCAAAGGGCAAAAGCAGTGCTGGGATATCGAGTGTTAACATGGTGGAGGATCGTACTAAAACAATAAAAAGCGCAAAGTGAACGGTGATAATCGTGGCGGGTCCAACAGAAGGCCTAAAGCGGCTTGTTAGAAATGTGGCAAACTTGGCCATTTCAAAAAGGATTGTTGGGTTGGAAAAGGTGGTGGACAAACAAAGAACACCAACGGGGCAAACACCACGGGTGAAGGGTCGAAAAACCCTAACCCAACACAAGGTCAGAATTTAGACATATGTCATAATTCTGTTACACATTATATATCTTTTAGTCCTGAAGCGTTTTACGTACATGATGATGATGAAGAAGCATGGTGGATTGACTCAGGTGCCGCAACTCATGCATGTAAAGACCGGGGTTGGTTTAAAGATTTTCAACCAGTTGAAGATGGATCGGCTTTACGTATGAGCAACGAGTCAAGTGCTCCAATAGTTGGTGTAGGAAGTGTTATATTAGAATTTACTTCGGGAAAAACTATTACTTTATGTAATGTGTTGTTTGTACCTAGGTTGCATAAGAATTTAGTTTCTGGTCCTGTCTTGAACAAATGTGGTTACAACAGGTGTTTGAGTCAGACAAATTTGTATTGCCAAAATCTGGTAATTTTATCGGATTTGGTTATTATAATAATGGTATGTTTATGTTGAATTTAAATAAAAAATGTGATTACATTCATTATACTTTTATGACATGTTCTAAAATTAATGATTCCATACTTTGGCATGCTAGACTAGGACATGTTCATTATAGACGAATATATGGAATGTCTAAAGAAGGTTTAATACCATCGTTTGATATTCATTCTGGAAAATGCGAGACTTGCATGCTCACTAAAATCACAAGGCAACCTTTTCATACAGTTATACGTTCCTCAGTCACGCTAGAGTTAATTCATAGTGATCTATGTGATTTGCATGCTACTCCTTCATTAGGTAATAAGAAATATTTTGTTACCTTTATAGACAATGCTTTTAGATTCTGCTATGCTTACTTACTACATGCTAAAGATGAAGCATCAGAAAAACTTAAGATTTATAAGAATGAAGTTGAGTTGCAACAAAATTCCATGACGGGCACAAAGCCGGATATTGCATATGCTGTAGGAAAACTTAGTAGGTTTTACTAGTATCGGAGTACACATCATTGGCAAGCAATAAGGCGGGTACTTAAGTACCTAAAGAATACTATAAATTATAGTTTATACTACGTTGGCTCACTGTAACGACCTGACTTCCTAGATACGTATTTTGGCGGATTTTCGCAGCGTAAGCAGCGGAAAGCCCCTTTTAATTATACTTCTAAAACATAATAATACAAATTCATTCAATGTCTAAACCCATAAGTCCAAGCCCAAACAACATTTTTATTCATTGGACCGAAGTCCAAGCCCAAATTTAAAAACACGAAACATAAACTCGTTCTACAGGTCGCGTCCCATGTACTGCGCTGCCCTCAAAAGTCCGTGGAGTCACCGCCATCAGCCGCCCTTACCTACACACGTAAACCCTGAGCTTTTGCCCAGTAGATGAAAATATGCATGAATGCAAATGCTCTCACAACCCAATCCCGACACCTCACGAATCACACTTGACATCTCACGAATACACACTTGTTTTCACCACACATCTTATTTCAAACACAGGGCCCTAGGCTAGACTCGGAATTCACGCATAAATGTCATAAAAAGCCATGATAGTACGGCCCCATCTCGGTCTCAACCATCTATAACAATGGCAGGTAACGGCCCCATCTCGGTCTCAACCGTACCTAAAATAGTGACAAGCGGCCCCATTTCGGTCTCAACCGCGAGGGCTTCATCGAGTCGTAGCCCGACAAATAACATCAGTCACTCTACCCCACTCATCAACATTACCGAGACCCCACACGGTTATAACTCCCCTCATGACACGTGTATGCAAATGCCGTGCAAATAAAGTGCAACACATAAAATGCAAATTTTCATATAACGTATCGGCGCAAGGTATTAGCTCGGCCCGATCGAAAAACTAGCATACACAAATAATTTGGGCCCAAAGCCCGCGTTCCGATTAAATCGGCCCGAAAACTTTCTACTAAACTCTCCCCTAAATTACACTAAGAGTTCCAAAATTTTAATCCTTTTATCTTTAACTCCAAATTTTTAAAATAATACTTCAATTCCTATTTTAGAAATATTTCTCCAAATTTTTACTTTTAAAAATCCAAAATCTCATAATTTTATTTTTAAGGAAGCAAATTTGAAATTCCTTGACTCAATATTCAAAAATTTTATATAATTATAAAATGTCTAGAAATGATCCTCAAAATTTATCCAAGATTCAAAAATTTTCTCAAATTTCAAATCTGTCCCAAATTTTAATATTATTAGTTAAGACCCGAAATTTTATAAAATCCAGATTTGCCCCAAAACCTTTGAAAATTACAATTAACCCCTCAGAATTTCCGAAATTGCATAATGACTCTAACCATATTCATTAATCCTTTATTTAATAAAAAAAAACCAAAAGTTTCTGAAAATTTTCATTTCTACGCTAGTCGAAACTCAACATAAAATTTTAGTACTCAAACTTTTTAAAAGTTTTAATTTGGTCCTTACCTTATTATTTAGTCCCTAATTACTTTTGAAAAGTTCCAATTTAATCCTAGCCGATTTTATATATATTTATTCACAACTTTTTAAAAAAATTCTAATTTCATCCCAAACGAAATTTAGTATTAAAATATCCCCTGTTTGAATTTTTACATTTAGGCTCTATATTTTTTTTACTTGTCAATTTAGTACCCGAGTTTTTGAAAATTTCACAAAGGACCCCAATAATATATTCCGAATTTAAAATATGTCCTAAAACTTTATATTTCTTTAAGTATTCTCTGTTCGGAATTTTACAACACAGACTCCCTAGATTTTGTAAAATTTAGATTAAGTCCCTAAAATTTTAAAATAACTATTTTATAGACTGTTTTGCGACAGTTTCGTATTTCTCAATGATCAAGGGGTAAACGCTGTCCGATGGATCTGAAATTTTAACCACTAAAGGACTTACAAATCTAAATTCTTTCCAAAGGGATGCTTAATCCGAGGTCTAGATTGTGAGATATGAATTTTTATATCTCCTGGCCGAAATGAATAAAGAAACCCTAGAAAACTCTAATCTTTCCTATGTTTAATCCTAATTTCTTAATCTTAAAATCCTCTATCCTTATTTCTAAATACTCATGGTCCTCCTAAGCTAACCGAAATATATATATATATATATATATATATATATAATGAACAATTCATGCAAATCAATCGTCACTATCACGTAAACAAGAAGAACTCGATGAAGAACATGCAAACACGTAAAAATTCAAAATTCCTAATATTGTTTACGTATGTAGGTGATCTTCACCTACCTTAATCCCGTAGAGAGCTACGTAACGGGTTGTTTCCTGTGATCCCGACCCCAGAGCTTCGATTCCGAGCTCCCGAAGGTTTTTCTCCTCCTCTCTTTTCTCTTTCTCTTCTTTCTCCATTTTTCATTCTTTTTCTTTCTCTCCTCTCTTCCTTCTCTCCCTCACTCTCACGGCCTCTCCCCTCTTCTCTTTTACTTGTTGGTTATTTTGTCCTCATGAGATTAATGAGGTGGCTTAATGGTTGTTAGTTTGTCTTCATGCTCACATGGAGATGACATTAGGTGTTATAGATCTTGTCATCATGCTTGAGGAGGTAGCATTAGGTGTGATATTATCCTTTCTTTTCTTTTTCTCCCCTCGCTCCTTCCCTCTCTCCCAACGTGACTTCCTCCTTTCTTCTTCTTTGTTCTCTTTAATTTATTTATCTAATCCTTATGAGGTGTATTAGGTGTATTATTTGTCCTTATGAGGTGTATTAGGTATATTTGATTTAACTACTAATTAGGTGATCTTTTGTTTTATTGTTTTTCTTTTATTCCATCAATAATATATCATTATGGAACAAAATAGGATTAAATATATTTAAGATGATGAGGTGTGATGAGGATTTTAATTTTTATTTTCGGCCCTATGTATATGTATTATTATTATTATTATTATTATTATTACTATTATTGGACCAAACTCCTAATAACTTGGGCCATTATTTCCTTATTCGGCCCATAATTATTTTTGTTCTATTTATATTTTTCGGGTCCAATTATATATTTTTGGCCCGGCTCGGAAAGAAATCGGTGTATGTTCGAAAATCGACTCCACACATTCCGAATATTATTGAAATAATCCCGTATATATTTTGCGGGTATTACACTCACTTTCGGTTCTAGAAGGATATTGTGACGCCAGTTGGATCTCGAATCCGGAAGACCATTCCTCACAAGCGGATGGGTATTCTTGCTTGGAGGAGGTGCAATTTCGTGGGTTTCTAAGAAGCAAACTTGTATCACGAATTCGACGATGTAATCTGAATTTGTTACCCTAGCAGCTGCTGGTAACAAGCAGAATGGCTGAAAAATTTAGTCTATAATTCCGTTGTGGCCTAAACCGATATCACCTATCTCTATCCATTGTGATAGCTCTGCCACTTTGGCAAAAGAGTATTGTACAATGGAAAATCAAGACACTTGGGTGTTAGACATAGCATGATTCGTGAATTAACCACGAATGGCGTTATATCTGTTGACTATGTTCGATCGCAACAAAATTTAGCAGACCACTTGACGAAGGGGTTGGCTACATTTGGTTAATAAATCTGCAATATGGATGGGGTTAAAGTCCGTATGATTTCCAAGTAAGACACCCAATTCTTTTCTAATTAACTTTGGAAATATATAATTCAATGAGGAAAGCTTACACTTGGAAGTTGGAGCACATAGTATTTTCATATCATCCCACAGAAATGTGCTCGGATCTGCATGACAGTAGGTTGGATATATTCTTAATAGCATCTTTGAAAAAGTGCATGTGCAGATGCATGACGAAAGACGCTACCTATGTGAATGTGAAGTTTTGCCGCTTCAAGAAACTTTGGACTTAAGTTTTGCATGCATTCATGAATGGATATGGACACATGGCTAATAAATAGTGTCAGGACTAGTTTTGATCTGTTCGGAAAACTTGTGTGTGCATTATCTTCATGTATTCAAATGGGTCGTAAGGCTCAATTCTTAGAACACCCTATCTTCTCGAGTATTTGAAATGTATAGTGTACTAAGATGAAAATTCAATCTTTTATGATATTTTCGTTTATGCATAGGTTTTGTGATTATGTTGACTGTTTCAAAAGAATTACACTAAAATGGAGGAGCTGGATATTTTAGTGAATTGGGAATAAATTGCATACGAGTTAGGAGGTGCCGAGTGCACGCTCGGAAAACGTTTATTCTGGAACCCAAAATTCCATGTGGGGTCAAAGGGCCTATGCCCCTAGTGTTGGTAAACTGTAATGTTGAACGCGCGTATGACTGTATGCCTGCAATGTACGTCTGTATGACAGTCACGATTGTGACACCATGTGTCACGGCCTGCAACACGGCCTTTACGGCCGTGACGGTTGTGGGCTGGGTTGGCGCGGGTTCTGCCCACGTTCACAGCCTGACGCTCTAGGCTTCACGGCTGTGAGTAAGATTGTATGACTGCTAGGCAGTAGAACTGTGAGGCTATACAACTGCAAGTCAGCAAGACTTGTATAACTGTACTGTAACAGTGACAGTTACAGAAATGTTAGACTGTGGCCGACATCCCCAAGTAAAGCACCCTTTTGCCTGAAAGGATATGTATGGTTTCACCCCAAAGGGTGTGCTGTGTTAATAAACAGATACCATCTTTAAGGAGTTGTGTCTATATACAAAAAGACACAACTAGACATGGGTTATAAATACATGCAAAACAATTTCAGCAAAGCACTTCGAATCATTAAAACACAAGATAGTAATCTCCAGTCTTATCCCAAGACGAATTTGGTGCAACTCGATAAAAGGGTCCAAATATTGTCTTTGGAAAGTGAATTTCCAAACACGATTATGGAGAATATCCGACCATTTCATAAAGCAACCGTAACAACTACACCAACAAATACAACATGTTGTGAGGGAAACTGAAAAATCCAGTTTTTTCCTCGTGTTATAAGTGGAAGCTAGATTTGATGAACAAATTGGTGTTCTCCAAGGTGCGATTTATTTATCAGATTATGTTTGAATTTGTGTAAGTTCACGTCTTCTAATTTTCCGACCAGGCATAGCGCATCCATGAACATCCATACACCTTGAAACGGGACATCAAGGTATTGTTTTTCTTCGACCTCAAATTTCTAGTAGTGCAAAGATGTTTATGCCTCTAAGCTTAGGGTCGCATGTTGCCATAAAAATGTGAATACTTGGTTTATCATTCGTTTTTGGGTTGTGCAGTTATTGTTTTCATTTGTGTCATTCAATATCTGTAATCTGTGTTTTGCGGCCATCTGTTGTATTTGTCGGCCTTACAAATTATCTTGTCTGTTAGCTGTGGATTGTGGCCGCCTGTGGACTTGGTTTTTCTACTAAATCGAATGCAAAAATGACATACATAAGCACGTATGGTTCTCGAGAAACATGATAGTGGTTAACATAATCATTTCTAAATTCTACTAATGTATTTATGTGGTGCAAATACGTTAAAATTAGCGTCATGTATAATTGACACATCAAAATCCACAATCATGCTTTAATTAATTAACTAAGTTAATCCATTAGTATTGATAATTAAGAGATACAGATTTAATTAAGTCTAACGGTAACTAAATCAATATTTCTTTAATTAAGCATTTAAAACAACTAAGTCCAAACCAAATATGCGACATTAATTTTGTGTGACGGCCTAAAAAGACTTTCGAACCCGATTGGTGCATACAGGCTCTACCCCGACGATACGAGACCGACGTTCCCTTTTAAGTTCGACTCTCTTGGTTTATCTCAACCAGAACCTGAAGAAAGTTCACAAATTGGGTATTTACCTAGTGAATACATTGTAGGGACAGATTAAGAGTGAGAGGGAAATTGATTCAATTAATTCGACGAACTGCCATTTATGAATGAATCACGGCGAGCAAATTACCCAACTATACTATGTGAGTCGCACTAAGCAGTTTAACGCATGTGATTTCAAGCTTCCTCGAGGATCCACCCACTTAGTCTCGAGGTTCTGTCTTCAAATCTCTACTGCGATATTCACTGGTAGGAAGTTCAATTTGTGTGCTTCTTCGAGGATCCAAAGCTTATTCGCAATCGCAACCCTTCATGAGGTTGATTGATCTTGATGCTAATTGACATATAGAGCTTCTTCGAGGAACAGACGCCTTAGTCATTAGCTCTTCTTCAGGTTTCGACTTCGATTTTCTCCGGCAAAAACTGATCTTAATGTCAATACTTATTCTTTTGAGCTTCTTTGAGAATTAACCGCCTTAGTCTCTAGTTTTGTCTTCAATCTTCGGTTTCGACCTTCGTCAACGGAATTGAGTGACGTGTGCAGTAATCAACTGGAGTTTAGGAAATAAGGGTAGTGCACAATTATTCAGATCAATACATAAGCTGAAAAGGGCAGAAAATGAAAGGAAATTGAGTTTCGGGTGTCGAACAAAATAGTATGGAATTTCAGAGTAAGAATGTTGAGTCTTATGTTGGAACAACATATATAACTGTCGGTTTGATCATGCTATATTCTTTGTGTTCATTTATGTGCTTTAGTTTTTTAGTTTTAGGATTGCATGTGTTAGTATTTTGTGTCTAGTATATATATCTCTCCGATTGCATTAGTTCGAACAACAGCTTGCTACACTTGTCTCATGTGCTCATCAACGTCTCCAATCGGTTAGTATCGCTCGGTCTCTACTTGAATTTTGACTTGGTATCTTCGCATATGCATGATTCTCTCAGGATTTCTTGGTTAACTACATGTGTCCATGCTTTTGGCTCCACAATTTTTAAAACAATTAGTGCATTTCATGAAAATATTTCAAGAAAAAATTGTTTTAATATATACTCTCACGGTTATCTATATTCCAACGATTACTGATGCGGGTACGGCCCTGATCAACAGTATTTGGTCAGGGAAAAATGGCGATGGGTGAAATGGACGGCCTTGTGTTTTGGGTATCTTTTAGAATCTATATTTTAGTGCTGAGAAAGAAAGAAATGAAAGAGACACTGAGTTACGTGGTCCCGACAGGTGTCCTACGTCCACGGGCCGCCGGAAATAGTGTCCACTAGTCACAGTCGGGAAATACACACTCAAGCTCACTTCGCTCGTTACAGTATGTTAATGGCGGAAAGGATAATGAAGAAGATGAATACAATGATTTCTCTAAGAGTTTTGTGTCTTGTGTTGAATCTGTCTTCTCTCTCTGATCCCTCACTATTCGCATATACCCTCTTTTCCCTTTGTCGTCCCAGCTGGCAGTCCTTCGGGACCACATGATAGCGACATTTAGTACCACATAGGAGAGACAGCACCTGCAGGCGTACGGATGTCAGACTGGCGCGCCTCCTTCCTGCTCACAATGTCGACCACTCACAATGACCCACGTGTCCCTTGGTCGGCTTGGTCCACTATTTCCCGCCTAGACTATTTCCCCGTCAGCACCCATCTACTTTTTCCGTACATAGTCACAGATACCCAGAGGTTCACCCCCTCTGTCAATATGTCCGCTAAGTCACTATCTTCAGGTAGCCAGGTTAGGAGGAATGCTGGGCTAAAGGTTACCCCTATCATCCAGTCCCCCTACTCTGAATTGTAAGACGTCAAGTGTTACAGTTCGGAGTACACTTGAAAGAGCATTCCTCCTTTTTAGTGCTTCTGGACTCCTTAGCCGGTCTGCACTGTATTTATGTCGATTGGACAGGTCCTGTGATCTTTGCAGAGAAAGGCAGCATTCGTGAGGTGACACGTGTCCAGATCTGTCACTTCTGCTTTTTGAATCTCTCGAGGCGGTTTCCTTTGTTTTTTCCCTCTTCTCGAAATGACTTTCCACACTTAACAAAAAAACGAAATCTCAATCGTCACTCTAGGGTTTTCACCATCGTCTCCTCGTCTCAATCGCACAGTGTCCAGAATTGGCGCAGCGCCCCAATTTCTTCCTCATCTACGACTTCTTCAGGTATCGTCCCGTTTCCCTCTCCACTTATTTCTCGTATCTTCGCCGATTTGCCCTTAGTTTTCCCTATTTCACCCTTTTTCGCGCCGAAGTCATGCCTGATAGTACCGACTCCGAGACGCACGCTCGTCATCGCCGGGCGTCTCTGCATCCTCCGTCGTGCCGGGTGTTGCCGCCCAAAGGGGGTCGAAGCGAAAAGCTCCATCACCAGATGCGGCGGCACCCGATTTTCCCCGACCTTCGTCCTCTCACACTCCTACTGACACGTCTTCTGCTGCTCCACCACCAGCACAACAAGCCCCTGATTCGTCCACATCTCGTCGAACTCGTTCGCGAGGGGCTGTCGGAGATAGTGCTGGGTTGGACGATTGGAAAATGTTCGGCGCATCCAAGTCGACCTATCGGCGCTTAGAGAAGCTTGTCCCGGAAGGCTTTCACAGTTCTGGCTTTCACATCTCCGTCCCCAATCCTAGCCAGCGTGCCAACTTCCACCTTCTCCGGCCCTCGCTTTCTGGGAGAGTCAAGTGAGGGCTGGTCTCCGTTTTCCGGTTCACCCCTTTCTAGCTGCAGTGTCGCAGGTTTATCGTGTACCCTTGAATCAGTTCAGTCCTTCTTCTATTCGTCAGTTGGCAGCTTTCTATGTCTTGGTCACCGCTGCGGGTGGGAGGCCTTCTGTGGATTGTTCTTTCCCAGTTTCAGCTCAAGTCTACCCCGCATTTTTCTATCTTTGTGCGAATCCTCGCGGCCTCAAACATTTCCTCAGTAGGGGCTCCCATAAAGACAAGGAATGGCACCCCTTCTACTTTTTTCGTAGCCCCTACAGCGAGTGACTGGGATTTTCCCCATCGTCACAGGGTCCATCAGATACCCCAGGGACTTCCAGGGGTCCAACCCGAGTGTTCTAAAAAGAATGAAGCGGCTATCAACCTTCTGAATTCCCGGGCTTCTGAAAAGAAGTTCGACATGGTTGAGTTGGTGACTTATCCTGGTTTACTTCACAACTTTAGCCTCTCGTCGCGGCCTCTTCCCTTCGATCCTGAGGGTAAGCAGGCTTCCCCCTGCTTCCTATCCTCCCTTTTAAGTTTACTTCCTGACTTGATATTTCCTTTGCAGGTATGTCGTTTTCTTGGAGAGATGCGTTCCGGGCTTTTCCTGTTAAGCAAGAAGATTCTGCCGCTCCCGTGGAACCTCCTCCTTCATCAGGCCGTGGTGAACCTGATCTGCCAGCCTCGGAGATAGGTGAGAAATCTCACATTAGGTCCTCATCTCCCTGTTCCTCTCCTTCTAGAGCGGACGCACAAGGTCCAGAGGTGGTAACGTTAGACTCTGAGGGTGACCTGGGCAAAGAGGACACTTTGCCTGCGCCTTCTCAGAAGAAAAAGAAGAAGACGACTGTGGCCAAGGGGAAAAGGCCACGTGTGGAGACAGCCCCTCCTTCACCCGGTACCTCTGAGTTCGTTCCTTTCATCCATCAAGGTCTTGAGTGGGGTGTCGATCAGCAGGCTGATGGGAAGATGGTACTGGACATGCCTAACAGCTACGACTCTTTGAGCCCTAAAGATAAGGTGAAGTTCATTCAGGCCATTGTGCCGCCCGAACAACAAAAAACGCTTCGCCGTCAGTCTGACGCCTCTGCTGCCGAGCTCGCTGCCCATCATTGGGCTAAGGTAGTTCTCGCCCTTAACTTCTTTATGCTGGTTTCCTTCACTGGTTCGTGCTTGGTTTTTGTCAGCTGTCCTTTCTGTTGCCTACTCTCTTATCTGCGACTTCCCGTCGGGGTTTGGCATCTGGTGATCCTGCCTCCCCTGAGAGCCACATACTTGAAAAGATCAAGGAGCGGGATTTAAAGGTCGCACAATTAGAACAAGAGCTCGAGAAGGAAAAGAGCGAGCGCGAGACCCGGGTCAGGGACTTAGCTTTGGAGAGGTCACGTCAACTAGAGGTGGAGAATGCAGCTGCTCTTGCTGCTAAGGAGACAGAGCTCACAACCTGCCTGCATCAGCTCATAGATGACCAACAAGCCCAGATCAAGCTGAAGGCTGAGGAGCTGTTGGCCGAGAGAGAGAAGACCCTGAAGGCTGAGCTAGAACGAACTTATGCCGCTAAGGTTGAGGATAGTCGTTCCGCGGGGAAGCTGGAGGGAGTCCAGCTGTGGCAGAAGTATCTCCTGGGTTCCCCTCCGGGTAGGAAGTTCCTGGCCCAACTGAGCCAGCACTGGCATGAGGGCTACCTGTGTGATACCCTTTCTCTGGTGGACTTCGCACCCTTCATGCAGCATTACTTCCTAGGGGTTTTGCTGCTGGGCGTGAACATGCCTCTACCTTAGATACAGCAATGGAAGCCATGGCCGCCCCCCAGCTTTCAAGGGGGATCCAGAGGCGGCTCCTGATCCCGACTTCTGGTCTGCCCAGGTGCCTCGCTGCTCCTCTACCCTGCTAGAGGTCTCACCTGAGGTCCTCCTGGTTCAACTCTCCAAGTTAGAGCAGCAGGAGCTATCTGCTACTTCAGAGGTCCCTGAGTCTGCGGCCGGTTCCAGTGTTCCACCCTCCTAGTTCGCTAGACTATTTTCTGTTTCTGAACAATTAATGCTGTTTTTACTTTTGCAGACCTTTTTGTTATTTTCTTGTTTGGGACATCTGCTACTGTTTCCTTTTCCAAGCCCTGCATGTTGCTTCTCTGAGGGCTTTTGTGATGTTTCCCCAGCGATCCTTTTTTTCTCCATCGTTCAATATGCGTGATGTTGTAGCGCGTTTTCCTTTTGCTGTAGCGCTTTCCGACTTAATCACATACAAAATTTAAATATTTTGGGACCCCTTTCGCTGTCGATGATTGGGCCTGAGCTACTACCGCTCTCCACTCCCCCTACTTCGAATAGTGTTGAGGTCCATCAGCACATTCGAAGTACACCAAAAGCATTTCTTTTGACCTTACCAGCTTCACCTTTCCCAATTGTTATGCTATTTGGCCGTGCTCGAATTGGCTCCTCTTTGAGAACTGATAGGGGTGACCTATCCAGCATTCCTCCTGACCTGACGACCTGCAAGGAACAGAGTAGGAGGTTAAAGGGAACAAAGACTAGGTACGAGGTTCGGTCAGAGGAAAGGTACGGAGGTGATATTTGGAGAAGCTAAGGAGATACTCCGGGAAGCTACGGAGCTATTCCGAAGGTCAAAGGGAAGTACTCTGGAGATATCCCATGAAGCTACGAAGCTATCAGGAGGGAACAAATGAAGTAATTCGGAGAGCTATGGAAGTGACCGGGACACCTGACGAGACAGGGCTGTATGAAACCCTAGCCGCCCTACAGTATAAATAGGGTCCTTTGTCCATTTTACACCATAAGTCACACGCCGCACACACACTAACACACCAAGAACACACATAGATACTCTCTCTCCCTCTCTTTATCTTCTTCATACTGTTCATAGCCGAGAATCACTTGTAAATATGAGAGCAAGTGAGGTTGAGTGTGTAATCTTCCTCCATTAATAGTGAATGTTCTCCGGCGGCCCGTGGACGTAGGATTCACCCGAATCCGAACCACGTAAATCATCGTCTCTTTACTTTTTCCGTTATTCTTCTTATTTTCCAACCACGATTTCATCCGAACCGGCCCTCACCTTTATTTCCCGGACAATAAATCTTGTTGATCGGGGTCATACCCGCATCAAATGGCGCCGTCTGTGGGAATCGAGGGTTGGAACGTGAGATATGGAGTTGTGGCTGAGATCGAAGACTGTTCTTGGAAGTTTTCTGGGCTGCTGTTCTTGGGCTCTTCTATGGCATTTCATCGAACACTTGGCACACGGAAGTTCATGTCACCATAAGCGTGGCCATCGGCCACCTTGGCCCCGTCGCCAGCGACCGGACCACCACCCTCCGGCGAGGCAATATTGGCCACTCGCCCAGAGCTGCGTCACGCCACCAATCATCGGGCAACGGCGAACAACAGCTGCCTCTGAGTTCGCAGCGATGTCCCACCTTCATGAAGCTCCGTCGTAGGCTGCGTAACACCACATATCAAGGAGGTTTCGTTACAGTCATGGCCGGCGGCGACCCAAGTCCACCGTCACCGACGACCTCTGCCGAACAACGACTGTCCCTCGGAACAAAAATCTGGGAACAAAGTCCCATCAACGAATAAAAATCCCAACAACGCCAAATATGAAAACTGGGAAAATCGACATCAACTTCTCGAAATTGAGGGTACCCATGGCATGAACCCTCCATCTAAGTACCTCGTATGTCATCCCAAACCTTCGATGGAGCAGAACCAGCGGCGTCGCGGGAAAGAAGACGAGACGAATCCATAGATGTTAGGTTGCGATTTTAGGTTCTTAAAGTCGGACGGCCGCCACCTCCACGGTCTGCGCACCCGCCCAACATCACCGCCGATCGCGCCATGCTGTCTCCGGCGGAGGCTCCGTCGTCAATGGTGTTCCGGGACTCGGTTGTAAGGTTTTCTAACTTTTGGGGGTGCTAAGCTAAATTATAATAATGCTGGGGTCAATTCTGCTATTTTTCTTGGGGCCAAATGTTATGAGATCTGAAATTAGGGGCAAAAGAGAATTTTGATAGTATTTGGGTACCCTAGCCATTTCACTTAGGGTTTGCAACGGGTTCCAGCCTTTAAATATGTAGGGATTATTATTTGGGCTATGGGATTAATTTAGTGAGTGGCTTAAATTAAGTACTTGGGCTTTTGGGCCTGGTGCACTTTAAGTATTTGGATTATTGTTAGTAGGGGCTGAATTGTTTTTCATTATTGGAATTATTTTAATTAATTTCTGAGAATAATTATTTTTGGGGTTATTGAGGTTAATTATCATAATTGCTGGAATTAATTATTTTGGATTACCAAAATAAATTAAACGTGAGGCTTTTAGAGTCAGGGGACTTAAATGAGTTTAGCTTGATTTATTTTATTAGGCTCTCAAATTAATTATTTGGGCTATATTTGGACTGCGGGAATTATTGTCATTGGGCCGTTAGCCCAGTAGGTCTCCATCAGGACTCCTAAAGGTACAGCTTAGGACAGACAATAACATGCGTACTATTGTCAGACTGACATGTCCTCTGTCTGACCATAATGTTCCCCAACTAGCACACTCTGTGTGTCCCCTTGTCGGCTATAAACAGTGTCTCGTCTTTTCAACACCCCGTGTCAGGATTAGCTGGAACTATGTACCTCCTCCGTATATTACCTTTGACGTCCAGATTTCCTACTTAGCTACTGACGTCCAGATTTCCGACTTAGCTACTGACCTCTAGATTTCCTACTTAGCTACCTTGACCTCCAACTCTTGAACTTAGCTACTCCAGATCTTGAAACCTGACCTTTCTAGATCACCGTATTAAAAGGAGTGCTGGGCTATGTGCTAGAATTTATTTGTGCGTGCTTACCTCTAACCTGCCATGCGCGCTGTACTAGGCGATTACTAAATATTATTTCATTATTATTTTTACTATCTCACGACGCTCACAGCGTCTCGTGCGTTGGAGTTGCTTGTAGCTGTGGCTTGCAGATTTGGCAGGTATAATGGTCTAGCTTTCCGCTGGCGACCAAAGCCTCATAGCTCTAAACAGGAACCAAAGTCTCCTAGCTCCAGACGAGTTCAAAACCATAAACCGATGCTCCAGGTTGCCCTGGATACAAGCTTGATAGGCCCAGATGTGGCCCCACAGATTGCGCATTAATTAGCCCAGACGTGGCCGCGCAGATGCGCACTTATTTAGCCCAGACGTGGCAGGCCCAGACGTGGCCGCGCAGATGCGCACCTATTTAGCCCAGATGTGGCTGAGGCCCAGACGTGGCCGCGCAGATTGCGCATTAGTTAGCCCAGACGTGGCTGGCCCAGACGTGGCCGTGCAGATGCACACTTATTTAGCCCAGATGTGGCTGGCCCAGACGTGGCCGTGCAGATGCACACTTATTTAGCCCAGATGTGGCTGGCCCAGACGTGGCCGCGCAGATGCGCACTTATTTAGCCCAGACCTGGCTGGCCCAGATGTGGCCGCGCAGATGCGCACTTATTTAGCCCAGACGTGGCTGGCCCAGACGTGGCCGTGCAGATGCACACTTATTTAGCCCAGATGTGGCTGCCCCAGACGTGGCCGCGCAGATGCGCACTTATTAGCCCAGATGTGGCTGGCCCAGATGCGGCTATGCAGGTGGCTCCCATATAGAGGTATTCCGCCTCTAGGTCACCTTGGACAACCGCTCAATAGGCCCAGGCGGGGCTACCCCTGGCGAACCTCGCGGGTCCCCATGTCAACTAACGCTGACCTCGCAGAGGGGGAGAGGTTCGCTGAATATCCAACGGACCCGATGAAAAACAAAAACAGGCATCGGACCTGACGTACCAATGAGTTCCTCAGGTACGCATTCGTTAACTAACGAGTTCGTAAAGGGGAATTTGAATGCAAACACAGCCAGATGGCGTAACAATCGAGAAAATTGAAGCTGATGAGTAAAGAGAAATGCTCTTCGGATACTTCGAATATGCCGACAGACATCAGCACTATCCGACAAGCCCAGATGGGGCCGCGCAGATGGCACTCTGGTAAGCCCAGCTGGGGGCCGCGCAGATGGCGCTCTGATAAGCCCAGATGGGGCCGTGCAGATGGCGCTCGCACGAATGTGCCCAGGCTTTAGGTCACCTGGACGCCCGAAGAGCCCAGATGGGGCCGCGCAGATGGCGTTCGCACAGACCCAGGATGGCCGGGAGCTCCTAAGTTCCGACTCAACTTCCCAAACGGAAGATAGAACCAACCAATGTCGACCTCGCACAAGGAGGTCACAAACCTAGCGCAGGCTTCCATGGCCTAGCGGTGAAAGGGGCCGAGGTTGGTCCCCGCATTGACCGAGAGGTGGGCTACAAATACTTACTAAAAAATGTTCCTGGGATGAAGATAGGCCCCAGGTGGGAAGCTTACCTGGTGACCTCCAAACCTGGCGATGGCGAACACCCAGCCTACCTGTAAAAATGAAAGCAAGGGGCGCTGGGTGCAACTTATACCATCTCCCAGGTACATGTTTAGATACACCAATAACCTTTTAGATGAAAGTGTTGGATGTGAACCCAGTAGAATGCTGGGAGGAAAGGGCAAGGGGAGAAATGCCGTCCCTAAGTAACATCTAGAGTACTGCAATCTGCCGAGACGGATCAGCGGGGGTACTCAAAGGGCAACTTGCAAGGGAAGGATTGAGGTCGGCAGATAAGGAGGCGTACTACTCACTTACTTCGAATGCGCTGACAAGTATTAGCACAATTCGAAGTAGGGGGAGTGGAGAGTGGTAGTAGTACATGTTCAGACATTAACTGTAAAGCTTGCTCAGAATACTTAAGAAGAAAATTCTCCGAAAAGGGCATGAGCAAAAGGCAAAGAAAACATGCCACGAAGCCTCCAGGATTGGACTCAGCTCCCAAGCTGGAAACAAAGCCCGAAGGCCCCAGCCTATCTCCAGGTGGGAGCCTTCCTAGTCAGTCTGCGGACCTTGTGATGACGGGCATCCAATCCACGAAAATGAAACACATCATACCCGACTTCGGCGGATATCGTTCAGGTACATTTTTAAGTCCGCCACTAACTCTTCAAATATATGTTCGGAGGCGAGTGCAGCAGTGAGGCACTTCAGCGAGCCAGAAGTTGGGAGTACGAGGCACTTGAGGATCTCCTTTAAAGGCCAGAGGAGAGCTCATAGCCGCCACCGCTACAGCCAGGTGGAAGCTGGCTCTTGTCCAGAACCTTAAAAAAAGTAGTGTCGTACGAGAGGTGGAGAGATATTTCTGGCAGAGCCGTGTTCCCTCTAGCCTGCCGGCAGAACGCCCTTCCTGGCGCATTGAGTTACCCTGCACTCCCTTCGCCACCTCAGCATCGAAGGCTCACTCCAGAATAGCCTTCGTAGCCTTTTCCCTTTCTGCCAACAAGTCCTTAGCCTGCATTCAATGAAGGCTTGGCATTCCTCCACGAGTTGGTTCATATGGAACGAGAGCTCATTCTCCTTGGCAGCAAGATCGGCTGCACTTGGCTCTTCTAAGTCCGGGCTCAACCCAAGCTAAAAACATGACCCGTAGAACCCAGCCTAGCTCCAGGAGAGTACCTCTGTGGTTGATCGATCCCCCAGTAATATACGGACCTGGTGAAGACGAGCCCCCAGATCGCGAAAACGAAAGCGATGAGCGCCAAGTATAGCCTTGGCGGACATCTTCCAGGTACACGATTGAATATGCCAATAACCTTTCGGGTGAATGTTTGGACGTGATTGCATCAGGATTTGGAAGGAAAGTGCGTGAGAAGTGGATGTCGCCCAGACTGGAAACAAATAACATGTGCCATGGCCTTGCCCAGGCAGAAACTTTCCAGCGTTTATTATAGATAACGGATCTGCCGATGACAAGTTCCAAGACTACAATAACAGAAGGCAATAAGCCCTAACATGTTCGGGTAATGCTAACTTCATAGCATTGATACTTCGACTAGCTTTCTGGTGCAGGTTTCCGGATCAGCTGTCTAGCATGGACCTCCAGACCACCAATGCAGGTCTCCCAAAACCGACACAGATCTCCCAGCTCCATGCTGGCACCAGAATACCCAACCTACATGGTTATGAAATATAAGTCTAGCTCTGCGCTAACATCGGAAACCTAATTCATCTGAAGGGGTATATCTAAGTCCAGCTCCGCGCTGGCACGGGAAAGCCCAAGCTATCTGTTTGGGTTATCTAAGTCCATCTCTGCGCTGGCACTCAAAGACCCAATCTATCTGGATTGGGATATCTAAGCCCAGCTCCGTGCTGGCGCAGGAAACCCAACCTAACTGTTGGGCTATCTATCTAAGTCCAGCTCCGTGCTGGCGCAGGAAACCCAACCTAACTGTTGGGCCATCTATCTAAGTCCAGCTCCGTGCTGGCGCAGGAAACCCAACCTAACTGTTGGGCTATCTATCTAAGTCCAGCTCCGTGCTGGCGCAGGAAACCCAACCTAACTGTTGGGCTATCTATCTAACTCCAGCTTCGTGCTGGCATGAGAAGACCCAACCTAACTGTTGGGATATCTAAGTCCAGCTCTGGGCTGGCACGTAAATACCCAATCTATCTGGATTGGGACATCTAAGTCCAGCTCGCGCTGGCATCATATTGCCCCAACTTACGTGTTTGGGATATCTAAGCCCAGCTTCGTGCTGGCATAGGAAACCTAATCCATCTGGATGGGGACATCTAAGTCCAGCTCCACGCTGGCACCATATTGCCCCAACCTACGTGTTTGGGATATCTAAGCCCAGCTCCGTGCTGGCACAGGAAACCATCCATCTGGATTGGACGTCTAAGTCCAGCTCCACGCTGGCACCATAATGCCCAGTCTACGTGTTTGGGATATCTAAGCCCAGCTCCGTGCTGGCACAGGAAACCAATCCATCTGGATTGAACGTCTAAGTCCAGCTCTACGCTGGCACGTGGAAACCCGATTGTCTATTCAAGATATCTAAGTCCAGCTCCGTGTTGGCACCTGAACGCCCAAAACCATGTAGTTGGGATATCTAAGCCCAGCTCTATGCTGGCACACGAAGGCTGACTTGTCTGTCAAGGTATCTAATGCCGATTCCGCTCCGGCGTTAAGGACCCAACCTATTATATCAGGGTACCTGAGCTCAGCTCTCCGTCGGCACGCCGAGGCTGGCCTACTTCACAGAGAATATCTATGTTCGACCACGAGCTGACGAGTGGAGGTTCGAATTAAGTGTTCAGGATATCTGAGTACAGCTCTCCACGAGGTTTTTGAGTCGAGCTTCGAAACGCATACCAGTAGCCTGGCGTGTAAAAGGAGCAGAAGGAGATTCCATCTAATTGAGAGTATTATGGAGGTGCTACTATGGTAAGCACAGTTCAGAGTAGCGGAGTAGTTAAGGGGGAAGACTCGGCCATATGTTTGGAAAAAACTATCTACTCTGATCGACGGATAGCAAGATCACAGATTTACAGCCTTGCGCTCGATGAGCTGCTCTTGTTTTGCTGCAAGCTCGCTAACTCATCATTCAACCGCCTAATCGGGTCATCTCTATACTTTAGCAGTTCGGCTAGCTCCAGGACGAGCCACGATCAGGAGTTGGCCAGCATAGTGGGCATCCCACTTACCTAAGGAGATCGGCGAGGTCCACAGCATCGTAACACAACTCCCACGCTAGCGTAGGAGACCTGGCTCCAGCAGCAGGAGTTCCACATCAACTCTCCATTGACAAAGAGACCTGATCAACTCGGCCAGGTGTCCAGCTTCGAGCTAATGAACGAAGACTTGATCAATCCGATCAGGGTTTCCAAGATTCCCATGTCAGCTCTTAGGACTCTAGGTTTGTTCTCACCTGCGAGCTTGATCTGCTCGACCCTAATTTACAAGTCCAGCTCTATGCTGACCTAAGAAGACCTACTTTATCTACTTGGGATTTCCGAGCCGGCTGCATGATGGCATGCAAAAGCCCTGTCATCTGTTTGAGGTTCTCGAGTCTGGCTTTGGGATGGCAAGCAAAGATCTGGCGCACCTCGTCCGGACGTTTTAAGCCCAGATCCAACTGACACGCGGGGACCTGATTTATCTTGTCCGATTGTCTGAAGCCAGTTCCCCGCCAACTCACAAAGACCTGATCTATTGATCAGAATTTTCAAGATCAGCTCTCCGCTAACGAAGGGGACCTGATCTCTCTAGTTAGGATTTCGGGGGTCAGCTTTCTGTTAGCAGGGTATCCGGCAAGGCATTGGCTGAAGAGGAATGCTTTCTTAATAATACTCCGAGCTGCAACACTTAGCATATTGCAACTCAGAGTAGGGGGACTGGATGATAGGGGTGACCTATCCAGCATTCCTCCTGACCTGACGACCTGCAAGGAACAGAGTAGGAGGTTAAAGGGAACAAAGACTAGGTACGAGGTTCGGTCAGAGGAAAGGTACGGAGGTGATATTTGGAGAAGCTAAGGAGATACTCCGGGAAGCTACGGAGCTATTCCGAAGGTCAAAGGGAAGTACTCTGGAGATATCCCATGAAGCTACGAAGCTATCAAGAGGGAACAAATGAAGTAATCCGGAGAGCTATGGAAGTGACCGGGACACCTGACGAGACAGGGCTGTATGAAACCCTAGCCGCCCTACAGTATAAATAGGGTCCTTTGTCCATTTTACACCATAAGTCACACGCCGCACACACACTAACACACCAAGAACACACATAGATACTCTCTCTCCCTCTCTTTATCTTCTTCATACTGTTCATAGCCGAGAATCACTTGTAAATATGAGAGCAAGTGAGGTTGAGTGTGTAATCTTCCTCCATTAATAGTGAATGTTCTCCGGCGGCCCGTGGACGTAGGATTCACCCGAATCCGAACCACGTAAATCATCGTCTCTTTACTTTTTCCGTTATTCTTCTTATTTTCCAACCACGATTTCATCCGAACCGGCCCTCACCTTCACAACTTTAGCCTCTCGTCGCGGCCTCTTCCCTTCGATCCTGAGGGTAAGCAGGCTTCCCCCCTGCTTCCTATCCTCCCTTTTAAGTTTACTTCCTGACTTGATATTTCCTTTGCAGGTATGTCGTTTTCTTGGAGAGATGCGTTCCGGGCTTTTCCTGTTAAGCAAGAAGATTCTGCCGCTCCCGTGGAACCTCCTCCTTCATCAGGCCGTGGTGAACCTGATCTGCCAGCCTCGGAGATAGGTGAGAAATCTCACATTAGGTCCTCATCTCCCTGTTCCTCTCCTTCTAGAGCGGACGCACAAGGTCCAGAGGTGGTAACGTTAGACTCTGAGGGTGACCTGGGCAAAGAGGACACTTTGCCTGCGCCTTCTCAGAAGAAAAAGAAGAAGACGACTGTGGCCAAGGGGAAAAGGCCACGTGTGGAGACAGCCCCTCCTTCACCCGGTACCTCTGAGTTCGTTCCTTTCATCCATCAAGGTCTTGAGTGGGGTGTCGATCAGCAGGCTGATGGGAAGATGGTACTGGACATGCCTAACAGCTACGACTCTTTGAGCCCTAAAGATAAGGTGAAGTTCATTCAGGCCATTGTGCCGCCCGAACAACAAAAAACGCTTCGCCGTCAGTCTGACGCCTCTGCTGCCGAGCTCGCTGCCCATCATTGGGCTAAGGTAGTTCTCGCCCTTAACTTCTTTATGCTGGTTTCCTTCACTGGTTCGTGCTTGGTTTTTGTCAGCTGTCCTTTCTGTTGCCTACTCTCTTATCTGCGACTTCCCGTCGGGGTTTGGCATCTGGTGATCCTGCCTCCCCTGAGAGCCACATACTTGAAAAGATCAAGGAGCGGGATTTAAAGGTCGCACAATTAGAACAAGAGCTCGAGAAGGAAAAGAGCGAGCGCGAGACCCGGGTCAGGGACTTAGCTTTGGAGAGGTCACGTCAACTAGAGGTGGAGAATGCAGCTGCTCTTGCTGCTAAGGAGACAGAGCTCACAACCTGCCTGCATCAGCTCATAGATGACCAACAAGCCCAGATCAAGCTGAAGGCTGAGGAGCTGTTGGCCGAGAGAGAGAAGACCCTGAAGGCTGAGCTAGAACGAACTTATGCCGCTAAGGTTGAGGATAGTCGTTCCGCGGGGAAGCTGGAGGGAGTCCAGCTGTGGCAGAAGTATCTCCTGGGTTCCCCTCCGGGTAGGAAGTTCCTGGCCCAACTGAGCCAGCACTGGCATGAGGGCTACCTGTGTGATACCCTTTCTCTGGTGGACTTCGCACCCTTCATGCAGCATTACTTCCTAGGGGTTTTGCTGCTGGGCGTGAACATGCCTCTACCTTAGATACAGCAATGGAAGCCATGGCCGCCCCCCAGCTTTCAAGGGGGATCCAGAGGCGGCTCCTGATCCCGACTTCTGGTCTGCCCAGGTGCCTCGCTGCTCCTCTACCCTGCTAGAGGTCTCACCTGAGGTCCTCCTGGTTCAACTCTCCAAGTTAGAGCAGCAGGAGCTATCTGCTACTTCAGAGGTCCCTGAGTCTGCGGCCGGTTCCAGTGTTCCACCCTCCTAGTTCGCTAGACTATTTTCTGTTTCTGAACAATTAATGCTGTTTTTACTTTTGCAGACCTTTTTGTTATTTTCTTGTTTGGGACATCTGCTACTGTTTCCTTTTTCCAAGCCCTGCATGTTGCTTCTCTGAGGGCTTTTGTGATGTTTCCCCAGCGATCCTTTTTTTCTCCATCGTTCAATATGCGTGATGTTGTAGCGCGTTTTCCTTTTGCTGTAGCGCTTTCCGACTTAATCACATACAAAATTTAAATATTTTGGGACCCCTTTCGCTGTCGATGATTGGGCCTGAGCTACTACCGCTCTCCACTCCCCCTACTTCGAATAGTGTTGAGGTCCATCAGCACATTCGAAGTACACCAAAAGCATTTCTTTTGACCTTACCAGCTTCACCTTTCCCAATTGTTATGCTATTTGGCCGTGCTCGAATTGGCTCCTCTTTGAGAACTGATAGGGGTGACCTATCCAGCATTCCTCCTGACCTGACGACCTGCAAGGAACAGAGTAGGAGGTTAAAGGGAACAAAGACTAGGTACGAGGTTCGGTCAGAGGAAAGGTACGGAGGTGATATTTGGAGAAGCTAAGGAGATACTCCGGGAAGCTACGGAGCTATTCCGAAGGTCAAAGGGAAGTACTCTGGAGATATCCCATGAAGCTACGAAGCTATCAGGAGGGAACAAATGAAGTAATCCGGAGAGCTATGGAAGTGACCGGGACACCTGACGAGACAGGGCTGTATGAAACCCTAGCCGCCCTACAGTATAAATAGGGTCCTTTGTCCATTTTACACCATAAGTCACACGCCGCACACACACTAACACACCAAGAACACACATAGATACTCTCTCTCCCTCTCTTTATCTTCTTCATACTGTTCATAGCCGAGAATCACTTGTAAATATGAGAGCAAGTGAGGTTGAGTGTGTAATCTTCCTCCATTAATAGTGAATGTTCTCCGGCGGCCCGTGGACGTAGGATTCACCCGAATCCGAACCACGTAAATCATCGTCTCTTTACTTTTTCCGTTATTCTTCTTATTTTCCAACCACGATTTCATCCGAACCGGCCCTCACCTTTATTTCCCGGACCATAAATCTTGTTGATCGGGGTCATACCCGCATCAAGAACGTTATTAACTGGCAAAGAAACGTCCTGGAGGGACTCGATGATGCCTCAGGTTTGTTGCGTATCAGCGGACCTCTCCCCGTTCTGCGAGGTCATCGTTGGCTGATATGAGGACCGGCGAGGTTTGCCAGTGGTATCCCGGTCCGATCTTATTGAGCGGTTGTCTAAGGTGACTTGGAGGCGGAGTACCTCTGTACAAGAACCACCTGCGTAGCCGCATCTTGGCTTATAAGTGAGCATCTGCGCGGCCGCATCTGGGCCAGTCACGTCTGGGCTAAATAGGTGTGCATCTGCACGACCGCATCTGGGCCAGCCACATCTGGGCTAAATAAGTGTGCATCTGCACGGCCGTGTGTCTGGGCCAGCCACATCTGGGCTAAATAAGTGTGCATCTGCACGGCCGTGTCTGGGCCAGCCACGTCTGGGCTAAATAATTGCGCATCTGCGCGGCCAAGCCTGGGCCAGCCACATCTGGGCTAAATAAGTGTGCATCTGCACGGCCGTGTCTGGGCCAGCCACATCTGGGCTAAATAACTGTGCATCTGCGCGGCCGCGTCTGGGCCAGCCACACTGGGCTAAATAGGTGCGCATCTGCGCGGCCGCGTCTGGGCCAGCCACATCTGGGCTAAATAGGTGCGCATCTGTGCTGCCACGTCTGCGCCAGCCACATCTGGGCTAAATAGGTGCGCATCTGCGCGGCCATGTCTGGGCCTTTTGGAGGGAGGGGTACCATGGGGACACAGATTTCCGAAAAATAGTTTCATTCAGAGGATGGTGCCTCGTTAAAACCTTGCCAAGTAAAACCCCCTTGGGATAAAACCTTGACGAAGGAAAAAGAGTACACCTCCTTGTTTGATTCATGTACATCTTTTCAGCTCTCACTACGCATAATACTTCTTAAGCTTGGCGATATTCCAGGGACGTGGCACTCCACGCCCATCTTCGTCCTCTAACTCGTATGCACCACCTCCCAGAACGCGGGTCACCTTGTAGGGACCCTCCCATGTCGAGTCGATTTTCCTTAGTGGTTTGAGTACATCTGCCCTTCTCAAGACCAAATCCCCCACCTGGAATCGTCGGGGCCTTACCTTTCGATCATAAGCTGCTTTTACTCGACTTTTGTACCTTTCCATCCTTATCAAGGCCAATTCCCTAAATTCCCCTATCAGGTCCAGATCCTCCCTTCTGAGACGAGCGTTCTGCTCTTCTTCGTAGTGGATGACTCTATGCGTCTCCATCCCTATCTCGACAGGTATTAGGGCGACCGATCCATATACTAACTGGAAAGGCTTTTCCTCCGTGGCTTCTCGCAGAGTGATGCGATATGCCCATAGCACGGGGTCCAGAGATTCCAACCATCGGCCACCCTCTTGCTCCAGTCTGGCCTTTATCCCACGAAGATAGTGCGATTGGTGACCTCCACCTGCCCATTAGCTTGGGGGTGTCCCACGGAGACGATTCTCTGCTGTATCTTCATCCCCGTGCAGAACTCACGGACCTTGGCCCCGCAAAACTGCGTGCCATTGTCAGAGACGAGAATCCGGGAGCTCCGAACCTGCAACAGATGTGATGCCACAAGAAGTCTATTATGTTAGTTTCGTCGATTTTTGATACTGCCTTTGCCTCAACCCATTTGCTGAAATAATCAACAGCTACTATAATGAACTTCTTTTGGGCCTTGGCGACGGGCATCGGTCCCACGATATCTATCCCCCACTTGTCAAACGGGCATGGAGAATGCATCACTCCCAGCTCCTCCGCTGGCACGTGGATCTTTGGACCATGCTTTTGGCAGCTTTCGCACCGTCTGACCAATTCCTTAGCGTCTCTCAACAAGGTTGGCCAGTAGTATCCTGCTCTGATCACTCTTCGAGCAACCGCTTTGTACCCGGCGTGATCTCCGGCACATCCTTCATGCACTTCTACCAATACCAACTTCCCCTCCTTTCTGGACAAACATCGGGCGTAGGGGTGGACGAAAGCCCTCTTATACAACTCTCCTCCAATGAGGCAAAACCTTTGTCGGAATTTTCCTGCATCCCTATGTTCAGGGCTGCGCAAGGCTTCCAGGATAGGAGCTCTCCAGTCTTCCTCCTCCCCTATACATCCCACCTGCTTCGTGCGATCCTCCCTGCTAGCCGTCAGCATCGTAACTTTCCTAGTCCCCTCAGGGACTGCAGCGCTAGCTAGCTTCGCTAGAGAATCCGCTCTATTATTCTCCTCTCGGGGAATTTGTCGTATCTCGAAACTATCAAAGGAGGCCTTCAGCCTCCCCACTCGTTCGGCATACTTCACCATCTTTTCGTTCTTAGCTTCGTAGTTCCCCTGGACCTGCTGGGCTACTAGTTGGGAGTCCGAGTACATGATTACCTCCGTAGCTCCTAGGCTGCTAAGGATCTCCATCCCTTTCACTAGGGCTTCGTACTCAGCTTCGTTATTGGATGCCTGGAAGTCAAAGGTTACTGCGAACTGCAGTTCATCCCCCTCTGGCGTGATGATCAAGATTCCTGCCCCTGCTCCTGTCGATGTTGACGAGCCATCGACATAGGCCTTCCAGGTCGGTGACACCTCTCCACGGATAGATTCTAGTAGGAAATCCGACAGGGCCTGTCCCTTAATGGCAGGTCGCCTTTCGAACTCAACATCATATTCACCCAGCTCCACTGCCCACTTAACCATCCTCCTGGAAAGGTCGGGCCTGCTCAAATTCTGTTTCAAAGGTACATTGCTACGTACCCGTACTTTGTGAGATTAGAAATAGGGGCGTAGCCTCCGGACCGACACCATGACCGCCAAGGCTGCCTTCTCGATCTCGGAGTATCTGCTTTCGGCTCCGCTCATCGTCTTGCTTACAAAGTACACTGGTCTTTGTGTGTCGCCTTCCTCCTTCAGGAGGACCGAGCTCACGGCACGTTCCCCTGTGGAAAAGTACAAGATCAACTCATCTCCAGGTAATGGTTTAGTCAGTAACGGCATGTTATGCAAGTAATCCCTTAGCCTTTCGGATGCCGACTGGCATTCCTCTGTCCACTCGAATCGGCATCCTTTCCGGAGTATTTTGAAGAAAGGTAGGCTCCTATCCGCGGATTTGGCTATGAATCTGCTCAATGCCGCCAACCTACCCGTCAAGCATTGGACCTCCTTGACGTTCCGAGTTGGCTGCATCTCCAGTATGGCTTTTACCTTGTTGGGGTTGACTTCTATTCCCCTTTTTGTCACCATATACCCCAGAAACGTTCCCAACTGCACTCCAAAGGTGCACTTCTCGGGGTTCAGCTTCATGCCACACGTCCGGATGGTTCGGAAAGCTTCGTCCAGGTCGGCAATGTGATCTTTGGTCCACGTCGACTTGACCAACATGTCATCCATGTACACCTCCATATTGCGCCCTAGCTGGTCCTTAAACACGGTATCAACCATCAGTTGGTAGGTGGCTCCTGCATTTTTAAGCCCAAAGGGCATCCTGATATAACCGTACGTGCCCCCGCCATGACAAAGCAAACCTTGTCTATATCGTCCGGGTTGAGCTTTATCTGGTGGTACCCCTGATAAGCGTCCATCATACTCAACATCTCGCATCCGGACGTAGAATCCACCAGTTGATCTATCCTTGGTAGAGGGTAGTGATCTTTGGGGCAGGCTTTGTTAAGGTCACGGAAATCTACACACATTCTCCAGGAGCCATTTCCCTTTCGGACCATAACCACGTTAGCCAGCCAGGTGGGGAACTCTACCTCTCTGATGTGTCCCGCCTTGATTAGTTTCCCAACCTCAGCCTTGATGTCTTGATCTCTCTCGACTCCAAATAGTCGGAGTCTCTATTTCACAGGGCGGCTTCCTGGAAATATGTTCAGGTGGTGCATAGCTATCTTAGGATCTACTCCGGTCATGTCTGCTGGGGAGAAGGCGAAGAGGTCAGCGTTTCCCCTGAGACATTCGACCAGCTGCGACGTTGTCTCCTGGCCCATCTTCGTCCCTATCTGAGTAACAAAACCCTCCTTTCCTGGGTAAAGCTCTACTGTCATTAACTCCTCGTCGGGCTGGGGCTACAGCTTCGTAGGTTCGACGTCCTCTTCTCCCAGTTTCGTGCGTTTGGCTTGCCTAACTTCAGCTCCGCCTTTTTCCTTTCCCCCCGTCACCACCTTGACTTCATTGGCGTAACAACGGCGGGCGCTGATCTGATCTCCCGAGACCTCCCCCACCTGATCGCCTACCGGAAATTTAATCTTCAAGTGGTACGTCGAAGGTACAGCTTTGAATCCGTTAATAGCTGGACGTCCCAATATAATATTGTATGAAGAAACCGCATCAACCACCAGGAAGTTAACCATTCGTACCACCCGTTTAGGATCCTCACCCAGTCCCACTGGGAGTTTGACTTGGCCTAAGGGTTATATACCAGCTCCCCGAATCCGTATAAAGAAGTAGTCACCGGCTTCAGCTCCGTTGCTAACTTCATCTGCTTGAAGCAATCCAAGAACATTATATCCGCTGAACTGCCTCCATCTATGAATACCCGTGACACGTTGTATCCGGCCACGTCCGTGGTGATTACGAGAGCGTCGTTGTGGGGCCGCACAACATCGACCTCATCCTGCGCCCCAAACTGTATGTTCCCTGTGCTCTCCATTTGACCTACTAGGCTGTCTCCGATCAAGGCCTTTCCCCTCTCTCTCGTTCGAGCATACGACTTTCGCGCCCTGTGTGAGTCTCCACCATCCGGGCCCCCAACTATGATGAGGATGTGAGCTCTTAGCTGGCTGGGTCCAGGCCTACTAGGTTCCAGCATAGGTTGCTTTCCCTTGTCCTGCCCCGGGCCTTCCTTCTCCCGGGGTTGTGTTGGCGGAACCGGTCCTCGATCTCGATATATAAACTCCTTAAGGTGTCCTGCCTTTATCAGCCTTTCCACTTCATTCTTCAGGTGTGTACAGTTGTTCGTGTGATGTCCGTATTCGTTATGGTAATGGCAGAATGTGGGCTTTGGATATCCTCGGGGGCTAGCTCGAGGGTACCTGATATCTGGGTGTCTCGTCACTACCGCCATGACCTCCTCCAGGCTCGTTCGTAGAGGAGTGTATCTCTGATATCTAGGGAGAAATCTGTTCGCGCCACCTGGTATGGGCCTCCTGGTCACTGGAGGGTGATTGACTCAGACATTTCCCCTGTTTCGATTAGGATTCTGCGTTTCCTTCATAGGTACCGCCCTAGTTGTTACCTCTCAGATCTTTGCCAGCCTGCTCTCCTCCAAATTTATATACTTATCGGCTCTGCCCAGCAATTCCTCAAACGTTTGTGGGGCTTTTTGGAGAGTGACGCAAAGAAGTCGCCAACCTGCAAACCATGAACCAAAGCATTAATTTTAACAGAAGTAGTAGCAGAGGGTACCTCCAAGGCCGCCACATTGAATCTTCTGACATAAGACCGAAGGCTCTCATCTGGTCGCTGCCTGACTTGAAACAAGGACATATCAGACTTCGGGGGCTTCCGAGCGCTAGCGAACTGGGTGATGAACATTTCTTGGAACTCCTCGAATGAGTGGATAACCACCGGTTCTAGTTGGCTGAACCACTGTTGGGCAGCCCTCACCAGTGTTGTCAGGAAAACCCTACACTTTACTCCTTCCGAGAAGTTATGCAGCAAGATGGTATTCTTAAATCGCAGCACGTGTTCCTCCGGGTCAGTGGTACCGTCATACTCGTACGGCAGCTGCTTAAAGTTGAGCGCTACTTCTCCCTCCAACAACTCCTTGGCAAAAGGTGTGCCAGCCTGGTGCAACCCTCGGAGGTGTGGCCGGGTCGTCTTGTTTCGCATCTCATCTACCATTCTCTTCAAGTCCGACATCTGCCTTTTAAGCTCCTGCCCCTTGGAACTAACAGCTCCCCCTCGACCACGTGTACTACAGCTTCTCCCCTCCACTTCCTGCTCGCCGGCCCTCCTATCTCCTTTAATCCTGCATTCACTAGCTATAGTCGTCGGAGGTGCTACGTTCCTTTGACTTGCTGGCCCTTCTTGAGCTCCTCTGAGAGGTTCCTCACCTTGTCTGGATGTTAGGTTCAGCGGCCTGCCATCTTCCCCTTCCTGGGCAACTTCCCTTCTCGGCGGGTTCCTTTCCGGTAATGGACGTAAAGTCCCCTCTTCGGCTACCGCGTTCTCTCCTACAGTTTCCATCCACTCTGAGACATGTCCGTCTGAGGTCCTGCCTTGAACGGAAAAGAGCTGCTTCCGTTTGCCCTTGCTCCTTGCCTTCTTAGCGGTTATAGCCGCGTCCACAGCGTTTTTCACCAACAAGTCTAGCTGTTCTACCGTCATGGTTATGGGAGTTTGAGGCAGAACTGCTCCAGACGGTCCTGCAAAGGTGGGTGTCGGGGCAATCGTCGGGGTCTCGATCGGCGAGGCCAACGTTGGGGCAGGCGTGGGGCTTTCCCCTCGGCGACCTCTTCGTACTTTCCTTGCAGGTCTTGCACTAATGCTGGCTGTTCTTCCATCGTAACCAACCTCGATACGTCTTTAGGGTCTACTATTCTTCTAACAACGAAGCTCTTCTATCGTCTCTCTCACGTCTCGCCTTCAATCAGACACAACTTGTTTTATCTTCCTTGCCTTGTCTCCAAACAAACCCAGAAACGGCCCGCCTTCCTTGCTATCACTGCCCAGCGCTCTCACGTCTCAGTCCATCTTTCCCACAGACGGTGCCATTTGATGCGGGTACGGTCCCGATCAACAGTATTTGGTCCGGGAAAAATGGCGATGGGTGAAATGGACGGCCTTGTGTTTTGGGTATCTTTTAGAATCTATATTTTAGTGCTGAGAAAGAAAGAAATTAAAGAGACACAGAGTTACGTGGTTCGGACAGGTGTCCTACGTCCACGGGCCGCCGGAAATAGTGTCCACTAGTCACAGTCGGGAAATACACACTCAAGCTCACTTCGCTCGTTACAGTATGTTAATGGCGGAAAGGATAATGAAGAAGATGAATACAATGATTTCTCTAAGAGTTTTGTGTCTTGTGTTGAATCTGTCTTCTCTCTCTGATCCCTCACTATTCGCATATACCCTCTTTTCCCTTTGTCGTCCCAGCTGGCAGTCCTTCGGGACCACATGATAGCGACATTTAGTACCACATAGGAGAGACAGCACCTGCAGGCGTACGGATGCCAGACTGGCGCGCCTCCTTCCTGCTCACAATATCGACCCCTCACAATGACCCACGTGTCCCTTGGTCGGCTTGGTCCACTATTTCCCGCCTAGACTATTTCCCCGTCTGCACCCATCTACTTTCTCCGTACATAGTCACAGATACCCAGAGGTTCACCCCCACTGTCAATATGTCCGCTAAGTCACTATCTTCAGGTAACCAGGTTAGGAGGAATGCTGGGCTAAAGGTTACCCCTATCACTTTGCATCACGATTTACCGCAAATTATGACCGTTATCAGTTTTTACCCTTAGCGCTTTTAACTCCTTCTACTCGGCTTGGTCTCTCCTCAACCGTACAACTCTATCTCATAATATCTGTTTTATCTATGCAATTTATGATATGTTCAGAATTCTTTCTATTCTCTATCTATTGCGTACTCGCCCATTTTGAATTCACTAAAGTTCCGAGTACGAAACTCGGAGGAAGATTTCAAATATGCAGGGGGAGAATCTCCACAAGATCTTTTATTCCATAGCAGCGAGTCATTTGAAGGGGCTACACAAAGTTTTGGATCTGCACAGGGAAGCAGCTCAAATGTTGCACCGAATGTTGGAACGTCAAATTAAGGGGGTGGTCTTCCTACCCAAAAGGGGGAGATGAGATGGCGAGAAAGAAGAATCCAGAACGACTTAAGCTGCTGGTAACTAAGCTAAGTGGAGGTGCACAGGTTTTGGGAAGAAAGACAAAAAGGAGGAGATTGTTATGTCAAAGATATGGAATGGATTTGTCTTTCATGCGCAAAATAAGCGGTGCACTTACCAACAATAGAAGATATGAAGATCATAACTGATCTTGTCTTTCATGCCCAAATAGGATATTGCATTTACCAATGATAGAAGATGTGAAGATCATGGGTGAAGGCAGGAAGATAGAGGATCAGCCGAATAATAAGGAAGATATGGAAGATCAAAACAAATTGAGTCAAGACCATTAGGAAGTCAATAATAAATCGACTTACACCTTTTCGAGACGGAATGAGCGATCAAGAGAAAGAGAGAGCTTAAACCGTAGTTCAGTGTTTTTGCCTAGAGTTTTTTACATTTACACTTTGTAAAGATTAGGAGAGTCGTTAGATTCTTTTCTAGGCTAGCTTTACTATCTTCGATGGTTGTCCTTTTTGTAAATCGTTCTTAGTGATGGTATTTTGCCCCGAAGGCTCGCAGCAAGTTTAAGAACTTGCTGCACAACTTTAAATCTCGTGTGTCGTTTCTTCATAGTACTAAATTATTACAATTTCCGTTGTGCTAAACTATGTGAGTTCCACTGTTGTCTCAACGGTGTTTTCAACATTTATGTCACTAGTTCTACAGATTAGTACGCATCCATACGCTAACCACTTCACAACCGACCAACAGCGCTAACGTGACATTGTCATATCTAAGTTTCTCTCTCCACCTAATAAAGAAAGACCAGATCACCCCTCCCCACGTGCAACCTAATAAAAAAGAGTCATACCTTTCATCCACTTAACCCATCCCTAACCTTGACTTCGCCCGCATAGCAACTTCACAAGCAGTGACTGAGCCATCCCAAATGGGGGGGGGGGGGGGCAAAAGAAAAAATTCATAAGTTGGGGGGTCAAAGTATAATAAAAGAAATCAGAGAAAATTGAAAAAATGAAGTTCAGGGCACCCGAAACCCAACTTGATCGCCACTATGAACTTAACTTAACCGACTTCGCCACTAGACTAAGTAATATTATTCGATGTCTTTACATAATAACTAACTAGTATATTAACTTTTAGCTGGGGTTGGCCCTAACGTAGCTCCGTCCCTGGTCACAAGCTGGATTGATCTCCCGATACCTCCCATACTTTATCTCCTACTAGGAATTCGATCTGTAGATGGCAGTTGGCACGGATCTAAATTCATTAATTTGTAGGGAGGAATTGCATATGCAATGTTTTATCTCATACATTACCTCCCCTACTCCAAACTAGCACTACAAAAAAATGAGAGGAATTAGCCACAACAGAAATCGTAGCAAAACGGTCGCAAATGAGAGCGACGGGGAGCGAAGAAAAAATTACCATCGGTAACAAGCAGTCACAAATCTCGTTCTGTAGAAAATTTCCATCGCAAGATTTTTGCCACGGAATGTCCGTCGCTAATGGAGGATAAAAAATTAAATAAAATAAATACAGCACCAGCAGCCTGCTGGCCGCCGAGCCAACCTTGGCGCCGAGCCAACTTTGCTGGAATCTGGCATTCAGCTCCGACATCCAAAACCCGCAGCCAGATACGCCACCACAGGACCTCGCCGCAGATATATCCGCCACCACACGACGCCATCCCTGCCAAATCCGCCACCACTCGAGCTCAGCTCCGTCAGATCTGCCACCACCCGAGGTCGTTGCCGCCAGATCCGCCACCACTCGAGCTCATCGACGTCGGACCTTCCACCACCTGAGCTCGTCAACGCCAGATCCGCCACCACTCGAGCTCATCGACGTCGGACCTTCCACCACTCGAGCTCGTCGACGCCGGGCCTGCCACCACCTTAGTTCGTCGCCGCCAGATCCACACCACTCGAGCTCGTCGACGCCGGACCTGCCACCCCCGAGCTCGTCGCCGCCAGATCCGCCACCACCCGACCTCACCTCCGCCCAGTTCTGCCACCAGGACCAAAGTGCTGCCATATCCGCCAGCGTTCCCCTCGCCAATTTTGGAGCAGCCGAGAACAGAAGAAAATAACAGATAAAGAAAAAGAAGATGAAGAAAAGAGAAAAGGAAGTAGGCGAAGAAAATAAAAGAAAGACAGAAAAAGCCGAGTGGGAGAGTGATGAGAGAGAGAACTGAAAAACTGTGGAGACTTTTGAAATTTCGATTTCCGCACTCTGTTTCGCGACCGAATTGCCGTCGGAAAATTTTGCGACGGAATTTCCTTAGCAAACCCGTCACAGAAATTATCCGACGGATTTTTCGTCGAAAATTTAGCGACCGTTTTTCCGTCACAAATTTTGCGACGGGTTTTCCGTCATAAATATTTGCCACGGAGTTTTGCGACAGTTTTTCCGTCGGAAACCTTTGCGACGGATATTCCGTCACAAAATCCGTCCCAGATCTGTGCCACCACATTTTTGTTGCTCCCGACCGTCGCTATTCGATATGTTTTTTGTAGTGCAGCTAGCAACCCCTCCGATCAAACATTGCATATGTAGTTGCAAACCTAAAAAAAGGGGACAAAAATCGTCCACCAAACACCCTTATAAGTGACTTAAACATACTAGACTAGTTTTGCACATGAAAACGTAGGAGGACTGAAAGCAATTTTCCTGTCCCATTATTAGTTACTCCCTTGCCCTCCCAACGTTGCCTAAATATCTCTACCATATTCTTCAACTACGCTAAAGTGGGAGGAATAAGCACAAAGGAACAGACCGAACATGAGCTTTTTGTTCGGTCTGGATTCAGAGTTCATTTCTCCGTTAAAACATTTGATGAGTACTGCTGGTCGCTGAAAAGTGAAGCAAAAGGAGAACTGATGCTGATCGAACATTCCATTGGATCGTAAGGAGTAGAAATAGAGCCACTGCCATGCCAACAAAGATGATGGTTCACCATAACTACGCAAAATGCCAGTAACGGTGATTATGGTGTGAACGAGTGACTTATTGAGCGGAACAACGACTAAACGGTTCTGCGATAAAGATGATTTCAGATTCTCGAAAGGCAGGTAGCTTAGCACTCGAGTTGAGATGGTGGAAGTAAAGAAGAAATAAACTTCAATGGAGCTTTATTATTTTTTAACGTGAGACATAATAGAGTATTCTAGTTACATCGACTTTATATAGAGGCTAGAGATTAATATAAAAGGAAAATATATCAATTCTATTAATCCCTGATTTGGTCTTCAATGCTCTTATATGGATAAAGATCTTCGATGATTGATTGATGATGATCTTCTCTTTATTGACTTGCCATATTAAACGTGATTGAGTCTTAATGCGACATCCTTGATTACTTCCATGATTCCCTCATTGATGAAGCAAATCAATCCGTGATTTGTCAGTGTAACAAATCACGTCCTTCCTTATTATTCCTACATTCCTTATCTCTCCAATTATTTGATTGGTTGTTATTACCCTCCCTCAAATTGTGGTGGGGCTGGAGGCACAGTTTGCTGCGAATGTGATGAAAAGCTGCTTTACACATGGGCTTTGTGAAAATGTCCGCAAGCTGAAGGGTAGAGGGAACATGGCGAGTAACAAGAAGTTCTATTGCGACTCTTTCACGAATAAAATGGTAGTCAAGCTCAATGTGTTTGCTCCGAGCATGAAAAACCGGATTAACAGTCATGTGTAAGGCACTCAGATTGTCGTATAGAAGTAGAAGAGGACGGCTTTGAGGAATTTGAAGATCCCGTAAGAGAAAAGTAAGCCATGTCAGTTCAGTTGTTGTGTTTGCCATTGCACGATATTCAGCTTCGGTGCTAGAGCGTGTGGTTGGTTGCTTCTTTGCACACCAAGAAATAATGTTTTGTCCCAAAAACGTGCAAAATCCTGTTGTAGAGCGCCTAGTAGTGGGACAACCTGCCCAATCTGCATCAGAAAAAGCAAAAAGATCAAGTGTAGTGTTTCCAGTTAGATGTAAACCAAATGAAATAGAGCCCTTCACATAACGTAAGATACGACGGACCATTTTTATGCTAGCAACAGTAGGCGATCTGCATATATTGAGACACATAGTTAACACTAAAAGAAAGATCAGGCCGTGTAATTGTTAAATATTGCAAAGCACCAACATTGCTACGATATAAAGTAGGATCAGAGAAAGGTGTCTTATCATGAAGTCCCTTGGTTTTCGATTCCATAGGGGTACTAATCGGTTTGCAATCTAACATCTGAGCCTTGTCAAGAAGAGAGCGATCATAATGGGTTTGAGACAGGTGCAAAGTATTATTGGACCGTTGAACTTCTATACCAAGAAAATGATGTAGAGGTCCAAGATCTTTCATTGCAAATTCGTTGTGAGCTGTGATAAAATCGTTAAGTATAACGTTGTACTCGATCCTGTTAATAACATATCATCAACATAAAGAAGTAAGACCAATGTGCCAGATGAAGAGTGCATAATAAATAAAGACGGATCAGCGAGGCTACAAAAGCAACCAGCTTTGAGTAAGAATGTGCTAAAGCGATCAAACCAAGCTCGTGGTGCTTGTTTAAGACCATATAGTGCTTTTCGAAGTTCGCAAACATGAGATGGAAATTTTGGATCATGCATACCTGGTGGTTGCTCCATATAAATGCTTCAGTTATGTAACCATGAAGGAAAGCATTTTTAATATCAAGTTGTCGAATGTCCCATTGACGAACCATGGCTATACTAAGAACTAAACGAATAGTACCTGGTTTAATGACCGGAGAGAATGTTTCTAAATAGTCGATACCATCTACTTGGTGATACCCCTTCGCAACGAGCCGTGCTTTAAGTCTATCAAGTGTGCCATTGGCCTGTAATTTAGCTTTAAAGACCCATTTTGATCCAATAATACGCATATGAGGGTCTCGGGGAACTAAGTTCCACGTGGAATTTTGATGTAGGGCATCGAGTTCAAGCATAGCTTTCGGCCATCCGTCATGTTGAAGAGCCACTTTGATGGATCGTGGCTCGCTTGGAATATCCCCACAAGCAAGAAATAAGGCATATCGTGAATTCGGCTTGTAAATTCCATGTTGTGCTCTCGTAACCATTCGATGATCTGTGGATGAAACAGATTCAGAAGAAGGTATAGAGTTTGCACATACCATGGAATTATCTTTGGTCGGAAGGGATATTGAGGTAGGCGTATCGTCTTCTTGTGGGAGTAAATTGAGATCAATACTAGTGGAAGTGTGCTCTTCTGGCTGATTTATCGTCAGTTCAGCCGGGACACCTGAGTTTGTAGGATCTGGTACACCTCTTGATGGATTCAAAATTGATGTTGAAACAGGAATCTGTGTTAGGTCTGTCGTTGAAGATGGTGAGTTCACTGAAACATGAGATGGAGGATCAACAAATAAGGACAAAGTAACATCAGAGGATGATAATGACCTATTTATCTTGTACGGATATAAAGTTTATCAAATATGACATGCCTAGACACAAATATTTTATATGTTTTATGATCAAGACATTTGTACCCTTTATGTCGATCGCTGTAACCTACAAACACACAACGAACGGTTTTAGGATCAAATTTATTCCTTTTAGTATTCCATGTATACGGGTAACATCTAGATCCAACCACACGTAAGATATTATAGTTAGGATTAACAGCATATAAATGAAAGTAAGGACAATCAAAATTAAGAGAAGAAGATGGTAGACGATTGATTAAAAACGTTGCCGTGAGGAAGGCTTCGACCCACAAAGAAGAAGGTGCGCCACTATGAAAGATCTTAGTCATCCCAAGTTCTCTGATACTCCGATGGCGACGTTCAACTATACCTGTTTACTCCGGCGTATGCGGGCAAGAAAGTTGATGAATGATTCCCTGTTGCTGAAAGTGTAAAGCAAGTCTTTTATTTACAAATTCACCGCCACCATCAAAATGAAAAATTTTGATTTTCCTGTCAAACTGGCGTTGCACATAACTTTCAAAAGCTAAATAAACAACAGTAAAATCAGATTTGGCACGAAGCGGGATAGTCCATATATAATGAGAAAAATCATCAATAATGCAAGCATAATATCGAAATAGGAGCAGGTCCCCAAATATCACAATAAATTTTCTCAAAGGCACTAGTACTAGAAGAAGATGAAGAACCAAAAGGTAATATGCTAAGTTTGCCTAGTTGGCAACTTTCACAACAACGTGCACATTTTTATTTGAATAAACACTAATTAAATTCTTAGAACGTAATAAATGAATAGATGACTTTTGCGGGTGTCCAAGACGTTGATGCCACAGCTCTTCACTCCCTGTCTTTTGTCTATTTGAAAAATATGTTTCTTTTGGGTTGGATAAAACATAAAGATCTCCTTTACGTTGACCCATTATCAAAGCCCGACCTGTTGCTCGTTCCTTAATGCAAAAGAGTTTGTCAGTAAATTCATTGTTCAAAGGATATTGAGATGTTAATTGACTAATAGATAGTAGATTCCGAGTTAATTCTGGTACATGAAGAACGTCATGGAGGAATAAATCATTCTTACCATCAGAAACTACAACATCTCCAATGGCATCTATCTTTAAGTGAGAACCATCACCGATGAAGACAGAATCATGACCATCATATTTTTTAAGATTTTGTAACATACCTGAGTTTGCGGTCATATGATTTGAAGCACCAGTATCGGTTGTCCACTCGAGATCTGGAACAGAAGTATCCATGGTAAGAGCAGCAAGAGCCTGAGGCATACCTTCTTCTTGTACTGATTGAGTTGGTAAGCTCCAACAGATCATGGCAACATGTCCAATTTTCCCACAAAGCTGGCAGTGCTCATTTTGCTATATTTCACGTTCTTTACTTGTCATGCGTCGTTTTCCGGGTGGTGGTGGCCTTGGAGTGTAATTGTTCACTTTCTGTTGCGAACTATTTCCTGCATATTATTGTTAATAGCTGAAAAACCTCTACCTTTTGAGGAGAATTGATCGTTGCGACGACTGTTGTTGTTGTAGTTGCGATGTTGATTGTTGTGGCGTTGGCCATAAAAGGCATATGATTGTGTATCTGTTGTTTCAACCCATGTCTTTCGTTGTTCGGAACCTTGTAAAAGAGACACCGCTTCCGAATATGATGGCATCGGAGGTTTGAGCATTGCCGTTGTGAATGATTCATTTTTTTGTCCAAGATTGGCTAGCAACGAGTAAACTTTTGTTTTGTCTGGTACTGGACTTCCGATGGCGGTGAGACTATCGCAAATCGTTTTAAACTTCCGCAAGTGTTCTGCCAAAGTTTGGTTTGGATCTTTCCTGAGGTACGTGAGTTGTTGTCGAAGAGTAAATTCCCGTTCTTGTGAACATTGAGCATAGGCTTCTTTTAAGGCCTCCCAAACTGTCTGAGATGACTCAAGACCAATAACGAGGCCCAAGGCTTCTTCTGTAAGAGTTCCAATAATCCATCCTCGTAGGAGACGATCTTCTTTACGCCACTTGAGGTATTCATCAGACAGCGTTTTGGTGTTTGTGGTTGAAGTACCTTCTATTGTGGTAACATCTTTGTACATGGTCGGCTTCATTGTTTCTCCGGTAAGAAGTCCAACCATGTCTTGGCTTTCGGCAAGGGCAAGCAATTGCTCACGCCACAATGGATAGTTTTCTGGGATGAGTTTGAGTGTGACAAAGTTGGCTATGTTCAAAGAGATTGTGGATGCCATAGTTTGTAGTATGGATCTCTCTTGTCTCACAGTGGCTCTGATACCATAAAGAAGAAATAAACTTCAATGGAGCTTTATTATTTTTTAGCGTGAGACATAATAGAGTATGCTAGTTACATCGACTTTATATAGAGACTAGAGATTAATATAAGGAAAATATATCAATTCTATTACTAGCTGATTAGGTCTTCAATGCTCTTATATGGATAAAGATCTTCGATGATTGATTGATGATGATCTTCTCTTTATTGGCTTGCCATATTAAACGTCATTGTGTCTTAATGCGACATCCTTGATTACTTCCATGATTCCCTCATTGATGAACCAAATCAATCCGTGATTTGTCACTGTAACAAATCACGTCATTCCTTATTACTCCTACCATCCTTATCTCTCCAATTATTTGATTGGTTTTATTAAGAAGATGACTGAGAAGAAAAAACCCTAGCTTTTAAACCCTGATTTTAATTTTAGATTTTGACTTCCATACCCACTTGGCTATAACTAAACTCCATTTAAATTGTCACAAGTCAGCATTCCTACACAATATCCGACCCATTTTAAAAACACCATTCTAATTACATACAACTAAATTTATGTTAGTTGAGTTGTGTTATACCAAATGATTTTGGTACAAATGAAATTAACAGTAAAATGGTGGAGAAGAAATTAGTCTTTGATTTATACAATTTTAAAGAAATGTAGCGGAACGGTGAGATTAGTAACTGTTTCGACGCCAGTTGCCGTTGGGGCGAACCATGGAGGACAGTGATAGATGAATGACCTTTTCTTCTTAAGGTTTTTGAGCTTTTTTCTTTTATCTTTTGTTGGGATTTGCTTGTAAATGAATGCTGCAACTTAGGTTTGATTTCTTGGTCTGCAGTCTGTGTTTGGTCTCTTTGTCGTAATGATTGTGTTTAGATTTCTAGTATTTCACTGATATTTTCCTTATAATAGAGAATGGTAAAAGTTAATAATGAAGTGAATGAGATTACTCGAATAATTCTTGTTGAGTCTGATTTCAGATATTTTGTAATTAATAATCATTACAACCTCCTCCATCTTGTCCACCTATATAAAGAGAAACAATCCGCGATTTCTTTCAACACCGAAAAGAGTCTCTTCTCACATATCAAAATGTTGAAGCTCTATGGACTTGTGATGGGTACATTAGTTATTATTATAATTTATTATTATAATTATTTTATCCATCTATATATGCATAGAATTGTATGTGTTGAACTTGATAAATGGTGAATATTTTATTAATTGCAGGGTTGATGATGATGAGTGAAGTATTATTAGTTTTATCTGTTGATTCTGGTTCTTGTACGGAGATGCGATCAGAGGTTCCTTGCAGCAACGATAGGCCGAGAGGAGTTCTCCATTGTGACAGAATCTGTAAAATTTTTCATGGTTCGAAGGCAGTGGGTAAATGTCTTGAGATGGTCTCTCCAAAAATCCCAATTTGTGAATGCTTCTTTTGTATCAAATAATCAAATTAAATACATTAAGTTAACATTTTATTAATAAGATGTATTCATAGATATGGGTGCTAAAGGATACGAGGGTGTTTGGGAACAGTTCTAAAATGGATTTCTAGTCCAAACGTTCATTTTGACAAATCAAATATATTTGGCAAGAAGATTTGATATGGACTTTTGAAATAAGTTACTTATCCCAAAAGTTCATTTGGAAGAAGATTTTAATCACCTTTTAAAATTACTTCCTGCCACTTTTTCAAACGTCAATTCTCATCAAACGCTACAAAAATAAATTTACATTTAGAAAAACTACATTTCAAAAAACTTCATTTACCAGATGCACTTATGATTCAAAATTGGAACCAAACTGGCCCTAAAGGGCTATCTACATGTAATGTCTGTTGCAATGCAAAATCGTTGTATAAATGACAACGAATAAGAAGTAGAACTTGAACAAAAAGAAGTAAATAGCATTTTATAAATCAGCCTAATGGATTCTCACAAGTGGAAAAAAACAACACCTATAATGCGAAGATATACTCTCCCAATCAAAGAGATTTATGAACCCAAAGAAAAAAGAATGCATGCCAAAAGAAGAACTTTGAAGCTCCGCCAACCTAGGAACGGAAGAAAGGGTTTGACACAAAAAGGGAGAAAATCCACATCATGTTATTCGCTCACGGAATGTAGTTCCCGATGTTTTGCGTTGGCCAATTTAGTCCCCGATGTTAAATTTGAAGTAATTTAGTCATTCCGTTAGTATGAGCGTTAATTTTGACGGAAAATGACATGTGTCAACATGTGATTGGTCAAACTTAAAAATCATAAATTAACATTAAAAAGGAAAAAAATTCTGAAAAAAAGAAACTAATAAATTAAATCAAGTAAAAAATAAAGAATAAAAAAAATACATAATATAATAAAGTAATAAATAAATGAAAAATAAAAGAGAAAGTAGAAAAAACATTTAAAATAAAATAAACTGATAATACAAAAATAAAATAAAAAGAGAGAAGAACAAAAACAAAGAATAACAATAAATATAAACATAAAAATAGAAATAAAATATAAAAACGTGTTTATTTATTTAAACTATAAAAAAATTAAAACAAAATAAGGATAAAAATGCCATAGTTTACAAGAATCCTCCTCCCGTTCCTGGCAAGTTAATAAGGGTGCAATCGTCGAAGTTAAAAAAACGTTATCGAGAACTGGGACGATTGTGATCCCATTAACTTGGCAAAATCGCTGATGGGGATTCTCGTAACTTCAGTGGCATTTTTTTATTCCATTTTTTTTACTTTTTCAGTTTTTAATTAATTAATATATTTCTTAGTTTTTTTATTTTTGTCTTATTTTTAAAATTTCATTTATTCTTTTCCTTCTTTTTTATTTATTTTCTAATATAATATATTTTCTATTTTATATTTTATTTAATTAATTTATTATTTTTATTTATCTATTTATTCTCCCTCTAGTTTTTGTTTGGTTTAAATTTATTATTTTTTGTTTTAATTTATTATTATTTTTCTTTTCTATTTTGAATGTTTTTCCTTTTTAATGCTAATGTTTTCAAGTCTGGTCATTCACATGGTGACACGTGTTATTTTCTCTCAAAATTAACGATCATATTAACGAAAGACTAAATTGGTGTCCAAAATTGACAAATATCGAGGACTAAATTGGTTCACACGAAATTCCGGGGACTAAGTTGTTTTATGAAGTAAACATCTGAATTATTTTGTAATACTGAAAAGAAAGAATTGGAATAATCAAATGCATTTAAAATCATCTATCGGTGAGAACACGGTATCTGCCCCACATTCATTTCAGAATATGTGTCGGAACCTAACATTTCTTTCTCCAAACCGTCAAGGGGTGAGAGATGTTCTTCATTCCATGTTTCTGAAAATGCAAGGTTGGCATAAAAAATTACCAAGTAAATGCTTCGAAGATAGGGGTAAAGATCCATCTATTTTTAAGTGCCATAGCCTAACTATCTCTTAATTAATTTAATTTGGTGTGTGATGCGGGTTTGACCCCGATCAACGATATTTGGTCCGGGAAACAGAGACTGACGGGTGAAACGAACTGGGTTCGATGCTTTGTGATGTGTTAGGATCTGTATCTAGTGTTGTAAAAGGAAAAGAACGAAGGAGACGCAGATTTTACGTGGTTCGGACAGCTGTTCTACGTCCACGGGCTGCTGGTAATAGTTTCCACTATTCACGAGTAAGAAATACACCCTCAAGCTCAACTCACTCGTTACAGTATATTCATGGCGAAGAAGATGAGTTGAGGGGAAAAATATCTAAGTGTCTAAAAAATGTCTTGCCCTTCTCCATCCATATGCCCGTCTGACCTCTGCCTCGCCAGGTGGCAATTTGGGACCACCTGACAGCGACCCCTGGTACAACATAGGAGAGACCAGTAGCAGACGTACTATTGTCAGACTGGCGCGCCTCCTTCCAGGTTAAGATGTCCGCCACTCGTTGCGCTCCACGTGTCATCCTGGTCGGCTATTCCTCATGTTTCCCGCTCAAATTATTTCATTGCTCGCGCCGCTTTCATCTTCCGTACAGGGCTCCTGATCTCTAGCTCTCCCTCTTACCTGCTCCGTTGTCCTGAAAGCTACTATTCATAGGTGGTAGGGTTAGGAGGAATGCTGGTCTGAAAGTTACCCCTATCATCCAGTCCCCCTACTCTGAGTTGTGATGCGTCAGGTATCACAGCTCTGAGTATTACTGGAAGAGCATTCCTCCTAATAATATCTTCAACTCCCCCTAGCTGATTTATGCGGCCTTTGATTTGACGGGGCAGCTTTTGCAGAAAAACGTCACTTCCTTGGGGGGACACGTGTCCCAAAATTCCCCTCTCTCTCCTTCCCACTTGCTTCTTTTGAATTTTCGAGGCTTTCTTTTCTCCTACTTTCCCCCCTTTTCAAAAACGTCTTCCACACTTAGCGAAAATTCCCAAATCGACTTTAGGGCTTCCCTCGCCATTTCCGAAAAAACAGCACAGCGCTCAAGATCATCTCCCAGTTCGTTGCTTCATCATGTAATCCCTCGCTTCTCCTTCTTCTTTCCTTGCGCGATTGTCTTCTTTTGTCTTAGTATTTTTCCTATTTTGGGGCTTTTGTGGCGAAGCCATGTCTGCTAACATCCCTGAGGATGCACGACCGCCATCGCCGGATCGCTCTGCTTCTTCTGTGGCGCCGGGGGGTGCAACCCGAGAAAAATCTGCACAGAAAGCCTCGTCGCAAGGCGCGACATCTTCGAGGCCGTTCGTGCCCTCCCTCTTCTCATTCCCCTGTTAAAACATCCTCCGACGCGCCCCTGCCGTCGCTGAAGATTCCCGGCTCGTCCCCAGCTCATCGGACTCGTTCTCAGGAGACTGCAGCTCCCAGCCGCGGAGTAGATGACTGGAAGGTATTTGGTCAGTCAAGGTCCTCCTTTCGTAGGTTGGAGAAAATAGCCCCTGAAGGTTTCCATTCTAGCAATTTCCGTGTAGCGCTTCCAACCCCTGGCCAGCGTGCCAATTTTTCCCCTTCGCCGGCTCTGGCTTTCTGGGAAAATCAGATAAAGGCCGGCCTGCGCTTCCCTGTTCACCCCTTTTTAGCCTCGGTATCCCAAACTTATCGAGTACCTCTGAATCAGTTTAGTCCCTCGTCTATTCGACAGCTAGTAGCTTTCTTCGTGTTATCAGTGCAGCAGGTGGGGAGCCCTCCTGCAACCTTGTCCTTTCTCAGTTTCAGCTAAAACCCACTCCGCCATTTTTCTACTTGTGTGCCAATCCGCGCGGCTCTATCCACTTTTTCGACAAGAGTTCTCATGGTGTCGATAAGGACTGGCTCTCTTTCTATACTTCTTCGTGGCACCAACCGAGGGTGATTGGGGCTTTCCCCATCGTCACTGGGTTGACAGGCTGCCTCAGCGGCTTGGAGATGTTGAGCCCGAGTGCACTGAGCAGAACGAAGCTGCTATTGGCCTTCTGAATGCCCTCGCTGTGGAGAAAAAATTCAACATGGTGGAGATAGTAACCTGCCCGGGCTTACTTTACCACTTTGGTCTTTCCCCTCACTATGTCCCCTTCGATCCTAAAGGTAAGTAGGCCTTCCCCGTACCTGACCATTTCCTTTTCTGACCCTCTCCTGATTTATTGATTGGTGCAAGTATGTCGTTTTCTTGGAAGGATGCGTTCAAGACTTTGTCTGTTAAGCGAGAGGATTCCCATCCCTGTTGAAGCACACACCTCCGGAGGTCAGGCTGTCCCCGAACCTGTCGGTTCCGGTGTTCACGGGGGTTCCCCGCTCAAATCCCCGTCTTCTCGGCTCGTCTCCTCCAAAGAAACGGATTTAGATCCAGATGTGATGATAGTGGATCCCGAGGAGAATGCTGCTAAGGAGGTTACCTCCCCTACTGTGACTGCGCCCGCTAGGAAGGAAAAGAAGAGGAGCTTTGTGGCCAAGGGCAAGAGGCCACGTGTGGAGACAGCAACTCCCCAACCTGATCCCCTAGAATTTATCCCTTTTGCTTACAAAGGAGATGAATGGAGTGTTGATCACCACGCCGATGGGAGAACAGTGTTGAAGATGCCAAGCAATTACAGCTTGATCCCCCCAGACGAGAGGGCTGACTTCGTTCGTGCCATCGCGCCGCTCGAACAACAGCGGAGGCTCCACCTCCAATCTGATAATGAGGTTACCCAGCTGGCCTTCTACTACTGGGCTGAGGTAATTTCGTACTTGATTTCCTTTTTACTTGGTGCCTCCTACCTTTGGTTGACACTTACATGGTCATGCTAGCTGTCGTTTATGCTGCCTCGTCTCCTTTCGGCGACTCGTGAACGAGGCTTGGGGGCCCGCGTGCTGCCCCCGTCGATGGTTATGTCTTCGAGACCCTGAAAAAACGGAATTTAGAGATTGAAGGTTTGAAGCAGGAGCTTGAGCGAAAGAAGAATGAGCGAGAAGTTCGCGTCAAAGAGTTGGTTTCCCAGGAGGTGCTTCAGTTGGAGAAAGAGAATGTGGCTGCTCTTGCCACCAAGAAAACTGAGCTTATGGAGGAGCTCGTTGAGAAAGAGAAGGTCCCGAAGGCTGCTCTGGAGCAGTCCTTCACTGCTGACGTAGCAAGGGAGGTACAAAAGCAACTCGAGCTAGCGCGTCGTGAAGAACGCTCTGCAGGTCAGCTGGAGGGGGTTCAGCTTTGCCAGAAGCATCTCACTGCTGCCCCTCTTGGCAAGAAGTTCCTAGCACAGCTGAGTCACGCTTGGCATGAGGGCTATCTTCGTGACACCCTTTCTCTGCTGGACTTCGTGCCTTATATGCAGCACTACTTCCTCGGGGGCTTTACTGCGGGACGAGAGCCGACTTCAACTCTGGAATCAGCCATGGCGTCTATGAGCGCACCTCCAACCTTCCAGGGAGATTCGGAGGCAGCTCCCAATCCCAACTTCTGGTCTGCTGCCGTACCTCAGTGCTCGGCAGCTTTGCTGGAGGTCTCCCCTGAAGTCCACCTGGGTCAGCTTTCAGAGTTAGAACAACAAGCTGTTCCTGATGCCTCTGACCTCGCGGTTGGTTCTAGCGCTCCGCCCTCCTAGGCTGTCTGGCTATTTCCCTTCTAAAATGTTATGTTGTTATTCTCTTTCGGACCTCTTTTGTTATTGTCTCTGTTTTTCTATTCCGGACCCTTTTTTGTTGTTTTATCGTGTATGTCTTTATTGACGTGTTTCTCCTTGCCTTACCTGTACCGTAACTTCGCTTTGTTGGGGTCCGTCGTATTGCCGATCTATGAGCTTATGTTGCCACCACTCCCTACTCCCCCTACTTCGGATTGTGCTGATGTCCATTAGCACATTCGAAGTATATGGAGAGTGTTCCTTTATACCTACCAGCCTCACGTTTTACCTTGGCACCTCTTGGTGGTCTGTGTTTAGTCGTCTTATGCGAACAGCTATAACCTTAAAATTTGTTTGAGGGAGATATTCGCCTTTTCCTGGCTTCTTCCCCAGCACCCCTTTCTCTAGGGTGACCTAGGGCCGAAGCTCGTCCCTGTTCAGGTCCGTCGATCACTCGTACAGGGTAACCTGGAACTCAAACATGTTTATACAAGCGCGTTCCGCGCGTGGTGTGCCGTGCACAGCCCTCCCGGATATAACCCAATCTAGGTTCATCAGGTGTGAAATCTGGAATTCAAGCGCGATACACGCGGGGCGTGCGATGCACAGCCCTCCCGGATATAACCCAATCTAGGTTCATCAGGTATGAAACCTGGAATTCAAGCGCGATACGCGCGGGGCGTGCTATGCACAGCCCTCCCGGATATAACCCAATCTAGGTTCATCAGGAAACCTGGAATTCAAGCGCGATACGCGCGGGGCGTGCTATGCACAGCCCTCTCGGATATAACCCAATCTAGGTTCATCAATTATGAAACCTGGAATTCAAGCGCGATACGCGCGGGGCGTGCTATGCACAGCCCTCCTGGATATAACCCAATCTGGGTTCATTAGGCGTGAAGCCCGGAATCACAACTCTTAGTTCTGGAGAAAGAAGGAACACCGATATTGAAGAAAACTTCTCTTTTCATTCTGGGGATGGTGCCTCGTTAAAACCTTGCCAAGTAAAACCCCCTTGGGATAAAACCTTGGCGAAGGAAAAAGAGTACACCTCCTTGTTGATTTATATACAACTCTTTCAACCACACTAGGCAAAGTACTTTTTCAACTTTGAGATGTTCCATGGACGAGGCACTCCGTGCCCATCCTCGTCCTCTAGCTCATAAGCACCTCCTCCCAGAACGCGAGCTACCTTGTAGGGGCCTTCCCACGTCGAGTCCACTTTCCTCAGTGGTTTGAGCACATCCGCTCTCTTTAGAACCAGATCCCCCACCTGGAATCGCCTGGGTTTTATCCTACGATCGTAAGCTGCTTTCACTCGGCTTTTGTACATTTCCATTCTTATCAAGGCCAGCTCACTGACTTCCCCTACCAGGTCCAAATCCTCCCTTCTAAGTTGCGCGTTTTGTTCCTCCTCGTAATGGATGACCCTATGCGTCTCCATTCCTACTTCCACGGGTATCAGGGCAGCAGATCCGTAAACTAGCTGGAAAGGTGTTTCCTCCGTAGCTTCTCTCGGAGTAATGCGATACGCCCACAACACAGGATCAAGAGATTCCAACCACCTCCCCCCTTCCTGTTCTAACCTGGCTTTTATCCCCCGAAGGATGGTGCGGTTGGTGACCTCCACTTGTCCGTTGGCCTGAGGGTGTCCTACAGAGACGAACCTTTGTTGTATTTTCATGCCTTCACGGAATTCACGAACCCTGGCGCTGCAAAATTGCGTACCATTGTCAGAAACGAGGATACGGGGGGCGCCGAACCTGCAACAATTATGATGCCATAGGAAATCTATCACGTTAGTCTCGTCAATTTTTGATACTGCCTTAGCCTCTACCCATTTACTGAAGTAGTCGACCGCCACTATGATGAATTTCCTCTGGGCCTTGGCTATGGGCATGGGTCCGACTATGTCAATCCCCCATTTGTCAAATGGGCACGGAGAATGCATAACTCCCAACTCCTCCGCAGGTACGTGGATCTTCGGCCCGTGTTTCTGGGAGCTTTCGCATCGGCGGACCAGCTCCTTGGCGTCTCTTAATAAGGTCGGCCAAAAGTATCCTGCTCGGATCACTCTCCGCGCCACAGCCTTATACCCGGCATGGTCTCCGGCGCACCCTTCGTGGACTTCTTCTAATACTGACGTCCCTTCTTTTTTGGATAAGCACCGGGCGTAAGGGTGAACGAAAGCTCTTTTGTATAACGCATCCCCTATGATGCAAAACTTCTGACGATACTTTCTCGCATCCGCATGTTCTGGCTCGCGCAATGCCTCCAGTGTGGGAGTCCTCCAGTCTTCCTCCTTCTCTACATATCCAACATGATCCTTATGATCCTCCCTACTGGCTGTTAGCATGGTCACCTTCCGGGTCCCCTCCGGAATAGCAGTGCTGGCCAGTTTCGCCAAAGAGTCCACCCTGCTGCTTTCCTCCCTGGGAAGCTGCCTTATCTCGAAACTATCGAAGGCAGTCTTCAGCTTTCCCATTCGTTTGGCATATTTCACCATTTTCTCGTTCTTAGCCTCATAGTTCCCTTGGACCTGCTGGGTCACCAGCTGGGAATCTGAATATATGATTACTCCCATAGCCCCTAAGCTGTTGAGGATCTCCACCGCCTTCACCAGGGCCTCATACTCGGCTTCATTGTTAGATGCCAGAAAATCGAACGTTATGGCAAACTACAGCTCATCCCCTTCCGAGGTGATGACTGATAAACGTATTTCGATACGTTTATCGTAGTATTTATTTGGGATATATAGAGCTTTAGCAATCAATTTATGCATTTATTCGACATATTTACACTCATTTTGATATTGAAGGAGCCTAGGACGAGTTTCGAGCGAAAAGGAGAGAAAACGAGGCAAAATGGAGCAAAAAGGACGAATACTGCCCTCTGTCACGGCCGTGACAGTCCATGCACGAGGCTGTGACGTCCACCAGAGGAGAACACTGCTTGGTGTCACGGCCGTGACACTTATTGCACCAGGCCGTGACCCATAGCAGCAGCAGCATTAGAAAATTCATATCTCTCAATCCAGACCTCGGATTGAGAATTCCTTTGGTCATAATCAAGATTGGCGAGTCTTCTATCTATGGTTAAATTTTCAGGTCAATCGGACATCGTTTACCCCTCCATCCGAGAGAAATACGAAACTGCCGCAAAGCTGTTGAGACGGTCACGGCCGTGACGCTACTGCACCAGGCCGTGACGAGCGGCAGTGAGCTCAATTTTTGCCCAGAAAGTGTCACGGCCGTGACCTATCTTGTCCCAGGCCGTGACAGTGTCGAATTTCACTATAAAAAGCCCAAATTCGACCCAGAAAGCGGGACTTCGACCAGAAATCAACCCTAATCCCTCTAGAGACGAAAAATAGCACATAAGAACGCAGAATCGCGTCCCGGAGCGCAAGAGACGGATCATCGACGAAATCACGCCCAATTGAACGAAGAACGAAGAATCATCGACGCTTCCATCGCAGATCATCAGGATATCAAGAATATGAATTCTTCGCCTTTATTCCTTATTTCTTTTCGTTGTTTTCCCGTCTATTATGCGTAGCTAATTCCTCTTTGTGTTTGGGATTAGATGAACGCTAGGATGTTTCGTAGTTAAGATTTATAATTATCGTGACTATGTGTTTTGACTATTTATCGTTCTATGAATATGTTTCGTCGCTTTAATATGTCTATGTGTTAAAGTGATTGTGGGGAAAAACGTTCAGGGCGACAGCTAAACAACGTTTAGGCCGTTCATAGAAGATAGGATTCGAGTATAGGGCGAAAGCAAATACTAGATCCTCGCCGTTAGTAATTATTGAATTTTAGATCCCCGCGAGCGTCTAGGGCGACAGCAAATTCGCGAGTGGGTAGGAAATTACTGCGACTTAGTCTGAATCACTTAGGAGCGATTTTATCGTCTTAGCCGATAACACCTAGCGGGATTCGAATTCCGAGCACATCTTTATTATCTGAAGCTTCGTATCAGTTTTAATCGTGTTATTTGAATCTCTAGTTGATTTAGGAGCGATCTGTAGGTTAAGTCGTCAAACAATTTGCGTATTTTCTTCAGGCTAAATATCGAGTCGATTAGGTCATTACTAGTACTTGATTTATTCCTTGTGTTCGATACTCGTTTACTCACTTTACTGCACTACAAACGATAGGTCCACTGCCTATCGCACGTCGGTGATAGTAATTAGGTATTCGTTTTAATTATTACTTGTCGCACTTTCCATTCAAGCACCACGTGTCGATCAAGTTTTTGGCGCCGTTGCCGGGGAATAAATTGATATTAGGAACACCGTAGTTCGGTAATTTAGCCATTTTTATTTGAAGTTTTCCTCTTCTTTTCTTTATTACTGTTGGCATTATTTGTTCTTTTAGTTATTGTTATTTTCGTTATTTCTTTGACGGGTCAATTTCTTTTAGTCCAGATACAGAAGTGGATATGGCGGACCACAGAGTGCCCGTCCACGAGGAGGAGCCATCACTACAAGATCTCCTCAAGAATGCCGCGCTAGGCGGTACTGAGTCGGCAATTATCATCCCGCCGATCGAGAACAACAATTTTGAGCTGAAGCACTCTTGGCTTCAGATGATCTTCCAGACGGCTCAGTTTGAAGGCAATCCCGACGACGATCCCTACTCCCATCTGAAGGCCTTTCTGACGGTGACCGACACCATCAAGATCAACGGTGTCTCGGGCGATGCGATCAAGCTGATGCTATTCCCGTTCTCGTTGAAGTTCAGGGCGAAGGACTGGTTGGAGATGTTGCCGCCCAGATCGATCACCACGTGGGAAGAGATGCGAGCCGCCTTCATTGGCCACTACTTCCCACTATCAAAGGTTCTAAGGCTGAAGACGGAGATATCACTATTTTACCAGAAGGACTCAGAAAATCTCTACGAGGTATGGGAGCGTTACAAAGCGCTACTGGAGAGGTGCCCACAACACGGGATGTCGAAGGCAGCTCAGATCAACCGATTTCACGAGGGGCTCAACGACCAGACCGTTCACATGTTGGACGGAGCCGCAGGAGGAGGGCTCGTGAAGCTCTCTGCTACAGACGCTTGGAATTTAATCGAGGACTACTCGAGGAACAGCTTCATGCGAGGTAACACGAGGATCAAGATGCCAGGCGTGTTCGGCGTGAGCGAGGAGACGGCCACTAACGCTAAGATCGAGGCGCTCCAGCAACAAATTGCCTCGACGAACTCCCAGTTGCAGACGGTGATTGGCGCACTACTTCCCAAGTCCGGGCAGACGCAACCCGTGAACGCCGTGAGGACCACTGCACCATCACAACATACGCCTTACGTACCACTGTGCGGGATCTGTGGTGCAGCCCACGAAACGTCCGAATGCCAACTCGGGCAGTCGTTGGAGGACATCGATTATATGGGAAATTACCAAGGTGGCCAGCGAAGCTACGAGCCTCGAGCGCACCCCAATCTCGCGTACGGGAATCAGAATAATCAGGGGCAAGGACCGCCAGGATTTCAGCCCAGACCGTCCGGTTTCCAAAACGGGGTGCTACACCAATATCAGAATGCACCTGTCGGAGGATCCGATGATATGAAGGAGATGAAGAATATGATGAAGACGCTCCTCACGAACTTCAGCAGCACCGCCGCAGCCCACGAAAGTCGGATGGCAAAGATGGAGGAGTACATGGAGGCAAATGACGTCCGTGCTCAGAATACAGACGCCTCGATCAAGAGGTTGGAGCAGCAAGTGGGGCAATTAGCAAAGCAAATGGCGAGGCGAAATCAAGGATCACTCCCGAGCTACACCGAGACAAATTCCAAGGAGTATTGCAATGCGGTGACCCTGAGGAGTGGGAGAGGATTACAAGAAGCTCCCACCAAGCAGAATTTAAAGGAGGAAGTCGATTTCGAGGGCCACGACGAGCCAGAAATGGAGGAAAGCAAGGGCGACGGAGTCGAGAAGGTCAAGGATAACGAGAGAAAGACGCGACCATTCGTGAAGCCGTATCAACCAAAGATCCCGTACCCAGCTCGGTTGAGGGAAGCTGCAACTGAAAAAGAGAAGGTTCAACCTAAAAAGGAGGAGGCTGCACCCGAAATAGAAAAAGCGAGGGAGAATGAGCGGCCACCAGTGATGCCATACCAGCCGAAGATTCCCTATCCAGCACGGCTGAAGAAGGACAAAGACGAGGCACTAATTGGCAGATTTATGGGTATGTGCAAAGAATTACATATTAACTTACCGTTTATTGAAGCTATTGTGCAGATGCCCAGTTTCGTTAAGTTCCTGATGGACTTGCTGAGGAACCGACGGAAGCTCGAACACGTCTCCACGGTATACCTACGAGGAGAGTGCTCAGCGATACTCCAGAGCAAGATACCGAAAAAGCTCAAGGACCCAGGGAGTTTTACAATTCCTTGTTTGATAGGTGATTTAGTTGTTGAGCATGCTTTAGCTGATCTAGGTGCTAGTATAAATTTAATGCCGTACTCCATGTTTAAGCGTTTAGAATTAGGTGAACCACGACCCACTAGAATGAGTATTCAACTGGCCGATAGATCGTTAAAATACCCTCTAGGTGTTATCGAGGATGTTCTAGTTAAGGTCAATAAGTTCGTTATCCCTGCTGATTTTGTGATCTTAGACATGGACGAGGATGAAAATGTTTCATTAATTCTAGTAGACCATTCTTAGCTACAGGCGAGACCATGATAGATGTTAGGAATGGAACATTAACCTTGACAGTAGACGGCGAAAAAGTTACATTCAATATGGCTGATTCGATGAAAAAGAGCAACGAGCAAGATGATAAATGCTATTTCTTAGATGTCTTTGAGCGCGATTTTCTCTTTTCTGTGCAAGGTCTGTCACAGGTCAGCAAGCATGATAGGCACACGATTGTGGAAATCGATAAGTGTGGGGAGGAGATCGATGAACCCATCATAACCATCGACGAGAGCAGCGAAGAAGTTAAGGACAAGAGCCCAGTCGAGGAGCGAACGCCACTAGAGTTGAAATCGCTGCCCGGTGAATGGAGACACCGCCAAGGTATGGATGTAGGCGAGGAAAACTTAAGCAGAAAAGAGATGCTGTACCTCGACTTCCAGCCACCCTAAGCGAACGAAAGCACGTCCGGCTAAAGACGGTAAACGAAGCGCTACTTGGGAGGCAACCCATGTGTTATCTATCTAGTACTTTCTTTTATTTATTTACCTATGACTGTGATGCATATGAAATATATTATTATTTTTATTATCTATGTCTAGTTCCTTTTTACGTTTCATTTCTTTTAAGTTATGTCAGGATATCATGAGTCACGATCCACGACCTGCACGCGTTCAGTCACAACTACTTCACGACCACGTCATCTATTTGTCAGGGGAGTCACGCTCTTTTTAAACTCTTTTTCTCTTCCTTTTATTTTTTTTTACGTTGAGGACAACGTCAGGTTTAAGTGTGGGGAGGGGATTCTAGTTTGAAAACTTACGTGAAAATTTTTAAATTTTTTATGACGTATCTCTGAGCTAAAATTTTCGTTAGAAAGGCATGAATTCTTGAACGCTGGCACGAGTTTTGGCGTTTATTTCGAGTTAGTCTGCATTATTATGAATCTTTGTGAGCAATTAGGATATGCATGACTGACCGAATCATGTTTGCCTGAATAGATATAGCACTGTTTTGAGAGTTTCGTACACATAACCCCATTTCGTTGTGAGAGTTTGAGCCTGACGAGCTTATGCTCATTTTTTTTTCTTGGTTGTGTGACGTGCCTAGTCTATATCTCTCTAGAACTTGCCTGTCTAATGCGTGTTGAACTGTTTTTGGTGTGTTAGTGTAGAAATGACGAGGGCATTAGGAATTAAGTCCAGAGCCAAAACTTCCCACCATGACTAACCCAATAGTTAGCCCCTTTGAGCCTGAGCCTATTCGTTGCGTACCTCATATGATGCCCCTGACTCATATAAGCCTCCAGAAATTATATGAACCCGAATTCGTTAGAATAGAGCAGAAGTCGAACTTGAGAGTTACTGTTCAGTGTATGGTTTGGTGTTCTTCTCTGTTATTTGTGAAATGACTCACCCCTGATTTGACCGTTTTCTGAAATGACCTGATCCCTTTTCATAAGCATACCCATAAACCTTTTGGCAAGATATAGGTTTTGGTAATAAGTATCCCTAGGTACACGGCATTCGCTGTGACGATGTATTCTTTGCGACAAAAGCCGAACCTTGATGTTTTGAGGGAATAAGGGTAGTGCACTAGAGCGTAATTAAGGGGAAAGGGCAGAAAATGAAAGAGAACTGAGTTGACAGGGGTCGGGCAGAAAAGTCTAGGATTTCGGGGCAAGAATGTTGAATCCTGTGCTGGGACGTGTGATTTTCTGTTCGATCATGCTATGTTCTTCGAAATTTTTCGCTTACGTACCCTAGCTTAAAGATTGCATGTTCATTGGATATGCGTACCATTTTATGACTATTTGATCCATATTCTCCCGAGAAGACCCTCAGATTTATGCTTGCCACTTTAAATAGTAGATATGCGATTAGCCTGCAAGCCTATGGCAGGGGTTGGACTAGCGCACTTGAGTGATTCACTATAAATTTAGCCTATACATTGAACGACTTGAGGGAATCCTTGTGAGGTATGAGTCTCGATTAGCAGTGCGAAGGAAGTTTAGGTCGACAAGTGCAAGTCATTAGTGTAACATCCGTGATTGTTTGCTTGATTCCTTTTGTGCTTTCTAGCTTTGATGATAAATTGCGAATAATCGTGTCGTTATCTTGATGTGATGCCTAATCTCACTTCTATTTTACTTGAGGACAAGCAAATGCTTAAGTGTGGGGAGGTTTGATAAACGTATTTCGATACGTTTATCGTAGTATTTGTTTGGGATATATAGAGCTTTAGCAATCAATTTATGCATTTATTCGACATATTTACACTCATTTTGATATTGAAGGAGCTTAGGACGAGTTTCGAGCGAAAAGGAGCGAAAACGAGGCAAAACAAAGCAAAAAGGACGAATACTGCCCTCTGTCACGGCCGTGACAGTCCATGCACGAGGCCGTGACGTCCACCAGAGGAGAACACTGCTTGGTGTCACGGCCGTGACACTTATTGCACCAGGCCGTGACCCATAGCAGCAGCAGCATTAGAAAATTCATATCTCTCAATCCAGACCTCGGATTGAGAATTCCTTTGGTCATAATCAAGATTGGCGAGTCTTCTATCTATGGTTAAATTTTCAGGTCAATCGGACATCGTTTACCCCTCCATCCGAGAGAAATACGAAACTGCCGCAAAGCTATTGAGACGGTCACGGCCGTGACGCTACTGCACCAGGCCGTGACGAGCGGCAGTGAGCTCAATTTTTGCCCAGAAAGTGTCACGGCCGTGACCTATCTTGTCCCAGGCCGTGACATTGTCGAATTTCACTATAAAAAGCCCAAATTCGACCCAGAAAGCGGGACTTCGACCAGAAATCAACCCTAATCCCTCTAGAGACGAAAAATAGCACATAAGAACGCAGAATCGCGTCCCGGAGCGCAAGAGACGGATCATCGACGAAATCACGCCCAATTGAACGAAGAACGAAGAATCATCGACGCTTCCATCGCAGATCATCAGGATATCAAGAATATGAATTCTTCGCCTTTATTCCTTATTTCTTTTCGTTGTTTTCCCGTCTATTATGCGTAGCTAATTCCTCTTTGTGTTTGGGATTAGATGAACGCTAGGATGTTTCGTAGTTAAGATTTATAATTATCGTGACTATGTGTTTTGACTATTTATCGTTCTATGAATATGTTTCGTCGCTTTAATATGTCTATGTGTTAAAGTGATTGTGGGGAAAAACGTTCAGGGCGACAGCTAAACAACGTTTAGGCCGTTCATAGAAGATAGGATTCGAGTATAGGGCGAAAGCAAATACTCGATCCTCGCCGTTAGTAATTATTGAATTTTAGATCCCCGCGAGCGTCTAGGGCGACAGCAAATTCGCGAGTGGGTAGGAAATTACTGCGACTTAGTCTGAATCACTTAGGAGCGATTTTATCGTCTTAGCCGATAACACCTAGCGGGATTCGAATTCCGAGCACATCTTTATTATCTGAAGCTTCGTATCAGTTTTAATCGTGTTATTTGAATCTCTAGTTGATTTAGGAGCGATCTGTAGGTTAAGTCGTCAAACAATTTGCGTATTTTCTTCAGGCTAAATATCGAGTCGATTAGGTCATTACTAGTACTTGATTTATTCCTTGTGTTCGATACTCGTTTACTCACTTTACTGCACTACAAACGATAGGTCCACTGCCTATCGCACGTCGGTGATAGTAATTAGGTATTCGTTTTAATTATTACTTGTCGCACTTTCCATTCACGCACCACGTGTCGATCAATGACCAGGACACCTGCTCCAGATCCGACTGTCGTCGACGAGCCATCAACATAAGCCCGCCAAGGTGGCGTCGTTTCTCCTCGAGTAGATTCCAGCAAGAAGTCCGATAGAGCTTGCCCCTTAATGGCCGGGTGCCTTTCGAACTCAACGTCGTATTCTCCCAACTCAACAGCACACTTAACCATCCTTCCAGAAAGGTCTGATCTACTCAAAGTCTGCTTCAAAGGTAAGTTAGTGCGTACTCGTACTTTTGTGAGATAAAAAGTAAGGGCGTAACCTTCGCACCGACACCATTACCGCCAAAGCCGCTTTCTCAATATCAGGGTACCTGCCTTCAGCTCCATGCATCGTCTTACTCACGAAGTACACCGGTTTCTGGATGTCACCTTCCTCCTTCAGGAGGACTGAACTTACAGCTTGCTCCCCTGTAGAAAAATACAATATTAGCTCATCACCAGGTAATGGCTTAGTCAACAATGGCATATTATGTAAATAATCTCTTAGCCGTTCGAATGCCATCTGGCATTCCTCCGTCCATTCGAATTGACATCCCTTCCGAAGCATCTTAAAGAAGGGTAGACTCCGATCGGCAGACTTGGCTATGAACCTACTCAGTGCTGCCAATCTACCGGTCAAGCGCTGAACCTCCTTAATGTTCCGGGGCGGCTGCATCTCTAATATAGCCTTCACCTTGTTGGGATTCACCTCGATCCCCCTCTTTGTCACCATGTATCCTAGGAACTTCCCTGACTGTACTCCAAAGGTACATTTCTCGGGATTCAGCTTCATGCCGCTCCTTCGGATGTTCTGAAAGGCTTCCTCTAAATCCGTGACGTGGTCCCTGGCCCATGTCGATTTGACCAACATGTCATCTACGTAGACCTCCATGTTACGTCCCAGCTGACTTCTGAACACTGTATCGACCATCCTCTGGTAAGTAGCCCTGCGGTCTTAAGCCCGAACGGCATCCGTACATAACCATAGGTGCCTCCGGTGGTCACAAAGCATACTTTGTCTACATCGTCTGGATTGAGTTTAATCTGGTGGTACCCTTGAAAAGTGTCCATCATGCTCAGCATCTCGCAGCCGGATGTGGAGTCACCCAACTGATCTATCCTTGGCAGAGGATAATGGTCTTTAGGACAAGCCTTATTGAGATCACGGAAATCCACGCACATTCTCCAAGAGCCGTTCCCCTTCTTGACCATAACCACATTAGCTAGCCAGGAGGGGAACTGTACCTCCTTGATGTGTCCGCTCTGAGCAGCTTCTCAACCTCAACCTTAATACCCTGATCCCTTTCGGCTCCAAATTGACGGGGCCTTTGTTTTATAGGGTGACTTCCCGGAATTATGTTTAGATGGTGCATGGCTATGCTTGGATCAATTCCCGTCATGTCCGCTGGTGAGAATGCAAACAAGTCAGCATTCCGCCTCAGGCATTCGACCAGCCGCAAGGATGCTTCCTTCTCCATCTTCGTTCCTATCTGAGTGGTAAAACCTTCCCTTCCCAGGTACAGCTCCACTGTCATTAATTCCTCATCGGGCTGAGGTTGCAGTCGCGTAGGTTCCCCCTCCTCGCTGTCTAGCTTCGTACATTTCGCCTGCTTGGCATCAGGTCCTTCTTTTACCTTACCTCCGGTCACTACCTTGACCTCATTTGCGTAACATCGACGCGAACTCCCCTGGTCTCCCGAGACCTCTCCTACCTGGTCGCCCACTGTAAATTTGATCTTCAAGTGGTATGTCGATGGCACGGCCCTAAATCCGTTGATTGCTGGACGTCCCAGTATGATGTTGTACGAGGAGACTGCATTCAACGACTAAGAAGTTGACCATCCGTACCACCGGAGGGGGTCCTCTCCTAACCCTACTGGAAGTGTGATCTGGCCTAGTGGTTGTATCCCAGCTCAGCCAAATCCGTACAGCGAAGTGGCCACTGGCCTCAGCTTCGTCCCCAACTTCATCTGCTTGAAGCACTCTAAGAATATAATATCCGCTGGACTCCCCCCGTCTATGAATACTCGCGAAACATTATCCCCGCTACATCTGTGATAATTACAAGGGCGTCATTATGAGGTCGCACGACGTCGGCCTCATCTCTAGCTCCGAACTGTATGTTCCCCGTGGTCTCCATCTGGCCTACCAAGCAACCTTCAGCCCCGGTGCCTCCACCTTCTTTCATTCGAGCATAAGATTTCCGCGCCTTATGGGAATATCTGCCTCAGGACCTCCACTATGATGAGGATAGGAGCTCTCGGCTGGCTGGGTCCTGGCCGGTTGGGCTCCAACATAGGTTGTTTCCCCTTGTCCGGCCCCGGGCCTTCCTTTTCCTTAGACTGTACCAATGGACCTGGCATTTGGTCCCGATATATAAACTCTTTGAGGTGCCCTGCTCTTATCAATCTTTCTATCTCATTCTTCAGGTGTGTACATGCGTCGGTATGATGCCCATGCTCATTATGGAACCGACAGAAAGGTCCGGTGGTAGGTCCCGGAGGTCCCGCGAATTGATTCGAGGGTACTTGAGGTCTGGGTGCCTCGCCGCCACAGCCAACACCTCTTGCAAACTCGTCTGGAGAGGGGTGTAACTCTGGTACCTAGGGGGAATCGGCCCCCTCTACCCTGCATGGGTCCTCTAACCATCGGGGGACGGGCCATCCTGACACCTTCTCTGTTCCGACCAGGATCCGGCATTCCCTTCTTTGGGAACGCCCTGGGCACTACCTCCCGAACTTTTGCCAGCCGGCTTTCTTCTAAGTTTATATACTTATCCGCTCTGCCCAACAGCTCCTCGAATGTTTGCAGGGGCTTTTTAGATAGCGACGCGAAAAAGTCGCCCACCTGGAAACCATGAACCAACGCATTAATTTTAACAGAAGTAGTAGCGGAGGGTACCTCCAAGGCTGCCACATTGAATCTTCGAATGTAAGATCGGAGGCTCTCATCTGGTCGCTGTTTGACTTGAAACAAGGACATGTCAGATTTGGGTGGTTTCCGAGCGCTAGCAAACTGGTTAATGAACATCTCCTTGAACTCCTCGAAGGAGTGGATAACCTCCGGCTCTAACTGGCTGAACCATTGCTGGGCAGCTCTCACCAACGTTGTTAAGAAGACCCTACACTTCACTCCTTCTGAAAAGTTGTGCAACAAGACGGTATTTTTTAAAGCGCAAAATGTGGTCCTCTGGGTCGGTGGTACCATCATACTCGTAAGGTAGCTGCTTAAAGTTGAGCGACACCTCTCCTTCCAATAGTTCCTTAGCAAAAGGCGTACCAGCCTGGTGTACTCTTCGTAGATGTGGTTTAGTGGCTTTATTTTGCATGCCCTCCACTACCTTCCGCAGGTCAGACATTTGCTTCCTAAGCTCTTGCCCTCTATCACTCATAACGCTCCTTTGACCACGCACGTTACAGCTTCTGATCTCCGCCTCTTGTCCTGTGATCGCTCTGGCCTGCATTCGCTAGCCATGGCCGCCGGGGGTACCTCGTTCCTAGGGTTTATCGGCCTCATTTCCTCCTGGGGTTCTCTGAGATGTTCGTCACTCCGTCTTGGAGGTGGGGTCAGTGGACCTTCATTCCTTCCTCCTGGGGTGGCTTCCCTTTCCGACAGATTTATCCCTATCTGGGGATGCAATGTCCCCTCCCCGGCCACCGTGTTCTCTCCCACCGTCTCCGTCCATTCTGAGACGTGTCCATCTGAAGTCCTGCCTGGAACCCACGAGGCTTGCCTCCGTTTACCCTTGTTCTTCGCCTTTTTAGCAATCATTGCAGCGTCCACCGCGCTCTTTACCAACAGGTCCAGTTGCTATACCGTCATAGTTATAGGGTCTGTGGTGGAGCTGTTCCGGACGGTCCAGCGAGGGTGGGTGCTGGTGTCGACGGCGAAGCTTCGACTGGGGACGCCAATGTTGGAGACGGTATGGGGTTTTCCTCCATCCTTTCAACGACTTCTTCAAACCGTTCTTGCAGATTCTGCGCCAAAGGCGGCTGTTCTTCCATCTCGGCCCGCTTCCGCATATCTCAGCGATCTATGGCTTCCCTGAGAACTGCAACCTTCCTCTGGCTCTCTAATGTCTCGTCCTCGAACAAACACAAGTTCAGACTGTCTTCCTCGTCGTAACCTCCCAGCGTACTCATGTTTCAGTCCGCCTTTCCCACAGATGGCGCCATTTGATGCGGGTTTGACCCCGATCAACGATATTTGGTCCGGGAAACAGAGACTGACGGGTGAAACGGACTGGGTTCGATGCTTTGTGATGTGTTAGGATCTGTATTTAGTGTTGTAAAAGGAAAAGAACGAAGGAGACGCAGATTTTACATGGTTCGGACAGCTGTCCTACGTCCACGGGCCGCTGGTAATAGTTTCCACTATTCACGAGTAAGAAATACACCCTCAAGCTCACCTCACTCGTTACAATATATTCATGGCGAAGAAGATGACTTGAGGGGAAAAAATATCTAAGTGTCTAAAAAATGTCTTGCTCTTCTCCATCCATATGCCCGTTTGACCTCTGCCTCGCCAGCTGGCAATTTGGGACCACTTGACAGCGACCCCTGGTACAACATAGGAGAGACCAGCAGCAGACGTACTATTGTCAGACTGGCGCGCCTCCTTCCAGGTTAAGATGTCCTCCACTCGTTGCGCTCCACGTGTCATCCTGGTCGGCTATTCCTCATGTTTCCCGCTCAAATTATTTCATTGCTCGCGCCGCTTTCATCTCTTCCGTACATGGCTCCTGATCTCTAGCTCTCCCTCTTACCTGCTCCGTTGTCCTGAAAGCTACTATTCATAGGTAGTAGGGTTAGGAGGAATGCTGGTCTGAAAGTTACCCCTATCAGTGTGTTAACTACAATTATAATTTTACCCACTATTATTAATATATTACAATTATATCCTCAAATCAATTTTCTTATATATAATAAAATAATAAAATTAAATTTCTAATTTTATTTAAAAATAACTTAAAATATAAAATATTATATTTATTTTTAAATATTAGGCATGTACGGAATGTGCTTAAATACTAAGATCATTAATGAGGGCTACTAATCGCCCTTTACGGTTCTTTCAAATATCATCATGGTGGACCCTAATTTGGTGTAACGATCCACTTGAATCCAATTTGAAGATAAATTATTCATCATAAAGTTCATAAAAAGGCTCATCAGAGATGGGTTTGATATTTCTCCTTGATTGTTTTATTATTCAGGGCCATAGTATTAGTCTACACAATAAGCTCCAATTTACCAACATACCACGTAGTACTGTCAATAGGCCGGCCCGGGCGGGCTGGCCTGCCACCCGCCATGTAGCGGGCCTAAAGAAATGGAGCCCAGCCCGCCCCACTGCGGGCCTGGCCCGCCCTATTAGAATTTTTTTCAGTTTTTTTTATTTTTAATTTTATACTGTAATTTATTATATATTTTTGAGTAAATTAAGGTTTTTATTAATAACTTATTGATAACCAAAGTATAATTATATACTCCCTCCGTCCCGTTATCTTTATCACATATGTTGTTGGGCACGCAAATTAAGATGGTATTATTATAATAATATAGTACAATGAAAAGGTAAAAAGTGTATATTTTAACACGTCTTTTAAGAATATTTAATATTATTATATTGATTGTCAGTGATAGTTTTTTGCTAAATAAGAAAAGGTGATAAAAGACGCCCGAAATGGAAAAATGTGATAAAATTTGCGGGACGGATGGAGTATCTATTAATATATACTCCCTCCGATTTTTTTTAGGTGTCGTTTAAGGTTTTTGCACATATATTAAGAAATAGAATAAAATGTCTAATATACCCCTAATTAATTGCTTAAGACTATTTAATATATTTCATTTAATAATATTCAAAAGGGTAAAACTGGAAATATGATAAATATTTGTCTTGAAATCTGTAAAACGACAACTAATTAGAAACAAAATTAAAGAGCTAACAGGACATGTAAATAAATCGGAGGGAGTATGTGTAGTTAATTTTAGTCTAATTAATGAATAATTAACAATAAAATTAATATAATTTAAATATAATATATAATTAATAAAACTGGAGGGCCGGCCCGCGGGCTGGCCCGTTCAGTCCCGGTCCTTGGGATACCCACTTGCCCTTAAGCGTACAACCTTGTCACATTTCAACGGTGGGCTCGTGATGGGCTTTTTTAAATTTATTAGAAATGGACTTTTGGTGGGCTTTCATAAAATAATTGACCGGTTAATCAGTCCATAGTTGGCCGACTAGTTGGCCGATCTGATTAGTCGTCCGATAAATCATTCATTTTCCTGATTAATTGGTTTTAGGCTATTTTCACCATGGTAGTTGGCCGACTAGTGCCTATCCGGCGCCTAGGCGGGCGCTAGATCGAGTTTTACAACATTGCTACAAATATTTTTTTTTGTCAAGCGAGTACTTGTGAATTAAAAAAGTTGAAATGAGTACTTAAGCATATTTTCTAATACAGTTAGCTACGGCATTTTCTGATGTCATCGCGCGTAAAAAAAGGGGGTGCAACACGAGGACTTTCCTCGGTGTCACTCATCCTAGTACTACTCTCGTCCAAACACGATTAACTTCGAAATTCTGATGGAATCCGGTGCATCGGTACGTCTAGTTATTGAGCGTAGTTGTTTTGCTTGTACGAGCGAAAATGTAATGAAACAATACAACAAAGACTGGCGTAGTTTATTGAGCGTAGTTGTTTTGTTTGTACGAGTGAAAATGTAATTAAAACATGCCACAATAGACAACACATTACAGTTACTTGAATACATATATCAAATTCTTAGGTTTTATGTTGGGCTTGGTTGATGAGTGAGAAATGGGCTGCTTATTGGACTTCTATCTACATTTCGGCTACTAACCATTTTAAGTGATAAAATAGGAAATATAGACATATATATAAGATACAAGTGACTAAAATGCTTATGCGATGTTTCGCCTCAATTTCTAATCGTTTCATCTTGACCTAAAAAATTATCTCCTCAAGAGACATGCTATGTTCCGTAAACACACGAAGACATAAATAGACATGTCAGCCTGACCAAGACCACGGCGGTTCTATTGCGTTGTGTCATTTCTTTACTTAGTTATTTTATTTAATCATCTGATATTGATTAAAACCATACATGACATATGACTTAAATTAAAGAATGAGACTTAGATGGTGTAATATAGTTTGATGGAAGCATAACACAAGAGCAAGACAATCGGACATTCAGGGAAGAAAATTGTAAACACTTGGAGAAAAATTTTACTACGTAGCTCGACTGAGTTACATGCGTCCCCCAATTAATATTGTCACGAGGGAAACTTTGGGCCCACAATCAATAATGCAGAAAAGGTGGTGGTTGGGTGTATCACTCATCAGCCAAAGCATACGACAAAAGTTAACTTTTGGTTCTAATCGTTGTAATAAGATGCTAAAGATCGAACAAAGAAGTCCAAAAAACATGGATCTTTTTGTTTGAACACGGCCGTCGCGCGGGTCCCGCTTTAATTTAATATGTAATTTTATTTCTTATGCGCTGTGGCTATGTTTTTCTTTGTGGAGCGATCGAGAGATTTTTAATGATTTGTAATATAATAATAATAATAATAATAATAATAATAATAATAATAATAATCCATCTTTCTTTAATACTTGCGGAGTTATCAAGGAAATTTTACGGTAGGTATAAAAATAATGCATAGATTTTATTCACGGGTCCTACATGATGTTGAGATTTCATGAACCGAGTGGTTTGGGTTGTGTAGCATTTGAATAAAAATGCTTTATCTTAGTGAATTTAATATCTTTAAATGATTGATATGGACATTTTCAACTTCTACATGATGTGGTCTATATTACGTATATATAATATATTGTAAATGTTATTTATATATATATAGTCCACATAATACTTGTAAGGTTAACTATGACATTACGCAATATCATCACATACATCACCGTGATTAGACAAACACAATATTCTAATATTATCTTGATATGCAAACTAAAATATCACCACAAAATAAACACGATAATGATACACCACCTTAATCCACATCAAAGTGATATATTCACATACGGTGATGTGAGTATCACCGTGATGCTATATCACCTGAACAAACCATTGAGATTTGAGTATCACCATAACACAAAATATTTCATCATATCCACCATTTTTAAATAAGGGAGGGTAACTATTACTAATATTCATGCGTGCCTTATATATCCCCTTTGCATTTTTTTCTCTCTCCCTGAGCTTTAGTATCCTATTATCAGAGGTTGTTTTCTTCCTTTATGAAAACGTCTTTTTCGGAGAAGATGAAATTTTGAAGTCGAAGACGGAAACAAATAAACAGTATTACAGATCTGGGTTAAATAACAATAGTTATTGAGTTTAGATTCAATTTATAAGTAGTCTACTTTGGTTTTTCTTGTTAGACTTCGATAGTTATTTTCTTTCGGTCCTTGGTCTTTGTCTTTCTCTTTTTAGTTTTCTAGTTTGAGTATTCTTATTTGGTAAAAATTTATTCAGTAATGGATGTAAAATTATTGTTTCTTCGTCGAATCGGGCGGTATTGTGGAATCACGTAAAAGACTGTAGTCTTCTAAGATCCGTTCAATTATTGTGAATTATGTCAATGGTAAAATGCGTATAAGTCCCTCGTGGTTTCGCGGAAATGCACATAAACCCATGTGGTTTTTTTATTGCACGGTACTCTCTCCTGGTTTAACTAATGTTGCACCGTATCCTCCGGGCAGTTTTTGCCTGAAATTGGATTACACGCGCTCTTACTGCATGTGCATTAAGCTTGGGATTTACTGTTAAATGACTAGAATAAAAAATGTTACCCCGGGAGTTATCATTTGAGAAAAAGGTGAATAGTTGGGGTTATTCTGGTCGTTTAACAGTGAATAATATGGTCATTTGAGCGCGTGCAAGAGCGCATGTAATTCAATTTCGGGCGAAAAACTGATGTCCAAGGGTTATCATTTGAAAAGAAGGTGAATAGCTGGGTTATTCTGGTCATTTAACAGTAAATAATATGTTCCAAACTTAATCCACATGTAGTAAGAGTGCGTGTAATCCAATTTCGGGCAAAAAACTGCTGCCCGTGGGATACCGTTCAACATTAGTTAAACCACGAGGGAGTACCGTGCAATAAATAAACTACAAGGGCTTATGAGCATTTCCGCAAAACCACGAGGGTGTTGTATGCATTTTACCCTTATGTCAACGACGACTCACTGTATTTTAAAATATATACGTGTATATATATAATATATATATATGCTGTATCCTTCCATTCATACCCTCTTATTCCAAAATCACCGAGAGAAAGGCAAACGTAGTGATCTTTTTAAAATGGATTTGCAAATATAGTTAACTTTTAACAATGTTGCAAATTAAGCAACATTTTCACTTTTAGTTATTATCATTTTCACTTTGACCACAAAAATATTTCAAATTACAATTCCCCACTCTCATTACTACTAATAAGCAATAACTTTATTGATAATTATATTTTTAACCCAATTAATTTAATCACTTTTAATTAAAACATTTTAGTTAAAACATAATTCCCTTTGCATTGACTCGCATCAAGCAGCACCGAGAATCTCTTGCATTAATAGAACATCAATCTTTATAGAATATCATTATTTCATTATCATTATTTTATTACTTCAAAAAAATATAAAGAAGATCAGAAAAATAAGAAAATATATTCGAACGTTCCTTTGAAGTTATAATGGACAACCACACCACCAACCTACACTGTCTTCGAAGAAATATCATCGTTTATCACGCTAGTTTCTCCGTTCCATGTAACTGGTTTACTTTTATTTTGTTTTAAGAATCATCTTTTTTTGTCACATTCGCCTTTGCTCCTGAAAGTTCAGTTTTGAATTTGCAGAAATTATGTCGAATTCAGTATTGTAACTAGAGTTGTCAAAAGGGCTAGCCCGTCGGGTTGGTCCGCCCCGCCACAAAAAATAGGAGGGTTGGGCCAACCAATCCCGGCCCGTTTAAAAGCGGGCCGAAACGGGCTAGCCCGTGTGGGCCACGGGTTGAGACGGGTCGGGGCGTGCTGGCCCGCCAATAATTTTTATTTTTTTAAATTATTATGTATATATTATAAATATTTTTGTATACTAAATATTTATAAATAATATTTATTAGAAATTCATTTAGTTACGAACTATAATTCGTAAATGATTTACGAATTTTAATTAAATATTCCAACATTCATTATTAATAAAGGTATTATTTGAAAAATCACAAAAATAAAAAAAAATAAAAAATTAGCGGGCTAGCCCGCCCCGCCCCTCCCCGTTTAATGGCGGGTTGAGGCGGGTCGGGGCGGGCCAGCCGTTTGACAGCTCTAACTGTAACGCTATATAGTGGCAATTTTATGATAGTAGACAATCACGTAGTTTTTGATAAATCTCCAAAAGATAGTGGAATATTTTCACGCGATGTTTCGTTCAATGCAATGTTGACTCACTTGCGAGAAATTAGTGGATTGTATGATATTTTGTCGAAGATATATGTGTAGTATATGGCAATAGATGATATAAATCATGATACATCTTTTTTCCTCGACATAGATAGTGATGAAATGGTTACCTACGCCTTTGATACGCAACGGAAGTTTCTCATGTGAGATTGATGTTGTATTAAGATTGATGTTCTATTAATGCAAGAGATTTCTCGGTGCTGCTTGATGCGAGAATGAAAAGGGGATTAGGTTTCATTTAAAATGTTTTAACTGAAAGTGATTAAATTTAATTGGGGTTAAAAATATAATTATCAATAAAATATTGCTTATTAGTAGTAATGAGAGTGAGGAATTGTAATTTGAAATAGTTCTGTGGTCAAATGAAGAAATTTATAACTAAAAGTGAAAAGCTTGCTTAGTTTTGCAACATTGTAAAAAGTAACTACATTTGCACTTTATTTTAAAAAGGTCACTATTTTGCCTTTCTCTCTAATATCACCTACTGCGAAAACATCTTTACACACACCGCAAAAATACAATCAATTTGACACAAAAATGCAGTTGTTATAGTGTTTTACTGCAACAGATAAGCTATATTTTCGAAGTTAACAAGAATATTATATACATTTTCTCCAAAAAAAAAAAAAGAAGAATATCATATACATAGTCATACTTCTAAACAAAAACAATCACCACAAAAATATTTTACAAAATGAAACATTGTAACCATAATTAATGTTATGTTTAATTCAAAATAAATTTACACATATATTTTTACAAAAACCTAAGTAGAATAGCAATATAATTTAATTAATTAAATAAAAACTAATAATTATAAAGTGGAAAGTATGTTTTACAAGCCGGCTAATTAAAGGTTTTATTTTAATATATTGATAGAAATTCTCTAAATATAATTAAAAAGTTCCTGTAGTTAAAAAAAGAGGATAAAAGAAATTACAGCACTATATTCGAATTGATGAACTATAGTGTTCATCAAGCAAAAAGTGAAGTTGAAAATATGGCGAGAGGTTAGAGCCGCTCTATTTTTTTGTTGGGCAACAGCAAAGAGAGAGTTCCTGTTCAAAGTTATATGAGTAAAATAAAATTTTATTTTATATGTGAAATTAGCAAAATCATTCGGGACAGATGGAGTAATTGGATAATATGAACAAATCCATAGTAGCACATGATATCTATGTCAACCTCATATTAAAGTAAATCCAACATTTTATGAAAAAAGAAAAAGCAATGGACAATATATATAAAAAAAAAAAAAACGCTTGAAAATCTATTCTTTCATGACCTTGTGGCATACATCGATGTTCGACAAAGTCAATTGTACCAATAAATGATCCCAACGAACGACCAATTGAGTTAACCATCAAATCGTCATCAAGATAAATGAGACTTCATATAGGGTCTCTAATAAATGTTGTCATCGTTTTATTTAATTGCAAATTGCTCATTAACTTTTCTCAACTATCATGCATTGATACGGTGATAATCAACGTTCTTAAACCAAACGTTAAGGAAAGAAAGGATATCATTTGGAACCTTCTATCGCGCATGTGAATGAGCTTCTCTCTCGCATTTTACGTACCTACCTAATGCCGAACGCAATTAATGTCTCATGTGCGACGGCAGGGTGTTCATATTGAACGTATCATACCTATAAATCGTACCAAATCCATTAAAAGTAAATCAAAGAGATTACGGAACCCTAAAATTCACCATGATAAAATTAAAGGCAACATATGTTAGATATACACGTGTCAGGGTTTCTGTGCCCTTTATTTCATATCTCATAGGAGAGCAAGCATGTAGGTTTCTCTAATATAAAAGGCGTGTGCCATACGTTTTAGTTTAAATACTCAGTAAAAAGATAATTTCATGGTAACAACTGATCTACGAAATACTCTTTTAGGGTGAGAGTTAAGGTTAAATACATATGCTCTTTTAGGGTTCTATGATATGTATGGCCTGGGGATGCCACAGCCCTACAAAAGATTTTAGAAAATTTTAAGTGCTATTTACATAGTAATCTTGGTTTTAGTACATATACTTTTGTGTGCTTTAAGTTTGAGTAAGCATATGTAGTCTAGAATTTGTAGCAAATTTTTATGTTTATGGTAAAATCAATGCCTCACTCAAGGAGACGTGTTTATATCAGTGTTTTAAAAAGCGGTGGATAGCGCGCTTCGAGGCGCGCTATTGAGTTAATTTTCGTCAAAACGCCACGAGGCGTAAAGAAAATAGCGAATATATTTTTTTTTTTTTTATCAAAAGGAAGTGATGTGATAGGATAATGAATTTCGAGACTGGAATTGAAAAAGAAAAAGATGTCAGCCGTTCCAAAGCAAAACGTCACCCATAAAGAACTTTCTTTTTGTTTTTTATTATTTATTTTTAAATTTTATTTATAATCCCATTAAATTAGGAAATCGTATTTACTTTAATTGAGTTATGTATTACTAGTAAATAATCACATCTAATTTATTATTTATCTAATGACGATCAAAATGACATATATATCTTATATATTTTGATATTTAAATTATTTTTAATTAATAAATGGAAAGATACCACTATATAAATATTATATGTAAATATATGGGTGTTTAATTTTGTCATTAAAAAATATAAATTGTGAAATATGAGATCATAAATAGTATAGATGTTATTTTTTTTTATTAAAATTGACTTGCTCGAAATACTCGCGCAATACGCTACGCTATTTACGCTACGCGCTGTGGAAACAAAAACGCGACGTGGTGCGCAACGCGCGTTTTAAAACATTGGTTTATATATACTGTCTTACTACAAGATATTAGATCACATTTTGACTTGTGATACAACTTTATGTGGGGAAGAAAAAACATCCATCCCATCGTAAAAAGTTATAGGAGAAATAAATCTAACGAGAGCATTACTTACTACTGTATAATATACAATGTAACCAAATTGACAAACAACATGTCAACGTCAAAATAGAGTTGAATAATTTATATCTAGTAGACCGTACAATACATTCACAAGCGTCTCCACTTATACCTCTTGTTTCTATATAACTACACCAAACACAGAAGATCTTAAAACCAGAAGTTAGAACACTCCAACCCCCCCCCCCCCCCCCCCCCCCCCCCCCTCGCTCGCTCTCTCTCTCTCTCTCTCTCTCTCTCTCTCTCTCTCTCTCTCTCTCTCTCACTCTGTGACACATACCCATATAAGTAAGAAAAAGAAGTAAGTCTTGATAATTGAAGATTAAATAATGGTAAGGAGAAAGGATTTGGCTAGCGCATTGAACGCGAGAGTGGTGGGCCCGGCTGGTGCCGAAGAGACGATAGTGCTTGCGCACGGCTATGGAGGAGACCAATCGATATGGGAGAAAATAGTCCCTCTTTTGGCCGATCGATATCGACTCGTCCTCTTCGACTGGTGCTTCGCTGGTGCTATCACAGATACAACAAACCTCTATGATGCTCAGACGTATGTACTACTATAACTTATATTATGCATATAGCTCTTATAGTGGAAGAACATCTTTTAATTTTTTTAATATCTCACTGTATTTTTATTTTAGGTACTCTTCTTACCATGCATTCGCCGATGACTTGATCTGTCTGGTGGATGAGCTCAAGTTAAAAGTTTCGTCAAACGTTGTTTTTGTGGGCCATTCCATGTCTGGAACCATTGGTTGCATTGCCTCTGTTAAGAGGCCTGACATCTTTCGAAAGCTAGTTCTTGTCGGACCTTCACCCAGGTTTATTTATTTATTATTGATCGCTTAATTTATTACTCGCCATTTTTAATATAGGATTCCATCTATTATTCAATAGTCAAAGGCAATTATATGTTGGGCTCTCTCTCTCTCTCTCTCTCTCTCTCTCTCTCTCTCTCTCTCTCTCTCTCTCTCTCTCTCTCTCTCTCTCTCTCTCTCCATACATATGTGTTACAGTAGAGTAGGTGCATTTGAAGGATAAAATTAAGTTGAAGAGATGTCTACGTATATGAAAATTTTTGTTCTATCACGTCCATATGGGTACAATACAACTCCATTCATATTTTGGCCTGGCGTTCTTATCACTAATCAGACCAATTGTTGGTACACCAACAAGTAACAACCTCGTTCAGTTTATAATGTGTGCCACACGTCAGGTTAGATAAATCCTATTCAATATGTTACTCAATAGGGCTAACTATTCGAATAAATTATTTGTCATTCAAGAATTTGTTTTATTAGTATATATTTATTACTATTAAGGTCAATAAAAATAAAAAATTCCAGGTTGGTGAACACGGACGGCTACGAAGGGGGTTTCGAGCGGTCGCAGGTGGAGCAACTAATCGACAGCATAGAGCACAACTTCGAGGAGTGGGCTCCGGGCTTTGCCTCGGTGGTGGTGGACCCAAACGACCCGTCCTCGGCCCGTAAGTTTGCGGGCTGTCTGAAGAGGATGAGGCCCGAGGTGGCGGCCCAGGTGGCGAGGACGGTGTTTCTGAGCGACTACAGAGACGCGTTGGATGATGTCATCACGCCTTGCGAGATCATACACACGCGAAAAGACGTCGTCGTCCCCGACTGTGTCCCGGCATACATGAAGAGTAGGCTGAAGAAGGGCGGATGCGGCGTTACGGTGATCGACACCGAGGGTCATTTCCCGCAGCTCACGAACCACGTGCAGTTCGTCGAGGTTCTCAAGGGAATATTATCCTGTTAATTCTTGAGTCGAATTAATTTTGATTGTGTTTGATGTTTTCCTGAATGTTAGGTTTTGTTTTTTGATTGATTTTGAGTGATCTAGTGTGTGGTAAGTTTGTATTGCAGGTATGTTTTTGTTAGTTTTGGATCATGGTAGGGTTTGCATTGTTGCAATGAATTGTATGCGCGTGTTTTGTAATATAGATCATGTATTTGAATCTAATAGTGATGTGTCTTTTGCTTCTACGTACACGTGCCCAACACAATGCCTAGGAGTTGGTGTTTGGGTTCGGGTATTCGGGTTTTACTCGAACTCGGGTCGGGTATCGGGCAATGTTTTAAAACGCGTGTCGCGCGTACTGCGTCGAGTTTTTGTTCCAACAGCGCATAGCGTAAATAGCGTAGCGTATTGCGTGAGTATTTCGAGCAAGCCGATTTTAATAAAAAAAAGATAACAACTATACTATTTATGTGTCATATTTCACAATTTATACTATATATTTATAAAATTAAACATACATATCTTTGCATATACTATTTATATAGTGGTATCTTCCCATTTACTAATTAAAAATAATTTAAATATCAAAATATATAAGATTATGTGTCATTTTGATCGTCATGAAACAATAAATAAATTAGATGTATTTATTTACATAATACATAACTCACGTAAAGCAAAGATGGTTCATAATTTAATGGGAATATGTTATAAAATTTAAAACTAAATAAAAAACAAAAAGGAAAAAAAAGTTTGGTCTGGAAAAGGCCATTTCCTTTTAGGGTTAATTTGGGTTCAAGCCCTATTATGCATGTTTCCATATAGTTCAGGCCCCATATGGTTTATTTTTGGGCAAAGGACTTGAGTAACGAAAATATGAGAGGACCCATGTGATAAGAAATGACAATTCTATCCTTCATAGGTGCTAAAAATTACAGAAATTTGCCATCATCTCCTCCGTTCGACTTAGGGCTGCTGTGATGACTGTAGAACAGAACGAATATCGTTGTTTAAGTGCAAATAAGATGGGATCGACTTCGATTCCTCATGAGTAGTTATAATAAACAGATAATTAAAGTGTAAGAAGAAATAATGTCGAAATTCCACTTCGAAAAAACGAGAATATAATGGACCAAGTATTCAATTTAATGGCCGATTAAGACGAAACTGAGTGAATTTAATAATGAGTCTTAATAATGAACTAGAATTATTGAGTTTAACAAAGAAATGTTGAAGAATTTTAAATCAAAATTTTTTATGCGAGGTATATTGAAGATATTCTGAACACGATATCTGGGTAACAAGTCATGCAATTTAAGTAACCAATGTAGCAAAGACAGTAACAAATATAACAACCGTAGTAACACTTATCATTGAAGAAAAGTAACAATTGTTGAATACCAATTCTTTGTTACGGAAATCACCAATGACTCTAAAAAATGGTGAAAAGTCGCAGAAACGTCGACGCTACTGACCGAATTAGGTTAATTAGTTTTATACCGAACTATTACTTTACACCCAATTCCAAAATCTAGTGTTGGAATCTCAGCTTTAATTGTTGAAATTGAGAAATAGTCGACCCTAATCTCATGTTATTGAACAGTCCCTGAGTAACAAAATAATAAAAGATGATAACGATTCTATGTTTCCCTAATACCAAATCACTAAAAATTAGTAACTAAACAATTAATTCAAATAACAAAATTTTCAGTAAAAATAACATAGTGGAAAATGATTATTTTAACAATAAAATCGATCTTTATTGACAAACTTCACAGTGCATATTCAAAGTAACGAGTAGGGCTCTATTAGTGACAAAAACGCCCAAATCGATAACCCTAATCGAGCCTAACGATTGAGCCATCCCACCAGCCGGTGACGGCCACGAGCAGCGACGACGAGCGGCGACGACCTCGAGCAGCGAGCCATCCCCAAAGTTATTCGAGGAACGCATCGACCACGACAATGGCGAAGAAGCGAAGAAAGCAGCGAGCCATCCCACGAGCAGCGACGACAAGCAGTGACGAGCACGAGCAGCGAGCCATCCCACGACGACCATGGCCAAGAAATCGCAGAAAGCAGCGACGGTCGAAACAGCCGAAGGGTTCTAATGAAGGGAGAGCCATCCCACGACCCTGATGTCAACCCAGATATTTCGTTGAATATGTCGGGCCGATTGATGATGGAGCAAGCGACGAGCATAAGGAGGCGGTTCAATGGACGCCATTTGCTTCTTTCCTCCGTATCGTCCCGTGCGAGATAGGAAGTGCTAGGCTCGTGGGTATGATGAAACGATTTACCCCGGACGGTAAATTATTTAGATTCGGGCACGATACTATAATTCCGTTTTCCGTTTTAGAGTTTTCTGTGTTTTTGGGTTTAAGGGCGAATGGGATGTTTGTAGACTTGAATCATAAAACTGTGGTGAAGGAGGTTGATTTCGTGAAGAGGTTGTTTCCCGGTAAATCTCGACTATTTCGAGATGACCTGCTGAAGAAGATGGGAGAATTATCGAGTATGGGGGATAGAACAAGCTTAGAGACTTTAGTAGAATGTATATTCTGTTAGTCTTTATTTGTATTTTATTCCCCACGTCGAACTACTGTTTCCATCGTTTGTATTTGAGTACGTCGACGGGCTAGACGAGGTGAAGAACTACGCCTGGGGTAAGGCAGTCCATTATTCCCTGATGAAGTCAATCTTGCAAAATCCACAATATGTAGAAGGGTGCACCCTCGGATTATTGGTAAGTCATTCCTTGATAGTTTAATGTGTGTTCTTCATATTATAGTTCTTCACTTTTGCATGTTGTAACTGTATCAGGTTTGGATTTATGAGCACGCTCTCCGACTGGGTAAAGCTCTATCGATTGCAGGCATGCCTCGTTTCACGAGGTGACGACAAGCCGAACAAGAAATGGAGCAAGCTATTGAGTTGTTGAATGAAGATGAGGTGGTGAACCTGATAAACCCCGATCTAGCGGAACGAGTATGAGGCGTTCTGCACATTAACCGACAACTTGAGAATTCCTACTTTCGAGAGGGCGGACAAGAAGTCTACCAAGGAGGAACCTTACACATCTAAGGAGAAAGCTGAGGAGAAAGCTGTTGGTGAAGAGGGTGGTCGTATGGAGAAAGCTGAGGGGAAAGCTGTTGGTGACGAGGATGGTCGTCCTTACACGCCTACGGAGAAAGCTGTTGGTGATGATGCTCGTATGGAGACTGAGCGGCTCCATGAGTTTGTGGAGCAAGCTGTGGTGGTGGAGGATAAGGAAAAGGAAGTACCTGCATTTGATGGTGATCAAGTTGTTGCTGAGGAACGTGCTCGTATGGAAGTTGAGCTGCAGGATGTTCATGTGGAGCAAGCTGCTGTGGAGGAGGATGCAGCTGTAAAAGCTGTTGGTGATGCTGTGGTGGCTGAGGAGCCAGCTGTTGCTGTGGTGGCTGAGGAGCCAGCTGGGGCTGTGGTGGCTGAGGAACAAGCGTCAGCTGTGGTGGCTGAGGCGCAAGCTGTTGCTGAGATGCAGCGGGAGCAAGCTGCTGTCGAGGTGGATGAGAGTATAAAATTTGTGGTTTCAGCTGTGTTGAGGTCGTTCACTATTGCGACGGTGGATCAAGAATACAAACAATATGTCGCTGCAAAGGAATCTCTTGAGGCCGGATCAATTGCTTGCACGGTCATGGGAAGGGATAACCGGAAGAAGAAGAAGAAGCTAGCTGACTTTGTAACGCCACCAGGGAGCACGACGCCGGTGAAGAAGAAGCGAAAGGGTGCAAGAGGCGCAACAAAAGAGGGACCGGTCGAGGTGGCCGATATCTCGTCGGGTAAAAAATTGGATCCTCCCGCAGAGATGTACACCGGCACCCTTGATAGAGATTTTGAGGGGAAGTCATCTCTATCCCCGAAAGAGAAAGAGATTGTAGACTGCTTTATTGCAAACGCCAACTTCAAGTAAGTCGTTCGATTATGTTTTAGATGCGGTTTTATTATATTTATCTTTGAATTCCTTGCAAATTCAGTTCCGTGGTATGGGAGGACAACATCCACCGTTTCAACGGGTTCATTTGTTGGAAATGGTGAAGGGAAATGCTATTGCATCCGATGTTATAGATGCATGGTTTAAATACCTGATGGTGGTGGCTCCCGACTCCGGCACGTACTTCCTTTCAGGGGCGGACCCACGTAGGGGCTCGGAGGGTCCATTGACCCCCGGGCCATCGGAGGAAAAGAGTAGTATACCTCAGACCTTACTCTGTCTTTCGATGGTTGCCGTTGTCCTGAAGAAGACGATTACAGTAATTAGGTCATATTGATTACTTATTCTATTGGGCTTTATTGGACCATTTTTAATAAACAATATTGCTTTAATAACAATTAGGTATGTATTGGGCTTTCTAAGCTTTGGGCCATGTTAAATGATGCATACTATTAATATAACTGAAAAAAAAGGTTAAATTTTTTTTTAAAAACTAAAGGAAAACAAAACAAAAAGCATGCTAGGAGCACATAACACCGTTGCGAGATTGCCCAATGCCGATTGAAAGTTTTTCTTATCTTTTCAGCTTTATTTTTAATTTATTTATTTACCTATTTTGAGCTTTATTTATCTTATCATCTACATAATTTTTTTATTGTTTATTTAGGTGTTTAGTATATTTTATGTATTTAAGGTTGTTCAACTTTATATATTTATAAATAGTTGTTATATATTATTTAATGTATTTTGAGCTTTACTATTATATTATTTAAATAATATTTGTTATATATGATTTATATAAATAAAAAATAAAAAATGGCTTATATTACTAATATACTTTATACAACTATATTTATTATACCCAACTTATATTATTTTTAATATAAATAATATTAAAATATAATAGAAATAATATATTTTATTTATGTATAATAGCATAAATATTATATTTTAAAAAAGTGGTGGGGCAGGAATCCCTGCGGGGACGGGATCCCCGCCGGGGCGGGGATGGGCTGAATTTTTCCCCGATTATGTGGCGGGGACGGCGATGGGGGTTAGATCCCCGCCCCGCCCCGCCCCGCCCCGTTTTCATCTCTAATCTGACCCCCCAGCTATAAGATCCTGGTCCGCCTCTGCTTCCTTTCTTCGTATGTTTCGGTGAGTTTATTTCATCGAATATGATTTTTTAATCTTGTGGGAGTTAATTTAAACTTTGATTAATTCTCAGCAAAATATTGAGGCCCTGTTGTCAAGACCGGGGAAGCGTCTCCAGGTAGGAACCAAAATGGTATGGAGACATTGTTGGAAAAATTGTCTCGTGTTACCAAGACCGAGTTGGAGCATTTTCGGGCGTGACAGATCGTACAACGTGAATGCAAGTTTGTTGCGCTGCCATTGAACAATCACAATCATTGGCATCTGCTTGTACTCGATGTCGAAAATAGATCTTGGCATCATTATAATTCAATGAGAGGGCCGACTGGAACAGCTGCCGCAAACCGTTGTGTAAGTTCGATGTGTAAATAAATTGTTTCAGCTGTTTCTTCGTTGAACTTGATTCGCTGATTATTTGATGTTATAGGCACTTGTCCTTGGACATTATTTGAAGCATGTGGGGTTGGATAAGAAGTTTGCTTCAACGGTCCTGCCTAAGATTTTGTCGCCAGCAAGCCATGGATAGCTTGGATTGTAGCCCGTGGGTGTGCATGTTTGGGTACGCATTGTTGAAAGATGATGTTGGTACATGGATGAAATCAACAGTATCGGCGACGTCCGATCATATGGGGCGCAGATCTTAGCCGGTTTGTTACAGTTGGCTGATATGTGTTCCTCAGACTTATGTGTAGAATGTTTTCTTTTGAACAAATTTTGCTTATGTTGCTGACAATGTGTGCATGGTTCTGGTAAAATCTCTGTTGTTTACTGATTTCGGGCAGTAACTGTTCAAGTGATACTAGTAACAAGTTAACCATAGAGATAACCAGATGAGGATAATCAAGTAACAGGTCGATACTCAACGAGTAACAGATAACGCCGGTGCAATAACAATTTAGTATGTAATTGGTTTAGTTTACGATTTTCAAATTTGATATTGTAAACACGCTACATTCACTTAAATAAATAAATTCACGATGTTTTAGAGATAATCATGTTAGTTTAAGTTATGATTTTCGTGGAGGTTATGTTGGAATTGAAGAAATTGAAGTATAGAGTATGAAAAATAAGTAGGACTCTTCCTGAGATCATGATTATGTTTCTACGAATTGATTCTACTTACCCAAAACCGCATGATACGATCTATTAGTTGTTATTTTACAGTCCAAATGGTCGACCTAACATAAGCAATTCAACAAAGTTAACGACGTCTTCAATTAATCTTAAACGTAAACCATATGTTGTTTACTGATTTCAGGCAGTAACAGTTCAACGTATAACGAGTAACAAATTAACGATATTAATAACAGGACGGCAATAATCAGGTAACAGGTAGATACTCGACGAGCCGCTGGTGCAATAACAATTAATGTAATTAGTTAGTTTATGATTTTCAAATTTTATATTGTAAACACGCTACATTCACTTGAATATATAAATTCACGATGTTTTAGAGATAATCACGTTAGTTTAGGTTATGATTCTCGTGGAGTTTATGTTGAAATTGAAGAAGTTGAAGTATAGAGTATGAAAAACAAGTAGAACTCTTCTTGAGATCATGATTAGGTTTCTACGAATTGATTCTACTTACCCAAAACCGCATCATACGATCTATTAGTTGTTATTTTACAGCCCAAATGGTCTACCTAACATAAGCAATTCAACAAAGTTAATGACGTCTTCAATTAATCTTAAACGTAAACCATATGTTGTTTACTGATTCAGGCAGTAACAGTTCAACGTACAACGAGTAACAAATTAATGATAGGAAAAACAGAACGATGATAATGAGGTAACGGGTCGATACTCGACGAGTAACGCCTAACGCTGGTGCAATAACAATTTAATATGTAATTAGTTTAGTTTAAGATTTCAGGCAGTAACAGTTCAACGTATGACTAGTAACAAAGTTACCATACAGGGTAACACATAATCTACGCTTGATTTTATTTACTTTCCCGCCCAAAATTCATCTAATGATGGTTTCTCCGCCAGAAGCTTCAACGCCAATTTAGTAACAGATGTAGGCAGGAAAGTAACAGAAATGCACATACTAGTAACAGAACCTGAAAATTTTACAAAACCCGGCAATGCGAAAAAAATACACCACACTTTACTCTAAACCCCATTTCAACAAGAAAAATCATCTCTTTTCTTCATTTACTGACTTTGAAAGTATCCATGGTCCACACTATGTCAAGAATACATGATTCGATTCTTGCACTTTGTGCATATAGAAGCAAATTTTTTTTGTTGGAGGTAAGAGAAACATCATCTTTAATAGACCTCTTATTAATAGTTACCCAACGTTTCTCAGATGTCGATAGTAGCTCCATCTCCTTGAGATACAAATCACCTCTTAACAGCACCACTGTGCAATTGCTTATGGATAGTGATGTGAAGTTCATGGTGAGGTTGCACCACGAGCTAAGAATGAAGGTCATTGACATGATTGTATCTGAACACGGGAATACAACTGAGGATATGCAATCTCAGGTCGGGCCATCACACGGTGAATGTCGAGTTCTCGCGAATGTGAACTCAGTCGACTTTTGGATTTGCTGCATTGAGGGTGAAAGGCAAGTCTTTGAGGGTGCTAATGAGTTTCGAAGCAAGCTTAAGAGGTATGCTGTTGCGGGCAGAAAGTCTTTCAAGTATATAAAAAATGACGCTAAGAAGATCATCATAGTGTGCAACGTCGATGGATGTAGATGGAGGATATACGCAGCTCACCGGCAATGTGATGGTATGTTTAGCATAAAAAACTGCAACCTCAACCACACTTGCGGTGAATCCAGTTTACTAATGAGAGACCACCCAAAAGCCGATGCAAAATTGGTTGCCGAGTTGGTTCAGCCGAAGCTGAGCACGGAGCCTCTTTACAAGCCGCGCACTGTGAAGAATGATATGTTGCGGGAATACGGGGTTGCAATACCATATCACCGAGCTTGGTCAGCGAAGGAAATAGCCTTAAAAAATATTCCTGGGATTCAAAGAGGTTCGTATGATAAATTAAGGTGGTACTGCAATGCAGTGCTTCGGACAAATCCAGGTTCATTTGCAGATTGTTAACTTCATCCTGAAACAAACAAATTTAGGAGAATGTTTGTGAATTTCAATGCGTGTATAATTGGATTTATAAGGGGTTGTAGACCACTACTCTGTCCTTGATGGTACACAAATCAAGAATAAGCACAAAAGGTCCTTACTACTGCTGTGTCAAAAGATGGAAATGATGGATTGTTTGCTGTTGCTTTCGCAGGTTCTGTTATTTCCTTACAATAATTTGTTATTTTTGTAGCTTTTTTCGTTATTATCTGTTCATAAGTTGTTATTGCACAGTGACTGATGCAGAAACATCCCCTAACTGGGAGTGGTTTCTTTTATTGAGGCACCTCTTATGCTATTGTGGAAGAGACAACTTCAGAGATTTTTTGTTTTCCAACCGGCATGAAGGATTGGTTCAAGGCGTTCCCTCAGTATTTCCAGGGTCTCACCATGCATATTGTTTAAGACATGTCATTGACAATTCAAGACTGAGGTACAGTACCATGTATTGTTATTTCTAGACCCATTTCAGTTATTTGTTAGTGATGTATTGTTATTTCAGACGAGGGTTTTATTTTTTTCCACTATTTGTTCAGTTCTTGCAAAAGTACCCATGTAAGAACAAAAAACGTTGGACAACAAAGTTTAAGAAGGCAGCTTACTCTCCTTACTTGGAGGATTTCAGACAATTTTAAGGAAGTTCAAACGGCATTTCCCGCACACTCAAACTTCGTAGGAAAGACGAATCCTAATTGTTGGGCTAACTCCTTATTTCGCGGCAATAAATGGGGAATAATTGACAACAACATTGCAGAAAGTTGGAATAGTTGGGTTCGTGAGGCTAGGGCTCTACCTATTGTTAGTTTGGTCGATGAGATAAGACGAAAGACAATGATCATGATGAACGGGAAACGCACGGAAGCACACCAATAGCTCGGCCGTTTGTGTACGAAGCCCAAGAAGAAGCTGAAATTAAGCATCGATGAATCTCGAACGTTGGAGGTCGATAGGTCTGGTGGGTGGCAGTTCGAGGTTTCAGAAAACGGGAGCAAATATGCCGTAGATTTAAACAATAAGAGATGTTCCTGCCGACAGCTCGATTTACAGGGGCTTCCGTGTAAGCATGCATGCACATGCATTCTTCCTATGGGACTTTCTCCATATGAGTTATGCGACAACTATTACAGTTTGGCGAAATACCGAGAGGCATACCAGGGTTCTATTAATCCAATTCCTTCTAATTTTGCCATTGAAGATCCTATACCCGAAGACGTCGTGGAACCAGACGTTCAAAGACCCCCAGGCCGTCCACTATCTAAAAGAATTCCTTCACAAGTTCAAGACACTCGTCCACTCATTATGGAAGTGTAAAAGGGTCGGGCACAATCGCCGAACATGCAAGGAAGCAATTTAACATTTGCAGTATTCTTTTTGTCTTTTTTGTCTATTTGATATCAGTCTGTCCTTTTTGTCTAATTGATATCAATTGGTAAGTTTTTGGCTTCTCGTTGTGTACGTATTGGATGTTTCTGCCTGTAATAACAAATTACGTGTACACAGTAACATTTCACACATACATGGTAACAACTTATTGTAGATTAATAACGGTTTCGATACCCACAGTAACGTTTCCATACTCAGAGTAACAGATTTGATACCCCGAGTAACATTCTGGACATAGTAGAAGTATACCCAAATTATTGAGGTCGACCGTATTGGTTTCGATACCACGAGTCCTTATTGGTTTCGATACCCAGAACGGCTTGGATTTCATCTTATTTTCGCAATTAAAACCCTACTCATGGTAACAATCATTTTCGGTTTAATAACGAGTTTGGTAGACCTAGTAATGGCATGGGTCGATCTAGTAACGGTTCTGGTAGACATAGTAACAGATTTGTTACTACGAGTAACAGTTTGGACACAATACAAATATACCCAAATTATTGGGGTCGACCGTACTTTCGCGAAATTAAAAGATGAACGTCGGACGAACGAGCCCACATGTGCCGCACCGAGATGACTACACTATGGGTACTTCCAATTTATACATATTAGATGTAATCATTGCCAAAAACGCCTTGGATTTCATCTTATTTTTGCAAATTAGAACCCTACACATGGTAACAATTAGTTATAGTTTAATAACGGTTTTGGTAGATGTAGTAACGAGTTTGGTTGAAATAGTAACGGATTTTATACTACGAGTAACAGTTTGGACACAGTATAATATACCCAAAATATTGGGGTCGACCGTATTTTCGCGAAATTAAAAGATGAATGTCGGACGAATGAGCAAATAATGTGCCGCACCGAGCTGACCATACTATGGGTACTTCGAATATATATATATTAGATGTAATCGGTGCTAAAAAAAGGCTTTGATTTCATCTTATTTTCGCATATTAGAACCCTAATAGAAAGATAAAAACTCACAAAAATCTTACATCTTGCTTCATCAATACCACAATACATGCTACCTTGCACGCCGAAATGATTGGTTAATGGGCATTCAAAATTTCGGAGCTCGTAAAAAAGAGATTCGTAAAATAAATATTATCTGTCGATAACAATTTTCTGCATCATAGTAAAAGATAAGGAATAGAAAATAACAGTTCATCAGACTTTTATAACAGGTCATCTAACTGCATTACAGAAAGTCGTCGGAAAATAACTATTAGTTCAGTATGTTACGAAGGGAATTTTCGTCTTACATATTTTTAATCCTTATCTATGCCATTTAACGCAATGTTGGTCCTTTAAACTATTGGGAGTTTGACAAGTATTGAACACTTTACAAAGTTACTGACTAGGGACTGATTAGAAAATTCCCCTTCTTTTTACTTTGGTCTCTGAAAGGTCGCTATCAGTCATATCACATCACCTTTTTGAAACAAATAAAAAATATAAAATAGAAAAAGTTTCGATTTTTTATTACGCGTCGTAGCGTTTTGATAGATAATCACGCGATAGCGCGCCTCGAAGCACGATCCACCGCTTTCTAAACCACTGGTATCGGGTAGTAATTTACAACTCGATCGTGTTATTTGGGTACCTGATATATTTTTTTTGTACATACATTAAAAATATATAATTATATATTTATATATCAGTATCTAACTTGAGTGATGTTAAAGTTTTAAATAATTTCTCGACTAATTTCTTGTTTTAATTGTATAATTAACAAGTTATGTTCTATATCAATGCATTATAAAAATTTAAAAATATATTCTAAAATTATTAAAAATAAACATAAAAATATGTAATATTATATTTATTGAAAACAAAATATCCAATACTATATACGATATTTAATATATAATGTAGATATTTTGATATGTGTAAGAATTATAATATTTCTAGTTATATTTTCAATTAAAAATCAGGTACCCGACGTCGGGTACCCGAATCCAATATATACCGGACAAGCGGGTACCCGTCGTAGATTGGGTCGGGATCGGGTAGTGAAAATCTTAACTCGAACCCGAACTACCCGAACCCGCACTACCCGATACCTGACTACCGACCCGATGCCCGCCCCTAACAATGCCAAAGTAGTACGCGCAATCTAACTAGAAGATCGGTCTGAAGTGAGTTCTATCACGTGCTATTACTCTCAACTTAAACGAACATGAGCATCATTACACATCACATTTTGAAAAGGATTGACGATCTTGAATCTGAATTAAATGTGATGCGTAATGATACTCACGTGCATTTAAGTCGAAGTTGTGAAATATGAGTTTTCGTCGAGTAAAATGAGATCATGTGCCTTCATGTGTTAATATTCCATTTAGATTGGCGATTAAGTTAAGCGAGGGGCATTCCTAAAGGGCTCCGTATGGCTTGGGATTATGGATGTCGAGACCTAGTCGCCGCAGTCGACTCCTTGCTTATTCATGATATTCTCACAGGCCAGGAAAGCGTCGTGCTCACCTAGTTTACAAACCACGGTTTCCATCATCGAAGACCTCCTTTGCCGTGAATGGTCAGTCTCCATACAACACACTTACCGCGAAGGTAATGCCTTCGCAGATTGGTTAGCTCGGCACTCGACCTCGAAGCCGTTAGGAGTTCATATTTGTCATGAGGTTCCTATTGGTCTTTATCCCTTGCTTCTAGGGATATTACCGGGTTGCCCTACCCCGTCATGTAATCTCTTTATAGTTGGGCATAGCAGCCCCTTCCCTCTCAGAAAAAAAGTTAAGCGAGTGGTCAAACCAAATCGGCCCAAATCGGTAACATAGACTTAAAAATGACACTTCAGAACATACGCCCATGCCCCAAACATTGGGAGAAGTTATTTATCAAGACATATTCGGGTATCCTACGTAGAGCTTCAAACGGCCGCCCGGCCCGCCCCGCCGTGGCGGGCAAGTCTGCCACATAATGGGCTACTAAACTAGTAGCCCGCCTCGACCCGCCGCGGGTTGGCGGTCCAGCCCGCTATAATTTTTTTTTTTTATTTTTACTTTTTAAAAAAAAAATTGTGTATTTTTGCAAATAAAACTAAAATTAATAATGTTTTTGGAATAATTAATGAATAAATTATTTATAAATTAAGTTCTTAACTAAATTAATTATAATTAATCACTAATAATATTTTTTTGTTAATATTTAGCATTAAAAATGTTGATATATAAAATAAACAAAAAAAAATTACTGGCAGGCCCCTCCCGCCCCGCCCCGTCCCAACCCGCAACCCTAACGGCTGGCCCATTTAGGCCCGTCTTTAAACAGGCCGGGAATTGATTGGCCCAATCACCTATTTTTCATGGCGGACGGGCCAACCTGACAGGCTCGGCCCGTTTTTGACACCTCTAATCCTAGGGTACTAATGCATTTCCTATGTTACGGGTACCGGAGTGTTGTTCACCAGTTTTTAATGTATTATCCTCTCGTAGAAGAAAGTGGGATCAACCTTAACCTTATCTCTTAATTTTCTGATCATAACCTAGCACATTATTGTACCACAGGTTCTTGAATATGATGCTCAGAATGTTAAAGCCCTCTACCGAAGGGGTCAGGCATACAGAGAACTGGGGCAACTGCAGGTAGTAATGTGACTTCTGTCGTTCTTGTTTGAAATCAAAATTAGTCTTTTGGATGATTGGCATATTAGAAAAGATGTTTTCATGTTTATTTGACTGCATCTCATATATGCAGGAGGCTGTGTCTGACTTAACTAAAGCCCATGAAGTTTCCCCTGAAGATGAATACTTGCAGATGCTTTAAGGTACATTTTTCTTGCAATTTTTTTGTCCACTCAAATCGTAGAATTTCAACAGTGTGCTGAGAGATATCAATGATATTAGTGGTGGTACCATTAACAAAAATAATCAATTATTCTTAATAGTTATTGTCAATAAATAAGAGTGCACTTAGCTAATTTTTTACTATGATCTTCCTATCTTGGTCACTGAAATGGAGAAATATTTATTGTCATATGTGTATTTATGATAGTTGACCATAATGAGAAGTATTGATGCACTATACTTTTCTTCTTTTATCGGGAATCAATAATTTGTGCGGATATTATAGAGAATTGATTATATGTCAATGGCCTTGGTAGTTTCATCCAATAAACTAGTTTTTTTTTTCGGGGGGGGGGGTGGGGGGGGGGGGGGGGGGGGGGGGGGGGGGGGCTTTTGAGTCCTCGGTAAGACTCTGAATTGTTCATAGTTATCTGTTTCTTTAGTGGAAGAATTTTCCAACTTAAGGTCCATTTTTTTCTCGTATGTAGAATTGCCAAAGGAGATCTGACCAAAAATGGTGGTGGTCGTTCTGCAAGAGGAGGTATATTGCCATGCTAAGCCGTTTATTTATTGTCGATTGACATACTTTCAATTGCTTGAGTCATGGATGAATTCTACTTATTGAAATTCTTGCTTTATTTAAGGGGTGGTTATTGAAGAAATAATCGAAGACCACATTGTGCCATCTCAAAGCCATGTCAATTCAAAGTCAGAACAAGTGCAAGAGGAAACCAGTCAATCGGACACAAGTCAGATGGATAATTTACGGAATGGCAATTTTTCAACCCTAAAAGATGACCCACAAAATCTTAGGTATGTTGCTGTTAATTAAACCTGTATATTTTGACTTCTACCTCCAAGTGAAAGCTCACCACTTCGTTATGCATTTCAATATTTTCTTTCAGATTGGTTCAGAGTCTTAGAAACACAAGAGACATCTAAATTCGTCCGATCTTGTGTTCTTCAGAATTGTCAAAGTTTCTTATTTTTTTCCACTTTTTTTCTTTCCAATAACCCCTTCAGCGCACTGGAGCTGGAGTATAAACTTTTTGTACTGTTGCTCAAGCATGGAAGAGTAGAACGCACATCAGTGGAAGCTAATTGTAAATTTTTCCGTGGTTTAGGGCTTTCCAGGACTTCATTTCTCGGACTGATCCTGAAACTTTATCTGCCATTAATGGGGGAAACGTTGAAGGTATATCTCCTGATATGCTGAAGAGTGCCTCAAATATGATTGGCAAAATGTCCCCCGAAGAACTTCAAAGGATGTTCCAATTAGCTTCATCCTTTCAAGGCCAAAATCCAAATACGGAACGTGGTTCGCTTCCATCTGAGATGTCACCTGACATGATCAAGGCAGCCACTGATATGATGGGTAAAATGTCAGCCGAAGATCTTCAAAAAATGTTCGAAATGTCATCTTCGTTAAAGGGAAATGATGTTGTCATCTTCATCATCGAATTCTCATGCTAATCCTTCGATTCCCCCAAATATGACGCCTGTATGCTCAAAATGGCCAGTGATATGGTTGCTAAGATGCCTCTTGAAGAACGCCAAAAGATGTTTGAAATCGCCCTCGTCCTTGGGAGGACAAGGAGCAGTACCTTCAACTGCGGCGACAGCATTCAACGGTACAAATACTGATGATAGTAAAGCAAAAGAAGATATCCACGTTAATGGCAATCGATATGGCGAAAGAAGCTCCTCTAATGGTGCGAATCCTAGCAGTTCGTCTCAGTTGAACATTCCAAGTTCCAATGTAGATCTTCAAGAACAGATGAGAAATCAAATGAAAGATCCAGCTATGAGACAGGTTTGCACTTTCAAGAATCATTTTTTCCTATAGTGCTATTAATCAATCATGCAAACTAACTTTGATAGAATTAGCTTTGAATTGCTATACTATATATGAATTCATCATATTCCTCAACTCGGCAGATGCTTACATCAATGATGAAGAATATGAGCCCAGAAATGATGTCTAACATGAGCGAGCAATTCGGTTTCAAGCTTTCCCGCGAAGACGCCGAAAAAGCCAGCAAGCCATGTCATCTTTATCGCCCGAAGCTTTGGAATCAATGGTATGTGATGGCCGACATTTTACCTATATTATCAGTTGAATTATCTTCACACCACTTACATGTTTTCTCCATGATAATTTCTATTCAATATAATTTTTTAAAAACAGATGAAATGGGCTGATAGGATACAGCGAGGCGTCGAAGGTGCGAAGAAGACGAAAAACTTCTTTCTGGGAAGGCAAGGCATGATATTGGCTATCGTTATGCTGTTATTCGCCGTGGTTCTTCACTGGTTTGGTTCATTGGCAAGTAAGTTGGGACATATATGTCTTACTCCCTTAACAAATGTGTTAATGTCTGAAGATCATGTCATAATATATGCACTAGGCTTGTGAGAAACTGTTGTATGATTAAGGTTGTTTAGAAATGATTTTGTTAATTTTGTAATTATCTTAATGCTTAACACCATTTCTTTTTCTTTTAACTTGCAAGATTAGAATTTTTGAGAGATGATTAATTTAACTTGTGCTCGACTCGTGGGTTCGTTTACTTGACGAACCCAAGTGGAGTTTAAGGAACGAAATTTTAAATTTAAATTAAACGTAGTAAAGAGTAGTTGGCGAGTCGATTTTTAGTTTATGATGAAAGTTCGAGTTCGAATCGAACTTCAGTTCAGCCAAGTTAGCTCGTCAAGCTCGTCTTTTTGAGCCAATTCCATTCATTTTTCACCCTTGATTTCATCTGTCGAGACAAAGCAGTAGATAAATTATGTAAATTCAAGTTCGATTAATGAGGATTTTAAGATTTTGGCTAAAACATTAAAAGCAATTAATCTACCAAGACAGAACAGAAGATAAATTATGTAAATTCATGTTCGATTGATGATGATTTTCAAGTTGGGCTAAAACATTACAACTTACAAGCAATTAAAAGATTTATGAAATTGGCAGAGGCTCTCACGCAATGGGGCGATTTGATAACTCGTGCTGAATTATGGGTCTAATTTGTTCAGAATCTTATATATAGTGAATTGTCGAAATGCAGGCATAGGTGGAACATGTCAGGTGAAGAAGAGGAAAACGCAGCTGAGCTGAAAATCTCTGATGGTACCCCTTTTTTTCCGCTATCCATTGCCTAATGCTTACAAATTTGGATTAATTTGAATGTTGAAGTTATTGAGATTTACCCGATTTGCTGCTGCTGTGAAAATCGAGTTCAAAAAAGTTGATGCCCTTATTTTTCTATGGTTTGTTTCAAAATTTTGGAAGGCCAGTGTTTGATGAATTGCGAAGTTGCACTAATTATTGAGCACAAATACGAGCAGCTCCAGCACATGGCAGATGACCCAATGAATCAAATGTCACAGTGAGTGGACTCTTTCATTTCTGCATATGATTTTGTTAACTTCTGTTTAAAAGAACTTTCTGGAGTTAGAGTTGAAAGGTCTCGAGCAATGGCTTGGTTTTACATGTTCCTTTTTTTCCCTGACGAGTGACGTTGATATGAAAAAATTTTGCATCTTGAGATGATTGTTGATTCTGCCATGATTATAATTCCATTTTTATGATCGTTTTATGTTACATAATCGTTGGTTCGGTGATTGGGTTTTGACTCCTCGTCGAGAAATCGCTCCAACCGTAAAACGTATGAGCAGATAAGAATCCTGATGCTGTCAGACAAGTCCAAGAGTATCCTTTTGTTTTTGGTAATAATGTCAAACTCTTATCATTAGGACATTTGAATCCGTCGTATGATATGAAGCTTTTTGTATGCCTTAACTGAAGTTCAGAATGTTCTAACCAGAATTAAGCTGGCTGAATTCGAGGTAACGTATCTCCATTTTCTGGTAATACCTTCGTAATTTCGGATCATAGTCTTCATCATTGAAGGTAACGCTTTCGGATCATAGTCTTCATCATTGAATGTAACGCTTCAGCTCTGTGTTCCTGGAAATTTCTGTCCTCAATTATACCATGGAGGAAGCATTATCCAAGGTACCTTCTTGCAAGGTAAATTCATCCGAGAACTCGACTATCTTAAAATCATACATTTTGATCTTGCGAATATTCATTCCGTCGGTTTCAATGGAATCTTGAAACTCTATTTTAAATATTGAGTAAATGGTGACCGATCTTTCTCTGATCAAGAAGTTCGAGTAAGCATATCTTTCTCCGCAGCTCCATGACCATTATCTTGCAGGTATTCCATATACGTGCGACGAAATATAAATAAGGTTAGGCTTCATTTTCATCATCCAATCGAAAGAAAAAAAAGTTGGTGTGATTAAATTTTGCTTGCTTCGCTTCTGCTAATTCGTTCTTTAATGCAAAAACAATCCCAAGAAGAAGAAGAAGAAGAAAACCAACCGAAAGTACGACAACTTCCCTCTCTCATTCCAAGGAATAAACCGCGACGAAAGACATCAAAACGCTCCCAATCCAAAGCTTCCCATCCTCTCCTCGACCTCACATCACCGCCCTAACGACTTTCCCGTCCCTATCCTCCAAAACCTTCAAAAGCTTCCCTTCGGCGCTGTACTTCACCACTATCGCATGCATATGTCCTCCTATTTGCATCAGGTAATGCGCCCTCGCCGATATCGGAAGTTTCAGCAACAGCTTTCGTACGCTGGGGAACATTCCCGAGAGGTATGAGTATAAGCTCGACGGCAGTGGAGCGCCACCCAAAACTCGCCTTCTTCGTTCGTCCTCACATTGTCTGGGTGTCCGGGTAAGTTCGCCATAACCTCGTGGGTCCCGCTTTTCTCGCCTTTTAGCCAGTATTTGCTCAGCCTATTTTGAATCATCAGTAAAGAATTAGACTGTTTAAGAATGAGAGCACTAGTTTGGGTGGCGACTGGCGAACGCCATGTTTTGGTCCCTCAGTGTTTGGCTGAGGCCGAGAGTTGGGTTAGTGGGGTCCAGTCAAATTGGACCCCATGCCCAGTATTTTTAAAATTTTTCGCTGGGGTTCCCTTATAATATTTATTTTTCAATTTTAATCCTATTATTAAATATTTACCCGATATTATTAAATAATTTTTTTTAGTGGGGTCCATGACGCCACTGGGTCTCACATGCCTCCGCTAATGGGTATTAAAGTTTTTAGTCTTCTATGTTCTGAGACGTCATATTTGGTCCCCAAACATTGGGGGACCAAAAACGGCGTTCTCTCGTGTTTGTGTATATATGATGCGTATTCAACAAACCTTCCTAATGCTCCCTCACAGAAGACTAGGAAAGAACCGTCTTTGCTGAGGGAACGCCGTGGGAAACTGAATGTTTTGGACCAAAACGACGGTTTCTTTCGTCTTCGGGTCGTACTTAAGCAGTCGCCCGCTATCGTCTCCCGAGAATACCAACTGCAGAAAGTTCCTGAAAAAAAAAACGATATACACCGTAAGTTTCCAATTTTCTCGTCATTTTTAAAAACTGACTAACCTCCTTTGATAGTTTACGCTGCTATCGGTGAAATAAACGTTGCCTTCGTCGTCGACGTCCAAGTCGTTCGTAAACCCTAAAGGCAATCCCTCGGCCTCGGTGGTCAGAGAAGTCGCTAACCCCCTTCGGGCCCCACCTTCAATATCCCGAGGTACGCATCTGCTATGTATAATTCTCCGGTTTTCTTATCGAACCTCAGCCCCAAAGGCCCTCCCACATACGTGCTCGTATTTTGCGTAGCTCAAAATCGAAGGTTTCGGCCCGCAAAGTCCGGACCTAAACCAAACGAAAAACATTAGTTCTTGAGAATCCGATTCACCGTAGTTCGTAAGTTAGAAAACACAATGCACTGTGTTGAGGTTTCTGTCTAGTTCAAACCCACTTAGTATATCAAGGTTAAGTTGCTTTGTTAAACAAATCTAGAAAATGGGTTGCAAAATAATTTGCGAAACCATTTTCTCATGTTCGGTTATGCCAGCACATATTAAACGGGACCTATTATAGTTTATCCCAAAGGGACCCATAATATTAATTTTCTGTACTGTTATTTCATGGGCTGGACCTTTCAATTAAATGGGTTACAAACCAAACGTAACACAAGAGACAGTCTCCCCGTATCACCCATTGATTTCAGAAGAAATCCAAGATTTCAATACACTGCACTGACCTGTTGGCAGAAGTGTAGGCGAAATCTTTCCATTGCGTGCCGTCCCAGAAAACGACCCGCCCATCGGCCAGGCCCGTATACGGGCCCCGGCCCGACGGATCGAACGCTAAGCTTTCGGGCCCTTGGACTTGGCCCGAAAACATAATCGTCGATCTCTGAAGGAGATTCTCTCGGTCCCTATCGATGGGCAATTCCGACCAGGGCGGAGTTTCGACTTTGAACGCCTTAAAGTCGGGAAATTCGTGTATTGCGCTGTGGTTGAAAGGGTCGACGGCGCAGTAGACGGCCAATATGAGGAATATTCCGGTGAATATTCCGGCGAGTCCCATCTTTTTATTGGTAATAAACAAGGTTTGTAGGAATTTGTTTTTCTGTTAGTTATATGCAAGTATTAGAGTGAGTGAAGCGTTTGCTACCTACCTATACAAGTTATGTGTTTTAATTGCTTGGCCAACTACTCGTTAGCTAACTTTTAAATGCTTGATGACGTGTCTCTTTGTGGTTCGTGGATGTGAATTGTACACGTGGACATTCAGTGTTTATGGGCCTTTAGAGTTATGAGACTTTCTGACTAGTTTTATTACAACGGGCCCATAAAGTACTAGTCTTGTCAGTGGTTAGATACTAAACCTCCTTTTACTGCTTGGAACTAAATATCTATTTTTGTTGAAAAGGTCATGGTTAATCCGTTTTGAGTGGCTTTTGATGAAGAGGGGTAGAAAATGTCATTACTAAATATAGCAACCAAGATTTTGTAGGCCTCGGGGTGATATATACCGTATACTGTTTATATTCAGAGTTAATTGCGAGGTTCAAAAACATAGAATAAGTTTGTTGAAATGACTAGTTGAAGTGTTTTTATTATGAAATGATTATCGTTTTATATATTTAGAAATGGTTTTTGTTATGCGTAGAAAATCCCTCCATAGGCCATATCAAACCCCATATAACTAGAAAATCACACAACAGCTTCTAACGGTTTGCCCGAATTTCGATTAGATCAAAATTCGTTCTCAACTAGGATCTGTCCGGTACCGTGGGATGTGCTAGGCGAATACCTGGACTCGCGGATTCCTCCCGTGCCAGTGAGACGGACCTAGAGACTCGCGCTTAAAAATGGTAATGACCTCGAACGAAAACGGCGGGCTTTTCTCTAGAACCCAACGAATGGGATTCGTTGAGGAAGTGGCCGTGTCGACGATTTAGTTAAGTTCCGTTGAGGTTCACGTAAATATTAGGACTTAAGATTGTCTTAAGTGCTTAATTAATTAACTAAGTGAGGCTCGATTGTAATTAAATAATTAGATTGGATTTAATTATTTTATTACTTAAATTGAGGGACTAAATTGAGAATTTAGAAACCTCGTGGGCCAAAATGGAATAAATCAAAAATGTGCATGTTGACTTGGTCTTGTACATGTGTACATTTTCTAGCATGCCATATTAGTTGAGGTGGCATATGAGTCACACTTTGAGAGCATTCAAGTGTTATAAAATTTTAATGATCTAACCTTAGTGGAATTTTACTACATGCATAATAGAGTAGATAGAGAACTTGGTTCTTTAGAAACAAAAAGGATAGAGCAAGTAATGTAAGAATGCTCCAAGCCTAAGTACTTGGTACTTTGCTCTCAAAAACTGCATACTAGAGAGAATAACATAAAGTGAGCTTAAGTTTTGAACTTCTCAAGCAACGTCAAGCCACGGGATCGTTCGACGAAGCCCGACGCCCGATGCCGTAGAAGCTTGGCTCGGTCCCTCGTCGGTCGTCGCCGTCGGTGCCGGTTCATCGGTCTCCTCGTCGGTGTCGGCATTCCCCCTAAACGTATCGGCGTGACCCTAAAATCATAAAAGCGTCTTCGTCTCTCGGGTTACGATTTCTCGATGACGACGCCATTAGTTTTTCTAATATAAAAAATAATAACGATATTTAATTGTAATAACGAGTGAGTGTGTGTAGTAGTGTAAATAAAATAATTAGTATTGCTAATAATATTAAATATTAATATGATGATGATTTTTAGAGAATTTTTTGGAGAGAAGAGAGATTTAGATGTAATTGTAAGTTAAATGGTTAAATGAGGTGGTATTTATAGATTTTTCGTTTGGGGGTATAATGGTAATTTTTAGGTGTTTAGAATTAAAATAAAAAAAAATTGAGAGCCGTTGGGCCGGTTCCGGTTCCAGTCGGAACCGGAACCGGTAATCCGCGGTTCCGAATTCCCGAACCGGTTCTGGTTCTTGACCGGTTTCGTGGGCCAGTTTTTGGGCCGGTTCCGGGTTGGCCGGCCCAAAACCCATGTCTATTAATGGTTCACGCATTATTTGTGCAAAAATTACTATGTATATATTTATATCCATTTGTTAGTTGGTTACTTAACCCATGAATAAAAAGTACTAAATGTTGATATCTAACTAGCAGAAAACAGGAAAAATAAATAGATTTTTGTCACCATCAATCGTATAATTTTTGTGAAGAATATGAATCTTGTTTGGTAAGTGTGGTCTATCGAGTGCGTTAGTTATGGGCTGATAGCCCGCCAACCTCGTCACCTAATCATTAACTTCTAATCATATTTATGACAATTATCTTGGGCAAGTATATTTTATCCATCTTTTTTTTGTTCTATCTAAATCATAGGATAACTATGATTTTGAAACACATAACTTGGATCATACAATCATGTAGTTTAAGAGTAGTTGACTTTGATCATGCAGTAAATGCATACAAGTTAACTACGACATGCATTATTCCGTGTGAAATGTCGATCAAGAAAATGTGTAGTAATAATAATAAAATCGGTGGCTGACGATATTGATTACGGAATATGATAATGATGGTTTGGTATCAGTTTTCGCGTCATCGAATTAAATGAGGTTTTACTATCTACGACATCTATACAGTATACACACACGCACAACGAGGTACATTTTCTATCATATCTTCATGCTAGCTAGCTCCAATATACAATAATGAAAAATAAATGATCTCCATGTTGCTACTCTAATAATAATAACAATAATCTATTCTATTATAAAGGCTCTAGGGGTGATAAAAACTGCCAATTTCCATTCTAATTTGGTCTGTCAATTTTAACAATTAACTAATCAGATTTTATATACTAAAAAAAAAAGAAACCCACATTTTAATCAAAAGCCACATTGTACCAAGTGTAAAATACTATTTTTAGTATATTACCATCTAAATACATATTAAAATAATAATTAAAATTAAATTTTTAATTTCAATCAATTTTTATCTAATTGCACACACATAGGGCGTGCTATATATACTAGTAATAATAATAGTAATAATAATTATAAGAATAATGTAGTAATGACAATTACAATAGTAGTCATACAGTTCCAATATATAGCTCTTAATTTCTCGTGGATATTTGGTAATGGGATTTCATAATACACTCTTTCAATTCAATATTTACCAATAAGGCTGTCGATATCCTATCATCACAATCAACATCATCGTTAGCATGGATGGACCAAGATATATAAACATACTAATCTAAAATAGAGAAGCTAGGATAAACGAAGAGTATTTTATTTATTAATTTTTAAATGCAGATGAGAAGAAGCCTTGCCGACGTGCCCGTGAACCAAGATTTGGGCCCGAGATTAAAATTATTAATAAAAAAAAATTAAAACAAAAGAACCTCTACATTGCTTGGACTTCAATCCATCTTTAGCTTAAAGCTAACAAATATGCCAAAACATATCTTCACGAAAAAGACATGAATATAATTTTATTTACATATTACTTTTTTTTTTTATTTTCTCACAAAGGGAAAGACTATGTTCATCCTCTTCTCATGAACATGCATCAATTTCCATTACAGATAAACAAAAAAGACATAAATATATCTATTTAAACATATGTATCACTTTGACTCCTTTTTAGGATTACCTTAGGCTGAGTGCACTCACCTTTATTACATATAAACACTCCAAAGCCTAATCCCATAGGAATTGGAAAGAAAGCCTTCGCCTTCATCATCTTCTTCTGCTGCAACATTCAGAAAATGCACCACTTAATCTTCAGACGAAAAAGAAAATCACAGGATATGAATCAACTAACTAACAACCTAAGCATGCTTCTTGCATTTATCAACTATTTCATTGCCTAAAATCCAAAATTTATCGATAAAAAGCCACTCCATATATCGGAGATTAGCAGTTTTCGACAATAGCCCTCTAATTCCAAACACGATACATATAAAGGGACGCCATAATACGCCCAAATTCATAAAAAAACTTACTATTCTAACATACTTCACAAATATCATGTAACATGTAATGTCTAATCTCAACTATTTCAAGAACCAAATGATCATCAAAGGAATTGCCCCACAATCAATTAAAGAGAAACCATATATAAAAAAAGGCACCACCTTTACTACTCACCATAAGTGAAAAGAACGAAAACGAAAATTCGAATTTCGAGCACTCGAAATTCAGTCCTTGAGGATGACCGAGTCTGCGATCTCCATCAAAGGTTTCAAGCTGCCCGGCGAAAACTTTCGGGCAAACATATACTCAAACCCCGAAGAATTCGATTCCCTCAATTCACGAACCAGCCCGCCCGAAGCTTCCTCGGGCGGATACGTATATGGGTGCCCATCTACGCTGCCCGTCCAATTAACCCTCGTGAGCGTATACTTTGTGCAGCCATCGACGTCCTTCATCGACAAAAGGGTCGGGAAATAGTGTTCCTCGGGATAACACGAGTCTACATTCAGACATGGGAGCTTAAATTTCTTCCATAGCTTTCTATCCTCAATCACCATCAAGCTGTGCTTCCTTGTAAGAACAAAGAACTGAGACCCAACCCTAAATTCGTCGAATTTTACCTCGGGCAGCATTACGTTTTCGCCCCGAGCGTTGTATCGATCCCAGAGACTGGGCTGATCGTCGAGGATTTCGATGTAACTCTTGAAATCCGAGCCTTTCCCCAATTTTCGAATGTCGAATAAGAAATTGTAGAGGAAATTGAAGGAGTGGAGGGGTATACAGTGCTGGGAAATTAGAGCGAAGTACTGATTTGATGGATCGTCGAGCATCGCGGTGGCGAGCAGCCTCCGACCGGCGGAGACCAGCGTCGGCGACGAGCGCTGCGTCCTCTTGCTTGGGATGATTTTGTCCTTGAACGGGCCTTCGAGGAAAGGCACGGCGGCGAATGGGTCGGCGTGGACGTAGATGTTGTAGTGTCGAGTCGACGCGCCGCCGAAGAATTTGATCCACAGAGGCTGGAAGTGGAGGGCGGAGTTTGTCAGGAACATAAAGGCGATCTTCGGCGGTCGAGGGCTTGGGTTCGTCGAGAAACGCGATTTTCGCGACGGTAGGCGGTGGGACTTTTTCGAATCGTCGGCGGCGGCGGCGGCGGCGGCGGTGTGCTGCTTGTCCATGTGGATGGCTTTGTGGAAGAGGGAGAGGTCGTCGAGCTCGTCGGGGTCGGTGATGGCCACGCGCGGCGGCGGGAGTATGTGTGGGGCGAGGACGAAATAGAGGAGTGGGAGAGTTAATATGAGGACCACGGTGGGGATCACGGCGGAGGGAGTGGTCATGACGGTGGCGGGCGGAACTGTTAGGTTTCAGAGAGAGAGACAGCGAGAGAGAGAGAGAGAGAGAGAGAGAGAGAGATGTATAAAAAGGTGATGTGTTACCATGTAATAAAGATTTGCATTATATCTTTTTCCTTTTTCTCTATTATATTATGTAATTCCGTACGTGGCAATATGTTATGTAATATATGAAGGCAAGCTAAATCGCTTTCTGTTGTGGCGATTTTTACGACAATAGTAAAGTTCAGTTATTCAATTTAATTCAGTACCATATCATCCTATACAGAGAAAAAAGCTCAGACGATTTTCACGGCGGCGATGTCTTCGGCGGCGGCCGAAGCAGCTAAATCCTCGTTGGAGAACGGCGAGCCGAAGATACACGTATTCTATCACGAAGGTATGCTGAAGCACGATTCGGGTCGGGGGGTTTTCGACACGGGTATGGACCCGGGTTTCCTCGACGTGCTGGAGAACCACCCGGAGAATTCGGATCGGGTCAGAAACATGGCTTCGATCCTCCGCCGTGGGCCAATCGCCCCTTACGTCGCGTGGCACCGTGGAAGGCACGCTCAGATCTCCGAGCTGCTCACTTTTCACACACAAGGTACATTTTTTGTCCTCTGATTTAAGGGGTGGACAATAACTTCAAAATCGAGCAATTTCGAAACACTATACCGCCGTGATTTTAAATTTTGCTCCAAATTTTTGGATTGTGACGTTAATTTAACTTCTGATATTTAGGGGACATTGTAGGACAATATCTTTAATTAAGCGATATTCCGACAACATCTAGGATTTAGGCGTATAATTTCATTGAATTGCTTAATTTTTTATAGTTATTGTCCATGTAATTTCGAGATGGACAATAACTTTTAAATTGGGCAATTAAGACAGATCATTAGTACCGTCAATTTGGCGGAGCGGGCCTAAAAAATCGGGCTGCGGGCCGCGGGCCAGGCCCGCCCGCCTATAAAATAATTTTTTATAGTTTTTATTTTAATTTAAAATTTTATACTAATAATATTTTGTTAGTTATGGTATTTATTAAAAAATTATGGATAAGTATGCTATTAATTATGTGGTTGGTAATAAATATGATATTAATTAGAATTAATGAATCAACTTATTACACCAGTACTTTCTTGCACACCCGAGTTGTGTGCTTAAAATATAATTATATTGAAATTATTTAAATTTTAAAATCATAATTTCTACTGTTTAATATGAAAGAAACCTAGTTTTAGAGGCATAAGTACAGTAAATAAAATAATTAGGAGTAATATGAAAATTTAATTAAATTATAATTGAGGGACTAAATTACAGATAATTTATCCACCCTCACCAATTATATAATAGTATAGATTACTTAATTAATTATATTTTTGTTATCTATATAATATATAGTTACATAATATATAATTAAGATATTGGCGGGCCGCGGGCTAGCCCGCCCTGGCGGGCCTAAATATCGAAGTCCGCCCCACCCTTTTGGCGGGGCAGGGCAGGGCCGGGGCCATATTGACAGTACTACATATCATGCACTGTGATTTTAACTTTTTGTCCAAAATTTGAACTGCGATGTATAATCTAAGGTTCTGATAAGTACGAAAAATAACTTTCAAAATTAAGCGGGATGAAATCTAAGATTTGACGATATAATCTCACTAGATCACTTAATTTTGATAGTTATTGTCCCGTATAATGTCGCCACTCCGTAAATTACAGAAAATATAATTAAACCGCATGAATATAATATTTTATTTTTACATGTTTGTCGAACAATCCCATTAATTGCTTTCGATTTTGAAACTTACTGTCATCAAAAGGGATATATAACTTACGGCTTTAGCAGAGTACCTAAACGAGCTGATTGAAGCAGACGAAAAAGCAAACGAACGCATCGAACTATGCTCGGGAACGTTCCTAAATCCCGGGACGTGGGACTCGGCCCTCCTTGCCGCCGGGACGACGATGTCCGCGATGAGGCAAATCCTTGATGGGAAAAACGACGACGCCTTCGAAAGGCTCGCCTACGCGCTCGTTCGCCCGCCGGGCCACCACGCCCAGCCCGAGCGGGCCGACGGGTACTGCTTTCTGAACAACGCCGGGCTCGCGGTGGGCTTAGCCCTCGGGTCGGGCGTGGGTCGGGTCGCGGTGGTGGACGTCGACGTGCACTACGGGAATGGGACCGCAGAGGGGTTTTACGGGTCGGATCGGGTCCTAACGGTGTCGATCCACATGAACCACGGGTCGTGGGGCCCGTCACACCCTCAGAAGGGATCCGTGGAGGAACTGGGCCAGGGAAAAGGGTTTGGGTACAACTTGAATGTTCCTTTGCCGAACGGGTCGGGCGATTCGGGTTACGAACGGGCGGTCAAGGAGCTGGTCGTGCCCGCCGTGGATCGTTTCGGGCCCGAGGTGATGGTTTTGGTCCTCGGGCAAGATTCGAGCGCGGTGAGCATTTTTGCAATCTCTATGCCAAATCAGGGCCGAAAGCTTAAGCTTTTAGAGACTGTATGGTTTGTGAATCTAAATATCTGATTTGACATATAAATCTTATTCGGGTTTCATGGTCGTTCCACGCAGTTCGACCCAAACGGAAGGCAATGCCTGACTATGGAGGGGTACCGAAGAATGGGACGCATCCTCCGTAGTATGGCGGACAAGCACTGTAAAGGACGGCTGTTGATCGTGCAAGAAGGCGGATACCACATTACTTACTCTGCTTATTGCCTGCACGCGGCACTCGAGGGCGTGCTCGATCTCCCGACTCCCTTGTTGTCCGATCCCATGGCGTATTACCCAGAAGACGAGGCTCGTGCCTTCGATGCTATCGAATCCATAAAGAAGTATTACAAAGAGTTTGTTCCCTTGTTCAAGGATGTTTGAGGTGAGAAGGTTTAAGGGGATAGCTTTGGACATGGTGTTGTTAAGAGTTTACTTTATGGTCAAACTGGAGACCAATTTCAGTATTGTTATTTGTAGTTTATTTTTATGATAACTATAGGGTGAGAAGTTCCTAGTTCAAGTTCCTTGAACATAGGGTTAAACCCGACCATAACCATCGATGTTTGATGAACTTTAAATGTGTTCACCTAATTTCGGAGAGTAGCCCCGATGTGGAAGTTCATAGACATAAGTGACACGCTCGAAGACTAGAGAGTGTACCGGCAGTGCAAGTAGTATAAAATGGACGTAAGGTCCAAATATCGATCCACGGGGACAACTCGATTAATTTTAAGATATTATTCTGAATTTTAATTTAGATTAAACGAATTTTAAATAAGGTTTTTTATGATTTCTGATACATAAAAATAATCAAACTAGATAAAAGCGCAAGGAAAGAATAAAAACCAAATAGACGATTGACGAGGTGATCGAGGCGCATGCTCAGTCAAGGTAAAATTTCCTAAAATAACGCCACTCGTTTGTCCCGCAATAACGATCCTATGCGATAGAGAACCAATATCTATATGTCAATATGACTGTAGTTTCTATGCACACATGTAATATTTGTGAGATTCCTCGAATTTAAACGCTTTCGACGCCTAAGATGTCGGAAACCATACGTACGAAACCGAATTACATCTTGCCGGTTTTCCGTCGTGGTGCTCTATATTTATCGATCTAATCACTTGTCCGTCTCATAAACCAATCAAAGATCGTGCATATGGTGATCAAACACACAAAAGAATTAAACTCAAACATACGACATATAACTCGATTCATACAATCAAATAGAACAAAACATCATTATCACGCAATCATAATACGGCCTAACACGACCTCAATCACACATAAACTTAGGCTAGCATATTAAAAGATGAAAACAATGACGATTCAAATGAAAGCGTTGTTGCGGACGTCTAAATAAAAGTACCAAATTCGTCCCCTACGATACACGAGCCGTTACTGTCGCCCGGTGTCTCCCGTCGTGTGAGCGAGTAACGTCTTTCTCCCGTCCTCTTGGCCGCGAAAGTCGTCTATGGTGGCCCCGTGCTCTCTGCTCCGTTCTAAGCCGTGGGTTCGATGATATGAGTGGGTGAGAGCTGCCTTTAATGGATGTTTAGCGTGTGTGGGTTAGACATTAATTCATGAGCTGCTTGCTTAGGAGGATGTGAGTTCTCAGCCGATTTAATATCACGTGTATCTTTAATTTCTTCAAGGTCCGGTCTTTCAGCATCGTCCTTAGAAACGTCGCAGCCATAAAATCTCTTTCTGTCTTCGTTGAGCCGCATGCGTATGTTTTCCTTCATGTAGTTGTTTGAGTGTCTTTCATAATGAACATGATCTAGTGATGCCAAACATATTAAACTGCTCGAACAGCTCACTTCTTCTTGAAGGTCACTTACATTTATTAATCATCATTATCATTATTGTGTGGATAAGAGATCGTGGGTAGATACTTGGGCTTTCTATCTCTTACTCGGTTCTTTTCGGTTCATTTCGCTCCAATATCTGTCTAATACGAAAAATACAGATGTAAATCTCGATTGTTGGAGGAAATTTGTATAAGTAACGTCGGATTACCCATGTTTACGGGATGTAAAATAATGTAAAATCCTAATTTATCAGTAAGCCTAAAGCATGACACAGTTGGAATACAAAAAAGGTGAGCTTTTTTATGGTTCTTCATAAGAACCCTTTTTCAAATCAATGCCTGAAATTACAGACCACAAATGAAATAACACTTCAACACTATCACTGCCAAGAATGATGCAAGAACATGCAAATTGAGATATCAGCTGCAACCCAAGAATGAAGTGACTAATAAATCTTCAAAGACTTCCACACAAGCCCTAGTCCACATTCGTCTAGATGGGCAACAATTTACACGGTACAGTAGCCTCCCTAATCCCATGCAGTTGTGAATTCGGCCATTGACGACGATCCGTGTTTCGATCCAACGGATCATCATCATCATCATCATCATCATCATCAGCATCATCATCATCATCATCATCATCATCATCATCATCATCATCTATAGCTATACACACACAATGTGTGTGTCTATGCTTAGTATTTTTTATAAGGTTAACAAGCTTCCACACAAGTTAGTACCCCAACAATGTACCACCACTCAGATAGTACCAAATTGAGAACAATGCATAATCTGTGCTCAATAATATGCAAGCCACATATTCATCAGAACAAATAATCGATCATTGTTGCCAATTACTGTACTGTTGAGTACGATTGTTCGTGTTCGACCCACCACGTCCAGCGCTCGACCCGCCATGGGGGTAGTTAGGGCCACCACCACGCGGGCCAGGGCCAGTCATACCACTCGAACCGTAAGGTGGGGCCCGTCCCTGAGGCGGGTACGGGCCACCGCCCTGACCGCGGTTCGGATGATTGTAACCGCCGGGCGGGTTCTGGGAGTATCTCCCGGGCCCACCCGAGGGTCCATGTGGCTTGTTGTAGTGATGGCCGGGCGGGCCGCCAGCCACCTGAGGCTGAGGCCCGTGTAGGTTCGGGTTCTGGCCGGGTCGGATTTGTTGGGTCGGTGGGAGACGATTGTGTTGTAACTTCTGTCTCTTTGCATTTTCCTCGTGTTGCCTCTGCTGCTGGCGTTTTTTCTTCGTTTGGAATTCGTGGGACGATTCGTACTTGGGCAGACTTTGGCGTGTAAAAAAAGATTAATGCAAAAAAAAAAAATTAATGAATGTAAGAGACGATTATATTCAAAGAGGGAAAAAGTTGAGATCTTTGAACCTCTTCGGGTCGCAGGGTAACGGATCGGTCCAGAAATACTCTGCGTCAAGGGCGTCCTTTGCAGATATTCTCTGTGAATGCAGAAAATGAAGAACAAAGGAATTCTTACATCTGTAGATCTCAATATGAGCATTGGACATAAGGGAAGAATCAAAACAAGAAATATTATTTATGTTGACCATCGAATATACCTGAGCAGGGTCAAGAGTCAACATCCGATCGAGTAAATCCAAGGCGTGCCGGTCAAAGCTAGAAGGTAAAAGGGAAGAGATAGACCAAAGTAATAAAGTAATGGAACTCTCTGAAGAAAGGGAATTACGACGCATTGTTCGATGGGATTGCTTACTGTCTAAACTGTTCTCTGAGGCGCCTTTTGATAGTTCTTGATGGTTTGAAATTGTTATACCAAGGGGTCTTTGATACGCCGGGCCAAGTTTCTTCGGTAGGAGTGCCACATATGTCGAATATTTTGTTCAATTGCTCCGGCTTAGAAGAAGAGAAGACAAAGCTAAGTCAAAAAATCCATAATGCTCCTAATCATGAACTGATAAACCATTCTACAGTAGTGAACTAAGCTTAGACTAAGAGATCATTAATTGGGAGACACCTAGCAATCTTGTAGTCATAGAGATCGACAAAGCCATTCATTTTATAGATTTTCTTTCGGTTCATCGACAAGAAATAAAAGAATTACCTCATCTTTCCCGGGAAAGATTGGTTTACCGTTAAGAAGTTCAGCAAATATGCAACCAACTGACCACATGTCAACAGCCGGGCCATACTTTGTGGTTCCAAGCAATAACTCTGGCGGCCTAAATTGTTAATTATACAGACCACATACCAATAGTGACAGTTAGCAATATGCTATGCGCGGAGATATTAGAATCCATTGGACTCACCTGTACCATAATGTAATAACTCGATTGTAAGATTAGCATTTTGATCACCAGAATGTGAACGGGCCAAACCAAAATCTGCAAGCTTCAGGTTTCCTTCATTGTCTATAAGAAGATTTGAACCTGAAAAACATGGTATATGATATCTAAGCTGATATTCTCAATGGGGAAAAATCTTTAAGCTAATTGATTGTATTAAAGTATAAACCTTTAATATCTCGGTGCAGCACTTGATTAATATGACAGTAGTGAAGCCCTGTCAAGAGCTGTCTCATATAGCACTAAAACAGAGACAAAGAGAAGTAAGAAATTCGATCGCCATTCCCCTTTTCCATCGAGAGGATCTTTTCAGACATATTTGCAATACCTTAATTTGTGGCACGGAAAATCTCATACCAGGACGATCAGCAAGACCAGTCAAATCATGGTCCATGTACTCAAAGACCATATATATTCCACCCTTGTACTTGTTACCATCTAAAAGACAATAGATGAGAAAAAAAAAATCCGATACAATATCATGACAACGGAAAATAGAGATCAAATATACGAAAGAAATACGCAGATTTTATCATTTACCAGATGGTCCCTGCTCTACTTTCTCAGGACCTGCATAACACTATTAAGTTCAGATGCAAAGAATTAATAGCAAGGGCTTAACGTATATTCACACGCATACCAGTTGATGTAACAATCTCTTTCAATTTGATGACATTCTCATGGTGAAGCTTCTTCAATATTTTAATTTCACGTATAGCTGTGATTGGGAACTGCATAGATTGATAATAACTTTGAATTTAGTATTAAACTAGGACGAAAACACACGATCATTGGTATTAGCTATCGCAAAAAATTCAATGCGAAAAAACGTACCCCTTCTCTTTCATTGTCCATCCGTATTTTCTTCAAAGCAACAATCTCCCCTGTTTTAATCTCTCTTGCCATGTAAACCTGCCTGCAGGTTCCAAGAGAACCCAAACCAGTTAGATGAAAAAAGTGAAAAAGAAAATTTTCAAGTCAAGTGCCAAGCTACGCCATCATGACCATCATCATGCTTCATCTCTTTGATTAGTCGGTTTCAGTCGTGCAAAGTATGGTATATTCCACTTACAGCATTCCAAGAAAAAGTATTCCCATATCACACCAATCAAACCTATTAAAACATTGCAAAAGCCCATTGATTCGGCGTATTTCCTTTCCACGTCCGAATAAATACATGATACTGATAGGAAAAATGTGAACTCAAGGAACTACTTCAAGCATCTCGGAAAACTCAATATCCCACCCCGACACGAATAACCCAATGGGGCGTACAATTATAGAAACCTAATATAATTAACTAACAAAAGATCGAAATTTCAACATGAAACACAACAAAATACCCATAGGTTCCTTCGCCAATTTGCTCTAACTTCTCGAAACAATCGACACTTCGGGACCCCCAAGCGGGAACTTCGGTTACGTTGAGCTGCTCCGAAGCAGCAAGAGCCATTATCCTCCTTCTCGATCGGAACTAGGTTCTTCGGATCGAGATAGAATCTTAGCAAAAAAAAGAAAAGAAAGAAAAGGAGAGCAAAGAACTTAGAACTAGGATTTCAGATTAAGAGGAAAACAAAACAAAAGGAAACCTCAGAGACTCGTTTTAAAGGACAATTGAAGTCCCGCGACAAAAGAATGTAGGATCTTGAGGGCAGTGCTTTCTTGTGCTCTGTTTTGTTCTTACTGCTTTTTAGGTCCAAATCAGAAATTTCTTAAAATCTCTGTTTTCCAATAAATTGCACATTAGACCGTTTCGTACGTCAAATTATATTTAGACCCTTCAATTCAACTACAAGAAAAGCGCACATCCAAACCTCCAAAAATAAACTATTGGTTCCATTACAAACTATCCAGTAATTCTTTTCAAGGCCAAAATATAAAAAGTATACAGAATCCAATTCCAAGCTGATAAACTTCGAGTGAAGCATAACTAGCACCGTGCCTCGTAGGGGTGTTCAAATATCGACTAACCGAACCGAACCGAACCTAAATCGATCGTATCGAATATCGAACCGAAATTTTTCGGTTCGCTGTTCGGTTTTCATTTCATAACCGAAAATAATTCGGTTCAATTTTGTTTTATTACTTCGTAAACCGCACCGATCCGAAAAACCGAATTATTATTTTTTTATTTTTCTATACATATATATTATTTATATAAAATATAAGTCATATATTATTATATGTTTTATATTAATAATATACCCATCATATGTTATAAAATATGAAAATACTACTTATATCAAATTTTAAAAATATATATATACAATATATTTTTTATAATTTAAATTATATTAACATATTAAATAAAATATGGAAATATTAGGTAAAGTAAAATTTATACAATTCTATATATGGTAGTATATTTTATAATATAAATCATGTTTATATATAAATTTTTTATTTTTTTTTAAAATTCGTTTTTCGGTCGGTTAACCGAACCGAACAGAAAAAATTTCAGTAAAAACCGTATAACAGAATGAACACCCCTGGTGCCTCGTTTCTCTATATTTCTGTCGTCCACGGAGCATTTTATTAAATTCACTTAAAAATAAGTTTAGGAGACCAAAAAAAGAACCATTTGTTCTTTTTCGATATTTATTTCCATCTCACTTCTACCGAAGGTATAGCATTGATACACTTTTATATTTATGATATTGTTAAGAACATGTGTGTGTCGACTTGCAGTTGATATGACTGAGAAGAGAGTGTTTTATGCCCTACCTTTTATGTGGGTAGGTAAAAACTTAAATCTTTGCTGATATTTCGTAGAAAGATCTGAAACTTCTCCCATGTAGTAGAATGTCTTTGTTCACTGCCTGAATATAATAAGACTGGTTCGGCTATAAATCTGCTGCTTGGAGAAAGGTGTTAACACTTCCCAGATAAAAACACTTTCAAAAATATACTTCACAGAAAATCACTTGATAAAAAAAATTTTGAATTTTGATAGCGCTTGATAATTGAAAAGTCCATTCAAATGAAGGGTTAATTTCAAGTCACGCCCCCTTAACATATGAAACTAGGGGTCAGGCTCCAATAAATTTTCATTTAGTGTTAAGGATCTACTTTTCAAAACTCTTAGAGAAGAATAGTCAAACAATGCGATAAGACATATTTACCCCCCAACAAATGCAAAATTTACAAACCTTTGCCATCGTCTTCCCCAACGAGCGAGCTAATCTTCAAGCTCGATTTCTGCCTAAATCTCGACCTTACTGAGCAGACGACAATTAAATCGATCTCAGTTTCTCATGGATTATAGTAATAAAGAATAACTATTAAAGATTATAGTAAAATAATGCTTCGAACACAATATCTTAATCTCTTTGAATAACGACGAAATTTCGATTTTAATGGTCGAAAGATGTAACTGACTCAATTTCATCACGGATCTTAATAACGGATGTGAGTTATTCGATGTTAATCATGAAAAATAAAGAATTTTGACACAAGCCAATATTGTATTGTTTGATAACTTACACGATTCCTGGATAACACATTCTACAATGCATATGACGCATGTCTTTTAATAAATAACAAATATTTCCACTAATATATCACATCTTCCATAAAAAATAACGATTCATATATTGTTAATCAACCTGTACACAAACAAGGGATCGTGAGTAAAATCGCATAAAAATCGCTATTGTTAATACCAACCGTAAGTAAATCGCATAAAAATCATGAGTAAAAGCGTAAAAATATCACATCTTTCATTAGAAATAACGATTCATTTATTATTAATACCACTTCATTCATCGGAAATAACGATTGATGTATTGTTAATACCACGCCTTTCATCAGAAATAACTATTCATATATTGTTAATAACGATTCACAATACGCTAAAAACCGCATAAATCTCAGCGTTAGTGGTCCAATCGAGTAAAATCACAATGTTAATGTTGAACCGTGGTGTAAATAAACTCAATTTGACCGTGCATCTTAGAAGTAAACAATTATATTACTGAATTTGATTTAATAAAATTACATAAATTAGGTTTCGTGATGATTGAAACGTTTGAGATGAATTGCCAGTTGATGCACCCCGTATAACATATAATGTGTAACATTAAACACCTAAATACCACCTTAAGCAGTTTTGTACCACTTTAGCCTTTTATTATGCCAAAAAAGCTACATATAAAAACATGTTTATTTTGTACAAGAAAAACATAATATAACAAGAAACACATTATGGAAGAATTATAACAGTTCATGCTTTAGCAATACTCAACATTCAGTAAACTGGTAAGTAGAGAATCATTGATAGCTCATTAGTGATTCAAACATATATGTTATGCGGAGAAGAAACACAGCCATTTACCTTAGACCATCTCCAACAGTCAACCGCAAACGCAAACGCATTTTGCAGCAACAATCATAGTTTGCAGTAACTGTTCTCCAACAGTCAACTGCAAACGCAAACGCAAAAGAATATTCCTGTAGTATTCTCTTTCATATCAATTTTATAACTTCTCATTCACCCCTATATATTACTACTTTAGAAACTAACCACAATAGTCTTTTAATTTTGGCGTAATTATTTATACATATGAAAAACATAGAACAAAATATTTATTAAAAATATTAAAATTACACAACATAACAATTAATATTGAATTTTCCAGATTACTAACTTTATCTTAGTTTAATATTGTGTGGCGTGTTTTCATTTCCGTGGTTGTGCGTACTTTTATAATTTATGATGTATTTTTATTTCAGTACTTGTTTGTTTTTACATTTTGTTTCAATGTTGTTGTTTTATTAGTTTAACTTATACGTGTGATAATTTTTTATGTTTTTAATGTGAAATTTTGTAAAATATTAAATTCTATATTTGTGGTCAAAACATATTTAATTATATTACATATAAATAAAATATAAAAAATTAATAATAAGATATAAAAAAAATTATTACTAACATAAGTGTCAAGGTTAAACTAATATTTATTATATCAATATAATCGTAGTATACAATTTTCAAATGGGTTCTTTAATATATTTTTATTTATTTTATAATTTTTATATGTTTGATTAATAAGTCAATACAAGTAAAGGGTTTATTTGCAATTTTGAAACATCAAACGCATTTTTGCGTTCAGACGCAAATTTACGTTCGAAACAGGAGAGAGAATGCAAAAGACGCATTTTGCGTTGGCGTTTGCAGTACTGTTGGAACAGTTTTACTGTATTTTTGCGCTTGCGTTTGCGTTTTGCGGTACTATTGGAGATGGTCTTACGCATAAAAAAGGGGCATCTTCATTTCAGGCCCCCATATAACTATCATTTAGGATTCAGGCCCTCTTGGCAAAAAATTTAGTTTTAAGGACCTATTTTCTGCAAGCACCACTTCATTGCTCTTTCATACTAGCATGTTCAAATTTTGTAACACAAAACCATAATTCGGTACCAGTTTATGATCATCACATACCACTTTATTTTCTGCAGTACCACTTCATTGCTCTGACATACCAGTATGTTGAAATTTGTAACACAAGACGATCATTCTATACCAGTTCATATATCTTTCATACCACTTTTTTACACCACACAAAATGGGTCCTTTAACCTAAAAACTTCTCAAAAGAGGGCCTGAATTCGAAATCAAACACTTAATGGGGACCTGATTTCGAATTGACCCTAAAGAAAAACATATGCAACAAATAACATGTTTAGCAGCAAATAATTTTCCATAAGAAGTTATTACCACTTTAGTCCGCAACTGTAACATTACATTCACATACTGTTGAGAGTTGTGAGCCAAAACTCAGATGATAAATGCATGAAAGAATCGAATTACAGAAGGGATGAGAACTGATCTGATTAAGCTCGTTGCTCTGTTCTAGGAATAAGTCGCATGCTATAATAAAAGAAGTGCTTCATCGAGTTACTCTATTTCTCATGTGAAGAAGTTGCTGGTGGTAAAAGCAACTTAGTAAGTGGGAATCTTGAAGAATTGCTGCCAGTATAAACGATTCTATAAGTAACGAGGCAGTTGAGATTAGTTGCTGACGTCATCCAATGGCTAGTATACCTGAAGCTTATAAGCTGAAATCTGCTATGTATATATCAGATTAGCAGTGGTCGACTAGCAATCTTCGAGCGTTCGTATCTTTTCGTAGAATGAGTTTCTGAGTGACTTGTAAACTTAAGAGTTGGAGAGTAAGTTCGTGTCTTGTAATCCCTTCTCTTAGATTGAATAAAAAGTGCTCTGTTTGATCCGTGGAGTAGGCCAAAAGTGAGGCCGAACCACGTAAATCTGTGCGTACTCTGTTTTTGTTTTTCTTCTGTTTTCTGATTCGTTCGAGTTCAAGATCCAAATTCTTGGACTGATAATCAATCACAAACGAATCTACACTCAATCACGAACCTAAAGCAGCTGATTTCCCAACAAGTGGTGCGGCGAGTCGTTGGAACGAAGCGCGACGAAGACGATGGCTGCGACTCGGTTCCAATTGGAAATCTTTAATGGCCAAAACGATTTTGGTCCGTGGAAGATGAAGATGAAAGCGGTGTTAACAGAGAAAGGGCTCGAGGAGGCGCTGAAGCCTGAGAAAGAAATGGAGCCGAAGGATATGATGGAAGCGAACAAGAAGAAGATCCTAGAGCGAGCCTATTTCGATGTTGATACTCTGTCTTTCAGATCAAGTGTTGAGAAATGTGGCGAAAGAGACCTCTGCTCAAGGCGTGTGGAAGAAATTGGAGGAGCTTTACATGACAAGATCCTTGGCAAAGAGGTTGTACTTGAAGCAAGCGCTTTATAAGTTCAAAATGGAAGAAGCGAAGCCGATAGATGAGCAGTTGAATCTCTTTAGCAAGCTTATTCTTGATCTTGAAAATGTTGGCGAAGAAATGAAGGTTGAGGATAAAGCGCTCTTACTCCTCTGTGCACTGCCAAGATGTCACAATCATTTCAAAGAGGCAATCTTGTATGGAAGGGAAAAGCTAAAGCTTGACGACGTACTTTCAGCCATGAATTCCCGGTAGCTGAACACGAGCGATGAATGTGAATTTCAAGAATCTGCCCAACTGTTTTGTATGCGAAGGAAAAGGGGAATTCTTGGAAAAAGAAAGGCACGGGAAAGGAGAAGTTCGAGCCAAGAAAGCCTGTGAGGTGCTAGTACTGTCAAGAAGAGGGCCACATAAGGAGATTCTGCCCGAAAAGAAATGGCTCAAACTCAAACCGTGGTAAAGTGAATTCTGCTACTGACTTTCTCACTAATGATGTTCTTGAATTTGCAGAAATTCTCACTGCTTCTGGGAAAGAAATGAACAAGGAACGGAACCTTGATCCGGGGAGCTCATTTCATATTACATGTGATAAGGAAAGCATCGAAAATTTCAGAGTATCGAAGAAGGAAATGGTGTGGCTGGGAAATGACAAATGCTGTCAAATACTTGGAGCTGGTTCTGTTAGATTAAGGCTCAAGAATGGAGATGAAATGGTCCTCAAGAATGTCAAGTTCGTGCCTGAGATAAAGAGGAATCTCATTTCCATTGGAGCATTGGACAAAGAAGGTTATTCAACCCAAACTGCAGCTGGAAAAATCAAAATTCAGAAACACGGAAAGCTAGTTTTGAGTGGGTTTCGAAGAAATGGTATCTACGTGATGGATGGATGCCAGGTAAAGAAATTCAGACTGGAAACTAGGAAATGTGGTGGTCTGAATACTGTCAAAGGCAGGCCCAAGAGACCTCATCTCGAGGTGGAGAAAGCAAGCGCAAAACCGTTGCTCAAGTCTGAAATTTCAGAATTTGCAGAAATGGCAGAAACTGATTTCAGTGATAGTTGCGCTGAAAATGAGAAATCTGATCAAGAAAGGGTCACGGATTCACCAAGGAGAAGAAGTATTCACATGCCATGTTCGAGGTTGGCATCCAAAGTGGCTGGAAGTGAAGATGGTGAGGCTCAAACACCTGAAACAGAGCTGCTAGAAGCTGACAGCGAGTCTGAGGAATCGCTGGGATTGGCTGAGGTCGTGTCTGCGAGGAAGACCAAGAAGCCTGCTGAAAATGGCTGTAAATGGACTTGTACTGAAGTTCATGAAGCTGGGGATGAGAAGGGTTCTTCAGAAATGAAGGTGGAGATCTCAAAGTACCAAGTTAGCTCGAAGTGGGAGATTTTAATCTCACTTGGAGTCGATAAGGTTACTTTTGAGGCTCGCAGCTGCTAAGCTAGGTGGAAGATCAACAGAGCATGAATTACAAATCAAGGTGGAGCCTCGGTTGGTCTCAAAGAAGTACTCAGACGTTGGAAATGAGAACATGAAAAACAAAAAACTGGTTCTCCTATGGCTTTCAAGCGAGTTTTTTAGCTTGCTTGTGTGGCTGTGACGATGATGCTTAGTGAAGGGATTGAGAGTTATAGGCTCAAGGTGGAGATTGTTAAAAGTTGTGAGCCAAAACTCAGATGATAAAAGCATGAAAGAATCGAATTACAGAAGGGATGAGAACTGATCTGATTAAGCTCGTTGCTTCTGTTCTAGAAATAAGTCGCATGCTATAATAAAAGAAGTGCTTCAGCGAGTTAGTCTATTTCTCATGTGAAGAAGTTGCTGGTGGTAAAAGCAACTTAGTAAGTGGGAATCTTGAAGAATTGCTGCAAGCATAAACGATTCTATAAGTAACGAGGCAGTTGAGATTAGTTGCTGACGTCATCCAATGGCTAGTATCACCTGAAGCTTATAAGCTGAAATCTGCTATGTATATATCAGATTAGCAGTGGTCGACTAGCAATCTTCGAGCGTTCGTATCTTTTCGTAGAGTGAGTTTCTGAGTGACTTGTAAACTTAAGAGTTGGAGAGTAAGTTCGTGTCTTGTAATCCCTTCTCTTAGATTGAATAAAAAGTGCCCTATTTGATCCGTGGAGTCGGCCAAAAGTGAGGCCGAACCACGTAAATCTGTGCATACTCTGTTTTTGTTTTTCTTCTGTTTTTTGATTCGTTCGAGTTCAAGATCCAAATTCTTGGACTGATAATCAATCACAAACGAATCTACACTCAACCACGAACCTAAAGCAGCTGATTTCCCAACACAAACAATAACATATATTGGTTAGAAAATAACAGTTAACGTTTTTTAAATAATCTAGTACAAATAACCACGTTTTTAAACCTTGCCCAACCCAATACCAAATCCCTAACACCCCAAATCTCAGCTCCCAAGAGTATTCCGAGACGGTGGGTTGGAAGAAAAACGTCCGACCGTTTCTTCTGTTGCTGCCTTCATACTTCCCGACGGAAGATGACAGTGGCAGACCCGACGGAAGGACAAATAAGAACCCGATGTGAGCCGACATACTTCCTTGACACGATTAAGACGATTCTATGCGGAGCGAAGGGTTCCCATCAGATCGAAGTGGGTAAGATTCCCGTTGCTGCCTTCCTCCGCTTAAACCCATGTCTGATCCCGGGTGGGAGGGGTGCTGAAGAGGCTTTGGTACCATTTTGTGTTTCCGAATTTTCTGTTTTCATGGGGCTCCGAGCCAAAGGGGAGTATGTGAATTTAAATCTTAAATGTAAGAATGAGGGTAAAATCCCCTACCTTGGGAGAAGTTTTCCAGGAATAGAGAAGAGTGGATTAACCAGGAGTGATGTTATTGAAAAAATGATAGAGTTAGCAGTGAATAAGATAGAACTAGTGTGGAAGTTTTTACTCGCATGTATTACTTTTTGTGCGTATGTGCATTTTGTTTCAGACGTCAAAGTACTGCATCCCCGAGTTCATTTTTCCCTACGTTGAGCGGGTTGACGAATTTGATAATTATGCTTGGGGTCTTGCGGTGCATTCGTTTTTAGTGAGATCTATTCTTGAGAAGCTGAGGTACATTGAGGAGTGCACCATCGGCCTGTTGGTAAGTCTATGAGTGCTTGTCGTCAATGCTTTTTTTATGCATTATTATTCGTTTATGTATCTTATACGATTTTTTTTAGGTGTGGACGTATGAACGCATCCCGTCGTTGGGAAAGCAAGGACAGTTGGCACTTTTCCTCGGTTCACCAAGTGGATAGATCCAAATATGCACACTGAAGAGGAAGTAGATGAATTGATCGAGAAATTGAGCCCGAGAAGGTGGCCGAGAAGGTTGAGGATGAGCATGGGTTCAATTTCTCGATCAATTCATCTACTCCTCTTCAGTGGACCGCATATTGGATCTACGCATCTGGTGAACCGAGGAAAGTGTGAACCTGGCTTGCTTTCCCGATGACGGAATGTGCTCATGCGCCCACACCTAAAAAAGTCGTATAAGATAAACGAATAATAATGCATAACAAAAAACATTGATGACAAACACTCATAGACTTACCAAGGTCGATGGTGCACCCCTCAATGTACCTCGGCTTCTGAAGAATAGATCTCACTAAAAACGAATGCACCGCAGGGCCCCAAGCATAATTATCAAATTCGTCAACCCGCTCAACGTAGGGAAAATGAACTCGGGATGCGGTAATTTGACGTCGTAAACAAAATGCACATACACACAAGAAGTAAATACATGCGGGTAAAATCTTCAACACTAATTCTGTCTTTTCACTGCTAACTCTATCATTTTTCCAATAACATCAATCCTAGATAATCCATTCTTCTCTTTGCCCGAAAAACATCTCTCAAGGTAGGGGATTTTACCCTCACTTCTTACAAATTTAAATTCACATACTCCCCTTTGGCTCGAAGCCCCATGAAAACAGAAATCCGAAAACACAAAATGGTACCAAAGTCTTTTCGCCAACTCGGAACTCGTTGCGTCCGAAGTAAGCCTCTTCAGCACCCCCATCAACCTCCCACCCGAGATCTGACATGAATTTATGCGGAGGAAGGCAGCAAGGCAGTCTTACCCACCTCGATCTCATGAGAACCCTTAAACACTGTTTTTATATGTAGCTTTTTTGGCATAATAAAACGTTAAAGTGGTACAAAACTGCTTAAGGTGGTTTTTTGAAAAAGTGTTTAATGTAATACATTATATGTTATACGTGGTGCATCAAGTGGTAATTCATCTCCGACGTTTCAATCATCACGATACCTAATTTATTTTATCAAATCAAATTCAGTAATATAATTGTTTACTTCTAAGATGCACGATCAAATTGAGTTTATTTTTTACACCACGGTTCAACATTAACATCGTCATTTTACTCGATTGGGCAAATAACGCGAGATTTATGGGGCTTTTAGCGTATTGTAAATCGTTATTAACAATATATGAATCGTTATTTCTGATGAAAGACGTGGTCTTAACAATACATCAATCGTTATTTGTGAGGAATGATGTTGTATTAACAATAAATGAATCGTTATTTCTAGTGAAAGATGTGGTATTTATAAGATTTTACTCACCGTTTTTATCCGATTTACTCACGACTATATTAACAACAGCGGTTTTTATGCGATTTTACTCACGATCCCTTGCTTGTGTACAGGTGTTATTAACGATATATAATCGTTATTTCTTATGGAAGATGTGGTATTTTTGTGGAAAGATTTTACTAAAAAACATGTGTCATATGCAATGTAGAATGTGTTACACAGGAATTGTGTAAATTAGCAAACGATATAATATTGGCTTGTGTCATTCTTCATGTTCGATGATTAACATCGATAACTGACATCCCTTATTGAGATCCGTGATGAAATTGAGTCAGCTACATCATTCGACCATTAAAATCGAAATTTCATCGTTATTCAAAGAGATTATTATATTGTGTGAGCATTATTTCACTAAAATCTTTAATAATTATATCTTAATTACTACGATCCATGAGAAATTGAGATCGATTTAACTATAGTCTGCTCACTATTGTCGAGATTTTAAACGGAAATCGAGTTTGAAGATTAGCTCGCTCGTTGGAGAAAACAATGGCAAAGGTTTGTAAATTTTGCATCAGTTAGGAGGTAAAATATGTCATATGACATAGTTTGAATATTCTTCTCTAAGTGTTTTGAAAAGTAGCCCGCTAACGCTAACTGAAATTATCGAGACCTGAACACTAATTAATATGTTAAGACGGCTAACCTTAAACGAATAGTGTTGTTTGGATACACAATTAAAAAGTCCATTTACAAAACTTTGTAATGTGTAACAATAAATTCCAAACTGCTACTTTTGATGTCAATCATCCGATAGTCCATTGTAGAAAGTAGAAAAAACAATTATGAGAAGCGCATCCATGTGGACTTAAAAATTAAAATGGCCTTTTCCAACGTGAATTTACCAAACACTATCAAAACCTTTCTTTTTTTATTTGACAAAATCACTTCTTAGAAAGTCCAATTTTGAAAGTGTTTTTATCTAAAGTGATTACAAACACCTCTCCACTTATTCACAATGAAACTATGAATAAGTTGGCTTATAAAGAAAACGTCCACTTGAAATTAACTATCAAACGCTACAAATTTCTGCAAATGGGCTTTTTCACTCTATTAAGTCCATTTGGAATGCGTATCCAAACAATCTCTAAGAGACGACAATGACCAGTCATGCTTTCTTGTGCAATAATAATGCTACACTGTGAAATGTGTCAAGATTCTAATTTTCAAGTCTTTTGCAGAGTAACCAAATGTATGCAGATTTAAGAGATAAAAAAGCCACGGAATGAAGTCCAAAAATGTGTACCGTGTTTTGGTAGGTCGGTCACTGGCGATTGGTTACTGGCGCTTGGGAGATGGAAGAAGGCAGTCGTATATAAGCTCCATCCTCGATACGATGCTTAGCTTCCGTTCGCGTTGAGAGATGGTTTAGCCAAATCGACAATGTCCTGTCTCAAACTGAGGAAACAACAAAAGTGAAATCTTAGGTATTTATTCTTCTTTAGGCTTCGGCTGGGGAAAAAGTATTAGGAAAAAATGAAACCCAAACGTCCATGGATTGGTTTGTTGAGTGTTGAGGAAATGGGAGGGATAAATTTTCGTAACAGAAGGAAACTAACCATAACCATTCTCCCGTGGCTCTGGCGTGTCCCTCCACGGCACAGTGCAGCGAGTCGAGGAAACACAGTCCCATACCATACATGCACTGAGCATCGTTTTCCTGGGGAAAGGAAAGAGCTGAATTAATGAATACACACCGAAATGAGCTCTGTTATACAGTAGATCAACCATCAAAGCAGAGATGGCACCAATTCCACCATCAGAATTTGTTTGAAAAAATAATACGAAAAATGATTAAGCAAAGAATGTAAAGTAATGCTGAATAGAATACCAAGCCTTGATCTTTGTAACTCTGGAACTGAATTATAGCTCTCTCAATTTCAACCAGAAGCAGCCTTCTCTGAATACGAGCAACTCTTCCTCTACCTTCAGCTCTTGTATCCTGATTCAACATAATGATGTATCATACTAACTGGCGACTGCTGAGAATGCTTATAGCTTAAGCCATAGCCAAACGAAAAGTTTGACCAAATTTACACAGATCAATGAAAATGCAAAATCTCATCTTTGCCAAAAAGACTGTATTTGGCTTCAATGGTATATCGATAGAAGCCTATAAAAGCATTCTACCCGGGGCATAAGAATACATATAAAATTCATCTCGACCTTCGTTTTCTTTTATAATTCATCTGATCGAAGCCTTCAAAACATTCTATTTTTGGGCATGAAAATAACGAAGAAGCTCTACTTGTTTTTTTCTCCATGTTCCAAGTGTTTGCATGCCTAGTTTACGTATACCGACAATGATAAGTTTGTGCCAACATTGCAGGAGGTGAGATGATATGACGACACAATGAACAGACTAAACTGCTTACCTGTTTAAACCATGCTCGAACCACCATGGCTAAAACGAGGGAGAGAAAGAACGCTGGCAAAGCGGCCAAAATTGCAAAGTTGATTTCGTTGGCTCTCAGAATCTGGTCCAGTTCAAGCATTGCTCTGTCTTACAAAAATGACCATAAGGATAAATTCCAGTTAAAGGTAAATGATATGAGTCAGAAGAATGTTAGAATAACTCACTCTTCGATATCAAGCTTTAGCTTCTGAACCTGTGGTGGGAAATATGTTAGGTGCTAAAAAGAAGCAAAGAACAACAGACCACTAATGTCTAGTCTGCTACCTGAATTAGGAGAGAACGGACGAGCTCTCCACCAACAAGACCCTGGATCGGATGCATGAGCTCCTTCTCATACCTGCAGTCAGTTGAAAATGTTGTTCGCCGCCAGGTCAGCTGAAAACTTATATTAAAAGAATAAATAACAAAGAAAGATCTGTCAACCATCGAGTTATCACTGGGAGAGCCAAATCCAGTAGGTTCCAATTTCCAGGCAAAATATCAGAGTCCAGTCGATTTATAAATACTAGTTACAAGAACGGACTCCTTTTAACTGGTAATCCGAACACTACATCCATCACAATCATTTGCTTGTTTAAGCGTATGGGCTTTAGCTTATTACTCAAATTACACACATCTCATAATGTATCGTGGAATTTTACCTGGTCATTACTATCTCAAGCATTTCATTGTCAGAGGCATTCGCTGGAAATTTTTTGCCAACAGTTTGTTCACTGAAAGTTAGAAGCATTCTGCAATGAAAAAATCAAGGTTAGTTCACATACTGGTTAACAGTGGTGCGGTGGAGAAGAACGACAAATATTTAACGAGTGTTACATAGAGCACTATCATGGCATTAGTATAAAAACAAAAGTTGACAGGAAAAGCAGAACGCAACTCTGTGGTTAACATCAATCTCAGTGATTGATTGCGAACGAACACTGATGCAGGGATCTGTTAAAGCTGGCGTCTTTACGCTTGGGAAAGTGCTGTGGAAATAATAGATCGGATCTCTTAACAGGAGAAGGCGCTCTTTGGAAATAAACAAAATTTTAGTCTTGGATGCAGTATCATATTACATGTATACATAAACCAAGATATTTCGCTTCCATATAAATACTGAAAATAAGCTCTAAATTCGCAGAGAAATAACAACAATGGCAGCATCTATGCTCATTCACGCCTCGATCCGATCTCTACTCTTCAACGAACGGCGGCCGCGGTACTTTATCTCGGAAACTTCCGATCAAAACCCGTTTTGAAATACCCCAAAGACTTCTGTTTTCTCCATTGAAAGGACATACTTTGGAGCTTCAAATCACAAGGTCAAGAAGAGCAGCTACTGTACGGTGCTACAAGGATAAGAGAAACATTTTAGTTAGGGTGAGTTCTCATCAATGTTTTTGCTTCGTGGGAGCTATTTGTTTGCTCCTTTTTCCTGATTGTGATCGTCGACCATTGCTTTAGAAGCCAATGGAGGAATAAATCTAAAGGGTTGTTTTTATGTCAATTCGAGTGTGAAATGAAATGGGTTTAGCTGGTGGTTGTTCTTGCTTTTAAATTATGTGGCCCTTTTCATGATGCTGATTTTGATTGAGAATGATTCAACATTGGGCAAAGCTTCCTAAAAATATGTTATTTCTAATGGTCGACTTGATTGAGCTGTTTGATTGGGATTATTTTGGAAGAGTTGAAGATCTCTTAACTTTTTGCCGTTATATTCTAAACAGGATAAAGGATTAAACCTTCGAATATTTAAAGGATGGGATGTGCCTTGGAATTGGCAGACAATCTCCTTGACATCTCTTGCATGTGGGATAAGGTGTGCGCCCATCATATCGTTGTACATATTAGTGATATGTAAGGAGCTGATCGAAATTTTCCACTGTTCTTTAAATGCAATGAGCTCAAAGTGATGACATTCTCCACAGTTTGTTTTGACGGGACTTATAGAGGCAGCTGTGCTGGAATATTCAGGTCTTTTAGTCGCAGAGTTAACTATGGATGAGAAGTCTGAAATATTGTTTGCTGATCAAGGGTCGGAATACTTTTTAAACTCCTTACTTGAGATGTAGATTAAAATTTTCTGATTACGGTGTGACATGATCCTTATTCGCTTGCTTTTGTATACAGAATTGCAACTATTGTAGTTCTTGCAGTGCTATTTAGTCTTACTAAATCGTTCTCGCCCCTACCTGAGGACATCTATCGATATGGTAATGTGCATTGTTATCGTTTAGCTTCCCTATCATGTACACGTTAATGCAGTTTCTGCAATTTTCGTCATATGTAAGGAACTTCTAAAACTCTTTTCATACTTCAACCCATCGTTCTCGACTTATCAAGCATGTAACTTTTTAGATTGGAAAGAGCCTTTTGACCTTCAAAAAGGTTGGCTGTTATGGGCCGGGATTGGTTTAGGTGGAGGATTAGGTGCCATTGCTTTGACTGGATTTTTGCTATCGTTTTTCAACGGTGAGCTACCACCGAGAGAGGTTAGAAACATACAAAGGTTTGTGCATTTTTACGTTAACTTCTATTGATGGAATATGTGTGATTTGAGGTTCTACTCTCGCATCGATATTCTGGATTTTTCTTTCTTTCTTTTTTTAGAGATAATTTAATATTCTTTCATCTTCATCCACGTACTTCAGACCGATGCTCTCGTTCAGTTGCTTCCCTTGATTGGCTCTTCAACCACTAGGTACGTCTAAACAGAGGGCCATCGAAATTCACCATTTATTATGTTCCCAAACCTGAAATTCACGTGCTTATGCAATCTTGGAAATTTTATAAATAAGAATATGATTTTTATTTCTCATCTCTATTTTAAACGTAGTACCATCGCTTTGCTCGGGATCACGGGCGTGCTCGCTCCAATTCTCGAAGAAACTGTCTTTAGAGGGTTTGTCATGGTATATCTGACCAAATGGTACAAAGACTTATCTCCCGTTACACTTATGCAATAATGCTGTCCCAATTTGTAATAGCTCATCGTGCTGAAACTTACATATATATATATATATATATATATGTTACAAACATGCAAAAAAATGCAGGATGCCGACACCAGTCTCTGTGATCATAAGTGCAGCAATATTTGCATTGGCACGTCTCACTCCTTCAGAATTCCCTCAACGTTTGTTCTTGGTAATATGTCCTTTATATGTGTTGCTCTAAGCCATTGAGCTAAGAAGTGAGAACAACTTCTAACATTACGATCGATGTAGGGCTTGCTCTTGGATTCTCTTACGCCCAAACACGAAATCTTTTAACACCCATCACAATTCACGCCTTTTGGAACTCGGGAGTTGTGCTGTTCCTCACTTTCCTTCAGGTATGCATATCATCTTCGGAAGTGAATTTGGTTTGGTCATTGATGTGTTCTTTTTCATTATGGTCACCTGCGTTTTGCAGCTGCAAGGATACGACATCAGGGAATTATTACAAGCGTCGTGAGTCGATTCGTACGTACGTAGCAGAAGAACGCCGCAACTTTAAGGATTCTTGTTTTTGTAATTTTAACTTATTTTCAAAACTTGTGCCACGATGAGAAATACTTGAAATATTACATAGCAAACTTAAGGAGTTTTCATCTGTCTTGTAAGACGGGCCAGCGAGAATTTTCGACGAACTGAAAAGAAGAGATTTGAGTCATATACGTCTCAATGAATCTAACAAAGGCAAAACAAGATTTCGATAGGGAACGACGTCGTTCTCAAAGATACTCATTTCAACTCTTGGCAGCGAGCTTTCCTTGGCCTTTTGAATCTTCAACACCTTCACAATCTTCTGTTCTTCGACCAAAAAGGCTCGAATGATCCTATACAAGGCCAAAGAGGGCCGACATAGATAAAAATCAACAATGCAGGTCAGCGTGTATGTGTGTTTGCTTAAGAAGAAAATAATCAAACCTTCCCCTCACAGCAACACCATATAAGACACCACCGTATGCACGGTTCACGGTTCTGCGGTTTCTGGGCAATCGAGACCTTTTGTACTCAGCAGGTCTCAAGTGAGGAATCTGTCAATGAGTTTTAACATTCAAGAAAGATATATGAGCACAGACTTTCAGTTGCATTAGAAAAGAAGGGAATTATTACAACTTTTCGATCAAGTTTGGAACTATAAGCAACCTTTACAGGCAGTAAAAAGTGTTGAATCGGCGCTAGCCGCTACCAAGAGAGCATTGATACGAAAACAGCATAAACATTGTGGGCACGAACTCATTAATCAGCATCACACAAAAAAAACCACATTTTTCCATCAACAAGAGGGTAGGCATAGTATTTTTTCTCATACACACAAGACTGCTCTATAAATTAACTTGGGAACTTTACCACAATGAGGATGCCCCAAAAATCGCACTTTCCAACAAGGAATCTAAGAGTATAAGCCTAAGTTTGAGATTATCACAAATTAGCAGCAAAATGCACATGTACTACAACTTTCCACAAAATCCAACGAACTGAATATAGAGCCATGGAACAACAAACGAGAAGCATAACCAAGCGCAGAACGATGAACCAAATCAAAAAATTAAAACAATATCTAGTATTTTCGTCATCATCACAAGCTCAATTGTACCCCTTAAATCCTCTTTCCAGTCACAGGGCATTTCGGTCCACTAGCTCTCTTCTTGGTCGTCTGGTACACCAGCTTACCTCCTTTTGATCCAACGCAGAAAACAACACTCATACCATCAGATCTCATAAACCATAGAAAAATCAATCCAATGAAAATGCACCAAATAAGTCCGCATTAAACGAAAATTACCCGGAGTTTTGACAATCCTGTGCTGATTAGACTTCGTGGCGTAGCTGTGCCTCGATCTATAGGTGAGCCTTTGCACCATTTTTAGCGAATTCGAATTTTGCTTCTCAGCGGCTGACGCTTGCTTGGCTTTAGTCTTTCAAGAAGCCCTAGCCGCCGTTCAATCCAATATATAGCTATGAACGATAACTAAATGTTATTTACTTTCTTGGGCCGAATATTATAATTAGTGTTGGGCTTTTTTCGCTTATGGCCCAATAAGTAAGTAAATCCATTTAGCTTAAATATATAAATCCCATATTGATTAGATACTGTTCAATAACATACAAAATGAACACCCATTAATTTCTTGGGCTTAATGGGCGTAGAGAGAGTATGAACAATTTATTGATATTATTTTTTAAAACTAACAAATCCATCTTATGGAATGGAATGGTAGAGCTTCACTTTCACACACGGTGATTCGATACTCAACACTCGTGAAAGCCCACCTAAAGAATCAAGATTGCTGACTGCACACACAGACAGATCATCCTATTAAGAACCGCTCGTTGACATTCCAAATCTTCAATTTGATCGTTTAGCTATCGCGCATCGGTGGTAAAAGTAAGCATCTTGGAGCAGTTGGATTGATGTTGTAATAATTTTAATCGCTACAAGGTTGGATTTTTTTTATTCTGGGAGTTTCATTTTGATTCGGATCTTCGGCGGTCATGGATCTTGATTTGTCATATTAGCTCAATAGCGAAATTATTATGATGAGCATGGAAGGGTCTAATGGGATAAGCTCAGTGCACAGCTCAAGCAATGAGAATGGCGACGAAGCTCGCACCATAGCAATCCACAATTTTGAGATGGAAGGTGCCGAGCATCCTTACGATGCCATGAGCGCATTGGAGATCTTGAGAGAAACTGTAAGAATCCTAAGGTATAATCTGACTGGATTTATGTCAATCACAGCCGTATTAATCTGCCCCGTCTCAGCCGTGATCTTAACCAACATTTTGGTCAATCGCTTGTGAGGACGCTGGCAATGAGTTTGTTGTTAGTTGCCAAGGCTAGTGGGCTGCCCCTAAACTCTCTCATCAAAGAATCTTGCCAAAAGTTCTCTGAGCTGCTTGTTTCTAATGCTATGTGCTTCCCTTTATTCATCTCGCTATCCCTTCTGTCGAAAGCTGCCGTGGTTTACTCAGTCGACTGTACTTACTCGAGGAAAAAGTTCGACTTGTCAAAGTTTTACGCTGTGGTGTCCAAGATTTGGAGATGCGTGGCTGTAACGTACTTGTGGGCTTGTCTGTTGATTTCTGGTTGCTTTGTTTTGTTCATCGTACTGCTGATCGCCGTTGGTAGTCTTTTATATATTCTAGGGTTCTCCTCGGATTTAATCTTATACCCTGCTATGATATTTGGGTTGATTTTCTCGATCATTTTGGCCAATTCGATCGTTGTCTGCAACGTAGCGATTGTGATATCAGTTCTTGAGGATGTTTGGGGATTGCAAGCACTACTTAGGTCTCGTTCTTTAGTTAAAGGGCAAACTCAGGTGGGGCTATTGCTACTTATTGGATCAACACTGGGAATGGCGTTTGTCGAGGGCTTATTCGATCATAGGGTTAAGACGCTGAGCTATGGAGATGGTTCGTCAAGGATATGGGAAGGTCCACTTTTGGTCTTTATGTATTCGTTTATTGGGCTGATCGATTCCATGATGACAGCGGTTTTTTACTTCAGTTGTAAGTCCTATCACATGGATTCGGCAAATGAAGAGAGTGAACCTATTTTGGAAGCATCAATTGCTTCCTCCCAATCGACTGATGTGCAGTGATTTCGCCAAGATTGATTTTTTATTCTTATCGGTGTATCAGAAGCTTCTTCAATTTATTGAACGTTAAAGAGAATTGCTTAGAAAGGAAAGCCTAGGCAAGCGTTCGTTTGTGTATCAGAGGTATTGAGGATAGGAGCCATTCGCAAGCATATTACTACTCATGGCTTCCAAGCTTTTGTGTAAGTTATTTTGTGTGTGAGATTTATATACCTTGTAACAATTATCTCCCATTCACAACATTAATAAAGTTGAGTTGAAAGTTTTCCTCGAGTTCTTTCTTCGTTGATCTGTATCTGATTTTGACTTGTGGATATAATATGGGTGTACATGTTCATTCTATTTCAGTGGTTTGCATTTCTAGCAAGAAGATGAATGAACAAAGGCTTTCGCAGATTGTTACTTTCAATAACTTAGATGCTATAGAATCATAGAATGTTAGTTTCGATCTTACTTAAGTACTACTTGAATACGAAAGAAACTATACGCTTGAGCATTAACTTTGATCCGAACAACGAACATGAACTCCAAATGAAAGTTTCAAGAAATCGACATTGATTTTGGTCTGAACTGAACAGCGAAAATTGCACAACCATTTCGAGACCAAGTTAATAATCTACGCTGTCTGAACAGAACAATAACTTAAAAAACTGCTTCAACTTCCCTCTAAAGGGCACAAAAGAATCTGCAGAACTTCTCAAGGGCATACATATCTCCGTAGCTTCTGATCTCTCGACTGAAGTTTGGATCGAAGCCCTTGATCATCTAAGTGCGTCTCACTTCGGCCAAAAACAAAACCCAAGAACCATCCTTCAACTCCCAAAAAAACTCTCAGAGCTTCACATTTTCCTATGATGGTTCGAATTCGCAGATGAAGATGGTAAAACAGCCCTAGGATCAGCCTGATTATTACCGAACAAAAGGCTGCTCCAATTAGTCGTGGGCCTATAATGAATCCTCCTAGGAACTTGGTCACTATCTTCTCCGCCAGAAGCATCATAGCCATCGCTCGTCAGGGAATTAATATTCGGTACACCGACGAATCCCCTCGCTTCTTCAGAAACCCCAGACGAAGAAACCCCAAAAGGGTTTATCTCGGGGGAATCTAAGCTGCTCTCAGGCGAAGAACTTGTTACACCACTCGGGCCCGACATAACGGGCTAGTCTCTCGAAAGGCACTTCGGGCTTCGAGGTGAAGAGGAGCCATGCTCGTCGAAGTTTGGCTATTCATATGGTGATGGTAATGATGATCCACGTTCATTCTTGCATCTAAACTAGGAACCTTGGAAAGGGATTCGAGGGGTATGTCTGAAGGGAGACGAATTCTCCTGCTACCTCGCTTTCTGCTGCTGCTGTTTTCGGGTTTTAGGGAAACTATACGTCCGCTGCTTCCTAAGCTGCTGTCCGTATCGAGCGCTTGAGGTGGGTCCCGCTTTGCCACTGGGCGGAGAATCTTGGATTTCTTCCTTGCCTCCGAAGCTGCTGCTTTGGATACTTCTTCCGCGTTCAGGCGTGCTAATGTCCAAGGACTGATCTTTACAGCAGAGGGATTCTTCTTCTTCGGTGGTTCTTCAGCAATCGATGCCTTCTTCCCTAAAGAACTGACCGATACGTTGTCTGGGGGAACCACGTCGTACTGTACAATGCAGTGAACACGGATAGACGGAGTTGAGTGAGAAGAGATGCTAATGATGTAATAGAAGCTAAAGAACTGCAATAGAAGGAAAAATCGTTACTTGATCTTCAACGAAGAGGCGAGGAGGCGTGCACCAAGCGGCTCGATTGAAGGTGTTGAATGAGCTAACGCTGCTCAGGCCGGTCAGAGAGCTGACTTGGGACATCTGTGGGCTTGCTGGCCGCCGATTTCTTGCTGGTCTTGTTCCCTCAGAGCTATGATGTAGTCGTACGCGCTTATGCCCTATTTTTGATCGATTCGTACGTACAGTTTTATTTTTACCAGTTAAAAACGTTTGCAACGCTGCTGAAAGGAGAAGGAATAAGCGCGAACTCTCTTCTGTAACTCACCTTCTTGACCAGAAGAATGTGGAAGAAGAAAAGCTGGGCGAGGGGCAGTGTTGCAATCATCGCCAGTATCGTGCAAACGGCCTGTTCGGAAAACGAGACCGAGTTTGGATTGAAGGGAGATGAGAGAGAGAGAGAGAGAGAGAGAGAGAGAGAGAGAGAGAGAGAGAGAGAGAGAGAGAGAGAGAGAGAGAGAGACACTTGCCACGACGACTACGAAAGGCACGACGGTGAAACTGCTTCCTAAATTGGCGCTGACGTCGTTGGCGAATTTCTTCTTGTCGAGAAAACACAATATAAGGACAAGGATTCCGCTGGACCACTGAAGGAGAAGCTGCAGATGTTACGACAATATTCGTTACGGTACGATTCAGACACGTGAAGTAATCAAAGAGATGGGATTCTATGAAGAACAAGTTTCGAATGCAATGTATGTCTGTAATGGAGAAAGCGGATGATTTGAGCTTACCAAGAGAAGAGCAGACAACATAAGCGTAAAGAACTTCCTGTAGTTTCTTTTGCCTACGCAGTTGTTAAGCCACTGCAAGAAAAAAGAAAGGAAGAAATGGGGTTAGAACAGAAAGACCTTTTAACAGATGGTAGGTAATAAACTGTATGATACAGATCTTCCTAGTATATATACCCTGCAATGGTGATCGAAGCGGTCAACACACTTATCGCAGACTCTACAGTGCTTGCTGTACTTGAAAACCTGCAATTTCGAATCGTTTTATTACACGGGTTTTAGCAGCAATAACTATCAAGGATGACGACATTCTGATCATAACGTATAATTCCTAGGTTTTACGCACCTCGACTTCACATAAACTGCAGTAAAACATCCCATCCTCGCTTTGCAGAGAAGAATCTCCGTGCGATTGACAGGCATAAGCGCAGGGCAGTAATAACAAGGCCAGCGTGGAACTGCAGCAAGTGCTCCGTCGAGCCGAAGATTTCGTCGTTTCGTTCTCGTTATCACGATTAGCAGCACTAGATTCAGTACCGTTGTTTCCTTTCGTATCATCATTAGCATTTTGAACCGATGAACCACCGTTCTTGAGCTTTTTTCCCTCGGGAATATTGAGGTACTTTTTAGATTTAAAAACCCCGGGATCTGCTGGGTCGGATCCAGCGCACCAAATGTATAATCCGAAGGAGCTTATCAGCTGACAAATTAGAGGAACTAAGTACGAGACAAGGGATCAAAGATGTAATAAATAAAACAACGAATTGAAATCTTGATGATTAATGCACAAGGTTTAACGTGGTTCGGATTGTTTAACAACCCTACATCCACGGCCAAGAACAAGAATTTTATTGAGGTGTTCTTGACGAACTTTTACAGAGATGAACGTACAAAGAATCACACTACTGAACTCTCACACACACTCTGTGTTTCCCGCGTGAACTACTGTAGCTGTGTGTGTTACGCTTTATATATTTAAAAATCCGCTCTAAGTTACTAACAGAAACGTTCATCGCATTCGCGTTTCTATTAGTTGTAGCTTTATCCACACTTTTATGAGCTGCAAACTCGTTTCTTTCTGCGCACGCTTTCTTCCCATAAGTTTCTGCATCAGCTCGTTTAGAGGCAATGCTCGAGTTCCTTTCCTTGCTTTGATCTTCATTTTCAGCTCTCGATTCCAACAGCCCCCCACAAGATGGCAGATACATGTTCGTAACTGACATCTTGACTAGCATTTGCCTCAGCAAGGGGCCCGTAAGTGGCTTGGTTAGAAGGTCTGCCAACTGACTCTCTGACCTTATGGGTAGCAGTTTGATCAGCCCCTTTGACACATGGTGTCGAATGAAATGGCAATCGATTTCTATGTGTTTAGACCTTTCATGGAACTTGGGATTAGCTGCCAATCTTAAAGCTGGCAAATTATCACAGTATATAACCGGCTTTTCCAAGACAGGTGGCCCCAACTCTCTCAGCAGTTGTCTTATCCACAGCATCTCAGACACCACTGATCCTAACGCCCTGTATTCTGCTTCTGTCGAGGATCTAGAGACCGTTGCTTGCTTCTTTGATTTCCAGGTTATTAAGGTATCTCCCAAGAAAGTGCAGTATCCCGTAACTGACTTCCTGGTGTCCTTACATGCTGCCCAGTCAGCATCAGAAAACCCCTTTAGCTGCATGTTCTGATCTGTAGTCATCATGATTCCCTGCCCTGGAGTTCCCTTCAGATATCGCAGCAAGTGATGCGCGGCTGTTAAATGTGTTGATCTCGGGGCTGCTATAAATTGACTGAGCTTGTGAACTGAGTAAGCTATATCTGGTCTGGTAAAAGTCAAGTAGAGCAGCCGTCCTATGAGCCTTCTATACTTGAATGGGTCGGTTAGGAGCTCGCCTTCATCCTTAGTGAGTACACAGCCTGGATTCATCGGTGTAGTCAGTGGTTTGGCATCTGAGTAACCAGTATCTTCCAGTAGTTGCAGCACATACTGCCGTTGAGTAAGGTAAATCCCTAACTCACTTCTGGCCACCTCGAGTCCTAGGAAGTACTTCAGCTGTCCCAGGTCTTTGATTTTGAATTGTGTGGCCAGAAAATTCTTCACTTGCTGTATTTCCTCTGTTGAAGGCCCGGCCAATATTATGTCGTCTACGTACACTAATAGCACTACCAAATTATCACCTCTGCCCCTTATGAAGAGTGTGTGGTCCGAGTGAGTCTGCTTGAAACCAAAGGATTCTACGGCTTCTGTAAACCTTTTGTTCCACTCTCTAGAGGCTTGCTTTTGCCCATACAGTGACTTATGTAGTTTACAGACCTTCCTATTGATTCCAGCCCTCTCATGTTCCATGTAGAACCCCTGAGGGAGCTCCATGTATACTTCCTCTTCCAAGTTCCCGTTCAGGAAAGCATTATTAACATCCATCTGTGTTAAATTCCATTTAAGCTTCGCTGCAAGTGTCATGATGATTTTGATAGTGTTTGGTTTGGCTACGGGAGCAAAGGTATCTATGTAATCAACCCCCTCCCGTTGATCATAGCCTTTTGCTACGAGGCGTGCTTTATACTTTTCTATACCTCCTTCTGAGTTGAATTTGACCTTATAAACCCACCTGCAGCCAATAGAGCTCTTTCCTGGTGGCAGTGTGGTGATGGTCCAGGTCTTGTTCTGTTCTAGTGCCTCGAATTCATCCTCCATTGCCTTCTGCCATTTTGGGGAGATTGAAGCCTGTGCATATGTTTTAGGTTCCTGGGCCAATGAGATGCTGCATATCCAGGCCTGATGCTGTGCTGAGAATCTCTGATGTGATAGGTATGCTGACATTGGGTATCTAGTTTCCTCCTTTGAGAGTTGATTACAGTGATAGTCCCTCAGGTAGGATGGTCTTTTGGTTTCCCTGTTTGACCTTCTCTGTGTTTGATGATTCTGCTGTTGATTATCTTCTTGGTCTGCTAAGTCTGCTATAGCCTCCTGACTTTCCATTTCAGCATTGTCTTCTCCTGTATCTGAGTTACCATCTTCTGTGATTGAATCTGCTGCTCCCAAGGATCTGGGCAACACAAGAGTAGAAAATGGATCTTCTGTGATCAAATCCCCTTTATCCCTGAATGGAAATTCTTCTTCTCTGAATTTCACATCTCTACTCACAAAGATCTCTTCTGTTCTCACATCCATCACTTTATAACCCTTCATTCCATTTGGGTATCCAAGGAAACACACACTCCCTCGCTCTCGCATCAAATTTCCTCCTTCCCGCAGCTAGAGTGGAGCTGAAGCACAAACACCCGAACACTCTCAGCTGGTTGTAGTCAAAAGGCTTCTGGAACAGCAGCTCATAAGGACTTCTGTTTTGCAGCACCTTTGAAGGTGTCCTGTTAATAAGAAATGCGGCTGTTAGAATGCATTCTGACCAGTACTTTAGTGGTATACCAGACTGAAATAACAGTGAGCGAGCAACATTCAAGAGATGCTGATGCTTCCTCTCCACGATTGAGTTCTGCTGTGGTGTTTGTACACAAGAGAAGTGATGCACTATACCCTTTTCTGACAACAAATCTGTCAAGTTAAATTCACCCCCATTGTCTGATCTTATGGTTTTAATTCTGCATTTAAACTGGGTCTCGATCAAGGCTAAGAAGAATGACATGACTGCTTTAACTTCAGATTTCTGTTTCAGCATAAATACCCAGGTGAACCTCGAATGGTCATCAACTATAGTGAGGAAATACTGATGTCCAAGGTGTGAGTGCATATAAAATGGTCCCCAGACATCACAGTGAACCAAATCGAAAACTGAACATGCTGTTGTATTATTATTAGGGAATACATTTCTCTTTTGTTTAGCAACAGGGCATATCTTGCAGTGTTTGCCAACATGCTTAGTATCCTGTCTAACCAAGCCTTCTAGCACATCTAGGACCCTGTCTGAAGGGTGCCCTAACCTTCTATGTAACAGACTAGTAGTCATCTTATTAAGGAACACTGATTTGTGGCAGCTATGTGAGTGAGAATCTGGGGCAGCCTGCATTAGATACAATCCAGCCACTTGGTCACCCTTGCCAATCACTCGATGGAATTGGTCCTGCACCACAAAGCTATCAGCCTCAAAGGAAAATTTACAGCCTTCTTCTCTTGCCAACCAGCTGACAGAAATCAAATTGAAGTGAAATTGAGGTACTAGAAGCACCTCTGTCAGTGTAATGAACTGATTCATGACTACTGTTCCTGCTTTATTAACATATATCACTGAATTATCTGGCAATATAACCTTTGACTCCTCTATCACATGAACTTCTGACAACAAGTGTTGATTGCCACATACATGTCTCGTTGCACCCGAGTCTATTAACCACATTCTTGGATCTGTAAACTTTGGCAAGTTAAAAGATAGACACATACCTGAGGTCCTCTCACCTGACTGAGCTTGGTCACCATTAATTGGTTGTGTCTCTGCAGTAGTCTGGTTTATCAGGGTCCTTAGGCTGTGGAGCTGCAGTGGTGTCAACTGAAGCTGCACCATGGCTTCACCTGCTCCTGGCTGAACTGTGACACACTGATTGATCTGATTCCCAGTCCTGGTTGCTGAGTCCACCAGGTTTTGATTCACCCTCGTTCCCCTGAACTTCGATGATAACTTGAATCCCGGTGGAAATCCATGCACTTGGTAGCACGTGTCAACGGTGTGCCCTTTCTTACCACAATGGGTGCATGTGGGCTTTGTCATGTCCCTTTTCTGGTAGTAGTTCGCTTTCCTCCCCAGTTCTTGATCAGTTCTAGCTGCCAACATGGCCATGTTACTAGTTAGGTCATCATTCTTCTTGTCAGCCCCTGGTCCCATCATTCTCTGCCTTTCTTCTTGGATCAACAACGAAAATACTTTGTTGATTGATGGTAGGGGCTCCATAAGTAGGATTTGCCCCCTGATCTGCGAGTAGGTCTCATTTAGACCCATCAAGAACACAAGAACATACTCCTCATCGAAATAGTCTTTGATTGGCTTCAGCCCTCCACACGCGCATTGACACACTGGCCTGAAATTGTTCAGTTCGTCCCACAGAGACTTTAGTTTGGTAAAGTAGACCGCAACACTGTTGGATCCCTGCGCCAGATTAATCAATTCTCTTTCAATTGAAAAACTCTGGGCTTATTTGTCTGTCCAAAGCGCTCTTGAAGATCCAACCACACATCCCTGGCTGATGTGCTGTACAGAATACTGCTCGAGATTTCTTTACTGACAGAATTGATTATCCACGAGATTACCACACTATTATTCCTCCTCCATGCACTGACCTGATTTTGTGTGGCTGTAGGATCAGTGGCGTCGACAACAGGCGGCTTCAAGGTTCCATCCACAAATCCCTCTTTATTTCTCCCTATAAGAGCGATCATCATCGCTCGGCTCCACGTCGCATAGTTTTCCCCGATCAATTGCTCGTGGACGAGTAATTGCCCGGACGTATCGTTGTGATTGAGGAAGTATGGATCGTTGATTGGAACCACTGCGCTCGAAGATCCCTGCGCTGAGGATGTTGCAGCCATCGTGTTTGAGTAAATGATCAAGGTGGAAGCTTAATTTCTTCGCTCTGATACCATAAAACAACGAATTGAAATCTTGATGATTAATGCACAAGGTTTAACGTGGTTCGGATTGTTTAACAACCCTACATCCACGGCCAAGAACAAGAATTTTATTGAGGTGTTCTTGACGAACTTTTACAGAGATGAACGTACAAAGAATCACACTACTGAACTCTCACACACACTGTGTTTCCCGCGTGAACTACTGTAGCTGTGTGTTACGCTTTATATATTTAAAAATCCGCTCTAAGTTACTAACAGAAACGTTCATCGCATTCGCGTTTCTATTAGTTGTAGCTTTATCCACGCTTTTATGAGCTGCAAACTCGTTTCTTTCTGAGCACGCTTTCTTCCCATAAGTTTCTGCATCAGCTCGTTTAGAGGCAATGCTCGAGTTCCTTTCCTTGCTTTGATCTTCATTTTCAGCTCTCGATTCCAACAATAAACACAGCATTTTCTGTAATGGGACAGTTTCTTCAATCAAGAAAAGGCTATGTATATGTGTATACTCATCGAACTACAGATCTCAGTAACTTCATAAGCCATTCATTCCAATCAAGAGAAATGGATGGGTTTAGTGGCAGCAAAGCAATGATTCATGGAATAAAGGATGTAGTTTTTTGTTTGTTTGTTCTTACAAGAGGTGTGTAGATCCCCATGATTATGTATTGGAACAGCTTCTTCCCCACGAATGGTGCAAAGAAGACATAGAATGCGAATCCCAAAGCCATAAACACTGCTACAGCCACCACCTGGGAATTATTACACGGATCTTTAGTGAAGAGTCTTGGATTTGAACACATTGATGGAAATTTAACAAGAAAAAAAAGATGTAAAGCAAAAACGAATTGTGCTCAGACTGATATAAAGAATACCTGGAGTGGATGGTAAGGAAGCTGCCAACCATGTTTTCTCATTGTGATGGAGTGAAAGGAAACCAAGATATGCTCTTTCAAGAAAATCTAGGATTCAAAATATTTTTTTAAAAAAAATCCAGCTTTTTTTTCCCTTTTACTTCTTGCCCTCAATGCTGCATCATAAGACTGAACATAGAAAAAACTCGAGCGCAAATGTTGCACATTCTGCGTTACACAGTCCACAAGCAGATACATACATACATACATCATATTTTTTTAAGGAGGAAAAAGAAAACCAAAACAAGTGAAAACCCACCAAGAAAATGAAAACCCACAAACTTAAAAGCGAGTTATTTTGGCCAGTGGTTGTTCACTCGAATCATAACCTCCACAGCAGAAGATCGAAGCATTGATGGCTTGAAGCGAAGATAAAGAGGGGAGAATTTAAATAAATGGCCTTTGACGTGGTCAACGTTAAAAAAATAGCCTTCAAATGAAAAATGACTTTAATGCCCTTAGGGGGTCTCATGTGCCCATGATGTGCCCATGTGGGCGGGACCTCTACTTTGCGTGGGCGGGACCTCTGCTATATAGCACAGGTCCCATGCCCAATGTGGGGGGGTCTCATGCGCCCATGATGTGCCCATGTGGGCGGGACCTCTGCTTTGCATGGGCGGGACCTCTGCTATATAGCACAGGTCCCATGCCCAATGTGGGGGGTCTCATGGGCACATGTGGGCGGGACCTCTGCTTTGCATGGGCGGGACCTCTGCTATATAGCACAGGTCCCATGCCCAATGTGGGCGGGTCTCATGTGCCCAATGTGGGCGGGACCTCTGCTTTGCATGGGCGGGACCTCTGCTATATAGCACAGGTCCCATTTCCAAAGTGGGACGGGTCTCATGTGCCCATGTGGGCGGGACCTCTGCTTTGCATGGGCGGGACCTCTGCTATATAGCACAGGTCCCATGCCCAATGTGGGGGGGTCTCATGGGCACATGTGGGCGGGACCTCTGCTTTGCATGGGCGGGACCTCTGCTATATAGCACAGGTCTCATGCCCAATGTGGGCGGGTCTCATGTGCCCAATATGGGGGGTCTTGTATAAAAATAAATATGTGTTGGGGATTTGAACCCACGACCTATTACTTGAATGTCAGACTACACAACCACTAGACTACGGCCCTCCCTCCCACCCCTGTGCGGTCTCGATTTAATATATTGGGTTTTACTATGGAAAAAAAAAGACACCCTGTAAAAAGACAAAAATACCCTTAAATTGAAGGCTACTTTTAAAAGTTAGAATCGACGAGGCTATTTTTTTAACGCTGACCGAGTCAAAGGCTATTTTTTAAAAAGACCCTAAAATAGGTAAAAGGTTAAAAAGGAAAGCTAAAGCCTTTCTTTATCTTTTAGGCTTTTGAAATGAGCATTAAATGCCATAAATTTATCTCCTTTTTTTACTCTTATTTCTTGTTTACTTTTTTGTTTGGGTTAATTACAGTTCAGGCCCTAGTAACATTTTTAACTTTTGGTTCAGGCCCTATTCGAATTTCATTTAGGATAAAGGACCAACTTTTTGAAAAACTAAGCTGTCAGGCCCTAAAATAACGCAAAATGACATGTTTAACCCTGACATATGTCAAAATTACGCTGTATACCTAAATAATCCGTTCCAGCCAATTATAACAGTTCGGCGCTGAAAAAGAACACTTTCTTTCACTTGGATAACAACAGTCTTGTATTGAGTACCATATGTTATCTATTTAGTAACAAATGACGTCACAGAAGTAACACAATATTCAAAAATAATACCGCTTCCTGCAACATCATTTGTTAATGTGTTACTGCAAGAATCGGTATTATTTTTGAATGATGTGGTACTTTTGCGACTTCGTTTGTTACTAAATAGACGTCATATGGTACTCAATACAAGATTGTTGTTATCCAAATGAAAGGAAGTGTTATTTTCAGCGGGTGGAGGGTTCAAGAACAATTATAACAATTTTGCGCTGAAAATAACACTTCCTTTCATTTGGATAACAATAATCTTGTATTGAGTACCATATGACGTCTATTTAGTAACAAACGAAGTCGCAAAAGTACCACATCATTCAAAAATAATACCGATTCTTGCAGTAACACATTAACAAATGATGTTGCAGGAAGCGGTATTATTTTTGAATATTGTGTTACTTCTGTGACGTCATTTGTTACTAAATAGATGACATATGGTACTCAATACAAGACCGTTGTTATCCAAGTGAAAGAAAGTGTTCTTTTTCAGCGCCGAACTGTTATAATTGGCTGGTATGTCTGTTAATAACATTTTACTGTCGATAAGTAACGTCTTATGACGTTAAAGTAACACTTGTGGTTCTTACGGTAACAAATCAGTATAAATGTGTAACAAATCAGTATAACTGTGTAACATAAAACTGACGTCAAATACCATTCAGAAATCACTTTTATTAAGGGTAATTTCGTCAAATCACAGTTTTCGGTCCTTTTTACTCAATTTTTCAAAAAAATGGTCCTTAAAACTAAAAAAATGTCTGACAGGGCCTGATCCCTAATTTTAAAAATTTCTGGGGCCTGACACAAAATTTCCCCTTTTTTTTCTATTGAATGCCCTTTAGCTCGAGAATCTGCCACTGATCCATGCTGAAGGTGGGGTTGTGTCTTGTACCAGCGAGAGAGAGAGAGAGAGAGAGAGAGAGAGAGAGAGAGAGAGAGAGATTGACAGGTACTGAACTGGCGTTACATTAAATTACAATACATCATAATTTATTTATATATATATATATAATATATATATATTTCCAAGAAATTCGAATAAGCGGAGTACATTTTTCTTTCTTAGCCATATGTTATGTTAGAAGGGTTGTTAGCCCCTAACTAGTAGCAGTTTGGGCTTGGGCATCATAAAAGTAGGCAAGGAATAATTTGACAAAGTTAAAATCGAATAACCATATGTTCCTTCCTATATATTAATTATGAAATTCGATGGGTAGAGTATTTTCGAAGGTATCATTGATTGGTATGTCTTAATTCCATCTCTTTGATGTCCCCTCGCATGTCCCTCCTTCATTGTATTACATTGTACTGTCCAAACTTAGACCAGATATAGGGCCAATTAAATATTCGAAAAAATATTAGATATGGATTTTTGCATGGGGTTGGGTTTCTCAAGACAAGAGAGTGGTGTCTTTCTCCCAAGATTATATTACTCTCTCTGTACCTATAACTTATGGACATTTGGGATTGGATTCGGTTTTTAAGAAATATAATATTTTAATAAGATAGAGGTAGAAAAGTGTATGGTGTGACACGTTTTTTAAAAATATTTAATATTATTATATTGATTGTGTGTGATAGTTTTTTACTAAATATGGAAATATATAAAAGATAGTGGGACGCCCGATTTGGTAAAATGTACAAAAGTTACCGGGACGGAGGGAGTATATTATACGTATACATAATTATTATTTTTTAAACGCCTAAGCATTCTTTTCGTGTTGTCACCTTCTTGTCTGATAGCATTATGTCTGCTGAATTGCGAAAATTAATAGAAGCACAAATAAGTCAAATTGCTCTATGTTATATAACATTCTTATCATAGTTGTGGTGAAAAGGGTAGAACGGTAAAATTGTCAGCTGTTGTTGGTCAATCACTTGACCTATATATTTATTGAAGAGATATTTTGCAAGGACATAAAAGTCCTCGAAGATTCTGTTTTCCTACGCTAAAATACGAATATTAGGACAAAATAATTCCTGTGCATTGAAATTTGCAGGCTGGTTCAGGCTAGCAACAGATACTCCATATTAAATAAACAGAAAGAGAGACTATTATGAGTTCTTTTTAGTTTATCATATATAGAAAAAAACAATTATATATTTTATTTAAAAAAAAAAGTAGCGTCTCCTTTATCTTTTTTCAAATAGAAACGAACTGTGAATCCCGTGATGACTTTTTCAAGCACTTGTACATTATAATTGAATATTATAAATATATATTATTTCGAATTAATTATTGGTTTTTGCTCATCTTCCTTGATCTAAGGGGCATGTGACTGTTAAGCTAAGCCCGTGAACGATTTTTAACAGTATGTAGATAAATTTTGTTTGATAAAAAATATAAAAACGAAATCATATCACGACTCACTTTTTGCTGGTTTTGTAAAAATATTTTTTAAGATATATTCGACGTTTTTCTTCAAATTCCATTACCATCATAACATATGTTTGAATGTAAATCATTGTGTTATCCACGAAACAAAAAAGCACCATTGCGTAAGCTAGCAAACTTCTTACCACCATATCATAAAACATAGTTCAAATAATAAATAAACAATCGCAATTTATATGCAATGAAATTCTTAATCGAATCGTAAGCGAAGTGCTTGTCTTATAAGTGAACTTAGGGCCTATCTATTTACCAATAGCATATGGGCTTATGGGCTTTAGGGCAGTGTTTTCTTGGCCCATTAACAGGTTCAAATTCAATCTAGACTGAACTTGATATGAATACAGCAATTATCCTGTTGGATACCTTCTATTCTATTCTATCCTAAAAATAATAAATAATAATAATAATAAAAACAGTAATAATAATATCGAAAAAATAATAATTCTTGTACGTATAAGAATCCTAAATTTTCAAACAATTGTAATAAATATTGACAATTGTCTTAATGTCGGATTAGGAGAGGTGGGACATGCATCTCCGTTCTTAGTTGAGTGTAAGATATTTAGAGAATATTTCAGGTAGAGAACTAACTATAATATCATATGCTCACTTCTTATAATAAAAATTCCTTGATTGATGGAAACATTATTGAAAACTGGCATGTTAGGTTTTGTTGACAAATTGTTTTTTCTTCTTCAATAACTAATAATATATATATATATATATATATATATATATATATATATATATAGAGGTTTGCTATGGTGCCCACCTACCGTGAGCACCATAAGCCAATCTCTCAATTGTTTGATTTTTATCGATTCTCAACGACGCCAACACCTCCGTAGACCCTCTCATATCCATTGCTAATCTAAATCTGCTATCTCAAACATGTTAACTTTTAAGAAAATTCATTATTTCTTATTCATTATGGACGACGTACCGAGGTGATGATTTTCTAAAAAATTAACGTGTTTGAGATGACGATTTAGGTTAGCAATAGATATGAGAGGGTCTACGGAGGTGTTGGCATCGTTGAGAATCGATAAAAATCAAACAATTGAGAGATTAGCTTATGTTGCTCACGGTGTTGCTCACGGTGGACGGACACCATAGCAAACCTCTCTCTCTCTATATATATATATAAATATAAATTTTAAATATTATGGAAGCCAGCCTACGGTGCGACACATAAAAGAAAAGATGCTCTAGTTTAAATGAAGCTACAGTAGAAACTCTATAAATTAATACTCGATAATTTAATAAACTCTTTAATATAATATTTCTGGCCGGTTCCGACTCGGGGACAACGTACTAAATTAATAATTCTCTAAAATTATAAGATAACAGACTTTCGATAATTCCTATAGGTCCCCTATAAATTATAAATTAATAATTCCATATGTAAAAATATTCTCATATTACATGAACGAAGATTACTTGAAAAATGACTCAATTGTCATTTGTTTTTTGTTGATATATTTACTATTATTACTTAAATGTACATTAGCACATACAATTATGACAGACTTGGGAGTTTGAAGTTCGATCCTTAATTTGACGTTTATTAAGGACATAAGAGATGGTAGGTTATTTGATGTTTGGGAAGTTTGAAAGATAATATACACTATATATTAATAAAATATTAATTTATCGATAAATTAATAATTATTAATTTATCGATTAATTAATAACTCCTTTAATTAATAAATTTGGCCGGTCCCAACCGTATTAATTTATAGAGTTTATACTGTATATATGGTCTTAGTTTTGGGAACAAAGCCTATAAAAGATAGTAGTTGTTTATACAAATTTAATGCAAAGATACATTTCGATGCTATATAATCTAGGCTCTTCAATAGTAACAAGGTAAATACAAAAAACCACTTAGGTTTGTCGAAATATCAAAGGTTACCCGTACCCGTAAATAATCGGAGTAAAATGCCTCACACTGAAGTATATATTAGTAATAGTGATGAGATTCCTCTTTGTTATCTTATTCGCCACACTATTTGTCGCGCGGCGCATATTTTGTTACATGTATATTTAATCAGAATTGTTACCTACTTACCTAACATATCTTTATATTTATGTATACAAATTTCGGGATAATTCATTAACTTTTTTCTTCAAAAATTAGGTAGGAATGATGCAAATAATAAAATTCGAGACTTATGTGCTGTGCTGTCTTGATGGCCACAAACCGAACCAATGCAATCATCCCTAACAAAAGAAATTAAAAAACGAGGATTCTCCCTAACAATTAAATTCGATTTTTAATTACACAAATTGTTCTCGTGAAAATGTAAAATCAACGGAATGACTAGCATGTGATGCTCAATTTTCAAAACGTTTCATGACGAATTTTTCCCATCTTTAGGTAGAGCGAAAGTCAAAATTTTAGCAGATCATTTTGACTTTAATGTTCCATATTCGCAGATCATTTTAACACTCAATTTAAAAATACTAAAAGTGACGGAAACTGTACAAAATGCGTGCAAGGGTCGTTTAATTTAAATGCTCTTATCCTATTAAATTCTTGTTATTTTTCACATGAGATTAAACTTTTTCCATCGTGGCATAACGGCATAAAAAGACTAAGAATTCGAAACCGAAGATCTGACAGCTACAAAAAGTAGATAAAACTCAGACAACAAACTTAACTACAAAGAAGAGCAAGCAACAGTGTTCTAAGATCGTTCGATTTCATCTTCGGTCATTTCGATCGTTTCGTCGCTGTCATAAGAAGGATCATTGCTGGCAATCTTCCCTTTATTCTTTACGCCGCTTTTACCACCTTTTTCGCTCGAAAGGCTTTATGTCGTCCCTTTCTTGGTCAGTAGATCGTCTTCGTTTTCCATATTGAGAAACTCAAGCTCGTATATCTGTTTACAGACCATTGCCTCCTTGCAAAGATCTTCTTTGCTGTTGCTATCGAGCTTTGCCAGCTCCTCGACTATTTGAGGAATGCATGACCATTGCTCCAGTGGCGGAGCTAGACTTTGCTTCCAGCGGGGTCCAAATCAAGACTAAATATAATAAAATTTAAATTCATGAGTATGGTATTTTTACACAGTAATCTCGATTGCTCTCTAATTAAATTGATGATGGCCCAAAGAAAAAATTCCCAAAAAAATACAAGTAACACGCGTCTCTGAAATTTCTTTTCTTCAACTTATTTTTGGTCAGTGGGTCATTTTAGTCTTATTAAATATCTCAGCTGAGTGGGGTCATTTTAGTCTTATTAAAATATATTAGCAATAAATATTACCTTTCCTATTAAAATAGTAAACAAAAATTAAATTTCAGTGGGTTCCAACGACCCCACTGGTCAAGGAGTGGCTCCGCCACTGCATTGCTCCGCTAATTGCTGAATGTCCTAGATGATGTGGACTCAACTGGCACGGGCTGGAAAAAAGCAAATAAGGGAAAGCCCAACAAAGCCCACGAAGAAGAAAGCCCATAGTGAAGTATCTGTCTGGGAGCATGGTTCGCCGGAACCCCGATAAAACGCTCGGAACGGCCGCGTCGGAACTGGAACGAAGGCCTCCGTGCCAAAGTTCCGGTTTTTTGACGTTTTGCTTTGTCGCGGCCGTTAAGTCGGCCGGAACGGCGTTTTTGCGGCCGGATCGGTATTCTGTCGGCCATATCGGCGTTAAAACGGCGATTAATCGGGGGAACGCCGGCATAAGGGACACAGTGTACTGTGATGGTGATGGTGACTGTTGGTGGGTAGAAGACGATCGGTGGAAGAAGATGATTAGGGCAAAGAACTGGGCTGGGCCTTAGAATTGTATTAATGGGCTTTAAATAAAAATTTAAACCAGCAAATTGTATTACGGACTTAACAATTGATATTTTAGCCATTTACTGCAATGTTTTTGAAACTACAATTGTATCAGAAAAATGTTTTGAGCTTATTTTAGTATGTTAAATGAATTAAAATCTATTATGGACTAGTTTCTTAGTTATTCTATTAAATGCTTGGGTTCTTTATGTTACGTATGTATTGCTCTAATTTCTTATGCACCTTCTGTTTGGTATTAATTATGTTTCTTTAATGAAGTATTGATGATTTATTTATTATATTTAGATACGTACATGGGATTATGTATCGGATATAAACCTTATAAGTTACTTTATAAATATCTCAATTATATTTGAAGTTATAACAAATTTACTATGTGTTTTATATTTGACCTATAGTTATAATTCTATTTATACTGTATTTTAATAAAAATAGTGGAACGTCCGTTACCGTTCCGCGAAAATGCACTGGAACTGGAACGCTGCTCTCCGTTCCGACGTCCGTTCCCGTTTCAGCGAACCATGTCTGGGAGAAAGGACCTGCAGGGACCTGACGGGCACAAGTCTTGACCGGACAAAAGAACGAGAACCGTTGTGTATAAGGGCACAGGAACAGTGGGAAAGAAGAATGACAGTTGCAGGGACGCGTGTCGCTTTATTACAGGAGGATGTTACTGAGTAGATTACTGCAACTATCGCAGGAGTCATTCCATCAAGCAATCAGTCATCTTTCCTGAGTCCCTAGGTGGTACGTCCCTCCAGAAATCCTGGGACAAGGCATCAGACAGGCGGCGGGAACTGCTATAAAATAAAGACTTAGCCATATTTTCTACAAGATTCACTTTCTACACAGAGTTATTCACACACTGTTCTCTCTTCACATAGTTTAAGCGTATTCTCTACATTTTAGGAGTGAAAGTGAGGATTATTTGAGCGTGTAAATCGTTGTTGCTTAGTGAAAGAGAGTTCCCAGCGCCCCGTGGACGTAGAATCCGAAAGGATTCGAACCACGTAAATCCCTTGTTCTTTCAAGTTTACGTCCCAGCATCCATAACGCCTCATATACCTATAAAATTGCATAATTAATCTACCGCTAACTAAGTATCCAGAGCCCCCACAGTTACAAATATCGTTGGTTGGGTTGGCCCCATATCAAATGGCGCCGTCTGTGGGAAACCGGAGTTGAAGGCGTGAGAAAATTATTCAGCAAGGTACGAGGCCGCGTCGGAAAAATTTCTTGTGTATTCTCTTTTTTCTGTGTCGCAGGGACGAGATAAAAAGCACGAAAGCGCTGATGGAAGGAAGCTCATCCATACCAAAGAACTTGGACTCGCAGTTTCAGGAGGTCGCGGAGGGCAATCCAGTGGGACAGACTACTACACCGATGCCTACCCCTGGCGTAATACCGCCAGAAACGCCGATCACCCTAACTATCGCACAGTTGGACCTCCTGGTGCGCAACACTGTCAACAGCACCTTGGCCGAAAGAAGGAAGAAACGTAGACAACGAAAAAAGGCCCAGCCACGTGTCGAAACCGAGCAAGTGGACGGTAAATTCACAGAAGTACGGGGGAAAACGAGACGCAGCCGCAACCCTAGGCGACACCCTCTGAACATAGCAGGCGACCGTCCGAATCGGAGAATGAGTCGAGAAAGGAAGAAGAGCCCCCCAGGCATCCTGAGGAACATGGGGGAACTGCGGAACAAGCCCGGAGGAAGGGAGAAGGGCCAAAAAAGGCGGACTCGTCAGAGAAGGACGTTAAGACACCCACGCTGATCTCCATCGAGTCCGTCAGCAAAGCCCCGGACCATGCCAAAGGAGAAGGGAGCTCCAAAAGAAGGAAAAAGGTCACACTGCACCCAGAGGGAAGAGAGGAAACGTGGACCAAAAGAGAGAAGGAGCTGCGGGAGCAACTGGCGGACCTTAAGCAAGTAGTGGACGGTGTTAGAAGCAGAACCATGCCACCAAGGATAGGAGAGGGGCTGGTGGCCGGAACGCCCTTCGCAAAGGAGTTATTGGTGGGGGAAGTCTCATCTAACTTCAAACAGCTCCCATACGAGTACGATGGGACGACGGACCCCGTAGAGCACGTCCTGCGCTTCCAAAATACCATCTTGCTTCACGATTTCTCGGATGGGGTCAAATGTCGAGTGTTCTTAACCACCTTAGTGAGAGCGGCCCAGCAGTGGTTCAGCCAGCTAGCGCCTGGATCTATCAAATCTTTTGAAGAGTTCCAGCTACTGTTCATCACTCAGTTCGCCAGTGCCAGAAAGCAGCCTAAGTCCGACATGTCGGTCTTTCAAGTACGGCAGGGAGAAAATGAGAGTCTGCAGGCATACATAAGCAGGTTCAACATTGCAGCCTTGGAAGTGCCGACAGCCACGCCATCCGTCAAGGTTAGCGCCCTGATAAATGGACTTCGTGACGGGACTTCTTCGCTTCCCTGTCCAAGAGACCACCACCGACTTTCGAAGATCTGCTGCTGAGGGCCGACAGGTATATCAACTTGGAGGAAAGTAAGATGGCCAAAGCACGAGAGGAAAAGCAGATAACCACGCCGAAAAAGGAAGGGGCCGTGAGGAGCCAAGGACATGGGAGGCCACCTGTACGACTGCCCCCCAAAGAACCTTGGGGATCTCCTCCCAGAGCCCTACGAAGGTTCACGCCACTACGTGCCAACCCAGAAGAGGTCCTAGCCGTCGCGGGACGTCACCCTGCCTGGAGGAAGCCCCTCGCAGGATCTTTAGGACCTTCTAGACCCTACTCTAACTTATATTGTCTTTTCATAATGAGTATGGACATCATACTAACAATTGCCATCATTTGAAGGATGAGATAGAGAGACTTATACAAGCCGGGCACCTGAAGGAGTTTGTCCGACAGGGACCTGAGCCCAGCCCTCGGAAGAATGAAAAGGAGGAAGGGGAACCTGGGCCGAACAAGGGTAAGCCGTTGCCACCACCAGTAAGCAAAGGTCCTCCAGGACCGCCCAGGGCCCCCATATTAATCATTGTCGGAGGTCCCAGTGGCGGGGATTCCAACCGAGCTAGGAAGTCTTATACTAGTAGGGCACACGGAGGCCATCGCAAGCGTACAATTCGGACCAGAGGACGAAGAACACATCACTAGGCCGCATAACGATGCCTTGGTCATCACGACTGATATCGCCGGATACGACGTGTCCCGAGTCTTCATAGACGGGGGGAGTTCGGCTGACATCCTATTCCTATACTGTTTCAGAAAGATGGACCTAGGAGTGAAACTACGGCCCGTTTCCACCGCCCTATACGGGTTCGGGGGACCTGGGATACAGCCCATGGGAGAAGTAACGCTACCTGTCGGAATGGGCAGAGATCCAGTTTGGGTTGTGAAAATGATCAACTTCCTTGTGGTCGACATCTCCTCCTCCTATAACGTCATTCTGGGACGACTCGCCATCAACGAGTTCAGAGCAATTCCCTCTACCTACCACCTGAAGATCAAGTTCCCAGTAGGAGAACATGTCGGAGAAATCTTGGTGGACCAGCAGAGCTCCCGCCGGTGCTACGCTAATGAAGTCAAGGCGGTGACTAAGGGAAAAGAGGTCATCAGAGAAGGAAGCGGGTCGGGACAAGAGGATCAAAATCGAAGGAGGGGGACCTACGAGCTTGCAACCCGAACCAGACGAGGAGCTAGCCAACGTAGAGCTGTACCCCGACCAACCAGGGAAGACCACCAAAATCGGGACACATCTAGGGGAACAAGCCACAAAGGAGCTAGTGGGGTGCCTGCAGAGGAACGCGGACCTATTCGCGTTTCTCCAGAAGAGATGACAGGAATCCGCCCTGATATAGCCAAACATCACCTAAACGTCATACCAGGCACTAAGCCCGTCAAGCAGAAGCTCCGACAATGCGGGGCCGAGAGGGCGCAAACCCTGAAGGTGGAGGTCGACAAATTACTTCAAGCGGGCCACATCCAGGAGATCCAGTTCCCCACCTGGTTGGCCAATGCTGTCTTGGTGAAGAAGGGAAATGGGCAATGGAGGATGTGCATCGACTTCAGGGACCTCAACAAGGCCTGCCCCAAGGACCATTACCCGCTGCCTAGAATAGACCAACTTGTGGACTCTACTTCGGGGTGTGAGGTCCTCAGCATGATGGATGCCTACCAGGGCTATCACCAGGTAAGTCTTGATTCAAATGACTTTGACAAAGTTTGTTTTGTGACGCCAGGGGGAACATATGGATACGTTCGGATGCCCTTTGGACTTAAAAATGCGAGGGCCACATACCAACGGATGGTGGATAAGGTCTTCAAGCAACAGTTAGGCCGGAACATGGAGGTGTATGTGGACGATATGCTCGTAAAGTCCGTAAATCTCCCTGATCATACCAGGGACCTGGAGGAGGCGTTTGGAGCCATTAGAGGAAGTGGCATGAAGCTGAACCCCGAAAAATGTGCGTTCGGAGTGAGAGCAGGGAAGTTCCTTGGCTACATGGTGACCCAGCGAGGCATTGAAGTCAACCCCGCAAAGGTGAAAGCTATTCTGGAGATGCAGCCTCCCCAGGGCATCAAGGAGGTTTAGAGGCTCACGGGGCGGTTGGCAGCCCTTAGTCGATTCATATCCCACTCGGCCAAGAGGAGCTTACCTTTCTTCAAGGTACTGCGCAAGAACAAACAATTCGAGTGGACCAAGGAGTGCCAACAAGCCTTTGAAGAACTGAAGGAGTACCTCCACAACACCCCCCTCCTGACTAAACCATTAATAGGGGACGTGCTGGTACTGTATTTCTCCATAGGGGACCATGCAATAAGCTCCGTCCTATTGAAGGAAGAAGAAACCTCCCAGAGGCCCATCTATTTCGTAAGTAAAGTGCTGCTGGACGCAGAAACTAGGTACTCCGAGGTTGAGAAAGCCGCCCTAGCAGTGATGAAATCTGCCCGCCGGCTTCGTCCGTATTTCTATCACACCAGGTGAAGGTGCGAACTAACTTCCCTCTAAGGCAGACGTTAGACAAACCGGATCTATCAGGAAGGATGGTGAAATGGGCAATCGAGCTAGGGGAGTACGATGTGGAGTTCGAGCGGAGGACCGCTATAAAAGCCCAGGCCCTCTCAGACTTCGTCCTCGAAACCACTAGAGGACCTCCAAAACGCCAATGGAAGGTATACGTGGATGGATCTGCCACTTCTCAAAGATCGGGGGCAGGAGTTCTCATCATCAACCCTGAGGGAGAGGAGCTCCGCTTTGCCATCACTTTTCATTTTCAGGCCTCAAATAACGAGTCGGAGTACGAAGCCCTCATTCACGGTCTACGAATCGCTAAGGAGCTGGGAGCACGAGACGTCACTCTGTTCTCAGACTCGCAGCTGGTGGTGCAACAAGTGAAGGGAAACTACGAAGCGAGAGACGAAAAGATGGTCGAATACGGTAAAAGGGTTGAAGGGCTAACGAAAGTTTTCGATTCCTGTGAAATTGTGCAGGTCCCCAGGGACGAGAACCACAAGGCCGATTACTTGGCAAAGGTGGCAAGCTCAGGACCAACTAGCAGGGAAGAAGGTATTACCTACCTCGCCGTAGACAAGGAGGAAACAGGGGAGTTCGTGGCTGACATAGAAGAAAGGGATGATTGGAGGACCCCCATCATAGCCACTTTAAAGAACCCCAACCAGAGAGACAGGAGGGGGTACCGACAGAGATTCTGCCTGATAGGCGATTGCCTCTTCAAAAAATCCTTTGTACACGCATACGCCCGGTGTCTCTCCAAAGAGGAAGGCAAGAAGATACTAGAATAGATTCACGAAGGATGCGCGGGAGACCATGCGGGATACAAGTCCCTCACTAGGAAGGTAGTCAGGGCGGGTATTTCTGGCCCAACATCATCAAAGATGCCAATGACCTGGTCAGAAGGTGCAGCAACTGCCAGATGTATGGTCCCAGAATCCACGTCCCCACTGAAGCCCTGGGCGTGATGCAGTCTCCATGTCCCTTCGACAAATGGGGAATCGACATCGTCGGCCCATTTCCTCGAGGAAAAGCACAAAAGAAGTTCATTATTGTGGCGGTGGACTATTTCAGCAAATGGGTCGAAGCCAAAGCGGTGGCGCGAATAGACGAAGCAAAGGTGATTGAATTCCTATGGAAGAATATTTGCTGCCGCTATGGAGCTCCCAGGATCCTCATTTCAGACAATGGAACCCAATTCTGCGGGGCAAAAACGCGACAATTCTGTGAGGGCATGAAGATGACCCAAAGATTTGTGGCGGTGGGACATCCCCAGGCGAATGGGCAGGCTGAAGTCTCCAATCGAACCATCCTCAGAGGGATCAAGGCCCGACTCGAGCAAGACGGGAACAAATGGGTAGAGGCACTGGATGCTGTCCTTTGGGCATACAGAATGAGCCCTCGCGAGGCAACAGGAGAAACGCCCTTCGAGCTAGTGTACGGCTCGTCTGCGGTAATACCTGCTGAGATTGGCATCGAGACACATCGCATGATGGCATATGACGAGAGGGAAAATGCACAATTAAGGAGGGAGGACCTGGACCTTGTCGAAGGAATGCGAGAGGAAGCCCACGTGAGGACTGAAGGATATAAAGGTCGCATAAAGGCGATGTACGATAGGAGGATCCGACCCAGGGGATTTCGACAAGGGGATCTGGTACTGCAAAGAGCCGACGTCCTACGATTCCTAAAGAAAATGGAACCTCCCTGGGAGGGGCCCTATCGCGTGACAAAGGTGCTGGGAGGTGGAGCCTACGAATTAGAAGATGCCAACGGAAGGTCCTTACCCACCCTTGGAACATCTCTAATTTGAAAAAGTTCTATGTGTGATGCTATTATGTAAGATAGGGAGGGGACGTACTCTTTCCTTCATCTGGGATTTTTGCCTCAAAGGGAGGTTTTGCCCAGATAAGGTTTTAACGAGGCGTACCTCCCCGGCGGAATATAAACGTTTTGTTATAGCAGTGCACTTAGATTCGATGCCAAGGGTCGACGGACCCGCGGTGTACAAAGACATCAAAGGCCCAGTGCCTGCGACGTGAAATGATACCAAGGGTCGACGGACCTGCGGCGTACAAAGACATCAAAGGCCCAGTGCCTGCGACGTGAAATGATACCAAGGTCGACGGACCTGCGGCGTACAAAGACATCAAAGGCCCAGTGCCTGCGACGTGAAATGATACCAAAGGTCGACGGACCTGCGGCGTACAAAGACATCAAAGGCCAAGTGCCTGCGACGTAAAACGATGCCAAAGACCGACGGGTCGGCGGTGTACCCGACATCAAAGGCCACAGGTCTGCGACGTGAATGAATGCCCATGAGGGTGTACAAGATGCCACCGCCGACGGGCTGTGGTGAACAGGACATCAAAGGTCCCCAGTAAGACCTGCGACGTGAATAGGTACCTCAGCGAAGCTGGCGCTATAACCAGGGTAAAACGGTGGGAGTAAATCCCCACTTAGGACCTACGGGTCTATATTACTGGATCGCTAAGGAGAAAGAGAGCCTAGCGCCTAAGTGACACCTTTGGATAGGGACGACGGTCCTTACAACCAAAGGCGTGTACAATTTGTACTCGGCTTACGAATTCAATAAGAGGTTGGCAAAAGCGTGAAAAGAAGAAAAGTACTTAATAAAGAGGTCCTATATTACAAGATGAAAAAGGGGACCTCAGCAAAGGCATACATGAATAGGGGAGTTAAGCTCCTCCATGGGTAAAATAAAATCCTAATAAAATCCGCAAAAGCATAAAAGGAAAAAGGTCCATTACATAATACAGGAAAAAGAAAAACTAAGCAGAAGGATCCACGGGGGGGTAAAAGACAACGCCAGGAAGATTGGAGATATCAGCCTGGGCCAGAGCCGCCATGTGCCTCTCAGCAGAGGGACGCCAGAACAAAGGATTCTCCTCGGCCATTGGGTCACCTTTGAAGGACGCAGGAGGAGGAAGGTCCCTGAGGGCCGTGGCCACTCCAATGCCAGCAGATCCCGCGTGATGGCCCCCCAGAAAATAATGCTGCATAAAAGGGACAAAGTCCCTGAGAGAGACAGGGTCTTCAAGATAGGCCAAGCGCCAATCTTCTGCCAGGTCCCCGAGGAACTTCTGACCAGCCACGGTCGATAGGAGGTGCTGCTGGCAGATCCGGGCACCCTCGGCCTTCATAGCCTCTAGCTCAGCCGGACCATGGAACTCCGTCATACGAACGAAGTCTTCGTCCCATTTGGCTTTCTCCTGGGCAAAGGAACGCTGAAGTTCCTCCTCACGCAGCTTCAGAAGGGCCGCATGGTCCTCCTTCTCCTTCTCTGAAGAGTGGCGCAGCTCCTCATACTGCTTAGCCAGCTCAGCCTTCTCACTCTCCAACTTGGCTTGAATCTCTGCGACTGCTTTTTCACGGGCGGCCAGACTGGCCTGAACTTGCTCCAACTGCTCCTGGAGGGACCTGACGCGCCCCTCCAATTCCGGCACCTGCGGACTTTCCGTAGGCCTCACAGACACCAGACCTATTACCTAGATACCACGCAAAAGAAATCCTAAGATCAGAAAAACAGAGAAGGCGTAGGAACTCGAATAACAAGACAAAGGCATCCACCGAGAACAACCAAAGGCATACCTTGAGAAGATGGCGGGCGAGCTCTGCCTCGTTCTCTGCAAGGGACCTATTGGCGAACACCTCTCTGTCTTCTGGGGGAACCAAGTCACTTAACGCTGCCATCCCAATTCCGACCACAGAACCCCCAGAATGGGCTCTCTCGTCGGGGCCCTCCCTGAGGAGCTTCGACCTGAGCCTCACCTCCCTCGCCCTCGGAAAGAGGTAACTTCTTCTTAGACTTTTTAGCAGACTTTGCCAAAGGGCCAGCTTTTCGTTTCACCTTGGGGGCCGAAGGAGCTGGGGGCAGCCCAGAGGTCTCTGAATCCTTAGGAGGGGACCGACCAACCTCAGCGCGAATGTCCAAGGCCCCTGGAAGCGGTGGAAGATCGGAAACCGAGGCGAGCCTCTCAGCACCAGGAGGTGGGGGAGCATTCCTCTCCTCTATGTTTGCCAGCAGATTACGCCACGAACCTGTCATCCCTGCACCCAACATCGACAAACACCGAATTAGCAAAAACAACGATGCCAGAAAAAACATAAGGATATCGCAACAACTACAGGTACCCTCGAGAGAAGGGCTGGCAAACAAAGGCGAAAACCCAAAATGGTGCAAGACCCCTGGGAACCTGACTAAGGAAGAGGGGTTCAGGGGACCATGCTCTTCGGCATGAGTATTCAAAAGAGACAGGGCTTTTAGATTCCTCTTTGAGCATTTGCCAGAATCACGAGGAGGGGCACTGCTCACCCATCTATCACAGGGAAAATCCCATGAACCACCCGGGGACTCCACGAAGAAATACGACCCATGCCAATCCTTATCCATCTTATGGTTTTTACCAAAGAAATGGGTCCCTCCATCCAAGCTGGAAGAGATGGAGGAAAGGTAGAAGAAGGCACCGTGAAGCTTGAGCGAAAATTGGGAAACCACCAAGTCAGGGGAAGGAACACCTCCCACAGCCCGCACTGCCACAAAGAACGAGATAAGGAGACGAATAGCGGAGGGTTGGAATTGATTCAGAGGGACCTTGAAGGCCTGGGACACCTCGAAAAGGAAGAGAGGAACGGGGAAGCGCAGCCCAGCCCTGACCTGGGCCTCCCAGAACGCCAAACATAAAGGAGGCGGGTGGTCAGCCCTCTGATCCGGCGAAGGTATCCTCACCCTGAAACCCTCGAAAACGAAACCCCCCTCTACCAAAGCATCTAAACTTGTCTGGGAACATGTCGAGGCCTTAAAAACGCTAAGAGGGATCCCCGTAGAAGAGGAAGGGACGGATCTAGGGTTTTGGATGGGCGACGGCCCAGAAAGTGCAACCGAATCTTGAGTATCGGCGGCCAAATCAACAGATCTAGCTCCACCTTGAGTGTGGGAAGCCATGGCAGAAGCGACGACTGAGCGGGTTCGAGGACGATGACCGGTGTAAGGCACGATGGCGCGCTGGGTATGAGCTCCTGAAGGGGAACTAGGCTGTGAAACTAGAGGAGTAGACGATGTATCAGAAGAAATTGACTGATGGGAATAAGTAGGGGAAGGCGAGGATTTCTCTGAAGCTGTAACGTTGGAAGCCATGGAAGCGAGAAAAAAAGACGAAATAAAAAAGAACGAAGAGAGAGAGAGTCGTACCTGTTAAATGCGAGGCGTCTTTTCAAAAATAAGACTAAGCTTCCAGAAACCACACTTAAAAAGAAGCGTTTCCCAAGATGCTGAAAGGGAGCAGGAAAGGTCACATCCTTTCAGCGAATCATGACGGATGGATCTTAAGGGGAGGTAAAATTTTAACTTGTCATTTTTTACTCTAATTCACTTTTGTTCCCAAAAAATAAATTAGAGTAGGGGAGTGGTTGATGTGGACTCAACTGGCACGGGCTGGAAAAAAGCAAATAAGGGAAAGCCCAACAAAGCCCACGAAGAAGAAAGCCCATAGTGAAGTATCTGTCTGGGAGAAAGGACCTGCAGGGACCTGACGGGCACAAGTCTTGACCGGACAAAAGAACGAGAACCGTTGTGTATAAGGGCACAGGAACAGTGGGAAAGAAGAATGACAGTTGCAGGGACGCGTGTCGCTTTATTACAGGAGGATGTTACTGAGTAGATTACTGCAACTATCGCAGGAGTCATTCCATCAAGCAATCAGTCATCTTTCCTGAGTCCTAGGTGGTACATCCCTCCAGAAATCCTGGGACAAGGCATCAGACAGGCGGCGGGAACTGCTATAAAATAAAGACTTAGCCATATTTTCTACAAGATTCACTTTCTACACAGAGTTATTCACACACTGTTCTCCCTTCACATAGTTTAAGCATATTCTCTACATTTTAGGAGTGAAAGTGAGGATTATTTGAGCGTGTAAATCGTTGTTGCTTAGTGAAAGAGAGTTCCCAGTGCCCCGTGGACGTAGAATCCGAAAGGATTCGAACCACGTAAATCCCTTGTTCTTTCAAGTTTACGTCCCAGCATCCATAACGCCTCATATACCTATAAAATTGCATAATTAATCTACCGCTAACTAAGTATCCAGAGCCCCCACAGTTACAAATATCGTTGGTTGGGTTGGCCCCATATCACTAGAGATTAAGATCTTATCGAGTATTGTTGGAAATGAACTCACGCGAACACAGTGAACACGATCTTGTTTTGGTGCTGTTGAAATCTGCAGCGTTTTCTGTTGTCTTTGCATTGCTTAAATAGAAGTTTACATAGAAACTAATAAATGCCTACAATCAGGCGACTAATTTAGCCTACGCTAATAAGGAAAAGATAATCACTTCCTAAGGAAAATACAATCATATCCTAAGCTAATTAAGGAAGGTAGATCACAAGGATTATTTCCCATAATCTCCTCCTAAGCCTTGTGTCCGCCTTTGATGTCGATTAGGCCGATCTTATCCCGTAGATCATGAAACTTGGTCCTTCCAAGCGGTTTCATAATATCGCCCAGCTGATCCTCGCTTCTGATGGACTCTATATCATTCAAGCCTTCTTCTGCAGCCTCCCGGACGAAGTGATATTTCACTCGAATGTGCTTACTCTGTTTGTGGAGTACCGGATTCTTGATCAAAGCAATGGCAGACTTATTGTCCACCTTCAGCATTGGCGCTCTTGCTGCTGTTCCCTGCACCTCAGATAACACACGAGCGAGCCATAATGCGTGACAAGCAGCATTAGCAGCTATATATACTCCGCCTCACAGCTGGACTGAGCCACCACCTTCTGCTTCATGGATTGCCAGGTGATCGGGCTCCCGTTGAGGAAGAAAATCACGCCAGTTGTGCTTTTACTTGAATCAACATCCCCGGCGTAATCACTGTCGCTGAAGCCTGTCAGATAAGGCTCCTCCTTCTCCTTCCTGCCGAACCAGAGTCCCCAATCTTGGGTCCCAGCCACATAGCGCAGGATGCGCTTCACAGCTACAAGGTGATCCTCGCGTGGATCCTTCAGGAACCGACTCACGTAGCCAACCGCAAATGCTAGATCGGGACGAATGTTGACCAAGTACCTCAAGCTCCCGACGACGCTCCTGTATGCCGTCGCATCAGCCGGCGGCTCTATGCTGAGCTTGCTCAACTTCAGGCGCGGTTCCATGGGCACATGACATGGGTTACACCCTGCCATGCCGCTCTTCTCCAGGATCTTGCCGGCGTAGGCTCTCTGGCTCAGCGAGATTCCCTCGCGCCCTGCTTCACTTCAATGCCGAGGTAGTAGTGAAGTAGGCCGAGGTCACTCATCTGAATGAATGAGGCCGCCATCTCCTCCTTGAATGACTTGATATCGCCGCCGTTCGAGACGGTGATCACGAGGTCATCGACATAGACCCCAATCACCAGCTGCTTGTCGTCGTTCTGCCTAATGTAGATGGCGTGTTCGGACGGGCTCTTTCTGAAACCAAACGACAACAGCGTGCTGTCCAGCTTCGCGTTCCATGCACGCGGCGCTTGATGCAGCCCGTACAATGCCTTTCGGAGCTTGAGCACCTTGTGCTCCTTGCCGTTGATGATAAACCCCGGCGGCTGCTCGAAGTAGATGATAAAGTATTTCGATACGTTTATCGTAGTATTTATTTGGGGTACATAGAGCTTTAGCAATCAATTCATGCATTTATTCGACATATTTACACTCATTTTGATATTGAAGGAGCTTAGGACGAGTTTCGAGCGAAAAGGAGCGAAAACGAGGCAAAAAGGAGCAAAAAAGGACGAATACTGCCCTCTGTCACGGCCGTGACAGTCCATGCACGAGGCCGTGACGTCCTCCACCAGAGGAGAAACAATGCTTGGTGTCACGGCCGTGACACTTAATGCACCAGGCCGTGACCCATAGCAGCAGCAGCATTAGAAAAATTCATATCTCTCAATCCAGACCTCGGATTGAGAATTCCTTGGTCAGAATCAAGATTGGCGAGTCTTCTATCTATGGTTAAATTTCAGGTCAATCGGACATCGTTTACCCCTCCATCCGAGAGAAATACGAAACTGCTGCAAAGCTGTTGAGACGTCACGCCGTGACGTACTGCACCAGGCCTCACGTGACGAGCAGCAGTGAGCTCAAATTTGGCCCAGAAAGTGTCACGGACCGTGACCTATCTTGTCCAGGCCGTGACAGTGTCAAATTTCACTAGAAAAAGCCCAAATTCGAACCAGAAAAGGGCACTTCGACCAGAAATCAACCCTAATCCCTCTAGAGACGAAAAATAGCACATAAGAACGCAGAATCGCGTCCCGGAGCGCAAGAGACGGATATCATCGATGAAATCACGCCCACTGAACGACGTGCGTGCCCAGAACACGGATGCCTCGATTAGGAGGTTGGAGCAGCAAGTGGGGCAATAGCAAAGCAAATGGCGGGGCGGAAATCAAAGATCACTCCCGAGCTTACACGAGACAAACCCCAAGGAGTATTGCAATGCGGGTAACCTGAAGGAGCGAGAGAGGATTAGCAAGAAGTCCACCAAGCAGAATTTAAAGGAGAAAGTCGATTCGAGAGGGCCACGACGAGCTAGAAGGGAGGAAAGTAAGGGCGACGGAGTCGAGAAGGTCAAGGATGAAGAGAGAAAGACGCGACCATTCGTGAAGCCGTACAACCAAAGATCCCGTACCAGCTCGGTTGAGGGGAGCTGCACCTGAAAAAGAAAGGTTCAACCTGAAAAGGAGGAGGCTGCACTCGAAATAGAAAAGACGAGGAGAACGAGCGGCCACCTGTGATACCGTACCAGCCGAAGATTCCCTATCAGCACGGTAAAGAAGGATAAAGACGAGGCGCTAATTGGCAGATTCATGGGTATGTGCAAAGAATTACATATTAACTTACCGTTTGTTGAAACTATTGTGCAGATGCCCAGTTTCGTTAAGTTCCTGAAGGACTTGCTGACGAATCGACGAAAGCTCGAACACATCTCCACGGTATACCTACGAGGAGAGTGCTCGGCGATACTCCAGAGCAAGATACCAAAAAAGCTCAAGGACCCAGGAAGTTTTACTATTCCTTGTCGCATAGGTGACTTAGTAGTCGAGCATACTTTAGCTGATCTAGGCGCTAGTATAAATTTGATGCCGTACTCCATGTTTAAGCGTTTAAAATTAGGTAAACCACGACCCACTAGAATGAGTATTCAATTGGCCGATAGATCGTTAAAATACCCTATAGGTGTTATCGAGGATGTTCTAGTTAAGGTCGATAAGTTCGTTATCCCTGCTGATTTTGTGATCTTAGACATGGACGAGGATGAAAGTGTTCCATTAATTCTAGGTAGACCATTCTTAGCTACAGGCGAGACCATGATAGATGTTAGGAATGGAACATTAACCTTGACAGTAGACGGTGAAAAAGTTACGTTCAATATGGCTGACTCGATGAAAAAGAGCAACGAGCAAGATGATAAATGCTATTTCTTAGATGTTTGAGTGCGATTTTCTCTTTTCTGTGCAAGGTCTGTCACATGTCAGCAAGCATGATAGGCACACGATTATGGAAATCGATAAGTGTGGGGGAGGAGATCGACGAACCCATCATAACCACCGACGAGAGCAGCGAAGAAGTTAAGAACAAGAGCCCAGTCGAGGAGCGACCCCCACTAGAGCTGAAAACCGCTGCCCGGTGAAAGGCGACACCTCCAAGGTATGGATGTAGGCGAGGGAAACTTAAGTAGAAAAGAGATGCTGTACCTCGACTTCCAGCCACCCTAAGCGAACGAAAGCACGTCCGGCTAAAGACGGTAAAGGAAGCGCTTCTTGGGAGGCAACCCAGGTGTTATCTATCTAGTATTTTTTTATTAGTCTATTATTATTATCATTCATGTTTTTTTTTCTATTACGTTTAGTTTTCCTTTTAGTCATGTCAGGCACCACGAGTCACGATACGACAACCATCACGCGCTTAGTCACGACCACGTCAACATTTACCATCAGGGGAGTCACGCTCTTTTTAAACTCTTTTTACTTTTATCCTTTTTACATTGAGGACAACGTCAGGTTTAAGTGTGGGGAGGGGAATCTAGTTTGAGAACTTACGTGAAAATTTTTAAATTTTTATGACGTGTCTATGAGCTATAATTTTCGTTAGAAAGGCATGAATTATTGAACTCAGGCACAATTTTTTGTGTTTATCTCGAGTTAGTCTGCATTATTATGAATCCTTGTGTGCAATTAGGATATGCAAGACTGACTGAATCATGTTTGCCTGAATAGATATAGCACTGTCTTGAGAGTTTCGTACACATAACCCCATTTCGTTGTGAGAGTTTGAGCCTGACGAGCTTATGCTCATTTTTCTTGGTTGTGTGACGTTCCTAGTCTATATCTCTCTAGAACTTGCCTGTCTAATGCGTGTTGAAACTGTTTTTGGTGTGTTAGTGTAGAAATGACGAGGGCATTAGGAATTAAGTCCAGAGCCAAAACTTCCCACCATGACTAACCCAATAGTTAGCCCCTTTGAGCCTGAGCCTATTCGTTGCGTACCTCATATGATATGAAATGCCCCTGACTCATATAAGCCTCCAGAAATTATATGAACCCGAATTCGTTAGCATAGAGCAGAAGTCGAACTTGAGAGTTACTGTTTCAGTGTGTGGTTTGGTGTTCTTCTCTGTTATTTGTGAAATGACTCGCCCTGATTTGACCGTTTTCTGAAATGACCTGATCCCTTTTCATAAGCATACCCATAAACCTTTTGGCAAGATATAGGTTTTGGTAATAAGTATCCCTAGGTACACGGCATTCGCTGTGACGATGTATTCTTTGCGACAAAAGCCGAACCTTGATATCTTGAGGGAATAAGGGTAGTGCACTAGAGCGTAATTAAGGGGAAAGGGCAGAAAATGAAAGAGAACTGAGTTGACAGGGGTCGGGCAGAAAAGTCTAGGATTTCGGGGCAAGAATGTTGAATCCTGTGCTGGGACGTGTGATTTTCTGTTCGATCATGCTATGTTCTTCGAAATTTTTCGCTTACGTACCCTAGCTTAAAGATTGCATGTTCATTGGATATGCGTACCATTTTATGACTATTTGATCCATATTCTCCCGAGAAGACCCTCAGATTTATGCTTGCCACTTTAAATAGTAGATATGCGATTAGCCTGCAAGCCTATGGCAGGGGTTGGACTAGCGCACTTGAGTGATTCACTATAAATTTAGCCTATACATTGAACGACTTGAGGGAATCCTTGTGAGGTATGAGTCTCGATTAGCAGTGCGAAGGAAGTTTAGGTCGACAAGTGCAAGTCATTAGTGTAACATCCGTGATTGTTTGCTTGATTCCTTTTGTGCTTTCTAGCTTTGATGATAAATTGCGAATAATCGTGTCGTTATCTTGATGTGATGCCTAATCTCACTTCTATTTTACTTGAGGACAAGCAAATGCTTAAGTGTGGGGAGGTTTGATAAACGTTTTCGATACGTTTATCGTAGTATTTGTTTGGGATATATAGAGCTTTAGCAATCAATTTATGCATTTATTCGACATATTTACACTCATTTTGATATTGAAGGAGCTTAGGACGAGTTTCGAGCGAAAAGGAGCGAAAACGAGGCAAAACAAAGCAAAAAGGACGAATACTGCCCTCTGTCACGGCCGTGACAGTCCATGCACGAGGCCGTGACGTCCACCAGAGGAGAACACTGCTTGGTGTCACGGCCGTGACACTTATTGCACCAGGCCGTGACCCATAGCAGCAGCAGCATTAGAAAATTCATATCTCTCAATCCAGACCTCGGATTGAGAATTCCTTTGGTCATAATCAAGATTGGCGAGTCTTCTATCTATGGTTAAATTTTCAGGTCAATCGGACATCGTTTACCCCTCCATCCGAGAGAAATACGAAACTGCCGCAAAGCTTTGAGACGGTCACGGCCGTGACGCTACTGCACCAGGCCGTGACGAGCGGCAGTGAGCTCAATTTTTGCCCAGAAAGTGTCACGGCCGTGACCTATCTTGTCCCAGGCCGTGACATTGTCGAATTTCACTATAAAAAGCCCAATTCGACCCAGAAAGCGGGACTTCGACCAGAAATCAACCCTAATCCCTCTAGAGACGAAAAATAGCACATAAGAACGCAGAATCGCGTCCCGGAGCGCAAGAGACGGATCATCGACGAAATCACGCCCAATTGAACGAAGAACGAAGAATCATCGACGCTTCCATCGCAGATCATCAGGATATCAAGAATATGAATTCTTCGCCTTTATTCCTTATTTCTTTTCGTTGTTTTCCCGTCTATTATGCGTAGCTAATTCCTCTTTGTGTTTGGGATTAGATGAACGCTAGGATGTTTCGTAGTTAAGATTTATAATTATCGTGACTATGTGTTTTGACTATTTATCGTTCTATGAATATGTTTCGTCGCTTTAATATGTCTATGTGTTAAAGTGATTGTGGGGAAAAACGTTCAGGGCGACAGCTAAACAACGTTTAGGCCGTTCATAGAAGATAGGATTCGAGTATAGGGCGAAAGCAAATACTCGATCCTCGCCGTTAGTAATTATTGAATTTTAGATCCCCGCGAGCGTCTAGGGCGACAGCAAATTCGCGAGTGGGTAGGAAATTACTGCGACTTAGTCTGAATCACTTAGGAGCGATTTTATCGTCTTAGCCGATAACACCTAGCGGGATTCGAATTCCGAGCACATCTTATTATCTGAAGCTTCGTATCAGTTTTAATCGTGTTATTTGAATCTCTAGTTGATTTAGGAGCGATCTGTAGGTTAAGTCGTCAAACAATTTGCGTATTTTCTTCAGGCTAAATATCGAGTCGATTAGGTCATTACTAGTACTTGATTTATTCCTTGTGTTCGATACTCGTTTACTCACTTTACTGCACTACAAACGATAGGTCCACTGCCTATCGCACGTCGGTGATAGTAATTAGGTATTCGTTTAATTATTACTTGTCGCACTTTCCATTCACGCACCACGTGTCGATCAATGACCAGGACACCTGCTCCAGATCCGACTGTCGTCGACGAGCCATCAACATAAGCCCGCCAAGGTGGCGTCGTTTCTCCTCGAGTAGATTCCAGCAAGAAGTCCGATAGAGCTTGCCCCTTAATGGCCGGGTGCCTTTCGAACTCAACGTCGTATTCTCCCAACTCAACAGCACACTTAACCATCCTTCCAGAAAGGTCTGATCTACTCAAAGTCTGCTTCAGGTAAGGTATTAGTGCGTACTCGTACTTTGTGAGATAAAAAGTAAGGGCGTAACCTTCGCACCGACACCATTACCGCCAAAGCCGCTTTCTCAATATCAGGGTACCTGCCTTCAGCTCCATGCATCGTCTTACTCACGAAGTACACCGTTTCTGGATGTCACCTTCCTCCTTCAGGAGGACTGAACTTACAGCTTGCTCCCCTGTAGAAAAATACAATATTAGCTCATCACCAGGTAATGGCTTAGTCAACAATGGCATATTATGTAAATAATCTCTTAGCCGTTCGAATGCCATCTGGCATTCCTCCGTCCATTCGAATTGACATCCCTTCCGAAGCATCTTAAAGAAGGGTAGACTCCGATCGGCAGACTTGGCTATGAACCTACTCAGTGCTGCCAATCTACCGGTCAAGCGCTGAACCTCCTTAATGTTCCGGGGCGGCTGCATCTCTAATATAGCCTTCACCTTGTTGGGATTCACCTCGATCCCCCTCTTTGTCACCATGTATCCTAGGAACTTCCCTGACTGTACTCCAAAGGTACATTTCTCGGGATTCAGCTTCATGCCGCTCCTTCGGATGTTCTGAAAGGCTTCCTCTAAATCCGTGACGTGGTCCCTGGCCCATGTCGATTTGACCAACATGTCATCTACGTAGACCTCCATGTTACGTCCCAGCTGACTTCTGAACACTGTATCGACCATCCTCTGGTAAGTAGCCCTGCGGTCTTAAGCCCGAACGGCATCCGTACATAACCATAGGTGCCTCCGGTGGTCACAAAGCATACTTTGTCTACATCGTCTGGATTGAGTTTAATCTGGTGGTACCCTTGAAAAGTGTCCATCATGCTCAGCATCTCGCAGCCGGATGTGGAGTCACCCAACTGATCTATCCTTGGCAGAGGATAATGGTCTTTAGGACAAGCCTTATTGAGATCACGGAAATCCACGCACATTCTCCAAGAGCCGTTCCCCTTCTTGACCATAACCACATTAGCTAGCCAGGAGGGGAACTGTACCTCCTTGATGTGTCCGCTCTGAGCAGCTTCTCAACCTCAACCTTAATACCCTGATCCCTTTCGGCTCCAAATTGACGGGGCCTTTGTTTTATAGGGTGACTTCCCGGAATTATGTTTAGATGGTGCATGGCTATGCTTGGATCAATTCCCGTCATGTCCGCTGGTGAGAATGCAAACAAGTCAGCATTCCGCCTCAGGCATTCGACCAGCCGCAAGGATGCTTCCTTCTCCATCTTCGTTCCTATCTGAGTGGTAAACCTTCCCTTCCCAGGTACAGCTCCACTGTCATTAATTCCTCATCGGGCTGAGGTTGCAGTCGCGTAGGTTCCCCCTCCTCGCTGTCTAGCTTCGTACATTTCGCCTGCTTGGCATCAGGTCCTTCTTTTACCTTACCTCCGGTCACTACCTTGACCTCATTTGCGTAACATCGACGCGAACTCCCCTGGTCTCCCGAGACCTCTCCTACCTGGTCGCCCACTGTAAATTGATCTTCAAGTGGTATGTCGATGGCACGGCCCTAAATCCGTTGATTGCTGGACGTCCCAGTATGATGTTGTACGAGGAGACTGCATTCAACGACTAAGAAGTTGACCATCCGTACCACCGGAGGGGGTCCTCTCCTAACCCTACTGGAAGTGTGATCTGGCCTAGTGGTTGTATCCCAGCTCAGCCAAATCCGTACAGCGAAGTGGCCACTGGCCTCAGCTTCGTCCCCAACTTCATCTGCTTGAAGCACTCTAAGAATATAATATCCGCTGGACTCCCCCCGTCTATGAATACTCGCGAAACATTATCCCCGCTACATCTGTGATAATTACAAGGGCGTCATTATGAGGTCGCACGACGTCGGCCTCATCTCTAGCTCCGAACTGTATGTTCCCCGTGGTCTCCATCTGGCCTACCAAGCAACCTTCAGCCCCGGTGCCTCCACCTTCTTTCATTCGAGCATAAGATTTCCGCGCCTTATGGGAATATCTGCCTCAGGACCTCCACTATGATGAGGATAGGAGCTCTCGGCTGGCTGGGTCCTGGCCGGTTGGGCTCCAACATAGGTTGTTTCCCCTTGTCCGGCCCCGGGCCTTCCTTTTCCTTAGACTGTACCAATGGACCTGGCATTTGGTCCCGATATATAAACTCTTTGAGGTGCCCTGCTCTTATCAATCTTTCTATCTCATTCTTCAGGTGTGTACATGCGTCGGTATGATGCCCATGCTCATTATGGAACCGACAGAAAGGTCCGGTGGTAGGTCCCGGAGGTCCCGCGAATTGATTCGAGGGTACTTGAGGTCTGGGTGCCTCGCCGCCACAGCCAACACCTCTTGCAAACTCGTCTGGAGAGGGGTGTAACTCTGGTACCTAGGGGGAATCGGCCCCCTCTACCCTGCATGGGTCCTCTAACCATCGGGGGACGGGCCATCCTGACACCTTCTCTGTTCCGACCAGGATCCGGCATTCCCTTCTTTGGGAACGCCCTGGGCACTACCTCCCGAACTTTTGCCAGCCGGCTTTCTTCTAAGTTTATATACTTATCCGCTCTGCCCAACAGCTCCTCGAATGTTTGCAGGGGCTTTTTAGATAGCGACGCGAAAAAGTCGCCCACCTGGAAACCATGAACCAACGCATTAATTTTAACAGAAGTAGTAGCGGAGGGTACCTCCAAGGCTGCCACATTGAATCTTCGAATGTAAGATCGGAGGCTCTCATCTGGTCGCTGTTTGACTTGAAACAAGGACATGTCAGATTTGGGTGGTTCCGAGCGCTAGCAAACTGGTTAATGAACATCTCCTTGAACTCCTCGAAGGAGTGGATAACCTCCGGCTCTAACTGGCTGAACCATTGCTGGGCAGCTCTCACCAACGTTGTTAAGAAGACCCTACACTTCACTCCTTCTGAAAAGTTGTGCAACAAGACGGTATTTTTTAAAGCGCAAAATGTGGTCCTCTGGGTCGGTGGTACCATCATACTCGTAAGGTAGCTGCTTAAAGTTGAGCGACACCTCTCCTTCCAATAGTTCCTTAGCAAAAGGCGTACCAGCCTGGTGTACTCTTCGTAGATGTGGTTTAGTGGCTTTATTTTGCATGCCCTCCACTACCTTCCGCAGGTCAGACATTTGCTTCCTAAGCTCTTGCCCTCTATCACTCATAACGCTCCTTTGACCACGCACGTTACAGCTTCTGATCTCCGCCTCTTGTCCTGTGATCGCTCTGGCCTGCATTCGCTAGCCATGGCCGCCGGGGGTACCTCGTTCCTAGGGTTTATCGGCCTCATTTCCTCCTGGGGTTCTCTGAGATGTTCGTCACTCCGTCTTGGAGGTGGGGTCAGTGGACCTTCATTCCTTCCTCCTGGGGTGGCTTCCCTTTCCGACAGATTTATCCCTATCTGGGGATGCAATGTCCCCTCCCCGGCCACCGTGTTCTCTCCCACCGTCTCCGTCCATTCTGAGACGTGTCCATCTGAAGTCCTGCCTGGAACCCACGAGGCTTGCCTCCGTTTACCCTTGTTCTTCGCCTTTTTAGCAATCATTGCAGCGTCCACCGCGCTCTTTACCAACAGGTCCAGTTGCTATACCGTCATAGTTATAGGGTCTGTGGTGGAGCTGTTCCGGACGGTCCAGCGAGGGTGGGTGCTGGTGTCGACGGCGAAGCTTCGACTGGGGACGCCAATGTTGGAGACGGTATGGGGTTTTCCTCCATCCTTTCAACGACTTCTTCAAACCGTTCTTGCAGATTCTGCGCCAAAGGCGGCTGTTCTTCCATCTCGGCCCGCTTCCGCATATCTCAGCGATCTATGGCTTCCCTGAGAACTGCAACCTTCCTCTGGCTCTCTAATGTCTCGTCCTCGAACAAACACAAGTTCAGACTGTCTTCCTCGTCGTAACCTCCCAGCGTACTCATGTTTCAGTCCGCCTTTCCCACAGATGGCGCCATTTGATGCGGGTTTGACCCGATCAACGATATTTGGTCCGGGAAACAGAGACTGACGGGTGAAACGGACTGGGTTCGATGCTTTGTGATGTGTTAGGATCTGTATTTAGTGTTGTAAAAGGAAAAGAACGAAGGAGACGCAGATTTTACATGGTTCGGACAGCTGTCCTACGTCCACGGGCCGCTGGTAATAGTTTCCACTATTCACGAGTAAGAAATACACCCTCAAGCTCACCTCACTCGTTACAATATATTCATGGCGAAGAAGATGACTTGAGGGGAAAAAATATCTAAGTGTCTAAAAAATGTCTTGCTCTTCTCCATCCATATGCCCGTTTGACCTCTGCCTCGCCAGCTGGCAATTTGGGACCACTTGACAGCGACCCCTGGTACAACATAGGAGAGACCAGCAGCAGACGTACTATTGTCAGACTGGCGCGCCTCCTTCCAGGTTAAGATGTCCTCCACTCGTTGCGCTCCACGTGTCATCCTGGTCGGCTATTCCTCATGTTTCCCGCTCAAATTATTTCATTGCTCGCGCCGCTTTCATCTCTTCCGTACATGGCTCCTGATCTCTAGCTCTCCCTCTTACCTGCTCCGTTGTCCTGAAAGCTACTATTCATAGGTAGTAGGGTTAGGAGGAATGCTGGTCTGAAAGTTACCCCTATCAGTGTGTTAACTACAATTATAATTTTACCCACTATTATTAATATATTACAATTATATCCTCAAATCAATTTTCTTATATATAATAAAATAATAAAATTAAATTTCTAATTTTATTTAAAAATAACTTAAAATATAAAATATTATATTTATTTTTAAATATTAGGCATGTACGGAATGTGCTTAAATACTAAGATCATTAATGAGGGCTACTAATCGCCCTTTACGGTTCTTTCAAATATCATCATGGTGGACCCTAATTTGGTGTAACGATCCACTTGAATCCAATTTGAAGATAAATTATTCATCATAAAGTTCATAAAAAGGCTCATCAGAGATGGGTTTGATATTTCTCCTTGATTGTTTTATTATTCAGGGCCATAGTATTAGTCTACACAATAAGCTCCAATTTACCAACATACCACGTAGTACTGTCAATAGGCCGGCCCGGGCGGGCTGGCCTGCCACCCGCCATGTAGCGGGCCTAAAGAAATGGAGCCCAGCCCGCCCCACTGCGGGCCTGGCCCGCCCTATTAGAATTTTTTTCAGTTTTTTTTATTTTTAATTTTATACTGTAATTTATTATATATTTTTGAGTAAATTAAGGTTTTTATTAATAACTTATTGATAACCAAAGTATAATTATATACTCCCTCCGTCCCGTTATCTTTATCACATATGTTGTTGGGCACGCAAATTAAGATGGTATTATTATAATAATATAGTACAATGAAAAGGTAAAAAGTGTATATTTTAACACGTCTTTTAAGAATATTTAATATTATTATATTGATTGTCAGTGATAGTTTTTTGCTAAATAAGAAAAGGTGATAAAAGACGCCCGAAATGGAAAAATGTGATAAAATTTGCGGGACGGATGGAGTATCTATTAATATATACTCCCTCCGATTTTTTTTAGGTGTCGTTTAAGGTTTTTGCACATATATTAAGAAATAGAATAAAATGTCTAATATACCCCTAATTAATTGCTTAAGACTATTTAATATATTTCATTTAATAATATTCAAAAGGGTAAAACTGGAAATATGATAAATATTTGTCTTGAAATCTGTAAAACGACAACTAATTAGAAACAAAATTAAAGAGCTAACAGGACATGTAATAAATCGGAGGGAGTATGTGTAGTTAATTTTAGTCTAATTAATGAATAATTAACAATAAAATTAATATAATTTAAATATAATATATAATTAATAAAACTGGAGGGCCGGCCCGCGGGCTGGCCCGTTCAGTCCCGGTCCTTGGGATACCCACTTGCCTAAGCGTACAACCTTGTCACATTTCAACGGTGGGCTCGTGATGGGCTTTTTTAAATTTATTAGAAATGGACTTTTGGTGGGCTTTCATAAAATAATTGACCGGTTAATCAGTCCATAGTTGGCCGACTAGTTGGCCGATCTGATTAGTCGTCCGATAAATCATTCATTTTCCTGATTAATTGGTTTTAGGCTATTTTCACCATGGTAGTTGGCCGACTAGTGCCTATCCGGCGCCTAGGCGGGCGCTAGATCGAGTTTTACAACATTGCTACAAATATTTTTTTTTGTCAAGCGAGTACTTGTGAATTAAAAAAGTTGAAATGAGTACTTAAGCATATTTTCTAATACAGTTAGCTACGGCATTTTCTGATGTCATCGCGCGTAAAAAAAGGGGGTGCAACACGAGGACTTTCCTCGGTGTCACTCATCCTAGTACTACTCTCGTCCAAACACGATTAACTTCGAAATTCTGATGGAATCCGGTGCATCGGTACGTCTAGTTATTGAGCGTAGTTGTTTTGCTTGTACGAGCGAAAATGTAATGAAACAATACAACAAAGACTGGCGTAGTTTATTGAGCGTAGTTGTTTTGTTTGTACGAGTGAAAATGTAATTAAAACATGCCACAATAGACAACACATTACAGTTACTTGAATACATATATCAAATTCTTAGGTTTTATGTTGGGCTTGGTTGATGAGTGAGAAATGGGCTGCTTATTGGACTTCTATCTACATTTCGGCTACTAACCATTTTAAGTGATAAAATAGGAAATATAGACATATATATAAGATACAAGTGACTAAAATGCTTATGCGATGTTTCGCCTCAATTTCTAATCGTTTCATCTTGACCTAAAAAATTATCTCCTCAAGAGACATGCTATGTTCCGTAAACACACGAAGACATAAATAGACATGTCAGCCTGACCAAGACCACGGCGGTTCTATTGCGTTGTGTCATTTCTTTACTTAGTTATTTTATTTAATCATCTGATATTGATTAAAACCATACATGACATATGACTTAAATTAAAGAATGAGACTTAGATGGTGTAATATAGTTTGATGGAAGCATAACACAAGAGCAAGACAATCGGACATTCAGGGAAGAAAATTGTAAACACTTGGAGAAAAATTTTACTACGTAGCTCGACTGAGTTACATGCGTCCCCCAATTAATATTGTCACGAGGGAAACTTTGGGCCCACAATCAATAATGCAGAAAAGGTGGTGGTTGGGTGTATCACTCATCAGCCAAAGCATACGACAAAAGTTAACTTTTGGTTCTAATCGTTGTAATAAGATGCTAAAGATCGAACAAAGAAGTCCAAAAAACATGGATCTTTTTGTTTGAACACGGCCGTCGCGCGGGTCCCGCTTTAATTTAATATGTAATTTTATTTCTTATGCGCTGTGGCTATGTTTTTCTTTGTGGAGCGATCGAGAGATTTTTAATGATTTGTAATATAATAATAATAATAATAATAATAATAATAATAATAATAATAATCCATCTTTCTTTAATACTTGCGGAGTTATCAAGGAAATTTTACGGTAGGTATAAAAATAATGCATAGATTTTATTCACGGGTCCTACATGATGTTGAGATTTCATGAACCGAGTGGTTTGGGTTGTGTAGCATTTGAATAAAAATGCTTTATCTTAGTGAATTTAATATCTTTAAATGATTGATATGGACATTTTCAACTTCTACATGATGTGGTCTATATTACGTATATATAATATATTGTAAATGTTATTTATATATATATAGTCCACATAATACTTGTAAGGTTAACTATGACATTACGCAATATCATCACATACATCACCGTGATTAGACAAACACAATATTCTAATATTATCTTGATATGCAAACTAAAATATCACCACAAAATAAACACGATAATGATACACCACCTTAATCCACATCAAAGTGATATATTCACATACGGTGATGTGAGTATCACCGTGATGCTATATCACCTGAACAAACCATTGAGATTTGAGTATCACCATAACACAAAATATTTCATCATATCCACCATTTTTAAATAAGGGAGGGTAACTATTACTAATATTCATGCGTGCCTTATATATCCCTTTGCATTTTTTTCTCTCTCCCTGAGCTTTAGTATCCTATTATCAGAGGTTGTTTTCTTCCTTTATGAAAACGTCTTTTTCGGAGAAGATGAAATTTTGAAGTCGAAGACGGAAACAAATAAACAGTATTACAGATCTGGGTTAAATAACAATAGTTATTGAGTTTAGATTCAATTTATAAGTAGTCTACTTTGGTTTTTCTTGTTAGACTTCGATAGTTATTTTCTTTCGGTCCTTGGTCTTTGTCTTTCTCTTTTTAGTTTTCTAGTTTGAGTATTCTTATTTGGTAAAAATTTATTCAGTAATGGATGTAAAATTATTGTTTCTTCGTCGAATCGGGCGGTATTGTGGAATCACGTAAAAGACTGTAGTCTTCTAAGATCCGTTCAATTATTGTGAATTATGTCAATGGTAAAATGCGTATAAGTCCCTCGTGGTTTCGCGGAAATGCACATAAACCCATGTGGTTTTTTTATTGCACGGTACTCTCTCCTGGTTTAACTAATGTTGCACCGTATCCTCCGGGCAGTTTTTGCCTGAAATTGGATTACACGCGCTCTTACTGCATGTGCATTAAGCTTGGGATTTACTGTTAAATGACTAGAATAAAAAATGTTACCCCGGGAGTTATCATTTGAGAAAAAGGTGAATAGTTGGGGTTATTCTGGTCGTTTAACAGTGAATAATATGGTCATTTGAGCGCGTGCAAGAGCGCATGTAATTCAATTTCGGGCGAAAAACTGATGTCCAAGGGTTATCATTTGAAAAGAAGGTGAATAGCTGGGTTATTCTGGTCATTTAACAGTAAATAATATGTTCCAAACTTAATCCACATGTAGTAAGAGTGCGTGTAATCCAATTTCGGGCAAAAAACTGCTGCCCGTGGGATACCGTTCAACATTAGTTAAACCACGAGGGAGTACCGTGCAATAAATAAACTACAAGGGCTTATGAGCATTTCCGCAAAACCACGAGGGTGTTGTATGCATTTTACCCTTATGTCAACGACGACTCACTGTATTTTAAAATATATACGTGTATATATATAATATATATATATGCTGTATCCTTCCATTCATACCCTCTTATTCCAAAATCACCGAGAGAAAGGCAAACGTAGTGATCTTTTTAAAATGGATTTGCAAATATAGTTAACTTTTTAACAATGTTGCAAATTAAGCAACATTTTCACTTTTAGTTATTATCATTTTCACTTTGACCACAAAAATATTTCAAATTACAATTCCCCACTCTCATTACTACTAATAAGCAATAACTTTATTGATAATTATATTTTTAACCCAATTAATTTAATCACTTTTAATTAAAACATTTTAGTTAAAACATAATTCCCTTTGCATTGACTCGCATCAAGCAGCACCGAGAATCTCTTGCATTAATAGAACATCAATCTTTATAGAATATCATTATTTCATTATCATTATTTTATTACTTCAAAAAAATATAAAGAAGATCAGAAAAATAAGAAAATATATTCGAACGTTCCTTTGAAGTTATAATGGACAACCACACCACCAACCTACACTGTCTTCGAAGAAATATCATCGTTTATCACGCTAGTTTCTCCGTTCCATGTAACTGGTTACTTTTATTTTGTTTTAAGAATCATCTTTTTTGTCACATTCGCCTTTGCTCCTGAAAGTTCAGTTTTGAATTTGCAGAAATTATGTCGAATTCAGTATTGTAACTAGAGTTGTCAAAAGGGCTAGCCCGTCGGGTTGGTCCGCCCCGCCACAAAAAATAGGAGGGTTGGGCCAACCAATCCCGGCCCGTTTAAAAAGCGGGCCGAAACGGGCTAGCCCGTGTGGGCCACGGGTTGAGACGGGTCGGGGCGTGCTGGCCCGCCAATAATTTTTATTTTTTTAAATTATTATGTATATATTATAAATATTTTTGTATACTAAATATTTATAAATAATATTTATTAGAAATTCATTTAGTTACGAACTATAATTCGTAAATGATTTACGAATTTTAATTAAATATTCCAACATTCATTATTAATAAAGGTATTATTTGAAAAATCACAAAAAATAAAAAAAAATAAAAAATTAGCGGGCTAGCCCGCCCCGCCCCTCCCCGTTTAATGGCGGGTTGAGGCGGTCGGGGCGGGCCAGCCGTTTGACAGCTCTAACTGTAACGCTATATAGTGGCAATTTTATGATAGTAGACAATCACGTAGTTTTTGATAAATCTCCAAAAGATAGTGGAATATTTTCACGCGATGTTTCGTTCAATGCAATGTTGACTCACTTGCGAGAAATTAGTGGATTGTATGATATTTTGTCGAAGATATATGTGTAGTATATGGCAATAGATGATATAAATCATGATACATCTTTTTTCCTCGACATAGATAGTGATGAAATGGTTACCTACGCCTTTGATACGCAACGGAAGTTTCTCATGTGAGATTGATGTTGTATTAAGATTGATGTTCTATTAATGCAAGAGATTTCTCGGTGCTGCTTGATGCGAGAATGAAAAGGGGATTAGGTTTCATTTAAAATGTTTTAACTGAAAGTGATTAAATTTAATTGGGGTTAAAAATATAATTATCAATAAAATATTGCTTATTAGTAGTAATGAGAGTGAGGAATTGTAATTTGAAATAGTTCTGTGGTCAAATGAAGAAATTTATAACTAAAAGTGAAAAGCTTGCTTAGTTTTGCAACATTGTAAAAAGTAACTACATTTGCACTTTATTTTAAAAAGGTCACTATTTTGCCTTTCTCTCTAATATCACCTACTGCGAAAACATCTTTACACACACCGCAAAAATACAATCAATTTGACACAAAAATGCAGTTGTTATAGTGTTTTACTGCAACAGATAAGCTATATTTTCGAAGTTAACAAGAATATTATATACATTTTCTCCAAAAAAAAAAAAAGAAGAATATCATATACATAGTCATACTTCTAAACAAAAACAATCACCACAAAAATATTTTACAAAATGAAACATTGTAACCATAATTAATGTTATGTTTAATTCAAAATAAATTTACACATATATTTTTACAAAAACCTAAGTAGAATAGCAATATAATTTAATTAATTAAATAAAAACTAATAATTATAAAGTGGAAAGTATGTTTTACAAGCCGGCTAATTAAAGGTTTTATTTTAATATATTGATAGAAATTCTCTAAATATAATTAAAAAGTTCCTGTAGTTAAAAAAAGAGGATAAAAGAAATTACAGCACTATATTCGAATTGATGAACTATAGTGTTCATCAAGCAAAAAGTGAAGTTGAAAATATGGCGAGAGGTTAGAGCCGCTCTATTTTTTGTTGGGCAACAGCAAAGAGAGAGTTCCTGTTCAAAGTTATATGAGTAAAATAAAATTTTATTTATATGTGAAATTAGCAAAATCATTCGGGACAGATGGAGTAATTGGATAATATGAACAAATCCATAGTAGCACATGATATCTATGTCAACCTCATATTAAAGTAAATCCAACATTTTATGAAAAAAGAAAAAGCAATGGACAATATATAAAAAAAAAAAAAAACGCTTGAAAATCTATTCTTTCATGACCTTGTGGCATACATCGATGTTCGACAAAGTCAATTGTACCAATAAATGATCCCAACGAACGACCAATTGAGTTAACCATCAAATCGTCATCAAGATAAATGAGACTTCATATAGGGTCTCTAATAAATGTTGTCATCGTTTTATTTAATTGCAAATTGCTCATTAACTTTTCTCAACTATCATGCATTGATACGGTGATAATCAACGTTCTTAAACCAAACGTTAAGGAAAGAAAGGATATCATTTGGAACCTTCTATCGCGCATGTGAATGAGCTTCTCTCTCGCATTTTACGTACCTACCTAATGCCGAACGCAATTAATGTCTCATGTGCGACGGCAGGGTGTTCATATTGAACGTATCATACCTATAAATCGTACCAAATCCATTAAAAGTAAATCAAAGAGATTACGGAACCCTAAAATTCACCATGATAAAATTAAAGGCAACATATGTTAGATATACACGTGTCAGGGTTTCTGTGCCCTTTATTTCATATCTCATAGGAGAGCAAGCATGTAGGTTTCTCTAATATAAAAGGCGTGTGCCATACGTTTTAGTTTAAATACTCAGTAAAAAGATAATTTCATGGTAACAACTGATCTACGAAATACTCTTTTAGGGTGAGAGTTAAGGTTAAATACATATGCTCTTTTAGGGTTCTATGATATGTATGGCCTGGGGATGCCACAGCCCTACAAAAGATTTTAGAAAATTTTAAGTGCTATTTACATAGTAATCTTGGTTTTAGTACATATACTTTTGTGTGCTTTAAGTTTGAGTAAGCATATGTAGTCTAGAATTTGTAGCAAATTTTTATGTTTATGGTAAAATCAATGCCTCACTCAAGGAGACGTGTTTATATCAGTGTTTTAAAAAGCGGTGGATAGCGCGCTTCGAGGCGCGCTATTGAGTTAATTTTCGTCAAAACGCCACGAGGCGTAAAGAAAATAGCGAATATATTTTTTTTTTTTTTATCAAAAGGAAGTGATGTGATAGGATAATGAATTTCGAGACTGGAATTGAAAAAGAAAAAGATGTCAGCCGTTCCAAAGCAAAACGTCACCCATAAAGAACTTTCTTTTTGTTTTTTATTATTTATTTTTAAATTTTATTTATAATCCCATTAAATTAGGAAATCGTATTTACTTTAATTGAGTTATGTATTACTAGTAAATAATCACATCTAATTTATTATTTATCTAATGACGATCAAAATGACATATATATCTTATATATTTTGATATTTAAATTATTTTTAATTAATAAATGGAAAGATACCACTATATAAATATTATATGTAAATATATGGGTGTTTAATTTTGTCATTAAAAAATATAAATTGTGAAATATGAGATCATAAATAGTATAGATGTTATTTTTTTTTATTAAAATTGACTTGCTCGAAATACTCGCGCAATACGCTACGCTATTTACGCTACGCGCTGTGGAAACAAAAACGCGACGTGGTGCGCAACGCGCGTTTTAAAACATTGGTTTATATATACTGTCTTACTACAAGATATTAGATCACATTTTGACTTGTGATACAACTTTATGTGGGGAAGAAAAAACATCCATCCCATCGTAAAAAGTTATAGGAGAAATAAATCTAACGAGAGCATTACTTACTACTGTATAATATACAATGTAACCAAATTGACAAACAACATGTCAACGTCAAAATAGAGTTGAATAATTTATATCTAGTAGACCGTACAATACATTCACAAGCGTCTCCACTTATACCTCTTGTTTCTATATAACTACACCAAACACAGAAGATCTTAAAACCAGAAGTTAGAACACTCCAACCCCCCCCCCCCCCCCCCCCCCCCCCCCCCTCTCTCTCTCTCTCTCTCTCTCTCTCTCTCTCTCTCTCTCTCTCTCTCTCTCTCTCTCTCACTCTGTGACACATACCCATATAAGTAAGAAAAAGAAGTAAGTCTTGATAATTGAAGATTAAATAATGGTAAGGAGAAAGGATTTGGCTAGCGCATTGAACGCGAGAGTGGTGGGCCCGGCTGGTGCCGAAGAGACGATAGTGCTTGCGCACGGCTATGGAGGAGACCAATCGATATGGGAGAAAATAGTCCCTCTTTTGGCCGATCGATATCGACTCGTCCTCTTCGACTGGTGCTTCGCTGGTGCTATCACAGATACAACAAACCTCTATGATGCTCAGACGTATGTACTACTATAACTTATATTATGCATATAGCTCTTATAGTGGAAGAACATCTTTTAATTTTTTTAATATCTCACTGTATTTTTATTTTAGGTACTCTTCTTACCATGCATTCGCCGATGACTTGATCTGTCTGGTGGATGAGCTCAAGTTAAAAGTTTCGTCAAACGTTGTTTTTGTGGGCCATTCCATGTCTGGAACCATTGGTTGCATTGCCTCTGTTAAGAGGCCTGACATCTTTCGAAAGCTAGTTCTTGTCGGACCTTCACCCAGGTTTATTTATTTATTATTGATCGCTTAATTTATTACTCGCCATTTTTAATATAGGATTCCATCTATTATTCAATAGTCAAAGGCAATTATATGTTGGGCTCTCTCTCTCTCTCTCTCTCTCTCTCTCTCTCTCTCTCTCTCTCTCTCTCTCTCTCTCTCTCTCTCTCTCTCTCTCTCTCCATACATATGTGTTACAGTAGAGTAGGTGCATTTGAAGGATAAAATTAAGTTGAAGAGATGTCTACGTATATGAAAATTTTTGTTCTATCACGTCCATATGGGTACAATACAACTCCATTCATATTTTGGCCTGGCGTTCTTATCACTAATCAGACCAATTGTTGGTACACCAACAAGTAACAACCTCGTTCAGTTTATAATGTGTGCCACACGTCAGGTTAGATAAATCCTATTCAATATGTTACTCAATAGGGCTAACTATTCGAATAAATTATTTGTCATTCAAGAATTTGTTTTATTAGTATATATTTATTACTATTAAGGTCAATAAAAATAAAAAATTCCAGGTTGGTGAACACGGACGGCTACGAAGGGGTTTCGAGCGGTCGCAGGTGGAGCAACTAATCGACAGCATAGAGCACAACTTCGAGGAGTGGGCTCCGGGCTTTGCCTCGGTGGTGGTGGACCCAAACGACCCGTCCTCGGCCCGTAAGTTTGCGGGCTGTCTGAAGAGGATGAGGCCCGAGGTGGCGGCCCAGGTGGCGAGGACGGTGTTTCTGAGCGACTACAGAGACGCGTTGGATGATGTCATCACGCCTTGCGAGATCATACACACGCGAAAAGACGTCGTCGTCCCCGACTGTGTCCCGGCATACATGAAGAGTAGGCTGAAGAAGGGCGGATGCGGCGTTACGGTGATCGACACCGAGGGTCATTTCCCGCAGCTCACGAACCACGTGCAGTTCGTCGAGGTTCTCAAGGGAATATTATCCTGTTAATTCTTGAGTCGAATTAATTTTGATTGTGTTTGATGTTTTCCTGAATGTTAGGTTTGTTTTTTGATTGATTTTGAGTGATCTAGTGTGTGGTAAGTTTGTATTGCAGGTATGTTTTTGTTAGTTTTGGATCATGGTAGGGTTTGCATTGTTGCAATGAATTGTATGCGCGTGTTTTGTAATATAGATCATGTATTTGAATCTAATAGTGATGTGTCTTTTGCTTCTACGTACACGTGCCCAACACAATGCCTAGGAGTTGGTGTTTGGGTTCGGGTATTCGGGTTTTACTCGAACTCGGGTCGGGTATCGGGCAATGTTTTAAAACGCGTGTCGCGCGTACTGCGTCGAGTTTTTGTTCCAACAGCGCATAGCGTAAATAGCGTAGCGTATTGCGTGAGTATTTCGAGCAAGCCGATTTTAATAAAAAAAAGATAACAACTATACTATTTATGTGTCATATTTCACAATTTATACTATATATTTATAAAATTAAACATACATATCTTTGCATATACTATTTATATAGTGGTATCTTCCCATTTACTAATTAAAAATAATTTAAATATCAAAATATATAAGATTATGTGTCATTTTGATCGTCATGAAACAATAAATAAATTAGATGTATTTATTTACATAATACATAACTCACGTAAAGCAAAGATGGTTCATAATTTAATGGGAATATGTTATAAAATTTAAAACTAAATAAAAAACAAAAAGGAAAAAAAAGTTTGGTCTGGAAAAGGCCATTTCCTTTTAGGGTTAATTTGGGTTCAAGCCCTATTATGCATGTTTCCATATAGTTCAGGCCCCATATGGTTTATTTTTGGGCAAAGGACTTGAGTAACGAAAATATGAGAGGACCCATGTGATAAGAAATGACAATTCTATCCTTCATAGGTGCTAAAAATTACAGAAATTTGCCATCATCTCCTCCGTTCGACTTAGGGCTGCTGTGATGACTGTAGAACAGAACGAATATCGTTGTTTAAGTGCAAATAAGATGGGATCGACTTCGATTCCTCATGAGTAGTTATAATAAACAGATAATTAAAGTGTAAGAAGAAATAATGTCGAAATTCCACTTCGAAAAAAACGAGAATATAATGGACCAAGTATTCAATTTAATGGCCGATTAAGACGAAACTGAGTGAATTTAATAATGAGTCTTAATAATGAACTAGAATTATTGAGTTTAACAAAGAAATGTTGAAGAATTTTAAATCAAAATTTTTTATGCGAGGTATATTGAAGATATTCTGAACACGATATCTGGGTAACAAGTCATGCAATTTAAGTAACCAATGTAGCAAAGACAGTAACAAATATAACAACCGTAGTAACACTTATCATTGAAGAAAAGTAACAATTGTTGAATACCAATTCTTTGTTACGGAAATCACCAATGACTCTAAAAAATGGTGAAAAGTCGCAGAAACGTCGACGCTACTGACCGAATTAGGTTAATTAGTTTTATACCGAACTATTACTTTACACCCAATTCCAAAATCTAGTGTTGGAATCTCAGCTTTAATTGTTGAAATTGAGAAATAGTCGACCCTAATCTCATGTTATTGAACAGTCCCTGAGTAACAAAATAATAAAAGATGATAACGATTCTATGTTTCCCTAATACCAAATCACTAAAAATTAGTAACTAAACAATTAATTCAAATAACAAAATTTTCAGTAAAAATAACATAGTGGAAAATGATTATTTTAACAATAAAATCGATCTTTATTGACAAACTTCACAGTGCATATTCAAAGTAACGAGTAGGGCTCTATTAGTGACAAAAACGCCCAAATCGATAACCCTAATCGAGCCTAACGATTGAGCCATCCCACCAGCCGGTGACGGCCACGAGCAGCGACGACGAGCGGCGACGACCTCGAGCAGCGAGCCATCCCCAAAGTTATTCGAGGAACGCATCGACCACGACAATGGCGAAGAAGCGAAGAAAGCAGCGAGCCATCCCACGAGCAGCGACGACAAGCAGTGACGAGCACGAGCAGCGAGCCATCCCACGACGACCATGGCCAAGAAATCGCAGAAAGCAGCGACGGTCGAAACAGCCGAAGGGTTCTAATGAAGGGAGAGCCATCCCACGACCCTGATGTCAACCCAGATATTTCGTTGAATATGTCGGGCCGATTGATGATGGAGCAAGCGACGAGCATAAGGAGGCGGTTCAATGGACGCCATTTGCTTCTTTCCTCCGTATCGTCCCGTGCGAGATAGGAAGTGCTAGGCTCGTGGGTATGATGAAACGATTTACCCCGGACGGTAAATTATTTAGATTCGGGCACGATACTATAATTCCGTTTTCCGTTTTAGAGTTTTCTGTGTTTTTGGGTTTAAGGGCGAATGGGATGTTTGTAGACTTGAATCATAAAACTGTGGTGAAGGAGGTTGATTTCGTGAAGAGGTTGTTTCCCGGTAAATCTCGACTATTTCGAGATGACCTGCTGAAGAAGATGGGAGAATTATCGAGTATGGGGGATAGAACAAGCTTAGAGACTTTAGTAGAATGTATATTCTGTTAGTCTTTATTTGTATTTTATTCCCCACGTCGAACTACTGTTTCCCATCGTTTGTATTTGAGTACGTCGACGGGCTAGACGAGGTGAAGAACTACGCCTGGGGTAAGGCAGTCCATTATTCCCTGATGAAGTCAATCTTGCAAAATCCACAATATGTAGAAGGGTGCACCCTCGGATTATTGGTAAGTCATTCCTTGATAGTTTAATGTGTGTTCTTCATATTATAGTTCTTCACTTTTGCATGTTGTAACTGTATCAGGTTTGGATTTATGAGCACGCTCTCCGACTGGGTAAAGCTCTATCGATTGCAGGCATGCCTCGTTTCACGAGGTGACGACAAGCCGAACAAGAAATGGAGCAAGCTATTGAGTTGTTGAATGAAGATGAGGTGGTGAACCTGATAAAACCCCGATCTAGCGGAACGAGTATGAGGCGTTCTGCACATTAACCGACAACTTGAGAATTCCTACTTTCGAGAGGGCGGACAAGAAGTCTACCAAGGAGGAACCTTACACATCTAAGGAGAAAGCTGAGGAGAAAGCTGTTGGTGAAGAGGGTGGTCGTATGGAGAAAGCTGAGGGGAAAGCTGTTGGTGACGAGGATGGTCGTCCTTACACGCCTACGGAGAAAGCTGTTGGTGATGATGCTCGTATGGAGACTGAGCGGCTCCATGAGTTTGTGGAGCAAGCTGTGGTGGTGGAGGATAAGGAAAAGGAAGTACCTGCATTTGATGGTGATCAAGTTGTTGCTGAGGAACGTGCTCGTATGGAAGTTGAGCTGCAGGATGTTCATGTGGAGCAAGCTGCTGTGGAGGAGGATGCAGCTGTAAAAGCTGTTGGTGATGCTGTGGTGGCTGAGGAGCCAGCTGTTGCTGTGGTGGCTGAGGAGCCAGCTGGGGCTGTGGTGGCTGAGGAACAAGCGTCAGCTGTGGTGGCTGAGGCGCAAGCTGTTGCTGAGATGCAGCGGGAGCAAGCTGCTGTCGAGGTGGATGAGAGTATAAAATTTGTGGTTTCAGCTGTGTTGAGGTCGTTCACTATTGCGACGGTGGATCAAGAATACAAACAATATGTCGCTGCAAAGGAATCTCTTGAGGCCGGATCAATTGCTTGCACGGTCATGGGAAGGGATAACCGGAAGAAGAAGAAGAAGCTAGCTGACTTTGTAACGCCACCAGGGAGCACGACGCCGGTGAAGAAGAAGCGAAAGGGTGCAAGAGGCGCAACAAAAGAGGGACCGGTCGAGGTGGCCGATATCTCGTCGGGTAAAAAATTGGATCCTCCCGCAGAGATGTACACCGGCACCCTTGATAGAGATTTTGAGGGGAAGTCATCTCTATCCCCGAAAGAGAAAGAGATTGTAGACTGCTTTATTGCAAACGCCAACTTCAAGTAAGTCGTTCGATTATGTTTTAGATGCGGTTTTATTATATTTATCTTTGAATTCCTTGCAAATTCAGTTCCGTGGTATGGGAGGACAACATCCACCGTTTCAACGGGTTCATTTGTTGGAAATGGTGAAGGGAAATGCTATTGCATCCGATGTTATAGATGCATGGTTTAAATACCTGATGGTGGTGGCTCCCGACTCCGGCACGTACTTCCTTTCAGGGGCGGACCCACGTAGGGGCTCGGAGGGTCCATTGACCCCCGGGCCATCGGAGGAAAAGAGTAGTATACCTCAGACCTTACTCTGTCTTTCGATGGTTGCCGTTGTCCTGAAGAAGACGATTACAGTAATTAGGTCATATTGATTACTTATTCTATTGGGCTTTATTGGACCATTTTTAATAAACAATATTGCTTTAATAACAATTAGGTATGTATTGGGCTTTCTAAGCTTTGGGCCATGTTAAATGATGCATACTATTAATATAACTGAAAAAAAAGGTTAAATTTTTTTTTAAAAACTAAAGGAAAACAAAACAAAAAGCATGCTAGGAGCACATAACACCGTTGCGAGATTGCCCAATGCCGATTGAAAGTTTTTCTTATCTTTTCAGCTTTATTTTTAATTTATTTATTTACCTATTTTGAGCTTTATTTATCTTATCATCTACATAATTTTTTTATTGTTTATTTAGGTGTTTAGTATATTTTATGTATTTAAGGTTGTTCAACTTTATATATTTATAAATAGTTGTTATATATTATTTAATGTATTTTGAGCTTTACTATTATATTATTTAAATAATATTTGTTATATATGATTTATATAAATAAAAATAAAAAATGGCTTATATTACTAATATACTTTATACAACTATATTTATTATACCCAACTTATATTATTTTTAATATAAATAATATTAAAATATAATAGAAATAATATATTTTATTTATGTATAATAGCATAAATATTATATTTTAAAAAAGTGGTGGGGCAGGAATCCCTGCGGGGACGGGATCCCCGCCGGGGCGGGGATGGGCTGAATTTTTCCCCGATTATGTGGCGGGGACGGCGATGGGGGTTAGATCCCCGCCCCGCCCCGCCCCGCCCCGTTTTCATCTCTAATCTGACCCCCCAGCTATAAGATCCTGGTCCGCCTCTGCTTCCTTTCTTCGTATGTTTCGGTGAGTTTATTTCATCGAATATGATTTTTTTAATCTTGTGGGAGTTAATTTAAACTTTGATTAATTCTCAGCAAAATATTGAGGCCCTGTTGTCAAGACCGGGGAAGCGTCTCCAGGTAGGAACCAAAATGGTATGGAGACATTGTTGGAAAAATTGTCTCGTGTTACCAAGACCGAGTTGGAGCATTTTCGGGCGTGACAGATCGTACAACGTGAATGCAAGTTTGTTGCGCTGCCATTGAACAATCACAATCATTGGCATCTGCTTGTACTCGATGTCGAAAATAGATCTTGGCATCATTATAATTCAATGAGAGGGCCGACTGGAACAGCTGCCGCAAACCGTTGTGTAAGTTCGATGTGTAAATAAATTGTTTCAGCTGTTTCTTCGTTGAACTTGATTCGCTGATTATTTGATGTTATAGGCACTTGTCCTTGGACATTATTTGAAGCATGTGGGGTTGGATAAGAAGTTTGCTTCAACGGTCCTGCCTAAGATTTTGTCGCCAGCAAGCCATGGATAGCTTGGATTGTAGCCCGTGGGTGTGCATGTTTGGGTACGCATTGTTGAAAGATGATGTTGGTACATGGGATGAAATCAACAGTATCGGCGACGTCCGATCATATGGGGCGCAGATCTTAGCCGGTTTGTTACAGTTGGCTGATATGTGTTCCTCAGACTTATGTGTAGAATGTTTTCTTTTGAACAAATTTTGCTTATGTTGCTGACAATGTGTGCATGGTTCTGGTAAAATCTCTGTTGTTTACTGATTTCGGGCAGTAACTGTTCAAGTGATACTAGTAACAAGTTAACCATAGAGATAACCAGATGAGGATAATCAAGTAACAGGTCGATACTCAACGAGTAACAGATAACGCCGGTGCAATAACAATTTAGTATGTAATTGGTTTAGTTTACGATTTTCAAATTTGATATTGTAAACACGCTACATTCACTTAAATAAATAAATTCACGATGTTTTAGAGATAATCATGTTAGTTTAAGTTATGATTTTCGTGGAGGTTATGTTGGAATTGAAGAAATTGAAGTATAGAGTATGAAAAATAAGTAGGACTCTTCCTGAGATCATGATTATGTTTCTACGAATTGATTCTACTTACCCAAAACCGCATGATACGATCTATTAGTTGTTATTTTACAGTCCAAATGGTCGACCTAACATAAGCAATTCAACAAAGTTAATGACGTCTTCAATTAATCTTAAACGTAAACCATATGTTGTTTACTTATTTCAGGCAGTAACAGTTCAACGTATAACGAGTAACAAATTAAGATATTAATGACAGGACGACAATAATCAGGTAACAGGTAGATACTCGACGAGTAACGGATAACGCTGGTGCAATAACAATTTAATATGTAATTAGTTTAGTTTATGATTGTCAAATTTATATTGTAAACACGCTACATTCGCTTAAATATATAACTTCACGATGTTTTGGAGATAATCATGTTAGTTTAGTTTATGATTTTCGTGGAGGTTATGTTGGAATTGAAGAAGTTGAAGTATAGAGTATGAAATACAAGTAGAACGCTTCTTGAGATCATGATTATGTTTCTACGAATTGATTCTACTTACCCAAAACCGCATGATACGATCTATTAGTTGTTATTTTACAGTCCAAATGGTCGACCTAACATAAGCAATTCAACAAAGTTAACGACGTCTTCAATTAATCTTAAACGTAAACCATATGTTGTTTACTGATTTCAGGCAGTAACAGTTCAACGTATAACGAGTAACAAATTAACGATATTAATAACAGGACGGCAATAATCAGGTAACAGGTAGATACTCGACGAGCCGCTGGTGCAATAACAATTAATGTAATTAGTTAGTTTATGATTTTCAAATTTTATATTGTAAACACGCTACATTCACTTGAATATATAAATTCACGATGTTTTAGAGATAATCACGTTAGTTTAGGTTATGATTCTCGTGGAGTTTATGTTGAAATTGAAGAAGTTGAAGTATAGAGTATGAAAAACAAGTAGAACTCTTCTTGAGATCATGATTAGGTTTCTACGAATTGATTCTACTTACCCAAAACCGCATCATACGATCTATTAGTTGTTATTTACAGCCCAAATGGTCTACCTAACATAAGCAATTCAACAAAGTTAATGACGTCTTCAATTAATCTTAAACGTAAACCATATGTTGTTTACTGATTCAGGCAGTAACAGTTCAACGTACAACGAGTAACAAATTAATGATAGGAAAAACAGAACGATGATAATGAGGTAACGGGTCGATACTCGACGAGTAACGCCTAACGCTGGTGCAATAACAATTTAATATGTAATTAGTTTAGTTTAAGATTTCAGGCAGTAACAGTTCAACGTATGACTAGTAACAAAGTTACCATACAGGGTAACACATAATCTACGCTTGATTTTATTTACTTTCCCGCCCAAAATTCATCTAATGATGGTTTCTCCGCCAGAAGCTTCAACGCCAATTTAGTAACAGATGTAGGCAGGAAAGTAACAGAAATGCACATACTAGTAACAGAACCTGAAAATTTTACAAAACCCGGCAATGCGAAAAAATACACCACACTTTACTCTAAACCCCATTTCAACAAGAAAAATCATCTCTTTTCTTCATTTACTGACTTTGAAAGTATCCATGGTCCACACTATGTCAAGAATACATGATTCGATTCTTGCACTTTGTGCATATAGAAGCAAATTTTTTTTGTTGGAGGTAAGAGAAACATCATCTTTAATAGACCTCTTATTAATAGTTACCCAACGTTTCTCAGATGTCGATAGTAGCTCCATCTCCTTGAGATACAAATCACCTCTTAACAGCACCACTGTGCAATTGCTTATGGATAGTGATGTGAAGTTCATGGTGAGGTTGCACCACGAGCTAAGAATGAAGGTCATTGACATGATTGTATCTGAACACGGGAATACAACTGAGGATATGCAATCTCAGGTCGGGCCATCACACGGTGAATGTCGAGTTCTCGCGAATGTGAACTCAGTCGACTTTTGGATTTGCTGCATTGAGGGTGAAAGGCAAGTCTTTGAGGGTGCTAATGAGTTTCGAAGCAAGCTTAAGAGGTATGCTGTTGCGGGCAGAAAGTCTTTCAAGTATATAAAAATGACGCTAAGAAGATCATCATAGTGTGCAACGTCGATGGATGTAGATGGAGGATATACGCAGCTCACCGGCAATGTGATGGTATGTTTAGCATAAAAAACTGCAACCTCAACCACACTTGCGGTGAATCCAGTTTACTAATGAGAGACCACCCAAAAGCCGATGCAAAATTGGTTGCCGAGTTGGTTCAGCCGAAGCTGAGCACGGAGCCTCTTTACAAGCCGCGCACTGTGAAGAATGATATGTTGCGGGAATACGGGGTTGCAATACCATATCACCGAGCTTGGTCAGCGAAGGAAATAGCCTTAAAAAATATTCCTGGGATTCAAAGAGGTTCGTATGATAAATTAAGGTGGTACTGCAATGCAGTGCTTCGGACAAATCCAGGTTCATTTGCAGATTGTTAACTTCATCCTGAAACAAACAAATTTAGGAGAATGTTTGTGAATTTCAATGCGTGTATAATTGGATTTATAAGGGGTTGTAGACCACTACTCTGTCCTTGATGGTACACAAATCAAGAATAAGCACAAAAGGTCCTTACTACTGCTGTGTCAAAAGATGGAAATGATGGATTGTTTGCTGTTGCTTTCGCAGGTTCTGTTATTTCCTTACAATAATTTGTTATTTTTGTAGCTTTTTTCGTTATTATCTGTTCATAAGTTGTTATTGCACAGTGACTGATGCAGAAACATCCCCTAACTGGGAGTGGTTTCTTTTATTGAGGCACCTCTTATGCTATTGTGGAAGAGACAACTTCAGAGATTTTTTGTTTTCCAACCGGCATGAAGGATTGGTTCAAGGCGTTCCCTCAGTATTTCCAGGGTCTCACCATGCATATTGTTTAAGACATGTCATTGACAATTCAAGACTGAGGTACAGTACCATGTATTGTTATTTCTAGACCCATTTCAGTTATTTGTTAGTGATGTATTGTTATTTCAGACGAGGGTTTTATTTTTTTCCACTATTTGTTCAGTTCTTGCAAAAGTACCCATGTAAGAACAAAAAACGTTGGACAACAAAGTTTAAGAAGGCAGCTTACTCTCCTTACTTGGAGGATTTCAGACAATTTCTTAAGGAAGTTCAAACGGCATTTCCCGCACACTCAAACTTCGTAGGAAAGACGAATCCTAATTGTTGGGCTAACTCCTTATTTCGCGGCAATAAATGGGGAATAATTGACAACAACATTGCAGAAAGTTGGAATAGTTGGGTTCGTGAGGCTAGGGCTCTACCTATTGTTAGTTTGGTCGATGAGATAAGACGAAAGACAATGATCATGATGAACGGGAAACGCACGGAAGCACACCAATAGCTCGGCCGTTTGTGTACGAAGCCCAAGAAGAAGCTGAAATTAAGCATCGATGAATCTCGAACGTTGGAGGTCGATAGGTCTGGTGGGTGGCAGTTCGAGGTTTCAGAAAACGGGAGCAAATATGCCGTAGATTTAAACAATAAGAGATGTTCCTGCCGACAGCTCGATTTACAGGGGCTTCCGTGTAAGCATGCATGCACATGCATTCTTCCTATGGGACTTTCTCCATATGAGTTATGCGACAACTATTACAGTTTGGCGAAATACCGAGAGGCATACCAGGGTTCTATTAATCCAATTCCTTCTAATTTTGCCATTGAAGATCCTATACCCGAAGACGTCGTGGAACCAGACGTTCAAAGACCCCCAGGCCGTCCACTATCTAAAAGAATTCCTTCACAAGTTCAAGACACTCGTCCACTCATTATGGAAGTGTAAAAGGGTCGGGCACAATCGCCGAACATGCAAGGAAGCAATTTAACATTTGCAGTATTCTTTTTGTCTTTTTTGTCTATTTGATATCAGTCTGTCCTTTTTGTCTAATTGATATCAATTGGTAAGTTTTTGGCTTCTCGTTGTGTACGTATTGGATGTTTCTGCCTGTAATAACAAATTACGTGTACACAGTAACATTTCACACATACATGGTAACAACTTATTGTAGATTAATAACGGTTTCGATACCCACAGTAACGTTTCCATACTCAGAGTAACAGATTTGATACCCCGAGTAACATTCTGGACATAGTAGAAGTATACCCAAATTATTGAGGTCGACCGTATTGGTTTCGATACCACGAGTCCTTATTGGTTTCGATACCCAGAACGGCTTGGATTTCATCTTATTTTCGCAAATTAAAACCCTACTCATGGTAACAATCATTTTCGGTTTAATAACGAGTTTGGTAGACCTAGTAATGGCATGGGTCGATCTAGTAACGGTTCTGGTAGACATAGTAACAGATTTGTTACTACGAGTAACAGTTTGGACACAATACAAATATACCCAAATTATTGGGGTCGACCGTACTTTCGCGAAATTAAAAGATGAACGTCGGACGAACGAGCCCACATGTGCCGCACCGAGATGACTACACTATGGGTACTTCCAATTTATACATATTAGATGTAATCATTGCCAAAAACGCCTTGGATTTCATCTTATTTTTGCAAATTAGAACCCTACACATGGTAACAATTAGTTATAGTTTAATAACGGTTTTGGTAGATGTAGTAACGAGTTTGGTTGAAATAGTAACGGATTTTATACTACGAGTAACAGTTTGGACACAGTATAAATATACCCAAAATATTGGGGTCGACCGTATTTTCGCGAAATTAAAAGATGAATGTCGGACGAATGAGCAAATAATGTGCCGCACCGAGCTGACCATACTATGGGTACTTCGAATATATATATATTAGATGTAATCGGTGCTAAAAAAAGGCTTTGATTTCATCTTATTTTCGCATATTAGAACCCTAATAGAAAGATAAAAACTCACAAAAATCTTACATCTTGCTTCATCAATACCACAATACATGCTACCTTGCACGCCGAAATTGATTGGTTAATGGGCATTCAAAATTTCGGAGCTCGTAAAAAAGAGATTCGTAAAATAAATATTATCTGTCGATAACAATTTTCTGCATCATAGTAAAAGATAAGGAATAGAAAATAACAGTTCATCAGACTTTTATAACAGGTCATCTAACTGCATTACAGAAAGTCGTCGGAAAATAACTATTAGTTCAGTATGTTACGAAGGGAATTTTCGTCTTACATATTTTTAATCCTTATCTATGCCATTTAACGCAATGTTGGTCCTTTAAACTATTGGGAGTTTGACAAGTATTGAACACTTTACAAAGTTACTGACTAGGGACTGATTAGAAAATTCCCCTTCTTTTTACTTTGGTCTCTGAAAGGTCGCTATCAGTCATATCACATCACCTTTTTGAAACAAATAAAAAATATAAAATAGAAAAAGTTTCGATTTTTTATTACGCGTCGTAGCGTTTTGATAGATAATCACGCGATAGCGCGCCTCGAAGCACGATCCACCGCTTTCTAAACCACTGGTATCGGGTAGTAATTTACAACTCGATCGTGTTATTTGGGTACCTGATATATTTTTTTGTACATACATTAAAAATATATAATTATATATTTATATATCAGTATCTAACTTGAGTGATGTTAAAGTTTTAAATAATTTCTCGACTAATTTCTTGTTTTAATTGTATAATTAACAAGTTATGTTCTATATCAATGCATTATAAAAATTTAAAAATATATTCTAAAATTATTAAAAATAAACATAAAAATATGTATATATTATATTTATTGAAAACAAAATATCCAATACTATATACGATATTTAATATATAATGTAGATATTTTGATATGTGTAAGAATTATAATATTTCTAGTTATATTTTCAATTAAAAATCAGGTACCCGACGTCGGGTACCCGAATCCAATATATACCGGACAAGCGGGTACCCGTCGTAGATTGGGTCGGGATCGGGTAGTGAAAATCTTAACTCGAACCCGAACTACCCGAACCCGCACTACCCGATACCTGACTACCGACCCGATGCCCGCCCCTAACAATGCCAAAGTAGTACGCGCAATCTAACTAGAAGATCGGTCTGAAGTGAGTTCTATCACGTGCTATTACTCTCAACTTAAACGAACATGAGCATCATTACACATCACATTTTGAAAAGGATTGACGATCTTGAATCTGAATTAAATGTGATGCGTAATGATACTCACGTGCATTTAAGTCGAAGTTGTGAAATATGAGGTTTTCGTCGAGTAAAATGAGATCATGTGCCTTCATGTGTTAATATTCCATTTAGATTGGCGATTAAGTTAAGCGAGGGGCATTCCTAAAGGGCTCCGTATGGCTTGGGATTATGGATGTCGAGACCTAGTCGCCGCAGTCGACTCCTTGCTTATTCATGATATTCTCACCAGGAAAGCGTCGTGCTCACCTAGTTTACAAACCACGGTTTCCATCATCGAAGACCTCCTTTGCCGTGAATGGTCAGTCTCCATACAACACACTTACCGCGAAGGTAATGCCTTCGCAGATTGGTTAGCTCGGCACTCGACCTCGAAGCCGTTAGGAGTTCATATTTGTCATGAGGTTCCTATTGGTCTTTATCCCTTGCTTCTAGGGGATATTACCGGGGTTGCCCTACCCCGTCATGTAATCTCTTTATAGTTGGGCATAGCAGCCCCTTCCCTCTCAGAAAAAAAGTTAAGCGAGTGGTCAAACCAAATCGGCCCAAAATCGGTAACATAGACTTAAAAATGACACTTCAGAACATACGCCCATGCCCCAAACATTGGGAGAAGTTATTTATCAAGACATATTCGGGTATCCTACGTAGAGCTGTCAAACGGGCCGGCCCGGCCCGCCCCGCCGTGGCGGGCAAGTCTGCCAACATAATGGGCTACTAAACTAGTAGCCCGCCTCGACCCGCCGCGGGTTGGCGGTCCAGCCCGCTATAATTTTTTATTTTTTATTTTTACTTTTTAAAAAAAAAATTGTGTATTTTTGCAAATAAAACTAAAATTAATAATGTTTTTGGAATAATTAATGAATAAATTATTTATAAATTAAGTTCTTAACTAAATTAATTATAATTAATCACTAATAATATTTTTTGTTAATATTTAGCATTAAAAATGTTGATATATAAAATAAACAAAAAAAAATTACTGGCAGGCCCTCCCGCCCCGCCCCGTCCCAACCCGCAACCCTAACGGGCTGGCCCATTTAGGCCCGTCTTTAAACAGGCCGGGAATTGATTGGCCCAATCAACCTATTTTTCATGGCGGGACGGGCCAACCTGACAGGCTCGGCCCGTTTTGACACCTCTAATCCTAGGGTTACTAATGCATTTCCTATGTTACGGGTACCGGAGCCAAAATGACCCAAAAAGGTGAAGATTTGGATGTGGAATGAAGCCGAAGAAACCAAGATTGAACAGAACATGGCCCACGGCGTCAATCACGAAACAGCCACAAGCAAGAGCATGAAAGCCAATGTCAACCCATTAAAACCATTAGGCCTGTAAGGCATGGAAAACCAGCTCATGGAATTGCCAGAAACCATCACATAAGAGAACCACGCAATACACAGCTATACAAGGATAACCGAGTTGATGTCCTCACAACGTGAAATTCGCCTTTTATTGATTTCGAGTTGATGCTTAACAGCTTATTATCGCTTAGAACTCGCATTTTCCTTCAACTGATCTTACTCCACTTCGCGGTGATAAACTACGCCATTCAAATCGCTGCGAAAGGACTCCAAATTTATCTATCCACGTAAGTGGAATTCATACAGCAGAACAAGAAGTTGTGTTATGAGAAAAACAAGAAAAGATGATTAACGAGAAAGTTCAGTAGACTAGGAGTACTACAACAGCAGCAGATTATTCCCATTCAGAGATATACAAGATTGCAGATAGGCACGCAGAGGGCTTATTGCCATTGTCAATTGCACTTCCCATGGCCTTGCTTTATATTATGGGGCTCCCTTTGCTTTTGCTTCTATCCCATTTTTCGACATATATGATTTTGCTAGCGAGAAGTACTTTTCCTTTTGATTCTTGTATTCATTGTATCTCAAGAAAAAGTAGCCCATATAATCAAAGTCTATAGGAGACATCTTTGCCTGAGAATCATGGCGATCAAAAAGATTTTAACTTTATTCTAAAAGATATGACAAAACACAACTTAGAGGAGAAAGAGCTCATCTACCTGTATTAAAGCCCACAGTGCCCAATAGAGGTGGGAACCAAGCATATATGTGTTGGTCTCCACATAAAGAGCTTCGAGATCGATATCAGAAACCTGCATTTATTATAAATCTCCTCATTACATGAAGGTCGAATGCCAAATAAACTACAACATAACTAGAAAAATCTTTATATTTAGTTTGGTTAGTTAATCTGATATACCTCATCTGGTTTTTCAGGATTGAGATAGTGCCTGAAGAAGAGATACTGTTGATCTTTATTTGGGTACCTGCAGTAGTAATAGAAGAATGATCAAAATTGCAAGGTATCTTTGCCCCATCATCGTTCTAAAAGCAGAAAGAAACATAATACGAGGATAATAAAAACATACAAACTGTAGTCACAATCATATCCTGCGTATTCGTTGAAGTGGTTTCCGATGTCAAAGCCTCTATAATTGTATGATCCATATTCAAAGTCGATGAAGTAAAGCTTTCCTGAAAAATCGAATGTAAGGCAAAAGGATCTACTGATTATAAACCAAATGCTTATTGATATGATAAAAAGTACTTGGCAAGTCTTAATACACACACACTCACACACACACACACACATATAGTGTATCCAGTAGCGGTATCTCATCTTATTTACAAAAGTAAAATTCACTTAATATGCATAAGATGATGATGCTAACATGCATACGCATTCATGCACACACATGGAGACAGTCACTATATCGCGAAAGACTTGATGATGTACCTTCATCACTTAACATCAAGTTTCCAGAAAGCAGGTCATTGTGACAAAATAGGACAGGTGAATTTAACGGATCGGTTATTTCCTGTTTTACAAGAAAAAATGGATGTGAGTTTTGGCAGTACAGAATAACACGTTACATGACATGTCCTTATACTTGTAATTTCTTGCAATTTTTTTCATAATGCTGACTAATGTGTACTTGCAAACAATACATCGTAAGAAATTATCTCAGCAAATACAGTTAACCTTGACATAATTCACTCACTACAACAAGGAATGGCTGATCCATGAATTAGAAGTAACAAGTACAAATGAAGAAACTTAATTTATAAAATCATTAAGATAATAGGAAATACTTAGTTCCAAAAGTATGATCTATTTAGTTGATATACTTTTCTGAGGTGCTTGTCGGAAAACGAAGTAAGTGATGGTACTTAATGATTATTAACTACACAACACCCAGAGATACCTTGAGGGCTGTAATATCTTTACGAATTTCTCCAAATGAAATAGTCTGATACACATTTTGCTTCTCGCTACAGTCAAATTCGAGGCTCGATGCTGCAAATATGTTACCATGGTTCAGAGATGAGATCATATAACACAATATGCAGGTATTTGTTTAATGCAACATTGAGAATTCAAAGTCAAAATAGAGTTCTCTATTAAAGAATCATATCAAAGAGCACCTTTTTTGAAGAACTTTGATATGTCATTCCACAATTGAGGTTCCCTTGAACCAGGGATTTCTACCTCATGGAAATTGCGAAGTTGTTTAGCAATTTCTGACACAATCTTTGGCTTTCGCATGTCTGCAAGAGATTGAAGTAAAGTCAACAACAATTCTTTCTCCGGTCCGTTCACATAAAATAAGCAGCTGCAAACCTTAATAAACATAACATGCGCTATGAGAGTTACCCGAATGTGATACTCTTAACTATAAGCCAACATATTGACTTACAAAAAATCAAGGAACCCTCTACATCCACATCATTAGAGAGAGAAACAGAAACGTCAGAATGCTTGTAAATCCCCAAATATTTACCTGATGGAGTAAGTGTTTGTGCATATATAAAGGCTTGCACCATACCGTTTCCAAAGACTCCTAACAACTTAGCACCAAACCCTGCAGCAGAAAGGTGTGGAATAGCCTGACCCAAAAAACAAAGAGGATTAAGTGATTGTCGGGTCTAACAGTTAGTGAAATGAGTAAATTTTCTGCGTATTTAGTGTAAAATTTCATAATTGGAGATATGTTCAAGGAAAGTAAATAAATTTTGGCATCAGTAACGACTTTCTGGTGCAGTCGAACGCTTATTAAATAACAATCAAATTGCTGTTAGAATACCTGCAATTCCCTCTCACGATTGATCACATACTCAGTATTTGGTCCATATAACCTAACAGTCAAATGCACCTCCTTCTGATCAGATTCTTTTACAGACACCTTGAGTACTGTTAGAAAACACAGATCACGTGGAGTAAATTAACATGCCAAACCACCATGTTCAGATATACAATTAGTACTGTTTTTTACTCGAAAGCCATCGATGGATTTGATAAAAGAGACGTACATTGATTAGTAATACCACCAGAGATGGTTTCAAGCGAGAAGTGCGACTCGTCCAACTTTGACCATTGTTTAAATAGATCCTTGCACAGCTCCCTGTATAGATTTTCGACAATTGATTGAACAATTGAGCTACAACTACAAGCATAAACCAACATGTTTACGACTGCCAAAGAAGAATGAAGTTCTATACAAATCTTCTTTTCTTCAAAATTCTTAATCAACATAAAGCCAGCTAACCTATGCCAACTTCACCATTTTATCATTTGCGTACACCAAATTGATGCATATTAGACTAGCCAAGGGATCATGTGATTAAATTAAACAAGAGACTAGTGGGCATAAAGCAAGATCATTACCAGAGTTAAGCATGCTCAAACATGATTTCATAACGTAAATCTAACATGTTGTCATGATTAATTTTCCAGATGCAAAATATACACCCTGCAACCCCCTAAGTCACAACTATTAAAATACTTGCATATCAGAGGTGGAACATCAACGAACTGGACACATCCAGAAAATCCATTACAAGAAACAAAGAAAAAAGCGCCAATCCAGATCAAAGCACAGTCGGATAACAAAACCTGGCCAAAAAGTGCAAATATATGCACAAATCGAAAATACAACAGGAGCCGAGTATTCCTTTGCAGATGCCGTGGAAGATGCACGCAACAATGATGAGAAAATCAAAGTCTGACACGATTGCTAAATCATCCAATTTCCACTGTTAAAATCATATTGCTGCCACGAAAAACACGGGACAGGAAAAAAAAAAGCAAAAAAAAAAAAAGCGGCTAAATTACACTATATGAGGCTTCATCTCGTTGACGGGAATCGAGAGGTCGATGGTGATGGACGAACACGGAATGTCCGAGCTGTGAGTCTCCGCCACGCGGCTCGCATCCCAAATCTCTTCAGTGGCACCCATTTCTTCTCACAACGGAATCAAAATTGATTGTTGCAATACAATACAAACGACAGAGAGGGAAAGCAGCAGATGTGTGGTTCTTCGCCGGTGAGGTGGAAAGGAATGGAAAGGAAATGAGTAGATATCGTGAGAAGGGATCAGCGATGTGGCAATGTCAAAACTAACCCTTGATGTGATTTGAGCTCTCGGAGTCCGCCACGTGCCGCGACTTGCGGATGCTCACTAGTACGCGAATGGGAAACGACCCTACTTTCCTTTCCACGCTACCGACATTACTATGTCAGGACATGGGCAATTTAGGGATTGCCACATATTCAAGTGTATTAATATTAAAAATTTATGATACAATTACCGACGCTATTTATTTTATAATATAAATTTTTATTATTTTTCTATTTTATTAAGTTGAAGAGGCTTGTAGTTAGACTTGCCCAGCCGCCGGTTAACCGTAACCGGCGGTTGGTAACTGGCGGTTGGCGATTGGTCAGATCGACCAACCGCCATCTAACTGGCCGGGGGCGGTTGCGGTTAGCCGCCCCCGGTTGACGGTTAGACCAACCGCCGGTTGACAAACCGCCGGTTAACCATTTTTTTTTAATCTTATTCTTTGAATTAAGTTGATATATTATTTGGTCGAATCGAATTATGTATCGAAATCTACTATATAATTTGCAAGACACTTAAAAAAATTACATTTTACATTTTACAAAGAACTTGTATTACAATATTTTAATTAACCAATTACAAATAAATGTAAATTAAACAGTCTTCGTCCGGGAGGACTTCGTCCGAGAAAGGCTACAACAAGTCCAGACGCCGAACTCCCAAGCGAAAGTTACCTAATGCGCCCGTCGTCTAAACTTGTTGAAGCCCATCACGGGCGAAGCCACGATTCTTCGTGATCTTCTTCCCTATAAAAAAATGCATAATTTATAAGTTTAATTTTAAAAGAAGAACAAGAAGCAATTATAGAAATATTTACTTATCTATTTTCGGGCTTCGTCGTAACTCGTTGCAATAGGCTTGTTCAAATCAATTAGTACCTAAAAATAACAATTCATTAGTTAGCCATATAAACATAATAAATATTTGTACGCAATAAAAAATATAAGAGTTGGATACTTATCTTTATCGGGCTTCGTCGTCGTAATAGGCTTGTTCAAATAAATTAGTACCTGAAAATAACAATTCGTTAGTTAGCAATGTAAACATAATAAATATTCGTACGCAAAAAAAAAATATAAGAGTTCGATACTTATCTTTTTTCGGGCTTGTTTATCGATGTGGAGTCCACGCTTCGCCGAATGCCTCTAATAATCCTCGCCGTCGCCGCCGTCGCCACCGTCGCCGCCGCTTGTCTCCGTGCCAGTGGTGTCCTCGAAAAGGTCGTCGGGCGAGTCGCTGGCACGCTCATCTTGGGTGCGATACTCGGCTCAAGTCCAATCGTCGAGAAGACATTGGTACTCGAGGTTGTCGACACTCAAGTTCGAATGCTTCTCGCTCAAGGTCAAAACGCCCATGCTAAAAGCATGCTCCACCACGACGGTCGAGACCGGGATGGCAAGGATCTCCCGAGCGATCCTCGCCAACGTTGGATACGTTGGCGACACCCTCGACCACCATCTAAGGACGTTGAACTCATCTTCGTCCTCGAACGCGAAAGTCGTCGACATAAAGTTATCGACTTCTATGTAGGGTTTTGGGAGGACCTTGGACGCTTGTTTGCATTGAGGATGTCGTAGTAGTCAGCTAATCGTGAAGATCGACTACTAGTAGAACTAGATTGACCGCGCCGCGATCCCGATCGAGACAAGTCGTGGCCAAAATCGGGCTTATACTCTTTAAAGAGCTCCTTCAAAGAGCCATGCGCTAGATCAAGTACGTCTGCCAATAAATGCTATCGACTACCCTGCCCGACGATACCTTCGTATAGTAGCATTCTAGTAGTCTACCCGTACCATCTAAACGCCATCTCGGATCCAATATCTTCGCTATAATAAAGATATACAGTAACTCAAAAAAATATTTGAGCCACTTGGTAGTCATGTTGCCAACGGCCTCGCCGACTACTGGATCAAACCGAAGCCCGTCGAGTATAATTGTGACTTTAACGCAATGATCTAACGCAAGTGTGGAAGTCGGGTAATATGAACCCGACATCGCCTCGGTGGCGTCGTGAAGTACTTGAAGTATCTCACATAAACTGTTGCACGGGTCCCACATCTCTGGAACTAAAATGTACGGCAACAGTCTGTTTTCGGCAAAGAAGTCGCACAACTGTGTCCGATATTCCATCGAACTGTACAACAACTTGTAGGTGGAATTCCACCTGGTGGGTACGTCTAAACTAAACTTCTTGGCTGGTACATCCTCTCTAGCGCAGAAATGCTTCCACTTCTTACACAAAGACGGGTGCCGCATCAGGTAGTTGCATAGCATATAGGCTGGACCTGCTCCTGTAAACTAACTAGCACGTCTTGCGCACAAAGGTTAAGTATGTGGCAAAAACAACGCACGTGGAAAAATCTTCCTCCGACTGACAGCGGACAATACTCCTTCAACCGTTCAATGCTCGCTTTGTTAGCGTGTCGAACGATACTAAAAAGACTTTCTTGTTGACTATCCTATACTCTGATAAGATCGTCCTAAGCTTGATCGCAGTGTTTTGCGCCGTGTGCGCTTCAACAAACTCCCTATATGCGATCAACCGCTTTTGTATCGTCCACGAATCATCGACCCAGTGGCATGTCACGCCCATGTACGATGAGCGTTGCCAATGATCGATCCATATATCGGAGCAAATCGACACGTTAGTTCCTAAACTACCTAATAAAGCTACTAAGTCGCGCTTAAGCGCGATTACTGTCTTCCTTGTATCCCGCGTCAGGGTGCTCCTCGAAACCTTCTTCGCCTGAGGGTTGTATGCGGTTTTGATCCAATGCTCGTAGATCGGATCGTCGGCAAATCGAAATGGTAGGTGCTTCGCGGCTATGAACTTGGCAAGCTCTCGTCGCGCAACGTCCTCGTTGTAATGAAACAACGACGTTGCGCTTCCGCTCCCGGCCACCGGTCCCGACGCCGACGAGTCCGCTGAACATTTGCTGTTGGTTTTGTGCTATACCTAACTTAGTCGGGTGTTTCGAACGGAGATGGGAATTCATTGACCCATATCCGCCTCCCTTTCTAAAATTATACTCCTTACCACAGTAACTACAAATAGCTTTAAATTTGTTAACTATACTAGTAGGCACCTTCTTGTAGTGTACCGCGAAGATGTTCGACTGTAGCCGCCGGGCGGCGTCGGTTTGCGTCGGCGCTTCCTCCTCCGCCTCCGTACGTTGCGTGGCATGCGAGCTTGCTCCCGGCGACGGTTCGAACTCCGTCCTCGTTTAAGTCGCCGCCGAGCACGTCGGCGATATCCAAGAACTCGTTCGGGTCGTATTGTTGGTAGTCATCTTGCGATGAACTACCAACGACTTGCTTCCCTTTGCTGGCCCTCGATTCACGAGAACCACGTCGGCCACCACCACGATCCATCTAAAACTAATCTACACACGGGTACGAAAAATATGGTTAGATAAAAAACTGAAAACGACCAAAAAAAGATACCAAGGGGCGGGGGCCGAGGCGAAACGTCGCGGGCTGTTGTGCGGCGGCGGTGTTGTGGTGCGGCAGTGCTGGCTGGCGGCGGTGCGGCGGTGCGGCGGTGCGGCTGGCTGGCGGTGCCGCCGGTGGCTGGCTGGCGGTGGTGCGGTGGTGCGGCGGTGCGGCTGGCTGGCGGCGGCGGCGCGGAGGGCGGTGCGGCTGGTACGGCAGCGGTGCGGCGCGGTGGTGCGGCGCGTGGCGGCAACGGTGGTGCGGCGACGGCGGCGACGACGGTGGTGGTGGTGGGCGGCGGGTGGCGGCGGTGGTGGTGGGATGTGGCGGGCGGTGGGGGTGGCGCGGTGGGGATGTGGTCGGCGGCCGCGGTAGGTGGCCGGTTGTGGTGGGCGACGGCGGAAGAGAGTCAGCGAGAGAGAGAGCGACAGATAGAGCGAGAGAGCGAGAGAGAGAGAGCGACAGAGAGAGAGAGACAGAGGGAGAGTGAGAGAGAGAGAGAGAGAGTAGAGATAGCTTTAAAGATTTTTTTTTTACCGTTGTAACCGCCGGTTTGTCCGGCTAACCGGCAGTTGGCGGTTAACCGGCGGTTACAACGGCTAATTCCTTTTTTTCTATTTTTTTAAAAACAAACGGTGGCGAAATTCAAAATTTGAATTTTTGAAAAATTTTTTAAGATGTTAACCGCCGGTTAACCGCCTAACCGGCGATTGGCGCAACCGCCCCGTAACCGGCCACCGGTTACGGTTGTTACCGGTTTCTAACCGTAACCAGCGGTTCCGTAACCGACGGTTGGACGGTTCAACCGCCGGTTACGGTTGATTTTGGGCATGTCTACTTGTAGTAACCACCACTTAATCAATTTGGCATGTCAAGTTTATTACAATTTTACCCATAATGTTCTTAATAATTACAATTATATCCTCAAATAAATTTTCTTATACATAAAAAAAGTAAAAAATTTAAACTTGCAATTTAATTTAATATAACTTAAAATATCAAATAATGTATTTATATTGCACATGCATAGAATGTGTCTATATACTAGTATATTATATATTAGGCGAATGATGTTTATTTATAGTACCCAATGTTTGTATTAGACAATGTCTTAATAAATTTTCAACCATCGGTCACAGGATGGAAGATTCACAACCACACAGCACAATCTATTTCCAACTACATTGCTCATCATTGGAAAACAAACTAGAAAAACCTCATTACGATAAAAACTTATGAAAGAGTGCATCACATATAATATCCTTGATGTAAGCATGAAGCGGTATCTTAAAGCATTCGAAGTTCAATTAATCTACAAGTATTTCAAATGTCATAGGACGAAATGCTTTCGTGAATAAATATCAAAGGCTGTTACTTTATGGAACTTGTTATTCGTTAATTTCACAAGTATTCTGAAGCCCATATGTGTAGAAAATTTGGCGAACTTAGTTTATAGCATTCGACTTTTAATTGAGCGATACATAGTAAATTGTCTTTATATAAGATCGTTGGAAGTAACTTTTTTCAACCACAATTTTGATGTATATGCATAATAATCGATCGCAGCAATGCTCCCGACTAGCTTCATTAATAGCTTAACTTTTCGCATTATTTGATTAAGTACCCGATAAATTTTGTTAAAATGACGGCCATGTAATAACGTTTCCACCATTGCAAATAAATTTTGTGACTGAGAATTATGTGGGGTCAGATTGAAAGCATCTGCATATCCAATTAAATGCGTATTTGATTCACTATAGTTGAACATCCTCATATCGATTGTCCATTGAAGGTATCGAAAATTTCATTTAATTTCTTTGCAATGCATAAGAGTCGACAAAGAGTTATATGTTGCCAATAAATGTACAAAGATCGCTATATCAGATTATATATGACTTGTAACATAAACTAGTGCCCCGATAGCTAAAATATGGTATTTCAAGACCAAACAATTCTTCATCACTTTCTCATGGTCTAAATGGATCTTTATTAACGTCTAAAGATCGACATGAAGATATCCACTGGGTGAGCTTTATTCATGTAAGATTTTTTTCAATATCTTTTCCGTATAAGTCTTGAATAAACATTCAATTATTTAAATATTCAATTTGTAGTCCACGGTAAAAATTTTATTTTGCCTTATTCATCATTTTGAATTCTTTTTTCAAATAATCAATAGCTTTGGATGACCAAAATTCCTATTGTGTTGATATTTCTGAAGTGGTCCGGGTATGGATGCACGCTAAGTTAAAAGTGAAAACGTAAGTGTTGACCCTAATGTTGAAACTACACTCGTGATCAGAAAGTTCTAGAACATCGGAAAAATTACAACTTAGCAGTAAAAAGATGCACACACGGTTTTAAAAATACACAACAAGTCTTTACAACTCGCTATGCACCTTAAGAGCAAAATTTCATTACTCGAACGGATTACAAAAATACGAACTACCAAAGATAGTAAAACTAGCCTAGATAGAATCTAAGACTCTCCTAATCATTACAGTACGAAAAAGTAAAACTCTAGGCGAAAACAGATTGACACATAAAATATGGTGAGAGCTATTTCGGTTTTTCTCTTTCGCTCGTGTCGAGTTGTTTGTCTTTAAGACCGACGTCTTCTATTTATAGTTGCTCGGATATCCTCAATATCTTCTCGGCTGATCTCCATATTTTCGACTGATCTCCATATCTTTTTATCTTCTTGATTGATTCCATATCTTCTATTTTTTGCAATTAATAAATCCAATAATCGATCAAACGATTTTTGTATACCTCTCTTTCAACAATTATTGATTTAGGGATTATACCACGTACACCTTGATTGCTTTAATTGATAAAGCAATTTGTTCGTCTAAGCGAGTCCTCGTCTCGGAGTCCTGAAGTATCAAGAAATCGGATCCCCTTGAAAGTTTCATTTATGAGCCACTCTCAAGTGATCCATGTAACAAGCAGTGACAGCATCCATTAGACGCATATCGAGTCTCTCACGTATTGCAGGCTAATTAGATAACGAAAGCAATTCCATCCCCCACATGAGACTTGTCTCCTCATCATCAATATCATGTTGTTGTGTAAAATCTTGTGCTACAAGCCGTGCTTTTAATCTCCTAATGTCTTCGTTTCTCTTTTGGACAAAAATTCGTTTATAACTAATCAACTTTACAATTTTGGCTATGGAATTAGCCAACATATGTCTTTCCTATAGAGATTTCATGGGACGCATTGTAAGAAACAGACTATGAACCAACTATATCTATTACATATAATATGCACATTTTGTTCTTACCAGCATGATCTTGGCCACAGAGGAAAACACGACAAGCTTTGGGCACGACCAAAGGCATGTCTTTCGGTAATCGGCCTCATTTCTACATCGATATTCTCACTTTTGGACATCATTCGAAGTATCCCTTCGATTTCTCCCGAGAGCTGAAGTGGAATTCTTTCAAGAATCGATCTGCTCGATCCAAGGATTTAAGCTTAGGGTCTCTGTTATAGCTTTGAGCAATCGATCGCCTCCTACTCCTTTCCTGAACTAATCACCTTAAGCTCTCGTTTCTCTGCAAGCACTCGAATATCCTGACTATATCTCCAGGTCTCAAACTCTATCTTCATATATACCTAAGTAAGTCAAGCTCTGATTTCTCTTCAGCTTTTGTAGCCAATAGCCCTTCTCTTCAAATCTTTGTCTTCGTCCCTCCTAAAGTTACAGACTTTAAGGTTGTATTTGAGCAATCGATCGCCTCCTACTCCTTTCCGGAAGTAATCACCTTAAGATCTCATTTTTCTGCAAGCACTCGAATATCCTGACTATATCTCCAGGTCTCAAGCTCTATCTTCATATAACCTAAGTAAGTCACTCTGATTTCTCTTCAGCATTTGAAGAATAGCCAATAGCCCTTCTCTTCAAATCTTTGTCTTCTTCCCTTCTAGAGTTACAGACTTTAAGGTTGTATGTGCCTCACTTTGCAAAGACGAAAGCCTACTCAATGCTCAGATAAGTGCTCAACGCCTCGGCCCCAAAAGGATTTCCATGTAGGTAAAGCTGCTCCAAGTTCTTGAACAACCCAACAGAAACATACACAACTCTTTTATCTTTCAAACACGTCTCGGCCTAGACAACCTCTTTCAGCACTCGATTCTGTTCGATGACGTGGCGAAGCTCCTTGGTCCACCTCGATATAAGCTTCAAACATACATATCGAGCCTTTTAACCGTCGAATTCAGGTCGAGCGAGTGTGTAATATGGCATAAGCTTGAGATTTCAAGGTTGCAAGCTTTAGAGTGAATTCTTGGTGCTGAAACTCAACGACTTTAGAGCTTGTCTTGCTGTTACATGTGTGAACGTACGTCGTTCTATTACTGGGCAAGACTATGAGTTATGACCCACGTTATGACCCATTTATTAATTAAGTTTAATAATTAATTATTCGGGCTTTCTGTTTTTTGATAATATGCTGATGGAGTTGGCTGAGAGTGATGAAATGAAACAGTATGTAAATAGTTGCCGTTGGTGTTAATGGTCGAATAACAACTTAATATGAAATAATGATTCTTGTGTATTCCATACAATTTAGGTACACAATTAAGGCTAGAATTCCGTAATCAAATCAATTACTAATAATCTTTCCTAACTATGTGTTAGCAACCCCCCCCCCCCCAACACCAACCCAAACTCAAGGTGGAATCGTAGAAGCCAACTTGAGTTTGCTCAATAGTATTGAAAAAGAGATGGAATATGTGTTTTGGTAAAGAGCATGCAGTCTGATTTTCCGATGAGATTGAAATCAAACAAATGATTAACATCTTTTACATGATGCCTTAAAAAGTGACTATCAATCTGCTCATGAAAAACATCATAATGAGAAATTTGGGTAGCACTTGAATTGTCACAATAAAGTAGAGTAGGCGAAGAGTGAGTGACACCCATATAAGTTCACTACCACCATAACCAAATCAATTCAGATGTTGCATTAGACAGGGAACGATATTCGGATTCTGCAATAGATCGGGAAACAACGGTCTGCTTGTTGCTGCGCCAAGATATGAGTGGATCACCTAAGAAAAATAGAAAGTAGTAGATCCACGATCAACTAACTCACATGCCCAATCCTCAGCAGAGTAACCAGATAATACCAAAGAACATCGGTTAGAAAAACGTAATCCATAATAGATAGTGAACTATTCGAACCGCATATTCGATAAAATGTCGGATCAAATACTTTGATATTTGTATTCATTTCGAATCAAACTATTTTTATTTGGATTCGAATTCGAAATATTCGAATCTTAAATGTTTGAATTGAATCTCAAATCGAACAAAAGTTCCAATTCGTTGCAACCCAAGTCCTACCCAATGGGGAGAGATCTCCCCCATCCCCGCTCCATTGACGAGCCTAAGCTCAACATACTGGATTCATCTCTAGTTCTCCCTCTATTCCAGCAGTAGTATATGTACGATTCATTCGCATTTTCATTATGATCACGCCAATTCATTTTTAATAGGGCACGGCACTTGCTAGTAAAAGTATTCATAAGAAATCGCTATCCTAAATTAACGTCACGTCATATTGGCATTGAGAACTATAGTAAAAGATACGATTAACATATCTATGTGTATACATAGGAGTCAAATTTTAAAGAAAAAAGGAGATAGTATATGCCAGTAGTGTGATAAGATCAAAATTTTCATGGCTGTAACTGGAGGCATTATTAGTATAAAGATGCCATATCTGTAAAACACGGTATATGATCAAGATTTTCAACAATTTCGTTCCTGAGCAGCAAAAGAGACAGTTTTCAAATCTTGTTCGATCAACAGCGTATTAATCGATTGTTTGGTGTGTAAGGTTATCTATGAAAAAGATTAGCCTGTCACTTCGTTTCGGACTATGGGAGAAAAACACGATTTTCACTCCATATAACATTACATAAGACCAATCTAGTCAACTCAACTGCATGCAAGATTTAAAAGACAACAGCCCCTTTTAACACACAGAAAAGAAAAAAAGGTAAAGCTTACCTTATCAAATAGAAAAAGCTCTCTGCTTCTCAAAGTTTCAAAGGCTTCAATCCAAGAGACGCTCTCAATCTATTCGCTTCAGCAATCTCAGGATCGGGATGATCCGTTCCATCATCAGCGACCTTTTTCGTTTTCTTCTTTTTCTGCTGATTCTCTTCTCCAGCATTACCATCATCATTGTCCCGCCTCTTAGGGCTCGTGCTGGCCCGATCATGGTAATGCCTTCTACTGCTACTGCTGCTTTTATTACCACCACGACGGTGTTCATCAATGTCACGGTCCCTACGGTGGCGGTCTCTGCTTCTGCTTCTGCTACGACTCCTTGAGATGCTTCTCCTCCTCTCCCTTCTTCGACCTTCTCTGTCATCGTCTCTTATTCGATAGTGATCCCTATCTCTGTCGCGCCCACGTCCTCGATAGTCTCTGTCTTGATCGTAATTTCTCTCACGCTCATAATCTCTGTCCCTGAAAAGCGAGGCAATTGCGTGTCTATGAAGTTGTGAGCAATAAATGATCTTTGTGTGTGGTGGATGGACAGCAAACTTGGAGAATCAGCAAAAAGATGAAATCATTTAGAAAAGGTTGTTATGTGTTTAAACTTTAAACGTATGTATGAACCACCATACTTCTCATCTGCACACTGCCAGTGCAGAGAAACCTGGCAGGGTCATATCACGAATAAATGTAGGATGCTATTTTGTAGCCAAATCAGGGCTTGAAATGCCATGACGGTCAAAGGACCACAGATACGTGTGAGGTATGTGAAGCATAGATCGGTACGAACGACAGCATCCGGACGGGTTCAGCTCAATGGAAAAAGCAGTGGAAGGAAAATGACGAGCATGTGCCGCATTTCACATTATTATACAACTACCCTATTTCTTGAAAAATAGCAAGCAAGTGATAGAGATATGCATATACATAGAACTTAAATGGCATTGCAATGGAAGTGGGAGATCGACCTGTATTTGTGACTGTCTCGTTTTCTGTCCCTATTCCTTTCTCTCGTTGGGCTTCGAGCTCGGTAGTACTCCTGTGGCAGAACAGATGACTGGTGAGAGATCAACGACATAAGAACTTACAGATGCAAAAGGAAAACAAAAGTAACTAAGATGATTTTCATAACTAGACCTTGTCACTGCCACCAGATTCTTGTTCATCAGCAGGTTGCATCTCTTCATCTTTATCTTCCTCCTCCTCGAAATCATCTTCCAGAGCACTTCGTCGGGGTTCAATTGACCCAAGAACTTCAAGTGTCCATCTGACACCCAAAAAGAAGATGGAAAATAAACTCAAGGACAATAAACTGAAAAGAGCACGCAACACTAGTAACCTTTTACCAAGTGCTAACGATCACAATCTTTAAAAAGAGAAAAATACGGGTATTACATAGTTTTGATCAAGCCATTGACAGGTAGTCTCACTATTAAGCGACGGTAGGATAAAAATACCAAGCAAATGAACTAGCACGCTTGGGTCAACAAAAAGCTTTTAGATACCTTTTCTTGATCCTCGGTAGTGCGATGTCACACGAATAATCTTTTGTTAGAAGCTCATCAATGAACTCATCAACATGAGTCAATACAAATTCTGATACAATCAAAAGCAAAGGTTATCACAATTTGCAGAAACTATGAGAACAATAAGAAACAAAAAAGAACGATAGATATAGTCTCACTTCCATCATTTGACCTGGACCTCAGCTTTCGGTAATCATTATACAAAGGTTCCAAATAGCGGTACACATCAATATCAGTCCCAGTTAGCCGTAAATAAAAAGATCCAAGAACACGAACATATCTGCAAGAAAATGCAAGCGACGGTGTAATAAATATCATGCATATCAAATGAACATAGTAAGAATTGTAAAAGTTGAAAAGCAGATCATGTTCAAATTAATAGGCAAGGATATTTCCATGAAAAGCTTAACTGAAGTGTTCTAGAAACTTGATGAGTAGCAAACAACAGAATCCAATTCTGGTTAGGGAAGCAAACAAACACTACCAACTATTCAATTTTGTAAAGAAATGCCAGCATCCATAATTATTGGATACATTCCAACTAATGAAAGTAAAACCAAATGAAATTACACAGACGCGTCAAACTAGCCCGAGCATATCATAGTAGTTACTTGTATTCAGGGTTTTTAATGAACTCGACGACGATTTCTTTATCTGGTTGGATCTGAAGCATCTTCATGATGAGGCACATAAAAGGCGCGGGCTTCCGATTACCGCCGTAAGCCCCTCCAACATGGTCGAGCTCCATGGCCTTGTCCACGAGCGTCTCCGCAGTGAGGCCAAAGCACTGTTCCTTCCAGTACGTATTCTGATATATCTTCGAACGAAGAATCTTCTCCACCAAGTTCTGTGGATTCGTGCCCCTTATACTCTTCGCCAAGGGGTCCGTACGATTCGCCATAGTTAAAGAGGGGAAATGGAAATTAGGGTTTTGCAATTGGATTTTCAAGCAATCGTATGAATGTCGATTAAGAACCCGTAGGCCGTATATAACAATTGCTTTTATTTTTTATTTATATTTATTTTGACTCGGCTATAAATAAAATGTCAGTAGGCCGCGGATGGGCAGTTGGGCCAATATATCCAATTTAATTGGGCTTGTAACGGCCCATTAGATTGTTAGGGTTTTCTTCGCAAGCATACCGTTTAAATTGATCAATCTCCTTCGGGCAAAGTTTCATCAACTGATAGCCTGTGCAACCATTGCTCTCTCTCGGTATGCTTCTCTTCGTCTTGTTGCTCCATACTTGTAGATTGTTTTAATTTCGTAGTCCTTTCTTTTCGCTTGATGAGTGTTAGTTGAACTGGATTTCATATTTGGTTTCTGTATTTTATGAAACTGATTTTGCTGCAATCAATTATTTTCACGAGAATGCTTCACTCCACATTTTTTTTTCAGGTTCTGGAGTATTTTCCGTAATTACGTAGATTTCCGGCAATATGCAGAACGAAGAGGGGGAGAATATGGACCTCTATATTCCCAGGAAGTGGTGTGTGTGCTAATAATATGTACTTATACTTCGTTTCTTTTTTCCTGATTGGGTCTAATTGGCTCAGTTTCTACGTAAAGGACTTGAATAAATCCTGATTCTGAAGCATGCGTCTTTTTATTTGTGTATATGTAGCTCTGCCACGAATAGGCTGATCACGTCCAAGGATCACGCTTCTGTTCAGATCAACGTTGGGCATTTGGATGAGGCTGGTCGGTACACTGGTCAATTCTCTACCTTTGCGCTCTGTGGATTCATTCGTGCCCAGGTGAGACCTTTGTTTGCTTTCTCGTAGCCATGTATCTGCTGGCTTTTATTTGATTCATGGACCTCGAATGACTTTATTTTCTGGCCTTTTGAGTTCCCAAGCCTTTTACAACTCATTTTGGTTGCTAAATAAGGATCATCATGCTGTGAATTGGGTTTGCTGAACTTGGTTCTCCGGCCCTATTGGCTCTATTATATGATGTTGCATCCTCAACGCTACTCAGGGAGCAAAAAATTTTGTGTTAAATTATTGCTCTCATGAAACTTATACCTAATTTCAATTGCCCATCGATTGTGGAAGGTTATCCTTTGTGCATACTAATGTCAGCAATCCTGAAACTAATAGCTAAAATTGACTTCATGCATCCTGTTCCCTTGTAAAATAGGCTGGAATATGAGTGCTTGGTTCGCAGTTTTCTTGTTAAGTTTGTTCTAGTTTTCTGAGTTCCATTAGTATGATTAAGACACTTTTCCCGCAATTGGAGGTTGATGAAATGTAATGGTTGGTTGAGCCTTATTTTTGAGTGAGTGTTTGTATATTTTTCAGTAAGTATTACATACAAATCCTGCTTGTGCTATTTGATCTTTCTCTCGATGCCAACATGGTTACATGCTACGAACCCGCATCCGACGACAAAATCAAAGTGATGTTAACCTTCTTATGAGTCCTTATATTACTGGGGGATCGATATATCTTAGGTCTTCATACTGCTTCACCATTGCCACACTTCAGTAATGCTCCCAAGTATAGATACAGTTGCTTGCTGACTTCAATTGCTTAAATGTTAAGGTGTTGGAAGTTTTTTCTACTATACCTCTTATGAAATTCCTTGATTCCATCTGGATGTTAGAGTCTCTCTGTTTCTTTTTGGATTATCTTGGTGAAGAGTTTTGGGTTTGTTACCCCCAACACTCTCTAATCGCATTTCCATCAGCGTTTTGTTACACTGTAATCTGTACATAATCAAAGTGAAGATGAAAAAAAAAAAGCTTCTGTGTATACCTTGTTCGTGTGAATGACTTGGATTTAAGCATGGTTCAATTTTTCGCAGGGTGATGGTGATAGTGCCCTTGATAGGCTATGGACGAAGAAGAAGGTCGAAGCCCGACAACAGTGACCGGCTATAATTACGCAATTGCTTTAAGCATCAGCTATATTTTGCGTGAGCTGTTTTGAGTTTAATTATGTCGACTGTTCTTATTTAGATATATTGACATATGTTTTAATTTGAGGTTAGGAGGCTCAACTTTTGCCATTCGCAAATTTAGTGTAGTTGTCATGTTTAAATGCCAACTTCGGAAAAATTGTGTCCTTTTACTATTTGAACTTAGTTTGTATTTATTACATTAGAAATAGTGGCGTTTCACATATAAAACTTTTTCACATCATGAACTCGAATGATTCAGGAAACCATAATACACAATTGAGAGCTCTGTCCGCCTAGGCGCTGGATCCGCGACGATTTTTTGCTAGGCATTGGATTATTCGGTCGAACCGACTATTCGGGCTAGGCGGCCGATTAGTCGGCCTAGGCGGCTGGTTAGTCGGGCTAGGCGGCCGAGTTCTAATTTTTTTATTTTTTATTTTTTTAAAATTTTTTTAATACAAAGAAATATTATTAAGGATATTATTTCTGTAGATATATAAATTAAAATATATATTTACTTTGGTATATTAGCATATAAAATAAAAAATAATAAACGAGTCTACCGTCTAGTTTTCACCTAGAAATCGCCTCGTCCCCGCCTAGACCGCCTAGGCGCTAGGCCCTCCTCGCCGACTAATGCATAGCGATTTTTACAACATTGATTGAAAGTAGTTGGATGGTACTGTACGGCCATGGCAACAATACATACACTATAATACCCTCCCTGTCGACTACAATTAGGGGCGTTCGTGGTGCGGTTTTGGACGGTTTTTGGCCAATTCCACACCAAACTGCAATATGTGATTTTTCGGAAAAGATTGCGGTTTTCAAAATCAAACCACAGTTGAGCGGTTTGGACCGTTGCGGTGCCGTTTGCAGTAACTTATTGAAATAAAATACATATATTTAGTGAATGATACGTCCGTTACTTAAAAAGTAAAACAAAAAATCAACAGACATAATACTATATTAGAACCAGAAAAATATCTTATCATAACTTATGGGCTTATTTGAACTTTGAATATAAATAGTGACTCGATTTTTATTAAGTATTTGAGTCGTACCTATTTTAACTTAATATATTTGGGTTTTCATTGCTAAAGAAAAATTTATTAATCGAAGAAATGGAGTTTATATATACTAAATGGTAAATATATAACCAGCATAACTTAAAATTAGATATAGTTGTACTAAAATAATTAATGCATTAGTAGTGCGGTTTGGTTCGGTGCGGTTTGAATCAAAAATCCACACCGAACCATTATTACGGTGTGGTTAGCACATAAATCATTGTACGGTGTGGTTTGATGCGGTGCGGTTTAGACGGTTAATTATCGTGTATGGTGTGGCTCGATGCGGTGCGGCCGGTGCGGGCGGTTTTTTAAATCATTGCACACCCCTAACTGTAATACCCTAATATACACATATATAAAAAAATATGTTGAAACAAATCACTTCTCCGTACCATTTTTACAATTTTTTAAGGGTTTTACGATTCAGACCCCTCATAAGTTTCATTTAGGTTTCAGGCTCCTGTTAGAAAATTCATAGTTCTAAGGACCCGATTTCTGCAGAACCACTTCATTATTCTGCAACACGACTTCATTGTTCTGAAGTACCACTTCATGTTTTTTACTACCACTTCATTATTCTGAAATAACATACAACGATCACACGATACCAGTTCATATACACTTTATAACACTTGCGTAAGTTTAGGTCCTTATCTCTAAATTTTATAAAAATTTGTCCTTTAAACAACAGTTTTTCTGATAGGGTCTGAAACCTATTTTAAAACCTTTTTTTGGACCTGAAACTTAATTACACCTTTTTTTTATCGGGGGCATCTCTTACGAATCACTTAATGGTCATGCTTTGTTTATTCAATGATTCAGCATACTGTAACAAGTCGAAATGAGATAATCCAATTCAAAGAATCTTTATAACCTTCAAAAACCAATCATACTCGTGCAAATTTAGCTTTGCTATTTTTTATGGGCTACCGTGTGAATAATACGTACATGTTTGTATAGAGAGGGAGGAGTGTGAGAGAGAGAGATCAAGATCTCGTTGAAAAAATAAATTTGATTTGTGCTTAGTGTTATAAAGAGGTGGACGTAGCAAATTGGGCTTAGGAGAAATAATAACCCAACATCTAGAACGTGTGTAGGATACCCTAGAATTATCCATAGAACTTTATGGAATATTATATAACATAGATATTTATTAGGAATATTCTAGGCTAGTGATATGTGGCTTAATTCTAGCCACATGTTAAGGAGGTGGAACTATTATAAATAGGGGTGAACCCCTTAGCATTTTGTATTAAGCAAGCAAATGAAACTCAAATCAAGTGTTGTAATATAAAACATCTTCCTCCAAACATTAAACCTCTAATATCAAGTTTCCCTTCCGATATAAATCCCAATTTCCAACATATCTATCTGCTCACCAAATATGAAACCACTATTAATTAGTTTTTAAACTAAAAATAAAATAATTATTGAATTGGGCTAAACTAAAAATTAGAGTTAATTGCAGCGATTATTACTTACAAGTCTACATCAACAACCATCTTCGATGCAGTCCCTTGTCGACAACTCTCGGTCCGTCTCGACAGTCTCAATCACTTGCCAGCTATAGGCAACCATTGTCGCCATCGCCATTTACAGTCGTCATGGTACATCTTCGACTGTTGCGCCACTAGGTTTTAATTAGGCACGATCATCTGTTGTAGAGGTCTGAACACTGCAATAGATGATTGTCTAATCAGTTTAGTATACTCGCGGGGTGACTATCGGCAAGAGGCAGCCTACGCCGGACGGGGATGCTAGCAAGTAATGCAGCGAGGTTGGTATGTTGATTTAGGCTTGTGATTGAGCTCGATCGCTACAGTCATTGTTGGAAAACTCGGCCTACGCCTGGGTGGTCGACTAATCCAAAAGTCAGCCGACTAAACCAAAAATTCTGCCCAATAATTTAAAAAATGCGGCTCAATATTTCGAAACCAACAAAAATTTTAGGGTAAAAGTACTACTTCCTCTGTCCCATCTAATTCTTCCCAAAGATTAGTGGACACGGAGATTAAGAAACTACATTATTTTAATATTGTAGTACACTTTTAAGGTATGGAGAGAGAAAACTTATTAGTGGGACGCAAATTAAGAAGTCTTTTTTTTAATATAAATGGTGTAATTAGTTTAATTATTGGAATAACTTTTTAGCAAAAATGGAAATGAGAAGAATCATGTGGAACGCCCGAAAAAGATGGGAAGAAATAAGTGGGACGGAGGTAGTACTATTTGGGGAACTCCCAAAGGCAGTCAAAGGCTGCTTTCATGTGACAAGCACATGCGTTGTGAGGGGAGCTTATCCCTTGATATAGAAAATCTTTAAAGTTTCACACCACCAAATAACCAGTGTGTGGTGTGGGACAAGAGAAAATACTACTACTACAACACAATGCTTTGCTTTATAGTCCATAAATAAAAAAAACGTATATAAACTGAAAAAAAGAACAGAAAAAAAATGGACATTCTTTCCTTTCTTTTTATGTTGCAAACGTACACGACTGCTTTTGTTTTTCTTTATGTTACGTTTGTAAATGGAACTTCTATATTGTTTTGTAGGATTACTCAAAGCGAAATATTGGTTGGCAGTTTTGTAAAACCATAAGTGGAGATAAAAAATTAATTAAATGCGACTTTTGTCAGACACTCATCGATGACGGAAATAAAGACTAAAACAACATATTGCACTTAACTACACAACTGAAACCCCGGGACTAAGAAGCTGCACTTTTGAAGCAAAACCGAAGGATTGGGGTGTTTTTATCTTTTGTATTATATTGTCAAGGACTAATAATTGGAAAGTGAGAAACATAGCGAGGGAAAGTGTGAATGTAATGAATGCGTAAACGAACTCGAGCTTCACTCATTTTCTATAGGTACTAAAAGTTCAAGCTTTGATGAACAATATATTTTCAAATCAGGCTCGACGATAAATGATTAAACTCGAGCTCGTTAACCCGTCGAAGCCTTCGAGACAGTTACAACAAAGTTCGAACTCGACATTCCTCAGCTCGAGACAACGTCTTATTTTTCAACCACCACACTCAATGTTGTAGGAATATTAAGAGGAGGAATCACACAATTGGATTGAACGAACAATTAGTTTGATCAGAACATCATTTGTTATTCATGACGACCAACGCATATCTCCATCAATCAATTAACTGAACTTGAACTTTGTTCTCTCGAAAATCTGCTCCGCAATAACGGCTACTTCACCTTCGGCCCTTATGACTTCCAAGTGATCCTTTCGAAAATAAGCTGCTCCTTTTAAAGCATCGGCGACGAAGCTATTCGCCCCTGCTGCTATAGCAGCTTCCGCTTTGGCTCCATAAACCACTCTCTGTAGTAAAACACAAAAAAAGAAAACAAAATAATTGGATAATCTCATATATAACCCGAACCAGATAAAAAAAAAGGATATTGACCAAGCCAAGGTGTAATAATACCTCGATTTTGGAAAAATAGATTGCAGCGAAGCACATCGGGCAGGGCTCGCACGAGACATACATCTCACAGTCCGATAGGTCAGTTCTATCCAAATTCTTACAAGCCTGTGAGAATGCAATATGATTTAAATAAGATCCTTCACTACTATGAGAGGAGTTATACTATGGATTTCATATTTTTGTCTTAAACCTCTCTTATCGCTGTAACCTCGGCGTGAGCGGTGGAGTCCTTATACTTTCGAACCATGTTGTGACTGCTCGCGACTACTCGCCCGTTTTTGCATACCACAACGGCGCCAAATGGCGAACCATCTCCGCAATATACGCCTTTGTAGGCTTCGTCGACGGCTTGGGTCAACAACTCTTCGTCGTACTCCATTTTTGGGTCTTTTTCTTGGACATAGAAACAAAGAAATTGGTATGAAAGACCCCATGATTAGTATGCTTTTAGTTCACTCAGTTACAGCAAAGGTGACTTTTTTACATTGTTGTAAAATTCAGCATGGGCGGCCGCCTAGGCGCCTTCTAGGCGCTAATCGGCCCCGTAATAAATGGGCCAATTATCCACTTAGTCGGCCGATTAGTCTGCCTAATGGGCCAACTAATCCGCTTAATGGCCCGATTTATCCGCCTAACGGGCCAATAAAAAATTAATATGCCTATTAATTAAATATTAATAATACAAAATTTTAGACTAAAAACTCGCTTTGCTACTTAAAAGACAAGGACACCACGAGTTGATTTACTAGGCTGTGGCATGGGTGCTTACATAGAAGTTCTACACTCTCATGTATTCATTACATGTTATAAACAGTGCGGGACCACATGATCTTTTAGTTTTTTTGATATAGAATAGTCTTATTTAACGTTCTGGCTAGGGGTGGGCGTTCGGGTTCGGGTATTCGAGTTTTGCCCGAACCGATTGGGTTCGGGTAGTTCGGGTAAGTCAAAAACTGAAAGTTTGGACCTAAATGGATATGTACAACGACGATGGCCCATAAGAAAATTTCCACAATCTCTTACAGCATGCGAAAGGCCAACTAACTGCCACACTTTTGACTGTACACAACACCCAATTAAGAGACGTGGGCAGTTTTTTATTTTATTAATTTTTATTAATTGTAGAAAATTTATGATTGGTTGATTTCCTAACCTACACACCAAATTAGAATACAATTTGACGGTTTGTACCCTTGCCGAGCCTTTATATAGATAGTATAGATATTTCATATAGTATAATATTTTGATTTGTATATTGCTTTATAATATTTTTAGACATCTTTTCAATTCAAAATTGGGTACTTGACGCGGGTACCCGAACCCGATATATACCCGACAAGCGGGTACCCGCCGTAGATCGGGTCGGGTTCGGGTAGTGAAAATCTTACCCGAACTACCCGATACCCGACTACCCAAACCGACGCCCACCCCTAGTTCTGGCCCATTTACTCCTCAGCGAACCCATCAGCCATCATCGCACACTGTACAATGCAATGCTACTGTTACGTAAAAGCTTTGGAAAATATGTAATATCTTATAATCAATGTTGTAAAATTCGCTAGGCGCTGTTCGGGCGCCGCAGGTAGCGCCTAGACGGGCTAGGCGGTTTCTAGGCGGAAATTAGTCGGTATACATTTTCTTATTATTAAAGGCAATATCATTATTATTTCACACCATCAATAATTCAGGAATGAGGTACTTACCCTTCGATATATTTCACAAAAAGTTGAAAATAATCACTGCTTGAAGTAGAAATATATAATTGCTAAAATAGAAAAATAGTTTAATTGCTTCCGAGTTTCAATATTATCCTTTAAACGTGATTCTTTGTATTAATAATATTTTGTTGCATTGTTAGTTTGATATTATTTCAATGTTTGGATTATCCTTACTAAATACAGTTTTTTTGTAAAATATTAGCATATTAGATATATATTGAAAATGATAAAATAAACTAGTATATGTTGCACATCCAACATGTGCATGAAAATGTAAATTGATAACAGGTTTTTGTTTTAACTTTGATTATTTAGTTAGAAAACAAGCATTTTACAAAAAAAAAAATAGAATAGACATCTTCATTAGGCTAAAGAACATGATCTAATATCTATTTTTATTTTATGTCAACTTTTGATTTGAGAAAATTTCTTATTTGGTTATATATACACACAAAAGCAATTTTCAACTCACCATCACCATTAATATAAGAGTATAGATTTTTAATTTGGAAAATTTCTGATTTGTTAATAGATACACAAACAAGCAGTTTTTAACTCACCCTCACCATTAAGTGTTTGGCTGGGGGTATTAGGTGGGATTAGGGGGATTAGAATATATTAAAGTAGTGTTTGGTTCGAGAGATTATTTAAAGGGGAGAATTGGCTAATACCCCCTTAATACCTCTAATAAAGTATTAATTAAAGGGATCTCCTCCCCTACCTTTAGCTAATTCCACCCATATTAGACAATTGTATCCTTTTATTTCTTTGTTTTTTTATCTTCTGTTATTTAAGAAAAAATTAAACCATCGTGTCTCTCTCTCTCTCTCTCTCTCTCTCTCTCTCTCTCTCTCTCTCTCCCCTCCCTCTACGTTATATTTCTCAACTCCATATCTCTCTCTCTCTCACACTCTCTTCTCGAATCCGTCTCTCTTGAATCCATCTCTCTCTCTCTCTCTCACACACACACTATCTTCTTGAATCCATCTCTCTCTCTGTCTCATCCATCTTTCTCTCTTCTCTCTCTCTCTCTCTCTCTCTCTCTCTCTCTCTCTCTCTCTCTCTCTCCTTCCGGGCATAACCATAGGACCATATGCCTAATCAGAACAAAATGAGGGTAGGCTCGTAATTTAACTTAATTAAATTTAGTATCATCTAAACCCATCTACCAAACATATGGAACATGTTTATTTGAACCCGCCAACCAAACAGCTCAAAATACTCATACTCTGCAGTATATAAAAACCCAACTAAAACTAATACCATCTAAACCTATCCTCCCAACCAAACGGAGTACAGATTCATACCGTCAAATATTCGCCTGGAAACTGGCTAGATTCCGTCCGATTAGACCGTCTAGGCGCTAGGCGGCTCGGGCACCCAACTAGCGAATTTTACATCATTGTTTTTCAAATTTACTCCACCCCCAGTGAACCTCTATCTTACTCGACTAACCTACGTTGATTGCATCGGTAAAAGGCTGTTGTTGATGCCGACGAAGTTGATATCGGTGAGAAATCAAGTGTGACGGCGTGATTATTTATTAGATTAAGAACGAACTACACTGTGCGCAAGTTAGTCTCTTCATATGGAAGTTCGCAAATACAGAAATGTCATAAAAAACGAGAAAAAGGAAAGATAAATCAAAATCCATACCTTTGGCCTTAGCTTCTTCCATCGTTAGATTTTCGGAAATAGAATAGATTTTGGAGAGAGAGAGAGAGGAGAGAGAGCTCTTCAATTTAATAGATCTTACGGCTGAGGTGCGTTGCGGAGATTTTTTTAAATCAAAGGGATTGGTTATGGTTGCCGAGTTCTTTAAATAAAACCAAAGGTAGCGTTTACTTTGCAGGATAAGCCCAGATAAAGCTTTATTTATCCAACTTTATCTTGTTTACTTTTAAAAAATACAATTGCACTAAAGCCCGTAACAAAGATATATCCATTTTTATAATCCAGCAAATGCTAGATAAATTATCTGAAGGGTGTGGGGAAGATTATTAGTCCAACCCATTATAGTAGTTATGAAATTACGGAACGGCCCCTTCTGTAACAAATTATAAACCATTATTCATTTGACAGCAGATGATGAACTCAAATTTTGAGCTTTTGCAAACGAGGAAATCCGAATTTCAAACAAGAAATGTGGCTAATATGCTGATACCTCACACATATATGGAGATGTTAATGTCTATTTTATCTAACAAGCTCCATTGCAGGTTAACACAGGTGGGTGAAACCATCGTCGACAAGTGCTTTTACCTCAATAACTTCGTACTTCACCCATTCCATGGTTTTGAGATGAAGTTAGGAGGTTTCAGCTTATTTATGATTGATAATTGCCATTTCCCATATGCTTCATTCAATTTCTTCCATGAACAGAGTTTGCAATTCCTTTCAAGTGGTTGACATCTTCGTTCATAGTCAAAATAGAGCTCCATATCATAACAGTCTGAATTTTTTTAGATGGTCTGTAATAAACAAATGCACCTGGAATTATTTGGGGAAGCTCCTTTTTAGGTGGCTCACAAAATCGAAAAATCGTCTGCGATAAGATAGTCTGCAAATGCCATCGTGAAAGTGAGGAGATTGAAGGTTAGAATTGTAATTTTGCAAATTAGATATGAGATTGTATTGTTTTTACTTGGCAACTGAACAATACTGTTAATCCTATATAATGTGCTGATATTGTAAACTGAACGGTATAATTTAGATAAAGCTAGACTACAAATCCCATGATATAATTTATCTAGTGTTATCTCATCCAGCGTACTAAACATAGCGGATTGGATTGGATTGTAGTTTCATTAAGTGGGAGGGATTGCATCAATTAAAATATTTTACAACAATTTAAATATTTTTGAATCACTAATTATGCTTAATTCGAAAGTATTTTGAATTCTTCTTCTTTTTAGTCCATGAGTCATCTGACTATTTTGATCCAAATTTTTGGACTCACGAGCTTTTCTTATAGACTGATTTCTCTCCAACTCTCTAATTTTTTAAGGTTCTTGAACATTAAACTTGCCTTCAAGGAACTCGGCATTTTTGGATTCTACTATTGTGTCTTTCTCATATTCATCACTATTAATCACCATAAAACGATATGCAGCTAAATTTTGTGCATATCCGACAAAGAAACAATCCACTGTTTTTTAGCCGATCAACCTTTTCTTTGGCTCGTTGATTAGCACTTTTGCTAAACACCCCCCACTTTTTAATTTGGTGAATAGCCTTTCCAATACTCATAGGGTGTTTTTCCAATTATTCTATGAGTGATGCGGTTTTGCAGACGACATGCTGATAAAATTGCTTCTCCCCAAAGATCTTCGGGAGCTCGAGCAGTTAAAAGCATAGCATTCATCATTTCCATTAACGTACGATTTTGTCTTTCCGCAGTCCCATTAGATTCCTGTGATTAAGGAGGAGTCCGCTCATGGATAATTCCATTTTCTTCACAGAAATTATTCATTGCAAGATACTCTCCTCCTCAATCGGATTTAAGTCTCTTGATTTTCCGATCTAACTGATTTTCTACCTCCTTTTTGTGGAGAATGAATTTTTTAAGAGCTTCACTCTTATTTTTAGGAGGAAAATCCTTGTGTATCTCGAGAAATCATCGATAAATGTTATATAATGTTTGTTTCATCCTTTTGATTCACGGGTTCGCATTTTTCCAATATCACTGTGAATTAACTCCAATAATTGAGTTTTTCTTTGTACATTCTAGCAAGTCTTTTTGTCATTTTTGACTCCACACATATTTCACATTTATCCTTCTCAATATTGTGTATGTTTTAGGCCAATCTTGGTCATCATTTTTAAATATGTCTCATTCACATGACCAAGCCTCAAGTACCACAATTTTATGAGGATCCAACAAATAAACCGAAGAAGTACTTTCATTCATTATGGAATTAGCATTGAGTACATAGAGGTTATTCTGTCGATAACCCTTTCCAACAAAGACATTCTTCTTAGTAAGAATCATTTTTCGTGATTCAAACGTTGTCTTGACACCGGCCTCGCCGAGCAATGCCACTGACACCAAGTTTGCCCTACTTTTTGGAACATGAAGCACATCTTGAAGAGCCAATATTTTTCCAGGTGTATATTTGATATTCACCTTGCATTTTCCAAAAACTTTAGTAGTAGATGAGTCTCCAAGAAAGACTTCTCCATTTAGCTCTGTGTACTCTACAGCCTTCTTGTCTCCACAAATGTGCTTCGACGCACCGGAGTTCATCACTCAAATACCTTGTGCTTCTTTCTCCACAAGCTTTATCTCCGATATCATGGCAATAATGGTGTCGCTTTCCTTTTGTTGAACCATGTTAGCCTTAGGTGCCACCTTGTTCTCAAAATTAGGATTTAAAATCCTTTTCCTGCATTGAGAAGCATAATGACCAAATTTCCCACAAACAAAAGAGTTACCTTTCTTTTTCTTGAAAATTGCCATTAGTGTTTGGCTTCATAAACCTTGATGCGGCCTCCACGTTGGGCCTCTTTTGGAATTTCTTTTTGGCATTATCTTCTACAAGATTTGTCTTCTCTTTGAATTCCTTGATCGCAACTCCTATTTGCTTCCTATGCTTGTTTTCAATGATGATATGCTTCATCACCTCATCCATGTTCATCTTTTTATTTTCATGCTTCAAATTTTGCTTGTAGTCATTCCAAGTGATGGAAGTTTCTCGATTAGTAGTTCGGCCACGAACTCTTAAGGAATGATAATGTTTTCGACCTTAAGTCCTTCAATGAATTGCAGGTACTCATTGAGCTGCTCGTGTACATCAACATTCTCATTCATCTTCCTAACATCCACTGCAAGAAAATTTCTATTTAACTGCATCTTCAGCGGTATATTTTTGCTTCAAATCTCACATGATATTTGCATCGGTATATCCCGCATAAATATCAAAGAGTGGATTTGAGAGAGTTGCAAGGATGGAATTTTGGTATATCTTATGTGGCCCGCCTTCCACCACTATTTTCTTAACTAGTTTACGTAACTAATGTCGTAGAAAAGAAATAGATGGTACGAAGTTTCGTATAAAATTTTTCCTTTTATAAAAAGGAATCGTAGGGTTTCATACAAAATCATCGTGGGTCCTAATTACATAGGAAAGCGCGCATGCGGGTCAAAATAAATCTATCTAATGGGCCTCCACAAGGTCGCATCCATGCACACACTTCCATCTCAAAAGCCCCCGGAAGCTTCAAAAGTTGGCCTCGCCGTGAAAATGATCACGTACCGTGATCGCGGGGGTCCTACAACACATAATATCATGGAATGAGCTATAAAGCTCAGTAAGTGAATATCATGCATGATGTTATCCCCGGGTTTCACCCGTAAAATATTCGCGGGTAGAATAGATGGATTATATTTTCCCTCGGAAACTACCCCCAGAAAGAGAGCGGGCTAGAAAATAACCCGAGGAAGGAAGAGGATGAGCAGGAAAGAGGAGGAGGATGAGCAGGAAAGAGAAATATATGCCAGAGGATGAACAGGAAGCCTCATGAAGCAGTCTGGCAAGAGCCCCAGAAGCTGTCCGACAAGAGAGCCCGAGCAGCTCCATTGAACCGTCAGGAAGGACTGCCCGAGCAGCTCGCTGAGGAGCTGTTAGGACGAAATGCCCGAGCAACTCCATTGAGCTGTCCCGAAGGACTGCCCGAGTAGCTCCACTGCGGTGCTGTCAGGAATAACTCGAGCAGCTCCACTGAGCTGCCAGAGAAGAGTGCCCGAACAGTTCCAACGCAAGAGCACCTGAACGCCCACCAGAAAGCTGTATTCAGGAACGAGCTGAAGGGGGGCCGAGGCTCGAGCAGGGCAGTTTCTTGATAGGAAGAAGAAGCCTGAAAGGAAACTGAAGCAAGAACGAGGGAAGGAGTAGAAGGTAGAACGGGGGAACGTGGAGAAGACCACGTTCCAACACGAAGTTCGCGAAAAAGGCGGACCAGGGTCAAAGACCAGGTCAGGGCGAGACGGATTGAGGTCAGTATAAATAGAGGTGTGATAAGTTAAGAGTTCGCGTTATTCTTATACCCCGTAAAAACGTATTATCGACTATTATTTATCATAATATATTTTAATATTATATGTTTACGTGCATATCTCTTATTTGACAGGAATTGGAGCATAATAGACCAAAAGACGGAAATTAAACTGGAATGAGGCCATATCTGACACGCTCAAATACTAGCAAGTGTACTAGGTCGTACAAGTAGTAAAATGGACGAAGTCCGAGTATCGATCCACGAAGACAGCTCGATTAATTCTAAGAAAATATTCCTAATTCTAATTTAAACTAACAGAATTTTTATAGTTTTGATGATTTGATAAAAGAGATAAAACACAAATAATAAAATAAACGTAAATAAAATAGGTGAGGATAGAGCAGTTAACGACGAGCGTGATTAAGACACATGCTCGGCACGAAATATTCCTACGTCTTCATGCAATATCATCTATCTAATCAACATGAGTCAAGTCAAGGTGAAATTTCCTAATATATGTGCTACCCGTTATTCACGTAACTAGCAACCCTACGTACATAGAGAACCAATCAACTATATGTCTATATGACTGTAGTTCCTATACGTGCATTAAATCTTCGTGAAATTCCCCGAGTTTAGACGCTTTCGGCGCCTAAGGTCCCGGAAACCACACACGAAACCGAATTCCATCTCTGGGCGGTTTTACGTAGTGGTATTCAATGTTTTGTTCTAATTGGTTAATCACTTAGTCCGTCTCATAAACCAATCAATAATCATACGCATGGAGGCCAATCACACGTACGCATATGAAGCGCAAACAAAGAACACATAACTTAAATCATATAATTAAATAAGATAATAATAGCATTAATACGTAGTCATAATCCCGCCTCACACGGCCTCAATCACAGAAGAAATTAGCCTAGCGTATTAATATACGAAAACGACAATGAATCGAAAGAACCCATTATCGAAAACGAAATATCAAAAGATAAAGAGTTCGCCCTCGTTACGGTAGCCGCGTCGTCTCGCTCCGAGCCGTTGATTTTATTCTCTTATTTTCTGTCCCAACTCTCCTTACTTTTTCTTAGCCGCCGAGCCCCCTTTTCTCTGATCAGCCGTCTCATATATATAGGAAGTTCCACTGGCTTAAGATATGATTGGCCGAATATTTTTTCCATAAACTTTGCATATTCAATGTTTGACTTTCCCATATTTGGTCGCAGATATTGGAGTAGAACAATTCCACGTGACTTCCTCTTTTAAGTTGAAATTGCATATCTCTGTGGGTTATTCTTTGATGGGCTGAAATTAACTAAAAGCCCATGGACCATTTTTGTGCCAATTGTAGCCCAACTCTCGTAACTGTACTTAGTGCGCATGATTTCTCGGCTTTGGTGCTTTTCGCTACGATATCTGTCAAATAAGAAAGATAGCATAAATGTAGGATATTCAAGCATATTCAAATAAATAACGGTTGAAAATACGCTTTTTACGATATATAAACTAACATAAAATCCCAGCTTATCAACAACCCCCAAACTAGTTTCGATCGTCCTCGATCATGAAAGCGGATAGAACCAAATCAAGTTAGGATTATAGAACATCAGTCAATGAAATTCTCCTGTTTCATCTCAGAAAATGTAAAAGCATATAAAGTTGAGATAATCATCAACTAATGACGATCTAGTCAAAACACGAGGCATGAGGTAGTAGGTCACAATCTTATCATAGCATGAAAGACATTTCTAGAATTATACCACGCATCAATCGACAACTCTCACAAGGATCGCTCAAGTCGCTCGGGTGTTTCCAAAGGGATCTGTATAAAGATGCTCAACTCACGGCATGAAAAGATATTACTCTATGCTTGCAAATATATCACATCATAATCACATAGTAGAAGTCATGCACGAATCAAATGGTCTTTCATCACAGGTTGTAATGGGGCTCGGGTTCTGAAAGGTGCGTCATATGGGAAAGTGAGCTAAAAAATATCAAACGTGTAAATCATCGAACCGCTTAACCACTTATTTCGCATTTCTAATGCTGTGCCTATTTTTCACTCGACTCATCCTTTTTTCTTTTCTAGCTCTTCTCGCTCGCTTTTTTTTCTTCTTTCTTTTTCTTTCTTTCTTTTTTTCTTTTTTTCTTTTTTTTTTCCGAACCAGCCCCTCCTATCTCTCTCTCTTTTTTTTACGTCATATCGAATGGAGAGGTTTCTAGTCCGCTGCAATATTACGACGAGAGATCTATATCATAGGACGAGTTCATAACTAACATGCATCGACGATTAGCTCCTTCTCAACCAACGAACTACTTATCACGACATCGATAAATTAACACGTTGATACGGGGTCGTATAGGCTAAATTTGAGGCAATCAGGCTAAATATCTGGGCTCCAAATCAACAAATAAGTCAAATAAGGCTCAAAGGGGATTACTAAGTGTAAATACGTAAGGTGATGAAATATTTAGGCCAATGACTCAATCCTAGTGCCCTTCTCATTTTCGCACACAAAAATCCACATAGTAACCATTGATATGCATAACAGAGCAAGTTTGAAAATATTCAGTCCATGCGTGTCACACAAGAATAAACACCGAGCATAATGAGTTGCTCTGAAGTCGTCTCTGAAGGCTCAAAAACTCACATATATAACTGGGTTTGTGCTTCATGATACGAAATACTCTCCTAAAGCAGTCAATATAGCCAAGTAATCATGTTAATATCACAACAATGCAACATGTGAGACTATCACACTCAATTCATCGAATCATATCCCGACACGGTAAAATTTTAAAAATTTTCATCATTGACAGGAGATTCCACAGATGACGCTCAAATTGCAAACTTCATCAATACCCACTAAAAGACCGAAGTACATCGATACCTAAATATGTAAGCATATTAAATATAGCATGTATCACATCCCACCCCCAAACTAAATAACACATTGTCATCAATGTGTAAATTAAAAGCAAAGAAAGAGTAGAAGTGACACTGCCCTTAATTTTACGTCGATCGATGTAGAAGACTTTGTTGATTCGAAGTAAGCAAGCAACCATCGCGAAGGGGCAACCCCCAAACTAGTTATGAGCCTGCGAAACAAACATGACTAGGCACACCGTGAAAGCGAGTTTTATCAGAAAAAATAGGCTATAAAGTAAATAGGACTTCATAATATATATGCATCGATAGATCTTGGGTTGCCTCCCAAGAAGCGCTGCTTTTATTGTCGTTAGCTCGACTCGCAAACCACTTATTTTGGTGGATAATCGATGTTGATCGAGTTGTCTTTCCAAACATCTCGATCGTTGTACACCTTGGGTTCTCCTCTTCCTGGTGATAGTGTCTGCATCATTGTTGTTGGGTCGAAGGTTCTCCTTTTTCGCCATATGTAGATGCTACCCTCTGTGTAGTCTTTCGGACGGGGCTTATTTTTTTCTTCGGTGGGACCACCTTCCTCTTAGATTTAGAGCTACTGCTCTTTTTAGTCCACGGCGTCCATGTGTTAAAATTCAACACAGAAGAAACTAGGTTATAGTTAGATTTAGTCGCGCTCCCGTTCGGCGCATCTATTCGAGCATCAGCCTTAGTGTTCTGGCGGTCCTTCAGCTTGCTGGTATTCTCTCCAGACAAGTTGTACCTGAAAGACTCAGAACACTTAAAAGCACAAGGGTCAAAGATATCGATAGAGGAACAAGAGTCATCAGTAGGGCGTTTCATAGATTTATAAACATCAAATTCAACTTTCTCGTCCCCTACTTGCAAAATAAGTTTATCGTTACCGACATCAACGACATCTCTTGCCGTGTTTAGGAACGGGCGTCCGAGTATCAATGGGAGGTCATCGTCTTCTTCCATATCCAACACGATAAAATCAGCGGGAAGTAGTGCTCTCCTACTTTCACCAATAAATCTTCCATTTTTCCTCGTGGATACGTGATTGATCTATCGGCGAGCTGAAGGATAGTTGATGTGGGTTTCGGCTAGCCAAGTCCCAATTTCCTAAATAATGAAAATGGCATCAAATTGATACTCGCACCAAGATCACATAACACGTTATTAAATGTAAGAGATCCAATAGAACAAGGAATAGTGAAACTCCCTCGATCCTTAAGCTTTGGCGGAAGCTTCTTCTGTAATACCGCTGAACATTCCTCGGTGAGAGCTATTGTCCCGTCTTCTTCTAACTTGTTCCTCTTGAATAGTAGCTCCTTCAGGCATTTGGCGTACTTTGGCATCTGCAACAAAGCCTCAACAAATGGGATATTAACTTCAAGTTTTTTAAATATATTAATGAAACGATTAAAATCTTCATGATTCTTCCCTTTCGTAAAGCCGCTGGAAATGGAGGTCGGATTTTTATCGGTGCAAGTGGGTTGACCTTCTTTTCCTCCAGCAGTGAATCTTGCTTGTCCTCGACTTTCTCGGCTCGCTTGTATTTTTCGAGGCCATGAACCGTAGTGTTTGTGGCCGTGAATTCGCTCTGTTCGGATGTCTCTGTCTCTTTTGCTTCCTCCATCTCCTTGGTCTCTTGGAGAGATTCAAGCTTCTTTCCACTTCTTAGTTCAATGGCATTCGCGTACTCTCGAGGGTTCTTTTCGGTGTCGCTCGGGAGTGTGCCAGGCTTGCGCTCGGACATCGAACTTGTTAGATGTTCAATTATGGTCACCAAACCATGCATTGTATCCTCAATCTTGTTGAGCCGTTCGTCCATCTTACGATTCTGAGTTCCTTGGTAGTCCGTTAATTTCTCAAATGCTATCTCCCAATCGGCCTTTTGTTGTGGTGGTGGCGCGCTATGTTGACTTTGAATTTCTGGAGGCTTCAAGTAGTGCGAGTTGCCATAAGATAAATTATGATGGCTTCTCCAGCTCGGGTCGTATGTGTTCGAGTAGAAGTTCTTTTGCCTTGATTGGATTTGTTTCACTTCCTCGGGGTTTTTGACCTGCATCATGTCTAGTCTCCGGTGTATAGCTTCAAATTGCGCCTCCAGTGAGCTACTAATCTCATGTACCCCAACCATCCGACAGTCCTGATCTTGCTCAGTATATCTTGCAGGGTAGGCCGCGATCCTCTCGATGGCTGCAAGTGCGTCCGACCGTCAAGCTCCATAAAGTTTGTGTTGCATCCTCCGTCGACAATGCGCTTGTTCTGCGTGCTGAGTCCCAGGAAAAATGACTGCATTTGAACGCTCAAGGGTATGCTGTGGTTCGGGCATTGCCTGAGAAGGCTCTTGTATCTACTCCATGCATCGCTCAATGTCTCGCCCCCTTCTTATTTGAAGTTCACAAGCTCGCTCCTTATCTCGCTAGTCCTAGAGAGTGGGTGGTACTTGCCCAAGAAACACTCCACCATCTGTTCCCAGCTAGTGATGGATGCGTGTGGCAGTGACGAAAACCACTCTGACGCTTTTCCTACAAGAGAAAAAGGAAAAAATGTGAGCCTTATAACCGTAGTAGATACCCCAGGATACTTAGTAGTTCTGCAAATTTGTTGAAATTTGGTGATGTGGGCATTGGCGTCCTCATTAGTTAACACATGGAATTGCACCGCTCCTGTCACCTTATGCAAAGTCACCGGCTTGACTTCGAATTGATTGTTAGGTCCTTCGGGGATCACTATCGGGTCATTATCGTCGAAGGGGCCTGGAAGCGCTCAACTTAGTAGAGTGGGTCGTGGAGGAATCCCCTGGCATTCTTGATTCTCCATTATTCCTACGAAAGAAAATTACAATCAAAATAAGTGAATAAAAATAATAATAATAGACAAGAGAAAATAATAATAATAATAATAAAAATAATAAAAATAATAATAATTCTAGACTAAAACTAGAATAAAATCCTAAAACTAATACTACCGCTGTCCCCGGCAACGGCGCCAAAAACTTGACACGCTCTAATACTAGCAAGTGTACTAGGTCGTGCAAGTAGTAAAACGGACGAAGTCCGAGTATCGATCCACGAAGACAGCTCGATTAATTCTAAGAATATATTCCTAATTCTAGTTTAAACTAACAGAATTTTTATAGTTTTGATGATTTGATAAAAGAGATAAAACACAAATAATAAAATAAACGTAAATAAAATAGGTGAGGATAGAGCAGTTAACGACGAGCGTGATTAAGACACATGCTCGGCACGAAATATTCCTACGTCTTCATGCAATATCATCTATCTAATCAACATGAGTCAAGTCAAGGTGAAATTTCCTAATATGTGCTCCCCGTTATTCACGTAACTCGCAACCCTACGTACATAGAGAACCAATCAACTATATGTCTATATGACAGTAGTTCCTATACGTGCATTAAATCTTCGTGAAATTCCCCGAGTTTAGACGCTTTCGGCGCCTAAGGTCCCGGAAACCACACATACGAAACCGAATTCCATCTCTGGTCGGTTTTACGTAGTGGTATTCAATGTTTTGTTCTAATCGATTTAATCACTTAGTCCGTCTCATAAACCAATCAATAATCATACGCATGGAGGCCAATCACACGTACGCATATGAGCGCAAACAAAGAACGCATAACTTAAATCCTATAATTAAATAAGATAATAATAGCATTAATACGTAGTCATAATCCCGCCTCACACGGCCTCAATCACAGAAGAAATTAGCCTAGCATATTAATATACGAAAACGACAATGAATCGAAAGAACCCATTTTCGAAAACGAAATATCAAAAGATAAAGAGTTCGCCCTCGTTACGGTAGCCGCGTCGTCTCGCTCCGAGCCCGTTGATTTTATTCTCTTATTTTCTGTCGCAGCTCTCCTTACTTTTTCTTAGCCGCCGAGCCCCCTTTTCTCTGATGAGCCGTCTCATATATATAGGAAGTTCCACTGGCTTAAGATATGATTGGCCGAATATTTTTTCCATAAACTTTGCATATTCAATGTTTGACTTGCCCGTATTTGGTGCGCAGATATTGGAGTAGAACAATTCCACATGACTTCCTCTTTTAAGTTGAAATTGCATATCTCTGTGGGTTATTCTTTGATGGGCTGAAATTAACTAAAAGCCCATGGACCATTTTTGTGCCAATTGTAGCCCAACTCTCGTAACTGTACTTAGCGCGCATGATTTCTCGGCTTTGGTGCTTTTCGCTACAATATCTGTCAAACAAGAAAGATAGCATAAATGTAGGATATTCAAGCATATTCAAATAAATTACGGTTGAAAATACGCTTTTTGCGATATATAAACTAACATAAAATCCTAGCTTATCAATATCCAAGCCAGGTGAAACTTCTATGCCCAATATACATGAATGTGATCCAAGGGAGACTAGGTCAAAGTTTCTACATGAGGCATAAGTCAAAATGGAAACAATAACGTGGCTGGAATATCGGGATTCAATTCCAAAAAGCAACACAACCTACACGATTATGCTAGATTCGACCCATCTAACTAAGTCGGTTCTTGCAAATTAAAAACCTATAAAGAGAACCTACGGCTGAAAGAAGAGGCGGACGACAGAAAATAAAATAGAGCGATCAGACGCCGAAATAAGAACTTGGCGACGGCAGAGAATAAAAGGGAACGACGGCTAAGAGCGAGACAAGTCGAGCACCGAAAAAGGGCGAATTTCTTACCTTTTAATATTTCGTTTTCGACAATGTTTTCTTTCGATTCGTTGTCGTTTCCGTATAATATGCTAGCTTAATTTCTTTTGTGATTGAGGCCGTGTGAGGCCGACTTATGACTATGTATTAATGCTATTATTATTTTATTTAATCGTATGATTTAAGTTATCTGTTCCCTATTTGAAATGACGTGTGTGTGATCGGCCACCGCGCACGCGATTATTGACCTAGTACATGAGACCGAAAAGGTGATTAGAAAGGTTAGATCAAAATAGCGAGCACCACTACGTAAAACCGGCCAGAGATGGAATTCGGTTTTGAATGTGTGGTTTCTGAGACCTTAGGCGCCGAAACGTCTAAACTCGGGGAATTTCACGAAGATCAAATGCATGTGTAGGAACTACAGTCATATAGAAATATAGTTGATTGGTTCACTATTCATGTAGGGTTGCTAGTTACGTGAATAATGTGTAGCACATATATTAGGAAATTTCACCTTGACTTAATTCATGTTGATTAGATGAATGAGATTGCATGAAGACGTAGGAATATTTCGCGCCAAGCATGTGTCTTGATCACGTCATCGTCAACTGCTATATCCTCATCTATTTTATTATTTGCGTTTATTTTATTATTTGCGTCTTTTATCTTTTTTATCAAATCATCAAAACTATAAATATTCCGTCAGTTTAAATTAAAATTAGGAATATTTTCTTAGAATTAATCGAGCTGTCTTCGTGGATCGATACTCGGACTTCGTCCGTTTTACTACTTGCACGACCTAGTACACTTGCTAGTTTTTGAGCGTGTCAAGGTGGTTGAATCATTTCCCAGGTACACATTCTGAACCAAAAAACTGATTTACGAGCCTAGAGCACCTATCTTCACCCGAAAACTGACTTGAGCGTCGGAGGGGCGTCGCCAGAACCACTCCGACACACCTCTAACCTGCCTGTTGTACTTTGAATGTTAGGTCCGACGAAAGAGATCGATTGGAGCAAGAGAAGCCGCGCCAAGAAGTCGTTACAAGAGGGCGTTTTACGCGGTCCACATCAATTGGCGCCGTCTGTGGGACGATTTATCAGTGATAACATGGTGGATTCCGCAAATGACCCTCATCCACCACCATAAGAAGAGGTGTTCGCGACGGAGACAATGGAAGAAATGCTGAAAATTCGACGCTGAACCACAACTGGGCAAGAGCAGTCGGGCAAGAGCAGCTGCCTGGCAAGAGCAGCTGGGTAAGAGCAGCTGCCTGGCAAGAGCAGCCCATCAGTTTCCCCAAGAGCTGTCTGGCAAGAGCAGTCCAGCAGCATCCCGAACAGCTGTCTGGCAAGAGCAACCGGGCAAGAGCAGCTGTCTGGCAAGAGCAGCCCAGCAATATCCCGACCAGCTGCCTGGAGAGAGCAGCTGTCGGGCAAGAGCAGCCAAGCAGTTTCCCGAACAGCTGCTTGGCAAGAGCAACCGACTGGACACAAAGAACCCGATCGGAGTCACCTAAGAGGACACGATATGGGAGAAGAAGAAGAAGAAGAAGAAGATTCCCAACTAAGAAAAAGAGGTTGAGGCCGAGCAAGATGATGCCCAACCAAGAAGAAGATGTTGAGGCCAGGCAAGATGATTCCCGACCAAGAATAGGAGCTTGAGGACAAGCGAGCTTGACCCCAATCAAAATCCCGTCGATTATCGAATAGGAAGAGACGAACATGAAGGAGTAAGAAGGCAAATCAGGAAATTGAAGATGATGAATCTAACATAAGGAAGAGCAGAACATGACAAAGGCAAGAGCAGCCCAACAGCTTCTCGAACAGCTGCCTGGCAAGAGCAGTCCAGCAGCAATAGCTGCCTGGCAAGAGCAGCCACGCAGCATCCCGACCAGCTGCCTGGCAAGAGCAACCGGGCAAGAGCAGCCTAGCATCTATCCGAGCAGTTGCTTGGCAAGAGCAGCCGAGTAGACACAGAGAACACGATCGGAGTCACCTAAGAGGGCACAAGATTGGAGAAGAAGAAGAAGATTCCCAACTGAGAAAAGGAGGTTGAGGCCGAGCAAGATGATGCCCAACCAAGAAGAAAAGGTTGAGGCCAAGCAAGATGATTCCCAACCAAGAAGAGGAGCTTGAGGACAAGCGAGCTTGACCCCAGTCAAAAGCCCGCCGATTATCGAATAGGAAGAGACGCACATGAAGGAGTAAGAAGGCAAATTAGGAAATCGAAGATGATGAATCTAACATAAGGAAGAGCAGAACATGACAAAGGCAAGAGCAGCATCCCAGCTGTCTGGAAAGAGCAGCATCCACCTGTCCGGCAGGAGCAGCCAGCAGCATCCCGAACAGCTGCCTGGCAAGAGCTACCGGGCAAGAGCAGCTGTCTGGCAAGAGCAACCCAGCAATATCCCGACCATCTGCCTGGCAAGAGTCGCCAAGCAGCATCCCGACGAGCTGCCTGGCAAGAGCGGACGAGCAGCATCCCGAGCAGCTGCCTGGCAAGAGCAGCCAGCAGCATCCCGAACAGCTGCCTGGCAAGAGAAGCCAGGAGCATCCCGAACAGCTGTCTGGCAGGAGCAGATGAGCAGCATCCAGAACAGCTGCCTGACAAGAGCAGCCCAGCCACATCCAGAGCAGCTGTTTGGGAGGGACACCGAGCAGTCTAGGAAAGAGCTAAAAAGAGAGGCAAGTTAACGATCAAGGTGCCGTCAGTTGCCGAGGAACTCAACGCGACCACCATCGAAGATTAATATCACGCTGTTGCCGAAGAATCCAACACTAACTACAACAACATAAATCGACGATAGTCACGTCATCAACACAAAATCCTAATCGAATACCGCAGAGAGTCGGAGAAATTGGCACGACCCACGCCCTACCGAAGGTATCAACTATGTATGATTAATGTCCTTACTTTATCTTCTTCATGAACCAGGCGTCTCGGGCCCGAATCAACGGAGATCCATTCGGAGTGAGCTCGACTAAAAAGAGGAAAATAAACAGAAGTCGAGATTCTCGAATTAGTAAAACAGATGCGCGCCATGAAGGCGATTACCGTGGCTATAATTGGGAGGAATATGGCCACTCCTCCAATCAACAATGCAGATCACCCGTTGGTTGCGACGTCAGACTCGGTTGTAAGTTTTGTTAATTTACTTGGGTAAATATGAGATTATAAAACTATGGGACCGTCTTTGTTAGTTACATTAGGACCGACCATTTGAAGCATTGCAACATGCGTGTAAGATTCAAAGTTGACGAAACTTTTTGGTTCCGGAATATTATTTATGTTAGAGTGTTACTATGAGACTGCTTGTTCTTTCTGGGAGCTCTGAAAATTGTGTGGATCGATTATCACCTGGACTGCTCGACTGTGCTTAGGCTTGACATTCCATGTGAAATTGTTGAACTTATTTGGGGTGAATTACTATCTGGGCTATTGATATCTGGTGGAGTCGATTATTATTCATACGTGACTCGAAATAGGCGAAAGCCGATATTAATACTCATAATGATGTCTCGGAAATTGTTGACGATGCTTGCTATCTTGAATGCTGATTTCGTGCTCGGGAATCATCGACTATGCGGTTTAGTGATGAAATGGATAGTTTAAGTATTCTAAGTAGTTGACTAAGTCTGTTATTTCCTCTGGGGAGCTAAACGATATGATTCTGAAAATCATGGTGTCCCTGATAAAATGTTTAGAAGAGAGGAACTATTCTATTCTTTGGGAATTGGTTGCATGAAATACGGAGTTCGGCAAGCATGTGAATTATTTAGCTTATGTAACTTTTATTCGTTGCCGAGTGGCTGAAATTACATGGGGCTGTAGATGTTCTCTACCTTGATTACACTCTGTCTGAGTTTCCATTGCATGGCTTCGATACGTTAACATGAATGCTCGATTAGCAATAACATTTATGGACATAATTGCACATTCACCGCTTTCTTTGAGGGGACGTGAGTGTAAGAATTCTCGGGATTACGCAGCCCACTCAGACCTAGTGTGACACGCCCGAGGGATTGAACAGATTAGACGAACGCCACATCTGTATAAGCACGTGGGGAAGGTGCATTCGGGCGGCAGGCCTCCTGAGCTCACAATTATGGCGGACATAAAAGTCCTCGGATGAGGCCTGATCACCCACGAGGGTGAAGAAAATCTCCAAATGAAGTACGATCATTCAAGAGAGTGAGAGAAGTCCTCGGATGAGGCCCGATCACCCACGAGGGTGAAAAAATCTCCAAATGAAGACCGATCACTCACGAAAGTGAAAAAAGTCCTCCGATGAGGCCCGATCACCCACGAGGAAAAAAAAATCTCCAAATGAAGATCGATCACTCACGAGAGTAAAAGAAGTCCTCGGATGAGGCTCGATCACCCACGAGAATCTCCGAATGAGGCATGATCGCTTGAGAGGGAAAAAGAAGACAAGACTGTAATTGAATAAGGGAGATGAATTACGCCTTCGAGAAAAAGACTCGGACAAGACCTTGGATGAAACAAGGAAAACAATCTGAATTAAGTCCTCGATGAACGAGGCACGAAAATTCTGAAGTCCTCGATAAATGAGGCGCGAAAATTCCTAAGCCCTCGACGAACGAGACACGAAAATACTGAAGTCATCGGTGAATGAGGTGTGAAAATTTCTACAGTCCTCAATGAATGAGGCATGAAAATTCCTAAGCCCTCGACGAACGAGGCACAAAAATTCTAAAGTCCTCGATGAATGAGGTGTGAAAGTTTCTGAAGTCCTCGATGATAAGTCATGAAAATTCCTAAGCCCTCGACAAACAATGCATGAAAATTCTAAAGTCCTCGATAAACGAGGCATGAAAATTCAAAAGTCCTCGACGAACGATGCACGAAAATTCTAAAGTCCTCGATAAATGAGGCTTGAAAATTCCTAAGCCTTCGACGAACGAGGCACGAAAATTCTGAAGTCCTCGATGAATGAGGTGTGAAAATTTCTAAAGTCCACGATGAATGAGGCATAAAAATTCTGAAGTCCTCGATCAATGAGGCGTGAAAATTTCTGAAGTCCTCGACGAAGAAGGCACCAAAGTTCGGAAGTCCTCGACGAATGAGGCCTGAAAATTCTCAAAGTCCTCGATGGATGAGGCACGGAAATTCCTAAAAGTCCTCGACGGATGAGGCATGAAAGTTCCTAAAGTCCTCGATGACTGAGACACAAGAATTCTTAAAATCCTCGATGAATGAGGCACGAAAGTTCTTAAGTCTTGGATGAATGAGGCGCGAAACGTGATCCGATAACATGAGGTGAGGTACCCCTCGAGAGGGGGAGAGCAAGATAAGTCCTCGAGAGAGTCAGGATGAAAAAAGTATCCTGGGAAGAATCAAGGAAGCGGCACCCTAGACGGAGAAAAATAAATGTTGATGAAGCCGATAAGATAAGAAGACATAAGATTGCCCTAAGGAAATGCCCGTGGGAAAATAGGTCGTCGCCCTCGACTCCGTGCGTCGGGAAAGCCCTCGAATAAGGCGCTCGAGACCTTGACTGAACACGAAAATCCTCAGTGAACTAGGTAGAAAAAATCCCGAACACCTTGAACATGGAGGTGCGAAAATTCTTAAGTCCTCGACGAAGGAAGCGATGAAACAAAAGCCTTGGGATTTAAGGTGTGTGATCAGGGAAAACTATTAAGTAACGAGAAGTCAAAAGTCCACGAACTTGTCACGACAAAAATCTTTGCGAACCAAGAGTCTCTTTTCTCCCGAACCCGAATATTTTACATACTACGTCCAAAACTCACTACACTCTTTTGGACTACTTATGAGCGGGACTATTGTTTTCCCCGGGTTTCACCCGTAAAATATTCGCGGGTAGAAAAGATGGATTATATTTTCCCTCGGAAACTAACCCCCAGAAAGAGAGCGGGCTAGAAAATAACCCGAGGAAGGAAAAGGATGAGCAGGAAAGAGAAGGATATGCCAGAGGATGAACAGGAAGCCTCATGAAGCAGTCTGGCAAGAGCCCCAGAAGCTGTCAGGCCAGAACGCCCAGAAGCTGTCAGACAAGAGAGCCCGAGCAGCTCTATTGAGCTGTCAGGAAGGACTGCCCGAGCAGCTCCGCTGAGGAGCTGTCAGGAAGAAATGCTCAAGCAACTCCATTGAGCTGTCCCGAAGGACTGCTCGAGCAGCTCCACTGAGGAGCTGTCAGGAATAACTCCCTGAGCAGCTCCACTGAGCTGCCAGAGAATGGTGCTCGAACAGTTCCAACGCAAGAGCACCCGAACGTCCACCGGAAAGCTGAAGGCAAGAACGACCTAAAGGAGGGGCGAGGCCCGAGCAGTGCAGTTCCTTGATAGGAAAAAGAAGCCTGAAAGGAAACTGAAGCAAGAACGAGGGAAGGAGTAGAAGGTAGAACGTGGGAACGTGGAGAAGACCACGTTCCAACACGAGGTTCGCGAAAAAGGCGGACCAGGGTGAAAAACCAGGTCAGGGCGAGACGGATTGAGGTCAGTATAAATAGAGTTGGTTGAATCATTTCCCAGGTACACATTCTGAAACCAAAAAACTGATTTACGAGCCTAGAGCACCTATCTTTACCCGAAAACTAACTTGAGCGTCGGAGGGGGTCGCCGGAACCACTCCAGCACCCCTCTAACCTGTCTGCTGTACTTCGAATGTTAGGTTCGACGAAAGAGATCGATTGGAGCAAGAGAAGCCGCGCCAAGAAGTCGTTACAAGAGGGCGTTTTACGTGGTGCACATCACATGCAATGCACGTGACCTAAATAGCGAAGGCATCCGCGCCAATGCTATTTACTTCTTACGTCTTTCTCATTCCCTGCTTTCATGTTGGGCCCTCGGCTTTCCATCTTACTATGCACCATTCATAAAGCTCAAACCCCTAAGGGTATATATAAGTGGTAGTACACACACTGGGAGGCTAAACCCGAGTACACAATCTGTGCTTAACCCTGTGGTGCCTTTCCATCCAAATGTGGTCCACATTGAGAGAATAATAGTGCCTTCAATCCCAACGAGGTCCCATTGAGAGGCTAACCCGGGCACATAAATAATGTTTAACCCTAAGGCACCTTTCCATCCCAATGCGGTCTGACACGAGGGCGCTTCGCACTGGTAGCCTACTACGAGGTCGCCAACACTCGAGTTCCCTCGGTGCCGCTTATTCCCTCGAGTCGCATCCTCCAGTTGCATCTCCTGCTACGGGGTATCCACCTACCTATCGTGAATTAGGTAATCGGCATCGTGAATCGCCATAGTGTATTTCCCCTACCTTTCGTGAATCAGGTATTTCGACATCGTGAATCCCCATGGTAGCATAGAAGAGCCGTGACTCATCATTGAGTCGACACAAATGCCTATATCGACAAATATTCATCGCTCTCACGCGATCTTATACTCATGCACGCTCTCTTTCCCTGACTCTTATACTAGTCGCGCGTGCACGTGCTCATGCATGAATCATGCAAACATGCATGCAATGTTATCGCATAGAATAATTTACTTCACATGACAATCACGTAAGTCACAGAGGCAAGTAGTCACGTAATTTATACACATAAAAATTATGTGTTGTAGTTGCGATTTCCACTTACCTGTCGTCCGAGCTAAATTTAGCTACTGCCCCAGGAATTCCTAGTTTTCGACCCTTAAATAAAGTATTAAAATATCAGTATCATATTTAAATTAGATAGCTATCTCGGAAATAAATAGGTTCGAGAATAATCTTTTGCCCGAATTTCTACTAAGCTCGGTGAATTTGTACTGTTCCAAAGTGAAGGTCTGAATTTGTTCAAGATATTAAATTCCACCTAAAATTTAACTAGTCCACCTATCCGAATTCATCTTGTATGCCCAAGAAATGTCAGATAGTCAAACCTAGGAAAAAGAAGTCATCATACTTATCAAACCGATTTCCTCAAGTCGTAATCTATTAAATGACATTATAATATTCCTTGGATTAGTTCTCATATTTCGCAGACCTTACTTAACCCATTCATGAAATAAATACTTACCCAATTCAAAAATCCCTTTTTCACTTTAACAACTCATATCTATTTCGCGAATTGTAGTTCGTGAAGCTTCCCACTCACAATTAGCGAAATTCCTAGCCCTTAAAACTCGTGAGTAACGTCCCATTAATTTGTGAAGTTCATAGTGATGTCATACAATTCACTAGGTTCATACACTTTTCCAACAATGTCATTGTTAACATTAACATCTCACGTGAAGTGCTATGTACCTATATTATTACTTATTCTCTTAGGCTTGGTGAGCTTTCCACAGTGCACCTCTCACAATTCGTGAAGTGCTGAATTGATTCGTGGAGATTTATTTCAAAACCTACAATGCCTTTAATTCGTAAAGCTCATTCTCACGGTTTACATACTTTTGAGCATTTCGGGGAGAACCAGCTAGCTCTGGGTTCGAGTGGCATTTCACCCCTAACCACAACTCATCCGCTGATTCTTCAACATCAGTCGGTTCGGACCTCCACTTAGTTTCACCCAAGCTTCATCCTGGTCATGGATAGATCACCCAGGTTCGGGTCCATAAGCAGTGACAATTGCCCTATGAAGACTCGCTTTCGCTACGGCTCCGGTGGGTTCCCTTAACCAAGCCACTGCCTATGAGTCGCCGGCTCATTCTTCAACAGGCACGCCAACTCAATTCGTGAATTTCTTTTATGATTCGAGAAGTTCACAATTCGTCACCTAATAACTCGTTACTTATAATTCGCAAAGTTTGTGTGTGACCAGTAAAGTATTTTAAATCATTTCAATTCGCGAACCTAAATTTGCTAACCCCGAAACAGTTCCAACACTTAAAGTTCTTGAGTACTTCGATCAAAAATTATATTTTTCCAAAAACATTATAAATATCATATGAGCTCTAAACTATTTCTAAACCCTCAACAATTAATTTATGCGAACCCTAATCATATCTATTTTTTCAAGCTTAATAATTCCTAGAACCTGTTAATATAGGAGTAAAAACATGAAGTTATAGTAAGTAAATTATACTTCAAGCCTCTGCAATTCGTTCTTGAGTTCCCTTGCTAAACTAGGGTTTTCAATGGTGTTCTCTATCAGAAAGTGTTTCGTGCCCCTTTCTTTTCTTTTATTCAATTGTTTCAATCGTTCTGTGATGGGGTTTTCTTCCTTTGAATTCAGACTTCTCGAATGGTCAACCTTCCTATGTTATTGAGTTTATCGTGGTGGCTTGTATCTTCCATGCTCTCTACTAATTGTTTCTCCCTTTTTGCTCGTGTGTGTTTATCAAATAATTGGGTATGTACTATACTAAGTATTGGGAAAAGTGAGGGTTACAAGTAGGTGATGTGTAATTGCCTTCAATGTGAAGGAACGTTTAATAGTTATCCTTTTATTATAACACTACAAAAAAAAAAGCTCAAACGGCGACTGCAATTAGCGACTAACGAAACCGTAGTCGCCGTTATAAAAAATTAGCGACTAACATTATTATTTAGCGACTACAAATATGTAGTCGCCATTTGCGACTAAAATAATAGACGTAAATTAAAAAAAAAAAGCAGTCGCCATTATTTTAGCGACTACAGTTCTTAATATTAGCGACTAACGTCATGTAGTCGCTAAGATTTAGCGACTACGTTTATTAGTTTTAGCGACCACAAGTCTGTAGTCGCTATATTATACCCTAAATTCTAATCGTGAATTCCCCAAATCAGAAAAATTCCATCACAGCTCATATAGATACCCCGCCATCGACGAAACCCGCGCCGGCGACCCTCTTCTGCAGTTTTCCGGCTTCGTCCGGCGACCTCCGCCGCCCTCCTCCTTCGCTTTGTGCTCCACCGTCGCTCGCCTTCCCTCACTCGTTGTCCGCCTCTGTCTGCGCCGTCCGTAGCTTCGCCGTCGCCGTCCGCCTCTCTTCGCCGTCGCCGTCTGCCGTCCGCCATCTCTCTCAGGTACGGTTGAGATGTCGAAGAAGGATGAATTTGTATGTTTAGGGACTTTTGGGATTTCATTTGATTTTGTTGAGGGAATTTGAGGGATTTCAGTTGAATATGTCTTCAATTTTTTGTTTCATTGTAAGGTTGCTTCTCGACGTTCGTTGCCCGGACCAATTGATCGCTCCCGATCCGGTTGATCGCTCTCCGAGTCGCCAATTCTCGTTAATTACGGTAATCGTCGTCCCATTGATCCTCCGTCTTTATTGAAGTTATTATTCGAAATATGTGATGGTAGTGAAATATATGCGCGGGTAGTTAAATATATATGCGTGCTTTGTGTGCAGTTGTCCCAAATGAATTCGTACAGACAATGGATGTACGATCAATGGGATGGAAAGTGGTTAAAACCCGAATTTGTAGATGGGGTTAAACAATTCTTAGAGTGGGCTCTTAAGCAAAGTCATTTCATAGCAGCGGGAAGAATACATTGTCCTTGCAATATTTGTTGGAATAATCGATTTCAAACCCCAAATGATGCCCACTTACATCTCTATAAGTATGGGTTTCGTCCCAATTACTATACTTGGCATAAACAGGGAGAAAATTATGAAGTGGGTAGTTCATCTAGACAAGTGCACGACAATCAGTTTCCTGACATGATAGTAGATGATTTTGGTGGAAATCATCGTAATTACTTTTACGAGCACTCTCATGACAACAATCGAATTATGGGTAGTACTGATTTCGATAATGAAACTGACGAGGAAGAACCTACAGCCATGACGAGAGATTTTTTTTGAATTGATGAAATCTGCCGAAAGACCCATCTACGACGGCTGTAAAATGACTTCATTAGCTGTTGCTTCGAGAGTTCTCAACATCAAATGTGAGTATAACATGCCACTTAGAGCTGTCGATGCGTGGACCTCATTGATGAAGGATGTTCTACAACCGATAATATCATGGTTAACACTTTCTATATGACCAAAAAATTACTGAAAGGACTTAAAATGCCTTGTCAGTACATCGATGTACGCAATAATGGATGCATGTTATATTGGAAAGATCGCGAAAACGCCGAATCTTGTTGGCGTTGTCTAGAGGGAAGATATCGTAATACCCGTCGCGGGCGTCGAGTTTCTAGGAAAAGGCTGATTTACTTTCCATTAACTCCAAGATCACAACGGTTGTATGCCACAAAAAACGTGTCGAAGAATATGTTGTGGCATTATGAGAATCGAAGAGATGATGGGGTGATGAGTCATCCTTGTCGTGGCTCGGAGTGGCTAGATTTTGACGCAATGTATCCAGATTTTGCAAGTGAGCCACGGAATGTACGGCTAGGTCTTTGTACAGATGGATTTGCGCCACACGGTAAGAGCGGTAGTCAATACTCCTGTTGGCTGGTCATCGTAACTCCCTATAATCTCCCTCCCTGGATGTGTATGAAAAGGCAGTTTATGTTTTTGAAAATGCTAATCCCAGGACCTCGCAGCCCTAAAGGAAACTTAGATATATATTTGCGCCCGTTGATTGACGAGCTTAAGCAGCTATGCGAATTTGGCGAAACGACATATGATAGTTATCTTAAACGTAATTTCATTATGTGTGCCGCTCTTTTGTGGACAGTTAACGACTTTCCAGCTTATGGCATGTTATCTGGTTGGAGAACACACCTCCAGGAAAGTATGCCTGTCCGATTTGTATGGAGAATACCCACTCAATCTCATTGCACCATGGGAAGAAGTTCTCATGGTTTGACTGCCATAGACGGTTTTTGCCACACGATCATGTTTTTAGGAGGAATAAGAAGAACTTCAAGAGAAATGTCGTGGAGACTAATGGGCCTGCAGAAAGAGTCGATGGACATACTTTATCCGATATTGTTTCAACAATTCCCAAAACAGAAGATGAAGAAAATACGGGCCAGGTTTATCATCTTAATTGGCTTAAGCAGAGTTTGTTTTGGGAACTTCCGTACTGGAAGAACTTGAAGATAAGACATAATTTGGATGTCATGCACATAGAGAAAAATGTGTTCGAACAAATGATATGGGCCGTTATGGGAGTTACTGGTAAGTCCCAGGACAATCCTAAATCTCGAAAAGATGTAGCACTATATTGTAACCGTCCAACATTGAATTTATTGGAAGTACGAGGGCGTGATGCTTCACTGACAATGAAGATGCCAAAGGCCGGCTTTGTACTTAATAAGCAAGAGAAGATTCGTCTTTGTAAATGGCTCAAGGAATTGAAATTTCCTGATGGGTTTGCGAGTAGCTGGGGTCGTTGTGTGAATGTAGAATCGGGCAATATATTTGGGTGGAAAAGTCATGGTTGTCATGCATTCATGGAGAGATTGATCCCAGTTGCATTTCGACATTTATTACCTTCGAATGTGCGGAAAGCATTAACCGAGTTAAGTCAGTTCTTTCGTGACTTATGCTCAAAGTCATTGTCAGTCGATGAAGCAACCAGACTTGAGGGCACTATTGCAGAAATTATACGCAAGTTGGAAATGATATTTCCTCCATCATGGTTCAATGTAATGGAGCATTTACCCGTGCATCTACCTTTCGAGGCTAAAGTGGGCGGTCCAGTTCAATTTAGATGGATGTATCCGTTTGAACGGTATGTTACTTTCAATATTATATATATGTATATAATAAAGCACACATAGTTATGCTTACTTAAGAACATCTTTCTTCAGGTTTTTGTTTCACTTGAAAAAGAAAATAGGAAACAAAGCACACGTAGAAGGCTCCATATGTGAAGCATATTTGACGGAAGAGATTTCGAACTTCTTTTCTCACTCCTTTGATGATGATATTGATACAAAGGCTTCAGACATGCCTCGCAATGTCTATCAACCCCAAGTTGAGGGTATCCCGAATGATGCTCCAGAGGTTTTCTCCGCATGTATTGGTTATCCATCATCAGAAGGCTCATATAGATACCTATCAGAGAAGGAATACGAAGCAGCACATTATTGTGTATTGCTCAATTCACAGTTATTCAATGATTACGAAAGGTATACGAATTCAACATTCATTCAAAAATTTGTGTGTTGTAACAACTCATGTCTTTTATCATTGTAGAACTTATCAAGAGGAAGTACACAGTTGTAATCCACGGCTTACTATGGATCAAGTTATTCGTAAATTCTCAAAACAATTTCCAAATTGGTTGAGGATACATATAAGTCTTCGTAGTTAAATTTTAGTCTTTATAGTTGAAAACTTTGATATATGGAACTATGGTATTCTTCGGGAAATTGTTGAGTTGGTTTACTTCGGGTCTAATAAAGCGCTAAAATGTGTTTTGTTTCGATGTGATTGGTTCGAAGAGGGACCATCGTCCACGATTCTTGTAAACTGGTCGATGTGGATCACACAAGGTCATACCCGACATATGAGCCTTTTATAATGTCCTACAGGTCGATCAAGTTTATTTCGCACCATATCCCTGTATGACTAGTACGGGGGAGAAGTGGTGGGCAGTTTTTGATTGTCATCCTCGACCACCATATAACAATGTGGTAAATGAGGAACAAACCGCATTTCAAGAAATTGAAGTTACCGTTGAGGAAGATGATGCATTAGACGTACAGGAGGACGGAGATAATATACAAGCTAGCGAGAGCGAGGATGACGAATATCAAAGTGATGATGACAGTTCTGATGCATCGCATTCATCCTCGGAGTAATTTTAGATGTCTGTTATTTTGTGAACTTTGTTATAGTTGATGGTATTTTAATGTTATTCAATTGTATTTTTTTTCGTTTCAGGTTTTTTAAGATATGACGAGTAGATCCTCTCACCGTCGTTTGGCCGCTTTTGTTGGCAACCGCCTTTCTTCCACCAATGATGATGAAACTGAAGAGCAACAACCTACTCCACAGTTGGGCACGACATCGAGCACTGTACCATCATCCTCCACTGCAGATACGGTGCCTGTCACAGATGAACATGGAGCACCAGGGAAGCCTAAGTTGATTCCTGATACTCTAGAGTGGTATGTGTGTTAACGTTTTGGATATTTTGATGATAAGATCAAAATATATAATTTTTTTAATTAGGTCTGATAAGACTTGTGTGGTTAGTTCGGTGACACAGGCCTTCAAGTCCTACATGGTGGAAGCATGGACGTGCCTTAGCGATGTCCTCGAGGATGTAATACAGCATTGGTGGTTAAATTTCCGGGTTTGTGGACTTAATTTTTTTTTATTTTTTCATACTTTTCAACGTGTTACACTTACTTACTTGAATTTTGTAGGGGGCATATTCGTGGGATCCTTCTGATGCAGGTCGAGTGAAGTCTGAATTCCGCAATGTACTTCGTAAGCGGATCAAAGATATTATGCGGGGCGAAGGACTTAAATTGGAGAAAGATCCGGCATATAAGTCTAAATTTTTTACTGCTCCCGTCCTTCAACAACTCAAGGCCAAACGGTCGACTCCTGAGTTCAAGCAAAAATCCAACATTCGAAAGGCGAATCGTAATGGCCGAGACGTAAAGCGGCGAAGTCCGTGCAAGGATCATGTGCCACGAGCTACCTTGCAAAGAAAATAGTAAGTTTTTTGTTTCATTTAATTTTTGTATAATCTCATTCAATTTTCGATCTTTCACTTTTCCTTTTACACTTTAACTTTTATGTTTGACAGGCTGCACAGAATCAAGGTGTCCTTCCTCCACCACATGAGATTTATGAGCAGAATCACACAAAGAAGGACAAGTCTTTTGTCGACGAAAAAGCTGAGAAGATGATGGTAAGTAAAATGTCTTTGATAACATGTATATGTGGTGTTTTGGTGTTTGGATTGTGTTTGTTGGAAATGAACAAGTATGTTGATATTGTGTTCCTGAATGGATTGATTTGGTGTATTGTGTTGTGGAAATGGATTGGTTTGAGTGGTTTGAAACTTTTGGGATGATCATTTTATAGGTGAGATTATGCCGAATTTTTTTTAGAATTTTCTTGGTAACCGTATGTGATTGATGTTAACAGTCAGATTTCAAGGCTAAGAAGGTTGCTAATCCATCTCTCTCGGACGCTCAAGCATTCTTTGAGGTATCGGGAGGTTATACGAGGTTCCAAAACGTACCGGGCATGGGCAATGCATCGCACCTCTTCTTCGAGGCACCTGCGACACAATCATCTTCATCGAGTGCCAATAGTTACATGCCTTCCCAGGCTGTTCAAACGCAGGAGTTGTTGATAGCGACGCAGGCACGGCTTGAAGCGGTGGAGAGAAAATACAGTGAGCTCGAGGCACGACTTGAAGCAGCGGGCGTCCGTAATGAGTCGCGTGGTTCAGATGCTGTCGAGTCGAATCCTGTGGATGACACGCAGACATGTGCTGCAGCGGCGTCACTGAGCAGAAACGTTCGACGCCATGACGACTTCTCGGACGGGGGATCCGGCCAAGGTTTGGCATAGTTTCTTAGATTTGTGTCGAACTTTTATTTGATGTTGGGGACTTGATTGTTATTTATTTGACTGTTTTATTCCCGTTTGAATTTGTTTTCATTTATTCGACTTTTGGATTATTGAATGGATTTTCTTTTGTGTGTATTTATTATTTTTATATTTATATATAATTTATTTGGTAAAATAATTAAATAAATGCAGAAAAATAGGCTATTAGCGACTAACATAGCGACTACAAATAACCCAATTGGCGACTACAAATTGAGCGTCAGAGATCAGCAAATAGCGACTGCAGTTGTAAATCAGCGACCACAAATGTAGTCGCAATATTCCGACCACGTATTTAGTCGCTAGTAGTCGCTAAATTAGCGACTACATGACGTTGGTCGCCGGTTAGTCGCAAATCAGCGACTACACAGACGTGGTCGCCAGTAGTCGCAAAACAGCGACTGATTTCCGACCACTATAAATCAGCGACAGCGCTTTTAGCGACTACACTTTGTTTCGCTGATGTAGTCGCTAATTCATTATAGCGACTAATTAGTCGGTTTAGCGACCAATATCTGTAGTCGCTAAACCTGTTTATTTTCGTAGTGTAATTATACTTGTATGTATGTATATGACACAGAGAAAACCCTCGTCCAACAGTCAACTTCTAACATTAAACTGCTTTCAATGGCTGCGACTCAGGGGGCGTATTTACTACCACTGGAAAGCCACGGAAGTTTAGTTTCTAAAGAAAGTAACGGCACAAAAAAATATGAAGGGAAGAGGAAGTTATGGCCATTTGACTGTTGACTGCCGGAACAGGCTCAAGTGCGGGAATTTGAAAAGATCGTCTAGTTATTTGGTCCTTTTTGCATGGAACTCGTTGGATATCAATCCTCCGACATTCTCATTTAATTCTCTTATTTTTACATGTATTTTCGTCTCATTAAAAACCCTTTTGTATTGAAGAATGGCAGATTGAATAAAATATTGCTGTAAGCTTTAAGCTTGTCTCTATCCTACATTGAACTCTTGGTGGATTCCTTGAGTGAAGTGTTTACGTGGGTGTGCCTTGTATTACCTCCTACTTCCCCAAAATTTCGGTGTCAACTTGGTATCAGAGCTAAGGTCAGAGATGCCGCCTCGTCGAAGGACCAAAACTCCAAGGCGTGAGCGCGATCTGCGTGACATCGAACTGGACGATTTAGGGAGACAAGTGCAACAACTCGAGCAGCGTCTTGCAAGCAGCGAACTTCCGAATCGTGATGTTCAGGGTCATGATTCCGAAGGTGACTCTTCGAACGAATATAATGTTTTTTATAATGAGGAATATGATAACTCAAGTAACGACTCAACCCGGGAAGAGAGGCCGCGACGGAACGATGATCATGGGAAATCCTTCGACTTCAAAATTGATGTCCCTGACTTTGTTGGAAAGAGCGATCCCGACGAATTTCTTGATTGGCTCAACTCCGTCGAAAGAGTCTTTGAATTCAGAGAGGTTCCAGAAGATCTGAAAGTGAAGTTTGTTGCAATTAAACTGAAGAAATATGCTTCTCTTTGGTGGGAACATCTGAACAAACAACGAGCTCGAGAGGGCAAATCAAGGATTAGGGTGTGGAGCAAGATGAGGAAGGAGCCCCGCAGGAGATTTTTACCGGATAATTACCGCCAAGATGCCTTTCTCAAATATCATAATTTCAGGCAAAGGGAGGTGGAGGATTATATAGCTGAATTTGAAAATCTTAGGATGAAATGTGATGCTATGGAACCGGATGAACATATTATTGCTCGATTTCTTGGAGGGCTTAGGTACGAGATTGGGAACGTGGTTCAATTGCAGCCATATTGGAGCTACAATGATGTGTGTAAATTGGCTCTCAAAGTGGAGAAGCAACAAAAGGAATCAAGCCGAGTGAAGGGCCGCTTTATCTCGAACAAGAGCACTCCTCTCCGTGGCGGGTCGTCTGTTGCTAAGAACACACCGGCAAATGGTGCAAAGGATGATGTAGCTACCTACAAGGGGAATACAACGAAGCCTGGTGGTTCCAATAACCAAAAAACTTGCTTCAAATGCAAGGGTTTTGGGCACATCGCATCGGATTGTCCGAATCGGAGGGTCGTAACTCTTATCGAAGAAGAAGTTGATGACAGTCCCAACAATCAGAACCCTTATACGATGACGCTCCTGAAGAGGAGGATGAGATCACGTACGAAGATCGTGGTGAATTGTTGGTCTTGTGGCGTAGCCTTAATACTAGCCATGTGGAGGAAGACACATGGCTGTGGAACAACATATTTCAAACAAGGTGCACTTCTCATGGAAAGGTGTGCAATGTTATCATTGACGGCGGAAGCTGCGAAAATGTTGTATCAGCTACGATGGTGGATAAGCTAAAACTGAAGATGGAAGATCATCCTCAACCTTACAAACTTTCATGGCTTCGGAAGGGTAACGAGTTAACGGTGACCAAGAGGAGTCTTGTTCAGTTTTCTATCGGGAAGAAATATAAGGATGAAGGGCGGTAGCTACAAATGGAGTGAAGAGGCCCAAAGAAGCTTCGAACTTCTTAAGGAAAAGATGTCCGAAGCTCCCGTCTTACAACTTCCGAATTTCGACAAAGTTTTCGAGGTAGATTGCGATGCTTCCAACGTAGGAATTGGTGGAGTTCTTAGCCAAGAAGGGAGGCTGATTTCGTTCTTTAGTGAGATGTTGAATCATTCTCACCAAAATTATTCCACCTACGACAAGGAGTTCTTTGCCATCGTTCGAGCTTTGGATCATTGGAAGCATTACCTCCTTCATAAGGAATTTGTGCTCTTTTCAGATCATGAGGCTTTGAAGTATTTGAACACCCAACAGCAACTGAATGCCCGTTATGCAAAGTGGGTCGAATTTCTTCAAGCCTTCAACTTTGTCATCAAGCATAAATCTGGAGTTCTCAACCGAGTCGCTGATGCTCTAAGTCGACGGTACGCAATATTATCTACATTGCAATTAAAGGTTGTTGGTTTTGAAGTGATCAAGGATATCTACAAGGATGATCCTTACTTTTTTCCCAGTTGGACTGAGTGCTTGAAGGCTCCATTCAATTTATTTTTAATTCACGATGGTTTCTCTTCAAAGATAAACGATTGTGTATTCCAAATTGCTCGCTAAGGCAAGACATTATTGATGAGGCTCATGGTGGAGGCCTTGATGGACATTTTGGAAGGAACAAGACTCTTGGACTTGTTCGGGAGAAATTTTATTGGCCACGAATGGATCGAGATGTCAAGAATTGCGTCGAAAGGTGCAGAATTTGCCACATTGCGAATAGTCATTGCCAAAATACGGGTTTGTACACTCCACTCCTGGTGCCAACAAGTCCATGGGAGGATGTGAGTATGGACTTCGTCGTTGGTCTACCTCGTACTCAAAGGAACAAGATTCAGTCATGGTGGTTGTCGACCGTTTTTCGAAAATGGCGCATTTTATTCCTTGTATAAAGACCTTGGATGCTACTCATGTCGCAGATCTTTACTCTGGAGAGATTTTACGGCTGCATGGAATTCCCAAAACGATTACTTCTGACAGGGATTCCAAGTTTATGAGCGTACACTTTGGAGGAAAATGGGAACCAAGCTGGAATTTAGTTCGTCTCATCACCCTCAACCTGACGGGCAAACGGAGGTGGTAAATAGGAGCTTGGGAAACTTGCTAAGGAGTCTAATCGGCAAGAACCACGCCAGTGGGATACGGTTTTGCTCGAGCAGAGTTTGCTTATAACAGCTCGACAAGTCAAACGACTAAGCAAAGTCCGTTTGAAATTGTGTACAGTAGTAACCCGATTACGCCGTTGGTTTTGAGTCCTCGTTCTGCTGATCTTCATTTTAGTGGCGACGGAGAGGAGCGTGCAAAGCACATCAAACAATTGCATGAGCAAGTTCGTCAAGAAATTATCAATCAAAATGAGAAGTATCAACGGGCTGCAAACAAGAATCGGAAGAAGCTATTTTTCGAAGAGGGAGATTTGGTTTGGATCCAAAAGGTAGGATCGGTTAACGCGTGGACGTCATGGGAAGCTTAAACTGAGGGCTGATGGACCTTTTAAAATACTGAAGAAGTTAGGAGATAATACGTACAAGGTGGAACTTCCTCAAGAATATGGCATTTCTGATACTTTCAATGTCTCAGACATATCCCCGTATATCGGTAATGAACTCGATGCAGATTCGAGGGCGAATCTTTTCCAACCCGGGGAGAATGACACAGAGAAAACCCTCGTCCAACAGTCAACTTCTAACATTAAAGTGCTTTTAATGGCTGTGTCTCAGGGGGCGTATTTACTACCACTGGAAAGCTACGGAAGTCTAGTTCTAAAGAAAGTAACGACACAAAAAAATATGAAGGGAAGAGGAAGTTATGGCCATTTGATTGTTGACTGCCAGAACTGGCTCAAGTGCGGGAATTTGAAAAGATCGTCTAGTTCTTTGGTCCTTTTTGCATGGAACTCGTTGGATATCAATCCTTCAACATTCTCATTTAATTCTCTTATTTTTACATGTATTTTCGTCTCATTAAAAACCCCTTTTGTATTGAAGAATGGCAGATTGAATAAAATATTGTTGTAAGCTTTAAGCTTGTCTCTATCCTACATTGAACTCTTGGTGATTCCTTGAGTGAAATGTTTACGTGGGTGTGCCTTGTATTACCTCTTACTTCTCCAAAATTTCGGTGTCAGTATATACATATATATATATATACTATTAATACATCACGTTCTCTAACTTCTATATAAGAAGTTAGCCTACGAAAACTTTTTCTTAAAGCACCTAATCACATAAAGCTTTTCTTGGGCTTAGGTTTTCTTTTCAAAAATTTTCTTAAATCCTAATATTTTCATATAAGTCGTCTATCACATAATTATATCATGTAGTCATATAATACATAAATCACATAAAGGCATGAAATCATTGTATCACACATCGAACTCAAAATAATTATGTGTTATAAATAGAGTTTTCATCCAAAGTCCTAATCTCTGTATTTAATTAATCCAACAAGGTTACTAATAAACATTTTCACCGCTCATTAGATCGTAAATCCCGTAATTAGATTTTACGAGTATTACATCTTATTAGCCATTTCCCAAGCCGCATAATTCACGTTTTCAGTGAGAGGGGTCTCAAGCACCCATGCTATCCCATGCATATCTAGCAAGGTAAACATCCTCTCTTTCCATCTTTTATAGTTCACACCTCCGAAAATATCAATCTTAAGGTGTCTGGATATCTCACAAAACCAGTTGGGGGGAATTGTGGAGTCATCATATGATTTTGATTCCCCCTCGTTTCCTCCAATTTCAGTTTGAGGAAATCCATTCATATTAAAAGGATTTGGGTTTATATTACCTCCAAGATTTCCACCTTGAGATCCTCCCTTTAAATTGCCTCTGGTGGGTAGGCCATTCCCTTGATTTGCTGGGAGAGTTGCGTTTGAAGGGGTTGCGCATTTGATCTCCATCGGTAGGATCGGTGGTGAAAATTGCACATTTTCTTCTTGGTCGAACATCTCATCGTCCTCCAGAAGGACGTCATCATCAAAGACATTATCATACTCAGCCATAACAACTTCTTAGATTGTTGACAACTTTGATGAAACACAGAAATAATAAAATCGAGAGGCGCGATACGATGCCCTAAGAAGTTGTTTCTACGGGCGTGGCAACTTCCAGGTTCAACTTGACCTTCAACAATGTTGGAGCATGAAAGAAAAGATATAATGAGTGCACTAGTACAAAAAAGGGTATAGGCGACCGTTGTTATGGACAATAGGCGACGGTTTCTCGGCGTCGCCTACAGCCCCGACGCGCATAACGTGAGTATAGGCGACAGTTGTTAAGCGTCGCCCATACTTGGGTATAGGTGACGGTTGTTCCGACAACCGTCACTTAAAGTGAAGTATAGGCGACGGTCTTTTAAAACAACCGTCACATAAAGTAAGTATAGGCGACGGTACAAGCAACCGTCACCTAAAGTGAATGTAGGCGACGGTTGTTAGTAACAACCGTCACATGATTTTTTTAATATTTTTTTTAAAATTTTAGCTTTACTCGATGTTGCAGTCGCAGATAATTTTCATCATCCAATCCACGTTCCACCCAATAATTCAATCCAAACGGAAATAATATATATCTGAAGATAAATGACAAGAAAAAAATACAAATATTCGTTCCACAGATAACCAACACACTTGAACATAACATATACCGGAAGCAACAACTAGTGAATTAGAAGAGAAGTGACTAAGCTAAAGTTCTCAATGCTCTTTCCAGAATCTTAGTTCGGTTCCTTTATTCCACCAAATTGCAGCAAATTGATGTCTTTGGAACACCTTCGTACTAACCACGTATCACTACAGTTGAAAAGCGTAGTGTCAAAGAACCACTTGATTAAAAAAATTATGATTAAGAATTGTCGTTATGACATGACCTTTTTGGTGTTTTCTAGTGTTTCTGCGAACCAACGCTCCGTACAGCCGAAGTCGTCCTCGTCTTACACTGGGCAAAACTTTTTTATGGTTTGTTTCTTCACTAAGTCATTTTATCGAGCACCTGCAGCACGTGTCCGCCCATATCTTCACTAAGTTCGCGCGGAGCTCCCAGATCTGCCTCGCCTAACCCTTTCTCGCACCTGTCCGCCCATATCTGCCAACATCTACACCTCGCCGCCTTTCATACCCTCTCTTGCCACCACATCCGCCACATATCTTCCCTTCCCTGCCACCGGTCTACTCTTTTCCGCCACAGATCTGCACGTCGCCACCGCACCAAACGTCGTCACCCTCTCATGACAGAGGAGAAGAGAGATAGGGGGGGGTGGGGGGGGGGGGGGGGGGGGTTAGTAAAATAGGCGACGGTTTCATTGCTCAACCGTCGCCTATAGTTGTTGAAACTTCTAAAAATATTACAAAAATGTCACCGCGTGTATTATGTACTGCTACTAGTGGTGCTCTCAAAGTCCACACTTACGGCATAGAATAACCCCTTCATAGGGTTGAGTTGAAGCAATGCATTTAGAGATTCTAATGTGTACGTCAGAATTTGTAAGGCATTGGGCGGTAATAACACACCCTTTCAAGAACTCTCAAATGAAGGCCAAACGATTCAGTACACCACGTGAACTTTGCAGAAGATATTGTGCCACGATCTTATCTGAAAGTATAATAAGATCCATAATAAAATATCTTAGCAAGTTACATTATTAATTGCAGCTATATTAAAGTATCTCTTATGCTTAATAGTATTATACATTAAACCACACAACAGTTTTGCTCTCTTGTCACGTCTTTACCCTTTCTTATTTTATTTTAATGTTGTTGATGAACTATGTATTATTGTCCAACAGATCCAACCGCCTTTAAAACTTCTATTTTTTGCTTTTTTCCCATGTTTTTTTTTTCATTTGTTTCACTTGTTCATATATGAGAGGTTCTTACAATCCTGACGACAGATATATTTCAGAAATTATTACGCAATTATCTAATGGTAAGTTATCAACATTAAGAAACTATCAACTTGCAGCGTCACTATGACATAATTACTTGGTAATAACTTGTGATAGCAATCCGAATAATCATAACAACTCAAATCTTCAAATAACGACAGTTGGGAACGTTTGGAGGCAAACGATCCCCAACCGAAATCGAAGGGCTTCCCCTTCCGTACAATATAACTCAAAAATCAACCTTACAAACCAAACCATCTCTTACCCCCAAAATTTACGATAATAATAACATAGCCAGTTTTCTTGATCTCCTCCCTCTCCATTGAACCAACCTTCAGTGAATAAAACAAACCTTCCCAATCTCCACGGCGGCTAGGAGGCCTTCTCCATTCCCTCCGCCGCCAAAACCATTTCCATTCCCGTCGCGATTTTACATTCTCACACGCCAAACAGAAACGCTAACACGTCGAAAAAAATAAGAGAGAGGATAATACATATGGGGTCGTCGGTCGATGCCCAACCCACACACAACCTACCTTCATCACCTTCGCTCTCCTCCTCGGAGAGCGAAGAAATCCAACGTCTGGAGTACGCACCGCCTTTCTGGCGCGGCAGCAAAAGGCGGCTATCAAAGCAGCTTTCCATGTGGGCCGGGGGCAGCAAGCCTCGGGACATGCTGTGGGAGAAAAGGATCGTAATGCAGAAGGAGAGGAGGAGGAACAGCAACGCCGCGGAGGACATCACGGACGAGGACATGAGGGAGCTCAAGGGATGCATCGAGCTCGGCTTTGGGTTCAACGAGGAGCAGGCCGGCCAGCGCCTGTGCACCACACTCCCCGCCCTCGACCTATACTTTGCGGTCAACCGAAACTTCCTCACGAGCCCCGTCCTCAGCCCCGCCAGCAGCGGCGGCTCGCTGTCCACGTTGACCGCCGGCGGCGGCGGCTCGTCGTCGTTCGGGAGCCCCTCGAGCGAGCCCGATTCGTGGAAGATTTGCAGCCCTGGTATGTGCTTTAAATATGTGCATGGATGTGAGCAACAGTAGGGATGACACTCGGACTCATTAAAGACCCGTTTGGATTGAGTCTAGACCCACTTAGATGGCACCGTAAAAGGCTGACATCATGGGTGATCTAACTGAGTTCAGACTCGAATTCATTTGAATATAAATTCAATGGGTTTCTAATGTGTCGGATTGTGATCACTACTGCGCAACAGACCATTGAACAAAAAATAAGAAAAATATTGGAGAAGTGAATGGATTATAAGAGAAATATTGATGGACAATTCAGAAGTGTACAACATATACACTTAAGTTTTTACGACTAAACGAATGAGCAGGTGAATCGCCTCAACAAGTGAAGACGAAATTAAGGCATTGGGCTCAAGCAGTAGCATGCTCTGTAATGCAATCTTCAAACTTCAAGGGTGAGATGGACTTGAGTATGGATCAAATCAAAGAGGCGAACAGATCTACGGAGAGATAGGGGGAGATTATTCTATACAACCGTGTATTCATTATGTCAAAAATTTAAGAAAATACCTTTGGCCTCACTCACCAATCTGAAACGGAATCTCAGTTTTTTGTTGGCTCAGTTAGTTTCCTTTCTATTTCCACTAGCGACATGTGGTCTCTTACACAGACTTTGGAGCTGAGCTGAGCCGAACAAATGTTTTGTGTGGACAGAGTCCTCGCAGCAACTTGATGTCAATGCATGCAATAGAGAAATTTGAGAAGCATGTCTTATGATGTAGTTTATATGTTAGAGATTTTACTTTTTAGATTCTTGATTCGGCATTCCCATTCGTGTATCGTGGAAGATATCTATCACTTCACTAGTATACTAACATCACGGAGTGTGTCGTGCCCCTTCTTCCTCTTCTTGGTAAAGAGACCAAGTAAAATTAGCTCTAGTTTTTTAAAGCAGAAAGCAGCAAACTTTAGAATGACAGTAAACAATATGTACTATGTGTTTATTGTATGTATGGTACCCCGTTGTCGCAAATAAAATGTGTTTCCAATCATGGTTGGTCGGAACGGACAAAGCGTTTCAGTTCTATAGCATTGTCGCGGAATGGTAGCAGACATTTCGCTAGTGTTTGTTTTTCAAACAAAAAGTGCACAAATGAGAATCAGCTCTTTGATCAAGCTCTACTTTGATACTAAGTTGTTCTTATCTTTCTATACAAGCAAAAAATCCCAACAGAGAACGAACAACCAAAAGTATCAAATGAGTAGTAATAAAAATCTGCCAATGACCCCTTGGCCTAGTGGTTGAGGGGGAGGCCTCAAAGGTCATCTGACTAGGAGGTTAATGGATCGATTACCACCTCTCATGTTTCCTTTGAAAAGTCTCCATGGGCTAAGACCCATGACTATCGTTGTTGGGTGGTTTAGGACATATCCATCTGACTCCGGGGATTAATCCCACCTATGAAATTGTGACGGTTAGCCCATAGTCTGGCTGTGTGGGGATACCTCGGGACCGGGAAAAAAAGTAGTAATAAAAATCTCTCTGATGTCAAGTTGCTATGAGATTTTACATGGGCGAAAACCACAACAAAAATGAGATGCACAAACGAATCTTACATAACATCATGAACAATCGAACAATAATAATGATAATAACAATTGTTGAATACGAATCAATCAAGCTTTGCCCATACTTCAGGAATCACATGATATCAGTTCTCCCAACTCTGGTTAATCTCCTCGTATACGCTTCTGCAGATGTTCCAAGCTAGCCACTCTCTGCATAGAAACACTTCTTCCCATTTTATTTTCAGGCGCACCCTTCTTCTGAATTTTGTGGTTTTGATCATTGTCTGATTGGCCAAGAATTTGATGATTGTAGCTGTGAATTGGATCGTCTTTAACTGGTACTACAGCAGCATCAGCCGATGATGAGTCTGAGGCAGTGGTCATAGACAACAATGTGGATGATGATGATGGGTCTAATTGGAACAAAGGGTTCATCTCAGTCACTCTTTTAACCATTTCTTCAGCCATTTTCACCTGTTAGTTAGTTAGTAATCCCAACAATCATATCATAATTCTTCTTTTCTTTCTAAGGGAAAAAAAAAAAATTAATACTGTTGCGCAAGGTTGGTCACCTTAGCCCGTAGTGTCTCGACATCTGCTTTTAGAACTCGGTTGTCGACTGCTGCTTCGTTGTATTTTTGGCTTATGCTGGTGAGTCGTTTCAGTAAAGATGAGTTTTCCACTCTCAGTTGTGCCACCTGCATAATAATAACAATAATTTCATTTATGAAATAGAACGTTAGTTATTATACTGATATGAATTGAGAAATATCGGTGGCAATGTTTACGACCGACCTGTTCCTCGAGTTCAGTTAGATGAGCTTGCTTTCTACTTCTAGAGCGGCGAGCTGATTCTCTATTCGAAAGCATTCTGATGGATAAATAGAACAATGAAAAAAAAACTTGGAAAACACTTGAAACTTCTGAGAAATGTTCAGAATCGATAGATTTTCAACTAAAGCTTGGAATTGAAAGTCGTTGAATCACTGGCTGCTCGGTAACCTACATTACTAGAACTGTTTTTCTGAAGATTTAAGAATCAATCCCTCATTATCTATGAGCTATATGAACCTCTTAAATATCCTATAAATGAAGCAATTCATAGCAAGGGCAGTCATAAATGGTTCATTCGAAGGTAAGGTTCATCCACACAATCTTTGTAAAATGATGTGAATAAATAGTAGAAGGTTGGTGATAAAATTCAGTGCACAAATGAAAATGAAGAGCATGACAAATACCTTCTCATCCTTTTTGCATCAGCAGGGACTGTGCTCTGGCTTATTTCCTCATCATCATAATCTGATTGTTCGCCAGACGAGCCACTCGTCGTCGACTTAACTATCACCTGTTTCTTGGGCGTTGAAGCTGCACGACCATCCAACAACTTTGAAGAATTCAAATCGCTTGCTAAAGGGATGGAAAGAAAAAAGGTTAGTTCCAATTGAAAGAAAAACGATGTTACAAGGACTTGTTGAATAATAACAAGTTTGCAGGTGCACTTGGAAGTCATCTTTCTCCTCTAACAAATTCATAATATCTCATTAGCCCTTTAACATTGTTCAGCTTAGCTGAAGGGTCAAAGACACTTAAGAAACACTTAGTTTAAAATCAGCCCAGCAAATGTTGAACCTTCTTCCATTACCATATATCGAAGAACAATTAAAAGGTCAAAGTACAACACATATTCAAAGCTGGCAGATACTTACATAACAATCTAAATACAGAGGGAAAAAATAACCTTTAGGACTACTTGGAAGAGGCTCCTTCTCCGATGGAATAGGCACAGCTGACTGCAAATTTAAATTCACAATAAGCAAGTTGTTAGCTAGCTCTTAACAATAGCAAACACACGTCACTCACATATTGGAGAATAAAAACTAAGTTGTGATTGATTAAGAGTTACGCAGCAAACATACATTAACCACCGTATACAAGGACAAGAATACAACAATTCATAAGCATGGAAGGTCGATCATAATACACGTTCGAAGCAAATAGGTGAATCTTTGTTTTCTAGCAGCCCCGTAGATGAGAGTATATAAGCATACAAATCTATATATGAGCTGGGGTTGAGTCCGCAATCGTTGGTTAAGAAATCAAGTTCTGGCGAGTCCGATAATTCTTTAATTTCTAATAACACCATTGAAGTTTCACCATAAAGAATCAAATAGAACGTCAATCTAGCTAAAGTAATACTCCGATTGACAAGGAAAAAAAAGAAACGATAAATTGAAAAGACTATAGCACCTACACGCTTCAAAGCAACGGCGGCGCACGCAAGCTCAAGCTGGGATTTGAGAAAAGCCTGATAGTCGTCGGAGTACGTCGGAGGAGGACGATGGGGTAGGACCTGCTCATCGTCACCAGCAGCATTTATGAAGCCACAATCGCCATTGTCTTTACCAACAAGATCGCGACTTTTCTCATCGCGATTGTCTATGATGTCAAAGACTTGATTCGTTATTGTCGCCGCAACTTCATCAGCTTCTTGTAAGAATCTCTGGAAAGCCCATTCCGATGAGCTACGGTTCATCTTGGGATGTTCTGAAGGCGGCCACATGTGTTCGGACTCGGACATCTTATCCAATGAGAAAAAACTCTATCCATAATTCTCGCTTTTATTTATTGTTTCTTTATTATGTGTGTGTACGTATGGACCCAACCCAAGCGTCTATTCTCTACAATTAAACGAGGTCTTCGTGTTCTATTGATTTTTTACCTTTTCGCCTTCGCTTCCGTCGTCTTCCTTAGTCCTTTTTCTAGTTTCGTTGTCATTGCAAGTTGACATAGAAAATTAAAAAATACAAGTAATGAAAAGGGCAACCTCAATTAAATCCCCATTTCTAAACTTTTTATCAACTAACTCCCCCTTTCAACTTAATTATTATCAAACTCCCTAAACCAAAACATTCTTACACATCACTACCTATTTACCCGAAATGACGATTTTAGCCCTCAGTTATTATTTTTTAAATCATTTCTTCCCAAATCAACACCCACGTAGCTTTTAATTTCATGCCTCATCTTCCAACTAGAAAAGCTCCCGCTGGCGACGGAAAAGCCTCTGCCTGCACCGGAAAGCTCCGAGCTTGCCTAATTCATCGCGGGTTTCTCGGTCCAGGTAAGTTGAGGTAGGTTTTTGTTGTTTTTTTTTTCACTGTGGGTTATCCTTCGAGCTTCTTGACCTCGAGCGAACGAAATTGAATTAGAGAACACTCTGATGGGGTGTACAATGAATGTTTGTGGCAGTAGCATGGACATAAATTTGGTATCGGGTTGTGGGTGTCGCGATTTGGGTGCGAGGCGTGGGTGTTGCGATTTGGGCGTCGAGGTGTAAAAAGCTGAGTTCTTCTCCCATTTTCTACTGTTAGCATATTGTGGGTGTCAAGAGAGGTTAGTATTTGCTTAAGATTTGGCTAATTTATCTGTTAAAGCAATTTATTATATGCAGTACCAAAGTCTATTGAATTACAGTACCCACATTTCTTTTGTGAAGTACTTTTTGAAGGTTCCTAGCAGTATCATATGGTAATCGCTTGTTATTTTACTTTTAACAGGTACTTAATACGAAGATATGCTGTCTACGAATGTCTTTGTTGGGCTCATGTTGTTTGCATGTGTGGAATATAAGAAGAGCACATATTTATTGTTTGACCAATGAAACGATAGGTTATGGAGCATTCTTTTTGTTGGTATGTTGCCGATATGTTATCACACATTCTTGCGACGATATGTTTTTGATATGATGTTGGTGGATAAGTGATATTAATATTGTCGATATGTTTGATATTAATATTGTTGGTGGATGGATCATATTAAAATTGTAGATATATTGATATCAATACTATTGTTGGATGAATAATATTAATACTGATGTCGTATTATTGATGGTGTTCCAATAAAATTGTTTGTTGGAAGTTCTAATGCCTTATTTGCACAATAATATACGTGTTTTCGATAATTAAAAATGTGGGTACGCAAAAGATACTACAAGTAACCTACCCACGGTACTACATTATCATAATCTATGGTACTATAAATATCTGTATATGGTACTACAAACATCTGTATATTGATACTACAAATTGGGGCAGGAATTTTGATTGTTAGAAACGTGGTACGAAAAAGATACTACAAGTAACATACATATGGTACTACACTATCGTAGGGTATGGTACTATTGACATCTATATATTGGAACTACAAACATATGTATATTGGTACGACAAATTTGAGCAGAAATTTCGATTGCTAGAAACGTGGTACGAAAAGGATACTACAAGTAACATATGTATGGTACTACACTACGGTAGGGTATGGTACTACGAACATCTATATATTAGAACTACAAGCATATGTATATTGGTACTACACATTTGGGTAGGAATTTCAATTGCTAGAAACGTGATAAGAAAAAGATACCACAAGTAACATACGTATGGTACTACACTATGGTAGGTTATGATACTACGAACATCTAAATATTGGAACGACAAACATATTTATATTGGTACTACAAATTAGATTGGACGTACTTCGAAGCCGCTCGCACGGCACGGAAAAGGTACTACAAACGACCCAGTTATGGTACTAGGGTAGGACATTTTATGGTAGTGCAATTGGGCAAGGCTAGGTACCACAAATTTCTACGTATTGGTACCACAAATTAGATTGGGCGTACTCCGAAGCCGCTCGCACGGCACGGAAAAGGTACTACAAAAGACCTAGTTATGGTACTACGTGATCACATTTTATGATACGGCAATTGTCCACTTGTTGGTACGACAAGTAGCTACGTGGTACCACAACTTACATTTGGTGTATATCAACGTTGTTCGGGTTATTTTTTGGTCCGTGAGTACGTTACCATAGTTACATACTAATTTGATCAATTGGTACCGAAGTTGGTGTGTTGAAGATTAGACTCAAGGATAGTTACATTGAAATGCCAACTTTCTTTCCACTCAAACGATGCTAGTAACAATATCTTATCACGTAGTCAACATTTAACGTTGCTTTATAATTAATTTTTGTTTTTTGCCATATTATGTAAGCTCTGGGTCCTTAATGCTCAAGATTCTACGTGTTTTCGACAATCGAACGAGGGGGCACCGAAAAGGTACTACAGAAGACCTAATCATGGTACTATAGAAACGTAAGATACGGTACCGCAATCGTCCACCAGTAGCTACCACGAATAGCTACATATTGGTACCACAAATTAGATTGGGCGTACTTCGAAGCCGCTCGCACGGCACGAAAAAAGTACTACAAACGAACCAGTTATGGTACTACGTTAGGACATTTTATGGTACTGCAATTGGCCAAGGCTAGGTACCACAAATTTCTACGTATTGGTACCACAAATTAGATTGGGCGTACTTCGAAACCGCTCGCACGGCACGAAAAAGGTACTAAAAAAGACCTAATTATGGTACTACGTGATCACATTTTATGATACGGCATTTGTCCACTTGTTGGTACGACAAGTAGCTACGTATTAGTACCACAACTTAGATTTGGCGTATATCAACGTCGTTCGGGTTATTTTTTGGTCCGTGAGTACGTTACCATAGTTAATCATACTAATTTGATCAATTGGTACCGAAGTTGGTGTGTTGAAGATTAGACTCAAGGATAGTTACATTGAAATGCCAACTTTCTTTCCACTCAAACGATGCTAGTAACAATATCTTATCACGTAGTCAACATTTAACGTTGCTTTATATTTACTTTTTGTTTATTGCCATATTATGTAAGCTCTGGGTCCTTAATGCTCAAGATTCTACGTTTTTTCGACAATCGAACGAGGGGGCACCGAAAAGGTACTACAGAAGACCTAATCATGGTACTATAGAAACGTAAGATACGGTACCGCAATCGTCCACCAGTAGGTACCACGAATAGCTACGTATTGGTACCACAAATTAGATTGGGCGTACTTCGAAGCCGCTCGCACGGCACGGAAAAGGTACTACAAACGACCCAGTTATGGTACTACGGTAGGACATTTTATGGTACTGCAATTGGGCAAGGCTAGGTACCACAAATTTCTTCGTATTGGTACCACAAATTAGATTGGGCGTACTTCGAAACCGCTCGCACGGCACGGAAAAGGTACTACAAAAGACCTAATTATGGTACTACGTGATCACATTTTATGATACGGCATTTGTCCACTTACTGGTACGACAAGTAGCTACGTATTGGTACCACAACTTAGATTTGGCGTATATCAACGTCGTTCGGGTTATTTTTTGGTCCGTGAGTACGTTATAATAGTTAATCATAATAATTTGATCAATTGGTACCGAAGTTGGTGTGTTGAAGATTAGGCTCAAGGATAGTTACATTGAAATGCCAACTTTCTTCCCACTCAAACGATGCTAGTAACAATATCTTACCACGTAGTCAACATTTAACGTTGCTTTATATTTAATTTTTGTTTTTTGCCATATTATGTAAGCTCTAGGCCCTTAATGCTCAAGATTCTACGTGTTTTCGACAACCGAACGAGGGGGCACCAAAAAGGTACTACAGAAGACCTAATCATGGTACTATCGAAACGTAAGATACGGTATCGCAATCTTCCACCAGTAGGTACCACGAATAGCTACGTATTGGTACCACAAATTAGATTGGGCGTACTTCGAAGCCGCTCGCACGGCACGGAAAAGGTACTACAAACGACCCAGTTATGGTACTACGGTAGGACATTTTATGGTACTGCAATTGGCCAAGGCTAGGTACCACAAATTTCTACGTATTGGTACCACAAATTAGATTGGGCGTACTTCGAAACCGCTCGCACGGCACGGAAAAGGTACTACAAAAGACCTAATTACGGTACTACGTGATCACATTTTATGATACGGCATTTGTCCACTTATTGGAACGACAAGTAGCTACGTATTGGTACCACAACTTAGATTTGGCGTATATCAACGTCGTTCGGGTTACTTTTTGGTCCGTGAGTACGTTACCGTAGTTAATCATACTAATTTGATCAATTGGTACCGAAGTTGGTGTGTTGAAGATTAGACTCAAGGATAGTTACATTGAAATGCCAACTTTCTTCCCACTCAAACGATGCTAGTAACAATATCTTACCACGTAGTCAACATTTAACGTTGCTTTATATTTAATTTTTGTTTTTTGCCACATTATGTAAGCTCTAGGTCCTTAATGCTCAAGATTCTACGTGTTTTCGACAATCGAACGAGGGGGCACCAAAAAGGTACTACAGAAGACCTAATCATGGTACTATAGAAATGTAAGACACGGTACCGCAATCGTCCACCATTAGGTACCACGAATAGCTACGTATTGGTACCACAAAATTAGATTGGGCGTACTTCGAAGCCGCTCGCACGGCACGGAAAAGGTACTACAAACGACCCAGTTATAGTACTACGGTAGGACATTTTATGGTACTGCAATTGGGCAATGCTAGGTACCACAAATTTCTACGTATTGGTATCACAAATTATATTGGGCGTACTTCGAAGCCGCTAACACGGCACGGAAAAGGTAGTAGAAAAGACCTAGTTATGGTACTACGTGATCACATTTTATGATACGACAATTGTCCACTTGTTGGTACGACAAGTAGCTACGTGGTACCACAACTTAGATTTGGTGTATATCAACGTCGTTCGGGTTATTTTTTGGTCCGTGAGTACGTTACCATAGTTAATCATACTAATTTGATCAATTGGTACCGAAGTTGGTGTGTTGAAGATTAGACTCAAGGATAGTTACATTGAAATGCCAACTTTCTTTCCACTCAAACGATGCTAGTAACAATATCTTATCACGTAGTCAACATTTAACGTTGCTTTATATTTAGTTTTTGTTTTTTGCCATATTATGTAAGCTCTGGGTCCTTAATGCTCAAGATTCTACGTGTTTTCGACAATCGAACGAGGGGGCACCGAAAAGGTACTACAGAAGACCTAATCATGGTACTATAGAAACGTAAGATACGGTACCGCAATCGTCCACCAGTAGGTACCACGAATAGCTACGTATTGGTACCACAAATTAGATTGGGCGTACTTCGAAGCCGCTCGCACGGCACGGAAAAGGTACTACAAACGACCCAGTTATGGTACTACGGTAGGACATTTTATGGTACTGCAATTGGGCAAGGCTAGGTACCACAAATTTCTTCGTATTGGTACCACAAATTAGATTGGGCGTACTTCGAAGCCGCTCGCACGGCACGAAAAAGGTACTACAAAAGACCTAGTTATGGTACTACGTGATCACATTTTATGATACGGCAATTGTCCACTTGTTGGTACGACAAGTAGCTACGTGGTACCACAACTTAGAATTGGTGTATATCAACGTCGTTCGGGTTATTTTTTGGTCCGTGAGTACGTTACCATAGTTAATCATACTAATTTGATCAATTGGTACCGAAGTTGGTGTGTTGAAGATTAGACTCAAGGATAGTTACATTGAAATGCCAACATTCTTTCCACTCAAACGATGCTAGTAACAATATCTTACCACGTAGTCAACATTTAACGTTGCTTTATATTTAGTTTTTGTTTTTTGCGATATTATGTAAGCTCTAGGTCCTTAATGCTCAAGATTCTATGTGTTTTCGACAATCGAACGTGGGGGCATCGAAAAGGTACTACAGAAGACCTAAACATGGTACTATAGAAACGTAAGATACGATACCGCAATCGTCCACCAGTAGGCACCACGAATAGCTACGTATTGGTACCACAAATTAGATTGGGCGTACTTTGAAGCCGCTCGCACGGCACGGAAAATGTACTACAAACGACCCAGTTATGGTACTACGGTAGGACATTTTATGGTACTGCAATTGGGCAAGGCTAGGTACCACAAATTTCTACGTATTGGTACCACAAATTAGATTGGGCGTACTTCGAAGCCGCTCGCACGGCACGGAAAAGGTACTACAAAAGACCTAGTTATGGTACTGCGTGATCACATTTTATGATACGGCAATTGTCCACTTGTTGGTACGACAAGTAGCTACGTGGTACCACAACTTAGAATTGGTGTATATCAACGTCGTTCGGGTTATTTTTTGGTCCGTGAGTACGTTACCATAGTTAATCATACTAATTTGATCAATTGGTACCGAAGTTGGTGTTTTGAAGATTAGACTCAAGGATAGTTACATTGAAATGCCAACATTCTTTCCACTCAAACGATGCTAGTAACAATATCTTACCACGTAGTCAACATTTAACGTTGCTTTATATTTAATTTTTGTTTTTTGCGATATTATGTAAGCTCTAGGTCCTTAATGCTCAAGATTCTATGTGTTTTCGACAATCGAACGAGGGGGCATCGAAAAGGTACTACAGAAGACCTAAACATGGTACTATAGAAACGTAAGATACGATACCGCAATCGTCCACCAGTAGGCACCAGGAATAGCTACGTATTGGTACCACAAATTAGATTGGGCGTACTTCGAAGCCGCTCGCACGGCACGAAAAAGGTACTCAAAACGACCCAGTTATGGTACTACGGTAGGACATTTTATGGTACTGCAATTGGCCAAGGCTAGGTACCACAAATTGCTACGTATTGGTACCACAAATTAAATTGGGCGTACTTTGAAGCCGCGCGCTCGGCACAGAAAATGTACTTCAAACGATCGAGTTATGGTACTACGGGAGCACATTTTATGGAACTGCAATTGGCCAAGGCTAGGTACTACAAATCGCTACGTATTGGTACCATAAATTAGATTTTGCGTACTTCGAAACCGCTCGCACGGCACGGAAAAGGTACTACAAACGACCCAGTTATGGTACTACGGGAGCACATTTTATGGTACTGTAATTGGCTAAGGCTAGGTACTACAAATTAGTTTTGAATTATTTCAACGTTGTTCGCCCGGTACGTAAAAGATACTACAAACAACCTAGTGATGGTACTGCAATAGCATATGTTATGGTACTGCAGAAGTCCATATATAGGTACTACAAAAGTGTTTAAATTGGTACCACAAATTAGAGGCGTATTTCGACGTGTTTTCGACAATCAACCGAGGGGTATAACAAAGATACTACGAATAACCTACGAAGGGTACTACAATAGCATACGTTATGGTACTGCAATCATCCACATGTTGGTACTTCAAATATCTTTATATTGGTACCACAAATCGAGCTAGAGTATCGCCGTTCGCCCAGTACGTAAAGATACTACAAATTACCAACGAAGGGTACTGCAATAGAGACGTTTATTGTACTGCAAAGAACCATGTTGTGGTACTGCAAACGTGTGTTTAATTTTTATTATGTGTCGTATTTTAGAAGTTCTCATGTCTTATTTGCACAATTATCTACGTGTTTTTAATCATTAAAAATCTAGTATGAAAAAGATACTACAGTAACGTATGAATGGTACTACACTAGCATATATTATGGTTCTACGTACATCTGCATGTTGGTACTACAAAAATTTATAAATTGGTACTACAAGATTTAACGTTGCCATATATTTTATTTTTGTTATTTGCCGCATTATGTAAGCTATAAATCCTTAATGCTCAAGATTCTACGTGTTTTCGACAATCGAACGAATGGCACGGAAAAGGTACTACAAACGACCTAATTATGGTACTACGAAAGCATATACTATGGTACTATCACGTCCACATCTAGGTACTACAAACGTTTATGTATTGGTACCACAAATTAGATTTGGCGTATTTCCAAGCCGCTCGCGCGGCACTGAAAAGGTACTATAAACGACCTAATTATGATACTACGAAAGCATATACTATGGTACTGCATCCGTCCACATCTAGATACTACAAACGTGTTAGTTCAGGTACTACAAAAAAACTGGAACAAAAACAGAAACAAATCAGAAAACTGACGATCAACAGCATACCAGTGCAAAACACACATATATATCACTTAAACAGGTGGAGCATGCGACTAAGATCATCCGTAAGTATCGTGGCAGCAAGCCACGATACAATTCAACGTCGACTTCGTCAAGATACCTCCCACGAGCCACCGGTCCGACGATATATCGATCCATGGGCATTGCAGCATGTACGCCGCAATTCACGCTCTTCGAATTAGAAGCTAACAGTCCCTAATTTGAATGATACCAAGTTCTCAATTCGAAAAACGAAATAATTAAACCCTAATTTTGCCATAAACCCCAAATTCGAACCGTAATCACAAAATTAAACATAGCCCGACATTAAATCTTTCAAGAAATGCAACTATGAAAGCCCTAATCTCTACATTAACCCAAAATGCCATAAAAAACGAAAAATTAAAGTCGAAAAACGGTGTCAAGAGGCCTTTTTTACAGTATACCGTTCTTACAAGTTGATAAAGGTGTGAAGCCCTAAGAATCACGTTCGCTGCTCGTTGTGAAGGTGAAGCTGAGAATTGGCCGACTTCTCTGTGCTGCTTTTGTTCTGCTTTTCGTCGTCTGTTGTTCGTCGTCGTTCTCTGTAAGTGAATTCACAAGGTAATTTTGTAATATTTATGTTTTACAGGGGTATATTTGTCCATTAGGTAGCTAGATGATAGATAAGTTTGAAAGGGGGAGTTTAGTGATAAATGAATTGGAAGGGGGGAGTTAGTTGATGAATAGTTTGGGGTGTAGGGATTTATGTGTAGATTTGCCTAATGAAAATAAGAAGACTAGTGGTTTTACTTTCTTTCATTTCCTCACTATTGTAGATATTATATGATTATTATACTAATTACATTATATAACATTACTAAGAGATTTATAAAGATATAAATAATTTCTCTATGATCTCACGAAACGCAACAACCTATTTATACACAACATTTCTTAATTAACATAACACCATTTCTATCATTCTTAATAATAAAAATAATCACTTCTTGTTATGTGACACGCTCAAATACTAGCAAGTGTACTAGGTCGTGCAAGTAGTATAAAATGGACGAAGTCCGAGTATCGATCCACGAAGACAGCTCGATTAATTCTAAGAAAATATTCCTAATTCTAATTTAAACTAACGGAATTTTTATAGTTTTGATGATTCGATAAAAAAGATAAAAAAAAATACAAATAATAAAATAAACGCAAATAAAACAGGTAAGGATAAAGCAGTTGACGACGACGTGATCAAGACACATGCACGGCACGAATTATTCCTACATCTTCATGCAATATCATCTATCTAATCAATATGAATCATAGTCAAGGTAGAATTTCCTAACATACGTGCTACTCGTTTGTCCCGCAATAGCAACCCTACGTAAATAGAGAACCAATCAACTATATGTCTATATGACTGTAGTTCCTATACGTGCATTCGATCTTTATGAAATTCCCCGAGTTTAAACGCTTTCAGCGCCTAAACTATTGGAAACCACACATACGAAACCGAATTCCATCTCTGGTCGGTTTTACGTAGTGGTATTCAATGTTTCGTTCTAATCGGTCTAATCACTTAGTCCGTCTCATAAACCGATCAATAATCATACGCATGGAGGCCAATCACACGTACGCATATGAAGCACAAACAAAGAATACATAACTCAAATCATATGATTAAATAAAATAATAATTGCATTGGTACGTAGTCATAATTCGGCCTCACACGGCCTCAATCACAAAAGAAATTAGCCTAGCATATTAATATACGAAAACGACAAAGAATCAAAAGAAAACATTGTCGAAAACGAAATATTAAAAGATAAGAAATTCGCCCTTTTTCGGTGCTCGACTTGTCTCGCTCTTCGCCGTCAAAATTCCTCGCAGCCGTCCAAGAGATTTATTTTTCCGTCGCAGCTCTTATTTCAGCCGTCCGCTCCCTCCCCAGAGCCTCTGTTCGATCCCAGCTTTATATAGGAAAAGCTTTTTGGATCTTTTCATATCTTTGAATATTGAATATTCAAATTTCCAAGTCCTAATCAAATATATTATTTGACCTTCTCTTCCTTCCTTAGACTTGGTCTTCACGTGATTGTCTCCAAAAATAGGAAAGTCTGGTAATATTGCAGATTTGCCCCAGTTAGTTTTGAAAATTGCAAGAGGATCCCTAAAGATTTAAATCGTTCCAAAGGTGGTCTTATTTCCCCTTTTTCGACCTCGCTTGCTCTGATATCTGTCGAAAAATAAATATAAAATTAAATATAAGATATCGAGGAAATTTTAGGTAAATAACGATCGAAAACACGCTTTTACGGGGTATAAAACAATATAAATTCCTAACTTATCAACAACCCCCAAACTAGCTTCGATCGTCCTCGATCGTAAAAGCGGAATAAAACCAAATCAAGTTAGGATTGAACATCAGTCAATGAAATTCTCCGGTTTCATCTCAGAAAAATTAAAAGCATGGAATGTCGAAATAATCATCAACTCATGAATGATCTAGTCAAAACACGAAGCATGAGGTAATATGTCGTAATCTTATCATAGCATGAAAGACATTTTTTAGAATTATACTACGCATCAATCCACAACTCTCACAAGGGTCGCTCAAGTCGCTCGAAGTGTTTTCAGAGGGGTCTGTATAAAAAACGCTCAATGCACGACATGTAAAGATATTACTCTATGCTTGCAAATATATCACATCATAGTCACATAGTAGAAGTCATGCACGAATCAAAGGGTCTTTCATCAAGGGTTGTAGTGGGGCTCGGGTTTTGAAAAGGTGAGTCATATGGGAAAGTGAACTAGAAGTACCAAACGTGTCAATCATCGAATCGCTCTTCTAACCACTTCTTTCGCTCACGCCGTGCTTATTTTTCACTCGACTCGTCCTTTTTTCTTTTCTGGCTTTTCTCGCCCTCTTTTTTTTTTGTTTTTTTTTTCGCTTTTCGTTTTTTTTTCTCTTTTTTTTTTTCGAACCAGCCCCTCCTATATTTTTTTTGTACGTCTTATCGAAGGGAGAGGTTTCTAGTCCGCTGCAATACTACGACGAGAGATCTATATCATAAGACGAGTTCATAATTAACATGATCGACGATTAGCTTCTTCTCAACCAACAAGTCACTTTTCACGATATCGATAAATTAACACGTTGATACGGGGTCGTATAGGCTAAATTTGAGGCAATCAGGCTAAATATCTGGGCTCCAAATCAACAAATAAGTCAAATAAGGCTCAAAGGGGCTCACTAAGTGGTAAATACGTAAGGTAGGGAAACATTTAGGCCAGTGACTCAATCCTAGCGTCCTTCTCATTTTCGCACACAAAAGTCCACATAGTAACCATTAACATGCATAACAGAGCAAGTTCGAAAATAATCAGTCCATGCGTGTCACACAAGAATAAACACCGAGCATAATGAGTTGCTCTGAATTTTTCTGAAGGCTCAAGAACTCACATATATAGCTGGGTTTGTGCTTCATGATACGCAATACTCTCCTAAAGCAGTCAATATAGCCAAATAATCTTGCTAATATCACGACAATGCAACATGTAAGACTATCTCACTCAATTCATCGAATCATATCACGACACGGTAAAAAATTTTAAAAATTTTCATCATAGACAAGAGATTTCACAGATGACGTTCAAATCGCAACTTTCATCAGTTATACCCACTAAAAAGATCGAAACGCATTGATACCAAAATATGTAAGCATATTAAATCTAGCATGTGTCACAATCCCACCCCCAAACTAAATAGTACACTGTCCTCAGTGTGTAAAATAAAAGCAAAGAGAGAGTAAAAGTGACACTGCCCTGAATTTTAAGTCGATCGATGTAGAAGACTTTGTTGATCCACAGTAAACGAGCAACCATCGCGAATGGGCAACCCCCAAACTGGTTATGAGCCTGCAAGAAACGTAACTAGGCGGCACCGTGAGAGCGAATTTTTTAGAAAAAAATGAAGTAGGTAAATAGGATTTAAATATAAAATAATATATATGCATCGATAGGCCTTGGGTTGCCTCCCAAGAAGCGCTGCTTTTATAGTCGTTAGCTCGACTCACAAACCGCTTATTCTGGTGGACGATCGAGGTTGATCGAGTCTTCTTTCCAAACATCTCGATCGTTGTATACATTGGGTTCCCCCCTTCCTGGTGATAGTGTCTGCATCATCGTGTGGGGTCGAGAGTTCTCCTTTTTTCGCCATATGTAGATGCCATCATCTGTGCAATCTTTCTGACGGCGCTTTTTCTTTTTCTTCGGCGAAACCACCTTCTTGATAGATTTAGAGCAACTGATGTTTTTAGCCCATGGGGTCCACCTGTTAAAATTCAACACAGAAGAGAAACTAAGTTATGACTAGATTTAGCCTTGTTCCCATTCGGCGCATCTATTCGAGCGTCAGCCTTTATGTTCTGGCGGTCCTTCAGCTTGCTGGTATTCTCTCCAGACAAGTTGTACCTGAAAGACTCAGAACACTTAAAAGCATAAGGGTCAAAGATATCGATAAAGGAACAAGAATCATCAGTAGGGCGTTTCATAGATTTATAAACATCGAATTCAACTTTCTCGTCCCCTACTTGCAAAATAAGTTTACCATTACCGACATCAATGATAGCTCTTGCCGTGTTTAGGAACGGGCGTCCGAGTATCAATGGGAGGTCGTCGTCTTCTTCCATATCCAACACAATAAAATCAGCCGGGAAGTAGTGTTCTCCTACTTTCACCAATACGTCTTCCATTTTTCCTCGTGGATACGTAATAGATCTATCGGCGAGCTGAAGGATAGTCGATGTGGGTTTTGGCTCGCCAAGTCCCAATTTCCTAAATAATGAAAATGGCATCAAATTAATACTCGCACCAAGATCGCATAATACATTATTAAATGAAAGAGAACCAATAGAACAAGGAATAGAGAAACTCCCTCGATCCTTAAGCTTCGGCGGAAGCTTCTTCTGTAATACGGCTGAACATTCTTCGGTGAGAGCGATTTCTTCTAACTTGTTTCTCTTGAATAGTAGCTCCTTCAGGCATTTGGCGTACTTAGGCATCTGCAACAAAGCCTCAACAAAAGGGATATTAACTTCAAGTTTCCTAAATATATTAATGAAGCGATCAAAATCTTCATGATTCTTCCCTTTCCGTAAAGCCGCTGGATATGGAGGTCGAATTTTTATCGGTGGGAGTGGGTTGACCTTCTTTTCCTCCAAGAGTAAATCTGGCTCGTCCTCGACTTTTTCGGTCCGCTTGTCCTTTTCATTAACCCTAGCGTTCGTGGTCGTGACTTCGCTCTGATCGGATGTCTCTATCTCTTTTGCTACCTCCAACTCCTTGGTCTCTTGGAGAGATTCAAGCTTCTTTCCACTTCTTAGTTCAATGGCATTCGCGTACTCTCGAGGGTTCTTTTCGGTATCGCTCGGGAGTGTGCCAGGCTTGCGCTCGGCCATTGAACTTGTTAAATGTCCAATTGTAGTCACCAGACTATGCATTGTATCCTCTATCTTGTTAAGCCGCTCATCTATCTTACGATTCTGACCACCTTGATAGTCTGTCAATTTCTCGAATGCTATCTCCCAATCGGCCTTTTGTTTTGGCGGTGGCGCTCTGTTGATTTTGAGCTTCTGGAGGCTTTATGTAGTGCGAGTTTCCATATGACAGATTCGGATGGCCTCGCCAGCTTGGGTCGTATGTGTTCGAGTAGAAGTTCTTTTGCCTCGACTGGATTTGTTTCACTTCTTCGGAGTTCTTGCCTTGCATCATGTCTAGTCTCCGGTGTATAGCCTCAAATTGCGCCTCCAGTGAGCTACTAATCTCATGTACCCCAGCCGTCCGACGATCCAGGTCTTGCTCAGTATATCGTGCAGGGTAAGCCGCGATTCTCTCGATGGCTGCAAGTGCGTCCGCATCGTCGAGCTCCATAAAGTTCGTGCTGCATCCTCCGTCGACGATGCGCTTGTTTTGCATGCTAAGTCCCAAGAAGAACGACTGCATTTGAACGCTCAAGGGTATGCTGTGGTTCGGGCATTGTCTGAGAAGGCTCTTGTATCGACTCCATGCATCGCTCAACGTCTCGCCCCCTTCTTGTTTGAAATTCACAAGCTCGCTCCTTATCTCGCTAGTCCTAGAGAGTGGGTAGTACTTGCCCAAGAAACACTCCACCATCTGTTCCCAACTAGTGATGGACGCGTGTGGCAGTGACGAAAACCACTCTGATGCTTTTCCTACAGGAGAGAAAGGAAAAAATGTAAGCCTTATAACCGTAGTAGATACCCCAGGATACTTAATAGTTCTGCAAATTTGTTGAAATTTGGTGATGTGGGCATTGGCGTCCTCATTAGTTAACCCATGGAATTGCACCGCTCCTGTCACCATATGCAAAGTCACTGACTTGATTTCGAATTGATTGTTAGGTCCTTCGGGAATCACTATTGGGTCATTATCGTCGAAGGGGCCTGGAAGCGCTCGACTTAGTAGGGTGGGTCGTGGAGAAATCTCATGGCGTTCTTGATTCTCCATTATTCCTGCGAAAGAAAATAACAATCAAAATAAGTGAATAAAAATAATCATAAAAATAATAATGGACAAGAGAAAAATAATAATAATAATAATAATAATAATAATAATAATAATAATAATAATAAAAAGAATATATAAATAACTGAAAGGTCTAAACTAAAAATCAGAATAAATCCTAAAATTAATAATACTGCTGTCCCCGGCAACGGCGCCAAAAACTTGACACGCTCAAATACTAGCAAGTGTACTAGGTCGTGCAAGTAGTATAAAACGGACGAAGTCCGAGTATCGATCCACGAAGACAGCTCGATTAATTCTAAGAAAATATTCCTAATTCTAATTTAAACTAACGGAATTTTTATAGTTTTGATGATTCGATAAAAAAGATAAAAAAAATACAAATAATAAAATAAACGCAAATAAAACAGGTAAGGATAAAGCAGTTGACGACGACGTGATCAAGACACATGCACGGCACGAATTATTCCTACATCTTCATGCAATATCATCTATCTAATCAATATGAATCATAGTCAAGGTAGAATTTCCTAACATACGTGCTACTCGTTTGTCCCGCAATAGCAACCCTACGTAAATAGAGAACCAATCAACTATATGTCTATATGACTGTAGTTCCTATACGTGCATTCGATCTTTATGAAATTCCCCGAGTTTAAACGCTTTCAGCGCCTAAACTATTGGAAACCACACATACGAAACCGAATTCCATCTCTGGTCGGTTTTACGTAGTGGTATTCAATGTTTCGTTCTAATCGGTCTAATCACTTAGTCCGTCTCATAAACCGATCAATAATCATACGCATGGAGGCCAATCACACGTACGCATATGAAGCACAAACAAAGAATACATAACTCAAATCATATGATTAAATAAAATAATAATTGCATTGGTACGTAGTCATAATTCGGCCTCACACGGCCTCAATCACAAAAGAAATTAGCCTAGCATATTAATATACGAAAACGACAAAGAATCAAAAGAAAACATTGTCGAAAACGAAATATTAAAAGATAAGAAATTCGCCCTTTTTCGGTGCTCGACTTGTCTCGCTCTTCGCCGTCAAAATTCCTCGCAGCCGTCCAAGAGATTTATTTTTCCGTCGCAGCTCTTATTTCAGCCGTCCGCTCCCTCCCCAGAGCCTCTGTTCGATCCCAGCTTTATATAGGAAAAGCTTTTTGGATCTTTTCATATCTTTGAATATTGAATATTCAAATTTCCAAGTCCTAATCAAATATATTATTTGACCTTCTCTTCCTTCCTTAGACTTGGTCTTCACGTGATTGTCTCCAAAAATAGGAAAGTCTGGTAATATTGCAGATTTGCCCCAGTTAGTTTTGAAAATTGCAAGAGGATCCCTAAAGATTTAAATCGTTCCAAAGGTGGTCTTATTTCCCCTTTTTCGACCTCGCTTGCTCTGATATCTGTCGAAAAATAAATATAAAATTAAATATAAGATATCGAGGAAATTTTAGGTAAATAACGATCGAAAACACGCTTTTACGGGGTATAAAACAATATAAATTCCTAACTTATCATTATGATCGGTTTCCGTGTTTACGGACGGTAAATACATATGCTTTCTTTTCTGCTTACTCTGTCAGAAATCGCTTCTCAATCTTCACTGGATGTTGATTTGATTTTTTTACCTAGTCTTATCATAATGCGGCTAATTAGTGAGTAGTCATTATGTTTTTTTTTTCTGAAAGAAACAAAGAATGATCAATGACAGTCGGAATACAGAATATTTGCCATCTGTTTGGTAGGAGAGACAAACCTGCCCCTTGTGATCCCAAAGATATTGCTAAATAGTGGACTACTTGCTTACTAGAGCGTTTAACAAAGGAAAAAGAAATATACTCAAAGGAATTAAGTAAGTTAAGACAATTTTCGGTGATGCAATCGATCTTCTCAGAGTCTGATTGTGTTGCAGTAAAGAGATAATTGTGATATTATCTCCTTCAATATCAACTTTCTTCCATTGTCGAAAGCTAGCCACAGAAATTGCTTGCCGAGCCGCCATAGCCTCAAGTATCAATGGGTCGACCATACCAGGGAAAGATTGTCCACCAGCCAAACACGAGCCAAAAGCATCTCTAGCAATGAAACCAAGCGGTATCACATTCCGTGCAGAATGAAATGCGCGCCATCGAAATTAAGTTTGACCACCCCGTGAATGGTCCTCTTCCATTTAGCGACCACTGCTTCGCCAATACTTATGTGGCACTTCAGTAGACTTCCCCATTTGCAGACCATAGGCCTTGGAGATGTCGCATTATGATGGAACGGTATTCGAGAATTTATTTGTTTCGGGAGTGCCATAGAGACCAAGCCAGGTTCTAGGTTGCAACGGACGGACATGACGCTTTATACATCAAATATAGCCATCCTAGTGAAGAGGCTGACCACAGACCCCGTACAAAGATCGGTAGATCGACCTGTTTCCACAATCCCTTTGAATAAGGACATTCGATGAAGGTATGACGCACTGTTTCTTCTGCTAAGCCACATCTCGAGCACATCGGGTTTTGAAGACAACCTCTCTGCCGTTGGTAAGGAATTAGATCCGAGATGCCAAGCAAAGTTCTTAACCTTCGGAGCCGCGGAAAACTTCCATAGAAAATTCCAGCAGAAGGATCGTGAAGACAATAAGAATAAGCCCCATTGTTTGCGTACCATGCTGATTTCACTTAGAATATAGCGTAGTTGGGTTCCAGGTACGTTTGTCAGGAACGCCTATAAAACTCAGAAGACAACCAAGTATGACGCTAGAGTCGATTGGTAGGAAAGTAGACTTAATGAATGCCGAGTCCCAGTTTCCATCAGAATTTCATCGAAGGTCGCTAACTCGTAGATGTTCTAGGCCTGGGATCTTCGGGGGTAATTAACCTATTCTGCAAAGAACGTTGCAGCCATGCTTCCGCCCCGATGCTGATCGAGGTACATGTGCCCACCTGCCATCGAGCTTCCTTTCGAATATATCACGAGCCGAATAAACACTTCTCCATGTAAGTGAAAATCTCGATCCCAAAGAAGCTTGAAGGGCATTACAGTTTGGCAATACTTGGCCTTGAAAATCGTTGTGAATAGGCATTCTAGGTTTGTTAGACGTCTCCATACCTATTTATATAACAGAGCCAAATTAAAGTGCCTAATGTCACGAGATACGACACCTCCTTTCGCCTTTTGGGAGCACATTTTCCCCCAATTGGGCCAATGAAGTGTAGATTTATTCGAAGTACTCCACCAAAATCGTGAAACTTGACATGGAATATTATTTGCAATTTCCTTTGGGAGGGTGAAACAGCTCATTGCGTAGGTTGGAATTGCTTGGTAGATGCTTTTTATCATAACCTCACGGCCTGCCTGGGAAAGCAATCACTCGGACCCCCGAACTCTACGTGACACCCGGTAGTGCAAGAACTCAAAAAGGTTCCGTTTTTGTTTCTACCAACCACTGCTGGAAGTCCCAGGTACATGCCATGTCCTGAGGTAGCATGGACACCTAGGGTATCACAACAGAGAGCTTGTGTAGCAGAGTCAACACTAAGAGAGAACGCCACAACCAATTTTGTGAAATTGACGAGTTGGCCTGAGGCTTTTCCGATTAGCAGTAAAATACACTGAATCACCTTATTCCCTTGTACTTTAGCCCTTATAAAAATCAGCGTATCATCAGCAAAGAAAATGTGACAAATTTTTGGTGCATTCCGACACACCCCCACCCGATTAATCTCCCCATTATTTGCCGCTTCATGTAAGAGAGTACTAATAGCATACGCACAGAACAAGAACAAGTATAGAGACAGAGGATCACCTATTCGGAGACCTCGCTCAGGGGTGATTTGTTGAACTATTATATACAGTTCATCAACAACATTTAAATTAAATAGGCAAAGTATAGAGCAAAACAGTGCATGGCTTAATATATAATATTCGGCATGCAATCTCTATTGTATGGATGCAAGTTGCAACGATTGATATGCCAAGATAAAATAATAAATTTATTATGGTTCTTATCTTACGTATAGATAAGATTTGTTGGCAAAATATCTTATGTATAGTTATGACCATATTCATTGGAGGGTTCTTGAAATGTCACTCGATGACCTTAGGAATTCACATTAAAACTATACATACGTTGCTTGAGCCTAACCCTATATATAGTGGGTTGATCTTTGCCATCGATAGTTTGGAATTTGATAGCTTCACTGTCTATATCTTTTCTTCCTGCCAACATTGTTGAAGATCGAGTTGAACCCTGGAAGTTGCCATTCCCCATGGAAACAACTTCTTAGGGCAGCATATCGCGCCTATCGAATTTATTTCTGTGTGTTTCATCAAAGTTAACAACATGATTGCGACCAAAGCAAAAATCATTAAGCATAAAGGAACACGAGACAAGGTAAACACAACGCATAAATTGGGACACAATAGAAGGGTGGAAACCAAACTTACTTAACATCCTTTAAAGGAAGCTCCACTCGACTCTGTCATAGGCCTTGCTCATATCCAGCTTAAAGGAAAATGTCCCCCTTGACACTCTCCTTTGCTGCTTCATGGTATGGTTAGTCTCATACGCAATGAAAATATTATCAATAACTAATCGATTGGGAATAAAGGCAAATTGATAGGGAAATTAAGGAATCCATGAAGGGCTTGAGATGGTTCGTAATGCATTTAAAGGCAATGCGATAAACAACTATACAAAGGCTAATTGGTCAGAATTGACAAAGAGGCTCTAGGTTGGAACACTTAGGGATCAACACAACATCCGACTATGTAGATATAGGGAGGAGATACCATTACTTCAAAAATCAAGGATTAGTTTTGTTTCATGGTCTCCTAGATTGCCAATATTTTTGGTAAAAAAAAAAGGAGAAAACCATCAGGTCCATGAGATGTAAGTGGGTTCACACCTTTGAGTTCCGCTTCGACGTCGCCTTCAGTGTACGGCCGTAGAAAAAAATCGTTCATCGAATCGGTCACTCGAGGGCTTATAGCGTGAGTTGCATCGAGAATATCCGGCTGGCATGGGATTGGGACAAAAACAAATACTGAAAATACTCCCCAAAGATCTGCTCAATATCCAATTGAGATTTAGTCAAGTTACCATTCTGGTCCTCAAGCGGTCAATCGAATTTGTTTTCTTTTGGATTGCTTCCCTGCGTTGGAAGAATTTGGTATTCTTATCTCCATCCTTTAACCACTAAACTTTACTGCGTTGGCCCAACATACTTCCTCGGATCGAAGGACAGAGTTATATTCGAAGACCAGTCTCTTCTCATTTTCACATCGTCCCTCATTCTGCTCCCATTTCCCAGCCTTTGGATTTCTACTTCAAGTTGCTTAAGCCGCATTTGTGGTTTCTTAAAAACTTCTTGATTCCACAGGCTTAATTTATGACGACTAATCTCCGTCAATTCCAGATATTATGTTGGTTGGTCTCGTTGTTGCTGGCTCAAATACTTTTAAGCAGTTCTTTACATGACTTTTCATGAGTCCAACAAGCTTCGAATGAAAGGGCCGATACGCCTAGACAGAGTCATTCCGCTGCAGGAATGTCCATAAGAAGCACCCAATGGTCTGAGCAGATCGTAGGATGGTAATGGACTGATGCAGAAGGGAATAAGTAAAGCCATTCACGTGATGCAAAAACCTGATCAAGGCGTTCACGAATAGTATAAGGATCAGCTGAGGTGAACTGCTCCGCTAGTAGCCCAGGTCTAACAAGTCGTTTTGCATAATGACGCTCCGAAATTATTCCATTTGCCTAGGCGCATGTTGACAGCCTCCAAGTTTCTCTGAGCATTCCAAAATTTCATTGAAATCTCCCGAACAAAGCCATTCTTTAAGGACCAATTTCTTTTAGCCGCCTCAGAAGCTCCAAGCTATATTTGCATTGAGAGGTATTAGGATCCCTACAAAAATAGGTGAAACGGGACTCAGTATGTTGATTATGTTAGCGTGCACGTGTATTGATGTATAAAAACTGATTTATTTATGGAAGTTTGGATTCTATCTGCCTTTCTGTCTCCAATTTTCCTTGCAAGATTCCATTAGAAGATGAAAACTTTTCTATTAGAAGTGCTTACTATCTAACGGAGCATCAAAAGTCCCGTCATGTGGCTTCGTCTTCATCTTCCTCATCATGGCACATTATTTGGTACTCGAAGTCCGTGCTTTGAATTCAGCTCTTAGTCTTGCGACGAGGAGGGAGGAGGGAGTCACTCCCGGAGTGGAGCGCCCTTCGTGCTTTAGGTATGTAAAACAAATATACCATACTTGCTCGACTCACATCAAACCCTTTTAAGACTTGATAGAGCTATAGAGCTATTTGAGAGGATGGTAGGAGCTACTGAGCTAGAGCTAAGCGAGCTATCACATGGTCCATTGAAATTAACCTTTCGATCCAACGAAGTCCAGGTGGCTCGATCAATCGACTTTGAGTGGTTGCACATGCGTATACACACCCGGGAGCGTAGTGAACAAGAAAGAGCCGATTCTTGGGGTGGGGTGGCCTTGAAGCGGAACGGAGGGAGAGACGTACGACTAAGCGATCGTAACTCCCTCCCAAGTCCCTGAAGTCCAAATCCAATTAGTGGGCAAGAACAGCCAAACGAAGTGGAAGCTGTTCGCAGCCGAGAGATTAAGGAGCAAAGTGAACAATCTCGAGGGCAAGGTAAAGCACCCGAAGGGGGCTTGAAGGCGGGAAATGCCACTTTCGACGGTAGAAAACAGTTGTAAAACAAAAATGCATTCCTCGCACTAATTGAAGCTGATGTGGAGGCGTGCCGGAGAACACAGAGCATATCTCTATTAAGTGTTTGCTTGTAAAGAAATTTTGGAAGAATACAAAGTTCTCATACGAACTGATCCGAACAGGGGCGAAGAGTGTATAGTTTTGAATCCATGATGCGTTCGAGGCTTTGACTTTGATCTGGTTATGGGTCTGCGTTGCAAAATGTAGAGAATTAAGAATAAATGTTTTGTTGAAGGAATTCAACATGCTATAGCTGAGGTGGACGCAATGTCTGATTATCCGGAGAAGGTCCCTAAAACGAGTCGAGCGATTTTTCTATAACAGAAGTTTTCTTGGCTCAAACCGAACATGGATTCCTCAAAGTCAATACGGGTGGGACTGTACGCATGCTTCTTAGAATGTCATCAGTTGGCGTCGTCACATGAAATGGGAGGGCGATTGTATCACTAGAATGCTTCCAGGATGTTACACACTGGAATCTATTGAAGTGGTTCTCGTTCGTGATACCCTGTTACCAGCCGAAAGGATGGTCACATATTGAAGTGGAAAATGACTGCAAAAAAATGTTGTTCCCAAACAAGGACGTGGTACAACGGATTCGACGATTGGGAGTATCTATCCTCTACGAACATTGCGATCTGAGCTCACAATTTTCAAATGTTCTTATTCACGTTCCTAGGCTAAAATTTATTGTTGCTCACTACTTATCCAAACATCTTGGGTAAACAGGAAGGATCTTCCTGCCTATAACAATTAATACGACAAACTTGTTGCTTGTTGTGTTCAATTAAAAATGAATTTTTTGATTAAAAAAACATATATACTATTATCTTGTTGAAAAATGAGATTTCTCATAAGATTAGTATGTTATGAAATATTGCTACATTGTAGAGAATTATTGTTTATTTTCAAACGGAGATATTAAAAGCGAAAAGGACACGTGATTTCCCAAAATCTAATTGTCAAATGGATAAAAAAACATGGACCTGGACCACTTAATATTTTTAAAAGTTGTAAAAATGAAGTTTACGTTAGCCAAATATCAATTATTTCCCATTGTCCTTTTCTGGTCAACTTGCAATATTACGGGAAAAAAGGTAGAAGGGTATAAAAAGATATAAAAACAAAAAATTTCCGGTGGATGAGGGACAAAATTGACGGCTACATGTCAGACTATTCAACTTTTAATTAAACACGAATCTAGGAACAATGTCGTCTATGGCTCCATTCGAAAAGTTGACAAGTTTGAATCACTCGTTAAAGATAATCTATGAACATGAACACTGTCGTCTATGGCTTCATTTGAAAAGACCAGTGAAAGATGAGAAAAGCATTTCGACTTTAGCACGTGACAGCCCGAGCTCGAACTTGATCGTAGTGCTTCGAAAGATCGTGAGGTTATTTAGTTTTTCTAATTATTTCTAGTTTTCATATACTACCTCCGTCCCACTTATTTCTTCTCATCTTTCTATTTCGGGCGTCCCACATAATTCTTCCCATTTCCATTTTTGGTAAAAACCCACTAATTAAACTAATTACACCATTAACATTAAAAAAAGTCTTCTTGATTTGCGTTTCTACTAATAACTTTTCTCTCCCCAAACCTCAAAAGGTGTACTATAATATTAAAATAATTTGGTTTCTTAATCTCCGTGCCCACTAATCTTTGTGAAGAAATAGCCGGCACAGAGGAAGTATATAATATATATCTTTTGGTCGCCATCAAACAATATAGTGGTTGTCAAGATCATATTTTGTCCGACATGTATCTTGATTAATTTATGAGATTTTTAATTCCTTCACGGTCAAACTCTATAGTCACCCTTGGTTGTCAAGACGTATTTTGTCCGACCTAGCCAGTATTTTAAAATGCGTATTGCGAAGTACGTCGCGTTTTAAATATGATGTTGCGTAGCGTAAACAGCGTAGCGTATTGCGTGAGTATTTGAGCATGTCACTCATAATGAGTATATGATAACACAAGCAATCGAACACTTTTTTTTAGTCGTAAAAAGGGAAATAACGATTAATCTTAATCTAATTATATCCAACAACAATCAAGATCTTTATATATACTAGTACTTTTAGCACACCCTATGTGTGTGCCCAAATAGAAAATTAATTATTAGTGGATGATTTTGATAAAATATACTCCCTCTGTACATGTATCTTTTGGACATTTGATTTTTGGCACGCATATTAAGGCAACATTATTTTATTAATATAGTAAACAATTAAGCAATATAAATCGGCCCATTAAGCATGCTGGAAATTTAAAAAAAATATAATGATTTCCTCGAAAACAGCGCTTATACATACCTCAATATAAATATAGATTTAAACATCAAAAGAACACATATGCTTCACAATCAGCCACACCACATTCATTCAGCATCAAAATAACACATCTGCTTCACAATTAGCCACACCATACGCATTCAACATCAAAATAACACAGCTGCTACCAAACTGAAACAACAATGGAAAAAAGAAGCCTAATCTAACAGCTGAACAGAAAAATCAGATCGCCCAATGCCTCCTAAGTTGCTGTACAGAAGGTAAGTTACCCCATGGAAAACTGAGCGAGGTTGCTTCTATATGTCAGCTTCACAGGCATACGGTTGATCAGATTTGCCGAATTGCACAATCTCAAAGAGATGCTGGAGGGGCTGTACGTTTGGTGGTGAGGTCGGGCCTGCAAAGAAAAACCAGAATACTAGTAGACCTAGAACAGATAAAGGCGATTAATGTAAAGAAAAGAACAACAATCCGAAGGCTTGCTAATGAAATTCAAGTAAGCAAAAGCATGGTGGGTCGATGGGTGAAAGAAGGGCTGACCAGACCAGATACCAATGCAATTAAATCCGAGTTGACAGCTTCCAATAGTTTTTTAAGGCTGAAATTTTGCTTATCATCATTGGTGGTCGACAATATACTCAAGGGGCTACACTTTTCAAGCATGCACAACACAGTACACATAGATGAGAAGTGGTTCTACATTACAAAGACCAATGAGAGATTCTACTTATGTCCAGGGGAAGAAGAACCATACAGATCATGCAAGAGCAAGAGATTCATCACAAAAGTCATGTTTATGTGTGCTGTCAGCAGACCAGTTTACACAGAGGATGGACAACTTGTGTTTGATGGCAAAATTGGTTTATTTCCATTTACTATAAAGGTTCCAGCCAAAGAACAGCAAGAACAGAGCTAAGGGCACATTGGAAACCAAAGCCATGGATTCAATCACCAAGGATGTGATCAAGGCATGCTTGATCAACAATGTAAGTTGTCAGTTCTAATATGTAGTCTCCATAGAGTAGATAGTGTTTGCACAATTACTCATGTATTGCATTACAATGATCACTGACCAAATGCAATAACAGATTCAGATTTATGCATCATTATCTATTTGGCCATGCAATGTAAGCATCAAGCATGAGCAAAGGCATTGGCAAGCTAATCTACTGGTGACTACTTTAAACTAGGTGATTATGTTGTGCATGTCATACCCGCAATCAAGAAGAAGTGGCCAACAATGCAGATAAACACATAATCATCCAACAAGACAATGCAAAGCCACACATTACAGATTCAGATCCTGATTTCAGACATGCTGCAGAAACTGATGGATTCAATATAAAACTACTATGCCAACCTTCACCAGACTTAAACATCAATGACATAGGATGGTTTAGAGCCTTTTAAATCTTTAAAAGTTCAGAAAGCAGCATATACAATTGATGAGTTAGTCATGCAGTGGAAGAATCATATGAGCAGCTAAGTCACCAGAGTTTGAACAATGTGTTCTTAAGTATGCAAGCATGGCACATTGAAATCATGAAGGTCAGAGGACATAATAAATACAGCTTACCACACATGAAAAAGCAGGTATTAATCAGAGAAGGTATCCTACCAAATGCACTACATGTGGATGATTACTTAGTGAAGGAATGCATGCAATACTTGGTAGAACAAGGTGAAACAGTTCCATTCAACCACCTAGAGGAGTATTTTGGAGAATCATCTTAAGGCTCATGCATGTTTATGCAGTAAACATATTCATAGATTAGATGACATGTTTGATGTATAAACATGGATAACACTTAACACTTTTGATGTGCAGACACATGTATGTACTGTTTTTTGTGTAAGAATGAGGAATATGTGTTCAATGTCATAGCGGTTTATACTTTCCCAATGTCACAAGCACAATTAGACCCAAATTACACCACAGAATGCATATGAAAACATTACGTCCTAATTCACATGCAGAAGCATCCAAATAAGATCAGATTCAGAACCAGAATCACATAAAGCATCATCACAACATAACAAATCAGACCAGAAAGCATCAACACAGAAAGCATCATCGCAGAAAGCGTCATCACATCCAACAAATCCTAGCAGAATCAGCCACACAAAACACGAGACACAGTTAAACCCTAAACAACATAACATCCAACACATCAGACCACAATCAGCCTTTTTAATCATCATTTCAACCGTACACCAAAGACCCCTGCATATTAGTAAATGACTGAGTACAAGGATAGAATTAACCTTGATATACTTCACGGTCGGATAGTAGATCGCTTAGGAAGTCCCGGATACCGGCCTTTATCTCCTCATTCTCGGAATCAGGAACAAAACCGCAGAGTAAATCACCCGAAACAGGAACAAACACTCCCAGATCTGCCGGATCGGCAAGTAAATCACCCGATTCAGGAACAAAGCTGCACGAATCCGCCAGATCGGCGACTAAATCACCCAGATTCGGTGAATTCGACGACTCAAAGGAGGAAGGCACCACGATCTCACCAGCTAGAACATACAAAGAACCCAGAGTCATTAAATCGGAGTCACAAACATCAGAGAACAGAGCCTCATCACGTATCGTCTCAGAAAACCCCATTAGAGACTCGGGTGTCTCTGGAACCTCAGAGAGGTCGTCGCCAGGTTCACCCGCCACCGACAAAGCGACGAGCGCCGGCAACGGAGAAACCAGTTCGTCCGTTTCTAGGGTTTTCAGATAGATATGAGCCGCTGATAGATGGCGAGAGAGAGAGAGAGAGAGAGAGAGAGAGAGAGAGAGAGACTGATGAAATGAATATGCGAGAGAGAGAGAGAGAGAGAGAGAGAGAGAGAGAGAGAGAGAGAGTGTTGTGAAGATTAGGTTTTTTTCGTGGGTAGTATGGTAACTAAATGTTTAGTTGTAGGATTCATTTTTAAGTTGGTTGTGGTAAAATTTTAATTATGTGTAAATTTTTACTATAAATTGAAATGTATAAAAGTTAGTGAGACGACCGATTTAGTAACTTGTACAAAAGTTAATGGGACGGAGGGAGTATATAGAATGATGTGATGTTTTAAAGCTACGTGGTTTAATAAGTTTTTTAAAAATTGATGTCTAAAAAATAGAATGAGGTGAGTATTATGATTTAATAAGTTTTTTATTTTTTTATAGCAATTAAAGTAGAAAAAATTTAATTGATTAATTTTGACAGACCAATTTACAATTTTTATCCCCAGGCTTTTTATATAAGGGTATAGTGTGCATTTTGTAAATTTAATAGTTTCAATTTTCAAGTATTTTTATTTTACTCATATTTTTCTTCTAGAAACCCATGGTGTACCGGCTTAGGGCAAAACTTGAAGGAATAGTCGCGGCCATCGTCACAATTGCTACTACGGAAGCATTTCTGAAGCTAACAAATATTTTTATGGCTTTTATTTATTTTAAGGTTTATCAAAAAATTTAAAAATAAAAAAATAAAAAAACATTTAAAAAAATAAAAATGAAAAACTAAAAGCACTTTTTGCATTGCGCTACAGCGCATTCTAGGAAAAATTTGCGCTTTTTAAAACACTGGACCTAGCTAATGAAAAGTAAAGACCCTAATGACTCCTTTCTCTAAGGTTCAGGTTGATCAAATAAATAACAATTATTGAATAATTAATTAAATAATTCTAATAATACAAACTAATGCCTAATGGGTACATAAATAAATAAAAATAAATAAATTTGTTACATTAATTAAATAATAAATATTTGAATGCAGTAATCAAATCATTCTAATAATACAAGTTGAAGCCCTACTACGTCAAACCATCAAATGGGCACCCAAGAGCACTCATTCATCACTACATAGAGACTAACTCTACGTGAACCCAATTTGAAGTAAGATCCAACCAACTAAATCTCTCCAAAAATTGTTTGGATTGGAACCAAATCAATTCACTGCAAAGTTCAAAGTTGCCATTTTTCCCCTCGGATGTGTTTGGTTGGGGGTATTAGGGAGGATTAGATGGATTAAGAATAATTAAAGTAATGTTTCGATAGGGGGTTTATTAAAAGGTGAGATTAGTTAATACCTCCTTAATACACACATTATGATATTAGCTATAGCTATCTCTCCCCCTACCTTTAACTAATTTGGGGCATTTATGACAAAATTAGCCTTTATTAATTAAATATTCAATTCAAATTCCATGTAAAATTGTAATTGATAAAACCATCCAAAATCATCCATCAAATCCTCATCCCACATCAATATTTAAATTGATCAACCAAACAACCGTAAAAAGCCATACCCTCCTTTATTTAAATTCAACTAAAGCTAATGTCATCTAAACAAATCCTCCCTACCAAACAGACTAGGGTTAGATCCATCGAAAACTTAACACAAGCGAAGAAGCCCCGTCAATCCTTTGATATTAGACTATCAATCACATTCACTTGCAAGATCAAAATGCAATGCTTTGTGATTAATCATACCTACATACCTGCTTTTAGGTGATTCAACCCATGCCATGACACCCATTAAAAGAAAATTCAATTTGAGCTTTTAGATGAACGGATATTTAACATACTTTCGTCTTCCTTTTCTTTTTTAATCCAGAATCAAGTTAATTCATAATTGATATAGACATATGCTCATAGAGGCAAATCACGAAAACATCTTTTCTATCATAATCGGTCTTAACTCGACGATAATAACAAAAAAGACGATATTCAAAAGAACTGAGCTCATACAATAACAGCAACAAAGCAAATGTCGCGAGTGGGAACTACATCATCTACAACAGACCCATGAATGAACCCAAGGAAGTTTAGGATTCTTCGACCTTAACATCATCTTCTTTCTCTTCTTCCCTTTTCGTCGATATTTTTCTGTTAGAAGCGTCGGCAGAAACCTCGACATCCTTCTTCAACTCTGACTCGAACTCTTTTGCTGCCTAAAATTTGAGAAACAAACAAGAAATTCCCAATTTATGCTTTTTGTATACAGATTACTATCCTATCAGGAGCCTATCTGCTACTAAACTCATGTTTAGCTAATAGTTAAGGCAGTCAATGCACCAATCAATCATTTAATCCTTTTTTTCTAAATCAAGAAGGGCTAGTCATAAGGATCATAAGAGTCGATCAACTCGATTTCAAATATGAAATTCCAATGCGGTATAATGCCTTTAACTTAATAATGAGGCTTCTAATTCAAGTCACCAAAAAACCATATTATTCCGTCTGCGCTGACAGAAGAGAAAAGAAAGAACGTAAAGTAGGACTAATATGCCTAAAGGACCACAATCTCAAATAACGCCCATTTCCGTTAGGACAAGAAAGGAGGACTACAGGTGTTATACACATGCATATGACATTTTTTTATAGCTTTCTTAACCTAAGCACCAATGTCTTTCCACAATAATATATACAGGTAGGAATTCCAGCCATAGTCCTAAGTATTTGACAGAAGGGAGACAAACAGTACAGAAGACAATGTCCACTATAGGATCTCCATTCATATGAATCTAGATTATAGCGTCATATCCCACGACAGAAGATTATTAACGAGAATTCATATGAGATGTCTCTTTTGGTAAGTAATTAGAGTCCAATTCAAAATCACAGTTGATGACCTACAACAAAACCGACTGGAACTACATGAAAAAAGACAGATTTTGACAGGCTGGGTCATGGAACTGATAAGTCGAACTTATGTCGACCATCGAGCAATCGAATTCGAGCCCCTCTGTACAAACATAATGGATCAGGCTTGTTGATATTCGAGATCATGGCCTAGAAAGTTGATGGGAATTGCACTGTTGATAGCTAATACATACTATGTAAGACACCACTGTACTTTTTTTACCTCAACGTCAAGATATTAAGCGTAACATCGCTGGCGACATTCGTCTCAATTAGGTCTCGCCCAAATGAAGAGCTTATCCAGCAAGGAGCTCAAATCAGAGTTTAATATTGGGTAGTTCATTTAATGTCCAAAAGCAAAAATCAACAATCAACCAAAACAAAAGCCACAAAAAAACCCTGAAACTCCCAACGAAAAAGGAAAAGAAAGGGGCAGGGGACATAGTGGAGCAATGAAGTGGCACTAAACCTGCTGAAAGCCCTTGACAGTTTTCCCAATGCTCTTCCCCACTTCCGGCAACTTTTTAGGGCCGAAGACAAGCACCACTACTCCGGCGATAACGGCAAGTTCCGGTACGCCGAGGCCGAAGAGGCAGGTGCAAGACATGCCTCGTCGTCCGCCGTCGGCGATGGGCCTTGTGGACGGGCGGCCCAATCGAAGGCCATTGAAACTCTTCGAGCTGTTGCTGAAGAAGACAGAGTTGGAGGAAGAGAGAGGTGTGAATCTTGTTGATCTGTATGGATTGAGGGATGGTAAGACGGCCGTTGACGAGACTGTTGCACTTGCTGCTGACATTTTCTTTTGCGTTTATCTGAGCAAGAGATTTTTGGTTTGGCAAAGAAATGGATCATTTCTTCAATTCATATTTTGTTTTTATTACATAGTTTTTGTTTTTCGTTTTAATTTTTAGGTTTTAAAAAGGGGCATTTTCATTTCAGGCCCCCTCGTAACTATTATTTAGGATTCAGACCCTTTTGGCAAAAAATTTAATTTTAAGGACCCATTTTTCTGCAGTACCACTTCATTGCTCTTACATACTGTACCACAAAATCATAATCTGGTACCAGTATATAATCATCTGATACCAGTTTATTTTCTGCAGTACCACTTCATTGCTCGTATGTTGAAAGTTTGTAACACAAAACGATCATTCTATACCGGTTCATATATCTTTCATACCACTTTTTTACACACAAAATGGATCCTTTAACCTAAAAAATTCTCAAACAGGACCTTAATTCGAAATCAAACCCTTAATGGGCCCTGATTTCGAATTGACCCTAAAAAGTATCCAATAAAAAGAAACTGGATTGATGAGCTTAGTTTCGTTTGCATACCCTTAAATTTTCGTACCATTACATATTTTCATGACACCATATGCACCCCTTGCTTAATTACAACAAATTATCTATCTAGATTGTCGACTCTCACTCCATCCACCTTTTTCAAGGATCATTAGTCTTGCGCCATGATTAATTATGACCCATGTTGGATTTAAAGATCTAACAATTCGATTTTGATAAACTTATTAGTGTGCATTATGAAATTTAAAGACGGCTATGAAATTGCCCCTTTTTGAAATGGGGTCTAACTCTAAACTCAATAGACTATCGGTATCCCAGTGCTGCAGGATAGCAGCCCAGTTTGTTGAGCCACAATCGTACCAATCTAATATCATAATACTCTTTCTTTCTTCTTCTTCTTTTTTATTTTATTTTATTTTATTTTTTTTCGTTTTGACATGCGCTTTTCTTATTCTTTCCCGCAAATCTCACGCAACAAATCATAATAAATAAGAGGAAAACAGTGAGAGAGGGAGGAGGAGCAAACATGAGCGTGGAAGTCGTCGACGGTCAAACCGTGATCGATTTTCTAAACGATTCAGAATCATTCGACAGATGCGTCAATGAGAAATTCCAATCCCTAGACATTAACGGCGACGGCGTCCTTTCTCGCGACGAGCTACAGACGCGCCTCGGCAAATTATCTTCCTCCGCAGGATTGGAATTGCAGTCCAATGAGGAGATCGGAGACACCTACGACGCCTTATTCGACAGGTTCGACGTCGATCGCAGCGGCACCATCGATCGCGGCGAGTTCTACGCCATGGCCAGGGAATTGATGATGGCAAAGGCTCGCGGGATTGGGGATTCGCCTGTGTCGATTATTCTTCAAGGAGATAGCCTACTCATGAGGGCCGTCGAGCGACGCCGTGCTGCTTCTGATGGAAATCATAGCGATTGTGGAAATGGAGTCGACGGTGACGGCGGTGGGCGTGCCGGCGATGGAGTCGGCGTCGATGGTAATTATTGAATTGTTTAGCGTAATTTCCAATTTTAAGAAAAAAAGAAGAAAACATAGAAGAATGTGGGTCTATCAATCAATATCATCATCGTCTGCCTTCTGATAGATCAATGAACTGTGTTTCTCTCTGATGAAATTAAAGAACGTAAACGTCGTCGATTACTATTTACTTAGACGACGACTTCTTCGAGGAATGAGTAAGTTTCTTAATTTTAGTTATCTGTTCTCTTTCAGGGAAGAGAAAAAAATTTGGGTGGTTCGCCATTAAAGGCTGCTATGGATGTGCTTCAGGACTTAACAACAGCAGATGATGATTAAAAAACCGATTGGATCATTCTTTTCTCCTCAGGTTTCTAAGATATGAGAATTATGAAAATCTATTTTATTTTTTAATCATACAATATGGACTACTGTAAAAGCAAATGGATTCGAGCATCATGTGATATATATTATCGGAGGATTGAATAATTTGAACTTGCTTTGCTGTCTAATTGATATAATACTATTTATGCAAATTGTATCGCATGGTCACATGAACCTATTATTACAACAAATGTTACTATTAACATATTATGATGTGGTACCAAATTTAATACATAATACCATCTCCAACCAATATCAATAATTAAACGCAAACATTTTACAAAAATTACCCCAACCAATACTCAAATGGATGTCGAGAATGGTTTTATGTAATAGTCTCTCTCCTACAAACGCATACACGCATTTTCATTTGACGCCGAGGCATAAGATTTTATCTCTCACAAATCAATCCATACTAAATTTAGTCATTGACTTTTATTACACAAATTACTATAATTAATTTTTATAATTTATGTAATTGTTTTTATTAATATTCCACATGAACAATTTTCAAAATTCTAAATATTTAAAATATTTATTAAAAAATTTAGTCTAAGAAAATATATTTTATTTATTATTTGGATAATATTGAAAAGTTGTAACGTATGTGGGTCATATTTAAAAATTATAAATATTGATGTGAAATTAAATACTGCATAAATATTCTTTTGAGTATGTGAATGAGTTTGATTGGAAAAGAATTACTGCATTTGAATTTAAGAATGAGTTTTTCTTTTGAGAATGAGTTTCAGTTCGAGAAGGCCAAAGAGTGGATTCGATTCAATCAAGCACGATTTGAAATGAAATCTGATAAAAATGAACTTACGCGTTTCATATCGAATTGCAGAAGCAAATCGATCCTACATCCACAGGAAAATTCTTCTCTTGAATTTGATCGTTTATGTATTACACAATCACTCTGTCGATCTTTTTCCCTCTCGAGTACAAGATCAAAATCTATTGAGTATTTTCATTTTTTATCTCGATACATGATAATCTCTTAATCTCAACAATGAACACACTCTCTAATGAAAGTCACGTTTAAGTAGTTTTCTCCACATTCCGTCACATCGACAATTTCTTCATCATTTTTGTGTCCACTCAAAACCAGTATTTTAAAACGTGCACAGCGCGTCGCGTTTCAGTTCAGATAGCGCGTAGCGTAGATAGCGTAGCGTATTGGGTGAGTATTTCGGACAAGCCACTTATTACATTAAGAAACATAATTTATAACAAACTATTAATATAAGCACATTATTAAGTAAGTTTTATATAAAATATGTGTTTAGTAATATATGTAAAAACTAATAGTATATATTCGAAATAATAAAAATATATTAAATAATTTATGTATATAAGATTTAATAGAATTTTTAAATTTAATTTCACTTGCAACGAATTAGACCCGCACTAAAAAGTATTGAAAAGATAACTGATCAAATTTTACAAACCTAAACTAAAAAAGTATTTGATATCAAAATATATAAATATGCATGTCGTTTTAATCGTTGTTAAACAAAGAATAAATTAGATGAATTTATTTATTTTTGCCATGTATATTACGTTACAATTACCGCTTTTTATGTTGTAAATTTAAAAGTTAGAAATTAATTGAAAAACTAAATAAAAATACAATACCAAATCATTAAAGGCCACGTCACAATAACACCTCTTCCTCTCTGTGATGGAATAAATTATGTCCTTTAAAAGACAAGAATTTGTCCTAACTCTGAGTCACTATCTGTGGCATCTCTTGACACAGTAACACACGCTCACTGTCGCATTAATTATTGCTTCTCAGCAACTTCTCAGCAATGGAACTTCTGTCAAAAACGTTATTTTTTAATTTGTTCGTTCCTTTTTAGCGACGGACAATACGTCGCAAATGTCCGTCGTAAAAACGCTTTTTTTTTCTTACTCGTTGTCGCGTTTCGACGTAGAACTACGCGAAAGCACGCGTTGATGCACGTGAAATTTCGCTTTTTAAAACACTGCTCAAAACGTAACATACTTCCATTAATATCTTTTATTCCATCTTCTTGTTGAGCCAAGACAAATATTTAACCAATTCTCCTCAGTCACGGCTTACGACATAGGCAACCTTAAGCAACCACGACACAACAAATTCTGCTCGAAAACAACATTGACCAACATCGTTCTCTTCTTCAATGATAGAATCAACTTCGTCTTACTCACTGCTACCATATATGCACATGTCGTCAGAGGACAGACCACACCTCTCCATCACCTGCTGCCATGCTGGCCGATCTCGCACGCCTAGCTACCATGATGAGTTGATGACTGCGCATTGCGTCACGTTGGTTCAGTCCCAAGCACACCCTGCTGCTGGCTTGTGCACCTCGGGGCCTAGTCCGTGCGCCCACGCTGCTTTCCTTGGTTGATTGGCGTGCCTTGTCTGTCCCAATCCTTTGCTGCCTTGCCCGTGTTGTGCGTTTGTTATCACATGACTTGCACACAATGTGTCTTCGCTCAGCATCTCCTGTATTTCTCGGCTCTTGGCCGATCTCCAGTCTAGCATGCGCATTATTTGTGCATTGCTGCATGCCTTGTACGTTGGACATTTGCGACAGTATGAGCAGTCGTGAAAGGAGCGACCGACATTTGCGATGCTCAAAGGTTGCTACAACATCGAAGGCTTACCAGTCATGGTTCGCTGTCGCGGATGCGGACGTCAATGCGAACACGAGCGATACAGATACGTTTCATTGTCGCGGCGCGGTCGCGGGCGATACGCAATTTTTCCCAAAAAAATTGTAAAATAATATAAATTTCTTTGCAACTATACTAGACAATATTTGTGAAAAGGTTAAAAATACACTAAGTCTATATAACAAAGCTTTTCTACAAAATTGACTCGATACGTCTACTGTGATCCTCTGCCTTGTCGTTATAAGAGTACAGACAAGTTACAATATAATTTAGAAAAAAAAAAAATAGACTCAATGCATTAGTTAATTGGGTTTTGAAATTACAAGACATAAAATGATATAGTTATACAATTCAGCTCAGTCCCTTAATGAAATAACTAATATAAAAATTCACTTTTCCAAATTTTTATAAGCCCAAAGTCGAAATAAGCCCATAACAAAAAAATCTTAAGCCCATAAGAAAAAATAGGGTTGTTTTCATTGGGGTATTTTAAAAAAGAGGATTACTTTTGATTTCTTTTAAAAAAAGAGGAACCAATTCAAATCAATTTAAAAAAGAGGAACCGTTCTAATTACCTTAATTAACTAAACCCTTAATACCTAAATAATTAAAAAAAGATATATATATATAAAATAACGAAAAATGCACCCATTATTAACGCACCCACCAAGCACACCAACCGATTTTGACGGAAAACCAAGCTGAAGCATCCGACGAATCGAAACACCCAAGCTCGAAGAATCCCAATTTCGTTCTTGAACGCATATACAGTAAGTTTCGTTCATGTTAACGCCGGTTTTTAGTATACATTATCGGGACATTGTAATTTCCGTTCATGTTAATGACATTTACATTTCGAGCATCGGGTATTAGATTTTCGAAGATTTGGGTAGTCATGGGTAGCATTTTAAACTTAGATCTGTGCGAATTTGCAGAAAATTTTCGTTTTCCGGTTATTAGAGTTCGTTATTCGAGTTTATTTAGACTCGTAAAAGTCACTCGAATAAGTTATTCGATATCATAATACTCGATATATTATTCGACTTAAGCTTAAACTCGAATAATACTCCTATGCCTTACTCGAATAATTTTTTTTCCGAATATTTTATTTATTCGAATAACTCGTTTGCAATAAAAGTTGATTTATTCCATTTATTTCTTCGATAACAACTTATCGAGTGTCTTCAAAATCTTAATATCGAAGACTTTATTCGAGTGCCTTTGCTACTCGAATTGTTTACTCGTTTAATTTTTATTATTCGAATATTGTAATTATTCGAATAATGTTATTGCAATTAAATTTTATTAACAATGATTTGTTTCATATGCAGGTTATGCCGACCAGCATCATGATTGATTACGATGGAGAATGGATAATTGGGAATGATAATAAATGGACATGGGTTCCAAGGATGGGAACAAATATGAAGCCCATTGGGTTCGATGTCGATTGTTGTTTGCTGGACGATCTGCGGAACGAAATATACGAGACTATTAGCGTAAGCGGGAGGCCGGAGTTAAAGCTAAGTTATCAGCCATCTATGATAGGTATGGAAGGGTGTGCTCCGTTGTATATAAAGAATGATCGAGAGTTGAAGGGTTATATATACTTAGGGGGTCCAATGGATAGACCGATTCTCCGTGTGGAGATTGGACTCCCTACGACCCTCCACCGTCAAACTCTCGCGGATGATGAAGTTGGTCCCGTTCCAATTGAGGTTCGTAGCGATGGAGGTGGTTACATCGATGATTACTTTGACCGTATCATCGACTTTGGCGGATGCGAAGATGTGAATTATGGGGGTGAATGTCACAATGAGGCGAACGACCGTGATGAGAATGTTGCATCACGGCAGAACCTGCACGTCAATTTGATGGCGTAAACGGAGAAAATGCGGACTGGAATGATGAGGAGGAGGAGGAAGAAGAGGAAAATGCAACTATTCCTAGCGATCGGTATTCTTTTACCGACGGTTCCACCATGAAGGTCGGTGATGAATTCGAGGATAAGAAGGCCGTCAAGAATAGGATCCAAAGAGTTGCTATAGAGGCATGCTTCGAGGTCAAGATTATAAAATCTTCCCGATCGTACTATGCCGTGAGATGCAAAGAGGATGGATGTACTTGGAGGATATGGACGGCGAAGATTAAGGATACATCCGTATTCTCGATTCGTACGTATTGCAACACACATACGTGCGACCTTGCAAATCGGAACGCAAGACTCACTCAAGCATCGTCAACCTCCGTGAGTGACATGCTGCTTGAATCTTTTCAGGGTTCAACAAGTACACCGGCCCCTAAACTCATTCAAACAATGATGAGAAATCGTGGGATCGAAGTTTCGTACTTCAAAGCATGGAAAGGAGGCATTTTAGCACAAAATGCAATGAAGGGTGACCCCGATGAGAGTTACAAGCTGTTGCCGTCGTACCTGTCGACGCTGAGAAGAGTGAATCCGGGAACCATAGCAAGTGTATATCTGGACGACGAGCTGAGATTTAAGCACGCCTTCCTATCCCTTGGTGCTTGTATTGCGGGATACCGTCACATGAGGAAGGTTGTTTGCATAGACGGTACTTGGTTGAAAGGAAAGTATGGCGGTACGTTGCTCATTGCATCAGCGGAGGATGGCGACCGCCATCAGTTTCCTTTAGCTTGGGGCATAATCGACAATAACGAGTGCATAGAAGCTTAGTCGTGGTTCTTGAACGAGCTCTTGCAAGTCGTGCCCAACGAGGACGATCTTGTCATCGTATCCGACAGATCTCCTTCTATCAAAGCCGCCGTTGCAGCCGTCTACAGTCGTGCGCACCGCGGTCATTGTATTTGGCACCTGTCACAAAATATGAAAGGCAAGTGCAAGAAGCAGGGTGCGACGGAGACGTTTATACACATTGCTAAAATATACAAGCAATGCGACTTTGATTCACAATATGGTGATTTTGAGAATAGGTTTCCCACCGCATACGCGTATTTGCAACAGACTGATAGTAAGGAACGATGGAGTCGAGCCTATTCTCCGACGTCTCGCTATAACATCATGACTACGAACGGGGTGGAATCGATTAATGCAAGACTCCGCGAAGAAAGAAAGCTACCGATCATTGCGCTTCTGGAATCGATACAGAGGCTGACGGCGGATTGGTTTGCTAGATACAGACATCAATCTGGACAAGCAACCACGCGGTTTACCCCGACGGTGGAAATGAAGCTCTGTGAGAGGTATGAGCTAAGTCAAGGGTATGAAGTACATGAAATCGCTCCGCATGAGTACGATGTCCGATCTCCGGGGGTCGTGCCATTGTTAACTTGCGGTCGAAGACTTGTACGTGCCGCCAATTCGACATCGACAGGATTCCTTGTCCACATGCAATCGCGGCGAGTCTACGAGCGAACATGAGTTTCTACCCGTTGTGTTCGGAATATTATTCTGTCCTAACGTGGCAGTCTGCTTATCACGGACGAGTTTCGCCGGTTCCGGATCAAGCCGAGTGGGATACCTCGGATCAATTGGTGTTGCCGCCTCCGTTCGTAGCAAGGCGTGGTCGGAGAAAAGAAAAGAGGTTTCCGTCCGTCGGTGAGTTTGGTCGTAGACATTAAGTAAATCTTGATGTATGAGTTTGTATGAGTTTGATGTATGAGGTTGTATGAGTTTGATGTATGAGGTTGTATGAGATTGATGGATATTGTAAGTTTGGCTTGCTTGTAGCTTTTCTCACTGTTATTCGAGTAAACTTCGCAACTCGAATACCATTAGAATACCGGACTCGAATAACATAACGATAAAAAGTCGAAATTGGAAACCTGAACTTTCGAGTACCAGGATAACTCGAATAACTTACAAAAAATCGAATACCGAACTCGAATAATATCTTGCAATTCGAGTGTTCTTTTCAGAATTTTTGAATTTTAATTATCTCGATACATAGATGTATAAATATCAATATTTCGATGTTTTAGGGCCTTCATGATGTTAATAAGTCGCTTTATGAAGATTAACAATGTTTAATAAAAGTCGTTGCATGACATACAATGAAATACATTGGTAGATAGGACTTTAGTATATACATTCCCATCAACAATACTAGTTTTTTGCCCGTGCAATGCACGGGTCTTAATATCATATATAATTTAAGTTTATATTATAATTAACATGTCTACTATGTCCTTGCTTTGCTTAGCTTTGCTAATATTAGTTAAATATTATTTTATCTTAAACCACCATATATCAAGTTTGACTACAACTTCCCCACTAACACAACTTTCTATTTTAAAACTAATTTTAATTTATATTCTCCCCTAATTACGGAATCATTTCATAACCCAACAAAAAAAGGGCATTTTCATTATCTTAAAAAAATAAAAATAAATAATAATTGAAAATTGCCAACTAACAAAGTGGAAAACACTTTATTTTCATGTTAAACCATTTAACTCATATTATTATTGCTATAGAATACTGTTATATTAATTACACATATTTTACACCCGTGAAATGCACACGTGGCGGAAGGAGATCAAAACTACATTTATTCGAGTACCAGGATAACTCGAATAACTTACAAAAAAATCGAATACCGAACTCGGATAATATCTTGCAATTCGAGTGTTCTTTTCAGAATTTTTGAATTTTAATTATCTCGATACATAGATGTATAAATATCAATATTTCGATGTTTTAGGGCCTTCATGATGTTAATAAGTCGCTTTATGAAGATTAACAATGTTTAATAAAAGTCGTTGCATGACATACAATGAAATACATTGGTAGATAGGACTTTAGTATATACATTCCCATCAACAATATTTATAACATGTATAGAAATATCAACTTTATTTTCTTTTTTTTTTTCAAGAATCTCTATAATATATTATTACGTAGACAGGAAATGTTATTTAACATGAAATGATATTTAACATGAAATGTTATGCTCATGATATAAAAACAATATTTCGATTTTTAAATTATTCGAGTACGTATTGTTCTCTAGACTCGAATACGAAACTCGATAAATGTAACATTATTCTAACAAACTGTTTAACTCGGATAACAGTGAAGTTCGACGTTATTCGAGTGCTATGAGGTACTCGGATTACGCTCGAATACGTTACTCGGTTAAATTATCGTTATTCGAACGAGCTCTTTTACTCGAATAACAGTGAAATTTGAAAAAATAACAACACTGAACCTTGAACACTCTGAACAACCTCAACAGCAACTCAACCAACCATAACACAGAACAATTCCAAATCAAAAAATCTATACAAATATATCTAAAACGGTTCATACAATATCCCAATTGTTAAAATAAATACATATCGTCAAAAACTTTCTAAACGACAAAACTTTAGAATCGTCCAAAGCGTAGAGATCATCTCTGTTACCGATCAAGAGAGACATCGCCGCCCTAAGCATGTACATACCGCACTCTCCGCTGTTCGAGAAATAGAACAATTTCAGGTTTAAGAAAATAAGGAAATAAGAAAGTGAGAAAATAAGAAAATTACCTGAGGACTTGTTGAGGGAAATTGGGGCACCGCACCCAAGCAAACTTCTCAACGGAATCTTGCTCCACGCCTACGTGTTGAAGCATCAGCGGTATCACTTCGGCCAAAGGATCGAGGAACGGCGTCATGAACCTCAAGTCCGAATCGCTGCTGCGGTCGGAATCCAAAACGAGGATGTTCCTCTCCTTGAACCGAGCGACGAGGAGCACCCAATGCGCGTTAAATGCCAATGGGATGACGGCCACATCCGCTTGGCTCCAGTGAAGTGACGGCTTGCCGCCGTATATCGCATTGAACTCTCCCGTGGCGAATAGCTCGAATGAGGACATGTTCCACGGTCGCGGTTTGGCGGACTCCATCTTGACTGCATGTGGGAAGTTGGTGTTCACGTACGCGATTCGCTCCGCATGCACGAAGTTTTCTTGCATCACCGTGAACCCGCAGAATGTCTCGTTGACGTGCTGCAATAATAGCATATAATGTTATCAAACGAAATATTAGAACATATTTAGCAAAAAACACACATACCTCATCCGAAAGCCACACTTTCGCTGTGGACAGGTCGGCAAAGAATTTCTTGTCGTACGCTTGGAGCATTCCTTGCCGCTCCTCCTTTGCGCCCATTCTTGCCACCTCCACCGCGACGGCATCCCAACTCTTCACCCTCTCGCCGATGATCTGCTCTATGTCCGCTTGGCGTTGTATTGCAACGCGAGGGGTCGAATCGGGCGTCGGCGTATACGGACTCGACAGCAACCTCGACTTCTTCTTCACACGTTCCGTCCGTGGCCGCCTCTCCGCCGCGGCCTTCTGCGTCTCCGCTTCCGCCGCCTTCTTTGCCTTCGACGCCGCGGCGGCCCTCTGCACCTCCGCCCACGCCGCCTTCTTTGCCTTCGCCGCCGCCGCCGCCCTTTCCAACCTCGCCTCCGCTTCCGCCGTCGCCGCCGCCGCCTCAGCCTCCGCCGCGGCCCCTCCGCCGCTGCCCTCTCCGCGGCCGCCCTCTCCGCCGCCGCCTTCTCCGCCGCGGCCCTCTCCGCCGCCGCCCTCTCCGCCGCCGCCCTCTCCGTCGCCGCCTTCTCCGCCGCGGCCCTATCCGCCGTCGCCTTCTCCGCCGCGGTCCTCTCCGCCGCCGCCGCCGCTGCCGCCGCTTCCGCCGCGGCCCTCTCCGCCGCCATGGCCGCGGCCTCCATCATATCTACATCCATCTCGTCCTCCATCTCCACATCCTCGCCCCCCTGCTCCCAACTCTCCGTCACGTTCTGCGAATGAGGAGGCGAAGGAGGAGGCGACCGTGGCGGCATGTCCCGACTCCCTCTCGGCGGCGAATGGGAAGGCGAAGGAGGCGGCATGTCCTGATCGTAGCTTCTCGTAACGTCCCGCACCATCGAGCGCGTCAGGCTCTCAAGGGCTACAAAATTAGAGTATTACGTTAGTTTTACGTAATATCAATATAATCTTATAAAATAAACAGACATACCTTGGAGCACGATCGAGCGCAGCTCCCTAATCTCCGCCCGCATATCCCGTACATCGCCTTCCAGCCTGTCCATTCTCCTATCGAAATGGGTGATTATTGAGCCGGAAGGAGGAGGAGACGGCCTCGGAGGAGAAGACCTCGGAGGAGACGGCCTCGGAGGAGGAGACGGCCGAGGAGGAGACGGAGCAAGCCGATGGTCGGTGCAGTAGACCTGCAGCCCATTTAGAAGATGCTCCACTATCCTCTGGGCTACGGCATCATCCCGGCTGCCACAAAAGCCGGCGACCGTGCGGAAGTGCCTTGAATCGGCTTCAGCATCGGTCGGTGTAAGGCAACACCGCACGTCCTGTGTATTTGTACAATTTAGAAAACGCAATCTAAATAAATCCATATTATAAATAAATAAATATACTTACATCCATCGCCACGGCACCGAATGCACGCTCGACCGCTTGCCATCCCGGAGCAGAGCTCTTGCCGTAAAATGTGGTCTTCCAATGGCACATACGGGGTAACGGGAGCCCTTCGCCGGCTCTTCTCACGGCGAATTCTTGCCCGACGGTCGGCCAGCACTCGTACGCCAGAACCTGATAAAAGAGAGTAAAAGTAAGTTAAAATAAGTATTATATGTCTTAAATAATAATACAAAACTAATTACCTGAAGCGGCATTACGAAGCCGCTGATATCGAGGGTTGTTTGGGTTTTTTCCCTCGATGTCATCTCCATGTGCTTCCCCACGAGGTCTTTGTTCAGACCATAAATGACCTCCTCGAATGATATCCTTCCCCAAGGATATTCGTGGAAGCGGTCGAGTCCTCCACCAGACGGAGCCACTCGTCCTTGACCTTCAAGTCCTTCTTTACCCTCCGCTCCCCTAGCACCCCGACGGCAAAATAAAGGGCCGATCTTCAATTTCTCGGGATTCACGCCCGAGGCTCCACCGGCGTCACGGATCATTTTCGTGATTTTCTTATCCAAATCGATATAATATATAACGGGCTTGCCTGCGAGCCATAAAACAAACGTTAGTTTTTGAAATCGAGGTAAAAAAACTAATCAAAAAGATAAAAAAAAAATAGAATTAATACCAGGCGAATGCCTCGTCGCGAACTCGTTCGATGACGGTATCTCCGGCTCGTTTGCGCCGCAGTCGAGGCCCGTGAGTAGGCAATACTCGACCAATGAAAATCTTAATGGCCGCCCACGAACGACCATCCAGAACTCCTTCGACTCCGGCATGTACTCCACCTGCCGGCTCATCAAAAACCACAGGATCATGTTCGAGTTGTAGTGGTTTCGGGCCACCTTTATCAAGTTCCCGAACTGGGTCCGTCTCACCATCTCCTCCATTTCCTCCTCGTTCAAAAGCGTACGGATGCGTTCGCATACCGACATGTAATGCGAGTTCAGAGTGAGGGTGGCATGGTAGAACATGTCCGCCGGCAACTTCGTCGGAAGATAGACCTGAAAACGCAAAAACACATAAAATTCACTGTTATTCGAGTGAATTATTCGAGTAAATCATCACTCGAATACGTCAAGCAGCTATTCGAACCCTAACAACTCGAATAGTTACTCGAAAAGCCGATGAAAACGATTTTGCCAAAAAATCCGACCGATTTCGACGTTTACGCAACGATTTAACATCAAAATCGATCGATTTAACGCTACAAACGAAAGACCTAACCAAGAAATGCGTTCAACCAATTCGATTTGACAAAAACCCAAAATATGACAAAAAACTCACCGTGGCTCTACCGGCGTCGATTTGCTCATCCACCCGGTTACGCACAGGCGCGGAAGGCTCCGATGAACTCGCTTTTCGTTTCGCCATTGATGGTTATGCGTGGGTTTGTGTACGATTTTTCGAGTATGCGATTTGGTTTCGAAAGAGTGCGCGAGAGATTTAGGGATTTCGATAATTTGTGTCTAATTTTCTTTCCGAGCTTTTTAAAGTACAGCTTATTCGAGTATCGTATCCGAGTTCCTTATTCGAGTTTCTACTCGAAAAGGAAACTCGATAAGATACTCGAATATTGTGGCTTATTCGTTTAAAATTTCTGCACATTATTCGAGTCACCTTATCTCTTCGATTTATTAGAGTACGTCATACGAGTTTTGGTTTCAACTCGAATAAAGTCGAATAATTTTTCGCTATTAATAAGTCGGATAAGCATTTATTCGAGTTGTCTATTCGATCATTCTCTCACTCGAATAAAACTCGAATATCTTTTCGCTGTTAATGAGTCGGGTTAGCCTACTTAACCAGTTTTTTAGTAAAGGTATTTCAGTCATTTGAGAACCCGTTCCTCTTTTTTTAAAACGAAATAGAATCGTTCCTCTTTTTTAAAAAACTCCGTTTTCATTAGCTTCTTCGCTGCGCCTTACACAACGAAACTATAGAACTCAAGCCACCACCTCTCTCCAGACCTCAACACGCCGTCATATCGGCTGCTAAGCCGAAAACTTGGCCGATCCGTATTGTCGCGGCCGAGATCTCGCCGAGGCGTCGATAAATCGCCCGAGATGAAACCGCAACACAGTGACCTGTATCTCTAGCGCGGTGAGGGCCGATCCCGCTACGTATCGGCCGCGACACCGAACCATGTTACCTGTTGGCAAGACTTAGTCTCGTTTATGATAGATGAAGAGCCGTTTTTAACAGTCGGATGATGTGTTCTCGCGTAGAATGATAGGGATGGCAAGTCGACTGTTTTCTTTATTATTATCATTATTAATGTTATTATTATGATTATTATAATAATAATTATTATTATTTTTATGATTATTATTATTTTGTCTTTTGCGACGGATATTTTTTTGCGGACAATTGCGCCAACTTTTCTGTCGCTACAGTCGGTCGCAAACTTAGGGATGGATTTTATTTTTCTGACAGGTGTTTTAGAAACGGTCTGTTCCGTTGCAAACACTGTTTTGCGGCAGGATTAGCGACCGATTCTTTTGTCGCTACTTCACTTATTTTTGTAGTGTTCGAAAGTTTATTATTCGACAATCGCCTTACTAGTACGCTCTGCACTCAATACGGGAACACACACACAATTAAAACAAGAACCCATAAGCAACTAAACTTTGGCATTCCTCACTTAGATTTATTTACTTCTTATTTATCCAGCTGTCCAGACCGCCGCTGTAGCAGCGCAATATAAATGACCATTGGGGCTTCATTTGATTCCATCGACTAGATGAGATTTATATGATACGTGTTAATCTAACCGTCGACCTTTGTCTACAGCCGACTTCCTCGTCTCCGTAATCGCTCGGGCTGTCAAAATCTTATCTAGAAGCTGAGACTCTTTTGCCTTCGTGTCAATCCATCGACCTCTTTTTGGTTTGTACTCCGTCAATTTCCGAGCTATTTCTCGATCCTTCTGAACAAGAGCCTGTAATAAGCTAGGTCGGTCTAGACGTGTTCATTCAGTTAAGGTTACGGTTATGAACCGCCGATTTACGAACAAATATCTAATTGGAGGACTCGGTACACGGTTACGTAGAGGTGTAAACGAGCCGAGCCGAGCCCGAATATGGCTCAGCTCGACCTCGGCTTGATTAAGCTTTATTGGGCTCTAGCTCGGCTCGACCTCGATCGAGCTAGAAAATTTTCGTCTCGGCTCGACTTTGCTAAAACATTAAAGCTCGGTCTGGCTCTATAAGCTCGACAAGATTAGTGCAAGGCGGGCATTTGAGCTCGAATTCTGGCTGGAGCTCGAGTTCGGTATATATATATATTATAAAATAAATACGTATGTTAATATAAAATATATAATATCTGATATATTAAAAAAATTACCAGCTCAATAAGGCTCAACGAGCGACAAGCTCATATATGATCGGCTTGAAGCTCGGCTCGATTGCCAACAAGTCAGCTCGAGCTCATTTACTCCCTATTACGGTTTGAACCGCTGGTTTATAGTTTCAATTTTTTTTTAATTTTACCCGTGTATAATTAAAAGAAGTTTAAGAAAATTAAAATTTTTAATAATGTTAAAAAATTCATTCCAACTAGGACATTTATAAAAAAAAACGTTCTACATTATAAAAAAACAATTACAGCTTCAATGTTATATTAAAAAATTACAATTATCGCTAAAGATTGGCTTTCGATAGTTTAATGCGGCGCCGATCATTTCATTATATTATGATGAGCTTTCTTTTCCTTACTCCATCGCATTAATGCAGCGCCGATCATTTCATTATATAATAGATCGTTATGACCAAGTAAAATGAGATGAATGTGGCAACACATACCTAATTGATACGTTTTGTTGGGGTATTAGAGGGGATTAGATGGGTTAGGATCAGTGTTTAAAAATGCGTTATTCGCGCGCGTTAAGGCGCGATTTAGCGTGAATCTTTCCCAAAACGCGACGACGCGTAATAAAAAAAGCGTACAGTGACTGTTATTTCGCTTAGAGATGCAGAGATGTTAATCTGAATGTGACGTGGCAAAGACTTTTATGATTTGACTATCATTTTTATTTTAGTTTTCCAATTTGTTTCTAACTTCTTAATTACTTCCACCCAAAACGTAAAAGCGATTAATTAATGTAATCTCTGTGATAAAAATAAATAAATTTACTTAATTTATTCTTTGTTTAACAACGATCAAAATGACACTCATATCTTATATTTTCGATATTCATAAGATTCATTTAATACTACATTTTTTTAAGTTTAGGTTCCTAAAATTTTATTAATTATTTTTCAATATTTTTAGTGCTGCCTGAGAGCAAAATTAAATTTAAAAATTCTATTAAATATGATTTGTATGAATTTTTTGTTAATATATTTTTATGTATATCTTTATTTTTTGGAATATATACTATATTATTGAACCTAAAGCTCAATAATGTGCTTATGATCAATAATTTGTTGTAAATTGTGTTTTCTGACATAATAAGTGGCTTGTCCGAAATACCCACGCAATACGCTACGCTATTTACTTTTATGCGCTATCTGAACTGAAATGCGACGCGTTGTGCTATGCGCGTTTTAAAACACTGGTTAGGATTAGTTAAAGTTATGTTTGGTTGAGTTGTTTATTTAATGGTGCGATTTAACTAATACCCTCTTAATACCATCAATAAAGTATTAACTAAAGGAGCCTTCCACCCCACCATTATCCAATCCCATCCATTTAAATAAATTTATCCTTTTGTATTTTATTTTTTCTCTTTATTTTTTCCTTAATAATTACTCTCTCTCACTCTCTCTCTCTCTCTCTCTCTCTCTCTCTCTCTCTCTCTCTCTCTCTCTCCCCTTTATAGGATGCCTGTTATCTAACTCGTCGACCTTTGTCTACGGCCGACTTCCTCGTCTCCGTCGCTCGGGATGTCAAAATCTGTATCTAGAAGCTGAGACTCTTTGTCTTCGTGTCAATCTCTCGACCTATTTTTGGTTTGTACTCCGTCAAATTCCGAGCTATTTCTTGATCCTTCTGAACAAGAGCCTGTCAATAAGCTAGGTCGTTCTAGACGTGTTCATTCGCTTAAGGTTACGGCTCACGGTTATAAACCACCGGTTTACGAACAAATATCTTACTGGAGGAGTCGATGGAGAGCGAGTCGATGGAGAGCGAGCTGATAAACCACCGGTTTACGAACAAATGCCTTCTCGATCGTTTTGTGATGAAAGCTGAGCCGCTCGAGCTCGGCTTGATTAAGCTTTATTGGGCTCTAGCTAGGCTCGACCTCGATTGAGCTCGAAATTTTCGGTTCGAGTTGGCTCGTTTAAAACATTAAAGCTCGGCTTGGCTCTAGAAGCTCGACAAGATTAGTGTAAGGCGGGTATTTGAGCTCGAATTCGGGCTCGAGCTCGGTTCAGCATATATTATAAATTAAATACGTATTTTAATATAAAATATGGAATATTAAATATATTAAAAAAATTACCGGCTCCAAAAGGGCTCGACGAGCTACGAGGTAGATATGATTAGCTCGAAGCTCGGCTCGATTGCCACGAAGACACCTCGAGCTCGTTTACATCCATATTACGGTTTGAACCGCTGGTTTATAGTTTCAATTTTTTTTTTTGAATTTTTCCCGTGTAATAATTAAGATAAATTTAAGAAGATTAAATTTTTTAATAATGTCAAACAAATTTTATTCCAACTAAGAAATTTATAAAAAAAAATTCTAACATTATAAAAAAAAATTCACGTTATATTAAAAACTGCGATTCACTAAAGATTCGCTCTCGATAGTTTAACATTTGCTCTAAACATTCTAAATGAATCCAACGATCCAATACTTTAGCAAACTAAAATATTTACGTAGTGCTAGAAAAATTAATCAAAAGTGGACATGGAGAATATTTTTGAAAAATTAGCAAGACGTTAGACCATCTTCAACAGTCAACCGCAAACGCAAACGCATTTTACAGTAACAGCCATAGTTTGCAGTAACTGTTCTCTAACAGTTAACTGCAAACGCAAACACATTTTGCAGTAACAGCCATAGTTTGCAGTAACTGTTCTCTAATAACTGCAAATGCAAACGCAAAAGAATATTCCTGTAATATTCCCTTTCATACCAACTTTTATAACTTTTCAATATCAAAGTATATTTTACTACTTTACAAACTAACCACAATATTTTTTTAATTTCTATATTCGTGGTCAAAACAATATTTAATTATTACATATAAATAAATATAAAAAATTAATAGTCAGACATAAAAAAAATTATTATGAAAATAAGTGTCAGGGATAAATAAGTTATTTATTATGTCAAAATAACTGTAGTATCCAATTTTCAAATTTTAATATATCTTTATTTAGTGTAATTTTTATATGTCTGATTTAATAATTCAATACAAGTGAATGGCTTATTTGCAATTTTAAAACATCAAATGCATTTTTGCGTTCAAATGCAAATTTGTGTTCGAAACATGAGACAGAAAGCAAAAAACGCATTTTGCTTTTGCGTTTGCAGTACTGTTGGAACAGTTTTACTGCATTTTTGCGTTTGTGTTTGCATTTTGCAGTACTATTGGAGATGGTCTTAACACAATGATCTAAAACCAAAATTGATGCAGGACTATAAACAACGGAAAATTCTTCAGTAGCTTCTTGAAATGTACGCAAAATTCATAACAACATGAATCCCAACAAGTCGAAAATAAAGTGATATTAAAAATGGAAAACATACTAAAAAATGCACATAATGCTTCCTCAAATTTATAAGTAAGATTCCAACCGTTATAACCGTCATAGGTAGATGCAACAATTTAAGGGGTCTTTACACGTAAGTACCTATTTGGATAAAAACTTGTAATTTAGTACCCTGTCAGGATTTTTTTTATATGTAGATACCTAACAGAATAAATTTTTTGCACATAGGTACCCGATCCACGAAAGTACACCATACAACACATTTGAGTACCCTATATCAACACATTTGGGTACCCTATATAACAGAAAATGGTACGACGTATGCTATATTTAGGTACGTCCTATGTAACACACAGGTATGCCGTAGGTACGACGTATGCTATATTTAGGTACCCTATATCAACGTGTTATGGTACGCAATATATACACAGGAAGGTACGACATGACTAAAGAAACTGGTAAAAATTAAATCGAGTACCTATCTGTAAAATGTTCTGACATGGGTACCTATGTGTAAAAATTTTATCTGATTGGGTATTTTTCTATAGATTCACCACAATTTAATAAACAAAATAAAAAATAAATCCTTATTACCGATTCAAGCGCAATGTTTAATTTGCTTATGCATCGCCGGTTATAAAAAATTCTAAAACCCACGCCCAAGATTCAAGCCCAAGGTTTAATTTTCTTGTGGACCGGCCGTTAAAGGTTAGAAAAAAAAATAACCGTAACTGAACCGTTATTTATAATGATTCTGTTGACCATGCTTAACCGGACCGTTGACCGTCAGTTCCGTTAGATTTTGGGTTCGCTTTTCCAAACCGGATGAACACCGCTACCGTCACAAGAGTGTAGACTTGCCAAACAAACTTCTTAAATTTGATGTCGTGGAGAATCCTTACAACCTTATATTGTTTATTCAGTCTGGCCCTGCCAAATCCTAGAGCGACTACCATATTATTTCTGCGAATTACTAAGCCTTCTGGTTCTTGAAGCTTGATGCGCTCATGAGTTAACAGATTGCACATGTAATAATAATTATCAGGGTTGTAAATGTGCATGTGCATCCCAAGAAGAGTAAACCATCAACTGAACCTTCTATCGTAATCTCCCGGTTTATATCGTCAGTAAGTGTGTGGTGACGGTATCGTGGAGGAACATCACACTAGAGGGTTGTGATGGAATGTTACTTCTAGATTACAGTCGGTGTTCCACGGGCAAGTTTTCAAATGGAAATCTTCATTGGTTGAATAGCGATTTCAATGGCGTTTTGTGGATTTCTTGTTTCGATCTTAGAAACTGAAGTTTTGACCTAGTTCAGAGCTCCTAATGTTGAAATTAATATTTTAAACATATTGGGCTTTAGTTTTTATCTAGAATTGTTTTGTCTTTGGCCCGTTAGATATTGTTAGTCTAGGTAATATGTTGGAACGTTGTATGCCTTTTGGGAAGTATCAAAAAATAAGAAAGAAAGCTGAGATGATAACGGCTGCAGGCCTCCCCTCTTATCATCAATGTTCCATCACCATATTAATAAAAAGCAGTATTTTTCTTCGTTTGGATGCTAAGGCCAACATAAATGGTATCAGAGCTTGTGTTTTGTGAGATTTGAAGTGGGTGAAGAAAATAGAGGTTGAAGTTTGAGAAAGATACCATGGCTACCCAAGGAGGTGTTTGGGCATCACAAGGTGGGCAACCCGTATTTATGGTGAGAGTTATGATTATTGGAGTATTAAGATGAAGACTCTTTTGATTTCACAAGATTTATGGGAGATTGTGGAAGATGGTTATGTGATAAATGAGAAAATAGAAGAGAAGAAAGATGGGAAATGGAATGTTGTGGAGGCTACGGTTTCGGATCCCGGCGAGAAGGAGAATAGAAAGAAGGATGCAAGGGCTCTTTATTTGATTCAAGGAAGCATCTCCAATAAGATTTTTCCGAGAATAATCGGGGCTCAAACCTCCAAGGAAGCTTGGGAGATTTTGCAAAAGGAGTTTCAAGGCACCGATAAAGTTAGAATGGTGAAGCTCCTAACCTTGAAAAGGGAGTTTCAAAATTTGCCAATGAAGGAGAAAGATACTCTACAAGAGTATTTCTCTAAGGTGATCGAGGTTGTGAATCAAATAAAAAATTTGGGGGAAACTTTGAGCGATAAATTGGTGTGTGAGAAGTTCTTGATTAGTCTACCTTCCAAGTATGACAACATTGTGGCCGTTATTGAAGAGACAAAAGATCTCTCTACTATTAGTGTGCATGATCTTATGGGATCTCTTGAGAGACATGGGGAAAGGTTGAATAGGCATGGCGAAGTTCTTGAAAGCGCCTTTCAATCTAAGGTAAATGTGAAAGAATATAACAACCAAAAGGCGGCCAATGGGAGTACCTTCCGTGGTGGCTTTAGTGGTGGTAGAGGCCAGGCCAATTTGGGGGTAGATTTGGTAGTGGAGGTGGTAGAGGTACCTACCAAAGTGGAGAGCTAAGCTATGCAACTTTTGCAAGAAGCCGGGCCATATAGAAAAAGATTGTTTGAACAAGGGGAAGGTTTAATGCTACAATTGCGAGAAGTATGGCCATAAAGAGAAGTTTTGTAGAGTGAAGAATGAGGAGCAAGCAAACTACACCGAAGAGAAGAATCTCGAGAGAAATGATGGAAGCACATTTTATGCATGCCAAGCGGCCATTGAGAAGAAGGAAGATGTGTGGTATATTGATAGTGGATGTAGCAACCACATGACCGGTGATGAGTCGATTTTTGCAAGCTTGATAGCACCGCTACTACTCAAATTACGATGGGAAATGGAGCCGTGGTGAAATCTAAGGGGAAAGGCACGATTGCGGTTGCATCAAAAAAGGGAAGGGTGCTAATTCATGACGTGTTACTAGTGCCGGATTTGGCTCAAAATTTGCTAAGTGTTGGGCAGTTGGTTGAGCATGGTCAGGCGGTTCACTTCGAGGGTGCGACTTGTAGAATATTTGATAAGGTTGAGAATAAAAGAGAGTTGATGGTCGTAATGGAGAGGAATAGAAACTTCCCTCTTGCTCTCAAGCCCGAAAGAAGTGTTGCCTTGAAGGTTGGTGTAGGTGACGACTCATGGTTGTGGTATAAGAGGTATGGTCATTTGAATTTTGAGAGCTTGAAGTTGCTAAGCAAGAAGGATATGGTGTATGGGCTACCAACTATAGAAGAGAAAGGTGGCGTATGTGAGGCATGTGCTGTTGGAAAGATACATCGAGAATCATTTCCAAAGGCGAAGGCGTGGAGAGCAAAGACGCCATTAGAGCTTGTTCACACCGATACTTGTGGTCCCATGAGCACAAACTCACATGGTGGAAACCGGTATTTCATCACTTCCATTGATGATTATTCAAGAATGTGTTGGGTCTATTTTTTGAGGCAAAAGTCGGAAGCACTTTATGTCTTCAAAAAGTTTCAAAGAATGGTTGAGAGACAAAGCGGCCGGTTGATAAAGAAGTTAAGAAGCGATAGAGGTGGTGAGTACAACTCCAAGGAGTTTGAGAAGTTTTGTGAAGATATCGGCTTAGAGAGACAATTAACGATTAGTTTTACACCGGAGCAAAATGGCGTGGCCGAGAGAAAAAATAGGACCATTGTTGAAATGGCAAGAACCATGATGAATGAAAAGGGATTACCATTGACATTTTGGGCGGAAGCTACGTATACCGCGGTGTATTTATTGAATAGGTGTCCCAGAAAGGCGGTTGAGAACAAGACTCCATTTGAAGCTTGGTCCGGCGGCAAAAAGCCATCGGTGAATCACTTGAAGGTGTTCGGGTCCATTTGCTATGCATATGTTCCAAAGGAGTTGAGGAACAAGCTTGAAGACAAAGGTGAGAAGTGCATATTTGTTGGCTATAGTACAAAATCAAAGGGCTATAGGCTGTTTAGTTTGAAGAGAAACAAAGTAATAGAAAGCCGGGATGTGATTTTTAATGAGAAGGATCATTGGGATTGGAAAGGAAAAGGAGTTGAAAGTGTATCATATCCTATTCAAGATGATGCACAAGAAGGGCCAAGTGGTAGTGGGCACGATAACGAAGAGGAAGAGCCATCTCCATCATCTCCGACGATAAATATCGGGTCGGTGTCATCATCCCCAAGCTCAACGCCGATAAAATTGAGACCTATGACCGTTATTTATGCACATTGTAATTTTGTTGTTGTTGAACCGGAGAACTTTGAGCAAGCAATTATAGAAGAAGTTTGGAGAAATGCCATGAAAGATGAGATAAATATGATTGAGAAAAATGAGACATGGGAGTTGGTTGAGAAGCCGAAGGACAAGGATGTTGTTGGGTTGAAGTGGTTATACAAGACAAAGACTAACCCGGATGTTTCGGTGCAAAAATATAAGGCAAGGTTGGTGGCGAAAGGGTACACTCAACAACCCGGTATCGACTATCATGAGACGTTTGCGCCGGTTGCTAGACATGAGACCATTCGATTGTTGATTGCATTAGCGGCACACAAAGGTTGGAAACTTTATCAACTTGATGTGAAGTCGGCTTTCTTGAATGGGGTGTTGAAAGAAGAACTGTATGTGGAGCAACCTCAAGGATTTGAGTTGGAGGGTGAAGAAAAGAAAGTATACAAATTGAAGAAAGCATTGTATGGGTTGAAGCAAGCACAAAGTGCTTGGTATGGAAATATCGATGCATACTTCTCGGAGAAAGGATTCAAGAGGAGTCCAAGTGAGCCGACACTCTATGTGAAGCAAGGTACCAACTTTATACTTCTTGTTTCACTTTACTTTGATGATTTGATATTTACGGGAAATAATGAGAAGATGATGGGTGACTTCAAGAGTGATATGTTGAGAAGATATGAGATGAATGATTTGGGCTCGTTGCATTATTTTTTGGGGATTGAGATTGATCAAAGGGATGATGGTGTATTTATTTCTCAAAAGAAGTATGCCCAAGATATTTTATCGAAGTTTAAAATGAAGGATTGTAATCCGGTCATGACACCTTTGTTGGTGAATGAGAAGTTGGTGAAAGAGGATGGTAGTGGTGATGCCGATGCGTCTTTATATAGGAGTCTAGTTGGGAGTTTGTTATACCTTATGACTACTAGGCCGGATATCATGTGTGCTTCGGGGTTATTGTCTCGGTTTATGCATCGACCGAGCAAAATTCATTTTGGAGTTGGGAGAAGATTGTTGAGATATATTCAATGGACCAAAGAGCTTGGCATTATGAATTATAGAAGCGATGAAGAGACCATCGAGTTATTTGGTTATTGTGACAGTGATTGGGCCGGTAGTATGGACGACATGAAGAGTACATCCGGATATACATTTACACTTGGATCCGGGGTATTTAGTTGGGCGTCGAAGAAGCAAGAGAGAGTAGCGCACTCTTCGGCGGAAGCCGAATATGTATCGGCGAGTGAAGTGACAAAGCAGGTGGTTTGGTTGAGGAAGATTTTAGAAGACATGGGGGAGAAGCAAGACATGGCAACGGTTCTTTTTTGTGACAACAAGTCGGCGATTGCAATGTCGAAGAATTCGGTGTTCCATAGCCGAAAGAAGCACATTAATCTCAAGCATCACTACATTCGAGAGGCGGTCAAAGATGAAGAAATTCAAATCAAATATGTGAAGACCGGAGACCAATTGGCGGACATTTTTACGAAAGCTCTTCCCGGTGACAAGATTATTTATTTTAGAGAATTGTTGGGTATGAAGGTTTAAAATATTAAGGGGAGTGTTGAAATTAATATTTTAAAAATATTGAGCTTTAGTTTTTATCTAGAATTGTTTTGTCTTTGGCCCATTAGATATTGTTAGTCTAGGTAATATGTTGGAACGTTGTATGCCTTTTGGGAAGTATCAAAAATATGAAAGAGAGCTGAGATGATAACGGCTGCAGCCCTCCCCTCTTAATCTTATCATCACCGTTCCATCACCATATTAATAAAAAGCAGTATTTTTCTTTGTTTGGATGCTAAGGCCAACACCTAAGGCACAAGATTCTATAGGATCTGTAATGGAGATCGGAGTTTTAAGGGTCGCTTGTGCTTTTCTGACTATGTTGTAATAATGAGATACATATGTATCAAATGACTGACGACGGCGATGGAGATGAGGAGAAAACTTATATAAAAGAGGCTGCAAATTTGGCCTTCATTTGTGTCAGTGTGTTATCCTCGCTGTATTATCAAAGAAGACCGTTCTTGCGAAATGTTGATCCATTACTGTGATGGATAAGATTACTTGTTATGCTATTCTAAATGGACTAACGTCATGACATTCAGCTACAAGTACCATTGTTGGAAAGTATTTTGAAGCAGTATTAATACCTCAAGTTTTATTTCCCTAAAAGACTTTGAGACAGATGAAAGTTGTGTAAGAAATGTTCCCATAGCTGGATTTCTTCGAGTTAATTTGCTGTGTACTAATCATTATGGTAAGTAACAAGACAAGATCGTTATTTTCGAATAAAATGAATATTTGCAAGATGTTGGACAGTGAATATTATTCATGAATGTTAGATTTATTCTCAGCGGATCTGAACTAATCATTCAAGAAGTATGAATTTGCACTCCCTTACATTGTGACAAGTCTCATTCTTGGGGTACGTAAGCTAATAGCGGAGTGGAAATAGTCCAAGGTCATATAAAAAGGAAAGGACAATAAAGCAAGCTGTATAAGGAAGGCTTTATTCATCCTTATTATTATCATGTTCTTACCCTGTGTGGCTTAATTCTGACATAATATCATACTATAAACAAAGGGTTAAATACTGATCGGAAGAAAAGTACAGACCACGGTTTAGGACCTAAAACCGTCCTCAAAAACCATTTGCAACGGATTTTGCGACTCCATTTCCGACGCAATTCTGCGATGCAACTTCACGACTGACTTTGTTTTCCTCGAAGGTTTTAGCGAAAAACTTATTCGATGTATGGCGTGACCACAAAACTAAGCGACGAGATATTTTTATCGCAAAACGTTTTCGATGGATGGCGAGAAACAATCAGTCGCAAATATAAATATTATATTATTAAATTATTTTAAAATTTCAATATTTAAAATATTTTAAAAATTACAATAACTTACCAGATAGTAATAAATTAATGTAATATTAAAGGGATAATAATTTCGTAAGCTATACTATATAAAAGTGGGATGTGGACTCTCATTGACCACTCCCATAACCAATTCCTATGTGATGTCATCATTAGAAATGCAAATACTCTTTTAGGTCTATATGAGGTTGTAATTACACATGCCATTTTATTAAGTTAATAATAAATTATACTAATGACTTTTTTAGGGCTATTACGAAAAAAAAATGTTTCGTCCTATTGTAATTTGACAAATATACCCGTGATAATTTAAAGAGTGCAAATATTATTTGTGTTTTGCAATTAAAACCCAAATGGTCTAACACAAACCCTTATATACTACATGTAACAGTCTCAGACAAACCCTAATGTATACATATAATTACATATATAAATAACGCAATATTCCACGTGAACGTGCTATATACCCTTGATAATCTAATCTAATGTGAGCTAAAATGTGACATTATAGCATTGACAAAGTAAATAGAAATAACCCCATATGAGAGTGCATGTCTTTAACATGTAAAAAAAAAAATAAACCAAAATAATAATAATTATTATAGTCATAATAAAATTAATAATCAAGCCCTCGCGTGTGTTGAATAATAATAATTTTGTTATCATGATTTCAAATTTTAATTTACAAGGATGGATAGTGGAAGGACCAAAATATAATGCAATTAAAACTGAGTAATGAGAAAAGATTATGGTGAAGCGGTAACGGTCTTAAAGAAGTACTTTATGAGAGTAGACGTGTTGAAACTTCCACCTTCCACAACAAAATGGTTTAATATGTATGTTGACGTGTTTCCCTCAAAACCCTAAAGAAGCACTTTATGATATTTATGCTATGCCTTTCAGATTTTCCTTTTAATTTAATTGAGGTGAATAAATTAAATTAACAATGCCTTTCGGATTCTCTTTTAGGTCTACTTACGTTGAGTAGTTCATGGGTTTTCTTTACACCTCTTTATATATATTGGTTTGATGAAGTAATATTCATATAGCAAAAGTTATTTGGAAACAATAATGGTCTTAACTAAAAATTATTGCGTACTTGGTTCTTTAAATCCTAAAGTCGGGTGTTGCACCATAACTGTTAGGCTTTTGCGATCATGGAAGGCAACAAATTTTAAAAGGAACGGAGAGCTAATCAGTGTCGATCTCATGTTACTCGAAGAAATGGGTTGAACACTGTTCTTTTATTATTTTGCAAGTTACTTCTTTCAAAATCTTCAAAAATCTGTTGATGTGTTATAGGATGCTCTCATGCAAGCTTCTATCCATAGTACGCGGGTCGATCGCTTTGATGACATTCTTCGAGATGGATGTATCTTTTCTATATCCGACTTTGATGTTATCAGCGCTTCCCCATATTACCTTATTGATAAATCAGGTTCTAAACATGTGAGATGCTGGAATAATCAAGCTAAAATCATAACTGGAATATCAGCATCTGATTTAGAGCAAGTTTATAATGAGGTATAAGTGTTTATATGCTTCATTTTTTTGCTTAATATCTTACATTCTTCTTTATATACTATAGGGTGGAGATTATGGGCCATTCCTGATAAAAGACTACCTAGATAATCGTTTGATGTCAGAATTAGTTTTTATTCTTCGAGCGCCCAAAACATACGATGATGAAATTAAGGTGTTGTATGTATTTGGAGTCAACTGGGAAGAAGAGTATCATTATAGTAAAATCAAACATCAGAAATTGCAGTGCAATCAACGTTAATTTTATCATCTCTTATCATCTATCTTTCGATTATATATATGTTGCTAATGAAGATGATATGAACATCTGTTAACAAAAGTATTTTCTTAGTAACAATATTTATGTTTTAGAATGTCTTTCGGTTCCATGCGGTTTTTACCAAAAATACACACTGCGCCATAATTTTAAAGGCGTGGGGTCAACAAGGAGATCAGCAATCGTCTTCACTCTGAAACAAAATACGAGTCGAGCAGGCATGTAACTGTTATAATTAAAACTAAATTCCCATGCGGGCTAAAACTAGTTATTATAATATAACCATTGTACGTCGGAATCTAGTGCTTGGGAAAACTAAAAGCATCCTAATCGAGTAACTAATAGTGCCTTTATGATATTGGAATTTTGAGCATTTCCATCCTTTGGTTCATCGGGTATGCTCTTTCGTCCTCCAATCATCTCCACCATACCTTAGCCTTACGTTCCCAGATCTCAACCTCAATACTTCTTAGACAAACTTGCATTTTAATATAGTGAACGTTATAAATAAGATATTCTAACTTTTAACCAAAAGTAGTTTTACATGGTTGAGTGCTTGGACAGTGTTACCCTCGGGTCTAATCGATCCCGCGGCAAAATACCCGACCCATCTCAACTATCCTAACGACCTCGCCTGGGGAAGACCCTATCAACGCTAGGGGCTTCGGGACCATAAGGCTGAACCTACGACGAAGACCCGAGCCCCTCGGAGGACATGCATGGGAAAACCCTCGGGTGCCTCACTCGAAGGACTCACATCCTCGAAAACACCCAGGAAGTTATTCGGGAGGAAAGGAAAGACAGGGTCTGCTCGGGTATGTTTCCCGATGACTAAGGATGGCCTGGCCCTCGGGAGTAACGGCCATCTGACTCCAAAACTGCCACGATTCGCCCACGACAAGGCAAGTAAGACGCGCAGAATAACCGTCCAACTCTCGGAAGATCAAGAAGACGTGCCATCGTGGGAAAAGAGGAGGCTCGAGTCCTAAAAACACGGGATGTGGGCGGTAACTGCCTCGAAACCACCTAAGTCAGAACTCCTATAAATACCGTCATGAGGTCTGAAAACAGGTATTGATTTCTCAGGTATCCTACCGCCACTCTGCTAAATTTCCTACTCACAAGCACGTACACACGCCACCCTTTTTCTACGTTACTTTACACCTGAAACACGGCCAAATACCCTCTTGACCTAGGCAAGAGGGCAAACGACCGCAACCTTTACCCTGTTTTTTCAGTCATCAGGCGAACTCCGCGGCGGAATTTAGGCGGGAAGGAGACCGCTGGCCGTCTAGAGCGGTAGATCCATTTCTCGACGGTATCAACTTGGCGCCGTCTGCGGGAACGTCTAGTTTCTCATAAGTAAAAATTCAGTATGGTAGTTGTTGAAAATGATCGCGAACCACCACCCGACGGCAACGGGCCAAGCCCGACTGACCCTGCGGCAATGTTGCTGCTGTCATGCAAGAAATGCGAAGGATTGGGGCTGATGTAGGTCTCTTGACGGCCGAAAGGAATCAGAGAGGCAACAGGCCCGGGCAGAACAGAGAACGCGATGCTGAGCGCGGGCAGAACAGAGAACGCGATGCTGAGCGAGAAGGCAACCGACGTGAAGGAAGTGGGGAAAATGACATTGGTTCGGCAACAGGAGAACGTGATGACGACAACCACACTTTGGCGTCGATGCAAAGAAAAGCTCGAGCAGACAGGAGGAGGCGTGCCGACCAACTGCGCGCCGACCAGCAGGCGGCTGACTCTCAAAGGATGAGAGAGCAGATTCGCCAGCTCAGGAATCTCACTAACCCACCAGAACCACCGATTCTGCCTCGGGCATCGCCATTCTCACCCGAAGTACTAGCGGCCCCGTTACCCGAACACTTCCGATCTTTCAAAATGGGAAAGTACGATGGCTCCGGGCCTCCTGAGGATCATTTGGCCGCTTTGAAGGAAACGCGGCGTTGTACCAACTAAGTGACCCAGTCAAATGCCGACTCTTTGTGACTACCCTGACAAAAGGAGCCCAACAGTGGTTCACGCTACTACCACTAGGAGGAATCGGAACTTTTCAGGACCTCACCAGACACTTTTTGAAGGACTTCTCTAGCAACCGAAGACGCCCTTCATCGGCAGTAAAGCTGTTAAATATAAAACAAGCCGACAAAGAAAGATTAAGAGACTATCTCCGACGTTTCAACCAGGTAAAGATGGAGGTCCCTAACATCGCACCCGAGTTGCTGATCGGGGCATTCCACCACGGCTTGAGAGATGGGGACCTGTTCAGATCATTAGTAAAGAAATATCCAACTACAGTAGAGGAGCTGATAACACGGGTGGAGAAGTACGTCCGTGTAGAAGAATCTCAAGCTCGGGAACCCGAGGACAGGAAACGCAAGAGTCCTCCTCGGGAGCGTCGAAAAAGCCCCCCAAGAGGCCAAGACCGTAGGGTATTCCCTTGAAGGGACGATCGCCCTTACCCTCCGCCCCAGCTCCCTCGGATGGACTACCCGAGGCTTCGAGTAAACAAAGTTCGAGCATTCGAGATATGCGAGGAAAACGACTTTCTCCGCCGACCCCCATACATTGATGGCAACCCAAGACAGTCGGTATACGACACCTACTGCAACTATCACCACGAGTACGGAGACACTACTGAGGAGTGTTTTCAGCTAAATCGGGAGTTAGAGAAGTTAATTTCGACCAATCCTGAGGCTCGGACCAAACTCGCGAAGTGGACGGTGGCTTCGGGACCAAGCCCAGATATCCCGGAACTGGGAACCGAATTAACACTCGACAAGACCGTCAACCCCACAATCAGAGGGAAGTACATAGGAGGACACCAGAAAGAGAGGACCGACGAGGCCCGAGGCCAGGAGGAAACGACACTCAGAGGAATCAAGACAATCGGGATGCAAGACGGCGAGGATCCCCAGAAAGAGTCGCACCTCGGCAAATCAATATCATATCGGGAGGACCCGCAGGAGGATATTCCAATCGGGCAAGGAAAGCAGGGGTTCGCCGACTAGAGAGTTTTGAAATCAAGGCAGGGAGTAAACGGTCGGGGCCCACCATCAGCTTTGGCCCCGAAGACTTTCATGGAGGGGACGACTCACATGAAGACGCCCTGGTCATTCGAGCAGAGGTAGCCAACCATGATGTTGGTAGGGTTTTCGTCGACAACGGGAGCTCCGTTAACATCATATACAAGAGGGCCCTTGACCAGATGGACTTGGGAGCATACCCTATGGATAGGGTGGAGACGGCTCTTTTTTGCTTCACAGGACACTGCATAGAAGCGGTCGGGATCTTACACCTTCCCCTCACCCTTGGAGAAGGGGAGACGAGGAAGACACGAATTGCGTCTTTCATGGTTATCAACTGGACGAGTCCATCTAACATCATCCTCGGAAGGCCCGCCCTGACTTCCTTCATGGCCATCGCCTCTTCGCTGCATCAGAAGATAAAGTTCCCAGTGGGGGACAAGGTCGGGGAGGTCCTAGGAGACCGCAAGATGGCTCGGAAATGCTACGTAGAGGAGGTTCGGGTAGAAATCAAGTACTCTAGGGTCAAAAGGGATGATAACCCGAGGGGAAGAGAAACGTTGTACGCCATCGGAACCACCAAGAAGGGAGATAAGGAGGAGGACATTGAAGAGATCGTGATTAAACCACCCGAGGGCACGGTCAAGATCGCGAAGGACCTACCTCAGGACCTCAAGGAAGATTTAATCAAATTGCTGAAAAGGAACAAAGAAGCGTTCGCATGGACATCCAAGGATATGGTAGGCATCGATCGAGAGATAATCGAGCACAAACTGAACGTCTCCCGAACCACCAGACCCGTCTTCCAAAAGAGGAGGCATCTTAACACGGAAAAAGACGCCGAGGCCCGACGACAAGTGGAGGAACTACTGGAGGCAGGCCACATCAGAGAGGTCCAGTTCCCAACGTAGCTTTCAAATGTGGTATTGGTCCCGAAGGCCTCGGGCAAGTGGCGAATGTGCGTAGATTTCAGGAATTTGAATGAAGCATGCCCTAAGGATTGCTATCCCCTTCCTCGGATAGACCAGCTGGTGGACTCCACTTCGGGACACGAACTGCTTTGCTTCCTCGATGCCTTTCCGGGATACAATCAGATCCTGCTCGCCAAGGAAGATCAAGAGAAGACAAGTTTCATAACCTCCGGAGGGACCTACTGCTACACGGTCATGCCCATAGGATTGAAGAATGCCGGTGCCACCTACCAGAGGCTGATGGATAGAGACTTCAAGGACCAGATCAGGAGAAATGTGGAAGTCTATGTCGACGACATTCTAATCAAGTCTCGAGAGCAGAGTTGTTTCTTAGCTGATGTCCATGAAACACTTTCCACCGCTCAAAGATTCAACTTGAAGATGAACCCTACCAAGTGCACCTTTGGAGTCAGTTCAGGAAAGTTCTTAGGATACATGGTAACAAGGAGAGGGATCGAGGCTAACCCTGTCAAGGTCAAGGCCTTGATGGACATGACGCCCCCTCGAAGTCTAAACGAGGTTAAAAAATTAACAGGGAGGATCACAGCCCTCTCACGATTCATCTCCCGATCTGCCGACTGCAGCTTACCTTTCTTCAAGGTATTGCGCAAAGTTCAGAACTTCGAATGGACACCCGAGTGTGGGAAGGCCTTCCAGGACTTGAAGGAGTATTTGAAGAAGTTGCCCGTGCTCAACAAGCCACTGCCCGGGGAGGAATTGATAGTCTATTTGGCAGAATCACCTCGGGCAATAAGTTCAGTGTTGGTTCGGGAAGAAGAAAGGGTACAAAAACCAATCTACTTCGTAAGCCACATCCCGAAGGGCCCCGAGACAAGGTACACAAACTCCGAAAAGCTCCTGTTAGCCCTTTTTATAACTGCTAGGAAGCTGCGGCCCTATTTTCTCACACCCAATTGTGGTGTTAACGAATCACCCTATCGGGAAGATCTCCACTCGACCGGATATCTCGGGAAGAGCAGTCAAGTGGTCGACAGAGCTAGGAGAATATGACATTCAATTCGGACCTCGGGCTGCTATCAAAGCACCGGCGTTGGCTGACTTCATTATGGAGATGGTAGGAGATGGTCCTGAGGAGATATGGAAGATGTTTGTGGATGGCTCTTCCTGCAGCTCGGGAAATGGAGTCGGGATACTTCTCGTATCACCTTGGGGAGAGGAGACCAACTTAGCCATCAGACTGGACCACAAGGCATCAAACAACGAGACAGAGTACGAGGCGCTACTTGTCGGGCTTCGGGCAGCGAGGAGAACGGGAATCGCACGCCTGGTGGTACACTCGGACTCTCAGTTCATGGTCCAACAATTGGAGGGAAACTTCGCTATCAAGGGTCAGAACTTAGAGAAGTACGTCAAAACATTCGAGGAAATTAAGGGAAGCTTCGAGGAACTCAAGATCGTCCTAATCACCCGAGCACAGAATGAGAGGGCGGATCAAATAGCTAAGTGGGCAAGCGCCATCGGGCCACTCGAGGAAAAAGGAAGGGTCCTGACCATTTGGCAGATCGAGAATCAAAATGCACCTAAGCCGAACATATCTCGAGAAGATTGGAGGTACGAAATCTACCAATACCTACAACACAAACTTCTCCCAGAGGACAAGGCTCTGGCTCAAAAACTCATGCGGAGGATCCAGAGATTCACCCTGATAGACACAACCTTCTTCAAAAGATCTTTCGCTGGACCCCTCCTGCGGTGCATATCTAAGGAAGAGGGAGAATATGTCCTTCGGGAGATCCACGAGGGAATATGTGGGAGTCACATTGGAAGTCGGGCATTGGTAAGGAAAGCACTCCTTGCAGGATTCTTCTGGTCAACAATGAAGGAAGACTCCATGAAAACAGTCCGAAGCTGCCTCAGTTGTCAGAAACCCGCTAGCTTGCAAAGGATGCCGGCGGAGGTCATGAAGTCGATGACATCCCCTTGCCCCTTCGATCAGTGGGGGCTCGATATTGTTGGACCAATCTCCGGGAACGTCGCTCAAAAGAAATTTTTACTGGTGGCTGTGGACTACTTCTCAAAGTGGGTTGAAGCCGAAGCCATGGCCAAGATCACCGAAGCAGCCATCACAGCATTCATCTGAAAAAACATCATCTGCCGCTTCGGGATACCTCGGAGACTGGTGTCTGATAATGGGAGGCGGTTCAGCGGGAAAAAGCTGAAGGAGTGGTGCGACGAGCTCGGAATAGAACAAATCTTCACCTCGGTAGCATACCCTCAGAGCAACGGCCAAGTCGAGGTGACCAATCGTACCATCGTACAAGGACTGAAGACCCGCCTCGAAGGGCTCGAGAAGTCATGGTTCAATGAACTTCAAAGCGTCCTCTGGTCATACAGAACCACACTTCGAGATGGAACCAGTGAGACTCCTTTCAGTCTAGTCTATGGAAGCGAGGCGGTGCTACCCGCAGAAATTGGCATGGAAAGCGCCCGAATTCTCACTTACCCTGAAGACGATAATCAACTCCGCGCAGAAGATCTCGACCTGATCGAGGAAGGAAGAGAGAGAGCCGCCATCAGGATGACCGCCTACCAGAGAAGAATGACTAAGCCTACAATCGCCGACTCCGAGGCAAAAAATATGAGGAAGGAGACTTAGTGATGAAAGAGATCCTGAATCAGGAAGGAAGAAAGAAGCTAGAGCCCAAATTCGAAGGACCTTATTGAGTTGTCAAAAAAGTGGGAGAAGCCTCCTACTATCTCGAGGACACCAACGGAAAACGGCTCGATCGCCCTTGGAACGCCCGCAAGCTGCGGAAGTATTATCCTTAGAGGGGGTACCCTCATTTGCATATGTTTTTCTTTGATTCTAGCACATTATTTCCTTAAGTTTACTTCTACCGCTTTTGAGATGTAAGCTATGCCAAGTTATTAATGAAGTTTGCTTTCTTTCCGTACGAGGGATGTTTTGAACGAAAACTCAAAATGCTAAAAGACACGAAGACCCGGGTAGAAGACACTCCGCCTCCTAGCGATACGATGACTTCGAGACCCCTCGGGAACAATCCCCTCGGCTGACCTCCCTCACGATTAAATTTCCTCTACGAGAGGCTGAGACATTCTTCCCCCAAAGGGAAGTAAGATTTTTTTTTTTTGCGCACATTGATATCCCTCTACGCGAGGCAGCGCCACCTCTATATAAGCTAGAGGCAAAGAAGGCCCCTCGGGACCTCACCCCTCGGGTTATGGACAATGCGCACATTGAAGGAGCGTAGCGATGGTGACTCAAAATAACGGCGAGGGACAGAAGAAGACTGAAGGAATTAGGGGCTAGCTGAGCGGGGGAAATCTTAAAATATTTACAGATGTCTACCAAAAATCGAGGCATTGGGAATCTAAGACCCATCTCGACCTGGTCGAAAAAATAAGTGCCAAAACCCTTGGGAGGGGTACTGGCCAGGTCGGTGGGGGAAGGGATCCTAACTTCAAAATCGTCGGGAAGTCCTGAGAGCGATGTTAACCTAGGAAGGTCAGAAGGCTTAAAGGTGGAAACTTTTATCTGGTGCCATCAGATGCCGGCGCGACCCGCCCGAAAGGCCTCGACCTCCCTGATCCAAGCACTGAAGGCTCGACGAAAGGCCCCCGGACCGGGAAAGTCGCCCTCAAGAGGAGGGGCGGCTCATTAGCAGCCCGAGCTGAGAGAGCGACAGGAACGGATTGAGTGGCCTCAAAGTCCATAGAACGAGCCCTCGGGGAGGGCTCCCGAGGTGTTCCACCACTTAATCGCGGGCTAACCCCTACGCTAATTACGGGGCTACCCGATCCCTCAACTGAATAACTAGTGCTACCCGAAGGACTACTATCGTCGCTACTCGAACACCCGGAGCCCTCAGCAAAACTACCCGAAGCTATACGAGAACTCTCACCAGAGTTGGAAGACATGACTAAGCAAGAAAAGAAGCTAAGGAAAGGAGGACTTACAAAAGAAACCTAAAGAGCTCGGAAAGAAAGGCTGGAAGGCTCGGTTGCTCGGGAGCGCGAGATGAGAGAGAGTAGTGAGAGAAAGTGGAGAAATCGATATGAGGGAAGAGGTGGGGTTTATATAGGCCCCATATGATCGATCTCAGCCCTTAGATCAAGATGTAATCAATGGATGGTAATAGCCCGCGTCAGTTACACCTCGATCCGTGCCAATCCCAGAAGTGACGGATCGAGTTCCCGCCCAGACGTCCCATCACGGCCAACCAGTAGAAACACGACACGTGGCACGATACACGGAGTGGTTTGTCAGGCCTCGGAGGAAAAGGGTAATGGGCCCTTACTAGGAAAGTCGTGCGAAGCTAAGCCCATCTACAACCCTTAAAGCCTCGATGACCCGGATATTTTGCCACTACTCTACAAGACGTCCAAAATTCACTATACTTCTTTTGGACTACTCGAAGGGGGGACTATTGTTACCCTCGGGTCGAATCGATCTCGCCGCAAAATACCAGACCCATCTCAACTATCCTAACGACCTCGCCTGGGGAAGACCCTATCAACGCCAGGGGCTTCGGGACCATAAGGCTGAACCTACGACGAAGACCCGAGCCCCTCGGAGGACATGCATGGGAAAACCCTCGGGTGCCTCACCCGAAGGACTCACATCCTCGAAAACACCCAGGAAGTTATTCGGGAGGAAAGGAAAGACAGGGTCTGCTCCGGTATGTTTCCCGATGACTAAGGATGGCCTGGCCCTCGGGAGTAACGGCCATCTGACTCCAAAACTGCCACGATTCGCCCATGATAAGGCAAGTAAGACGCGCAGAATAACCGTCTAACACTCGGAAGATCAAGAAGACGTGTCATCGTGGGAAAAGGGGAGGCTCGAGTCCTAAAAACACGGGATGTGGGCTGTAACTGCATCGAAACCACCTAAGATCAGAAGTCCTATAAATACCGTCATGAGGTCTGAAAACAGGTATCGATTTCTCAGGTATCCTGCCGTTACTCTGCTAAATTTCCTACTCAAAGCACGTACACACGCACACCCTTTTTCTACGTTACTTTACACCTGAAACACGGCCAAATACCCTCTTGACCTAGGCAAGAGGGCAAACGACCCCAACCTTTACCCTGTTTTTCAGTCATCAGGCAAACTCCGCGGCGGAATTTAGGCGGGAAGGAGACCGCTGGCCGTCTAGAGCGGTTGATCCATTTTTCGACGGTATCAGACAGTATGTTGAAACAAAGTTCGTGCCTATCCGTACCGACAAAACCCGAATATTGTTCTCTTGATGTTCCTGCTACTCCCCCGGCTTCTGCCAGAGTTTGTTGCATAGTATCTTCAATCTCGTTCGGTCATAAAAATAGAACTATACTACCAAAAGTATATTAGATCTATTATTTGTAGGGGTGTCAATGTTTGGATAAAATCGAAAAACAGTCGAACCGAAATTTGTTTTTCGGTTCCGCTAATTCGGTGTTCCGGTCGGTTTCGGTTTTGAATTTTGAAAATTTCGATGTTCCGGTCGGTTTCGGTTTTCAGGACCAAAAAACCGAAATAATCGAAAAAATATTTAATATATATTATTTAGTGTAATTGAGTTGGGCTGCAAACTAAAAGCTATCTAACCAACTATAGTTGATATTTAAGCCCAAAACGTAATTATGTTTCTTCATTGAAAATCATGTATATTAAATTCAGTTACGAATTTTTAATTTCGCCTTTGTCACGAATATGGCGAAGTTCCTCTTGTTATTCTAATCCTTCGTCTTTTTTAATTTTTTCTTGATTGTTTTTTTATCACGTAAATGGCAAAGTTCCTTCTATATTATTTTTAATCTCCAAATCCTAATCAATTACCATAAAATCTTATTATTTTAGTTATTATGATTAAAAAATTTAATTATTTTTCAAAATATAATGTTTATCATTCCTGATATACCATTAAATACTACACATGTTTTCTTTATTAATTAAGCCTTTAACCGAAACCCGAACCGAAAAATGAACCGAATTGTACAAAACCGACTCGAACCAAATCAAAACGGTTCAGATATCGGATCGACCAAATATAAAACCGAAACATCGAACCGAAACTTTGAAAAATTGAACCATCCGATGAACACCCTTAATTGTTTGGGCTCTTGCACCCCGAAAGACCTTGTCTCGAGCATATTCATTCTTGAGTATCTCTGATGTATTCAAAGAGCGGCGCAATTCTGATGCAAAACATTTTATGAATAATTTATCAAGTCGGAAAGAGATTAGAGCTACGATATTGAAAACTTCTCAATCGATCTTCTCGTACAGCCCTCCCTATGCATCCGCTTTGCCACTGACCGCTCATGTTGTCTGGATTTGCCTCCGTACGAGTTCTTCTATTCCACTGTCGAAAAGCCACAAAGGCAGGTTCGCTGCACGCTCCAACCATCCGATTCCAATCTTCATCGACGATACATCTTGGCTGCTCCATTTTATCTCGATAGTGGTAGTGGCCCTTCTGAAACCACGCCTCAATGTAGTGTTCAAAACAGACCTTAATACGTATTAGATTAGCCGCACACCCTACGTGTGTGAAAAAGAAAGAGTAGAACGTGGGTTTTTGACGGTTTGTGATATATTTTAGTTTCTTTAATTTATCAATTATTATTATTTGTAGAAAAATGTGATTGGTTGGTTCTTCAAATCTACAGACCAAATTAGAAGAGAAAGCGACAGTTTATATTCCCATCTCCCCAATTATATAATAGTATAGATTATTCCGATTCGAGGGACGTGAATTTGCTCTACGACGAAATACAAATTAATTAGATTATAATACAAATTGCAAAATATAAATAATTACAATCTATACTTAGACAAAATTGCACCACCACCAATTGAAAGCGCCACAGGGCACTCTATCGAAGGTTTAGTCGGAGTCACGGACCGTCGAAACTTTCTTTTCTTGTTTTTATTATTGATGTTACTGTTTATTTATCCATTAGATTCATCTATTTTCATAAGATATGTTATCGTATTGTTTACTATAGGGAGGATTAGATGGGTTACAATTAAGTGAAGTAGTGTCTAGTAGGAGGGTTTATTTAAAGGTGGGATTAAGTTAATACATCCTTAATACCCCTACTAAGGTATTAACTAAAGCTACCCCTTACCCTATCCCTACCTTTAGATAATTCGGAGCATTTATGACAAAATTATCATTTATTTATTAAATATTCAATTCAAATATGGGTAAATTTGTAGGTGAATTTAATTAAACTTAAAAGCATATAAAATTATCTACCAAATCCATCCAAGATCATTATTTTATGATCGGATCTTTTATCGATTACTAGTCTAAATTGCACACTCATATGCGTGTATACTATATCAAATCATTTATTAAATATAAATAACAATTAATAAAGTAGAAGGTAATGCGACAATATATAAATGCAAGGTAGTGATGGTTTCTTATATTTTATTTTATGTTAATTATTAATTTGAGAAAAATTCTGCTTGGCCGATTGATACACCAAATTGAGCGGTTTTTAACTCTGCTGAGCATTGATATAAGCGTATAGATTCTAATCACTACAATTGCTAATCTCTATTAGAAAAATACAGTGACAATATGTACTTTATTTACTATATATACTATATTTTAATCTCGAGCATCATAATGTTCACTAATTTGATATGTCGTGTTATACAATTTTATTCTTCATTCTTTGATTTGTTTCAATTTGTCTTTGATTAAATTTTTTTAAATATTTAAATCAATTTTAACTCTTAAAATATAAAATATTATTATATACATGAGCACATTGAGTGTATTTAAACGAGTAGTGTATATAATACACAATTAAATTTAAAGTAATGATTACATTATTTGGAAAAAGCTATTAAATCCAAAATTTTTGAAGTGATTTTATCAGTAATAAAACAGAGAAAAGGGGTAAAATAGGGTCGGAAAAATTGGGCCGCACAAGTTTTGACCTAAATACCCATCTCCGATGGCTATACGCACTCCTCAACCCTCAAATGCCCTTCTCTTTGTTTCATCTCTTTTCTTCGATTTCCCATTTATCTCCTCCGAACGACCTTTTGCCCAATTGCCCTTCTCTCTCTCATCATCTATCGGTCTTTGTTTTTGCCCGCCACTTTCAAATTCTTGGTAAGGAAATTCCGTGCGTGTTCCTGTGTTCCCTTCGGAGAATCGGTTGATCACGGGTTTCTTACATTCATATAAAGATCCAGCTATTTTCACTGATTCGGTAAGCCTTTGGAGGTTGAATTGAGTTATTGGAATAATCTCACTCAGTTTGGATGTGATCTGTCAAAAGGCTTGACTTTGATGTGATAAATGATTGGGTTTTATCTGCTTGCTGAGTTTGTCGTTCTTTTTGCTGAGCTTCTGTTTTTGCTATGTTATTTTTATTTACTTGATGGGCATGTATCATCACTCTTATTTATTATCTTATTCAATTTTTTCTGTTTTTCTGGTGATTGAGTTTAATAGGGTTTTTTGTTTGTCTGTGTCTTTGCTGCGAGTTTCACTGGAGGATTACTAGTAATTGGAATTTTGATCGATGTCTTTTGGCTCTGAAAGTTATGCCTTTTTCCATAAACCTTTTAGGGATAGATAGTCATTAATGATTTACCGTTCCATTTGTTTTTCCTTGATTTTGTCGAACATGATTCCATGGGTAGTACAAACAACATGCTGTTTGATCTGTTAATTGGAACTAGACAATCCAAATCTATCAAATGCTCCGAACTAACTCCAATGCTTCATGGTAATACAAATTCATCGAAAAATGATGTGCTTCATTTACAGGTTTACCTAAAGGACAAACCATGTCCAACAACGATGTGCTTATGGGGCGAAACGGTAATGGACTCAGCCACAACATGTCAGCCCCTCAAAGCCATGCTATGGAAATGGGCCTAACGCAGCAGAGCCACAACGAACAGGACGAAGACGGTGACCACCAAGGCGAATACGATGAAGATGAAAACCCATTAGAGGACGTCGAAGAAAAGCCCGAGCACGCCTTGGACGACGACGTTCATCGCCTCCACGACATTCGCGAGCACCACCACCACCACCACCACGTGCTGGACGTCGACGAGGCCACCCAAGAACTAGACGAAAACATGGACTTAGCTGTGATCCCACACCACCAAGAAATGTCAATGGACGACATAAATGAATTCGACGAGGCCTTGATAGTCACACCTGCGCAGGTCCTTCAGCAAAGGGCCATCGTAGTGAGCCCAAACTTCGAGCTCCACGTGGGCCAAGAGTTCCCAGACGTCAAAGCCTGTCGAAGAGCACTGAGGGACACGGCCATCGCTCTTCACTTTGAGATGCAAACTGTAAAGTCTGACAAAACTCGTTTCACCGCAAAGTGTGCGACAGAAGGTTGTCCTTGGCGTATCCATGCTGCTAAGCTGCCAGGTGTGCCAACGTTCACCATAAGGACGATCAACGATAGCCACACTTGTGGAGGCATCGGTCACTTGGGCCATCAGCAGGCCTCTGTCCAATGGGTCGCAAACTCTGTTGAGCAGAGTCTGAGGGAGAATCCCAATTTCAAGCCCAAAGAGATCTTGGAAGAGATTCACAGGGTCCATGGAATAACGCTCTCTTACAAGCAGGCCTGGCGTGGTAAGGAGAGGATCATGGCTGCTATGCGCGGCTCCTTCGAAGAGGGTTATCGTCTGTTGCCTCAGTACTGTGAGCAGATCAAAAGGACTAACCCTGGCAGCATTGCATCTGTTTATGGAAACCCCAACGACAACTGTTTCCAGCGCCTATTCGTCTCCTTTCAGGCTTGCATCTATGGGTTCTTAAATGCTTGTCGTCCTCTTCTTGGGCTCGATAGGACCCATCTCAAGAGCAAGTACCTCGGCACTCTCCTCATGGCCACCGCCTTCGACGGCGACGGCGCACTCTTCCCATTAGCTTTCGGCGTAGTCGACGAGGAAAACGAAGAAAATTGGATGTGGTTCCTCTCAGAGCTACACAACCTCCTCGAAATCAACACAGAAAACATGCCGAGGCTCACCATCCTCTCAGATCGCCAGAAGGGCATAGTCGACGGCGTGGAGGCCAACTTCCCAACTGCCTTCCACGGCTTCTGCATGCGCCACCTCAGCGAGAGCTTCCGTAAGGAGTTCAACAACACCATGCTCGTAAACCTATTGTGGGACGCCGCCCACGCCCTCACCATCATTGACTTCGAGGCTAAAGTCCTCGAGATAGAAGAGATATCCCAAGACGCAGCCTATTGGATCCGTCGGGTCCCGCCCCGACTGTGGGCCACGGCCTACTTCGAGGGGACGAGGTTCGGCCACCTCACAGCCAACATAGTGGAGTCGCTCAACGCCTGGATATTGGAAGCCTCGGGCCTTCCCATAATACAGATGATGGAGTCCATTCGAAGGCAGCTCATGACGTGGTTCAACGAAAGGCGTGAGGTGGCAGCTCAGTGGACTTCGATCCTCGTGCCTTCCGCCGAGAGGAGAGTGGGTGATGCCATCGAACGGGCCCGAAGCTACCAAGTGCTTCGGGCCAACGAGGCTGAGTTTGAGGTGATCTCTCACGAGGGGACGAACATAGTGGACATAAGGACGAGGCACTGCTTGTGCAGAGGATGGCAGCTTTATGGGCTTCCGTGCGCCCACGCCGTGGCTGCTCTGCTTTCTTGTAGGCAGAACGTTCACCGTTTTACGGAGAGCTGCTTTACGGTGACTGCTTATCGGAAGACTTACTCTCAGACGATACATCCCATACCTGACCGTACACTTTGGAAGGAGTTGTCCGAAGGGGATGGGTCGGGCGGGGCGGTGGAGGTTGTGATCAACCCGCCCAAGTCGCTTAGGCCGCCGGGTAGGCCCAGGAAGAAGCGGGTCAGGGCGGAGGATCGCGGGCGGGTCAAGAGGGTTGTGCATTGCAGCAGGTGTAATCAGACGGGACATTTTAGGACGACGTGTGCTGCTCCGATATGAGGATAATGGGCTTTGGGTAATAATCAGATGTGAAGTGAAGCCATTGATGCATGTGATGCTGTAGAGGTTTGTGTATGGTGTTTTTCTTATTTTTATTTGAGATGCGAGTGGCTGTTTGTTTGATTTATTGTTGGGGATTTTCTTGATTGTGAACATGCTTGATGGATGGATGAGTTGAATTATGTTTTTGATATTTGGTTTATTAGCTGTTTTTTCCCCCTTTTTTCTTGATAATTTGCTTCATGCCTTAAAATCCCACTAGAAAAGGATGGCTACAGTACAGTTTTCTCGTTTGCTATACTAGGTTTGCCCCCGTGCATCGCACGGGGTAATTTTCTGTCATGAAAATTGAATAATTATTCAGTTAAGATGGATTATCTCAAATTATATACATCAATCATTCCATTCCTAATTAAAAGCGGGAAAGTAACTCCTTAATTTAAACACGGTGAAACGGATTTTCATAAAATACAATCGTATTCATAATAAACGACGATAGGGTATGTTGGTAGATGGTGTTGAACACCGTGTTATACTATGTTGGTCGATAGGGTATTTCTGAGTTCTGACACTTGTGGAAGTCTTACGTTACGAAATTCACTGCAGTCTTACACACTTCCGTAAAGCCGCTGCTTTACCTTCTTAATTGCCCGAATTTACCTGTAGTCATACACTCCTCAATCTTAAATGTTGAGTCCCACAATTTGTAGTTGAGTCCCGCAATTTGTAGTTGTAGTGCACTCATTAAGTTCGAACCTAGGCACATTCTTACATTCATGTATGCAGTCATAATTGATACACAGGGAACTGTTATACACCATGTAATTCATATCTGGATGAAGCTCCTAAAGTCACAGAAGTCGTTTTCTTATATTCCTGAGTGCAGTCTTACACTTCGAAATTATTCACACTTTACGAAATTCACTGCAGTTTTTCGCCGGCATCATTGAACATTTGCCTCTACCGGTGGCAGCAGCCATACAGCTTCATTGTCGTCGTGCCTGGAATAAGGGTATCCTCCTAGTCCCAAACAAACGTTGTTTTCATGGCTCGTTATATTATGTGACATGGTACTATGTTATGTTATATTATGTTATATTACTCGTAATATATTGTTTTATAGTATGATGTTTTTATATTTTATTATATTATATCACTTTATATATATTATCTTGTACTATATTTTATTATATTATACTATATTTTATCGTGTTACAATACTGTTTTAAACTATATTATAGCGTATTAAATTATATTATATAATATTATTATATATATGTTATATACAATACTTTGTACTATATTACATTATACTACAATATCTTATATTATATTACTTTATATGTTGTAATATATTATGTTATTCTTTTATTATGTTATGTTATATGTATTAGTATATGTAGTATTTTATTTTACCTAAATATAAATACTATTTTAAACAATATTGTATCATATTAACTTATTTTATATTATACTATTATATATATATGTATACAATACTTTATACTATATTATATTATACTAAAATATACTAAATTATATTACTATATACTTTGTATTATATTATGTTCTTATATTTTTATGTTATATTATATTGTATAATTATATGTAGTATTTTATTTTACCTTATATAATATTATGTTATCTTATTTTATATAATATAACATAATACAAATATTAAATTATATTACTTTATAGTAGATCATATCATGTTAAAATTATATTATTTGCAGTCATAAGTGATACATAGGGAACTGTCATACACCACGTAATTCATACACGAATGAAGCTCGTAAAGTCACGGGAGTCGTATTCTTATATTCTGAGTTCTGACACTTGTGGAAGTCTTCATACATTACGAATTCACTGCAGTCTTACACTTCCGTAAACCCGCTACTTTACCTTCTTAATTGCCCGAATTTACCTGTAGTCATACACCCCGCAATCTTAAATGTTGAGTCCCGCAATTTGTTGTTGTAGCGCACTCATTAAGCTCGAACCTAGGCGCATTCTTACATTCATGTATGCAGTCATAATTGATACACAGGGGTTGGTCGATGGTGTTGAACACCGTGTTATACTATCTTGGTGAACCCGTTATCTTCTACGTCGTTTTCTTTGATGTTCATAATGCTCATAAGAGAAAGGTAAAATCTCTTTTCCTAAATCATGCATATCAATTTCAAAAACTTTAGTCTCATATAACGTCAATGTTGATTCTCGAATTGGCTCCATGATACTATGTTGCAACATTATATTTCAGATAATATCTTCCCGAGCAAAGGTGTGCCATTCTTAGCCTCAATATTTTATGTTATAATTCATGAGATAAGACACCAGCGCCATCATAGGATGCAGATCAAATTCAAAGTCCGATACCAAAATTCTATGGAATTGCAGAAGTTTGTTTCGATCTTGTCGTGAAACTTCGTAAGACTGATTTAGTGTAAGACTGTAAACAACTGTAAGACTGCTTATTTGCGCGACTGCACTTGTAGAAGGCTGCAACAATTTGCATGACTGCAAACTTCGTAAGAGTGCTTCAGTATAAGACTACGAACTATAAGACTGCTTAATTGTGCTTCGGTAATTTTGGAAGACTGCAGTAATTTGTAAGAGTGTATGACTGCGAACTTCGTAAGATTGTTGTAACTTGTAAGAGTATACGACTGCGAACTTCGTATGACTGCAGTGATTTGTAAAAGTGTACGACTGCAAACTTCGGAAGACTACTTCGGTGTACATAAGCAACTGTCAACAATATTCGGTTCATTTGCTGTAGAATTCCAATCTTAAATTACGACTGCAAACTTCGGAAGACTACTTCGGTGTACATAGGCGCTAAGAAGAAGAAGAGTGTACGACTGCAAGCTCTTTCTTACTTAGATTTGATATTTCGAATCGAATTACGAATCGAGCAAAAATATTCGGTTCATTTGCAACTGTAGTCTAGCACAAACGAAGTTATCGACATACAATTTTTTTCCCCAATTCAAAGAAAATCTTGAACAAACTTTGTTTATATAACTTTCATTTGCCTGCAATATTTTTCCTTACAAAACCCAAACTACATAAATTAAAAAGTATTTTTCCTTAATATCTTTTTTATTTATTCTCATTGTGTTAATGAGGTCTACTCTTTTTACTTGGTATTCCTTCCCCATCCATCGAATATAATGTACCTTGTTTATTGCATCAAAATACAATTTTCTTTCTCATATAATATAAAATTTGTTACAAAATTGTTGTAAGTATCACATGAAAAATGTCTACATAAATATTAAAGTTAGAAGAAGTAATTTTGCTTATTGTACTTCTATAATAACTTTAGAAAAAAAACAAATAGTCAAATTACAACTATATGATTTAAAACAAAAAAAATAATAAACAAACTACAGCGATACAACAACGTATTGCAAACTATCTAACCAGTCTTTTTATATGTAACCAATGTCATAAATAATATATACACATAATTAAATTCTTAACTCATAATAAAGCCTTGGATAAAAAGTGGCGCGTACACGATGAAAAAACTTCTATCATATTTACAAATGGTCATCACGATAGTGAACGCCAATAACGAAACATCGCATGCTATTGAAAAAACTTCGGGAGTAACTGAAAAATAAACCTATAAACGTACCAAAAAATTGGAAAAAAAAATCGCATCCCATGTGACGAAGAAATATCAACCATTGCGTTTTTCTTGCATCATATCATATTATCATCTGATGCAATTCAAATGAGCAAATGATTCCTCCGAGCTCGCTTTAGGCGCTGACTTGGCGACTTCGGGCGTACCAAACACATTCCAAAACCTAAGCGTCCAGCAGCCGAAGCAACCGTGCACCCATCTGGGCTCTGAAGAAAGAACAACAAACACAAAGTTATCATCGATCAAATTCAATCAAATTTCCTCAGATTTAATATCATAAACGAATCGTACAACTATAGCCCACAAGACAAATGATATGAATTCGCCATATTATCCAACCTGAGCCATAAAGAGAACCCTAGAGGTATGACCCGTGAGGTCGGCCATCTTCACCACGGAAGGATACTTCCAAAGCGTGAGCTGATTCTGAGCGAACCCATGAGAGCTCAGAAGCTCCCTTTCGTTCTTGTTCCACATGAGTGCGCAAACCTGCGAGCCCGTGTCCACGGTATTCAAGCATGCACCAGTGTGTGTGTGTTCCACATCTTTATGCACCTATCGCCCCCGTCCCCGCCCGAGGCCAATAAATTGCCCTGAAAGGGACACCACGCAAGGGCCTTCACGGCTGCTGTGTGCTCCTCTAACCTGTGTAGCCACTGCTGAGTGGGGGCAGCTGCTGCTGCTGATCTGTCCCATATGTGGAGTAGGTTCGACGATCAGATAATCTTGCCTGATATCCTTCACCACTCGAATCTCATCGTCGATGTATACCGATTCAAACCTATATACCAAATCACATTCTTAATTTAAGCAGTTATATAAAAGGAGGAGCAATTTAGTATGTAATGTAAGAAGGGAAAAGAGCGCAAAGCCTAACTCACCATCCCTGTCCAAATGGAGCCAGAGGAAGCTCCCAGTTCTTACCCCTCAAAACAGCACTCGTAATCTGAAAGAAAAAAAAGGCGCTCGTATTAGCAGTTTTCAACCAAACGTTCCAAGCTATTAGCTTGTCTCCGGCGATGGGTTCAGCTGCGACAGCGCTAGAAACGGTGGGATCGAGTGTTGGGGGCCAAACGCCGTCGCGTTAGGCGTTTCCGGCCTGTCGTCGGAATCTTTCGTCGGGTTGACGTCCGGCGCGAACTCCCTGTGCGGCGTTTTGCAAGTCTCCCGCGAAGTCAGGTGTTGGGGCGGCGACTTTAGCATCAGGAATTCTCATCCTTTTGGGGTCAGATTTATCTCTATGGCTGCCGCGACGGCCACTTTTGTCGAATCAGAGAAGACGATCATGGATCTCAGTGATGGGGAGATTTTAGCATCAGTGATGTCGAATCTGATATGACTCTTCAGTTGGTGGACCTTTGATATACCACGTTAGTAGATAAATGAAAAGCAAACGAAACAGCTGCAAAAGGAATAGAATGACTGCTAGCAAAGAAAAAAGGCAGTTCAACAGTCCTACAATGAACTTAGACATAAAAAAATTCCACCGACATGCTTGGAGGGCTCTCATTGGTTGGAGGGGAATTTATTGCCAACATTTTCCGAGAGGGGAGGGGATACTAACTGCTAAAAAAGAATAAAACCAGCCACACTCCGCCACGTCAGCTTTGCCAGAAAATCAACAGCCAAATACATTTCATTTAGACCAAAAAAATTACAGAAATAATAAAAAATAATCAGAGTATTGCCACGTGTCCTCACAATAGGGTCCCTATCCTACTTTTATATTATATAGATTTTTTAAACTAATCGTTGTATCAATCGATTTTTTTTGTTCGATAAGAGATTCAATTCGAAAATATAGTTTTTTTTTTTAATTTGAACAATTTTTATTACGAATATTAATATCAAAGTATCCATTTGATATTTACACCATCTTTATATCATCTAAAAGATGTAAGTTTTGCACGAAAGATTTTGGAGAAGAGTTCTGATATTTTCAGAATTATCAGACCATCGGCCCGTGAAGTGATCGATAATGGTTATACATAGTGTATAAACAACATTTTTACAATTTCATTGTTTTCTTCTTTGATGGTACGATAGGCTTCTTATTCACGTTGAGATAAATAATTATCCCACCACCCTTAACTGACCAGTAAAGCCAGCGACGATCATTTTAGCAACAACTTTATCACTCTCATGATTAGCTTTGCAAATTGTGTTGTACATAAGTATCCTATGAATCATAATATAAATTTGCCTTTCAGTATAACACTCTAAATTCCATTCGTATATGCTTCTACCACTATATGATTGAGCATAAATTCTTGTTCTTCGAACAAGATGTCTTGAGGAGTTGGTTTAGGATAATAATATTTACTTTGAATTGGCATATTAGCATATTTGTATACTTGAGTTTATTAATTTCTTCATTAAAAATGTTTTGAATATTATCATAATTTTCAAGTCGATCTTCAAACTGTTCACTTAAAGTATTAAGTTTAACATTTTTAAACTTTTCTTCTAAGATTTTCAATATGAGAAATTAAATCAATAATTTCAGGAGGAGGCTGAATACTCGAAGAAGCATCATTAACTGTTCGAAGTTCAGTTTTATCTTTTAAAAGATGATATTTTTAATATCTTTAGTTGAAGATGAAATTTCTTCAATATTTTTCTTAAGTAGGGAAATTTGTTCTCCTAAACCAATAACATACATATTTGTATAATTTAAATGTTTTAAAAGACCAATTATATGACTTATCGTTACTGTAAGTATATCGTTTTCAAATAATTTTTGAAAAGCATTAAAATATCTAATTCTTTTCCATTTGGAAACTAGTTTGAAGCGGATAAATTTAGATAAGATTTTTTCCTGCTGAAAGCTTATAATTTCTTTCGATGACAACAATCATATTTTTAAAATATTTTGTCAAAAACCATGGAATAAATGGTACCATTTCATTTTGTTTTGATAAATCATCATAAAATTTTTCTTGGATGATCTTTTTATCTTCGTTATTAAAACTTTCGAAAAAACCATTTTCGAAAGAGTTCACATTTGGATAGATTAAATACTTTTTGAATTTTCGTTCTTACCGGTGAACCCGGACTAAAATTAATCTTGGGTTTTAAATCCATTAAACATGAAAATCCATTTCATACTCGGTTATTTTCTCGTCTTGATTTTTAAAGACTCCATGATCATTATTGCCGGAATTAATTCTTGATTCTTCTACTTTATTTTGCAGAAAATCGCTAGAGGTTGACTCTCTAATTTGAGAGGTCGAAGCTCTAGAAGGAGATCTTATCAAATAATTACATGGTGATATATGATAATGAGAAGAGGCTGATCTAGTCATTCTAGAAGGAGTTATAGATCTTTGATATTGTTCGAATTGTATTTGAACAGTTCCATCGGTTGTTTGTATTATTTGAGTAGGATTATTTTTTATTTTGGGTTGAAGAGGCATAGCTCGTTCAATTATCCAGGTTTCTGGGAATTGTATTTCTTCCCATTTTATGGATCTTCGGGTTGTAATATTAGATCTACTAAAATTGATTTCTATGAGAACAGTTTCGTTGATGGGTTTATCAACAATTTTGCATTGTGGATTAAGCGTGTATAAAGGCTTATAATAAATCTAAAACATATACATATTACTTCCGATCCTGGAGCACAATTGTATCCGTGAGTTTTGAATTTATTGTCAAGGCATCCAATATTTTAACGTCAGTCAATGATAATTGGAGATTCGGATTCATTAAAATAAACAGGGCGGTGAGCAAGGTTAGACTGGATTATTCCCATAAGGGATTGTTTCCAACCGAGATTTCTACCGTCTCTAAGAGCTGCTATAAAGCTCTCTGGTAAACCTTATAAAATCAAAGGCTTAAAGGCTACCTGAACTAATCTGATATAAATAAACTTAATAGGTCTTCTATATTTTCTAAGTCTCTATTATGTAGAAGTCTAATAACCATTTCTTCATTATTTTGAAAAATTGTTTCTTCAGTAGTTTTAACTACTTGTTTCAAACTACTTGTTTCAAGCCCAGTTTCTCGAAAGTTCCTAATTCCTAGTTTATTTTATAATCTATCCTAGAATTATACACGATTCAATTTGTCTAAATCTCGAGGAATATCATACTCCTCTTCAATACTGTTTTTAACAGTTTCGTCTCATCATATTCATTTGATAAAGACCGTTAAACTACACCTGAACTTCTTAATACCTCCACCATGGCTCCGCCACCATAGTGGGAGGATCTTTACAATAAAACCATACAAAAACATGATGAATGGTGCGTGGCGTTGTTAAACATATCGAACCATTTATCAAACTGTAAACAGTCTGATCCTGTAACATCTACGTAAGGTAATCCATCCGATATACCATTAATCAAAGATAAAAACAAAATAAAAATTATTTTTGTGATCGTTAGAATTAAATCATCGAATATAAGGATTATATTAAAAAAATTTTATTTAATTAATTCAATCAGTACCAGCCAACGCCCACAAACGCCTTCCTTTCGGCAACACGGGCAACGCCAAGAGCCGACAGAATTAAACAAAATCAACACGGGTGTTGAGAATTCAGACTGAAATTGTACTACCCACGGTGGACACTTGTGATTGAATCGAATTCGATGTAGATTGCAACGCACAAACACTGAATGAGAAATCAACAAGCGATATACGTGGTTCGATCTTTCGATGTACTCCACGGGGCCAAGAAAGGTGTTTATTCCCACTGAGGTGAATCGAATCACAAGCTCACACAGTTACAGAGCCCTCTCAAGAATCAACTCTCTCAGCTCACTGTTTCACAAGCTCAAAACTGAAAATAGAAGACGATGAACAGTACCTTACTCGCCTCTACTTTTATACTCGTCTTTTAAACAGAAAACGTATCAACGTTTATCTAACTAACTCAAACATCCAACGCCTCAGTAGAAACCGCTGCTAGCATAAACGTCTTTATTAGTTATTCCGAGCTCGACGACTTCAGTCTGTTTCTATTGACGACTTTACTGACTTGGTTTATACTTGAACACTTCTCAGCTGTAACACTTCAATTCTTCTGCTGTTACATCGAGCTCCATTCACCGAAGTCAGCTTAACTTCTTCATGATTTGAACTTGTTCCTTACAATTCTCCACCTCAAGTTTAAATCAACACACCCCTTGCTTGGCCCTCCCTTCCCTGCTCTCAGGCAGGTTTTGAACAGACAGCCAGTTTCAGACATTTATCAGTGTTGATGTCTGAAACTCTTGTGGCTGTTCTGTTATCAGAGCTCAATCCCAAACTCCACTTGTACTTACCAGCTTTCTTCCATTTGTAGCTCCTTTTCCTCTTCATACCTTGATCATATGAATGAGACTTTCCCATATCAAATGCTGCATTTGCTGCAAAAGCAAAAGCCACATTATCAGCAAAACCAAACCGAGAAGGAGCCCTGACTTCCCTCCTTGCTCTGTCCCTGACTAAGTTGTAATCTTGCTGATCTTCAGTCATTTCCTGATCCTCGTCAGCTCCACCTAGCCAGCTTCTTGTCTGACCAGCTTCCTCAGGATTTGCATCACTGTCTGATCCATAATGCTCCACCTGAAATTCCACAGAATCTGTTTTCTCAGAATTTTCTGCTCCTGAGCTGTTTTTCTTCCGTGTCTTGTATGCCATTTCCTTCTCATTAAACACGACATCCCTGCTAATAAGACCCTTTCCCATGCCAGCTTCTAAGCACCATAGCTTGTATCCCTTAACTCCCTCAGGATATCCCAGAAACATGCACTTAACAGCTCGAGCATCAAGCTTGTCTTTTCTTGTGTGAGCGTATGCTGTGCATCCCACAACTCTGAGATGTTCCAAGTTTGGTGGCTTCCCTGACCATTTCTCTTCAGGTGTCTTCATTCCAATAGCAGTCGAAGGGCATCTATTCATGAGATAAGCAGCAGTCACCACAACTTCAGCCCAGAATCTCTTTGGTAAACCAGCTGAGATCATCATGCATCGAGTCCTTTCCAAGAGTGTTCTGTTGTATCTCTCTGCCAAGCCATTCTGTTGTGGCGTGTGTGGTACAGTTCTATGCCTAGCCAATCCTTCAGATTTGCAGAAATTATCAAAATCCTTTGAGCAAAACTCGAGACCATTATCAGTTCGAAGCCTCTTTACCTTCTTTCCAGTCTCAGTTTCCACCTGCAGTTTCCAGGTTTTAAACCTGCTCAAAGCTTGATCTTTTGACTTCAGTATCATTACCCAAACCTTCCTCGAGTGATCATCAATTAGGGACATGAAATACCTGCCACCTGAGAGTGATTCTACACTTGCTGGCCCCCACAAATCTGCATGTACATAATCAAGAACTCCACCTGCAATCAGCTTCTTCGAGCCAAATTTCAGTCTATGGCTTTTACCTAATATGCAGTTTTCACAGAATTTGAGTCCACTGATCTTGTCCTTTCCCAACAGATTTTGCTTAGATAGTTCCATGAGCCCTTTATCACTCACATGGGCTAGCCTTTGGTGCCATAGCCATGCCCTGTCATCATCCATCACAGCAGCTAGAAGGTCTGAAACAGCTGACCCCTGCAGAAAATAAATCCCTCGCTTCTTTGATCCTTTCATGACTGTATTTGCTCCTTCCATCACAGAAATCTGCCCTGCTCCCACCTTGATTGAGTATCCCTCGTCATCAAGCATTCCTATGGAGATCAAATTCCTCCTTATCCCAGGAACAAACCTCACAGATCTCAAGATCAGCTCACTTCCATTCTGTAGTTTAACTGAAACATTTCCTATACCTTTCACCTCGAGTGCTTCATCATTTCCCAGCAATACTGAGCCTCCATCCATCATTCTCAAGCCCTTAAACCATTCCCTATTATGACTCATATGGAATGAACATCCGGAATCAAGAATCCAAGATTTTTCAGAGGCTCTTTCAACCACAGATAAAACCTCGGCAGACTCATAACCTTCCATCGGAAATGAAGAGTCTGCTGCAGAATCTGTGCTTCTATATTCCTTGTGCCGGTTTGGACACTTCCTCTTGATATGTCCCTCTTCATGGCAATGAAAGCACTTGAATACCTTGCTTTTCACCACTGATTTCTCAGCTCCAAAGCCTTTCTTGCTGTGCATCTTCCCTGATTTGCCTCTGACAAACAAACCTTCTGCAGCCCCAGACTCCACCTCAATCTTGCTGTCTATTTTGTTATTCAACACCTTCGAGCTAATGGCCGTTTGCACATCATCAAGAGTAACCGCATCCCTCCCATATAGCATCGAGTCTTTGAATGTAGAATAACTCCTTGGCAATGAACAAAGAAGTAACAGAGCCTTGTCCTCCTCTTCTTGCTTCACCCCAATGTTTTCAAGATCAAGTAACAACTTATTGAAAGTGTCCATTTGCTCCTCAATCGGTCTCTCTTCTACCATCTTGAACGAGTATAATGCTTGCTTCAAATAGAGTCGATTGGCCAACGTTTTTGTCAGGTAGAGACTTTCCAATTTCTTCCACAGCTCTTTTGCCGTCTTCTCCTTCGATACTTTCCTCAGAACAGCGTCACCAAGGCTCAAGATTATGATACTTCGAGCCTTTTGAGAAATCTTTGAATCCACCGGCTCGGCCGCCGTCCCCACGGGCACCTCTGTTCCATTCGTCGTTACCGTCACTACTTCGACGTCCTTGATCGCATCTTCTAGTCCCTGATGGATCAGCAACGCCTCCATCTTCACTCGCCACAAGCCGAAGTCATTCGATCCCGTGAATTTGTCTATATCCAATTTAGTTGAATTCATCTTACCCGTGCTTCGATCCACGACTCGCCCGCACCAATTGTTGAGAATTCAGACTGAAATTGTACTACCCACGGTGGACATTTGTGATTGAATCGAATTCGATGTAGATTGCAACGCACAAACACTGAATGAGAAATCAACAAGCGATATACGTGGTTCGATCTTTCGATCTACTCCACGGGGCCAAGAAAGGTGTTTATTCCCACTGAGGTGAATCGAATCACAAGCTCACACAGTTACAGAGCCCTCTCAAGAATCAACTCTCTCAGCTCACTGTTTCACAAGCTCAAAACTGAAAATAGAAGACGATGAACAGTACCTTACGCGCCTCTCCTTTTATACTCGTCTTTTAAACAGAAAACGTATCAACGTTTATCTAACTAACTCAAACATCCAACGCCTCAGTAGAAACCGCTGCTAGCATAAACGTCTTTATTAGTTATTCCGAGCTCGACGACTTCAGCCTGTTTCTATCGACGACTTTAACTGACTTGGTTTATACTTGAACACTTCTCAGCTGTAACACTTCAATTCTTCTGCTGTTACATCGAGCTCCATTCACCCAAGTCAGCTTAACTTCTTCATGATTTGAACTTGTTCCTTACAACGGGCAGATGGAACTAGTCAAGGAGAGTATTGGATACATTGTCCGTAAGACGAAATTGCCCCCATATTCAGTGCTTTCGGTTAGCGGCGATTGTCCCAAGGATAAAACGACTTCTTGAGCTCGTAATCGTGGCACAAAGATTCGAGTTTATCTGGTGAATCGTACTCGAATTTGTGCTTTTCTTGCTTCGGGAAACTGGGAAGTTTGGAGTGAATTATGCAGATCTCGTGGATTGGAAGTGAATGAATTTTCCAGCTCATATAAGGGGCTTATTTATAACCTTCAGTTCGCAGGGGCTTAATTGTAAATTTATGAAACTATTGGACTGCTTGTGACATTTTGACTTTTCAATCTAGGGGTCAGAATGTGAAAGGTGGCAACTTCTGTACTACTACGTCAATTAGAAGATTCGACCCACCAAAAGGCCCGACTCAACCCACCGACAATCCAATTTCGACCCACCAACATGCACTGACAGTCCAGAATCTTCGGGTTGGACCGGATCAGTCCAACAGTCCAGTGCGGCCCATCGATCAAATGGATCGTTCCACCTCAACTGGGCTGCCCAAGCAGCGCCACCTCTTCTTCACCTACACACGCGACACCACGTCACTCGAGCTTCCATGTCACCGACCACCGTTTCTCAGCCACGCAGTTGCCGGAACACAAATTGTGGCTCCTAATAGCGCCTAGCGAAGTGCGCCAACAAAGCGCCCATTGCGCACTTGAGCAAGGCACAACCACGGCCACGGGCTTGGGCATGGCAAGGGCTCGGTGCTCGGTGGTGCGAGGCACTTCCTCGCACCCGTGCTATCAATTGAGCCAAGAACCTCCCAACTTTCTTAAGCCCATTTAAGTTAATTTAAGCCAATTCACTAGGCAAATCCTTTTTGAATAACTCACTAAGATTTCTATATTAATAGTGAAGATTTTCTTAGTGTCTAATCAATGTTGGACAATTTCCCCACCCTTTAAAACACTACACTTTAATTGGGTTAAATTCGAAAATTAATTTCTCATCACCGGAACTCGATTTTGAGCGTATTAATATTCCTTAGATTCCCCTCGAAACGTCGATTTGTAATCTTTTAACAATGTCTCGGTTCGACGACCGACGCCTTCCCGATCCGAGAGATGTTTTATTAAGTGGGTTAATTACCCATAATTGGCCCAATGGCCCATTAAGCTTCTAAAACACAACAATGCCATTGTCGTACGCCTCATCCTAGGGGTGGGCACTGGGATCGGGTTTCGGGTACCCAACCGGACCCGATCGGGGGGTGAAAATCGAGTTTATCGAGTATCGGGACACCCGATACCCAATGTAATACTTCGGGTCGGGTTCCGGGTAGCAATATGCTACCCGATCGGGTTTATCGGGTACCCGACCCGATTAAAAAAAACTTAATTTATTAAATTAATTATATTACTATCATATAAGAATAAACTAAAAAGCTTGCTTGACTCAGTAGTTGAAAGGCCTTGTGTAAGTGTCATTATTTAGACATGGGTTTGAATCCCACTTTCATCCATTTTTTAACTAATTAATGTATATTTAAAAAACTACAAAAATATATAAAAAAAATAAAAAAACGAACCCGATCGGGTTTTGGGTACCCGGTCATTGGGTACCCAAATTTGGACGGGTTGGGGCAGGGTATCAAAATAAAAACCCGAAAAGATCAGGTACCCGATCCGAAAAACCCGAAACCCGCAAAACCCGACCCGATCCCACCCCTACCTCATCCCATAGAAGCTGCTTGCCGCATGCTCCATAGATACACCACCTCGAACGGGGGCCCTTGCCTTAGTCGTGGGTGGAGTCAAATTTTGCGTTGGCTCGCAGACACATAATGTCGTATGAACCAACAGCTTGGACCGAGTTTTCTCGAGCCAAAACGGAAAAATAATGCCATTGAAGAGATCCAAAAGATATAAATATAAGTAAAACAAACAACAAAACTATATATCCTTTGATTTATTTTTAAAGTAAAACAAAAGTTATTTATTTGTATCCCATTAAACCAGCACACGGCATACTCAAAGGGAGGGTTAAATCATGAGAGCTAGCTAACACGAAAGTCAAAGGCACTGTTGGGAACCTTTCATGTTTGATAATCCACGAGCCCAACCATTAGGGACGTAGAGAGGACGCTCTTATTAGAGCTATAAAAAAGTATAGCAGCAACGCACTAAAAAAATAAAACCAACTAATCTACACTTTGATTCTCCCGCAAAGTCGCCAGTATGCTCCTTGGTGAAAAAGAGATTTCTCAAATACCCAGATATCGCGAACAAGTACCTGAAATACCCCCATTTTAAATGGATTTATTTAATTTTTGCAAGTATAATATATGCACGTCTAACAGTATCAATATCATAACTCCCATAACATGTTCAACTCAATCTAAGAATGTAACAATATCACATTGAGCTTTTTCAGTAACAGTTTAAGATACACTGAGCTTGTGCAGATATAATAACTCTTTCCGACCTTCTACGTAAGATCCTTGTTAGTGTTTCCAGACAAACTAGCCATTATCGAAGTTACAAATTCATAGATGTTATAAGATGGTCTCTAATCTCCATTTCCATGATTTCCCTATGCAGGCAAACTAGAACTAACAAGAGCTAATGCGTGGGTAAAAAAAAACCAAGTAAGAAACATCTTGTTGCATTATAAAATAACGAACCTCTTTGCTTTTATCACCAGCAACGACGGCGCCAGTTGAATTATATGCCTCAAATTTCTGCACTCGTTAAACATACACAGTCAATCAACCTTGGAGTTCTAAAGAATAAAAAATTAAGTTGCATGTGAAATGATATAGTTAGCGAAGCAAAACAAGGAGCGGTATGTTAGAGATAAAGAGAGAAGAAACTGGACGTAACCTGTTTGCTAAGAAATTCAAGGGTAAGTTGTACAAAAACTTTGCTGAGGTCATTTCGATCAATTGCAATCTGCAAAGATAAATTTTAACAGCATCAGATATTTATCATGAATAAATAAGACAGCATGAATAAGCTAAAAGCCATCAGCTTGACAGATGAAAAATGACGGCAAAGTTCAGTCAAACAAATGGTTCAATGGTCAGCATATTCTGCTTAAAACTTTTTTTCCGGAAGAACATATTCATATCCATGCCAAGAAAACAATCGTAACTAAGAACATGTCCGATAAAGATATTGATCCAGAAAGGCAAGCAAAATAAGTGCATAATTGGACAACGAATTCACTTTTTGTTTCCCTGGAAAATTCTGATTTGTTTTACTACAGATAGCCATTCAACTAGTTTCCAGGCCTACTTATTAACGAAGTTCCATGATAACTCGCTAGTAAAAACTAAGATGACAAAAATCTGAGCAGAAACAGGGCAGAAATAGAGCATAGTATTTGTCTGAGTCACATTCTACATATACTTGCCATTCGAGCTCGCAAAGTACGTATTTTCACAATTGGCATCATAATTTCCCAGTGCACATGGCTCCAAACTGCCTCTCTTTGCTTAATCTCGTTCTTCAGGGCCTGATAGAAAGATAGGGGTGGCACAGAAACAGTTCATTATGATGTATTACAAATCAAGCCGTTCAAAAGAGCAATAGTTCTTAATAGCCGAATTTTGAAGAAACTTATACTGCCTGGAGCATTAGACACCTACAGAATACATGTTCTCTGTAACCATTTTCCGAAGAGATACTTTGTCTCCATTGGCCATTAGGGTATTAATCTGAATGGAAATGACGGTCAAAGCATAAAAATGTGGATGATGAATGAAACTTACAAAATACAAGCATGAAAATGGTTTGCAAAAGAGCATACCTCTTTGTACAAATCAACAACTTCTTTATAGAATTTTTGCTTGGAATAGCCAGATTTCCTTAGCTTTGCAATCGCATATGCACTTTTAAGCTACAGGTACAATGTAATAGCAAGAGAAACTTAATTATAAAAAATTTGCGGTCTTTACATTCAAGACCCCAATTAATGAAAGTAACAAGCCAACCAAACGAGACATTTTTCATTAGTGTTCCTTTCCCTTCTATATTTCAATGGGATGGGCATCTTCAGAAAGTCTGAGATGGCTGATCTTATTTCACAAGCATAAACATATTAAATCTTCTAGCAATCAAATACGAATAACAAATCAACATGAAGTACCTCTAAAATCATATCTTCTTTTGTTCTTTTCCATCCACTCCTAGTAAACCATCTGCGACAATGTACACATAGAAAAATACAAGAACTCTTGTACAAAATTAAAAATATATATATGTGAAAGAAATGGTAAACTAAAAGCTGATGCAATTATGGGAACAAATAATATTCAAATTTCACAAGCATCTCTACCACAGTTTTGGCATGTAATAATCATGCTATGATGCCAACACGGAAAACAATCATAAATATATGATAGGGAAAAGACAATAGACAAAACCAGACTAGAAAGAGTCAAAGGCCTGAGGAGCATTTATAAACGTACTAGAAAAACAGAGTAACACTAAAGTGTACTGCCAGACACATTGTCAGTAACGAGTTAAATCTAAGACGTTATTCTCACCTAGACCAGAAAGAGATTGGTTCTCGTACTGAATATGGCTCATACACAAATCCAGGACTGGTGGTAGACACTTTCATAGCCTTTGCAGCCCCCTGCACAGTGAAAAAGAAGAAACTTCAATTTACACTAGCAACTTAGAAAAGAGCAAATTGAATAGGGAAGATGTTAAGAGAAGGTGTGGTTTACGAGAATGTTTATTTGATGTAGAGAGAGTGCAAGTGAAATCAGAATTAAAAGAAGCAGTACCACAATAAACAGTTCTTTTGCAAATTTTCAGTCATCAAAAATGACTTAGGAATTTAAAATTTCTCAAACAATTGCCATATGATAATGTCAAAACATCTCCAGATATACTGATGGTCCAATCCCAGTACGAACGTCATTAAGCTAAAACAGAGATGATATATCACCATTTTTTGAGCTTGAGTTGCAGCAGCTGCTTGCACGCTAAACAACCTGACATAGCTGATGTTTGGGGATGTGATCTCCTGCAACAAACACCATAAACATAACGAAACAACAGCATGAAAATAGATCATGTGATTCAACCTCAAAAAAATATGTATTTTGTGGACGGTTTCCGATGCTAACTAGACAACGCATAAAAAACACAACGTTGATGTATTTGAAGTTTCAGCTTAAGCAAAAGTGAAGGGATGAACTTGTCCTTCTGTATCTTCTTAAATCATTTACTACGCATAACCATGAATGCTTCGCTTTTAGCATATTGTGCAATGTCTGGAACAGATATGTTGAAAATCAGAACCTTTGCAGCTTAGCTAGTTTCAACTTAAAAAAAAAAAAGAAAAAGAAGTTGCAAAGTTTGACAGCAAACCCCGGGTTCCAACGACTTTGTAAGACTTCAATCGTCAAAAAGGTCCAACTCACTTTTGGCACTCTTTGGTTTTCAAATATTCATTTTCTATGGGATTCAAGAAAGTTATCATTATCTGTTAACGAAAGCTCGGGCGTGGTGGAAATAAGTCCGATCACAAGAAAAGTTAAAGTAGGCAGATGCATCAGCAAAGCGCAGACAACTCTTCGCATGCATAAACATGTAACTTTGCGGATTTCCAATCAATTTCAGACCATAGAAAAGAAAGTTAAAAAGGATACCTGTGCCAATTTGAAGAGTCCCGGATAAGTTTGGTGGGATTGCTCAGCCCACAAATGGGAATGAGTGAGAATCGGCAAGATTCGACGCTTAGACTGTAGACACAAAACTTCACGACTTATCCTCAAAGCACAACATTCTAATTCAGAGAGAGAGAGAGAGAGAGAGAGAGAGAGAGAGAGAGAGAGAGAGAGAGAGATACCTGTAACAGAGCTTTAGCCATGACGGAGAAGAGATTTGATAGGGTTTTAGAGTTCCGAAGAGTTTTGAATTTTGACCATCAAATGAAACACTAACCTCACTAAACTACTGTCCGAAAGGACAAACTAAAAAATGGAATCGATCGAAACCTATTCATATTTAGGAATTTTTTTAGAAGGAATTGAGGCTCAATTTGACCTTTATCCCGATTAATCACATTTTACTGTAAAAAAGCAACGAACTACCAATATCGAAACAAAAGACCTTCAACTTCAACTAAAAATTCGAACAAAACGAATCGATTTGAAGAAGAAATGGTGACTGGTGAGAACGAAAACAAATCTTTGTGTCGTGCCAAGAAGTACCAATGTTTTGAGGTCGTCCAAGAGAATGGAATCTCAGTAAAATAAAGGGTCTTTTTAAAAAAAAATGGTCGTTGACTCAGTCAATGTTAAAAAAATAGTCTCGTTGGCGTTTTTTTTTTGTCAGTGGCCTTCATTTTAATTAACTGTTAACCATCTTCTTTAAACCCTCGTTAAAGAGGAATAGGCCAGCTTACCTTGCGCCAACCGCTTCATTAGTCCACTAACAATAAAAGAAAAATAAAAACAGATATACATACATTATCTGTATATATATAAAAGAAACGAAACTCCATTTAAATGCACAGCAGCACGTAATAATTATTATACCAACCCAGATCGATCCATCCTTTTTTCGTCATCGTTTCTAAAGAAAAAACAGCATCATTTTCGTCACTAAGTCGAACTCGAAGTCTGCGGAACAAGTCTGGAAGGAAATACACAGCTCTAACTCTTTACAGTAAGTTTTTTCGTTTCGAATTATGAATTTTAACACTCGAAATTACGTGATTGTGTCTCAAGAGATGATGTTTGGTCACGAGAGTTTCGAATTTCCAGTCGGAAAGACGAAACTCGTGATCATGCTTCATGGAACCCGCACATATATCTACAAGGGTCCCATGCATTAGATCCGGGGCCCCGCACATGTTTACACGGTCCCCGCACGCTGGTGCAGGGCCCGCGCGCACTGGACCACGGGTCCGCGCGCGCTAGAGCACGGGACCCGGGCATCAGTTCAAGGGCCCCAGGCGCTAGTGCTGGGGTCCCGCGCATCAGTGCAGGGGGCGCGCGCATTGGAGCACGGGTCCGCGCGCGCTAGAACACGGGACCGGGCATCAGTTCAGGGTCCCCGCACGCTGGTGTCGGGGTGCCGCGCATCAGTGCAGGTGGCGCGCGCACTGGAGCATGGGTCCGGACGCTAGAGCACGGGACCCGGGCATCAGTTCAAGGGCCCCAGGCGCTGGTGCTGGGGTCCCGCACATGCATGGGCCGCGCACTAGGGCATGGGTCCCGCGCACTAGGTCATGGGTCTCGTGCTCTAGAGCTTGGGTCTCGTGCATTAGGCTTGCTCCCGCGCACATGAGAGCTATATCTGTGGGTCCCGAGCACCAGTGCATGGATCCCCAGCTGATTGCAGGGGTCCCGCGCTATATGTGTTAGGGTTTTCGATAGCTGTTAGGGTTTTCGAAAGCTGTTAGGGGTTTGGAAGCTGTTAGGGCTTTAGTTATGCCTAGAAATCACGTTAGCAAACACAGCATCCGAAATAACATTTTCGACAACTAGGGTTTTTGCAAACTAGTGTATTCGCAAACTAGGGTTTCGCAAGTTGTATTGGTTTTCACAAGTAGGGCTACGGTTCTAATAAATTTTACTTCTATTGCAGCGGGTAATCATGACGATCACTAACATTGTGTTCCATGTCGAGGGTCAGTGGATAATTGGCGAGGACAATACCTCGAAGTGGCGTCCTCTTCCTACTCATAGATGGCAATCAATCTTGGTCGACGAGGAAACATGCACGTTAGATGACGTGAATGATGAGATTGTGAAGGTTTTGTCACCACGCATAGACAATTCTAAACTCATGTTAAGCTACATGCCTAGCATAGTTTACGATTTTCCACGACCCATCTTCATCGAGAATGACTACGGTATACGTGCATACCTTGGTTTTGGTGGTCCACAGTCTAGACCCGTGCTCCATGTTGAGGTTGCGTCCTTTGTTAGTGCCACACCACAACAAGCTCATCTTAATGATGAATCGAATTTCAACGTCGGTCTAATAGAACAGTGCGACGCAAATGAGGAAATCCATCCCGTGGAGGGTTACATGGGCGACACATCTAACTACCACTCTTATCATCTTTCTGAATACGAGGGTTTTCAAGAAAATCAAACCGGACCGCGCGAGAATCAAAATGAGAATGAAGATGATACGTTCAAACAACCCGATGAACATTATGCTTCGGAAAGTGATAATGATGATGTCAAGGTGGCGGAGCATAACTCTCCACATGCGGACGACGGCACGTATGGATTTGGGGATGGTTCAAGCCTGTTTGTTGGTCAGAAATTTCGGGACAAGAAAGAAGTCAAGGACGTGATCACTAAAGTCACCCTTGATGCGTGTTTCGAGTTCAAATTGGTCCGGTTCAAATAAAACCATGTACGTAGCGAAACGCGCAACCAAAGGATGCACATGACGAGTACGAGCTGCACAGGACAAGGACTCCCCTTTTTTCTCGATCCGAACATACTGCGGCAAGCACACATGTGGGGTTTCTCATCGTCGCCGTAGACATCGGCAAGGAAGTTCATCAGTTGTATCACAAGTTCTGTTGGAACATTTCACCGGTCCTAAAGACATTCCGCCACCCAAATCAATCATGTCGATGATGCAGAACAGGGGAGTAGATGTCTCGTACTACAAGGCTTGGAAAGGCAAACAACTAGCGTCGGACGAATTAGTCGGTAACAGGGACGATTGTTACGGTTTACTTCCGGCCTACTTGGATGCGTTGAGGCAAGCAAACGTTGACAGCATCACGGATTGGGAGATGGACGAAGAAAGGAGGTTCAAATATATGTTCTTAGCATACGGTGCATGCGTTAGGGGATTTGCATACATGAGGAAAGTCGTATCTATCGATGCAACTTTTTTGAAGGGAAAGTATAAAGGGGTTTTGCTCATTGCTACGGCGCAAGATGGCGATTACCATCAATACCCGCTCGCATGGGGTCTTGCTGACTAGGAGGGAACCGATTGTTGGACGTGGTTTCTCACTAGATTGAGTCGTTTCGTACAGGACAGTAATGAACTCGTCATTATTTCTGACCGAAACCACGGTATAAAGAATGCCTTCCCTGCCATGTTTCTGAATTCATTTCACGGTTTCTGCGCGTGGCACATTCAGCAAAATCTGAAGACGAAAACGCCGGACAAGGGTGTGTGCCCCATTTTCTGGCGGGTAGCGAATGCCTACACCAAGGCCGAGTGCGATGCACAATACAAAGCTCTGCGTGAAACATTCAAGTCGGCGGGTCGATATCTTGACGAGATTGCAATGGAACGGTGGACGATGGACATATTGTCCCAAATCGAGATACAACATCATGACGACCAATGGATCGGAGTCGATAAATGTGGCTCTACGCGCGGATAGATAACTTTCAATTATAGGATTGTTGGGTTCGATTCACCGATTAACATCAGCTTGGTTCAGTAAGCATCGAAGAACACGCGAAGCTTCTATCGCTGCGAATTCGACGTCGTTTACGCCGAAGGTCGAGTCGATCCTCCGCGAGAATTTCGTTGGGTCGCAAAGATTTCATGTGTCGGAAGTTGGGCGTCTAACATATAACGTCTACGGCCACAACGTGAACGAGGTCGTCGATCTACACATGCGTACATGCAGCTGTAAGACGTTAGACATCGACCGAATTCCTTGTCCACACGCGATTGCTGCTTGTTGTTATGCTAACGTTGATGTGGCGCCACTAGTTGACCCTTATTACAGCTTGGAAATGTGGAAGTTAGCTTACGACGGTACTATATGGTCGGTGTCCAAACACATTGAAAGAAGTGTTAAAATGCTGCTACCTCCTCGCGAGAGGCAACGTGGAAGACCACAGAAAAATTGGTTGCATTCTGTTGACGAATTTAGCAGGAGGTAAAACCTCTAAATTTAGGATTTTCTAATGTAATACATGTAATTATGAGTGTTATGTAATGTTATTTATTTTTTATTAACGTAATTATGATTTTATAACGTAAGGTTATGAACCGAAAGTTAGGGTTTTAAAATTATTTTTTAAACTGGTAAGGGATTGAAATCTATACAGAACAACAGGTAGTGGCCCGCGCTTATGCGCGAAGGTCCCGTGCTTTCACGCACGGGTCCCATGCTCATGTGCGCGGGACCCGTGCTTATGCGCGAAGGTCCCGGTGCGTATAACCCACGGGTCCCATGCTCATGTGGGGGGACCCGTGCACATATTGCTTGGTCCCTAGGGCATAAGTTTGGTCCCACACATTAGTATTCCGAACTTTTACAATTACTTCTCAATTATTGGTTGGTCTACTATTTGCCTGAAACATGTCAGCTTTGGTTTCAGGTGTCATAATGACTTGTCAAATCTGATGTGCTTTTCCATTTGTGGAAAGGACAGTCAGTCACGGGTTCTAAAAATCGAAGTAGTAATTATAGTACATATATAAAATTTTACATATTAAAACTTAAATAAAAATTAACCATGACGAAAAAAAATTAATCTTGACCAAAAAAAATTACTCTTAAGGATTCTACGTATACAAGACAAATTTACACTATTTGATTATTGTTTTGAATGGGCGTTGTTGAATTAGTTGGATGTCACAATAATTTAGCAAATTTACATACCAACATCTCGGCTTATGTTGGCGAGTTGGTCAGGATGTAACAATCGAAAAATCTTATCTTATAGTTGCAAAAGACCATAATTTTGCAATTAATGACATTATATGACGTATTATATTCGTATTGAGGCTGCATCAAACTTCGAAATTATTTAATCCACTGTAAAATCACAAAAATTATCCCAGGGACCCCGCATATGAACGCTGTGGTCCGGGGCTCATGAGCAGTGGACCTGCGCAAGCTGATGCGCGGTGGATGTGCGGGACCCGTGAACTTACGCACGGGACCCGTGCTCATGAGTAAGGGATTCGTGAACTTACGCATGGGACCCGTGTGCATAATTGGATCCGTGCGCGTAAGTTTGGTCCCATGATCAGCAGACCGAACCCGTGCGGAAATTATATTGACTAGTCAACAATCATTGGTCAATTATTGTCAGCTTATTGTTGCCTATTACCTTTTTTCTGTCATAATGTCAGTGTAAGTAACAGGAATGTCAAATCTCATGATGTAGTTTCGATAATCATAAGTTAATCATAACGAAAAAAAATTACTTACAACATTGCTGGCAGATTTGATGTGATAAAAAGAATTGTTCAAAACTTTCAGATAAAACAATTTACAAGCCAACGTTGTTTTTCATAAAAAAAATTTCCTAAAATATTTACCGAGTAAAAATTAAAATTACATTCATCTTGAACAAAACCAGGAATAGAAATCGTTACGGAAAATACAAACTGCAAGAAATTTCCTAAAGTCTACAATCTGCTGCTGTGTGAGATTGGAGACGTCATCATCTCGAAACATGAGGCTCATTGCCGCTCGCAACACATGAACGCCGCATTCTCCCCTGAAATTTTACTTACTTATACATAAACTGTCGTAAAAAACTTTAATGAATAATAAGGACTGAAACTTACCTTCCTTGCTGCTTGGCGAACTCCGGATGGCGCTTAGCTGTCCATTTCTTAAATCGAGTCTTGATGTATCCCGTGAAGACCAATATCACTGGGATTAATACTTGAAGTGACGACAATGCATTGTTAAGGTGGCGCATGTCATTGTCGCAAGACTCGCCGGAGTCGTAAATCGTCATCGTCTTCTTCCTCCAATCAGCGATGCATAACAGCCAATGTGCTATCGTTTGCACTGGGATGACGATGCGATCTGCGTTCATCCATGAGATCAACGGTCATCTATCCTGAAGTCCCCTCGCGTAGTGGGTCCACATAGGAAGCATCCCATTTACGACTTTTCCATTCTCCAAGCCTTCGAGTTCGATACATGTCTTGAAGGCATAAGACATGTACGCAACATTCTTCGAAGTAAAGTTATGCTTATGCTGCATGTCCAGGAACCCTCTCATGGCTTCATTCATATGCTGAAAAACCAAAACAACAATGGCTTTACAATTACAGTTCAGGAAAATTAATGGTTCAAGTGCATAACATGTCATCTAGCCACCTCGTTGGCGTGACGAGATCTTCAAACCATCCTCGTCTATGCTTATCGACTGCGCATTGTACGTAGTCTTCGTCTATCAAGGCCCGTATATCGCGCTCTACGCCCCCCACATAAGGAGTTTCTTGGAAATATGAACGTCCACGGGCGAGAGCTCACATCCGCGTGACCAGTCGAGGGAGGCTCAGTGCATGGCGACTGCAGCCACCTCGACAGATTTTTCTGCCGCTCCTCCGTGGGGTCGCCTCGACCACAGCTTTTTCCTTGTCTGCCGTAGTCGGACCAGTGGGCTGATCCCAGTCAACGCCCCTCCAAGTCGATGGGTCCACCTCATAATACGTCTCGCTCTGTCGGTCGACGTCAACATCCCATTGAGGTGCAACGTAAGACGCCGAGTCCCATCCACGACCCCAACCCCATCCCCACGTGGTCGTCGAACTGGTTGATCCGGTCTCACAAATGCATCCCACGACCCTTCGGTCGGCTCGTCGCCTACGATGCATATTAAATTGTAATGTTCCGCTGTAAATTAAATTTGAATTAGGGGTAAAGATAGTTACCATGATACGGCGCGTCGGTATGTGTGCGTGGACCGAATAAATTCAAGTCGTCCCGAAGCTCTTGCAACGACTGCGCAACTACTCCGATGCTTTCTCCAAACCCTTGCATTGAGTTCAATCGCTCCTCGTACGTCTCGGAGCGTCGAGCGTAATCGTCTCGGAATTGCGAGAAGTCGTCTCGGAATTGCGCAGTCGTTTCCGAACTGCTCGAACCTACCGCTAATCGTGCCGAAGCCGCTGCTAAGCGTGTCGAACCGACCGCCAAATTCTTCGAACTGTCGGTCCACACGGTGCGAAAATTTATCGAATTGCTCCGACGAGGGATAACCATACCCGTGCGATGGCCCTGCATGGGGCGGCGTATCGAAGTGGCCTCCGTAAATGGACGGCGGCACATAGTCAGAGGCCATGCCCCTCTATTCGTCTTGCCGTGATCTAATAGAGAGCTGAGGGACAGACTCTTCCTCATAATTGGCTTCTATTGCACGTGCCGCCGCCGAGTGCAGTAACGTACACTCCGTCCATCAGTAGGGTTACCACTCTATCGTACACATCATCTCGCTCACCGCCGCCCAAGCCGCTGTCCCGAGGATAGCCGGCCTGCGTCTCTTCTCCGATCGGCATTAATAACCCTCGTACTTGGGACCCATGCGCGGCCTCGGCAATAGCCGACAACTTCGGACATCCCTTCCTATGTCACTCCTCCGTCACCCACCGACATATACGCGGCCTTGCATGCTCCAACTCTCTAACTTCAGCGTAATTCTCAGCGAGCTTGGGTACGCATTCGTAAGCTAATATATGAAGACCAAAGACACAAACAATCTTAGCAACCTGACGAAAACCTAACCTCACAAGATCATTCAAAGATAAAACCCTAACCTGAAGTGGATGTACGAATCCACTGGCCAACAGACTCTCCTTAACTTCCTGATCTCGTTTCAGTGACCGTATTGCCGCTTGGAAAGCCACGGTGCCCCAAGGGTAACCGTCGAAGGCCGCCGAGTCTTCGACCAAATAAACAATCCAAGAAGGAAGGGTGGCATCCTTCTTGGAACGTCGGGGCAGCAAGACGGAGCCGGCAAAGTAGAGGTTCGCCAACTTCAACTTCTCGTCGTTGACGCGAACCGTATCGTTGGCAGCCAACTCCTCCAACCAATGCTCAACGTTCGACAAACGAATCGTCACCGCCGTTTTTCTCGGGAAATATCACTGGACGAATTCCTCCCGAACGTTCACTGCCGATTCGGTTGCGAACTTCAGACCCGTGATTAGGCAATACTCCGTGTTTGAAAAACGGTGTGGTTTCTTCCCGAGGATCATCCAAAGCTCGTCACGATCATGAAGCTCCGTCTGTCTCTTGATGAGATACCACAACATCTGCGCCGACAGATTGAAACCGGCGGCAGCGTCGACGAGCCTGCCGAACGGACTCCCTTCCTTAAACACTGCCAGCTCATCCTTGTTTAGCCAACCGACAATCTTCTGGCTCGTTTCGCAGTAGCGTGACGTGATACGTAGCCGGCAATCACGGTCATCGTTGCCTCCGCAATTTGCTTCTTTAATGCAACCTGAAGAAAAAAGAAAATGTAAGCAAATTAGATCGAATGAAATAAGCTATTTAAAGCACGAGTCCCCTGCCATGCTGCACGGGGACTCTGAGCTTACGTACGGATCCACTGCCATGCACACACTGGTCCACAGCGCCCTCAAGTGGGACTCTTAGCTATGCTGCGCTGGGGACCCGTGCATGCTGCGCAGGACACCTGCTCTTATGTGCGGGACCACAGCACTTGCACGCATGGGTCCGCAACACTAGCAAGCACGGGTCCCGCGCTTGTTGCGAGAGTCCCTCCCTCGCTAGCGCGCACGGGTCCCCAGCACAGCAAGCATGAGTCCCGTGCTATGCTTCCGGCGCGACAAAGCACGGGTCCCCTCGGTAGCACGAACGGGTCCCGTGTTATGTTGCGAGTGCAGCAAGCATGAGTCCACACGGGTCCCCAGTGCAGCAAGCATGAGTCCCATGCTTATGCTCGCGGGTCCCGTGCTATGCTTCAAGGGTCCCCAGTGCGACAAAGCACGGGTCCATTGCCGTGGACCCCTGCGCTTTGCCCCACGGGTTCCCTGCACTTCCACACGGACTTCTGACCTTCAAAGCACGGGTTTCCCTACCATTGCAAGCACGGGTACCCTGCGATTCGCATTAGGGTAGCCTGCGGCCTCAAATTAGGGCCTGTGCGATTCGGAGCTTCAATTGCCGACGGATTCTTCATAAAGTAAAAATGTTACCTTCACCGTTTGGGATCTCGCCTGAAATGCCATGGATTCGGAGCTTGAAATTCGACTGTGAAGAAGGGTGTGAAGAGAAGAGGGAATCTTGATCGATTTTGCAAAGGACCCGTGAACGTGAAGTGAAAGGGTTAATGGGTGCTTTTTTATTTACTGTTTCCTTTTCAGATTCTACACTAAACCTCTGTGAAAAGCTGTAATTTTCATTAAGTGTTGTATATTGCCATTAAAGGAGGGTAGTCTTTCACGCAGAGTAAGGGTACATTGATCTTTTACCATTTAGGAGGCTATTTTTGTAAAGTTGACTATGTCAAAGGCCATTTTTTTAATTAATCCTAAAATAAATCGTTTATACATTTGAAAATTGATTTTGTTTTCTTGATTTAGTCTAGAGTTTAGGGTTTAGATTTACACATTTTTAAGAAAAATGGTTGTGGGTAAATTTTTTATTAATAGATTTCCATGTCGTTCTCAATTGTAATTGAATTTTCGTTCAATAATTTACCTATTGTTATTTGATTCCAACGATCGAATTAATTCGAATAACTTTATATGATTAAGATCGAATAAATTATTCGAAAGTGTTCGGATAAATTCGAATAAAGCTAGCAAAATGATGTTTTTTCCTATGATGTGTGATGCCATTGGATAATGGACCTAATGCGAGATAGCGACATGACCCCGTGCGCTCCGTCCGGACGTTCTAATTCAATAACATTGGATTTACTCTTCAAACATCACATAGCAATTAGAAGCTTCTACATTTTCATCGGATTCACATTAAGTGCCTGAAATTAAGGAAGTGTAAGATCCCGTCCGAATATGAAGTGGCTTCTTACTTGTAATTTAGTCGAACAGTTCGTATGCGTGGTAGTGTTTATTACTTTTGAAGAATTTTGGATAGAAGAGGATAAGAAGAGAGAAGATTAGATGAAGAAGAACATACAAAAAGATCGAAGAAGATAGCCGATCGAAGACTCGATCCAAGAAGAACGGCAGAAGATAAAGAGAGAGTAGATTAGAATTAAGATAATTGTTTTTGTTTACTTCCCAAATACATCGTCACTGCAGCATATAAAAAGATTATAGAAACACATAATATGGGCCAAACACAAATTGCATGAGCCAAATGATGATAATGTTGGGTCCTGAGCTTTCATGGACACAATAGCATGTTCTGAGGAATGTCTCAATGTGAAAAACGCCTCGCCATGAGCTGCAACTGCTGCTAAACCGTTGTTCATCTGAGCAAGGAAGGAGTACTCTTCGACAGCACAAACGTTGGTCTCAATGAAGTCTCGAATACTCCCACAAAAGAGCCATTTCCACCACTGCTCAGGAGTTTTTCCACGACCGAAGGGTAGATTTGTTTGTACAAATGCAGTGCTTTGCATCAGATTTCCCCCTCTAACCTTCACTCTTTCGACAACATGCCAGTGCCCTCGATCAAACGGTAGATTATCTTTCATGCTTCCAACAACACATTCAAGTCCTCGAACAGCTACAGCTGCTGCACTGCCATATAATTCTGCAGCCATCTCGCAAGCATCATCATTGCCAAGCTCCATTTCTACGCAACCAACGTACGCCCACAATCGAACATCGCCGACTCCTCGTCTACCAACACTGATTCATCCACCGTCAACATGGCTCCGATAGCAATCGTTGCCTGTTCAACCTCAATCATTGACGGGTGTCAACAACCACATATTCAACACACTCGTCATTTGAATCCAAGTCACCCTCTACTAATCCTGCCAAAGCCACAACAACTGACATATCACCACATCAACGGATCTTCAAGCAGAATTTGTTCGTCTCATCCGACCAATCACCAACAATAGACTTCGATATGTCCTCCGCCGAAATCGATTTAATCTCACACGACAGCTCGTCCTCAACCAGCTCCATAGTATCAAATTTCGCTAGCACAGCTGTGGCGAATTTATCCCAATGCGGCAGCTCCTTATCTTCCCAATAGCTTTGAAAACGGTGACACTCCTTCCAAATACGACGAGGCAACCTGAACCCTCTTATACACATCCAATGATGTTACAATTTGAAAATATTTGCTGCATTTTTTCAGCCAAGTTCTAGGTTCTAAACCGTCAAAGCGAGGGAATTCAAGCTTAAGTAAGGATCTAGGTTGTACAACTAGCGACTTAGATTGATTTCTTAGATTTGGATCATCAGCTTCACAATGAAAATATCCTAATCGATCTTGGTTTTCAGCTGCTGCTAAGCCCAGAGACGAACTACATCTAGGCAACTTTAGTGAAGCTAGGGTGGTAGAGATGTTACCCAGTGTGTTGGCGCAAGCTTCCTGCTAAAGACGCAATTGCTCAAATGTCTCTTGCAGCTCCTTGAATAAAGTATTACCGGCCATAGGTGAAATGATAGGCCAAAATCATCTGCTCTGATACCACTTGTAAGATTCTGTCCGACATGAAGCGGTTTCTTACTTGGAATTTAGTCGAACAGTTGGTATGCGTGGTAGTATTTATTATCTTTTGAAGAATTTTGGATAGATGAGGATAAGAATAGAGAAGATTAGATGAAGAAGAACATAGAGGAAGATCGAAGAAGATAGTCGATCGAATAGTCGATCCAAGAAGAATGAAGGAAGCTAAAGAGAGTAGATTAGAATTGAGATAATTGTTTTTGCTTAGTTCCCAAATACATCGCGACTGCAGTATATAAAGAGATTATAGAAACACATAATATGGGCCAAGACCAAATTGCATGAGCCCAAATGATAATAATGCCGAGTCCTGACAGGAAGCTGATTGAAATATCCCGGCATGATCAAGGCGCATAGGATTTGAGATAATTTAATAAATAAAATACGTATATATGAAATTTTGTGGCTACAATTGAAACATATCGTCTTTTCTCCTTTTTATGACTTCAGTAGTTCAGAAGGCAATAGTTGCTTGAAGATTGCCTTGCATGGCGACCGGTGTGACTGACTTAATAGAGATGTCTCGCACTTTAATCCTACTAGTACTACTTGCACACTCATATGCATGTGCTATAATGATTAACTAAAAATACTAATTAAATATAATACGCCCTTTTTTTCATATTATTAAATTAAAGAGAATAATTAACTAAAAGTAGTAGTGGTAGGTTTTCTTATGTGTACGTTTAATTAATAGGTAGCGCCTAGTGAGTGTTGATTTTAATTTATATTATTATTTTATTTATGAGAAATTTTACACGCCAAATCAATTTAGATTTGAAATGTTTGTATCCAACCTTGAACTTTTATACTCCCCCGTCCCACTAATTTTATCACATTTTGCCATTTCGGGCTTCCCACTAATTTTATCACATTTCCTTATTTATCAAAAAATTATCACAAACAATCAATATAATAATATTAAATATTCTTAAAAGACGTGTCAAAATATATCTTTATTACATTTTCATTGTACTATACTATTATAATAATACCACCTTAATTTACGTGCACGATAACTTATGTGATAAAGTTACCGGGACGGAGGGAATAACAGTCAAGATTAAGTGTCCCGCTTTGGCTGACCTAGAGTGTTCAAAAGTCGGGATAACCGAATTACCGAACCGAAAACCGTTAAAAATAAAAAACCGAAATTTTCGGTTTTTTCGGTTCGGTAATTCAGTTAACCGGATAAAAACCGAAAAAAGCGAAATTTATAAATAAATAAAAAAAAATATATTTTAATATATGATATATAAATTAATTCGATTTTGGTATTAAAATATTATTTTCTTACCAAAATTTATTTATTTATTATTTCGGTTTCGAAAAAACTCGGTTTAACCGAAACTGAACCAACTAAATTCGGTTCGGTTTTCGGTTGTTAAACTAAAAAACCGAAATTTTCGGTAACCGAATTCTCGGTTCGGTTCGGTTCGTTTTTACCAAATGAACACCCCTAGGCTGACCAATACAACTTGTTCATCACTTTCACCGTCCTCTATAAAAAATTTGACATCAACGATCAATAGCAATAAAAATTTTAAAACTATGCAATGCTTCATAAACTATTTATACGATCCAAAAGCACTCACCCACAACAAGCACAGCCGCTTCCGAGGAGAACTGAAGAGGGAAAAAGCAAGGTTATATCTACAATTGGAAAAGAGACAAAGTTTGGTGTTACACAAGTATAAAGAAGGTAAAGAAGTAGGTATATTTCAGTTTCTTATGTTTGATAATCTTGTGAGGTAAGTTGATGGCTAACCTTGTAACCTCTAAGGCCAACCCTGCTCAGCGATGATGTTCGAATAAAGGAACTCGCTTTCCATATCCGATCCGCTCTTAGATATGAATAACAGCCAAGGGCCACAGGAGCGTCTACACCATAATAAAATATCGTAGCAGTTTCAAGAAAGTTTTTGCAAGTCAGAAATGGATTGCCCATGTTCCAAAGCTGAAAAAAAATGATGACTAAACTGAATAATTACTTAGTCAGTTGTGTTTTTGAGCTTTTCCTGCAATACACGCATGTAGTTATGCCCATGCTTGCCATTTTGTCTCCATCTTTCAGTTTCATAGCAATTCCACCGCGAGTAATACGACAAAGTGGTCTAATCTAAAGTTAAAAAGGGATGTAGAAATATTATACTAATGGTTTTTAAAGGAAGGATCATCTTACATTCTCGCAACGACTGACGATAACCATCCCATTCTGTGAAGGCATCAAAAACAAAATCATCATTTGTGCAGCGCCTTACCTGTTTCAGTTCATAGCCAGGACAGGAACCTATCAGTATGAGTATTGATTAGACTTTAAACAGCTCACGACGGATGTATCAAACAACGAAGATGTGTGGACAAACCAGTTGAATTGCAATGATACCAGTTGACCTTATTGATTAGAAATAGTTCAAAGGAACTTTTTTGATGTACCCCTTCATGGTTAGCATCATAAGATATTGGTCTCCTTCGAATTCTCCAACTGGGAAGATTGAAGTAACTCTCTCACCATCACATAGGGACAAGATCTGAACATGAATAAGATTCAATGTAAATGCCTATGTAGGCTTATTACAAGACATAACTTCGTTCAGAGATTGGTCAATTCTTGTACAAGAGGTGTCCCACCCTGCTGCATTCAGGAATTTTATAGGCACGGGCAGAATAAACTAACTATTTGTTGGTTCCGGTGTTGGCGTCCGGTCGGTGGCGCTCGTAAAGCTCGAACAGAGTTTCGGCTTATTACGTCGAAGTCGAGGCACGTACGTCGTACGCTTTCCGTAAGACGTTATTGCCCCGTATTTCAGTGCCTCGGGTTGTCGCAATACGTCCCGAAGATACAACGACTTCAAGAATTTCGAAACGTCGCACACCGTATCGAAATTATCGGGCGAATCTACTAAAGACTCGAGCCTTTCTTGCGTTTTTTATGCTTTATTATGCCTAAGGGATGTGCTGTCAACTTTCTCTAAAGTGCTGGGAGTAAATTGAATTAATTTCTATTCTGCCAGGGGACCTATTTATACTGTTCGAAAAGCTGCAGGGGTCAATTCGCGAAAAGTCACAACTTTTCAGCTTGACCTCCTTTGACTGGGCCGAATTGCAAATAGGCACAACCTTTGGCCAGGGGTCAATCTGGGAATAGTCACAACTCTCGGACTGATACCCAATACCCCTTCAATCAGCCACATCACCATGCCCAGTCAGCGCCATATCAGCGCCACGTCAGTCCACGTCAGTCCGCGTGTCAGTGACACGTCATCAGCCGCCACGTCATCAAAAAATTTTTTTTTTTAATTTTTTAATTTTTTTTTTCGTTTTTTTTTTTATATTTTATTTGGGCCGGCTTTACCAATTAATTTCTCATTCACCCGATATCGGTTTTGAGCAAATTAATATTCGTTAGATTCGTCTCGAAACGTAGATTCGTAATCTTTCAACGATTTCTCGTTTCGACGACCGACGTCTTCTCGATTTAATAAAATCGTTTAAGCTCTTCTATTAGTGGGCCAATTACCCACACTTGGGCCCAAGGCCCATTGGGCTTAAAAACCCAACAATCCCCCACATGAATGGAAATTAATGTAAATGCAATGCATGCTGACTCTTGCAAGAAAGTCCCGACGACCCATCACTGCATCGGGATAGGTAGCTTTTGGCTTTGAACCTTCCCTAGTGAAATACTATCGGATTTACTCGCTGCTCAGTGAACGTGATGTCTTGAACTGGCGGCTTTTTGTGTAAACCAAGACAACAGTATACACACAGTGATGAATCTGATCTCTTTTCGATTCTCACGTTGTGTCCGTTTCGGCCGTGGACCATATCTCCGTTTCATAAGTGTTTTCCATTGAAGCGGCCCCACTTCACACTTATATAGGTGACCGACTATTAGGACTTAATCCTGGAGTAGCCCGAAATACTCCATCAATTTGGTATAGTCATCATTAAAAGCATAAGTGCTTACCCTAACCACACGTCATCGGGAAATTACTTGGGCAGCTGTCGAGAATGGACTTTATTAGTTTCCAAGTATACTACTGAACTAATCACAGCTTAGTTGTCTCATTGAACCAAGTTCGTGGGATCTCCACTCATCGAGGTTGAGTTACCACTGTTTTTGTTCTTTGCTGTGTGGATTTTTAGTCCCATTCCCCTTACTGCGTTTTCTAACTGATCTCTAGCTATGCCTTTTGTAAGCGGATCCGCAATATTTTCCTTTGACTTTACATAGTCGGTGGAAATTATTCCGCTAGAGATAAGCTGTCTTACGGTGTTATGTCTCCGACGAATGTGCCGAGACTTACCGTTATACATACAATTCTGTGCCCTGCCGATAGCCGCCATGCTATCGCAGTGAATCATAATTGGTGGCACAGGTTTGTTCCAACACGGAATATCCTCCAGAAAATTTCGAAGCCATTCTGCTTCTTCGCCGGCTTTATCTAGTGCGATGAACTCCGACTCCATCGTGGATCGAGCTATGCACGTTTGTTTGGAGGACTTCAAGAGACTGCTCCTCCACCGATGGTAAATATATAACCACTCGTGGATTTAGAGTCTTTACTATCAGATATCCAATTCGCATCGCAATACCCTTCTAGTACTGCGGGATATCTTGAGTATAGTATGCCGTGATTAATAGTGTGCTTTAGATATCTCAGCACTCTTCTTAGTGCTACCCAATGGCTACTACCCGGGTTACTCGTAAACCTACTCAGTTTACTAATTGAGTACGCTATGTCAGGTCGAGTGCAGTTAGACAAATACATCAGACTGCCAATCACCCGAGCGTATTCGAGTTGCGACACAGGCTCTCCTCTGCTTTTGGCTAAGTGTATATTAGTATCCACAGGAGTCTTAGCCGGAGGATCATCGAAGGCGTTAAATTTCTTTAACACGCTCTCAACATAGTGGGATTGTGTAATCACAATTCCTTCGGACGTCTTAGAGACATTTATTCCCAAAATGACGTCAGCCAAGCCCATATCTTTCATACTGAAATGATTTTTCAGCATATTCTTTGTATTCACGATTATTTTGTGACTGCTTCCCATGATTAACATGTCGTCTACGTAAAGACAGACAATCACAAACTCATCGGGTGTGCCTTTTATATAAACGCATTTATCACACTCATTAATCTTGAACCCATTCGACAACATCGTCATGTCGAACTTCTCGTGCCATTGTTTTGGCGCTTGCTTAAGCCCGTAAAGTGACTTCACGAGTCGGCACACTTTACTTTCCTGCCCGGGTACAATAAACCCTTCGGGCTGTCTCATATATATTTCTTCCTCAAGTTCCCCATTTAGAAAGGCCGTTTTCATGTCCATCTGGTGTATCTCGAGGTCATACAACGCTGCTATAGCAATCAAGACCCGTATGGATGTAATCCTTGTCACGGGTGAGTAGGTGTCGAAGAAATCGTACCCCTCCTTTTGGTTAAACCCTTTAGCTACTAAACGAGCTTTATATTTTTCGATTGATCCATCGGTCTTAAGCTTCCTTTTAAGGACCCATTTGCATCCTAAAGGCTTGCACCCCTTTGGGAGATCTACCAGCTCCCACGTATGGTTTTGCATTATGGACTCAATCTCGCTATTCACAGCTTCTTTCCAGAACGGAGCTTCTGGACTGGACAATGCCTCTTGCAAAGTCCGTGGTTCATCATCTAACATATAAGTTAGGAAATCAGGCCCAAAAGACTTGGCCACCCTTTTGCGTTTGCTTTGCCGTGGTTCCTCGTTTTCTTGAGGTGAGCTCTCAACGGCATCGTGAGTTCGCTTATTATAGCTTATTTCTTTCTTTTCCTTATTTGGAAAAATATTCTCGAAGAATACAGCGTTCCTCGACTCAAATATCATCCCTGCATTCATTTCAGGGTTTTCTGATTTGTGCACTAGAAATCTATATGCACTACTGTTATTAGCATATCCGATGAAAATGCAATCAACAGTCTTGGGTCCTATCTTAACCTGTTTGGGTTTAGGTATTTCGACCTTTGCTAGGCACCCCCACACTTTCAGGTAATTGTAGGACGGAGCCCTACCTTTCCATAGTTCGCATGGAGTCTTTTCTTTCTTTTTGTGTGGCACCATATTCAGAATGCGATTTGCCGAGAGGATTGCTTCCCCCCACAAGTTCTGAGGTTGCCCAGAACTGATCAACATAGCATTCATCATCTCCTTAAGAGACCTATTTTTACGTTCAGCAACGCCGTTTGATTGAGGTGAATAGGGCGCGGTTGTTTGATGAATAATGCCGTGCTCTTGGCAAAATTCTTCGAACGGCGCCACGTATTCTCCTCCTCTATCACTTCGAATTATTTTAATTCTTGAGTTTAGTTGATTTTCAACTTCACTCTTATATCTTTTGAAGGCATCAAGAGCCTCGTCCTTGCCACTTAACAGATATACGTAGCAAAATCTCGTGCAATCATCGATAAAAGTAATAAAGTACTTTTTCCCACCTCTAGTCTGCACGAACTTCAAATCACATATATCAGTATGGATCAATTCTAGAGGCGCACTACTTCTCTCAACAGAGAAGAACGGTGCTTTGGCCATTTTTGCCTCGACACAGACTTCACACTTTTGTTGTGTGTCGACTTCCATTTGTGGAAGCAGGTTTAAACTTATTAATTTCTTTATTTTATTTAAACCCACGTGTCCTAATCTATGATGCCATAAATTGGAACATTCAACCAAGTAAGATGAATTTTCTTTATTATTATTAGCGAGCTCAATCTCGCGTATTACAGGCATTACATTCATCTTAAAGAGCCCCTTCTCGAGGTAGCCCTTACCTATGAAATGACCGTTTTTGGTCAGTACATATTTATCACTCTCAAACACCTGCCTAAATCCGGCTTTGCTCAACAGGGAGCCGGACACCAAGTTCTTGCGGATGTCTGGCACATGCAGCACGTCCACAAGAGTGAGTTCCTTGCCCGAGGTCATCTTCAGCACTACCCTCCCTAATCCGACGATGTCAGAGGTGGCTGCGTTGCCCATAAATAGCTTCCTGCCTGAGATAGGAATGTAGGTTGAAAACATCTCCTTATCAGAGCAGATGTGGCGAGTCGCTCCAGAGTCGATATACCACGACCTAGGATTGTCTACCACGTTGGCCTCGTATACGACAGCGGCTAGGTCCATTTCCGTTAGATCTGTCCCCGGCTTTGCCTCGGTCAAGTGAGCTTGGTTCTTCTTGCTCTTTTTCTTCAGCCGACAATCCTTGGCGATATGCCCAGGTTTGTCGCAGTTGTAGCAGTTGCCCCTTATTTTGTTCGGCTTCTGCTGCGTCGTATTAGGCCTCTTGCGCTTTTTGCCGGTGTTAGAATCGGCCAGGTTCGCACGTACCTCCACGCTGCCCCTTTTGTTCTTGGCCTCGATCCTTCGATTATCTTCTTCGATTCGAAGCCTCACGATTAGGTCCTCAAGCCCCATTTCCTTACGCTTGTGCTTGAGGTAGTTCTTGAAGTCCTTCCACAGGGGCGGCAGCTTCTCTATTATAGCAGCTACCTGGAAGGATTCGCTGATCTGCATATTCTCCGCGTGTATATCGTGGATTATCAGTTGCAGATCACGGACCTGGTCCAACACTGGTTTGGAGTCGGTCATTTTATAGTCCAAAAACCGGCCGACAATGAATTTATTCAGTCCGGCGTCATCGGTTTTGTACTTTTTGTCCAACGAGTCCCACAACTCTTTAGCAGTTTTAGCGACCGCGTAGACGTTGTATAGGGAGTCGTCCAAGGCGTTCAAAATATAATTACGACACATGAAATCATTATGATTCCACGTGTCCAACGCCGCCTGTTGTTGTCCGTCCACTTCGAGTGCGTCGTCGTCTGCGGCGCCGTCGGCGTTCACCTGGGGCGGGAGCTCTTTTAGAAAGCGCACCAGGTTCAGGGTCGTGAGATAAAACAGCATCTTCTGTTGCCATCTCTTGAAGTCCGCCCCGTTGAATTTCGCCGGCCTTTCGGCGTGGTTGCTACCCGTCAGCGGTACGGCGGTGGGGATATTCGCTATCGTCGCCATCGATCAGACAGATAACGTCTTACGATTGTTGGTTCCGGTGTTGGCGTCCGGTCGGTGGCGCTCGTAAAGCTCGAACAGAGTTTCGGCTTATTACGTCGAAGTCGAGGCACGTACGTCGTACGCTTTCCGTAAGACGTTATTGCCCCGTATTTCAGTGCCTCGGGTTGTCGCAATACGTCCCGAAGATACAACGACTTCAAGAATTTCGAAACGTCGCACACCGTATCGAAATTATCGGGCGAATCTACTAAAGACTCGAGCCTTTCTTGCGTTTTTTATGCTTTATTATGCCTAAGGGATGTGCTGTCAACTTTCTCTAAAGTGCTGGGAGTAAATTGAATTAATTTCTATTCTGCCAGGGGACCTATTTATACTGTTCGAAAAGCTGCAGGGGTCAATTCGCGAAAAGTCACAACTTTTCAGCTTGACCTCCTTTGACTGGGCCGAATTGCAAATAGGCACAACCTTTGGCCAGGGGTCAATCTGGGAATAGTCACAACTCTCGGACTGATACCCAATACCCCTTCAATCAGCCACATCACCATGCCCAGTCAGCGCCATATCAGCGCCACGTCAGTCCACGTCAGTCCGCGTGTCAGTGACACGTCATCAGCCGCCACGTCATCAAAAAATTTTTTTTTTTTTTTTTTTTTTTTTTTTTTTGTTTTTTTTTTTATTTTATTTGGGCCGGCTTTACCAATTAATTTCTCATTCACCCGATATCGGTTTTGAGCAAATTAATATTCGTTAGATTCGTCTCGAAACGTAGATTCGTAATCTTTCAACGATTTCTCGTTTCGACGACCGACGTCTTCTCGATTTAATAAAATCGTTTAAGCTCTTCTATTAGTGGGCCAATTACCCACACTTGGGCCCAAGGCCCATTGGGCTTAAAAACCCAACACTATTCCCTTATCACTGCAAAAGGCGGTGCTTCATAGTGATGGTGTACAATGTATCATCAAGTTAGTTATCCTCGAGCTAAAGGTCGTTTATTAATAATGCATCACATCAGTGTGGTAATCAATTTAAAACAGCTCATAGAATTAACCACATCTTTCTCCCAAGAACTCCGTTTTGGTATTAGTATTACGCTCTCACGACCATACCGTTAAACTGGATTGAATGAATCAGGCAATAGGCCACAACTAAGTACTGCAATCAGTTGAAGACATGAAATTGTGTGTGCACATAGCATGGTGTTCTCGCAAGTTATTTAGATCATTTAACACTTCAGTTAACATACAAATAGTGAAAATCAGAAACATACATTAAATATATGAAAAAAAAAGCATGATTTCCACTAGCATTGTCCTCAGGCAGTGAACGCCTCGGAGTAAAAAACTTGTTTTTGTTTCCATTTGCTTCTTCTTCTACCAACTACATGTTACAGCCATAATTAAACTCCGTTTATCATTAGGCTATTCATAAACACAACAACCTTTATGTCAACAGAAGGGCATGTAAAGATTTTTAATACTAGGTTAACTGTAGTAGATGTATTCCATATACGACATGTGGAACATATTCTTGACTTGATTTTTCTAACGTTTCACGTTAATATAGAAAAATCAAGCCATAATTTCTGAAACATGAGATAATCTCCTTGAGACCTACCTCAAGAAATGTTAGTTTTCTGAGGCTTAAATCCAGTATAGCTTCTGCTTGCTTTTCAGTCATGTTAAACTCTTCAGAAGACAGATGAAAGAGCAAAAAGTGATCAGTAAATCTTCCAAGAAACATGATCTAAAAGTTAAAACGATGACGACTATATGAATAAGAACTGTTATTTTTGTCAGATCAACATCAACCAACTACAACAAACAATTTAGAATCAGTTCACTGCAAGGCATTGCCAGTTTTACTTAACCTACTTGGAATTGGGATTAAAATATCCTGATGAAAAAACTTGCGGATTTGACACACACCACCAACAAATTTAGATCACAAATACAGATAAACACAAGACTCCAAGCGATTATAGACCGACTGTGGATGCCATAATACCTCGATGAAGTTCCTAAAACTTTTTCTCAGGCTTTGCTATGAATGTCACAAGGGTTAATTAAGTACACTAGTGAATGAAAGCCAACGAACAAAAATATATGTTACAGTTAGCAGTTCGAATGAAGAGAGTAAATCTATTTTGCTCAACGTATGTGATCCACGCAGCATGGATGTCCCAGATTTCATCAAATTGTTGGCATGATACTGTTGGAAATAGAAGTTATATCGGGAGGGAGAAATTCGAAGGATAGTATTTAGAGGAAGAGGCTTTACAACACTTGTTTTGATTTTCACTTGCTTGATACAAAATGCTTATACATCACCCCTATTTATACTAGTTTCTACAACCTTAAGATTTTGCCAACACATCACTATTCTAGAATACTCCATAATAATATTTAGGTTCTATAAGATTCCTTAGAGTTCTATGGAATTCTCTAGATTTTCCGTAAGTTTCTAGATATTGGGCTTGTGATCCTCCTTAGCCCAATATTAAATCCACCTCTTAATAGTCCAAGCCCAAATCAAGTTTATATTTTCAACACCCCCCTTAAACTTGATTTGTCATTCCGAGCATACTTCGTAGTCGTACGAAGTCTTCCTTCTTGAGTGATTTGGTGAAAATATCGGCTACTTGATCTTTGGACTTCACGTACTCCATTTCAACATCCTTCCTTGTCTTGCACTCTCTTATGTAGTGGTAACGTGTGTCGATGTGCTTGCTCCGATCATGGAAGACAGGGTTCTTGGCTAATGCTATTGCTGTCTTATTATCCACATGAATCTTAGTTGGCTCGTTTTGAGGAATTCCCAGATCCTTAAGCAGATTCCGAAGCCAAATTGCATGACATACACATGAAGTAGCCGCCACATACTCCGCTTCACATGTAGAGAGGGTAACGATCGGTTGCTTCTTTGACATCCATGTGAAGGCAGTGTTCCCATGTAGAACACGAATCCACTTGTGCTTTTGCGATCATCGACATCTCCTCCCCAGTCGCTATCGCTATATCCAACAAGCTTGAAATCAGTAGAACTTGTACAGTGCAAGCCATAGTTAGTCGTACCTTTGATGTATCGAAGACTTCTCTTAGCCGCCTTCAAGTGAGTCATTGTTGGAGTTTCCATATGTCGACTGACGACTCCAACCGCATATAAAATATCGGGTCTTGTGCACGTCAAGTACCTTAAACTTCCAACCAAGCTCTTAAAGAATGTTGGCTCCACTTTTTCACCTTCTTCATGCTTAGTTAGCTTAGTACCGCACTCCATTGAACGGGATTTGCATCATCCATCTTGAATTTCTTGAGTATCTCCTTAGCATAACCTTCTTGGGTTATGAGAATCCCGTTGTCACCTTGCTTCACTTCGATTCCAAGATAGTACGCCATGAGCCCCGATGTCGGTCATCTCGAACTCTCTGGTCATCTCTCTTTTAAAGTCCTCGTACATGCTTGGGTTGTTTCCTGTGAAGACTAAATCGTCCATATACAAGCACACAATTATGATATCGTTACCTTGTACTTTGATGTAGAGTGCATGCTCGTATGGACACTTGATGAAGTTTCTTCCTTGAAGGTACTTGTCGATCCGTGAGTTCCAAGCTCTCGGTGCTTGCTTCAACCCGTAAAGAGCCTTCAATCTTAGAACCTTGTCTTCTTTTCCAGCTACGTTATACCTTGCGGTTGCTCTATATAAACTTCCTCTTCAAGAACTCCATTCAGAAAGGCGGACTTCACATCCATTTGATGAATTCTCCAATTGTTCTGAGCTGCCAAGGATATTTATTAGTCGAACGGTTTCTAGTCGAGCGACTGGAGCAAATACCTCATCATAGTCGATCCCCGCTCTTTGACTGTAGCCTTTAGCTACCAATCTTGCCTTGTACCTTTCAACGTCTCCTTTGGCATTTTTCTTAGCTTTATACACCCACTTTACGCCAATCGCTTTATGCCCCTTTTGGAAGTGTTGTTAGCTCCCAAGTGTCGTTCTTCTCGATCGCCTTAATTTCCTCATCCATGGCGCTTTCCAGTTCTTATTTCTCACGGCTTCTTGAAAGCTCATCGGCTCACTGTCCGCGACTAGGCAGAAGAGGGTTAGGTTTTCTTGATCTTCTGGTACTCCACATATCTCTTTTAGGCTTCTGAAGCTTGGGGTTCTCTCGCTTGAGCTTTCTTCTTCTGAGCTCGCATGCGATGATGTTATTGGAGTAGTGGGCTCGTCTTCCGCTTGCTCCATTGTTGGCTGTTCTTTATTATTTTCTTCAAAGAAAGGAGTATAATTGTACTCACCTCTGCATGTGCTCCAGTCCCATTCTCCTTCTTCGTCGAATATTACGTCTCGACTGATGATAGTCTTCTTTGTCTTCGGATTGTAGAGTTTGTATCCCTTGGTCTTGTTATCATAGACAATGAAGATGTACTTCTCACTTTTGTCGTCCAATTTGCTTCTTTTCTCGTCTGGAATGTGCACATGGGCTATGCTTCCGAATACTCTTAGATGGGAGATGCCAGGTTTCCTACCACTCCATGCTTCTTGCGGTGTCATTCCCCACACACTCCTTGTTGGAAATCGATTAGAGAGGTAGACTGCACATGCGACTGCTTCCGCCCAAAACTCCTCCGGTAGCTTCTTACTCTTGAGCATGCTTCTAGCCATGTCGAGGATTTTTCTGTTCTTTCTCTCCGCTACTCCATTCTGTTGGGGGGATCTCGGTACCGTCAGGGGTCGTCTAATTCCGTGCTCCTCACAATACTTTTGAAATTCCGTCGAAGTGAACTCTCCTCCACGGTCGGATTGCATTGCTTTTATCTTGAGGCCACTTTCTTTCTCAACGAGGGCTTTGAACATCTTGAAGTTCTCGAATACTTCCGACTTGTGCTTTAAGAAGTATACCCATGTCTTTCTTGAGAAGTCATCGATGAAGAGAAGGAAGTAGTTACTCTTACCAAATGAGCTCGGCTTGATCGGTCCGCACACGTCAGTATGAATTAGCTCCAAGGGTCTTTTATCTCTCGAGCTCGACTCATTTGGAAACTTGAACTGCTTTCCGACTAAGCATCCTTCGCATACTTGATTGGGGTGGTTGATGGATGGCAATCCTTTCACCATGTCCTTCTTTGATAGCAGTTCTAGTTCACCGAAGTTTAGATGCCCATATCGAAGATGCCAAATCCATGATGGATCTTTATAGCATGTCTTGAGACATTTCGCAACATCGTTCATGATGTTGAGGACGAACATTCTATTCCTTTGTGTTGACCTTTTTGGTCCATATATGTTAGAGAGTTTTGATGAACGATGTAATTGTAATGACATTAGGTCTATAAAATAAGCAATTCGATTTGGGACAAATAACATGTCAAAGTTCATGATAAATGTTCAACCATGCATTGCTAATGAGCTGAAAATTGTTTAAGTGTTGAATATTTGAATTGCTTGTGATTTTGTGATGATTTGATGGAACTAAGTGATCGCATGTTATAGACAGTCCATGAGATAGGATATATCGTTCTGTGCTATATATGGAAATAATGCATGAGATATCCTACTGAGCTATATATGGAAAATATGCTGTTTATATATGGAAAGTGATATATCCGTTGATACTAGTTTATTCCTGGACGAAAATCATATGTACGATCCTTGCTTGCTTTGCACTGAATTAAATGCGAAATATTGAATTGATATCTTTCCTTGTGCTGATTAGAATATTATAATTAGGAAATATTTGATTTGATTAACCTTATGGATAAAGTGCTGTTATATGGTATGTGCTATAACGGGTGTGATCTCTGAAATAAGGAAAGTTGTGCCATGATGTGATAAATCGATTTAGGTAAACTCTGATCTGATTTGCGTGCTAAACATGGTAAATATATTGATTAAATGCTATGAGCTGAACATGGAAACGTGCTGATGTATTGCTATCTTGTGTGCCATACTTGGAAAGTAAATCTGAATTAACTCGTTACTAGAAACTGATAGCAGGAAATCACTTATGGGAAGTTCTGAAATGGAAAATATATGCGTAATGGTTGAATGAGTTTGATTACGAATTTGAGCCTCTATATGGAAAATAATCATGCTTTAAATGTGCTATATGACCGTTGTGTTGAGTTATTAAAAGCATGATTTATATGGTATGATTGACTCGAAAGCTACATGGAAACTATGCTTGATTTGATTATTGTTTGATATGACTTTCCATGTGAAGTGCTATTTGAAAAGGATTATATATAAGCTGCACTTCATATTTTAGAGAAAACAAAGAATTTGCGAATTTAAGCCTACGAGAGATTCTTGAGCAGAGAGATACGAAGAGATTCCTGAGCCTTTCACTTGCGATAGCTTTCTGCCCACCTGAGCGTTAACCTGCATATCCATCACTGAGCGAGTGATTTATCTGATATTCCATCATCCCCTGCCATATATTCTGTCTTCGGACGTGTTGTCTTCGGACGTGAGCAATACCAAGGAGGCAAGGTCGACGTTTACGCACACGTGAAGGGAAGGACAAGTCCGGGGGCCCTTCGGTAGCGAGCTGTGTCTGTCGGGATCAAGGAGATTCCGAGGAACGAAACTCGGCTGTGGTAACCTAGTAGTGTCTAGTGTTCGACTTGTTTCGGTTGTGTATTGGGCTAACCAATCAGTTTTGTATCCAGCTACGGTGCATTATAGTGATTGGTTAAACTCTTGGGAAGCAAATCCCAAGGAGAGGAGTAAACCCCAATTGGGGATATAACCTCTATAAAAATCCTGTCTCGCATTTACTTTTCAGTTATTTCTTTATCGCTGTGAGACAGACCCGACGCACATCCGACGTTACTAGGATATATCAGGCATACTCGTCACAAACACCAGTAGGCATATCTAAATCACCACACTTAATTTTTGTGATAAGAAGCATAAAGTTTTATAAGCCTAATTAACCCCCCCTCTTAGGCACATTTATATCTTCGTTTGGTATCAGAGCGGGTTACTCAAACGACGGGCCTAACAAGCCTGAGTTAAAGATCTAATGGCTTCTTCGAGTTTTGATGTTTTTGCAGAGGGACAATCCCATTCTAGATCACCACTCTTCGATAAAACAAACTATGCTATATGGAAAAACCGTATGAAGGAATTCCTGATTGCTACTGACTATGACCTGTGGGATATCATCACGACTGGACCTTACAATCCCAAGAAGGCGGATGGAACCCCAAAGAAAGATGCCGATTACGATGCAACAGACAAGCCAGGGATCTCTCTAAATGCCAAAGCCAAGAACATGATTGCCTGCGCACTTACTAGAGAAGAGTACAATCGTGTAAGCTCATGCGAATCTGCCAAGGACATGTGGGAGATGCTTCAAGTCACACATGAGGGAACCACTCGAGTCGTACAGGAAAGAATAGCCCTTCTAACTCACCAATACGAGCTGTTCAAAATGGAGGACAACGAGACCATAAGCCATATGTACGCGAGATTCATGAACATCATCAATCAAATAGTTTCGTTGGGAAAGGAAATACCAGACGGTGAGAAAGTGCGGAAAATACTGAGATCTCTTCCAAGAGAATGGAATCCCAAAGTAACTGCCATCTACGAAGCAAAGGACTTGGACGAACTTTCCGTGTCAGAACTAATCGGATCTCTTACCACCTACGAGATGACTCAGATCTCCATCAAAGAGAAACCAACCATCCGAAATCAACCAAACATTGCCTTTAACACCGAACAAGAAAACGTTTCAGAAGGTGAAGAAGAAACTGAGGAGGAACTAATGGAGCAGATTGCCATGCTGACCAGAAGGTTTGAAAAGTTTCGGATGAGAAGGAAGTTCAAGGGAAACTCCAAGTTCCAACCTAGGAACAATGGAATATCGTCATCCGGGAACAACGTGCAAAACTGTTTCAAGTGCAACAAGCCAGGCCACTTCGCCTCAAACTGCCCGATGGAAAATGGTGACAAAAAGGTGAAGAAGCAGAAAGCCATGGTTACTAACTGGGAAGAGGCCGAAAGTGAAGAGGAGGAAGATCTCGCCTACATGGCCAACGATGATGATCAGGTATCAAATTCATCCACTATTAAGAAAATATTATTCCTGAATGAATTATATGCTAGGCAAGATGAATCTCATGATAATGCTTCCTCAGTCCCTGAAGTAGATGAAAAGGAAGAGATGTTTGAAATAATCCAAAACGCAGAAAGAAGGATTAAGTCGCTGAACTTACAAGTAAAAAGCTTGGTTAGACAGCGAGATGATGTAGCTAGAGAGAAGCATCAAACGGATCTAGAAAATGAGCGCCTGAGAGCCGAACTAGAAACTCTTAAGGAAGAAAACGCCCTATGTAATTGCGGAACTATTAGAAAGAAAGAAAATATATCTAGAGACATGTCCGTTCTTAAGGATTTCTTAGAAGAAAGATGTCGCACTAATGATAAACTTATTGAAGGATAACAAAATCTTAACATGTTACTCAGTATTCCCGGTAATATTGGAACATCAGGACTAGGATATACCATGACACATAAGCATGTTGCACCACTTGCTGTTAGAAAACCTAAGTTTTTTCATGCGGCCGTCAAGGTCATTATGCTAACCACTGTTTTCTGAAGAGAGCTGATAAAGCTAGATATGTCTGGAGGCCAAAGAAGATTCCTGAAGTCTCTATCACTGATCAATCAGTGTTTAAGAGATCACAGTCTGTAACACATGATATATCACGTGTGAACAGAAGTTTTTTCTCTACTAACCAGTTAGGACCCAATCAAAGTTGGGCACCTCAGAAGAGAAATGATTCATGCAGGTACAAAGAAGAAAATCCAGCAAGAAGAACAAGTGGTACCTCGACAGTGGGTGTTCCCACCATATGACAGATGATATCAGTAAGTTTGTGTCGGTGAAAGCCTATGATGTAGGATATGTCTCCTACGCCGACAACACTAAAGCTAAAATCATTGGGGTTGGAACTGTTGGTAACATTTTACATACTACTATAGATGACGTATGGTTAGTTAAGAAGCTAGAACATAATCTCATTAGCATTAGTCAATTATGTGATAAGGGTCACACGGTAACCTTTGAAAATGATAAGTGTGTTGTTAGAAACAATGATAAGGTACTGTTTAGTGCATCTACGGATAGGAATATTTGTTGCATAACTCTTGATGATATCACAGACCAGAACGTCAAGTGCTTAGCAGTTACACAGGATAACACCTGGTTATGGCATAGAAGCTTAGGACATGCCAACATGGAATTACTGTCTCACATCACAAGCAATGCACTAGTGCGAGGTGTTCCTGACTTGAAGTTCATCAAGGACAAAACATGCAAGGAATGCCAAATGGGCAAGCAGACCAAGACATCGTTCAAGGCAAAGAATGTGATATCCACATCCCGACCTCTGGAACTGCTGCATCTCGACCTTTTTGGTCCTGTTCAGACGATGTCTCTGCGAGGTAAAAGATATGCCTTTGTCATCGTTAATGATTACTCCAGGTATACTTGGGTGATTTTCCTTGCACATAAGAATGAGGCACTAGATAACTTTGCATCGTTAGTTAAGAGACTTGAAAATGAAAAAGAAATAAATTTATGTAGGATACGCAGTGATAACGGGCTGGAATTTGATAGTAAATCATTTGCATCATTCTGTGATCAGTACGGATATAGTCATAACTTCTCTGCCCCTATAACTCCCCAACAGAATGGCGTAGTTGAACGTAAAAATAGGGTAGTACAGGAAATGGCTAGGTCTATGTTACATGAGTATGATATTCCTAAACAGTTCTGGGCGGAAGCTGTTAGTACAGCCTGTTATGTGTCTAACCGTGTCTTCCTTAGGCCGATATTAAAGAAGACCTCTTATGAAATCTGGCATGGTAGAACTCCAAATATAAGTTATTTTCGTGTGTTTGGATGCAAATGTTTTATCTTGAACGATAGAGATAAGAGAGGAAAATTTGACTCTAAAGTTGATGAAGGGATATTCCTTGGTTACAGTCTTCACTCTAAGGCATATCGTGTTTATAATAAAAGGAAACTGACTGTTCAGGAGTCCATACATGTTACTTTTGATGAGATACCTAACGCAGATGCTACTGATGAGGAAGGTATAGATTTGCCCTGTGCAGAATTACAGGATATTAAAGACAGTGAGGAAGATATTCCCAAAGATGAAAATGTAGAGACACTGGAGCAGGAAGCTGATGAACTGCAACCTAGAAAATGGAAACATGCTTCCAGTCATCCAACAGATCAAGTGATAGGAAACATCAGATCTGGAATCAAAACTCGAGCAACTATACGAAATCAGGATACGGAGGAATCTCATGATGTACTACTTTCAATGATGGAACCAAAGACAGTCCATGAAGCCCTAGATGATTTATCATGGGTCGCTGCCATGGAAGATGAGCTATCCCAGTTCGAAAAGAGCGAAGTATGGACACTCGTAGAGAGACCAAACGATAAATCCATTATAGGAAAAAAATGGGTCTTCCGGAACAAAATGGACGAACATGGTAAAGTCACCAGAAATAAAGCGAGGTTAGTCGCAAAAGGATATTCCCAGGAGGAAGGTATTGAGTTCGATGAAACCTTTGCACCCGTAGCTAGATTAGAGTCTATACGTGTCTTACTTGCATATGCATGCTTTAAACGTTTTAAACTCTTTCAAATTGACGTAAAAAGTGCATTGTTAAATGGCTTTATAAATGAGGAGGTTTATGTAGAACAACCACCGGGCTTTGCTAGGGAAGATTTTCCAAATCATGTTTTCGAGTTGAATAAAGCATTATATGGTTTAAAGCAAGCACCCAGGGCATGGTATGAAAGGCTAAGTAAGTTCTTGATTGACATAGGATTTTCGACTGGAACTATTGATAACACGCTGTCTATTAAGTATGAAGGTGATCACATGATACTGGTCCAAATATACGTTGATGATATCATATTTGGTAGTACTAATATCCTTCTTTGCGAGGAATTCTCTAAGTCTATGCAGAAGGAATTTGAGATGAGTTTAATGGGTGAGCTGAACTACTTCCTTGGGTTGCAAATAAAGCAACTTGACGATGGAACTTTCGTATCCCAGACGAAGTACTGCAAGGAATTACTAATAAAATTCGGGATGAACGATTCCAAAGCGATTTCCACTCCAATGCATCAGACCACCAAAATAGACAGTGACGAATCAGTTATACCAGTTGATCAAACGGAATATCGAGGTATGATCGGAAGCCTTCTTTACTTAACTGCTAGTCGTCCTGATATCATGTTTGCTGTTGGTATGTGTTCGAGATATCAGTCTGATCCTAGGGAATCCCACTTGACCGCAGTTAAGCGTATACATAGATATATCAAGGGTACTGTCGATTTTGGTCTGTGGTACTCTCATTCGGATGAATTCCCATTAATGGGATATTCCGATGTCGACTATGCCGGCTGTAGGGAAGATAGGAAAAGTACTAGTGGAACTTGCCAATTACTTGGAAATTCCCTGGTAACTTGGTCTAGTAGAAAGCAAAATGCTGTCGCCCTCTCCACAACCGAAGCTGAATATATGGCCTTCGGAAATTGTTGTCAACAAGTTCTTTGGATGAAACAAACCCTTAGTGACTTTGGGTTAGGTTATGACAAGATTCCTATTATGTGCGATAGCACTAGCGCTATTAGTATTACTAAGAATCCCGTGCATCACTCTCGTACTAAGCATATTGAGGTTAAACATCATTTCATACGAGACCATGTTCAGAAGGGGAATATCAGTGTGCAATTCGTAGGAACAAATGATCAGCTTGCTGATATCTTCACGAAACCCTTAATTGAGGCAAGATTCTGCGACATCCGTGATCGATTGGGAATTATCGAGCTGAATAAGGTTAGTTTCTATCATTTACTCTAGGTTATTCTATTTTCGATAGAAATTCATAGTTATCCCATCTTAAGATATTCAGCCCTTAGAATATTTCCGTGGATCTTATAGATCTTTTCCTTAAGTGAAATTCTCGTATTTTAGGAAGAAATTCGTAGTTATCCTTTCCAAGACATTCCTTCAGCCATCTAGTTTATTTAAGGAATATCCGATCCTCTGGATCTGTCCTTAAATGTGATCAGGTTATTTAAGGAAGGAACGCGTGGATACCGTTTCAGCCGTTCAGTTATTTTAGGGAACTCATTTATTCAAAATATATTCCTATCCAATCCTGTCACATCCTTTCTTTAATTATGAAATCCCGTCAAATCAGTCTGATATCTCTGACAGTTTTTCCACTCTCTACTTTGAAATTTCAAATTTCAAATTTCGAAATTCATCCTTATCCCTTCCAAGATAAACGGACTCCATTCCTTTAAAATTCAGAACCGTTCCCCAACCTTCATTATTCAATCATCTTCTCCAAACATTTCCTTAATCTCCAAACCCTCATCAATGGCCAAAACTTCCAAAGCTGTCAACCCTGAATCATCAAGCTGCAAACGCAAGGAACCCATGTCCGACACCGACGAAACTCCGCTCAACTCACCTTCCAAATCACCAAAAAAAGCCTCGCCTTCTGCTCGCAAAACCCGTTCCAAAGCCAAATCTTCTGAAAAGATCTCAACCCCCTCTAAAACTGCCAAGAAGAAGAAGAAAACCAAGAAATCCAAAACGCCGGAACCTGAAAGGTCTGCCTCGAGCCAAGAAATCGCTGAAGAAGTTCATGACGAATCCGAGAAATCTCGCTCTAGAAGTCCAACGCCAAAGGAAACCCAGAAATCTCCTTCCCCACTTGATAGGGCCTCGCCGTCTACAAAACCAAGCTCGAAAAGTTCTGATATCCCCTCTATTGATCTGTCCAACCCAACTGAGATCCCAGTTGAAGCCCTGTTTCTAGAAGAAAGTAACCAAACCGTCTACAAAAGCTTTAGCAACCGAGATATCGCTCGTGGTCGAGGCGTCGCATTCGACAAGTTGCCTGCTGGCACTGTTATCACCTGGCTGAAAGACTACGGATGGGAGGAATTCCTGAGTATCAACAAGTCTTACTACCCAGAAGCTGTCAAGCTCTTCTACGCAAACTTTGACTACGATGAGCATGAGGGACACATCAATGTCCGCTCCTATGTACTGGGAGGCAGAATCCACTGGACCACGAAGAAGATCAACGAGATGCTTGGAGTTCCTGATGAACCCTTCTGCCACTACGACATGAACGACTGGTGCCATGCTGATGGCTTCGACCCCAGTGATGTCCTTCAGAAACTCTGGAATACCCGTACCAAGCCCCGCTTTTCAGATGGAGAAGCTCTCAATCAACTTCCCATAGATTTCTTCTTCCTTCATAAGCTACTGAACATGACCTTGTGGAGTGCCAAAATCGGAAGTGGCGGCTACTCTACCACTATGAATTTCATGAGCACTTTTGCCATGTACATGATATCCCAGAATCGCAAGTTCAACCTCGGGTATGTGATCCTGAAGCACATGATCCAGGCTGTTGAAAACAAAGACAAGGCTTTGCCTTACGGAATGTTGCTCACGCACTTCCTTGAGTGTGAAGAACTCCAGATGCCGCCGGCATGGGAAGATACGGCCATCCACATTGTGGATCTTGTGACTCTGAAACGCATGGGGATTCATTACACTAAGGGTCAGGGCTGGTTCAAGGCCAAGGAAAACAGATCAGTAGATAGCGCCCAGAAACGGTCGGCTGCGAAAGGGAATGCGAAGGTCAAAAGCGACGAGGACGATGACTACGAGGATGAGCTGAGCGTAGGGAAGGCAGGAATCTCAGTGTTGCCCGCAATATCTCTGATATCAAGGCTGATAATCAGAAGCGCTTCCGCAAGCTCAAAGAGCAGTATACCGAGCTGACACTCAAACTATCCAAGCTCTCAAAGTTCATCAAGAAGTCCCTTCCTAAGCCCGCAGATTCTGAAACATCTTCAAGCCAGTAGGCTGCCCCTCTTGTTCCATTCAGCTCCTAGTAGCCCTAGGATATTTCAGTATCGTTTAGTTTTTAGGTATCCCTCCCACCTTTTTGATAATGAAGGGGGAGTAGTAAGGTAAGTTTAGGCGTTAAGCGTCTAAGTGTTTTGGTGGTAAGTGATGTATAGGGAGGCTCGTTGAACCCTAATCTATATAATATCTACTTTTTCGGATATATCTTCAGTGCTTCTATGCGTTAAATATTTTGCTCTGATCTCTGGATATATCTGTGCTGATAATTCATTGCGTAATCTGATCTTACAATGTGATACAGTGATACCTTGATTTGTGTGATATTACTTGAGAAATGCTAAGTGCCTACTGCGATGATTATCTGACTGCTTGAGTCATGCTTGGAACATGCGCACTTAAGTAGGGGGAGCACACTCACGGGTAAATTTCAAAACTTTGTACTCATGATATAACCTTGAACATGAGACGATATATCCGCACTTAGACAGGGGGAGCAAATTTATTCACGATATATCTTTGCATGTCATATAGATAAATGCACTTAGGCAGGGGGAGCAAAAATGGGTATCACATGTGATTAGGAAATATCGTATGCTCTGCTCTGTGATTATGGAACACTTAGACATATGCGCTAGTACTTGCATAATCGAATATGCTTACATGCTTCCGTACTGCATCAATTACATGTCATCATCAAAAAGGAGGAGAATGTTGACCTTTTTGGTCCATATATGTTAGAGAGTTTTGATGAACGATGTAATTGTAATGACATTAGGTCTATAAAATAAGCAATTCGATTTGGGACAAATAAAATGTCAAAGTTCATGATAAATGTTCATCCATGCATTGCTAATGAGCTGAAAATTGTTTAAGTGTTGAATATTTGAATTGCGTGTGATTTTGTGATGATTTGATGGAACTAAGTGATCGCATGTTATAGACAGTCCATTAGATAGGATATATCATTCTGTGCTATATATGGAAATAATGCATGAGATATCCTACTGAGCTATATATGGAAAATATGCTGTTTATATATGGAAAGTGATATATCCGTTGATACTAGTTTATTCCTGGACGAAAATCATATGTACGATCCTTGCTTGCTTTGCACTGAATTAAATGCGAAATATTGAATTGATATCTTTCCTTGTGCTGATTAGAATATTATAATTAGGAAAGATTTGATTTGATTAACCTTATGGATAAAGTGCTGTTATATGGTATGTGCTATAACGGGTGTGATCTCTGAAATAAGGAAAGTTGTGCCATGATGTGATAAATCGATTTAAGTGAACTCTGATCTGATTTGCGTGCTAAACATGGTAAATATATTGATTAAATGCTATGAGCTGAACATGGAAAACGTGCTGATGTATTGCTATCTTGTGTGCCATACTTGGAAAGTAAATCTGAATTAACTCGTTACTAGAAACTGATAGCAGGAAATCACTTATGGGAAGTTCTGAAATGGAAAATATATGCGTAATGGTTGAATGAGTTTGATTACGAATTTGAGCCTCTATATGGAAAATAATCATGCTTTAAATGTGTTATATGACCGTTGTGTTGAGTTATTAAAAGCATGATTTATATGATATGGTTGACTCGAAAGCTACATGGAAACTATGCTGATTTGATTATTGTTTGATATGACTTTCCATGTGAAGTGCTATTTGAAAAGGATTATATATAAGCTGCACTTCAGATTTTAGAGAAAACGAAGAATTTGCGAATTTAAGCCTACGAGAGATTCTTGAGCAGAGAGATACGAAGAGATTCCTGAGCCTTTCACTTGCGATAGCTTTCTGCCCACCTGAGCGTTAACCTGCATATCCATCACTGAGCGAGTGATTTATCTGATATTCCATCATCCCCTGCCATATATTCTGTCTTCGGACGTGAGCAATACCAATGAGGCAAGGTCGGCGTTTACGCACACGTGAAGGGAAGGACAAGTCCGGGGGCCCTTCGGTAGCGAGCTGTGTCTGTCGGGATCAAGGAGATTCCGAGGAACGAAACTCGGCGTGTGGTAACCTAGTAGTGTGTAGTGTTCGACTTGTTTCGGTTGTGTATTGGGCTAACCAATCAGTTTTGTATCCAGCTACGGTGCATTATAGTGATTGGTTAAACTCTTGGGAAGCAAATCCCAAGGATAGGAGTAAACCTCAGTTGGGGATATAACCTCTATAAAAATCCTGTCTCGCATTTACTTTTCAGTTATTTCTTTATCGCTGTGAGACAGACCCGACGCACATCCGACGTTACTAGGATATATCAGGCATACTCGTCACAAACACCAGTAGGCATATCTAAGTCACCACACTTAATATTTGTGAAAAGAAGCATAAAGTTTAAGCCTAATTCACCCCCCTCTTAGGCACATTTATATCTTCACTTTTGCATTGGTACCTTAGCGATTAATTTATTTGAACCATCTCTTACAGAAATGTTATTATCTCTTAGGCGAATATCATAACCTTTCTCTAAGAGTTGCCCAAGACTTAAGATGTTACTCTTCATCTCCGGCACGTAGTAGACATTGGAGATGAATTGATGCCCACCATTTTTTAAGCGAATAAGAATGTTACCTTTGCCTTTCACCGCAACCTTTGATTCGTCCCCGAATGCAACATTGCCGCTCACCGATTCATCAAGCTCTACGAACATGTTCCTTTTTCCGCACATGTGATTGCTTGCGCCGGTGTCTAGGTACCACTTGTTACTCTCGCCTCTTTCGTCATCCTTAAGGGCTAGTAGTAGAATATCTTCTTCATTTTTCTCTTCGACGTAGTTCGCCTTCTCCTCAACTTTATGTTTAGGAACTCTACACTCGGAAGAATAGTGCCCAAACCTCTCGCAATTATAACACCTAACTTTTGATTTATCATACCTCGATCTTGGGTTACTCCTCCTGCGACCTCTCGTTGAGTTATCCTTTCTTTGATGGTTGTTGTTGTCATTGTTGGGCCTCCAACCTCGTCCGTATCCGTGTCCACGACCTCCTCCCCGTTCTCCTCTTTGACCTTGTCCGCGGCCTCGTCCTTGATAATTTTCATCATTATCCCTTTCCTTTGCAGTATCAACTTGCAGTTTGAGTAGTTGTTCTATAACTCCCTTCCTTCTTCATTTTCTTCTCTTCATGAGCTTGCAATGACCCCAGTAGTTGCTCCATCGGCATTTCTTCTAGATCCTTAGTTTCTTCTATGATGGCTACAATATGCTCGAATTTTGGATCTAATGAGCAAAGAATTTTCTCCATGATTCTAACATCATCAATTTTCCCGCCATTCCTCTTTAGGTGATTGGTTATTGCTAATACCCTCGAGAAGTAGTCCGACACAACTTCATCTTGTTTCATATGCAAGGCTTCAAACTCGGCTCATAAAGTTTGAAGACGTACCTTCTTTACCGGATCCGCTCCTTTATACGACGTTTGAAGCTTCTCCCATGCTTCCTTGGCGGTCTTTGCTTCCAAAATCTTCTCAAAAGCGTCGTCATCTAATCCTTGGTAGATTAGGTAGAGAGCTTTCTTGTCTCTCTTTCTCAATTCTCTCAAACTATCCTTTTGAGTTTGAGATTGGGTTTCTTCGTTCTTTGGCTCGACGTAGCCTTTCTCCACGATATCCCATACGTCTTGGGTGTTAGGGAGTGTGCCCTCGGATTGCCATACGAGGACTAGGAATAGTATAGGGCGCACAATGATGTATAGGTTGTAAGACGGGTTTATTGTATATACCGTCAAATAAATTAGTGAATATATATTTTCATTACAATAAAGGCATTATTATTTATTTATTGAATTTAAAGTCTACTTGGCATCCGGTAGCTGTTCCATAACTGCTTGGGACAAGGGCTTCGTGAGCAGGTCCGCCACGTTTTCTGCGGTGGTGATTTTCTGCACGGCGACCATCCCGTTTTCAACGAACTCACGTAATACGTGATATTTTCTCTCAATATGTTTGGACTTGCTATGAGATCGTGGTTCCTTTGCTTGTGCGACTGCACCGCTATTATCGCACCAAAGTGTAAGCGGTCTGTCAACAACTGGTACCACAGTAAGTTCCTCCAAGAACTTTTTCATCCAAACAGCTTCTTTAGCTGCCTCTGAGGCTGCTATGTATTCTGCCTCGCACGTGGAATCGGCAGTTGTGCTTTGCTTGGAGCTTCTCCAAGACACTGCCCCACCGTTGAACACGAATACAAAACCTGAAGTAGATTTTCGGTCATCCACGTCCGACTGGAAGTCCGAATCTGTATAACCAACTACTTCTAGTTCCGCTCCTCCATAAACCAGTGTTAAGTCTTTAGTCCGTCTAAGGTATTTAAAGATATTCTTAACAGCTATCCAATGTTCTTCCCCTGGGTTTGCCTGAAACCGACTGACTACGCTCACAGCGTAAGCAATGTCCGGGCGTGTACACAACATTGCATACATCAACTACCCACTGCAGACGCATAGGGTATTCCACTCATCCGTCGTCTGTCTTCCTCACTTTGAGGTGACATTGACTTTGACAAATGAATCCCATGTCGCATTGGTAAGAACCCTCTCTTAGAGTCATCCATTCTGAATTTCTTCAGGATTTTCTCTAAGTAAAGGGCCTGAGATAAGCCGATCGTATGGTTCGCTCGATCCCTGAACAAGCGAATACCTAGTATATACGTCGCTTCTCCCAGGTCTTTCATGGAGAATTCGCTTGAAAGCCATGCTTTCACCGATGAGAGCATCCCAATATCGTTTCCTATCAAAAGGATATCATCCACGTACAATACAAGGAACGACACCATACTCCCACTGCTCTTTCTGTAGACACATGGCTCATCTACGTTTTCACGAATCCAAAGTTCCGAACTACTTCATCAAAACGTAGATTCCAGCTGCGAGAGGCCTGTTTCAGTCCGTAAATTGACCGATTCAGTTTGCACACTTTGTGAGCATCTGCATGCGACTCAAAACCTTTTGGCTGCTCCATATAGATCTCTTCTTTGAGGAATCCATTAAGGAACGCCGTTTTAACGTCCATTTGCCAAATCTCATAATCATAGTGCGCAGCTATCGCGAGCATTATCCGGATGGACTTGATCATGGCTACAGGTGAGAAAGTATCCTCATAGTCAACTCCCTCTTTTTGGTTATAGCCCTTGGCAACCAACCTGGCCTTGTACGTCTCAATCAGATCCAATCTTCCTCTTGTAAATCCATTTACAGCCGATTGGTCTAAAACCACTCGGTAGGTCTACAAGAGTCCGGACTTCGTTAGAGTACATTGAGTCCATCTCAGCTCGCACAGCCTCAATCCATCTCGCTGAGTCAACATCGGATATAGCTTGATCGAAAGTAGCGGGATCTTCTCTTAGAAGTCCCCTAGTCGCAACATAACCTTGTTCGACATGTGACATGCCATACGGCTGTGGTTGGCGAGGCACCCTTTCAGATCGTCGCATGACTGGTCCGCTCGGACCATCAGAATCCTGTGTGGGCGTTTCGGTCGACTGCTCCTCGAGAGTGACCTCACGGCCAACGCCACAATCTCGAATGAACTCTTCCTCGAGAAAATGTGCATGTAGGCCAACAACGATCCTTTGATCATCGTGAAAATAGAATAGGTACCCCATAGAGTCTTCGGGGTAACCTATGAAACGTCCTTTTACTGACGTAGACTCCAATTTATCTGTTTTCAGCTTTTTCACATAGGCGGGGCAACCCCAAATTCTAATATGTGATAGGCTTGGTAAACGACCAGTCCATATCTCATACGGAATGCCGTTAACAGACTTCGACCGGTTAATGGTATATGCCGCTGTCAAAAGCGCGTATCCCCACAATGACATCGGTAAATCTGTATAGCTCAACATAAAACGAACCATATCTAATAAAGTTCGGTTTCTACGTTCGGCCACGCCATTCAACTGTGGCGTGCCGGGCGGAGTCATCTGCGATATTATACCATTCTCCTTCAAGAACTGGTCAAACTCGACACTCATATACTCGCCACCTCGATCCGATCGAATGGCTTTAATGAGCTTCGAAGTTTGGTTTTCCACCAAGGCCTTATACTCCTTGAACCTTTCAAGAGCATCAGCTTTATACCTCATCAAATACACTAGTCCGTAATGACTGTGATCATCCGTGAAGGTAATAAAATAGTGGAAGCCACCACGAGCCTTCACATTGAATGGCCCGCAAATGTCCGTGTGAATTAAACCGAGAATTTCCGTGGCTCTGATAAATGTCCCGGTGAAGGTTGAATATAGATATTAAAAATCGAAAATTCGCCACCCTACGCCGCTCGGTACAAATCGCGCTTCCGCTATAGCCACGTTGCGCTGTTCGGGGGCCGGCGTCGATTAATCGGGCCCACCCCAACATTGTGATCCAAGGAGCGGCCCCATCTTGATACTCCAATTGTCGTAGTTGCTCTTGTTGAGTGTCGGAACTTGGAAGGGAACCATGCCGCTAGCCATCGCCTTAGGATCTTCTAGCTCTGATACCACTTTGTTGGAAATAGAAGTTATATCGGGAGGGAGAAATTCGAAGGATAGTGTTTAGAGGAAGAGGCTTTACAACACTTGTTTTGATTTTCACTTGCTTGATACAAAATGCTTATACACCACCCCTATTTATAATAGTTTCTACAACCTTAAGATTTTGCCAACACATCACTATTCTAGAATACTCCATAATAATATCTAGGTTCTATAAGATTCCTTAGAGTTCTATGGAGTTCTCTAGATTTTCCGTAAGTTTCTAGATGTTGGGCTTGTGATCCTCCTTAGCCCAAATATTAAATCCACCTCTTAATAGTCCAAGCCCAAATCAAGTTTATATTTTCAACAGATACGTTGTATTTCTAAACAATGTCTTTCAATGAATGGCACGAGTGAAGGTATATATAGAATCCCAAAGTTAAGGATCAGCCATATTCTCGTCCTTTCTTCTTCACTACTTTATAAGAAACAGCAGCAAAGCATAACAGTGAACCATATTGAGAAATTACGTCTTACCCTTTTTCAGGTTGGCTGTTGCTGCTACATGACTGGAACATTTCATGATAATGTCAATAACTGAATCCAGATTTTTAAGACCTGTAATGATACCCTATGATACAAGACAGTACATCTCGGAAATCATATTATCTGTTGATAGGGTCACTCAGCAATTCTGAACCGATTCGGATAAATTAAAGCGGGAGAAGATTCAGTCCTATTACTTTTGAATGGAATAATGTGAACAAATTAAATTAAACATCAATATAAGCATTACGCGTGAATAAAGAAACCTACCTCAGCAATGACATATTCTTGCGCTTGCAAAAGGATGTGCATACCCTTTCAACAACAGCACATTTGAATTACAAATATTCCTGCAAAGTTCATCAGTGAATAAGGTAACCCACCGTACAAACACTTTGAACCTTAACAGCAGCATCTTTTACCGCTATACAAAAAAATTAGCATTGATAGTTGGAGAAAACCATAAAAATTGCATCAATGAGAATTACACAAGTAAAAACAGCAAATCATATTCAGCAAGAAAAAAACATCTTGTTTAAAGATGTAACAGTGAAGATTGGACTTCTGTAAGGCAAACAAGCCATCGGTACAACGGATAATGGAAGGTATCAACCATTTTCAGGCTACTTCGGGTGAGGCAGCGAACCCCAAAAAATCAAACATGTATACAGGTGGTATATCGTCCTCCAAAGCTGCAGAGTTGGGATGCACAAGATTTCAGCAAGGTGTGTTCCTGCTGAAATACTTAGGAGTTCCACTAACTCCAACTAAATGGAACAAGACCGTATGCCATGATCTTGTAACAAAATCACAAAACGGATTACGTGTTGGGCATCTCGTAACCTATCTTATGCTGCAAGTCTGTCTAATCAGTTCAGTACTGTTTTCTATACAAGGCTATTGGAGTTCAACTTTCCTGCTCCCAAAGAGTGTGATAAAAAAGGTGGAGGCAAAATGTAGGGAGTATCTGTGAGGAACGAACATAATAGGGAGAGCGAAGGCAAAAATTAGTTGGCACAAAGTCTGTCTTCCAAAACATTAAGGGGGTCTGAATATTAAATCAGCAAGGTTATGGAATAAGAGAAATTGGTAAGCAACTATGGAGTCTAGCAGATAAAGAAGATATCTTGTGGGTAAAATGGATTCATGGAAACTACATCAAAACAGTGAATTGGTGGGAATATGAGCCAAATAGGGATTGTAGCTGGTATTGGAAGAAGATCAACAAGGTGAAAATGATATTGAAGAATTGGGTGGACACAATAGCTAATGCTTGGTTAGTGGACCCTAAAGGATATACAATTAGTTCGGGATATAAGTGGCTTGTGTGATTGCATACTCCATTCCATCCCAGCCATGTCATTTGGAATAGACTCAAGATTCCTAAACATTCATTTATTCTTTGGATGATAATGCATCGACGGCTGAACACGATGGATAGGTTATAGAAATGGGTGATCGCTGCCCAAAACAGATGTGTGTTGTGTCAGGTCGCAGCTAAATCTGCGAACCACTTGTTCTTTGAGTGTCCGTACAACAACGACGTGTTAAACATCTCTCATTGGCTACGTGGTATGTTTCTTCCTAGACGGTATAATCAGTGGGCTGCGTGGATGACAAGGCTAGGTAAAGGAAAGAGCAGTGCAAACAAGATAGTTGGCATGAAAATGACGGCTATACCGTATCATATATGGCGAAACAAGAGGATTCACTGTCAACAAGTCCTCGACGTGGCAACCGTAGTACTTATTATTAAAAAAGACGTGAAGGATCGGCTGCTACTTTGTGCCAGGAAGAACCCCAAGCTATTAACACAACAGCTATATAGAATAGTTTTGAATTAATTGAATAGCATACTCACGTTTACGTCATCTGCTTAGTATGAGGGAATGTACAAGGGCACTGTTTGATTAATGAAATATTTTCACTTCTCAAAAAAAAAAAAAAAACAGTGAAGATTGGATATATTGCTTTGAAGTTTGATATGGGTGGTAGGAGCCTCACCTGTAGCATTTGCTTCAGTTCCGATCTGTTTTGGTTGGGGGAATTTTGAGAAAAGGGAATGCGTTGAAAATGACCAAAATATCGTTATTCAAAAAATGATTAAGATAGCTAAACTTAATTACTTATACGATTTTTATTCTACTATTCGAACATTATTCGAATCCTACAATTCGAATGTTTTATCAGAACGTTATTCGAATTTTTTTATCGGAATTCTTTTGTTCTTCGAATTATTAGTTTGGAATTTCTTATTCAAATTACTTATTCGAATTATGTATCCAAAACTATCCATTATTCGGACTTTTTATTCGAATTTTTTATTCGAATTTCTTATCCGAACATTATTCGAAGTCTTATTATTTTATTCGAACAAATATTGGAAGTTCTTATTCAAACTACTTATACAAATTACGTATCCAAAACTATCCATTTTCATTCGAATTTTTTATTGGAATATGTTCAAATATTATTCATATATTTTTTGAATTTTTGAATTTTGTTCAATTTTTTTTTTGAATTTTTTCGAGTTTTATTCGAATAATACAAATTTTATTCGAATATAATTAGAGCTTTATTGGAATAATTCGAATTTAATTCGAAAATAGAATTCGAAATTAGTTCGAATTAATTTTATTGGAATTACATGAAATTCTTATTAAAATTACTTATTTAAGTTACGTATCCAAACAAATCCACTTTTGATGTCGATGTACTTTGAACTTGAAAAGGTATAAAACATAAAAGTTTTAAATAATTATGTTAGTTGTCCAACAAAACTCAAATCAGAATAATTGATGGTTGGATCAAAAGTTATGATCGAAAATAAATCGCCATTTCTGAACAACAAATTCGAAAACAATTCGACAACTTACGGAACACTCAATTAACAAGCCAATAAACTCCAAATTTATAGAAGTGTAAAGCATAAAATTTTGTATAATCAAGTTAGCTATGAAAAACCGTTTGAGTCGGGGTAATTGATGCTTTGAAACGAAAGTTATAATCGAAAATGTGTTAACTGCTATTTCTGGACAGCAAATTCTAAAAGCATTCGAAACGTTAGCAAAAACATTCATTTTTCGAGCTGATAAACTTCCAATTAGAAAAAGCTTAAAACACAAAAACTTATTATAATCAAGTTATCTGTACATAGAAGTATACATCGAAATAATTGATGCTCTGAATCGAAAGTTATGGTCGAAAATATTTTAACTGCCACTTACTCGGATTTTATTCGAAGTTTGAACTATGTTTCAAAAAGACCAGTTTTTGACGTCGATGAACTTCAAATTTAAAAAAGTGTAAAGCACGGAAGTTTTGTATAATTAAGTTAGCTATCCAACAGAATTTGAAGCAGGGCAATTGACATCTTGGATCGAAAGTTAAGATCGATGTGTTGGCTGCCATTTATGGACAACAAATTCGGAAAGCATTCGAAATGTTAGAAAAAAAATTCATTTTCCAATCCGATAGACTTTAGAAAATGTATAAACATAAAAGTTTTTGATAATCAAGTTAGGTGTCCATTGAAGTTTGAATCAGGACAATTGATGGTCTGAATAGAAAGTTATGATCGAAAATGTCTTAACTGCCATTTCTGGACATCACATTCGAAAAGCATTGGAAAAGTTATCAAAAACTCATTTTTGACGTCGACAGACTTCAAATGTGAGTAAATGTAAAAAATAAAAAGTTTTTGATAGTTAAGTTTGTTGTCAAAAACTCTTTTTTTTCATGATGACATACGTAATGTGGAACGTGTTGAACATGTTACATTGTACGACTTATGATTCATATATGTGCCAAATAATTGTTGTGATTCAAACATGTGTAATGTGATTATAAATATTAGAGTTTTATGAATTTATGTATTCATTCATTTAGCAACGAAATTAATATCGCATTGTAGAACTCATTACTATCTTCATTAGACATTGATCTTCATTGAACATTGATATCTTGTTAAATTGTGCCTCCGAAAAACACATTTTTGAAGTCGATGAATTAGAAAAAGTGTAAAACATAAAAGTTTTGTATAATCAAGATAGTTGTCCAACAAAGTTTGAATCCAGGTAATTGGTTCTCTGAATCAAAAGTTATGGTCGAAAATGTCCTAACTCCCATTTCTTGACAGGTAATTCGAATTTAATTCGAATTATTCGAACATTTATTTGAATTTAATATTATTCGAATTATTATATATATTCGAATACATTCGATAAGGTATTCAAATAATTCGAAGTAATTTTATTCGAATTATTTATCCTAATTACTTATCTATCCGTAATACACATTTTGAAGTGGATAAAATTAGAATTAGAGAAGTGTATAATATAATAGGTCTGGACAATCATGTTTTCTGTCCAATAAAACTTGAATCAGGGTAATTATTTTGTTCGAATAATTCGAACATATATTCGAAAGGTATTTGACTTTTTTTCTAAGAAAAGGTGCGACTTAAAAATCTAAATTATCGACTGTATCGATGAGAGTGGGACAGCGTATGTACCGCACGATGAATAATGTATAAATGGGTGTTGGATTTTCGTTGTGAATTTTTTTTGGAACCATTTGCAGAAGAAACACGAGAGTGGAGAAGATGAACAATAATTTTTTTTTATGAAAATAGATAATTAAAATATTTATTAATTAAGTGAAGACTAAGTAATACTAATATCATCAACTTCACTCCCTTTCTTTTAATTGAAAACGTCAACATCTCTTTTTTTAATTCTTTTGAAAACTAATCCCTTTTGTTAAATTACCCGGGTTGGCTGACCATGAAGAATCCTGGGGAGAATAATTATGCAAATATTAACTAGGAAATATCGAAACAAGTCTGCAACAAATACAAAGCACATAAATAAATTTACCACCATTCCATCATTACAAAAATTGTTGACCTTTTTGGTCAAGTTGATTAAGTGCTCGTTTGGTTGACAGGTTTTTTAAAGTTTAAATAAAACAAATTAATAGGTAAATAAACTGTCTTTGGTTGATATGTTCTTGCGTATATGTTTGGATAAACATGAGTTTAATAAATGAGTACTTGATAAAAGTACGTTTATACCCTCAATAGTATTACATTACACGTACGAAAAAATATAATATCAACAAAGTCCATTAAATGGTTCAAGCTTTAGAAAATGATATTAAAGGAAAAAAACGTCGTATATCATCCAATGCCAAGCATAGATATTACCATCACAGTACATAAAAGATTATAAGGGTTAATTTAAATTCAGGCCCCTTCAGAAGTTTAATTTAAGATTCAGCCCCTATCAGAAAAAAACATTAGTTCAAAGGACCCAATTTCTGTAAATTTTAGAGATAAGGACCTAACTAAAATAAGTGGTATAAAAGTTATGAACTGGTATATACAAACTTTCAAACATATTGTTATTTCAGAATAATGAAGTGGTACTGCATAAATGAACTGTTGTCGGGTGATCCTTAACTGGTACTGGATGATCATTTTGTGTTACAAAATTTCAACATATTATTATTTTAGAGCAGTGAAGTGGTACTGTAGAAATCGGGTCCTTAAAACTAAATTTTTCCCTGACAGGGACTGAATCCTAAATGAAAATTCTGACAAAGGTCTGAATGAAAATTGCCCCAAGATTAAACCAAAAGAAGGGATGCCGTAAAGGCGTAAACCAATCATAGACATGAGAGCCAATTGAAACAAAATAACTAAAAAAAAGTGCAATTGCTTTTCCGTGAACCAAGCATAGATATGTGAGCCAATCTAAACAAACTAATTAAATTGCGAAAGATTTTCTTACCTTGTTGATTGATTTGATTGCTGCAATTCTAATTCGACTGACTAAAAGGCAGAAAAACAGAGCGGTTGAAAAAGTTTCGCAGATTGTGTGTTATTGCGAGGGATAGTATTGTAAATTAATTGGTGGGTTTTCAATAACCCACCTCAAGGGCGAGTTTATTTAAACCTTCCCATGTGGGTTTAAAGGTACTTATAGAATCCCCTAGTTATATATACCTAAGAACCAAGCATATTAGTATATAGTAAACCCATCTTTAAAACTCTTAAACCCTCCAACCAAACAAGGGCTAAGAGTTTTGATGATTTCGTGTAATTAAGATCCATAAGTTAAGAAATTCGAATGTTATGATTTTAGTCATGTTTAAGTGTGTAAAATATTGGATAAATGTGCTTTAAAAAGTTTTATGATTATGTTATCGAATATTTGATCTAAGTGTGACTATGTGCTTGATAGGTAAATCATTTTGACCACTTAGAAATATCGCATATGATTCTATATTATATATGGAAAGTGCGTGTGAGGTATCATGCTGTTATTGAGCTATATATGGTAATTCGTATGTGATACTTAGTTATATACGAAAGTCTGAGAGTTTTATATGGAAAGATATTCCCTGCTCGAAATTGGTTCTATTTAGGGACAAAATTATATGCATAATATTTGATCTTTTAAACCGCATAATCAATTCACATCTTTCCTTGCGCTAATTAGGATATTATTGTATGGAAAGATTTGGTTGGTTGACCTTATGTGGATAAGATGCTGATAAATATGGTATGTGCTGAATTCGTGGACTATATGATTTCCTCCGATCTATGTGCTAAATATGGAAAATATATTGATCTACTGAGTATGGAAAACGTATCCTGATTGATTTATTCCCATTCTAGCTGGATATTACATATGGAAAGTGCTGCTATGGAAAATATCATCCAATATGAATGTGCCTTGACTTCGAATCTATGTTTTATATGGATAAAAATCATGCTATTCTGAGCTAATGACCGTTGTGATAATATATTGTTGACATGATTTTTTTGGCATATTGATTTCTCGATGATTTCATGGGTTGAGTGCTTATCTGGTTATTAATCTTGTGATTGCCTTTCCATGAAAGTGTTGATTGAAAAATGTCTATATGTATGAGCAACACTTAGAGGATCGAGTACCTAGAACTTGAGATTATACGTACATGAGAGTTTCTAGCAGAAGAATACGATTTAGAGCCATCTCACACAGTCACACTTGCGATATATCTTGGGATGTTTGAGCGTATACCTGTGATCACCCTCTGCCGACCTGAGAGTTAACTTGTGATTCCATCACTGCACGAGTGATTTATCTTTGTATCACCATCCTCCACCCATGTATTATGTCTTCGGACGTGTTGTTTTCGGACCCAAGCAATACACGAGGAGGCAACGCGCATGTGAAGGGAAGGACGAGTTCCGGGGGCCTTTCGGTAGCGAGCTGTTTCCTGTCAGGAATTGAAGATCCCCATGAGCGAAACTCGGCGTGCGGTAACCTAGTAGTATCTAGTGTTTGACTTGTTTCAGCTGTGTATTGGGCCAATCAATCGGTTTTGTAACCAGCTAAGGAGACATTATAGTGTAAACTCTTGAGGATACACTACAAGGAGAGAGTTAGCCCCATTTGAGGATATAACCTCTATAAAAATCATATTTCTGTGCACTTTGGATTAATTTTTAGGTTTGGTCAATATGCAGAAAAAAATGGAAGTATTTGAGCCAGAAGATAGGTTCATACAAAATAACTACTTGAGCAAAAGCAATCCAACAAGTCAATTGACGTAAGAGAACAAATGAGACGTCACTCCATTTACACTTCTCACACAACTCATAAATATTCGCTATTGGAAAGCTCAATGTTCTCTTAGCACTTTTCCCTTCAACTAAAATACATGCAACAAAGTAAACACATTGAGAAGAGTGTTGGGAAATCCTATCCTACCTAAATTCCGCCCAAGATCCGCCGGAAATAATAAAACTGGAGAACACAAGGACTCAACTTGGAAAGCCCTCTGTTAACGAAAAGCACCCGGGCAGCAAGGCCGCAGAATATCGGGATGTGACTATTACAATCACACAATTCTTCTACGCTCGCCTACACACAAACAATAACAACCCGAAAGTAATTCTACCGGCTAACTTAAACTCTCACCCAAAATGAATTTTCCTAGAGTTAATTGTTAACACAAATAATTTTCCATGTATTGGTGCACATATAATTCAGGGTATAACCCTCTGAGAGGGAACCCCCATGCCTTAGTGTTATATCCGGTGTGGGTTAAATAACAACGGCACAAAAATGGGCCTAAGCCCAACAAAGAGATCACCTTACTTTACTATGATGCTGATATACAACCCAAACTTCTATGTCCTCGGCGCAGATATACATAGCTACATCACATGTGAAGGTGGTGTACAAGTCCCGATATGGATGCCGACAGTTTATCAGAAGCACCTAAAGAGAGTACCTTGTCAATTGCCGACTTGCCTTTACTCATTCTTGAGAAGGTATTTGCAGCTTTGTTGACTTGCTTTTGCATGTTGTCTAGTTCCATGTCCTTCCGAGTCAACAAGCTTCCATCTTGCTCATTCCATCAAGCAGACTCTCGATTACCTTTTCATTGTTCTGATTTTCCTCAGTCAAGGCCTGAATGGTTTCCTTCAGCTTCTTTTCTTTTGAGTATTCAATAGAAAGAAGTTTGTATATGACTTCATTGTTGTTAGTCTCTTTCAATTCCTTTCCCGTTTCATCAAAAATCAAAGACCCATCAAAATAATTCGAATTATCATAATCGAAATAAATATGTTTTTCAGATGTTGAGTTTAGTGCCGGATCAACATCTAATACCCTCTTGTCCGGTAGGATGTTCTTCATCATCATTATCAGAGAATGTTAGATTTGGTACGCCAGTCCACTTGGCGACCTTCTTCATATCTTTACCTCGCACCTCTTCTTCATCATCAAAAAGACTAAGCCAAATTCCTTTTCCATACATTCAAAGAGTATTGACACTTTCGTTTGCATAATGTCCCAAACATTTGCAAGCATGGCACTAAATGGAGTCCCTGTCAAGCTTGACAACTTTCGAATGAAGATTCTTTAGTATCAAGAATTTTGTTGAGGACCAACATTCAACTCCTTGTTTTTCAACAACTGGTAGAACTTTCTAACTGTTACCCTCGGGTCTTCACCGACCCCGCGGCAAATAACCGAGCCCTCAACTAACCTAACCACCCATCCTGAAGAACGACCCATGCCCTCAGCATGGGCCCGAGCCAACTGGACCAACCCCGAGGAGGCCGCAAACTCAGTAGTGGATGATCCGCACCAGAGATGCCCTAGAAATCCTAGAGAATTCCCCAGACCTCGGGGAGGTCTTCCAATGGCACGCACTTTCGAGGCACCTTGCAGAGTCGCCTCGGGGGAAGAAGAACAACGGCCTCCTCGGGAGCTTTGTCCGACACCGGATCAGACATTAGCCTCGGGAAATCGGGAGTTAGCCTGAAACCGTTATTATCCCCCCACGTCGACGCCAACAGGACGTGTGGAGGGTAACCGTCAAGGGCTAGGCAGGCCAGAGATGTGCGATCGTGGGAAGGTGGAGAACAAAGCCCATCCGAACTCCGAAAACGCGGGACGTGGCCTGAAACCGCCCGAAAACCTCCCAAGGCAAGGATCCTGTAAATACCACAAGGTACATTCAAGACAGGGATCGAGTCTCACGTATCCTTACCATAACTATACCATTTTCACTACTCACTACAACACTTTTCAGCACTTCACACCATTTTCATACCTATTTCTATGTCGTTTTACGCCTGGAACATAATCACCGTCTTGACCTAGGCAAGAGCGCGAACGACCCCCCACCTCAACCTTGTTTTCGTGATTTTCAGGCAGAATCCGCGGTGAAGTGAAGGCAGAAAGGTTAGATCAGTTTTCGACGGCATCAACTTGGTGCCGTCTGTGGGAAACTGTAGTTTCTCGTAAGTCGAAAGTTTAGTATGGTGGTCGTCGAAATTGATCATGGGCTGCCGCCCAACGCCAGCTGGCCGAACCCAGCCGACCTCGCCGCAATGATCGCTGCGGCCGTGTAGGAGGCAGGAGGATCGGGACGACGTCGGCGTGCTGATGGCCGAAGGAAGCGGGAAGACAATCGGCGCGAACCGAATGGAGAACGTGATGCCGAATCTGGAACTGGCGAACGCAATGACGGTAACTGCACTCTGGTATAGGAACTTAGGAGAGCTTGTGCCAACGAGAGAAGACTCGCCACAGAACAAGCAGCCGAACTAGAAGGAATGAAGGAGGAGACCCGAAAGCTTCAGAACTTAGCAAACCCACCAGAAGCACCAATAATTCCCCGAGCCTCGCCTTTTTCTCGCAAGGTGCTCGCGGCTCCATTACCCGAGCACTTCCGCTCCTTTGAAATGGGAAATGATGCCGTCGAAAATTGATCTACAGGGCTAATCGCCCAACGAGCTCCTTCCCACCTTTACTTCGCTGTGAATTCTGCCTAAGGATCACGAAAACAGGGTTGGGGTGGGGCTCGTTTGCCCTCTTGCCTAGGTCAAGAGGGTGTTCCCATGTTCCAGGCGTAAAACGGCATAGAAATAGGTATGAAAATGGTGTGAAGTTGTTGGTCCGAATTTATCCAACTAAAGCATATTTCAAGCAATTATACCACGGAAATAAATGGAAGAGGTCACTTAGCGTGGGGTGTGTGCGTGCGTTCTTGATGAGGGGTTGAGAGGCTCCTTCTCTGAATTCTCTTTATACTGATTATCACGCACAAGACCTCTAACTACGTGTTAGGGTTTTAGTATTTATACCACATGATGATATATAATACTTGGGCCCTTGCAAGCCCATTACAAGAATAAGATCACTGGGCTCTAAAACATAAAAGCCCAGTTCACTTAAATAAATTACAAGATTAAAATTAAATAGTTAATTGAACACGATAAATAATTCCTAACAATCTCCCCCTTTGTGTTCAATTTGCAACTCAGCGCTAGTTATCTTCGTCTTGTAATCGTCCTGAGTCCTCAAAGAACACGTATCGTTCTTCTTCAATCGCATCCTCCTTCGTCTGGTCTTGCGACCTCTTTTCTAAAAGATCTTCAAGCTCACCGTCTCTTGAACTTTTCTTCTCTTAAGTGTTCAAAGCTGTTTGGATTGTCTCTATCGTGTTCGATCTCTCCCTTGGATAGTTACCACTCCCCCTACGTTTGTTCAACCTTTTGTTGGGATTGAGGAGTTCTCATTAAATTTGGAGAGACGTACACGAGTCGAATCTTCTCTTTAGGTGTTCCAGCTCTCCTCTCACATGTGCAACTCCCCCTACATTTTTTTGAACCTTGTGTTGGGATTGGGAGTTTTCTTTAAACTCGAAGAGTTGTACATGAGTCGGCAACTTTGATCTTTAAGTCCATGCTGAAGTTGTTGCCGTATCTTGTCACTTGAGTCCGATCTCGCCGTTCAATTGTAGCTCAACTCCCCCTATGCTTGTTCAACCTTACGTTGTGATTGAGGTGTTTCTTCTTTAAAATCGGAGAGTCGTACATGAGGCGGCAACTTCAATCGTACGGAAAGAAAGCAAATTTCATCAATAACTGGGTATAGCTTACATTTCAAAAGCGTAGAAGAAAGCCTAGAAAGTTAATGTATGAAAAGCTAATCGAGGAAACATATGCATAAAGAGGGTATCCCCCTCTAGGGATAATATTTCGCAGCTTGCGGGCGTTCCAGGGGCGGGCGAGCTGTTTCCATCGGCGTCCTCGAGGTAGTAAAAGGCTTCTCCCGCGTTTTTGACGATGCGGTAGGGTCCTTCGAATTTAGGCTCTAGCTTCTTCCTTCATTCCTGGTTCAGGATCTCTTTCATCACCTTCTTCGTATTTCTTGCCTCGAACTCGGCGATTGTAGGATTTAGTCATCATTCTCTGGTAGGCGGTCATCCTGATGGCGGCTCTATCACTTCTTTATTCGATCCAGTCTAGGTCTTTGGCATAGAGTTGGTTGTTGTCCACGGGGTATGTCAAGATTGGGGCGCTTTCCATGCCAATCTCCGCGGGCAGAACTGCTTCGATACCGTAGACCAGGCTGAACGGAGTCCACTAGTTCCTTCCCGGGGCATTGTTCTGTATGACCAGAGGACACTCTGCAGTTCATTGTACTAGGACTTTTCTAACTCCTCGAGTCGGGTCTTCAATCCTTGCACGATGGTGCGGTTGGTCACCTCTACCTGCCGTTGCTTTGAGGGTACGCCACTGAGGTGAAGACTTGCTGTACCCCGAGCTGATCACACTACTCCTTTACTTTCTTTCCACTGAACTGTCTACCGTTGTCGGAGATTAGTCTCCTCGGGATTCCATAGCACCAGATGATGTTTATCCATATGAAGGCTGTAATGGCTGCCTCGGTGACCTTTGCCATGGCTTCGGCCTCAACCCACTTGGAGAAGTAGTCTAGGCCACCTGTAAGAACTTTTTTTGGGCGACGTTTCCAGAGAATGGGCCGATGATATCGAGTCCCCACTGATCAAAAGGACATGGTGAGGTCACGGACTTCATAGCTTCCGCGGGCAATCTTTGCAGGCTGGCGTGCTTCTGGCAGTTGATGCAGCTTAGGACTAGTTTTACAGCGTCTCCTTTCATTGTTGACCAGAAGAAGCCTGCAAGAAGTGCTTTCTTTATCTCTAATTCCTGATATGACTTCCGCAGATCCCTTCATGAATTTATTGAAGAACATATTCACCTTCTTCCTTAGACAGACACCGTGGAAGCGGTCCGGCATATCATCTTTTGAACAGGATCAGGTCGATCAGGGTAAATAGCTAAGCCCTTAGGAGAAGTTTTTGAGCCAAAGCTTTGTCCTCCGGTAGAAGCTTGTGGCGAGGATACTGATAGATCTCGTGCCTCCAATCTTCTCGGGCTATGTCTGGCTCAGGCAAGTTTTGATTCTCGACCTGCCAGATGGATAGAACCTTCCCTTTCTCCTCGCTTGCACACTTAGCTATTTGATCTGCCTTTTTGTTCTCGGCTTGGGTGATTAGGAAGATCTTGAGTTCCTCGAAGCTTCCTTTGATTTCCTAGAATACCATCACGGTGTTTTTCCAAGTTCTACTCCCTGATTGCAAAGTTCCCCTCCAACTGTTGAACCACGAATTGTGAGTCCGAATGCACCATCAAACGTGTGATCCCCATTCTTCGAGCTGCTCGAAGCCCGAGGAGCAGCGCCTCGTACTCTATTTCGTTATTCGATGCTTTGAAGTCTAGCCGGATGGCCAGGTAGTCCCCCATGGCAATATAATTAGTATCCCGATTTTGTTTCCTGAGTTGCAGAAAGAGCCGTCCACAAACATTTTCCACATTTCATCGAGGCAATCCCCGACCACCTCTACTATAAAATCTGCTAACGCCTGGGCCTTGATGGCTGCCCGACGCTTGTACTAGATATCAATTCTCCTAACTCTGTTGCCCACTTGACTGCTCTCCCCGAGATGTCGGGTCGAGTGGCAATCTTTCCGATCGGGTGATTGGTTAACACCACAACATGGTGTGACAGGAAGTAGGGCCGTAGCTTCCTGGCCGTAATAAGAAGGGCTAACAATAATTTTTTGGAGTTTGTGTACCTCGTCTCCGCACCCTTCAAGATGTGGCTAACGAAATAGATCAGCTTCTGCACTTATTCCTCTTCCCAAACAAGCACGGAACTTGACACCCGACGGGATGCCGCCAGGTAGAATACCAATTCTTCCCCGGACATGGGCTTGTTGAGCATGGGCAGCTCCTTCAGGTACTCTTTCAGGTCTCGGAACACCTTCGCACACTCGACGGTCCACCAAGGCCTTCACCTTTTCAAGGTTGGCCTCGATTCCCCTTCTTGATCTCAAGAATTTTCCTGAGCTGACCCCGAAAGTACACTTGCTCGGGTTCATCTTAAGGTTGTATCTCTGGGCGATCGAGAGTGTTTATTGTACATCGGCTAAGAAGCAGCTTTGCTCCCGAGACTTGATCGGGATATCATCCACATAGGCTTCCGCATTTCTCCCTATTTGGTCTTTGAAACTTTGTTCATCAGCTTCTGGTAGGTGGCACCAACGTTCTTCAGTCCGAAGGACATAACAGTGTAGCAAAAGGTCCCTCCGGCGGTTATGAAACTTGTCTTCTCTAGGTCTTTCTTAGCTAGTAGAATCTGATTGTATCCCTGAAAGGTGTCGAGGAAGCAATGTAGCTCATGCCCCGAGGTGGAGTCTACCAGCTGATCTATCCGAGGTAGGGGATAACAGTCCTTCGGGCATGCTTCGTTCAGGTTCCGGAAATCTACGCACATGCGCCATTTGCCTGAGGACCTCGGTACCAAAAGCACATTCGAGAGCCATGAGGGAAATTAGACCTCCCTATTGTGACCCGCTTCTAACAGTTCCTCGACTTGGCGTCGCACCTCGGCATCTTTCTCTGAACTGAGATGACTCCGCTTCAGAATAATGGGTCGGTTGGTTCGGGAGACATTGAGCTTGCTCGATTATTCCCCGATCGATGCCCACCATGTCTTTAGCTGTCCATGTGAATACGTCCCTGTTCCACTTTAGTAATTTGATTAAGTCTTCTGCTAAATCTCGAGGTAGATCCCTGGTGATCTTGATGGTTCCCTCGGGCGGCTTGATCACCACTTCTTCGATTTCTTCTGCAATATCCCTCTTTTTGGTAGTTCCGACAGCATATAACGTCTCGCTTCCCCTTGGGTGGTCCTCCCTTCGGGCCTTGGAGGATTTGATTTCCACCCGAAGAAAACGCGAATCGCACCATTCATGATCATCAACGGGTCAAGCCCATACAATATAATCCTCGGGAGGCCTGCCCTAACTTTCTTTGCAGCCATCGCCTCGCCATTACATCAAAAGATAAAATTCGACGTGGGAGATAATGTAGGAGAGGTCTTAGGAGAATGCAAAATGGCTCGAAATGCTATGTAGAAGAGGTTCGGGTGGAAATCAAATCCTCCAAAGCCAGAAGGAAGGACCACCCAAATGGAAGAGAGACACTGTATGCTATCAAAACTACCAAAAAGGAGGATATTGAGGAAGAGACTGAAGAAGTGGTGATCAAGCGGCCCGAGGGAACAATCAAGATTGCCAGGGATCTACCTCGGGACCTACGGGAAGATTTAATCAAATTGCTAAAGAGGAACAGGGACATATTCACGTGGACAGCTAAAGACATGGTGGGCATCAATCGGGGAATAATGAGCACAAGCTCAATGTCTCCCGAACCACCCAACCCATTTTTCAAAAGAGGAGGCATCTCAGTTCATAGAAAGACGCCGAGGTGCGACGCCAGGTTCAGGAACTGCTAGAAGCGACCCACATCAGGCAGGTCCAATTTCCATCATGGCTCTTGAACGTGGTTTTGATCCCAAAGACCTCGGGCAAATGGCGCATGTGCACGAATTTTCGAAACCTGAACGAAGCATGCCCAAAGGATTGTTACCCCTCGGGACATGAACTACTCGGCTTTCCCGATGCCTTTCAGGGACTCGACCTCGAATAGATCAGCCGGTGGACTCCACCTCGGGACATGAACTACCCTGCTTTCCCGACGCCTGGGGAAGAATTGGTAGTCTACCTGGCAGCATGCCCTCAGGCGATAAGTTCCGTGCTAATTGGGATGAAGAAAGAGTATATAAGCCGATTTATTTCGTGAGTCACATCTTGAAGGGCGCGGAGACGAGGTACACAAACTCGAAAAAATTACTATTGGATATTCTCCTTACAGCCAGGAAACTGCGGCCCTATTTCCTATCACACCCCATCGTAGTGTTAACCAATCACCCGATTGGGAGATCGCCACTCGACCCGATATCTCAGGGAGAGCAGTTAAGTGGGCAACAGAGTTAGGGGAGTATGATATCCAGTACAAGCCTCGGGCCGCCATCAAGGCCCAAGCATTAGCAGATTTTATGGTAGAGATGGTCGGGGAATGCTCCGAGAAAATGTGGAAAATGTTTGTACATGGCTCCTCCTGCAACTCCGGAAAGTCGAAAAATACTACTCACTAACCTGACTATTAGGCTAGACTTCAAAGCATCGAACGAACACAGAGTATGAGGCGCTGCGCGCCGGGCTTCGAGCAGCTCGAAGAATAGAGATCACACGTTTAATGGTGCATTCGGACTCGGAACTCGTGGTTCAACAGTTGGAGGGGAGCTTCGCAATCAGGGAGCATAACTTAGAAAAATACGTGAACGTATTCGAGGAAATCAAAGGAAGCTTCGAGGAACTCAAGATCGTACTAATCATCCGAGCCACAGATCAACTGATTCTTCAGGCGACCTACCTCTTGGGCTCCCTCACTAACTCGCATAGTCATCTCCATATTGCAAGACCGCACCGAGTCTGCCATTTTTTGTGGAAGGCAATATCACCGAGCCCCCTCGTAGGACAGATAAGCTTGAAGACAAAAGAATGGCTATCACTACCTAAAGAACTACTACTGCTACTGCTACGAATTACAAGACCCCCCCCCCCTCCGGCGAAACTACCAGAAGCAACCCGCGAACTATCGCTCGAATTAGAAGACATGATTCTAAAGAAAATGGGAAGGGAAGGAGAACTTACAAGAACCTAAAAAGCTCGGGCAGAAAGGCTAGAGGACTCGGGATCTTGGGAGCACGCAAAGAGAGGGAGAGAGAGTAGTGAGATAAAATGAAAGAAGAGGAATGAAGGAAGAGGTGGGGTAAATATAGGCCCCAGTGCTCGATCCGAGCCCCTGGATTCAGATAAGATCAACGGACTGCAAAGATCCGCGTCAACTCGACTACGATCCGCGTCAACTCAGGAAACCACCGATGGGATTCCCTCCAAGACGTCCCATCGCGGCCAACCAATGGAAAGACTATTCGTGGCATGGGAGGCGAAGCGAGTTCAAGCTTCGAAACGGTATAATCCCCAACTCAGCAAGAGAATCCACTCAGACGAAGCTCCGCAACTACCCTCGATAACACCAGCGACTCGGATATTTTTCCCTGACCATAAAAGACATCCAAAATTCACCACACTCTTTTGGACTCGAAGGGGGGAGTATTGTTACCCTCGAGTCTTCACCGACCCCGCGGCAAAATAACTGACCCGCCTTAATTAACCTAACCACTCGTCCTGAAGAACGACCCATGCCCTCAGCATGGGCCCGAGCCCACTGGACCAACCCCGAGACAGAGGCCGCGAACTCAGTAGTGGATGATCCACACCAGAGACGCCCCAGAAATCCTAGAGAATTCCCCAGCCCCCGGGGAGGTTTTCCGATGGCATGCACTTTCGAGGCACCTTGCAGAGCCGCCTCGGGGAACGAAGTACAGCGGCCTCCTCGGGAGCTTTGTCCGACACTCGGATAAGACATCTGCCTCGTGAAATCGGGGGACTTAGCCTGAAACCCTTATTATCCCCCAACGTCGACGCTAACAGAACGTGTGGAGGGTAACCGTCAAGGCGGGGCAGGTCAGGAGGACGTGCGATCGTGGGAAGGTGGAGAACCAAGTCCATGCAAACTCGGAAGATGCGGCACGTGGCTCGAAACACCCTGAAAACCGCCCGAGGCAAGGATCCTATAAATACCACAAGGCACATTCAAGATAGGGATCGAATCTCGCGTATCCTTACCATTACTCTACCAGTTTCAGTACTCACTACATCACTTTTTAGCACTTACGCCGTTTTACGCCTGTTTGCGTGATCTTCAAGCAGAATCCGCGGCAACGTAAAGGCGGGAAGGATCTTGTTGGCCGATTAACGCGGTTATTAATTTTCGATGGCATCACTAACCATCATAACCAAATCCTCGTCATCGTTAGAATCAACCTCAGAATTACAAGTTGGGGGTTGAGTGACTAAAGCAATACTTTTTCCCCTTGATGCTTTCTTCTGAACATCGGGATTGGTCTTGTAGGTATTCATAATATTCATCAGGGTTGAAGTCCGGAGTGACCAGATTAGGAGCTTCCTCAACCAGAACAATCATAACATCGAATTTTTCGATTAGTGAACGAATAGCCTTAGAATTTAGTTGTTCGAAATAGATTCACCGAAGCTACGTCTCTCGCTAGAAATAAGGTTTCCAAAATAAGTTGTAATATCTTCATGAGCCCTCATTCGAAGATTTTTAATTGACTATGAAGAAGTCCCAGTTTTATATCTTATCACACTAACATCACCCTCCCTCATAATATCTTTGAAGCATGTCCCAAGCGTGTTTTGCATTGTTGCAGTTTTGAATGATTTTAAACATGAAAATATCGACAATTGAAAAAAAAAACATGCAAGGGTTTTCATTAAAATCAGCAACTGCACTTTCACAAATAGACCATTCTACAATGGAGTTGTCAAAGAATTCCACATCTGCTCCAGGAGCAGTTTTAGGAGGGGTATAACCATTAAGCACAGCGTCCCATGCACGAGAGTCAATAGGCTTTGTGCATTAACGCAATTCGGATTTTCCAATAGGCATAGTTCGATCCGTCTAAATGGGAACTTTACAGAAATAACTTGAACATAAAGCATCCATATTCAAAAGGATTAAAACCCTTAGCCCTTGTTTGGTTGATGGGTTTAGGTATTTTAAACCTGGGTTTAAGATATACGCAAGTGTTTAGTTCGTAGTTATATTTAAACCATGGATTTATATAATTCAGCTCTAAACCATACTTATGGGTTTAAATAAACACACCCCCTCTGATGTGTTTATCTAAACCCACTAACCAAACACAATTTTATTTTATACCCATTAGTTAGTTTTATATAAACCTAACTAAATTTAAACCCTCCTAAATATAAACCTAATACCCAAACGATCACTTAGTGTATCATGCGTGGGATCTGACACCACTTTGAAGTGGTGGTTTGAATATGGATGCAAACTAAGTTAAAAGTAAACATAAAAATGTTGACCCTAATGTCGAAACAACACTAGGGATCAAAAAGTTTTAGCACAGTAGAAAAATTAAACTTAGCAGTAAAAAGACGCAGTGCAGCATGTTATAAAAGTTGCTACGCGCTTCAGGAAAAGATTCCACTACTCCACTGGATTACAAAAGCACGAACTATCAACGATAGTAAACTTACATAGAAAAGAATCTAGCTGACTCTTCACTTCACAAAGATAACGTATGATGTATGTAAAGAAAAACACTAGGTAAAAACATATTGAAGCAAAATATTTCGGTGATAGCTCTCTCGTCTTTCTTTCGTCTCGTTCGCGTCTTTTTGTTCGGTTGTGATCGGAGTCTTCTATTATATTTGCTCAGATAACTTGTTAGCGAATCCTCTGCTAAGATATTGGAGGTTGTTTTATGTTATGAGAAGTAGTGGTTTTACTTGTTCTTCCTTGTTCTCTCTCTTCTATTTTTAGTAATTCCACATTCTATTTTTGGCTCCACTTAGTTCCACTCTTCTTTGAACAATTCAAGCTCGTGAATAACTCTTTCACACACTTAAATAAAGCCACAATAATAGCTCTTCTTGTTCTGAGTACTGTTCCACATTGTCAACGTTGACACTGTCAACATTAACAAAGTGCTTTGAAAAAGATTGGAAGAGATCGCCTTACCTTACTATGGTGCTGAAGAATTTACAGCTAAAAGCAGCGCGACCTGTGTTTGATCAAAACTGTGTTGTATGAGACATATCGTGTGGTTGCTGCTTCGATGTTCGGCTGCTTCACTTTTACCTTTTTCTTCATTTGCTTTACAAATGTTACAATCATTTAAAATAGGGGGAGCATCTCCAAGTATCACTTAAGTTATAGCTCGATGATTTAGTAATACGTTGTTCAGCAAAAACTCTAGTAAATAAACATATTCAACAAAACCATACATGATTACGTGACAACATATGAGACCATGCATATGGGACGACAACATCGACTTGTGTTTTCTTACATACAAAAAACCGTCCTAGCCTATCTGGAAAAACACAAAAAAAAAACGTATTGCTTAAACAAAGAAACACACACACACACGAAACAAAGACATGAGACTCAAGAAAAATGAGAGAATCAAGATTCTATTGGGACAGCAACACTTGGTTCACGACCATGTACCCTCAGTCTATAGATGCATGTGTGCGAATTGCTTCCATGGTTTGATGCAATATCAAGCCTAACAGTATCAATGAGATTCGATGGCGGCTCCACCTTAAAAGTTTGAACATTGCTCTTCTCAAGGTCATATGTGAACTCTGTCAGCAAATGCACCTTTGGCGTTGCCTCGTCTTGCTCAAGTGCTTCTTTTCCTTGCAAATATCCAGACACTATGCAGTGTTTTGGAGCGCTTGATCGGTCATAAGCGACACTCTGTAAACATGGTAAGTATTAATAAAAAGAGATCATGTGTTGTTATCAAAGCTCAAGGAAAGAGGGAGAAAAGGTTCATATGTATCGAGATGGATATAATTAATAAACTGATAAAAAATCAACTTTTGCACCGAACGTGTGTGCTTGATTCACTAGCTTAAGTCAAAATCAGTATGACATGCTAAGATCAAAGCAACGAGAAGATCACTTCTTAAATCTTGACATATATATAATCTGATACGCCGGCTAAAAATTCATCTTTCCTTGTCAAGAACAAGGTCTCAAACCACTAATACTGATTATTTAAAAAAATTGAAAACTAACGACTAGCATTCTCAGAAGATCTAAGCTATATATAACCTAGCCCGTCTAGCCAGATCATCGTTTGCCACAATACTACAACTTAAGCCATGGATTTTTCCATGCACTAAAATATAGAGAGAAAAGAGATTATAACTAAGAAGCTACACAAGCATTTCAAAACCAGGACGAATATTAACTTTGCCAACCAAGTGAAACGGACATATATTCAAGGAAACATAAAACTCCCCATGTCAAAAAAGGCAGATTGCAATGAATAACAAGATAAGTAACCAAGCAAAAGTTACCTTCGAAACATGTTCAAGAGTTATGGCTTCAGGCAAAATAGCTGTCCTAAGCCTGATCATCACAAAACCAGTCCCTCCTTTAAGAGGTAAACACTGCCCAGGTTCTCCAAAGCTGGGCCTAATAATCTTGTCTGCCTCGGGTATAACTCTATGGGATCCTTTCAAGCTACCCAACCAATTCATATTACTTCGACCATAAAAGGGCTCAGAATGAGAAACTACCCTACCACCACCTGATGCAAGTGCATAGTCTACCATCCCCAACCCATCTGCTGCGTGCCTCTCAATTTCCCTCTCCACAATTTCCCTTGCATAATCTTTAATCTCGTCCAAATTAACCTCAACATCGACAACATCGCCTCGATCTTTCTTCGATTTCATAAACTGCTCGAAGAATTCGCCAAAATCTTCCTTCGATAGAACACTCTTTCGACTGAAATCGCTCATAAACTTCTCAAGAACATCATTCCTCACGTTAACAGCCTTCAATTTTAACTCCAATTCTTCCCCCTTTTTTCCAATCTTCTCGTCAAGCTCCTTCCTTGCTGTAATAATCTTTTGATCGAGCTTTTTATCGATAGCATCGACTTGTACCTGCATCGCCTTGATAGTCGTCTTAACGAACTTCTCAACCTCATGTACCTTCCCCTCAAAATCACCGGAAATGACATCGAAGTCCCCAGGCTTACCCCACGAGTTTAACACAAGCGGGCGAATCATTAGGACAAAACCCCACAACAGTACAAGCAAAGCTAAATTCTTGGCAAGAATGCTAACAACAGTCAACCACAAGGGCCTCGTTGACTTCCGAGAAGATGAAGTGGGTTTCTTGTGCTGCGTATGTGAAGGGGTAGCTTTTCTGGCCTCTTTCAAGATCGCGTCAGCCCTATCGCTCGCTGTGAGTTTACTCCCTCTGTTATCCTCTTGCGGGAACAAATCGGAATCAAGGTTAGCGGCGAGATTCGCCCGTCGGCGTGTGGCGGGCCCTTGATTGGCCGTGGCCGAGACGGTTGATGTGGACATTTCGAGAAGCTATGAGATCGAATTGCGATTCTGTTCCAAATTTACAGGTGATGTTATAAATTTTTTATATTGAATCCAAACGTGCTCAACTGCTAAGTGAAACCCTAAGAAAGAGGGAAACTTCCTCGGATCCGGGTATGGAAATGGAGCGGAGCTGTTTTGTGGAGAATTTAAATAAATGGCCTTTGAAGTGGTCAACGTTAAAAAAGTAGCCTTCAAATGAAAAATGACTTTATTGCCCTTAGGGGGTCTCATGCGCCCATGATGTGCCCATGTGGGCGGGACCTCTGCTTTGCATGGGCGGGACCTCTGCTATATAGCACAGGTCCCATGCCCAATGTGGGGGCTCTCATGTGCACATGTGGGCGGGACCTCTGCTTTGCATGGGCGGGACCTCTGCTATATAGCACAGGTCCCATGCTTTGCACGGGCGGGACCTCTGCTTTGCATGAGCACATGTGGACGGGACCTCTGCTTTGCATGGGCGGGACCTCTGCTTTGTAGCACAGGTCCCATGCCCAATGTGGGTGGGTCTCATGTGCCCAATATGGGTGAGTCTTGTATAAAAGAAATATGTGTTGGGGATTTGAACCCACGACCTATTACTTGAATGTCAGACTACACAACCACTAGACTACGGCCCTCCCTCCCACCCCTGTGCGGTCTCGATTTAACATATTGGGTTTTTAAACACCTTGTAAAAAGACAAAAATACCCTTAAATTGAAGGCTACTTTTTAAAAGTTAGAATCGACGAGGCTATTTTTTTAAAGTTGACCGAGTCAAAGGCTCTTTTTTAAAAAGACCCCTGTTTTGTTTTTAATTTGCTTTCGCTATTTTCTTCTCGGCTTTGCACATTCACTTTTCCGGGATGTTATGAATATCGAAAAATACAATACGGATATCAATAAATATAAAATATGAATACCATTAATAAGATCGTAATGAAACAAAAGAATAAATTAGATATATTTACTTGATTATATAATATATGAAACAATGATGATTTCAGGATATTGTGGAATATGTAATTAGAAAATAAAGGTACTTTAAATAGTTTTTAATATGCATAGTTCGACAGTGTGCATAAGTTGTTCGTTTCGAGGTATTTGTATAATTCGGTGGTAGATCATAACTGTCTCTTTGAAGGTTAGAACACTCGCAAAACAAGAACACAACCAGATTATCTCTTCAATGAATATTGGACGGAGGAAGTTGACGATTTCTTCGTCAAATATTTGGCTCGACAAAACCAGCTTGGTTACTTTAAAGTCAGCAAACCGCATGGCCCGCTAATCGATAAATTGAATGACACAATCTTTCGAAAGGCCGATTTCACATTCAGGCCCGAGAAAATTTCACAGCATATCTACTTTTTAATGCGACGACATCAGACCTTCAAGAAAATATTGGAGCTCCCAACCGCAACTTACGACAAGGGCTCCAACACTATTGCGGCACCACCAAATCAATGGAATGACTGGATCAAGGTCTCTTTTAGAAAAATGATGACGAATTTATAAAAAAAAAAATACGTTTTTTTCGTACTAATCGTATCGTATGTTTGTTGTAGGAAGCGTCATCGGTTCAGGCATATGTGTTCAAAGGAGAAAAAATTTGGTAACTTATCTCCACCATTTTCAAATGGCAGTTTGTCAAGGTTATCGATATAAGTAGTGATGATGCCTTATGAAAAGGATAGTCGCGAGAAGTTACATCTCCGTATCCTTCGAAGTTTGCAAGTACCAAACCACCGATCAAAAAGCTGAAGTTTGAAGATGATCGCCCGACTGGTGACCAAGGGAGTACTAACGTATAAGTTAGCTCAGCTATGGTCTGTAATTTCTATGTTACTGCCTTAGGTACTGCGGCTTTTGTATTTTCAATTGCTTATCGGCTTATTTGGGTAACCCTTAGGACGACAAAGTAATGCCGCTTTTGTGTTTTCAAGTTCTTATCGGCTTATTTGGGTAATCCTTAGGACATGGTGTGTTAGTTTCACCGTGTTATGTACGTCACAAGTGTATCGCCTTTGTCTGTGAAAATCTGAAATTTTATCCCGGGATTTTCGTAGTTTCACTATTTGAGGACTGACGACTCCTTTTGACACAAATATAAAAATTTGCATGTGGTTGTGGAATGGCATGAAATGCAGGTGCTTAAAATATGACATACAAAACACAACCTCCATTGTCATATTCCGCTGTTACATATCACCAACATGAAGTTAAAACCTGCACAACACTCTAACCTTTAACAGCCACTACAAATCCATATCCAAGGATTGTTTTTGGTTAACAGCCACTACAAATCCATATCCAAGGATTGTTTTTGGATTACATCACAGAGAAAAAATATAGCATCAATCGCTCGCGTTCTTTAACAGTTTACAGATACTACAAATAATAATTTTAAGCTGCACCATAGTAAAATGAGCAGCAGATCACAACACCGGACTACAGCCAACCAACTTATAACAGTCAGATTACGCCGGCTAATGTGTTAATTACGACCGATACTTTATATCTGGAGGCAGGCTGTGAAGCAGTCTAAGTCGTCGGAGTGATTGACGAGGAACTTACAAATAATTAGTTTTTGGTCCGGGCTAAGGCATTCCATCGCATTAACTTGTTCATATACATGATATTTTTAAGGATGATGTCACTTTCCACCTCCACCATGGAAATAAATCGTTGTAGAGCTACAAGTGTTTCTGCACAATATTTTCCAATAGCATTGGTCAACTTCTTATCTGCTTCGTTCATTTTCCTTTTCTGACCATGTCGTTGCGCTATGTTGTTTCCTACACCAGTCGACACACTTAGTATTGGCTTGATCAGACGGCATGGACAAATCCACTGTATTTACAATCCAGTCTTACTAGGCATGTGAGACATTAAATAAATAAATCCCATATATCAGGAGTTTAGTCACTGATTCTCATGGGATGAGAGAGGGGGCATCGATGAGCTTTTATCCTCCGGTATTAAATTAGTCCACATTGACTGGGACATTTGTGAAGGATCTATACGTACGACGATAATCTATAGTCGGTTCGTAGATAGAAGATCGTACTCAACACGAGATCTATTCGGTACCACGGGATTGGCTAGGTGCTTACCGAATTCTTGGGTTCCTCCCTTGCCGGGTTGAAACGAACCAAGAAAGTCGTACTTAAAAAGGATCATCGAGACCGTATCTGATAAAGAGAGATGTATTTTTTATATAACGGGCTTAGACTTCTTAATAAAATGTTAAATATGAGTTTGAGAAACTATATATACATGGACTTAGATTTCTGGAACGAAACGATGAAGAATGGACCGAAAATATGGTTCACAATCACGAATAAGGCTCGTCACGGCCGTGAAGCCCGCCTGAAAAGTAGCAATAGATTCAAAATTCGTATCTCCCGATCAAGATCTCGGATTGAGAATCCCATTAGTCAAAATTAAGATTGATTAGCCTTTTTGTTGTTAAAATTTCAGGTCCATCGGAAGTCGGCTACCCTTCAATCTGAGAGAAATACTAAAATGCCCCGCAGCTGAGATTGGTGCCACGGTCGTGACAAGGGATGGCTGTTACGTGACGACGACAGTGACACCGGCCATGACGACGGGCCGAAGCATGGCCAACACAGAAGCTACAGCCTAACACAGTCTTGGACTTTAGGCCAATTGCTTGCTGCAACATTTTATATAAATGTATATCCAAGATGCTATGCTCGAGGCTTAATGAGGTGCTGCCTAAATTTGTGCATGAGAACTAGAGTGCCTTTAACAAAGGCCGCTCTATTATCCATAATATTTTGGTAAGCCAAGAATTGATCAGACACTACAAAAGAAGGAATATCTCCTCCAGATGTATAATGAAGATAGACTTAAGGAAAGCTTATGACATTGTCAGTTGGGCATTCTTGGAGTCCCTCCTTCATAAATTTTTATTCCCTCCTAAGATTTGTGGTTGGATTATGCAATGTGTGACTACAGCCAGCTATGCTATCTCCTTAAATGGGTGCACAGATGGGAGAATTATAGGGAAGAGAGGCTCTAGCAGGGGGATCCCATTTCTCCTCTTCTTTTTGTGCTTGTTATGGAATACTTAAGCAGGAGACTGCACCTCGCTTCCCAAGCAGATCAGTTCAGGTTTCATCCAATGTGTAAGAACTTGAGCCTTGTTAATCTTTGTTTTGCAAATGATCTCTTGATATGCTGCAAAGCACCATGGGCTCTGTTCAGGCTGTGATGCAAGCTCTTCACCATTTTTCAGCTATTTCTGGCCTGACAGCAAACTCGAGCAAGTCTAACCTTTATGTTGCTGGGGTCTCACAGGAGCTGAGAATGCTTTACAAATGGTTACAGGCTTCAGCTTAGGGATATTTCCTGTGAGGTACTTGGGGGTGCCATTGTCACCTTCCAAGTGGAGTAAGCTTGATGGTCAGATGCTAGTGGATAAAATTGTGGAAAGGATCAAATGATGGACTGCATGTACACTGTATTATGCTGGAAGGTGCTCACTTATTAATGCTTTGCTTACCTCCATGTATAGCTATTGGGGGACCATTTTCTTACTTCCTAAAAAAAAGTGGATAGAATATGCAAGTATTTCCTTTTTTTTTGGGGGGGGGGGGGGGGGGATCTGAAGAAGGATGCCTGTGGCATTGGTGAAGTGGGAGAAAGTCTGTCTACCTAAGAGCAGAGGTGGTTTAAACATCAAGAATTGTGATGTTTGGAACATTGCTAGTGTTGGTAAGCAAATTTGGCACCTAGCCACGAAAGCTGATGTTCTTTGGGTAAAATGGCTGCATGAACTATATATGAAAGATGGCTCTTTTTGGGATCACTCTCCACCTCTGGACTGTAGTTGGCATTGGAGGAAGCTCCATAAGACTAAAGAGATCTTTAGAGCTGGATATGTTGGGAATGTATGGATGGGCATCAAAATGCAAATGGTGTCTACTCGCTTGAAACAGGGTATAAGTGGCTCACTGCAGGTGTTCTCAAATGCCATATGTCCAGGCTGTTTGGAATCGCTACAACATACCTAAGCACAGCTTCATCCTCTGGTTGTTGGCTAGGAAAAGGTTGCTCACAAAAGATAGATTATCCGCTTGGGGGATTCATGTAGAGCAGCCTTTGTGTGTGCTTTGCGAACAGGAGGTGGAATCTATTAACCATCTGTTTTTTGAGTGCTTGTTAGCAGGAATATCCTACAGCAATTAGCGTGTTGGTTAGATGTAGATTGTTGTCCGTACCTATTTGATCGATGGAGAAGTTGGTTGACTCAAGTGGGGAAGAAGAAAGGCATGAGAGGGAGGATTGTGTTAGCTTGGATTGTTGTTGTGGCATATCTGGGCTGAGCGAAATGCTCGACTGCATGGAGGTAGCAAGCAGGACGCGGGATGTATTTTCAGTAGGATTTCTAGTTTGGTTAGGACAAGGATTTCAGGTTGCTGCAAAACGAGGATTAGCAGATCGGACGAATCTATCTTTTTACGTACTATTAGGCTGAGTAAATGTGAAAATGTTTGATGGTCTTGTGGCGATGTAAGGCCGAGTGTTTGTACAAACTTTGATCGGTGGTAACGAATTTATTTCGAACAAAAAAAAACTAATAATCATAGGTATAATAACTCATGTCATGTAATATACAAAAAATCAAAGTCGAAGGATTTATCAGGTTTTTTTTTTTTATGTAAACTCCTTTCGATTAGCTGACGACGGATTGCGGAGTAGCTCTGTTGGCTGTGAGGAATGAACTCGTTAAAACAAACACACGACACCTAACAGATTTAGCAAGAGATGAGTTACATGTTGCCTTCGTTGTTGCCTGCACTATTTTAGCTCACAGAGATGAGATGAATGGTTCCACTGAAAAAGGATTTTAATTTCAGTGATTGAAGGCGTATTAAAGTAATTTCATTATTATTGTATCGGGCTGTAAAACGGGTCTGGTCATAATCAGGGGCTTTAGATTGATAGTCTTATGTGCAACTGAACAAAGCTGGATATGTGACCATTTATCTTGGATAATCCCGCGAAGTAAACACGGCCTAAACAGATATTAGAAACCCGAGACTATGTAAAAGAATTGAGAAGTGAAAACATAGAAAAGAGATGCTATGACTCAGAAAAAACAAAGATTATGACATAAATAGTATGTTTAAAACTGGAAAATAAAAAAAATAAAACTAGAACGAAATTGGGCAAAATTATTCAAGATGCTTATCTAATAATAGAAAATTATAACAATGGAGTTTGATTTGTTAATCAATAACATTAAACGGTCACTATTTGGTTGGTTAGGACCAATTGTTTCATCTAGGTGGAATTCGCTTAATTCACGTTAAAGAATATTCAAATAACAATGGGTTCTTTTCTCCCTTGTTGTTTTCTTTTCCAACTTACGAAAAATATACCCGAGCTCGCGTTCAATAAGATAAATCAAACCGTAGATATTGAATATTAGGTGAGTTATTTACCGCTTGAATCTTGACTTTTGTTAATATATTTTAAACTCCTGAATTTAATTTAAATTAGGGGCTTTTAGAAAATCCATAGCTTTAAGGACCTGATTTCTGCAGCATCACTTCATTGTTCTGCATTTACCACTTCATTATCTGCAGTACCACTTTATTGTTCTGCAGCACCACTTCATTGTTTTTCCAGTACCACTTCATTGTTGTGAAATAACACAAAACGATCATTCGATCCAGTTCATATACACTTTATAACACTTGTGTAAATCTAGGTCCTTATATATAATTTTATAAAAATCAGGTATTTAAAACTATGAATTTTTCTGACATGGGTCTGAACCTATTTTAAAACATATTTTAGGACCTGACACGTAATTATATCTTTAAATCATCCTCTCTTGTCAAAATAGTGTAGGTATTTCACATTATTAGCATAAAATGCGCACACACTTGCATATTGCGTGTCATGTTGTATATAGCGTGCGCTTTTGAGGAAAAACACGGTTTTCGTTGCGCTGTAACTCGTTTCAAATTAGGCTATTTTGTGCTACGTAGAACGTTGTTCTTCGCTTTTTAGAACACTGATATATAGATGATTTTCACGTCTATTAGAGGAAAGTGAGATGGCCTAACTAACTAATAGGAGTAAGATTAAGTACAGCATTTACTCAATCACCTTATATATCACCATTATAAATCAAACAGAATATTACAATATGACATTGATATGAAAAATGAAATACCATTTCCAATAAATATGGTGTTTCATATTACCTTAGTTCACATTTCTATGATATTTATAAGGGTGTGATTATCACCTTACGGATTAATTACCTCAAACAAACAAGCCTATTTGTCAACTAATGTGATTTTTATAGCTCAAACTTGCAAACTAAAATAAATAAAAAAAAAAAAAAGTTCAAAAAGTATATATGTTATCTTATTTCCCTTGTGTCAAACTTCTAAGCCAATTGCCGTAGAAAGGGCGAACTCGTCCAGAGAAAAATTCCCTCAGTCTTATTCTGAGTTTCGGATCTTAAATCCAATCGTTTGTTGCGCTCCTCTCAGTCACCAGATCAATCGTTTTCCCAATCTTTCGAATCTTCTCCTACCTTGTTTTTTTCTTTATTTTTCCTTTTCAAAGATCGTGTACCCTACTTTAGATGTCTCAATAAGCGTAAGTATACCATACCATTGATTTTGTTTGTTTTTCGTGGGATTTTTCGGTTTTGGTATCGTCGTTTCAGTAGAAAGAACGAGGATTTTGGTTTAGACGATGAGGAAGAAGCTCGACACTCGTTTCCCCGCTGTGAGTTTTACTTTTTTTTTTTTAATTTCTACTTTTTAATTTTTTTAATTCACTTGTTCCTTTGTGCCCAAGATTCATAGGGTTTCTGTGCGCGTGCATGTGTGGGTTTGCCCGAAATTGCATACTTTAATCATAGAACTAGGTTTTTTTCCTGTTTCTCTGATTGATTTTGTATCTTACGTTTGATGATGTATCCTATCTCAAGAATGACTTTTTTTTTATTCTATACACATTTAGCCTTGTAAAGGGAAAGAAACATGATGTATGTGGTGACTTAAGTTATTGCTTCTCGCGAGATAAAATTTAGTTCAATGATTTTCACCGTAATTCATATGTATGCTATTGTTCCTCCCTCAGGCCCGAATCAAAAAGATCATGCAGACTGATGAGGATGTTGGCAAGATTGCAATGGCGGTGCCTGTCTTAGTTTGTATGCATAAAATCATTGGGAGTATGTTTATTTTTTGTGCAACATGTGACTGTAACATATACTCTTTCGGTTTTTCTGCAGCTAAAGCCCTGGAATTATTCCTGCAAGATCTCTGTGATCGGACGTATGATATTACTGTGCGGAGAGGGGCAAAGACTGTTAGTTCATTGCACTTGTGAGTGAAAATACATCTGTTCCTCCAAATTTCAATCTTGGTCATGGGCGTTTAATTTGTATCCTGGTTGGAATTTATGTTTCTCATGAGATCAGATGTATACGTCAGTTGATATGTCTATGCGTTGCAAACACTTAGTTAGATGAACTCATCAAAAACCTCTATTTATTTTTCAAATTTTGATTTGCAGAAAACATTGCGTGCACAGTTATAACGTATTTGACTTCCTTAAGGAAGTTGTCAGCAAAGTTCCCGATTATGGTCAGTCTGATTCTGCAGCTGACGCCTCTAAAAGAAGGTTTGAAAATATCCGCTTTTTATTTTTTATTTGACCTCCGTGTTACTATATGTCTGTGTTCCTTAACTTGGTCTGCTCCATATATCGCCAACTATAAATATTATTACACTTTTAGTGAACTTTTGCTTTATACTATTGCAGAAAGATTCTGGCAAACGAGTCTAATGACAGTGATGAAGAGCCCAAAAGGAACAATACTGTAAGAATTAAGATTGTGTTTCATGAGCAAGTGTAATGTACATACAATTGTCCACTGCGTTTTAACTTGATTTTAATGGCAGCACGAAGCAACAAGCGCAAGCAGCTCTGCTCGGGGAAGAGGTCGGGGCAGAGGGCGTGGGCGGGGCCGACCCAGCAAAGCAGCTGAGAGAGAGCTTTTGAGACACGATATCGATTCCAATTCTCTATCCAACGTCCAGATAAGCTTCAAACAATCCCATAGCCCCCAGGGGAGACCTATAGATGATGACAATGAATCACCGAAAGGAAACAATATCAACGAAATAATGACCAAAAATATCGATTTGAACGCTGGGGCTGAAGATAATTCAGAAAAACCAGCTTCTATTGCTGTCGAAGCTGCTGTATCAGCTCCTTCGAGTTTGCCAAGTGATGTTAATGATGATGAGAATACTGATCTTGGTGAGATAAATAGAATGGTTGTTGACCCTGTTAATCTTGTTGCACAAATGAGTTCAAGAATGGACGATGACGAGGAAGATTATGATGAAGAAGAAGAAGAAGGCTAGTAGGAAAGGAACTTGTTATTATTAAACATTTCCGCTGATTAGTGTTGCATATCTGTTTGTGATGCAGAATAGTAGATTGACATATGCTGTCTTGTCTGTTGTTTAGGTTTGATTACTCGGATAGTTTTATGTTATCTGTTCAAGTTGTTGGGTCTATATGTAGTTGACCGAATATCGCAGCTGTGAATATATTTTAGTATCTTTGTAATGTCTAAGCTGCTGTTGACAGATTTGATAGAAAGCTTATTGGTATTTATTATTGTATGAATTAGGATTTAATCACACATCAAAAGAAATCAGAAAGCTCATCACCCAAGTTAAAGAGAACTTAAATTAGCAATAAAATCAAATATATTCTCTATTAATTAAGGGTGAGGTGTGACTATAGAGATCGATAAATTTAGTCCTTTTTTTCAAAAAAAATATTATTAATAAATTGAAGAACCATCCATTGTTTTTTGCTATTCTAAATTTAGTATGTAATATATTTCATTTTTACCTTTTTAAGATATGTTTGGTTTATGGAATTTGGTGAGGAAAAGAAAAGAAAAAAAAAGGAAAATTAGTTTTTGTCCGTTTGGTTTACGGATTCTGACGTGGAAAAGAAAAGAAAAAGTGGAATGATACGACACGTGACGCTTAATGAACAATGAAGCAATGGAGATGACCACACTTTTCTTTTCTTTTCTCCATCGAGTTCCGCGAACCAAACGCACTCTCAGATCAAGAAAAGAAAAAAAAAAAAAGAAAACATAAATCGATTTTAAGCTAAAACCAGAACACTTTCCTCACCAAATGATGAGGAAAAGGAAGGAAAACAAGAGATTTAGTTTTCTTTTCTGCACTCATTTCCTTGATCCAAACACACCATAAATGAATTACTATTTTACATTTAATTTCATAACAAATCAAACTTTACTTATAAATATGGATTATGTCAAAGTATAATTCTACTAAATTTAAATAAAATTAATATGATACATTTATATATGCATACGCATTTGAGTGTTGAAGATAAAACTTGTTTTTTCGTGTTAAAGATTAATCTAGTTTTTGTTACTATCTTAAAGCAGAAATAAAACCATATTTTTTGTGCGAAGTATTATGCCTTTTTGTTTAAATAGAAAGTATTATGCCTTCGATTATCTGAGGAGGCACATTTACCGTTTCTATCTGTTAAAATGAGAAAAAAAATCTTCATAAAAATGAGAAAGTAAAAATGAAAATAATTGAAAAAAAAATCGTTTCATTTAATTTTCATAATCCATATAGGCTCTTCACATTTTTCTGCATGTCAGAAACGAAGATCATTAATAAGCTTTCATTAATGGATCTAAATAGTGATGTTTAATTAATGTCACGAACTTGAAGTGCCACGTAAGTATGACTCGATCTTTGCCAAGCCTAAGGAGCACAGAATCACGGTCGAAGGTGCATGAGTGGGAAATTCTACACTTGGAGCCGAAAATGACCCAAACGCTTGAGGCAGCCATCGGCGCAGCGGCACTAGGCGCCGGCCAAGGTTTTAAAATGGTTTCCGAAATCGGATCGGAAATTTTAGTCGTTTAAGGTTTAGTGGTTTAACCGGTATAGAACTGGAATCAAACCTGACTAAAACTGGTGCTCCTAAATATAAAATTATGCTATCAATCAAATAAAAATATTGGAGGATTAAAAACTAGTTATAAAGTGGAATGTCATAAATTAGTTGCTAAAGTAGGGGGTCAGAAATTAAATTAACATAAAATAGGTTGGAAAATAAGAAATTAATTGTAACAAAAAGTACCAAAAAAATAATTTAAGTAATGTCATGAAGATTTGAACACATGACCTCTAAAAACAAAGTCCAACACTTACACAATTGAACCACACCATTTTATACAACTTTAACTCTACTTTTATTTTTTGTCAGAATTTCATTTTTTTATTTTTTTATAATTAATTCTGAACCAGACCAGAACCGGACCGGATTTTCGGCCGGTTCGCAGGTTTTCGGCTTGAACCGGCCGATCCGGTACGGTTTTCAAAACCATGCGCGACTCGGACGACGAGGTTTGTGACGATGTTGGGAAGGTTCGGCGAGGTCCGATGGAACACTGAGGTTCACGGCGACATTGTCGGCGGCGGCCGGCGACGACGTCTAAGCGGCACGGCCAAGTCACGAGGACGAGGCCATGGTGAATGTAGCCGCGCGCATGGCAACACGCACGGTCTGGCTGGCGCGCGGGCTGCGAGTACGGGCTGCGAGCATTAGGCTGATGGGCTGCGTGCGAGAAAGGCACAAAAGAAGGTTTGAATGAGTCAATGCGGTTGACATAGTTTGCGAAGATTCGAACTAGAATATACGAATTTGGGAGAGATCTTCAGTGAGAGATTTTTAGGAGATTTTTAAGGGATCTTCCACCAATTTGAACATGAGCCAATGCCAATAAATAGGAGGCAATTGCGAACTGCCCAAGACATTCACCAATAGAGAGAACTTTTGTGAGATGAGAGCCACCTTCTAGAGCAAGCTGCAAGTCGAATTCTTGAGGGAACGAGGTTTGGCGCAAGGGATCGCGAGTCGGCGTTCCCCAGCGAGCGAGTGATTAAGATCCCAATCCCAACGAAGAGATTTAGGAAAATAATCGTGTCGCTCACTTTTCGAGTATGAGTGAAGTAAAAACGAGATGTGTTCGGTTCCACAGCTTTGAGTGGTTTCCTTGTAATCTTTATTAAGGCATGATTAATAAAGAAGGGCTAGCAGGGGAGCACACTCTGATAGTCAACCTTCGTTCTCTTCTCGTTTTATTTTACATGTCTGCTTTAAGCAAGCAAGGCGAGTGGTTGAGATGCTGATGTGACTAAATTGAGAGTCGAGCGATGAGGATCGCCTTAGGCGCGTGCCGGTTGTGAAGGCTCGAGATTAGTGAATTCGAAAAAAAATTATCTAAGTCCCGAGGTTCGCGACAATTTTGGTATCATAGCCATTTTTGATATGTCTGATGCAAGTCGAGCGACGGGGTTATGCTTGACGGACTTGGAGAGGAAGACGGTTTATCTCCAAGTGAAACTAGACTACATACCCGATTTTGCATAATTGGTGGCCGATGTTGCGGCACTTCGTGAGGCACGGCTGGCGGATGAGGCGCGGACGGCAAGGATCAAGCCGAGCATGTGGCGCTTCGAACCTTTGTGGCTGGAGCATGACGATGCATACTTATTTCCAATTCGACATAGGCGTATTTCCAAGGAGCGGGAATAGCCGAGGGTGACAAGGTAGACGTAGCTTTGTAATATCTTGAGGATGATGCAAAACTATGGTGGCGGACGGGACTTACGAGAGACGGAGAGCTCAATCGGTCGAGGTTGACGGTTTGGGTGGACTTTACGCGTGAGATGGAGGAACAATTTCTGCTGGGAAACACCTCCCTTGGGATACGTGAGGCGCTGAGGAAGCTGAAGTACACGGGATCGGTGAGGGAATACATCCTCTCTTACGTTAGGCATCACGGATATGTCAGAGCCGGATCGACTATTCTAATTTATGCCGGGACTCAGACCTTGGGCCCAACTGGAGTTGTCAAGGCTGGACATTCAGGACATGACGACGCCTTATGCCGATCGAGCAGCCAGCCATGGAGAGCAAAGTCGTGGCTTCCACATCCAAAAACACCAATAATGGAAGAAGATCAAGAGGAAAAGGCGAGTGAACAAGAGGAAAAGAAGGTGGCGCCCACAGCTGCGGCAGGAGGCGGTCCCAAAGGCGGCAGGTGCTACACTTGCGGCGCGATGGGCCATCGGGCAAGACGATCTCCGACGGGCACGAAAGCACGAGTGGCAGCCATAGTGGTCGGGGACGGTTTGACTGAGGGGAAATCACGAGGATGGCCCACCTCAGATCACTACCATTCGATGTGCACCTTTGATTACGGACCTTTTGTTAGTGAATTGTAGGATCAACGAGATTGACGTGCAACTCATATGTTCGTGGCAAGTCGACTGATCGGGGTTATTAGACTTAGGGGATAATTGCTATTTTAGTCCCTCTGTTATTACCCAAAATCACTTTTAGTCCCCCGAAAATACACCACATCAGTATTGGTCCCTCGGTTATTTTTCGTTAATCAGTGTTAGTCCATTCCGGACCGAATTGACTGTTAAATCTTACGGGATTGAGCGTTAGTCCCAAATTGCATGCAACGTGGTTATGATTTTGCTCCAAAAATCCTAAATTACCCCCAAAAAATTAAAATCGCCTAATTGACCGTTAAAAGTAAGAGTTTCTGCGCTTCCAAAAGGCTTGCAAGCTGAGATATCAGGCGAGGAAGCACTCCAGTGCCAACACCGCCACCGATTACTTACATGTAAGAGATCGATCATCTTCCCCGATCCAAACATCAAGAAAAAAGAAGTAACATGAGCAGCTTGCGATGGATTAGCTGCAAAATTCATGTTATGATTCAAACTCCCAACTCGTTGTGGGGCATCATAATTTCCAGCCTATTGGTTAGAAATGAAGCCCCACTCCGAAATGGGCACATCAAAAGTTCCCGTTTCTTATTTGCCATTATCATCGTTAACATCAGATATATGCGAAGATTCACTAGTCTCAATGCTAACAGCAGATGTCACAACCTTGGATTTTGAATCGGCGAGTGTCACAACCGGGCTGTTGAATCAAGGGAAGAGGAATCGATTGAGTCTCATTATGGTTGCTCTTCGTCCCAGCCCTCTGAACGGCGAGTTTCTGACCGCGGGACGAACTTGGGGACTCGGTCGAAGAAAACCCACCTCTTATGATCATTGGGAGGTGAGGCACGATCTCGCTTTCTGTAGTGATTGGGATGTAGAGTCCAAGCCTGAATACGATGAGCAATTAGGCGATTTTAATTCGTTGGGTGTAATTTAGTGTTTGATCATAACCTCATTGCATGCAATTTGAGACTAACGGTCAATCCCGTCAGATTTAACAGTCAATTCGGTCAAATAAGACGGAATGGACTAACACTGATTAACGGAAAATAACTGAAGGACCGTTACTGATGTGGTGTATTTTCCGGGGACTAAAAGTGATTTTGGGTAATAACAGAGGAACTAAAATAGCAATTATCCCTTAGACATAGCGTGCACATCCACAATGCTACGGTCAAGGCCATTAACTCCCACGAGACCATGGAGCAAGCTTGGCATAGTTGGTGCTTAGCCTCGGCAGGTGGCGAGAATGAGTCGATCTCAGGGTGACCGAGTTGGATGATTTCGACCTAATTATTGGACTAGACTTCTTGAGGGAAAGGAAGGTGATGAAACCCTTCGGGCTTTCAAGTCCTTATCGGAGACGGATGTGGGCGAGTTGAGTGCAAGGCAAGGCCGAGTGGGGCGGAAAGGATGGGCGTGACAGCCATATTGGCACTACAACTCAAAGATTGACTAAGGCGGGTTGAGCAGATGTATCTTGTGGGTTGTGGGGCACTTATGTCGGATTCGTATTTGCTTATGGCGGATTCGTATATGCTTAAGGGAACTCAAGTTATGTCGGATACGTAATTGCTTATGTCGGATTCGTATCGGCTTATTCATCTGTGTGGGTTGTGGGGCACTTATGTCGGATTCGTATTTGCTTAAGGTAACTCAAGTTATTAGGTATGAGTTAGTATTATGTAATGACGAGTTTGTGTTGGCTGGAGACGACTCGTTGGCATACGAAGGATGGGGTTTGCACAATTTAGCTTTAGCGTAAATGAGTACGTAAGGCGCTCTACGATTAATAGTTGAATTGGGTGATGTCTTTGAAGAATCCGAAGGAGTTTCCCTGACCAAATATACCGTTCGATTTGGGATGATGGTGTGTCGAGGAGCAACTACATGTTGGAGAGTGCCATGTATAGCGAGGCACATAACACTCATGATCGTGTTTGTCAAAGATTCAATGGTTCACAAGGGTGCATTTGTTGCTCTCTTTGCTTCTCTGGTTGGGGATATTAATGCTGAAGGAGCAACATTGCTCGCGGGGTTGCTACTGGAGAGGTTGGCAACGAAATCCTACAAGGTCTCTGAGGAAACTCACAGATGAAGAAAAGACCTTTATCTATCAATCCGCTACAATTAGTACTGATTTGGACATGGGCGAGTTCGACAAAGAACTTCATAAGAAATTTGTTTCACAAGGTGGGCTAAGAGCTGTGATTATGTGAACGAGAATCTTATTGGTTAGGATTTCATCACTACATCCTCGAGGACAAGAATGTTTTCAATGAGGGGGGTAATGTCACCTATTGGGCTGCATTGGAATTGGGTTGGGTTTTGCATTTACTGTACTGTTATTCATTAGTATTTTGTTATCTTAGTTAGTATTAGACTATATAATGATATAATCGCCATTGCTTATGGTTAATAAAAATAAGTGTCAATTTATAATCTTCTATCTATGTTCATTGTCTTCTCTCTCAACTCTCCTTTATTTTATAATTCTTCTTCTCTATCTCATTCAATCATTCTGTTTCTTCATGATAGTACTTTCTTACAGGCTAAAATGTTTCTTCCTTGTGCCTTGAGTAACGACAAAGTCAAACAGTGTTAAAGCATCAAATGTGGGTAGGGGGTTGAAGTTGTATCAACAATATTCAATACTTCGATCAAACTCTGTTACATTCGAGACCAAAAAACCTTGTTACAAGGGACGAGGTCATTAATAAAATTATCATATTACTAATTTATATTTTTCTTTTTCGAAAAACATATTAGTTTGATATAATGTATACTGACTCGTTTTCGATATTAAGAGGTTGATAGAAAACTAGACGGGCTTATATCAACAACACTAGAAGGTGTTGCAACCGCTTGGAGATGCTTCCAACGTTAAGTTTTTCAAGATAAGGAATATTTGGAGATAATAATCTTGTCTCTTATCTAATACAAACATTTCTATATTACACCTTCTATAACTTCATAATGGATACTTATCTTGCTATCAAGATAAGAAAAACGATATTTCATATCAGACTTGTAATTTAAAAATCTACATGTTAGGATGGGTTAACGTGTTTAGAGGGTGGATAAATAGTTTTTTCTTAAACATTAGAAATAGGTGAGTTACAATAACTCGTTTTTTTGAAATAATTTAAGCATCGAGGTATTACTCGACTAAATTTCTCCTAAAATTGGTTTGCAACTCTTTTTAAAAACATTTCAAAACTATGATGGTTTGAAACCAGTTTTGGTTGAAGCATTTTATCAAACACTTAAATGCTTCAACAATGCACATGCTAGTTATGTATGAAGCGAAGCAAGGGACACATGATTTGTTTATGGAAGTTCAGAGTCCCAATACTCCTACTTCTCCTCTTCTTCTTCGCAATGAAGGATTCACTAGATTCGATCATTACACTCGTGTAGTCTACTGACTAAGACCTACTTAGCTGTTATAGTTAATCACTTTGATTGCCCCGCAAGGTCAACCAACTTCGATAGCTTTTTAAAGTCCGTCGGATCTACCAACAGCTTTTTAAAGTCCAACGATAGACTACACGCACTTATTTTAAGTCTTAGTGGTAGACTACAAACACATAGTTTTACGTCTTTGTAAGACTACAAACACATAGTTTTATGTGAGTGAAGTATGTGGGTTGAACATTGTATCTCTCTCTCTCTCTCTCTCTCTCTCTCTCTCTCATCATACACACTTGGAAAGAAAGCTCTTGATTTTGTGTTCTTTGCTCTTGTTCTTCTCTCTTTGATCTCTCTTTTGTATGTATATGTTTGCTCTACGATCCTTGATGTGTCTCTGCTCTTCTCCTGTGTTTTTATATTCTTCCAATCTTGATATAGCCGTTATGCATATAAAAAGAGCCGTTGAAAGCATTTTGTCTTCACTTGGTCAATGCTGTCATCTTAAATTACTTAGTGACCGACTATATTCGAATAAAAAGAACCTACAATTATGTGCTTTAGTTGATCATGACTTGCTCACAACTAATCGCTCGTATGCAATGTAAACTGTACTATCGTGATGTGCAATTCAACCTCAGAAAATCTATACCTGTTTTTTTTTTTTTTTTAGCTACGTAAGTGTCACGGCCGTGACTGCTTAAGCAGTTGGCCGTGACCAGAGGCAGTGTGTGCCTCTGGGTTGTGTCACGGCCGTGACTGCTTAAGCAGTTGGCCGTGACATGGGGCAGTGAGCGCCTCTGGAGTGCGTCACGGCCGTGACTGCTTAAGCAGCTGGCCGTGACCGCACTTTTTTTTTTTTTTTTTTTTTTTTTTTTTTTCAAACCTAACCTAAGACATAAAAAAAATACCTGGGTTGCCTCCCAAGAAGCGCTTACTTTACCGTCTTTAGCCGGACGTCTCGTTGTTTGCTCAATTTTGGAAGTCCAGGTAAAGCACTTCCTTCTCGGTCCCGTCTTCCTCGCCTGCGAGATAGTGCTTCAACCTATGGCCGTTCACCTTAAAAGTACCCTGCCCCATACCTGAAATCTCAACAGTACCGTAAGGAAAAACACGGGTAACAGTGAACGGTCCTGACCAGCGTGACCTAAGCTTGCCAGGAAAAAGCCTAAGTCGAGAGTTAAAAAGAAGGACTTGATCCCCTTCCTGAAACTCTCGCCTATGCCTAATTTTCTTATCGTGATAGGCCTTTGAGCGTTCCTTGTACATACGGGCGTTGTCGTAAGCCGACAAACGCCACTCGTCTAACTCGTTGATTTGGAGTTGCCGCTTTCCGCCGGCGTTTCCCAAATCAAGGTCTAGGGACTTGATGGCCCAATATGCCTTATGCTCTAATTCTACGGGAAGATGACATGCTTTTCCATAGACTAATCTGTACGGCGTAGTACCTATGGGGGTCTTATATGCGGTCCTATATGCCCAAAGTGCATCGTTCAACTTATTCGCCCACTCCCTACGGTTCCCCTCTATGGTTTTTTCTAAGATGCGTTTCAACTCGCGGTTCACTACTTCGACTTGACCACTAGCTTGGGGATGGTACGGGGTGGATAGGCTATGCTTAACACCGTAACGTTCTAACGTGCGTGCAAACTGGGTGTTACAAAAGTGAGTGCCTCTATCACTTATGATGCATCTAGGTGCCCCAAAACGTGAAAATAATGCTCGCAAAAATCTAACGACTACCCTAGCATCATTTGTGGGTAAGGCTTGCGCCTCGGCCCACTTAGACACGTAATCAACGGCGACTAGGATGTACTTATTGTTGTACGAGCTAGGAAATGGACCCATAAAGTCTATACCCCACACATCGAATATCTCGCATACCAAAATGAAATTCTGAGGCATTTCGTCGCGTTTTGAGAGATTACCTGCGCGCTGACACTGATCACAAGTGTCAACGTACCTTTGAGCGTCCTTGAAGATCGTGGGCCAATAGAATCCGCTCTCCAACACCTTCTGAGCGGTACGATTTGCTGCATAATGCCCCCCGGTCGGTCCATTGTGGCAATGCCTAAGGATCTGCGTCGATTCCGGGGCAGCAACGCATCGCCGTATCACCTGGTCCGCACACCGTCTGAAAAGGTACGGGTCTTCCCAAAAGTAGTACCTCAACTCAGAAAAGAATTTCTTCTTTTGCTGAATCGTGTACTCCTTGGTAGGACCCTTGCAACAAGATAGTTAGCATAATCTGCAAACCAGGGAGTGTCGTCACTTACCACGTGTATCGCGTAGAGATGTTCGTCAGGGAACCGATCGTGTATCGTCCTTTCGTCCTTCTGATATATCTCGGATTCCTCCAGTCGAGAGAGGTGATCCGCCGCCAAGTTCTCTGCACCTTTCTTATCGCGAATCTCGATGTCGAACTCTTGCAGTAGTAGGATCCACCGAATCAGTCGTGGCTTGGCGTCGGGCTTTGCTAACAAGTACTTAAGAGCAGAGTGGTCAGTAAAAACGATAACTTTAGAAAGGATCAAATATGACCTGAACTTGTCGAAAGCGAATACGACGGCCAAGAGCTCTTTCTCGGTGGTTGTGTAATTGGCCTGGGCTGCGTCTAGCGTTTTACTCGCGTAGTAGATCGGTCTGAAGTGGTTGTCCTTACGCTGCCCTAACACGGCCCCAACTGCATAGTCACTAGCATCACACATTAGTTCAAAGGGCAGCCCCCAATCAGGGGCTACCATAATAGGTGCTGTGACTAATCGCTCCTTAAGCAAATTAAAAGCATGCAGGCACTCGTCATTAAAATCGAACGGGGCGTCTTTCTCTAACAATCTAGACATAGGACGTGCAATCTTAGAAAAATCTTTGATAAATCTGCGATAAAATCCTGCATGTCCTAGAAAGCTCCTAATCGATCTCACGTTCGAGGGAACAGGCAATTTCTCTATAGTTTCTAACTTGGCTCGGTCCACTTCGATTCCTTTGGAGGAAATCTTATGACCGAGGACTATACCCTCTCGAACCATGAAGTGGCACTTTTCCCAATTAAGTGCCAAGTTCGTTTCCTCGCATCGTGCGAGTACGAGCTTTAGATTTGACAAGCATGCATCAAATGACGACCCGAAAACAGAAAAATCGTCCATAAATACCTCCATTACCTCACCTACCAGTTCGTCGAATATGGCCATCATGCATCGCTGGAAGGTGGCTGGGGCGTTGCACAGTCCGAATGGCATCCTTCGGTATGCAAATGTCCCGAACGGGCAAGTGAACGTTGTCTTCTCTTGGTCCTCGGGTGCTATGGGGATCTGTAAATAACCTGACAAACCATCAAGGAAGCAATAGAATGAGTGACCGGCTAATTTTTCCAACATCTGATCAATAAAAGGTAGGGGGAAGTGATCTTTTCTCGTCGCGTCGTTCAACTTCCTGTAGTCGATGCAGACGCGCCATCCGGTCACCGTCCTAGTCGGAATCAGCTCGTTCTTGTCGTTGGTGACGACCGTCATGCCTCCTTTCTTTGGGACCACTTGGACCGGACTGACCCATGCGCTGTCTGAAATGGGATAGATCATCCCCGCGTCTAGCAGCTTGATCACTTCCTTCTTCACTACGTCCTTCATGTTCGGGTTGAGCCGCCTTTGGCGTTGAGCAACTGGCTTGAAGTCGTCCTCCATGAGGATCTTGTGCGTGCAGTAACTCGGATTGATACCCCTTATGTCGGATATCTTCCATGCCAACGCCTTCTTGTGCGCCTTCAATACGTCTAAAAGCTGGCCCTTCTGTCCGTCGTCAAGGTTTGACGGGATGATGACCGGCAGCCCTCCATTGTTGCTCAAAAACGCGTACTCGAGGTGGTCGGGCAGCGGCTTCAAATCCAGGACCGGTGGTTCCTCAACCGAGCTCTTTTCCTTGTCCTCATCACTGCTCTCGTCGATGGCTATGATGGGCTCGTCGACCTCCTCCCCGCACTCGTCGATGGCCATAAGCGTGTGTATGTCCGGATCGCCAACCTGTGATAGACCTTGCACGGAAAAGAGGAAGTCGTGCTCAAATACGTCTAAGAAATAACACTTATCGTCCTGCTCGCTACTCTTTTTCATCGAGTCGGCCATATCAAAGGTAACCTTTTCCCCATCTACCGTCAAAGTTAACGTCCCGTTCCTAACGTCTATCATGGTCTCCCCCGTGGCTAGGAATGGTCTACCTAAAATCAAAGGAACATTCTCGTCCTCCTCCATATCTAAAATAACGAAATCTGCGGGAATCACGAACTTATCTACTTTAACTAAGACATCCTCGATAACCCCTCGAGGGTACTTTAACGACCTATCCGCTAATTGGAGGCTCATCCTAGTGGGTCGTGGTTCGCCTAGACCTAAACGCTTAAACATGGAGTACGGCATGAGATTAATACTCGCACCTAGATCGGCTAACGCACGCTCAATCACTAAATCTCCTATAAGGCAGGGAATAGTAAAACTCCCTGGATCCTTCAGCTTCTTAGGAATCTTGCTTTGGAGAATTGCCGAGCACTCTCCTCGTAGGCAAACGGTGGAGACGTGTTCGAGCTTCCTTCGGTTCGTCAGCAAGTCCTTCAAGAACTTGGCGAAGCTGGGCATCTGCGTAATAGCTTCAACAAACGGTAAGTTAATATGTAATTCCTTACACATACCCATGAATTTACCAAACTGCGCCTCGTTCTTGTCCTTCTTCAGTCGAGCCGGATACGGGATCTTCGGCTGATACGGCTTCACCGGTGGCCGCTGGATCTCCGTCACCTTTTCCTTCTCGGGCTCGACTTTCTCCTTTTCAGCTTCGGCCTTCTCGACGTCGTCGCTTCTGATCTCCTCAACTTCGGGCTCGTCGTGGCTCTCAAAGTTGGCGTTCGCCTTGGCCTTCTTCGTGGCGGGCACTTCTTGCAACTCTCGCCCATTCCTCAATGTCACAGCCTTGCAGTACTCCTTAGGATTCGGCTCGGTGTAGCTTGGGAGTGATCCCTGAGTACGTGCGGCCAATTGTTTCGCCATCTGGCCCATCTGCTGCTCCAGCTTTTTGAGGGAGGCATCGGTGTTCTGAGCACGCAGGTCATTTGCCTCCATGTACTCCTCCATCTTCGTCATACGGCTCTCGTGGGCTGCGGTGGTACTACTAAAGTTCGTGAGGAGCGTCTTCATCATGTCCTTCATTTCCCTCATGTCGTCGGATCCTCCGCGGGCGCGTTCTGGTATTGTCGTGGTGGCCCGTTTTGGAATCCGGACTGCCTGGGCTGGAATCCTGGTGGTCCCTGACTCTGATGGTTCTGACTCCCGTACGCCAGATTTGGGTGTGCCCGAGGCTGGAAACTTCGCTGGCCACCTTGGTAATTGCCCATGTAATCAACGTGCTCCAGTGACTGCCCAAGTTGGCATTCTGATGTCTCGTGGGCTGCGCCGCAAATCCCGCACAAGGGTACGTAAGGTGTGTGCTGCGTCGGTGCGGTGGTGGCCACGGCGTTCACGGGCTGCGTCTGCGCCGATTTAGGAAGTAGCGCTCCAATCACCGTCTGCAACTGGGAGTTCGTCGAGGCAATTTGCTGCTGGAGCGCCTCGATCTTAGCGTTAGTGGCCGTCTCCTCGCTCACCCCAAATACACCTGTCGTCTTCATCCTGGCATTGCCCCTCATGAAGCTGTTCCTCGAATAGTCCTCAATCAAGTTCCACGCGTCAGTGGCATTGAGCTTCACCAGTCCTCCTCCTGCGGCTCCGTCTAACATGTGAACAGTTTGATCGTTGAGCCCCTCATGGAATCGGTTGATCTGGGCTGCCTTCGACATCCCGTGCTGTGGGCACCTCTTCAGTAGCGCCTTGTAACGCTCCCACACCTCGTACAGATTCTCAGAGTCCTTCTGGTGGAATAGAGAAATCTCCGTCTTCAACCGCAACACCTTCGATAGTGGGAAGTAGTGATTGATGAAAGCGGCTCGCATCTCTTCCACGTGGTGATCGACCTGGGCGCGGTAACATGTCTAACCAATCCTTCGCCCTGAACTTGAGCGAGAACGGGAACAGCATCAGCTTGATCGCATCACCCGGGACACCGTTGATTTTGATGGTGTCGGTCACAGTCAGGAACGCCTTCAGGTGGGAATAAGGGTCGTCCTCGGGGTTACCCTCGAACTGGGCTGTCTGGAATATCATCTGAAGCCAGCAGTGCTTCAGCTCAAAGTTGTTGTTCTCGATCGGCGGGATGACAATCGTCGACTCAGTACCGCCTAGCGCGGCATCCTTGAGGAGGTCCTGAAGCGATGGCTCCTCCTCTGGAACGTTGTGGACGGGCACTCGGTGGTCCGCCATGTCTACTTCTGTGTAAGGACTATCTACGGCTGCCTCTACACGTGAATTCTGAATGGATTCCTGCGAACTATCTTCTGAGTAACTAACTAAACGGTCCTGAGAGCTAGTGGATGCTCCTTCGGTATCGTACTTAAGCTTTCTTCGCAACTTTCCGTTCGAAATCTGGGTCTGCTTCAACGATGGGGCCCGATGGATGATTTCGGGTCATTCAACGCTGAATCGTACACCTTCAATGAGTGAGAAATAAAGATTAGCGAAAATAGTAAACAAATACGACGAATAAAAATACGAGACCAATAACTACGCAGGAAAACAACTAAAACAAATAATAAAAACACAAATAACGCAAATAGCAAGAAATGCAAGAAAACGTCAAAATAAAAGTGGCTAAAGTACCGAACTACGGTGTTCCTAATATCAATCTATTCCCCGGCAACGGCGCCAAAAACTTGATCGACACGTGGTGCGTGTATGAAAGTGCGACAAGTAATAATTAAAACGAATACCTAATTACTAACACCGGCGTGCGATAGGCAGTGGACCTCTCGTTTGTAGTGCAGTAAAGTGAGTAAACGAGTATCGAACACAAGGAACAGATCAAGTACTAGTAATAACCTAATCGATTCGATATTTAACCTAAAGAAAATACGCAAGTTGATGATGACTTAACCTAATACTTTCTCCTAAATCGACTAGAGATTCGAAGAACACGTTGAAACTGGTACGAAGCTTTCAGATAATAAAAACGTGCTCGGGATTCGAATCCCGCTAGGTGCTATCGGCTAAGATAATTAACTATCGCTCCTACGTGATTCTGACTAGATCGCAGTAATTTTCCTGCCTGCTCGCGAGTTTGCTGTCGCCCTAAACGCTCGCAGGGATCTAAAATTCGTTAATTACTAACGGCGAGGATCGATTATTTGCTGTCGCCCTATAATCGAATCCTATCTTCTACGAATGGCCTAATCGTTATTTAGCTGTCGCCCTAAACGATTTTCCAAACGATTACTTTAACACATAGACATATTAAAGTAACGAAGCAATTTCATAGAACGATAAATAGTCATAACACATAGTCACGATAATCAAGTCTTAACTACGATAAATCCTGGCGTTCATCTAATCCCAAACACAAAGGGAATTAGCTACGCATTATTGAAGGAAAAACAATCAGGGAAATAGAAATTAAGAGAAAAGAACTCATAATCGTTGAAAGCGCGGATGATCTTCGTTCTTCGTTCACTTCTGCGTGGAATTCCGTCTCTTGCGCTCCGGGACGTGATTCTACGTTCTTTTGTGCTCTTTTTCGTCTCTAGAGGGGTTAGGGATTGTATCTGGTCGAAGTCCCCCTTTTCTGTGTCGAAATCGGGCTTTTTATAAGAAATTTCGTACAGGTCACGGCCTGGTACATGAGGCGTCACGGCCGTGACCATCGCCGAATCTACGCAAAGATCTCGCTAAATACGCGTCACGGTCAAGTGCATAGGGTGTCACGGCCGTGACCCTTGGCAGTGAGTTCATCGTTCCTTTCTGTCCGCAGTCACGGCCAGGTGCATCACACGTCACGGCCGTGACCATCGCCTGGCTAGCTCTCTGTCCTCGGTCACGGCCACGTGCATTGGATGTCACGGCCGTGACCATCAGCAGTGTTGCACTCCTTCGCGCGCTGTCCCTCGTCACGGCCGTGACGCTTGATGCGTCTGACCGTGACCGAGGGCAGTGTGTCCCTTTTTGCTCCGTTTTGCTCCGTTTTCGCTCCTTTTCGCCCGAAACTCGTCCCAAGCTCCTTTAACATCAAAATAAGTGTAAATATGTTGAATTTATGCACAAAGTGATTGCTAAAATTATATTATGCCCCAATAAAGTACGACGATAAACGCACTAAAATGCGTTTATCAACCTCTGACAAGTTCTTGGGGCTTGAACACCACCAACTAGAAGTCTTTGTGACTGCCGAAATCGGTTCAAGGTTGTAAGGAGGAAGTGCGGTTCCTCGTGGACAAGAAGTATAAGACAATCGAGTTCCCCTGCGACCCGATTCATGAGCACAAGTCCAATGGGCCGCTCAAGTTCAAGATTGAGAGAATTATGGAGTTGTATGATTATAACACATACATGCTGTGGTCGCTTACCACATTACGAGAGAGATGCAGATCGATGACTTTTTCAGAGATTAGAGAGGAATTTGTGGAACGTTGACAGAAGGAGAGTGGGTACTATGCTCAAACGAGGGTTTTAATGTTTTGTCTTTTCACAATTAATAGCATAGGATGGATAAATTATCTTGCCTAAAGTTCTCGAACAATATCTTAAGTTTGATGGTTTGTAATGGGGAACTAGGTTTATCTCGGGCTTTACACACTTGGATATAGAAGCTGAGCATGATTTTGATAAAGTGAACCCGAGGTTATCTAGGAAATTAAACGGGCCCTAGATCTTTATAATTCACTGATTTCATAATAGATCAAATGTTAAGTCAGTAAAAATAAGGGCGAACGATATTTTTAGTCCCCAATATTTGAGGCATGGGCGTTTCTGGTCTCCCGTTCCGAAGTGCGACTTTTAGTCCCCAATGCTACCGATTTTGAATGGTTTTGGTCAATTGATTAATTTGATCGCTAATTTAGACGAAATTTAACAGGTGAGAGCCCATGATATTTTACTCGGCGTAAAACCTCATAATACATCTTCTCCTTCGATTTACACGCACATGAACATCATTATACATCATATTAGGAAATGATTTACAACCTTGAAAATGAGCTAAATGTGATACCTATTGATTCTCACATGCATTTTAGTTGAAGAAGAAGATGATTCATGAGGTGTTAAGTCAAGTTAAAAGAGATCATAAGCTCTCATGTGTTAAATTCCATCTAAATTAGTGATTACGTTAAACGGATGACTAAAAGCGCCCAAAATCGGTAAGAATGGGGACTAAAAGTGGCACCTCGGAACATGAGGGACCGAAACGCCCATTCCCCAAACATCCTGACTAAAAAGGCCGTTTCCCTAAAACTAATTTAACACAAAATATTATCAATACGAGTGAAGAAAGGCCAGATCAGACCGACTTAAGCCCATACGATTAAAACATATGACTTAAGCCCAATACGATCATCCAACAAAACAAAAACGACATCGACAAACCCTTACAATATCGTTTATAATCTGGTTCGCGAGGAGTGCGAAACATGGCGGCGGATACGGCAGCGGCGGCACAGTCGACGAAACCACGGTGGTGGGAGCTCGAAGAAGACGACGGCGAGGATCTTGATTTTCTACTTCCGCCGAAGCAGGTGATTGGTCCCGATGAGAACGGGATCAAAAAAGTTATTGAGTACAAATTCAACGAAGAAGGGAACAAGGTGAAGATCACCACGACGACGCGCGTGAGGAAGCTTGGAAACGCTCGTCTGAGCAAAAGCGCCGTCGAGCGGAGGTCCTGGCCCAAGTTCGGCGACGCCGTGAAGGAGGAGGCTGGGAGTAGGCTGACTATGGTGTCCACGGAGGAGATCGTATTGGAACGCCCACGTGCACCAGGTAAACGTTACTTTTTTTTTTTTTTTTGCAGACTGGAATTTCTGTGTTATGAGCAACATCTGGGGACATGCCTTATTTGCGATATTTAAGTGGTCGTTTGGGGTTTTAACGAGTCATCCCCTTGATTTTGTATATTTCTTTGTTTAGACGATTAATTCAGTTAAGATTGTGTAAACGAGCTTGGATTAGGCGTTAAGTTGGATATGTGATTTTTTTTAAGGGCTGCAATGGAAGTCGTTTGTTGATTTATTTCTTCATGTTCATGTTTGAGCTTGGGAAAAAATTTGACCAAACACATAAATCTTAGTTAGTCTTGTTAAAATATATGATGAAGGTAAAGTATTTATCTATGGGGTCGATCTGAGTAGGGCCCTTAAAGCGATTGTGCCGTATTTTATTCGAGGCCGGATGCACGTGAGGTTTGTTGTTGTACAACTTACAATCTTCTGTGAGCAGTGGTTCAAAACCATCTGGTCTTGCATGTTTGAATTCTGTCGTTTGTACCTGAGTTTGAGTTTTGAAAACCTTTAACAACAAATCTAGTTGTCTGGGTTATGCAACGCAGAAAATTTGAGTAAGGAAAATTAGATAAGTTATGGAACAAATGTAGAACGATCATTCGTGACATTCAGTCATTAGACTCACAATCATATTTTAAGGCCTCATCTCTGTCGATTTGCTTCTTTCGCTATGAATTCCGTTGATGCTCCTTTCTGCTAGCGTCTACTGCATCACGACAGCAGTGATGCTTAAGTGCAATGTTTTTAAACCTCGCACAAATCTTAATGCTTTTCGAAGCTTTACGCTTTACATGCCAAATCATTCATCGCTAAAATGCTAATCAACAATTCACAGGCACGAAGCAAGAGGAGCCCAAAGCAGCCGGCGATCCTCTGGCCCAGATGAGCAAGGCTGGAGCCGTTCTAATGGTTTGTCGAACCTGCGGTAAGAAAGGAGACCACTGGACTTCAAGATGTCCTTACAAGGACCTCTCGCAACCCATCGAGTCCTTTGTGGACAAACCCGACTCTGCTGCTGCAGCCACCTCTAGTGGTCCTACTAACAAGGGAAGCAGCGCCTACGTGCCTCCGAGCATGAGGGGCGGGCCCACAGAGAGGGCCGCTGGTTCGGACATGAGGAGACGCAACGATGAGAACTCGGTTAGGGTCACGAACCTGTCCGAGGACACGAGGGAGCCCGACTTGCTCGAGCTGTTCCGTCCATTTGGGGCCGTGACTCGAGCCTACGTTGCAATGGATCAGAAGACTGGGACCAGCCGTGGGTTTGGGTTCGTCAACTTTGTCAGTAGGGATGATGCGGAGAAGGCTATTAAGAAGCTCAATGGGTATGGTTATGACAACCTCATTCTCAGGGTTGAGTGGGCTGCTCCAAGGGCTAATTGATTTGGTGCTGAAAACTTTGAAGTGTTGGGTGGTGTGGTTTTTATTATGTGCTGTGTTTTTTATGATTTTGAAGGACTTTCTTGATTTTGACTGCTCCAAGATGATGGGGTATTGTGTGTCTTCTTTCTTGGTTGGATAGTGGTTCTCTACTCATGATACTTAAGTTCTCGATTCGGAAAAATAAAATATGCTTTGATTATCTGCAACCATGAAAACACATTTTCTATAATTCAAAATGCGATAATTCATCCTCGGTCATTAAACTCGTTTTTTGAGAGAATTCTTCAAATATCCAATTGCAGATTACCTTCTATAAAATTTTTAATACTTCCCCTTTGTAGCTTTATCAATCACGTCATGATATAAATTCACTGAAAAAAATGTAAAATTAAAAATATAATTATTATTTGATACCATCCATCCGCCCTAACGCGTCCACATTTAACATATTGGTTTTGAAGGTGGGCCCGTTTTGTGAAGGCATGTAGTCTATTTTACCTTGGAAGGCTATTTTTTTTTAAAGTTGACCATGTTAAAGGCTATTTTTTTTAAATATTCCATGAGGGTTTGTACATCGTCACCTGCATCCTTGCAATGTCATATCATCATTCAATAATGGGACTAATGAGAGGTAAGCTTTGCTTCAAAATAGAGTTGATAAAGATCTTTTGATCGGCACTTTTGTTGTGATCTTAGAGTTGATTTTTATATTGGGGAAGTTTCATGCTTTGTGATCTGATTACTTGGCCAATTGTTCTCACTTGTCAGTATTTTTTCTTGCGCCAGGGCACGCTTACCATTTTAGCAGACTAGTTACCCATTGTGGATACGGAGTGGTTTAACCAATACAAGAATTGATTTGACTCTCTAATGGAGGTAGACCCTCCAAATTCATGCATGTGGCGAGGCAAAAAAATAAAGAACATGGACTTGATTTTTTTATTTGGAAAGTTAAATGACTTGGGTTTATTTTATCATCATCTCCTTCGTCGCTAGACTTGCATCCTTGGGAGTTTCCACCATGATCCATGACTAACAGGAACTTTGTTGAAATTTATAGGTGTGAGGCGGTCCGTTGATCCCAAGTCCAATAGTCAAATGAATTGGGCTTAAAACATACCTAGTCTAAAGCTGAAAAAAAAAATTTATTATTTGCTCTGAAAAATAAATTGCTATTTGAACGTCAGTGAGCTTTAAGAAAACGCGCTCGCTCGCTCGCTTTCAGCTTTCTAGAATTTCGTGTTCGATCAATTAATCAACGTTAAAAGCTTCAGACTGAGGGGGATTTTGCGTGAGGCACATGAGTTTCGTAAAGAGGAATGCATTTTTCAGCTCGGAAGTCATCACTCAACTTAAAACCTTTTGTTAGAACGACCATCGGTGTTTCTGATTTAGACATTCTGTTCTCTCTATGCCCATGTTCGAAGCTTTTCAGTCAGGTTCTATGTCAGACGATTTCAACTGGGCTGATCAAAGACACTTACGCTGCTAGCAGAATCCTCAAGTTCTCCACCGACTCTCCATACATTCACGTCGATTACTCGTACAAGATTTTTACAAGCATCGTGGATTTGAATGGATTCATTTGGAACACAATGCTGCGAGCCTTTGTGCAGGGTAATAGAGCTCATGATTCAATGTCCTTGTACAGATCGATGGTGAAGAACGGTCCTTTACATGTTGATAAATACACACATCCAATCTTAATTCACGGTTGCGCCCTTGGTCTTTCCGAGTTCGAGGGTAGAGAGGTCCATGATCATGTGGTGAAAATGGGGTTTGAAGGCGACGTTTTCACGGTGAACAATCTGATAAATATGTACAGCGTGTGCGGGAATGTAATTGATGCTAGCAAGGTGTTCGACAAAAATCCTGTGTTGGACTTTGTTTCTTGGAATACGATGTTGGCTGGATACGTCTTAGCAGGATATGTTGAGGAGGCCAAGATTTTATATTCTCAAATGCCTAACAAGAACATCATTGCCACCAATTCCATGATTGTCTTATTGGGTAGAAGTTCTCGGATAGGTGAAGCAAGACAGTTGTTCGACGAGATGAAAATCAAGGACACCGTCTCGTGGACTGCAATGATTTCATGTTACGAACAGAATCGGATGTATCAAGAAGCGCTAGATATGTTTTCGAGTATGCGTCGCAATGGGATCGAATTGGATGAGGTGGTCTTTGTCGCTGTACTTTCTGCTTGTGCTAATTTATTGAGTCTCAAACAAGGGGAAATCGTTCATGGCTTGGTTATAAGAATTGGGTTCGATTGTTACATTAATCTTCACAATGCCTTGATCCATATGTACTCAAGATGTGATCATCTCTTCGTCGCACAGAAATTGTTCAACACGGGCCTTTTCTTGGATGTCATATCTTGGAACTCTATGATATACGGATACATGAAGTTTGGCTTAGTCAACAAGGCTCGTGAATTGTTTAACGACATGCCTGATAAGGATGTTGTGTCGTGGAGTTCGATGATTTCTGGCTATGCTCAGCTAGGAAGATATTCTGAAACGTTGGAACTATTCCATGAGATGCAACGTAAAGGGATTAAACCCGATGAGACAACAATGGTCAGCGTCCTATCAGCTTGTACCCAACTCTCTGCCTTTGATCAGGGCAAGTGGTTGCATGCTTACATGAGGAAGAACAACATGAAGGTAGATTCGATCCTTGGAACAGCGGTGATCGACATGTACATGAAATGTGGGAACGTGGAAAATGCGAAAGAGGTGTTCTTAAGCATGCAAGAAAGAGGGGTCTCTTCATGGAACGCAGTAATTCTTGGCCTAGCCATGAATGGGTACGTGGAAGATTCGCTCGACATGTTCGAACAGATGAAAAGATCCAGCACTTGTCCAAACGAGATTACCTTCGTTGCAATCTTGAGTACATGCAGACACATGGGCTTGGTCGAAGAAGGCAAAAGGTACTTCAACTCCATGGTAGAGGAATACAAAATCGAGCCCAACATTCGACACTATGGTTGCTTAGTGGATCTCTTGGCTCGAAGAGGGCTCCTTAAAGAAGCAGAGGATGTAATAGATACGATGCCAGTGGTACCTGATGTTTCCACGTGGGGAGCAATCCTTGGAGCATGTAAGAAACACGGGGACAGAGAAACTGGTGAGAGGATAGGAAGGAAACTCATAAACCTTCAGCCCGAGCACGATGGGTTTCATGTATTGCTGTCGAATATATATGCTTCGAAAGGTGATTGGACAGATGTTCAAGAGATTAGGGAGATTATGACTAAGCAAGATATGGTTAAAATGCCAGGCTGCAGTATGATTGAGGCTGATGGTGTTGTTCATGAGTTCCTTGCTGGAGATAGGTCGCATGCTCAGATCGAGGAAATCGAAGCTGTTTTGAGTGAAATTGTTGGACGATCCAAGAGATTATTTGCTTAGATGACGATGTCTTTTCTATTGTTGGTTGATGGCGTTGTAAGAGAAAATCAAGAAACTAAACTGTTGTACTAACCGTAGCATACGCGCGAGCTCAAAATGCAAAGCAAATTCGTCTCCTCCAACAATACTATACACGCGACACTTTACTCTTACACCTCATAGTACGACTTTCGGACAGCCTTTTCCCTAGGTACTAACAAATGAGAAAAAGGGGATTGTAACTAGCGCTGTATGAATAAGTACAAAGCACAAAGAAAAATAAAATAAACATAAAATTATAGCCTAGTTTAGGTTTAGGTTTTGAAATATAACGTTTTGGTAAAAAAACTATTCGCTGTAATATAAGGAACGGTAAAAAAATAGTTGATACTGAACAAATACAGAAATTGAAGAAGAGATGAATGGAAAGCTAAACTCTTTTATTCACTGATTGTAATTTTACATAGCTTCGCGCGTTACCCTATTTGATCTACAGTACTAACTTTTTATACATCTCATATATGGGCTAACTAAAATAACGCAAGCCCAAATGATAAACACATCCCAGCCTACTAATTAAATAATACAACGGCTATTATAACTAAACCAGACAATCACTGAAGCTATCATTCACGGCCACGAACTGCCCAGCCTCCTGAGGTCACAGGCCATGACTTAGGACAGTGGGCTCGGCTCTTCGATGTCACGGCCGTGACGCCTGAGGTCACAGGCCGTGACTTGGGACAATAGCCTGGAAATGCTCATAGCTTCCAATAACTTCAATACTCCCCCTCAGGTGTGGTGGCCATACAAATCCATGACACCATACTTGCTAAGAAGATACTCGAACTGGTTCTTTGGTAAAGGCTTTGTTAACAGATCCGCAGGTTGCTCTGAAGTCGGGATGTAAGCTGTTCTTAAAGTTCCATTTTCGATCTTATCTAGGATGAAGTGGCAGTCCACTTCGATATCTCTCTAAAATTTCTCTCTTCTCTCTTCTCTCTCACGCTTTGAAGCAAAACCCTAATAGCAGAATCGCCGCCTCCATCTTCTCCCCCCTCCCTTTCACCTTTCTTTGTCTCTTCTTCCCTACTCGCCACCGTTCCCTTTTAGCTAGTTCGCTCCTCCCCCAATCTCCGTTGGAGGTTGGGGGAGCTTAGATTAGCTTAGATTAGTTTAATTTGTCTCCTCTGTTTTTGATTTAAAAAAAAAAAGTTAAAAAAATTCCATGCCGCCACCTTCGCCAGCCACGATTTCCGCCCCACCTCCGGCCTCCCACGGTCGTCCCGCTGCCCCTCTTCCGACCACCCAGCTGCTGTCGTCAGATGTCCCCTGCCACCGCCCCGACGTCCCCCTTGAGTCTCCCTTAGCTGGAGCTCGTCTCTCTTGACCCCTCGGGTTAGGAGCTTTTTCTCCCCCGTGGAGCCTCTTCTCCCATTGTGCAGCCTTTTCCGACGAAGATGAAGGCATTGTAGTGACAATCGATGGAAATGAAGAATATTGTAAATTTAGCTTAACGGCTTTTTTTGTGGTATGGTCTTTAGTTCGCGGTTGTTTGTTAAGGTGTCTTTTATTTTCTGTCGGCTTTTCGTTGTCGTGTTTTGCCCGTTTGTGGGCCTTTGTTCTCCCGACGACGATGTTCCGGTGAGACCCTTTGGGTTATTTAGCCCGTGTAACTTTCATTTTGTTATTGAAGCTATCGTTTCCGGAAAAAAAAACAAATGAGAAAAAGGGGATTGTAACTAGCGGTGTATGAATAAGTACAAAGCCCAAAGGAAAATAAAATAAACATAAAATTATAGCCTAGTTTAGGTTTAGGTTTTGAAATATAACGTTTTGGTAAAAAAAATATTCGCTGTAATATAAGGAACGGTAAAAAAATAGTTGATACTGAACAAATACAGAAATTGAAGAAGAGATGAATGGAAAGCTAAACTCTTTTATTCACTGATTGTAATTTACATAGCTTTGCGCGTTACCCTATTTGATCTACAGTACTAACTTTTTATACATCTCATATATGGGCTAACTAAAATAACACAAGCCCAAATGATAAACACATCCCAGCCTACTAAATTAATAATACAACGGCTATTATAACTAAACCAGACAATCACTGAAGCTATCATTCACGGCCACGAAGTGCCCAGCCTCCTGAGGTCACAGGTTGTGACTTAGGACAGTGGGCTCGGCTCTTCGATGTCATGGCCGTGACGCCTGAGGTCACAGGCCGTGACTTGGGACAATAGCCTGGAAATGCTCATAGCTGCCAATAACTTCAATACTCCCCCTCAAGTGTGGTGGCCATACAAATCCATGACACCATACTTGCTAAGAAGATACTGGAACTGGTTCTTTGGTAAAGACTTTGTTAACAGATCCGCAGGTTGCTCTGAAGTCGGGATGTAAGCTGTTCTTAAAGTTCCATCTTCGATCTTATCTCGGATGAAGTGGCAGTCCACTTCGCTATGTTAACTACTCTTGTGGAAGACAGGATTCGCAGCAAGCTGAATTGCTGATTTGCTGTCTGTCCACACCTGCACAGGACGCAATTTATCAATTTTAAGGTCTTTTAATAATCCTAGTACCCATACTATCTCGGATGAAACTGCTGCTAGTGATCTGTATTCTGCTTCAGCAGAAGTTTTAGCCACAATAGTCTGCTTCTTCGATCTCCATGACAGGATAGAATCTCCAAGCTTCACCAGATAACCTGTTAAAGACCTTCTGGTGTTGGGACAAGAAGCCCAATCCGCATCACAAAAGACATCAAGCTTTAACTCACTGTTAGCAGAAAATAACAGGCCGAGACCTGGTTTACCCTTAAGGTATCTTAAAATTCTATAAGCAGCTTCAAGATGAACTTGTCTTGGACTATGCATGTACTGACTGAGAACCTGGACAGCGTAGGTCATATCAGGTCTGGTGATACACAGGTACAACAGCTTTCCTACCAGCCTTTGGAAACCAGGGACATTATCCAGAACAGAGTCATTTTCCCTGAGTTTTTCTCTGATCACCTTATTATTCTGTCCCATGGGAGTGCTGGCTGGTTTGCAGCCCAACATACCTGCTTCATTTAAAAGGTCAAGAACATATTTTCTTTGATTCAAGTAAATTCCATCCTTTGATCTTGCAACCTCGATTAGTAAGTATTTCATTTCTCCAAGGTCTTTCATGAGAAAGGTATCATTGAGATACTTCCTACAGTCACTTATCAGCACAACATCATTTCCAGTAATTAATATATCATCTACGTATACTAATAAAATCAGAAATTTATCTCCATCATGCTTGGTGAACACGGAATAATCATGCTTGGATTGAACAAAACCAAACTTACTAATAACCTCAATGAACTTGTGATTCCATTGTCTTGAAGCTTGCCTCAATCCATATAATGGTTTCTCAAGCTTGCATACTTGGTATTTATGCCCTTTTGGAATGCTAAAACCTGGAGGAATTGCCATGTAAACCTCTTCTTCCAAATCCCCTTGAAGAAAAGCATTAGTAACATCCATTTGAAATAAAGGCCAACTAAAAATTGAGGCAGGAGAGAGAACCGATCTTATTGTGATATGCTTGACTACGGGTGAAAAAGTTTCATTATAATCTATACCCTCTCTTTGTGTATATCCCTTGGCAACTAGTCTAGCCTTATACCTTTCTATATCTCCATTAGATCTATATTTTATTGCATATACCCACTTGCAACCAACTACTGTTTTTCCATGAGGAAGATTAACCAATTTCCATGTCTTATTTGTTTCTAAAGTGTTAACTTCAGCTTCCATAGCTTCTACCCATCTTCTATCTACTTTGGCCTCTTCATATGATCTAGGGATATAATCCTTTGATATGGCTGCCAAATATGCCCTATACTCAGAATTGATTCTGTCATATTGTATCACTTTTGACAAAGAGTACTTAACAGAATCAATCATGTTTGTACCAAGCATATAGGCAGAAACAAAATCATTGTGCCAATATGGTGGCTTGGAAACTCTACCTGACTTTCTTCAGGTTCACGATGTTGTTCTGTTGCCATTTCTGGTCCATCTTGTTCTGCCCCTACACCTTCAGTCTGCATATCTTCAGCATTTGTGCTTTTATGTGTATAATCCTCAGGCAAAGCAATCTGAGATTGATCTTCATTGTCAGGCAGAGCAATCTGAGGCTTATCTCCATTATTCCTGTCACTCTACTGCTGATATGGTGTGACTAGATCATCATGGTAACTCTCCTTGTCTTGTGTTGGAAATTTCTCCCTTTCAAGGTTAGTTGCATTAACAGTATATGGGAAGATGTTCTCAAAAAACTGAACATCCCTAGAGATAATAAAGCTCTCAGAATCTAGGTCTAACAGTCTATACCCTTTCTGAGTTACAGAATATCCCATAAAAACACATGCTTTAGACTTATGCTGAAATTTATCCTTTTGTGTGAGATCCGTGGTGAAAAAAAGACAACCAAAACCTTAAAATACGAAGGTTTCTTACCAAATAGGACTTCAAAAGGTGTTTTACCAGCTAATATTGGGGTAGGAGTCCTATTGATGATATATATTGCAGTTTTCACACACTCCCCCAAAATTTAATAGGTACATGCGAATGAAACTTTAATGCTCTTGCAACATCAAGGATATGTCTATGCTTTCTTTCTACAACACCATTTTGTTGTGGTGCATAGGGACATGTACTCTGATGAATGATGCCTTTTGAAGCAAAAACAGTATGGCATTCATGTGAGAAAAATTCAGATCCATTATCACTTCTAACAACCTTAACTCTGGTCCTAAACTGCTTCTCAACATACTCAAGGAATTCTTTCAGATTATTAGCAGCTTCAGATTTGGTTTTCATTAGAAAAATCGAGCTGGCCCTAGAGGAATCATTTACTATGGTAAAAAAATACCTCTCATTGTTGTATGTCATCTCCTTATAGGGACCCCATATATCAATGTGGATGAGATCAAATATAGAGTTATCACTGGTTTCTTTAACAGGAAATTTTAACCTAGCATGCTTAGCTAAGGGACATATAGTGCAACTTCACAGAATCATCTACTTTCATATGCAATCAGACATGTATTTAAATCTCCCAAAATACATATGCCCAAGTCTATAATGCCACATTGCTACATTATCATTCTTAGTAAAAAAAACAATATCTTTATGAGCATGATTACAGAAACTAATCCATCCTATTATCCTTTTCTGGCAGATTTCTAGACTTCCTGTATAATACAATGATCACGATGAACATTTAATTGCACATTCTCATCCCTAGCAAGTTTAGAGACAGAAAGCAAATTATGTGTGAAATCTGTACACATAGGACATTCCTCAATTTCAGATTCTTATCAATAATGACAGTACCACATAAAGATACCTTACTGCATGATCCATTTGGCAATCTGACACTATTTATGTTTCTCATATCATGATCAATACTATGAAACAGATTGCTATTACAGGTAATGTGATGATATGCCCCCGTATCTGTTTTCCAGGTTTTATTTGGATCTAAATGCATGTCATTAGTGATAAAGCATATACCTGAGGTGTTTGCAGCAGCTGAAGTCCCAGCTGCCTTAGCTTCATCAGTCCCTGCTGTCTTTTCTAACAGCTTCAGAATCTGAGAACACTGGTCCTGAGTAAATCCTTGTTGAATGATTGGGTTCTCCTCCTTAATCCTTTCATTGCTCAGGTCAGGAACCATGATATTATAGGCCCTGCCTCTTCCTCCTCCAATTCTGCCTTGTCCTCTTCTGCCTCCACTTTTCCTCTCATGAAACTGGGTGGATATCCATTAAGCTTGAAGCAGTTTTCTTTGCTATGTCCACTGATACTGCAGTGATCACAGAACAAGCTAGGCTTTCCAAACATATTATTCCCAGAGCTGTAATTGGAGGGGAAACCTGTCATTAAGGCAATAGAGGAATCACTACGTGTGGTCTGGAGATTTATCCCGCGCTGTGTTTCCTCATTTATCTCCATCGGGTATACTTGACTATGCGACGGCAGGGGAACCATTAGCAAAATCTGAGATCGAGTATTCTGATAGCAGTCATTCAATCCTATAAGAAACTGCATCATCTTTTGCCATCCACAAAAGTCTTTATATTCTTTGGACACTTCAGCTGCGGGTGAAGGGATCATCGAGTCGTACTCATCCCACAGAGGCTTAAGCCTATTATAGTATTCGGATAGAGAGGAGGCTCACTGCGTGCTAGGGTATATTTCTCGAAATAATCCATACATTCTTGCTCCATTGATTTTATCGAACCTCTATTTTAAATCAATCGAAACCTCATATGCGCTCTGGTGATAGACAGTTCCTGAAATTAGCTCGTCGGAGATCGATCAATGAATCCAAGTCTTGACAAGCGCATCGCACCGCTTCCACTGAGCTTGGAGCGCTAAATCCTTCTCTGGAAATTTGCAAGATCCATCGATGAATCCAACTTTATTCTTCGCCTCGAGCGTGATTATCATCCTCATGCTCCATATCTTGTAATTATCGGATTCTTTCAGAATTCCAGTCGTCAGATCCAAATTTGGTGTGTCTGATGATGTATATACATCGGACTATTGAAATCTAGCCGAGCCGTGGTATTTCCTGGTGGAATCTCCACCGTGTTCTCTACCACGTTCTCTCCGTCTGCCATTACTGCGTTTTGAGGAGATCTAGCTCTGATACCATGAACAAATACAGAAATTGAAGAAGAGATGAATCGAAAGCTAAAATCTTTTATTCACTTATTGTAATTTTTACATAGCTTCGCGCGTTACCCTATTTGATCTACAGTACTGACTCTTTATACATCTCACATTTGGGCTAACTAAAATAACACAAGCCCAAATGATAAACACAGCCCAGCCTACTAATTAAATAATACAACGGCTATTATAACTAAACCAGGCATTCACTGAAGCCATCATTCACGGCCACGAAGTGCAATTCAACTAGCCGTGACCTGGGACAGTATGCTTACTCGTCGGTGTCACGACCGTGACGCCTGAGGTCACAGGCCGTGACTTAGGACAGTGGGCTCGGCTCTTCGATGTCAGGGCCGTGACTCCTGAGGTCACAGGCCGTGACTTAGGACAGTGGGCGCGGCTCTTCGATGTCACGGCCGTGACGCCTGCGGTCACAGGTCGTGACTTGGGACAATAGCCTGGAAATGCTCATAGCTTCCAAACTTCCATAGATACATATCATTTTTTTTGTATTGTAAGAGGGCAGGGCCGCAAGTTGGCCAGCCCCTGCCCGAGGCCCGCATAGGCTGGTCCACTCCTGGTGGGCATATAACATCACGGCCCGCGAGCCTTGCGCCTTTTTGATACCCAGCGGTGGTGTATGCATCATGTTCACAAGTAACCGCACCAAAGAAAAGAACACAAAGGTAAACTAACTTCTGGTTATTGAATTTTCCAAGAGAATACTTGACAATGCAAGCAATAACTAGTGATAAAATAGTAAAATATAAATAAATAAATTAGTAACATTTTTGTAAGATTATATGTTCATCTATTAGATGTAGATCACTCAAGTTTATAGTGAGGATAGGTGAGAAAATTAGCACCACAAATTATGAAATGTGTAACTGCAGAAAGTAAACAAATCATCAAAGTGCAAAAGCCATGACGAACTATATCTATAACACAAGCGTACGCATCCATATCTTTGATCGACGATTCGAAAAACAGCAGAATCATAAGAACATGCGCCCTTGGCTGGTACACCAAACCGTTACCATAGGTCTTTTCTCAGGTGTGCAACAACGAATTAAAATGAGAAAAAAATAATGAAAATTAGCAATAAACTCCATAACTAGATCAAAATTTACGAGCATAAAATAACCTCCCTTTGCTCTAAGACCTTGTTCGCAATGTTGTTCGAAAGCCAATCGAGACCCTCGTACAGCCCCTCACCCGAGGTGGCACAAGTGCTCTGGATATGCCTGAAAATGACTAGCGTTAATTCATGATTCCATTGAGAATGTAGACCCTCATCAGAATATGAAATCCAAACTAGTTAATATAAAATCAACTAAGACTAGGTTTTAATTTTTAGGATGAACCCGTTAAATTTAACATGATGTAATAAGAACAAGTTTAACATGCATTATCTGTGTTACTATCTCCACATGCCAAACATAGGACGAAAATATCAAAATTTGACTCATAAAACATGTAAACTAGGTGAGCTATTCATAATGCCAACTGACTTTTAGATTTAAAACTCTTATTTAGTCATGGAAATTTTGAGAAAGAGAACAAAAGGTGGTACCAGTGACGTTGACGAAGCGAGTAAAGTCCAAGCTTGTCGGTCATCTCAGCAGCATTCATAGCACTAGGAAGATCTTGTTTGTTGGCAAAAACAAGTACCACGGCATCTCTCAGTTCGTCATACACGAACATCAGTTTATGTAACTACTAGAAAGAGGATAGTGATTCACAATCCTTTACTCTTTGCACCCTTGTTGGTCGCGAAAAGAGATAAATTAAAAGAAGAATCTCTGATGTGTAACAAAAAGGCTTCATAAAAGGAGGGCATTACCAATTACCGTTTCCAGTTTCAGTAAGAAACAGCTGAGGACTTTAGTTTAAGTAAGGCATCAAAGTTTGTCAGGCACTTGTTCCAGTAATTACCTCATTAACATCCTGTGCAGCTCATCTCTAGCTTCAACAACTCGATCTCGATCATTACTCTCAACCACAAATATAAGCCCTTGAGTGTTTTGGAAGTAGTGCCCTGGTCAGATCTATATTCAACCAAATATGGACAACATGAAAAGGGACACTACAGATAGAAGTAGACGACTTGATCCGTGTCAATTGTCAAACGTGATGATTTCTTTTTAACATACTCAGCTCAGCTAACAAATAGAAGCCATGTAATGTATGTTATCGATCAACAAGCAGATGAGTGCATCCTCCCACTCACATCATCATGAGTTCATCAAGTAGAAATAATTGCTATCAGTGTCAAGTTCCCTAAAATAAAAGAGGAGCTTGAAACTATTAGTAAAGTTCGATTCTAAACTACCTTGTCTTGACCACCAACATCCCAGACGGTAAAGCTAATGTTCTTGTATTCAACCATCTCCACATTGAAACTTGAAACAAGGACCAATAAGTTGTACCATGATGAGCAGCTGATGAAACATCATATGCTTATGTCTCTTTTCAGGACATGGAGTTAACGATATATCATAACATAGAAGAACATAAAACATAGAAAAAGTAAGGATTCGACACCATGTTGCCTGACTGGCAATATATGACCAGAAAACAGAATAAACATACTAAAAATTCACAATCAATTAGCAACTCAAAAACAGGAACATAAAAGGATGTTGAGTCACGAGTATCGATTAAGCTTACCGATTGTTGGGATTGTGACTATTTCTCCCAATTTGAGTTTGTATAGTATGGTGGTCTTACCAGCAGCATCAAGACCTACCATGAGAATACGCATTTCCTTCTTAGCAAAGAGTCGGCTGAAAAGCTTGGTGAATAACAACCCCATCGTTAACTGCATATTGACCAAAATAAATTTATTTCCACCAACTATATATGAATGCTGAACTATTTACATTTTTCATGACTTCAAGAATTCAAACACGAAGGATGTATTGATTCAGTCGGGGTTAAACAAAGCCTTAAAGGGCAAGGAAGTTCCCAAAGGCAGTGCTACCAGCAGCACTGAGGAAACAGCTGGTAGCAGATCTGGAATGAGCGACAACGATTGGGAGCAACTGGATTTGAGAGTGGCAAGTCCGATACGACTGTGTCTGTCCAAGAATGTTCTTGCAAACGTGCATGGAATTTCGGCGGCAAAAAGCATTGTGGGAGAAGCTCGAGGAGTTGTATCAGACTAAAGGCGTCTCGAATTGGGTGTATCTGAAGGAGCAATTTCATACATTGCGGATGACTGAAGGTCAAAGTATTTCAGATCACTTAAGCGTTCTTAATGGAACCGTCTCGGAGTTGGAATCCATTGGAGTGAAGATTGACGATGAGGATCAGGCGTTGAGACTCATTTGATCTCTTCCACCTTCTTATGAACACATAAAGCCGATCTTGATAAATGGGAAGGAGAAGATTGTATTTTCTCTCTCCACGGATGTGTTTTTCTAGGAGAGACAAGGGCGTCCTTATGGCATGTCGCTAAGTGTCATGAGAGAGGGCTACTATTAGCGGGTCCACAGTTTACACACTGGCATTGGTTTGACGTTGATGCAAGGTGTGTGGTGGAAATTTCTTTTCGAGGGCTGATGAACTTCCTAGCAAGCCAAGCATGGAAGTTGCACTATAGATTTCAGCAAGATTATTTCAACATGGGCCGAAGAAATGCTTGGATGCAATTCCAAGTGGATATGCTTTTATGGTGGAGCATGATGGCGGAAGCCATGTGGATCTTCGCCAAGTGAAGGTGTCAAGATGGACAAAGTCACAAGGTGGAGATTGTTGGGCTTGGGCCCAAGTTGTGCCTTTGTCACTGTCCCACATCGGAAACGACATGAATACATGAGGGTTCCCACTTCTATATAAGAAGGGTTATACCCTGAATTATATGTACACCTGAAGGAAATCATCCATGCTTCTTTCATTCATTCATCCATGCAATAATATATAGACTTACAATGAAAATCACCATGCTATAATCTAGGCTATAAATTAGGCTACAATCATGCTATAATTAAGCCTACATATATGACTATAATAAATAGATATTATCTGCATAATCTAACACACCCCCGTAGTCGAAACTGGAGATTGTCGTACGTTGAGACTGTCTCGAAAGTTATTGAACAGCATGCTCGGGAGCCCTTTAGTAAAAATGTTAGTAATTTGATAACGGGACAAAACATGTAGAAGTCGAACTTGTCCACGTGCGACTTTTTCGCGAACAAAATGAATGTCCATCTCGACGTGTTTAATGCACTGATGTTGGACGGGATTACCAGAAAGATATATGGCACTAACATTATCGCAATAGACTAAGGTAGCCTTGTTGATAGGAAAATGTAGCTCCAAAAGCAGATTTCGAAGCCAACAAGATTCAGAAACAACATTAGCCACCCCTCTGTACTCGGCTTCAGCACTAGATCGAGAGAGAGTTGCTTGGCGCTTAGAAGACCAGGAGACCAAGTTATCGCCTAAATAAACACAATACCAGAGGTTGAGCGTCTTGTATCTGGACAGCCACCCCAATCAGCATCTGTATAAGAAAGAAGACTAGCAACTGATGTCTTATAGAGGTGTAAGCCATAGGTACGAGTACCTTGAAGTGCCGCATGATTTTCTCAGTGTGCACATATGATCATCAGTTGGAGCATGCATATGTAAACAGACTTGTTGTACGGCGTATGATATATCAGGTCTGGTGAATGTAAGGTACTGTAATACGCTGGCTAAGGTGCGATAAAGAGTAGGATCTTTGTATGGAGATCCTGTACAACATCCAAACTGTGGCCCAATTTTTTTTCTAAAAACATTCAGCCCAATCTAGCAAAGAGCCCAAATAGATAGATTAAATACTTTCTTTTCCATCATCTCACTTAGCATTTCCTATGTGAGGAACCCACCGCTTAAGCAAAGGAAAGGAAGAAATCTCAGAAACTTGATCATCTAGGTATAGAGCTTACTGAAATCGAGCTATATAGAGGTAAGAAGTGTTCTGGTTCCAACTAAAATCAGTTTCGAAACCAAAATCTCTGCTGTAAATTTTCTGGTTTTCGCAGCTCTTGTACTTCACGTTTCTGACCTAGCTACAGTTATCGATTCTTATGAAACTTGTTTCTGTGGAAATCTAACTCTCTTGGGTGTTCATAGCCACTTCAATCGGTTCAATCCGACCATTCCTCGATGTTTTGTGAATTTTTGAAGCTAACAGCGCAAATCTGAAAAACTGCTGTTTTTGCAAAAATTCTGCTGAAGCAGTGGTAGTGTTTCTGGATTTTGACCCAGTTATACTTATCCAATTCCTTTGAGACTTGTTTCTATCAAAAGCTAACTTCCCAACCTGTTCATAGCCATGGAAACCATCTCAATCGGACAATCCTACAATTTTCTATGATTTTTTGAAATAGCTGATACGAATCTGAGAAATTACAGCGACTAGAAGGAAATTTCTAACGGTAAAGTTGGTCGTTATCATCTTATTAGGTGAAGGAACATCAGTCGAGGGCTCGAGGGCAGCTTCTGGTCTTGGGGAACGCTAGGATTTGACACGGTGAGTGGGTAATACGGGGACGCCTTCGCTTCACGGGACATGTGGACCTCGTCGTGTCGTTTTTATTGCGTTGGTTTATGTCATCGTGATAGGTTGTCTTTTTACATGCGGTGACGTCATGGTTATTGTTTGGGCATAGTGAGCCTTGCCGGCTATAGGATGTTGATATTGGTTGGTATGTATCGTATGAGTCTTTGTGATTTGGGTTGACAGGTATACGAGCTATTACTTGATATGGTAATGTGATACTATATCGTTCTACGACTTGATTGCTTATATGGACTCGTATTGGTCGGTCTTTGTGTTGCATAACTTGGTACCAAGTGTAGTAGCCCGAATTGCCACGTTCGGATGAGTGGAGAGTGGCAAATCGAGTAGTAGCCCGTGGCTTGGCACACCCGGGTGAGTGAGGCCCAGCGAGTGCACCCATCTAGTGCCCTATGATGCTATTGATTATTGTTGAAGGGTGGTCGTTGGGGAGATTAGATAGGCCAACGTCGCCGTGTGTGGGACATGCATATTATAGCCGTAGTTAGGTTCATGGTCTAGAGTACGTTGACGGACTCGTCTGACTCTCGACGGGGAGTTCAGTTTGAGGGAGAGTTGGTCACCCACGCGTCGTTGATATGTCTGATACTATACTAATCGATGTGTCATGTCTTATTGTGGTTAGATGTTGTATTTGTCATACGAGTGTTAGTATTATTGTCATGTAAGGGCACTGGGGTATTTTGTTTGACTCGGTTTCATCGTGGAGGACCCAGCTTCTAAGAGGGAAGGTGTGTCTGTATTATCTCCTCACTGAGCTTTGCTCACCCCATTCTCTATATCCATCTTTTAGGTTGTGGATACCTTTTGACGGGAGGTTGCCGTTTTACGATCGTTGCTTCTGCTGCCTTTTCATCCTTTTGGGTACAGTAGTCCTTTTCCTTGGATCCATTGGCAGTGGAAGGAGATTTTGTTTGTAAATTCCTTCCTTCGTTTGTTTAATATGTCGAGACCGTTGGCTGTTTTGTATAAAACATCTTTGACATATATATAAGTATGTTATTTTACTTCATGCTCGCGCTTTCTTATCATTCTACGACAAATGGGTGATATCGAGCCTAGCGTTTATTGAGAAACGCGGCGGCTGTCGCGCAGACGCGGGTCGGGGCGTGACATCCTGAGGAGGCACTCAACGTAGACTTAGTATCAGTTGGCGTTGACGTGGGCTTACACGAGGTCATACCAGCTTTCTCGATAATCTCCCCCATGTATTTGCTTTGACATAGAAAAATCCCATCAGCATGTTGTGTGACTGCAATGCCCAAGAAATAGCTCAAAGGACCTAAATCCTTCATAGCAAATTCAAAAGCAATGAGAGACATAATAGACTGACGAAGAGCCTCACTAGAAGCCGTGAGGACGATATCATCAACATAAAGTAGAATATATGCCATGTCATGTCCTCGGTGATAAATGAATAATGAATGGTCAGATTTGCTATGCGAGAATCCAATGGTCGAGACAAAATCGGTAAACCTTGTATACCATGCACGAGGAGCCTGTTTGAGGCCGTATAATGACTTCTTTAGCAAACAGACATAATTAGGATGTACCGGATCTCGAAAACCCATAGGTTGATGCATGTAAACGGTCTCATGAAGCTGTCCATTTAAGAATGCATTTTTGACGTCTAACTGATGAATGGGCCAAGATTTTGAGAAAGCGATGCTGAGAACCGTCCGAATAGTAGCTGGTTTGACGACTGGGCTGAAAGTTCCATTGCAATCAATACCAACCTGTTGAGACCTGCCATCACCAACAAGACGAGCTTTTTATCGCTCCAAAGAACCATTAGATTTCAGTTTATGACGAAAAATCCACGTGGACCGAATAATGTTTACATTAGATGGTCGCGGTACCAAAACCCACGTCTTATTCTTAATGAGAGCACCAAATTCGTCAGACATGGCTGCTTTCCAATTCGGGTCAGACAAGGCATCTTTGGGGCTACGGGGTAAAGGTGAAGGTGTAATTGAAGTGGTTAAATTGTAGTGTGGTTTGGTTTAAAAATTCCATGCATGCTTCGGGTAGTCAGGAACGAGATGAAGGTTGGCCTGAGTGGTTTGGATGGTTAAGAGAGGGTGTCAGGGATGTAGCTGGGTGGTTATCTTGGTTGCTTGGTGAGTTGGTGGGCTGTGGTAAGTTGACTTGTGTAGTGGTGTGTTAGGCGATGAGTCGATACTTGGTGGCTCATGAGGAGGTGGATTGGTTTGAGTGATAAGCTTATGGTGCAAGATAGGATGTATAGTATCATTTAAAAAGTCATATGTGCGTGGTGCTGGAGTATGAAGGTTGACAAAAGGAAATTGTGACACATCAAAAACTACATGTCGAGATATGAGAATTTTTCCGCTCGACAAGTCATAACATTTGTATCCTCTGTGGTTAGATGGGTAGCCTAAAAAGACACATGGTGTGGACCGGGCTTGAAGTTTATTGATGGTTGAAAAAGGAAAAAGGGGATAACATAAGCACCCAAAAACCCGATGATGTATGTAAGAAGGATCCCAATGATATAAAATTTGAGTGGGGGAATAGTGTGAATGTAACTTGCTAGGGAGAATATTCAAAAGATATTCCGCCATGTGTAAGGCATGATGTCAAAATGTTGGTGGTAGACACGAATGGGTAAGAAGGGTACGAACTAAATTGTTTATGGAACGAATTTACGTTCGGCTTTTCCATTTTGAGGAGAAGTATGAGGCAAGGAAAACAAAAAACCATCCCATTGGCGTGACAAAAGGATTTAAATTGTTCATTATCATATTCCCTCCCATTGTGCACACTGAAAACATTTGATGGTTTTCTCAAATTAGGTTTGATGAAATTACTAAACGACAAAGAAGATGGAGTAAACTTGTGACTTCTTACCAATGGGTAAGGTCCATGGAAAATTGGAGAAGTCATCTAAAATGAGAAGATAATACTTATGACCAGCCGAACTTAAAATATGTGATGACCATAAATCGCTGTGCAAAATATCAAAAGGCCTGATAGTGTAAGAAGACGAATCAGAGAAAGGTAGCTTAACGTGTTTCCAAAGACACAAGATTAACAAAGAGATCTAGAAGATTTATGATAATCAATGAACTTGATTTCCCGAAGAGAGCGTAAACAGAAGTTCCCGGGTGTCCCAAACGAGTATGCCAAAGAGTCGGAGAAAGGGATGCAAAGGTGGAGGGAGAAGTGGCTTGTGTGGTGATTGGGTATAGGGCCCCATTGCTATCACATCTCATTAGTGGTGTTCCCGTCTGAAAATCCTTCACAGAAAAGCCAAATGGGTCAAATTCAACTGAAACATTGTTGTCGATGGTGAGGTGACGCACCGACACCAAGTTTTTAACCAGTTTAGGTGCATGAAGGACATTGTTTAATTTTAAGGGTGGGTGAGGAGAGGGGATAATTGTGTGTCCAAAGCCCCAAATTGGAATTTCATGACCACTGCCAACGGTAATATTTTTCGAAGTGCTCAAAAATTAAAATAAAACGAGAGAGTACCTTGAGGTGATGTCATGTTTGAGGTGCGCCAGTGTCCATGTACCAATTATCATCAGGCGAATTGAGAGACATAGTATGCATTGCTTGTTCTATGTCCGTGGGAGCATAATTTGAGGTATGAGATACATACGTTGCATAGGCTTGATGCGGCTGATTGCCTAAGATACCAGGCTGAGGAGTAGGTGGTGGCCTTGTCCAAGAAGATGTAGGGTATGGACATGGTGTAACTGCCCATGGCTGTGGAGTCCAACTCCATGGGTACTTTCCCCAATGTTGTTATGGTTGGTGGTGGTAGTTATTACTGTTACGCCCACGTCCACGCCCACGACCACCATTTTGTTTGCCACGATTGTTGCGGTTCGAACCGCACCGCTGACTATTTGTGTTGTGGGCAGTAGAGTCAGAACTTGTACCCTCGGGGTCATCTATAGTATTGTTGGTGTGGATGTGAGCGGTACCAGTGGCGGTGGCAGCTGCTGCAGCTTGCTTGGCCTTGCGGGTTTCTTCAAGAATAAGCCTCGAGCGAGCCTCATAGAAGGGAGGCAGAGGGTCGCTTTGTTGAATGAAAGTAGCAACACCATCATAGTTTTCATTTAAGCCGGCAATTAGTTGAAGAACTAAACGTTGATTGGTCACTGGTGCACCAACGTTTGATAGTTGGTCAGCAAGCATCTTTAGCTCTTGGCAATAAGCAGAGATGTTGGGAAAGCATCTAGATGAACTTGAGTGAATTGATTTTCCAAGTAAACTGCTCTTGAGTTTTTATCTTGAAAGATATTTTTCAATCTCTCCCATGCTTGATGGGCAATCGAATTTGGTTCCAAGATTGTGTGTAAGAGATCATTCGAGATAGTGCCATAAATCCATTGGAGGACGATAACATCCAAGCGCGACCAAAGGTTTTGGTCATGGTCGATCGTTTGCTCCTTGTCTTTGTCAGTTGTTGGCGCCCGCTCCTTGTCCGTCTCTGCTGTTTTTGAAGGAATTATGTGTTCGATGGCCTGGTATGCTCGGCAGTGGATTTTGAACAGCTCCGCCCAAGAAGAATATTGACCCTTTTCCATCTCAAGAACTAGAGGAATGAAATTCTTGACATTGTTAACTGCAAGAGCGGGATGGAAGTTTTGTTCAGCCATGGATGTTAGTTAGGGAGAGAAAAAGAAGAGGAAAATAGAGGACGCTACTGCAACTGGTTAGCAGAATATGTTAGGCTCTGATACCATGAAGTAAATCATCCGTGCTTCTTTCATTCATACACAATAATATATACACTTATAATGAGAATCACCATGCTATAATCTAGGCTATAAATTAGGCTACAGTCAAAGTCATGCTATAATTAAGCCTACAGATATGACTACAATAAATAGATATTATTTACATAATCTAACAACACCAACACATAAAAGTTATGTTGCGAACCTCCTTTCTAACTTTCTGAACACATTAGAAACACATTAGAGTATCAAACTTTCTAATGTAGTTCACACACAATTATTTTCACGATTCAGGTTCTTATTTCACCCGATAATTTGTTAATAACATTAACAACGAAACCGCCTCTACCTAATGAGATTGAGTTGTCTGGGTCGTATAAAGAAAAAAGCTTACTTAAGACCCTAAAACTTTAATATTTCCACGTGAAGATGATAATAGATGCATTGAATAATTGCATTATCGGTGATCCATGTTGGCTTTACTGGTGAATGTTTTAAGTATCTGACTTAACTGCTCTTTGTTTCGCTGTTTCTTTAAATGTCTGTAGCGTGCGGAAAGAAGATAAAGATCGATGCACCCACGGGAAATTAACTCAAAAAATATTTCTCTAGTGGTTAGTATTTTATGTCACCAAATGGTTTATTAGTGAACGTTATTTAGTGTCCACGTTATCACATGAATGTCAAATTACAATTTGTTTATTTATGATCAAGTCAGGGCAAATTGATGAAAATTACATGTCTGTCTCAGAATAACTTCATATGACGGATAATATTTGGGCCTCCGTTGACAGCAAATTAAGTGTGAAAATCTATTACGAATATTAATGTCATGGTAAAACATATCGTACATCATAAAGCCAAGGAAAAAATTGTCTTCAAAGCATGTTTAAGCCGAAAAGGTGATATTCCCCTTTAATCCTATAAATCAGAATAGTATACGGACGATCAACGTCAGTTAACATGAATTTCATATAATTATGGTTAATTAGGCGTACAAATTGTTCTAACTAAACAAAATGATAGCCATAAAGTGGAAGGAATAATTTTTTACTAGTTATGTGATTATTTTGACCGAAGACCAATGCTTTCGTTGAAACCTACATATAGTTAATTCGTTCAAAATAAAGTGCATAAATATTTTTCTGTAAGTGCCATATACTAATCTTTTTGTTGCTTAACAAATAGTCCTCAATTATTATAAGTAGATGTAGCTTAAGCCATTCTTAGACCAACAATACCCTATCTCGAAGCAATTATCTATTTCCCATGCCACTATTAATACAAATAACACAAGTCACTGAAGAGTCAAATTTTAATTACTTCTAGCAAGTAGTTTTGAAAGCGTTTGATAGTGCGCCACGTGGCGCGCTATTACCCGTTCTTTTATTAAAATGCTTCATGCGTTTTTTAAATCGCGCTGTTTTTTATTTTTTTAAAATTTTTTTAATTGAAAAAATGATTTTTTACATGATTTGGGCTTATTTTGCTGTTGGGCTTAAAATGTCATTTTAATATATCATTCATATATATTTTAATTTCAAAATTTAATCAATTAATTATATCTTTTTTTATTTCATTAAATTTGTAGAGAAAATATTACTTATTTCGTTTCATAATTACAATAATACCTAAAAGAAAGTGACCAACATAGTATATTTATATTTTGTATATATTATAAATAATTTTTTGCATTATAAGTGGATTACCGATACGCTACGCAATTTACGATATGCTATATCGGAGTTAACACATAGCGCAATACTCGTATTATCTTTTTGTTTGTAATTTATAATAAATAGAGGAATCAATGGTAATAAAAAATATTAGAATCGAGTGAATTAAATATATTATTGGAGATATAAGCTATAATATAACAAATTTATGTCCTATATCACGTTTTCTTGCATTGTAACTTGCTCGAAATATTCACGCAACGCGCACGCTATTTACGCTATGCGTTTCGGAGCCAAAACGAGTCACATTGCGCTTCACCAGTTTTAAAACATTGCTTCTAGCCAACCTCTTAGTCATGAGGAATAGAAATTTACCAAATCCAGCCAACCACACCCGAATCACCGAATGTATTATTGTGTACATAGAAGTAATAAAAGTGCAATTAATTTATATCAGTCGTTCAATATCTTTCCTTTTTAATACTGTAAAAGTCCACGCGGTAATATATTTGTGATTTTTCCTGTCATAATATCACACGTTTTGAGAACATTTAATGTCAATGTTGCAATGTGATCATTATCTGAGATATCTAGGAAACCTAGTAAAGGTTTATTAAATAACAGTAGAATAAAATAGGGTATTTCATCACCCATCAAGACATTCACTTAACGTTCATTCCCCTTCAAAATATCAAAAGTTCTATTTTTGAAATATTATATATATATATAATATATCCAAAGTTAAAACTCATAACATATTACAAAAATCAATATGAAAATGAAATCAGAGTCACTAGAAAATTATAAAAAAAGTGCAATTTATCAGGGACCAAAAAGAAAATAGCGTGGGTAATCCGTGTGAGGAGATAGAAATACACAAGTGAAAGAGGGAACTAACTAACTATATATAACACCTTTCATTTTCCTCCACATTCACCCTCCCTTGCAAAGATTTTACTCCCCCAGAAACCACCCTTCATCGTTTAATACTATTTTACATCTATATAATTAGATATACATATCACTAACTAATTAAATTTAAATTATAAAAACAAAAAACGAAAAACGAAAAATGCCCGATGAAGCTGAAGAAACCCCAACTAACGAAGTGGTCGGAGAAACCCCACCTCAGCAGGTTCAAGATCCCAATGGAAAAAAGGGTTATTCGAACAATCTTCGTCGTTTCGATTCTTTTGACGTAGAATCGGCCAAGTTTGGGCAACATGCTGGAATAAACGCGAAGGTAATACACTTGGTTGATTTATGTGTTCGTTTTGCATTTATGTTTATGTACACACACAGTTCTTGATTAAAATTTTATGGAATTTTATGTTGATGTATATGTAGGATGGAGATTGGAGGATTCTATTACAGTTAGCTTTTCAGAGCATTGGAGTGGTCTATGGAGACATAGGGACATCGTGTCTGTACGTTTTCCCAAGTGTTTTTCCCGAAGGAGTCAAACATAACGATGATATTCTCGGTGTCTTTTCCATGATTTTCTACACAATCACTCTGATTCCTGTCGTCAAGTATGTCTTCATCGTTCTACGTGCAAATGACAATGGTGACGGTAGGTTTTTCCTTCTTTTTTATTCATCTTGCAATTAGTTATGACGATATGATGTATACGTTGGTAGTTGTTTGGAAAATCTTGTTATAGGAATTGAATTATAAAACGAATTATTAAGTTTATGTGCAATGGGAAAAAAAATTATTTTATTTTCCATGAATCATATTTATAGTGGGCATGTATATGTTGCTAATGTTTTTTTTTTTTTATCACCGATGTTTGTATGGCATTAATTATATATATATATATATATATTAAATGAATTTCCGTCTGATCACGCGGGTCTAATAATTATTCCAGAACCTCCTCAAACTAATGAGAGTATTTTTTTTACATACGCGAATTGAATACCAATCTCAAATTTATTATTATTTAATTTGGTATGGCAGGTGGAACATTTGCTTTATATTCGTTGATATGCCGATACGCAAAGGTGGGATTGCTCCCAAGTCAACAGGCCGAAGACCATGACGTGTCCAATTTCAAACTAGAGTTACCTAACCATCGTAGTCAACGAGCTTCGAAGCTCAAGTCAAAGCTCGAAAACAGTAAATTCGCAAAGTTGTTCCTTCTCTTCGCCACCATGCTTGGAACTTCCATGGTCATCGGAGATGGCACACTCACTCCATGCATTTCAGGTATATACAGTACACATATTATCTATATCACGCTGCCGTTAATAATCTCTCTCCATGCAGTGTTATCAGCTGTAAGTGGAATCAAGCAAGCTACATCGAGGATGAACGAAGGTATTAATTAGTTGTGACCATAATTATATAAGCTGTTTTAAGTTTTAACTAAGATAGAATATAATGTCTTTGTCTGCCACCTATCAACGCAGAGATGATAAAATGGATTTCCGTGGTGATCTTAGTACTGCTGTTCATGGTCCAAAGATTCGGAACCGACAAAGTGGGATACATCTTTGCGCCCGTCCTAATCGTGTGGTTCGCTTTCATCTCCGTGATCGGCCTCTACAACTTCATCACTTACGACCCTTCGGTGATCAAAGCCCTAAATCCAATCTACATCGTCGACTACTTCAAAAGGAACAATAAAGACGCGTGGATCTCCCTGGGGGGAATTGTCCTGTGCATCACTGGGACGGAGGCGCTGTTCGCCGACGTCGGCCACTTCTCCGTCAGGGCGATTCAGCTGAGCACATGCTCCGTGATTTATCCCGCCCTCATCATGGCGTACGCAGGCCAATGCGCTTACCTCCGCATCCACGACACGGTCGCCAGCAATGCCTTCTATGCCTCAATCCCCCGTACGTAGTAGTAACCTCATGCGACACACGCAATTTATATATTGTTGAGATTCTGTTAGCTGCTAAACTTAACTGCTGTAATTCACAGGGCCGGTGTACTGGCCGATGTTTGTGGTGGCTGTTTTAGCGGCGATCATAGCGAGCCAGTCGATGATCTCGGGAACTTTCTCCATCGTCCAGCAGTCGCTATCGCTCGGCTGCTTTCCCCGCGTTAAGGTCGTCCACACCTCGACAAAGTACCCGGGGCAAGTCTACATCCCCGAGATCAACTACCTCCTCATGGTTGCTTGCATCGGCGTTACCCTCGTCTTCGGGACGAGCGAGCAAATCAGCAACGCCTACGGTATGGTACCCTTACGTTTAAATTCTAAATATTAGACCAAATACTATAGGATAATACGATTCTTCTCAAATATATATATATATAGGGATTTCCGTGGTATTTGTGATGGTCCTCACGTCGGCGTTCATGGTTCTGGTGATGATATTGATATGGAAGGTTAACATATTCCTAATACTGGCGTACCTCTCTGTCATCGGGACAATCGAGCTGGCATTTCTGAGCTCGGTGCTCTACAAGTTCGACAAGGGAGGATACCTCCCCGTGGCCTTCTCCCTCTTCCTGATGACCGTGATGTACGTGTGGAACGACGTGTACATGCGAAAGTACCACTTCGAGCTGAAGAACAAGATCTCGCCCGAGAAGATGAAGGAGCTGCTTGTCGAAGGTTCGAGCCATACCAGGCTGCCAGGGATGGCAATCTTCTACTCCGAGCTGGTCCAGGGAATCCCGCCCATTTTCGAACACTACATAGCCAACGTGCCTGTCGTCCACTCCCTCCTCGTCTTCGTCTCCTTCAAGTCGTTGCCAATAAGCAAAGTGCCTCTCGAGGAGAGGTTCTTATTTCGGAGGGTGCCGCCCGACGACCTCCGAGTTTTTCGGTGCGTGGTGAGGTACGGCTACACGGACGCTCGGAATGAGGACGAGCCGTTCGAGAAGCTGCTCATGGAGAGGCTTAGGGCGTTCATCAAAGAGGATCTTTACGTGTCCGCTGCCGAGGATGAGCTCATCGCCAAGGAGATGGAGTGCCTGGACGAGGCTTGGGAGAGCGGTATGGTGCACATGGTGGGCGAGCACGAGGTGGTGGCGAGTAAAGGGTCGAACGTGGCCAAGCGTTTGCTGATCAATTATGCGTATAATGCGCTAAAGAGAAATTTGAGGCAAAGCAATCAGGTGTTTGCTATCCCTCAGAAGAGGATGCTTAAAGTTGGTATGACTTATGAGCTTTAGAAAAAAATAATATTCGCTCCTCCTCGTACGTGTTATGCGTACTAATATGTTTGACGACGCAACGTATATGTACTCTCTGTTATCACACCGCCATTGTAATGGTTGGAATTAAACTATCTTAATGATACAGTATTGTCTGAAACTTCGAAAATTGGGCGACAGTACAAGTTATGTGCTTACTATCGCCCATCATTTGATGGTTGGAATTAACCTAAGAAGTATTGACGAAAAGTTGTAAATGTCTTCCGACGATTGTTAGTTAGCATGACAAAAACAATGATCGACTATTATTAGTTAGCATGTGATCCGGTTCGGTTCGATGGATTGGTACTCAGGTCCACCCAGTGACAGTTCTGATTTTTGAAAGACCAGCAGACTAGCTTTTCGCCTAGAAATTAAGCGCTACCGTATATGTGCATTCCATATCCATTCGGTAGCCTGCATAATCAGCGTCAGTGTAGCCGATTAGTTTGAAATTTGTACCTTTAGGATACAATTGTCCCTAAGGTAGAAGTGCCCTTGAGGTAGCGCAGGATCCGCTTAACCGCCAGCATGTGGGATTCTTTGGGATCGGCTTGGAAGCGGGCATACAAAAGGGTCGGCGTCCAATTTGCAGCTTGCCGCCATGGGAGTGCTGAGAGAGGCTTGCTCTGATACTGATGAAAGTTTTTCAAGATGTCTTTGATGTACTTCGCCTGACTGATGAAAATTCCATCTTCGAGCTGCCTGACTCTGTGTTGGGAATGGTGGTGGGCCCCGCGGTGGTCAGTGGGCCCCGCAGCGGAACATGTCCCGGTTTGGCTCGGTACGATGATAGGGAGAAGTGGGACCAACGGGGTAAATTTGGTGGGACCCGCACAGTAACTACCACGGTAAAAATAAAATTATCGTAGATAAGAAAGAACACCAGAACTTTAACGTGGAAAACCCTCTGTTAACGAAGAGGGAAAAACCACGGCCGAGTCGGCAAAATCTTCACTATAGTAAAAATTACAACCCTCGAATTTTTATTATCTCACTTTTACCACTCGTGTTTACCTCACACCTCTCTGTGGATGTGGAACCCTATCAGTTTCTACCTGAACTGATAACCTCACAACTCACTCGAACTACTTCTCTCTATTTGGTAAAACTCGAATGAGCTTGTGATGATAATAACTGAATAATCCTTAGTCTATTTATAGATGTCTTCAGCTCTTCTGGACCGCTCGAAACGGGTGGCCAGGAATACGCCGCGTCGCCCTTCAATATCAGCCGCTCATTAAATTATTATATATATAAAATAATATTATAATATAATATTAATAATATTATTTGATTTTTTCTTTTTTTGTTTTCTTGTGGCGGCGTCGTCTTTGGCTGGCTGCAACTGGCTGGACCAACAATTCTCCCCCTCCAGCTTCATTCATTATTTGCTGGGGAGAACTCCTACCGCCTCAGCGTTAGCCCTCTGTGCCACAAATTTGGAGAAGCATCATCTTCAACTGCATTCAGTTGGCTAGCACATATCGTTGCGTGCATCTTGTACAGCGAGCAGCATAGCTTTCCTCTCGCTACCACCAATGATTCCTTGGTGAGTTTCCAGTTGCTATTAGCCATCTCCTTGTAGTATCCTTCGTTGTCCAGCACCTTCACAGAAATCAGATTGAGACGCAGGTCTGGAATGTGTCGCACATCTTTCAGCCTTAATGTGCACCCCGCGCTCGTCTGGATACAGATATCACCGATCCCCACTATTTTAGAAACACTTTGGTTACCCATCTTGGTAGTGCCAATGTTTCCCGCCTTATATGTGGAGAAGTATTCACGCCTTGGAACACAATGGTAGGAGGCACCAGAGTCGACTACCCATTCGGTGCTTGCAGTCCGCTTCATTCACTAGAGTAACCTCTCCACCGTCGTTGGAGGCGATTGCAGACGTGTTCTTGTCATCATCTTGTTTCTGTTTTCTGTTGAGAAGCCTACAGTTTCTTTGTAAGTGGCCAATTTTTCACAATGGTAGCACTTCCTTATTTCCCTGGACTTGGATATATCTTTCGACTTGTCGTGTCTTTTTGGTCCTCTACTCTTGTTCCGACCCCTATTCTCCATAACAAGGGCCCGATTTCTCGTACTGGTACTGGCAGCATCCTTCCGTCGCAGCTCTCATTGTAGAATGTTTTTCACCATCTCCATCGTGACTTTACCACTTGGTGCGGAGTTAGTGAGCGATACCACCAACGTATCCCAGCTATCAGGTAGAGATCCCAATAGTAGACAAGCTTGTAGCTCATCATCAAGGACTAGACCGGCACTTGTGAGTTGAGTTACCAGCCCTTCAAAGTCATTTAGATGTTCAGCAACTGATCGTCCCTCGTTCAGCTTCACATTCATGAGTTTCCGCATCATGAATACCTTGCTCAACGCATTTGTTACCTCGTACCCTCCAATTTAGTCCAGAGTTTGTAGGGGCCTGTCTCATTTCGGACGTGGTTGTAGAGGCTTATGTCCACCCATTGGCGGATAACAGCTAGCGTCTTTCTTTGCAATTTCTTCCATTGATCAGCATTCCCGCCTTCAGGCATCTTGCCTGCATTTTCGATTGGATCATGGAGGTCTTTGCAATAAAGGTAATCCTCCATCCTTGATTTCCATATGGAGTAATTTATTACTGTCAGCTTGATCATTCCTCCGTCGTTCTCCATGGCCTTCAAAATCTACCAGCAACCGTTTAGTATCTTTTCTGATGTGGAAGATCAGTCAAAGCTGCAACCACATAGCATACTCAGAATACTATCAGGCTCTGATACCACTTGTTGGGAATGGTGGTGGGCCCCGCGGTAGTCAGTGGGCCCCGCAGCGGAACAGGTCCCGGTTTGGCTCGGTACGATGATCTGGAGAAGTGGGACCCACGGGGTAAATTTGGTGGGACCCGCACAGTAACTACCACGGTAAAAATAAAATTACCGTAGGTAAGAAAGAACATCAGAACTTTAACGTGGAAAACCCTCTGTTAACGAAGAGGGAAAAACCACGGCCGAGTCGGCAAAATCTTCACTATAGTAAAAATTACAACCCTCGAATTTTTACTATCTCACTTTTACCACCCGTGTTTACCTCACACCTCTCTGTGGATGTGGAACCCTATCAGTTTCTACCTGAACTGATAACCTCACAATTCACTCGAACTACTTCTCTCTATTTGGTAAAACTCGAATGAGCTTGACTGAATAATCCTTAGCCTATTTATAGATGTCTTCAGCTCTTCTGGACCGCTCGAAACGGGTGGCCAGGAATACGCCGCGTCGCCCTTCAATATCAGTCGCTCATTAAATTATTATATATATAAAATAATATTATAATATAATATTAATAATATTATTTTATTTTTTTCTTTTTTTGTTTTCTTGTGGCGGCGTCGTCTTTGGCTGGCTGCAAGTGGCTGGAGCAACAACTTGAAGTCCCAAGAAGAACTGCATCTCTCCCATGTGGCCATTGTTCGCGCGCGCGATCGCGTGTTTTTTCCATAAAACGCGTCGAAGCATGTTTTATTTAGCATTTAATTTTTTTTTTAATTTTTTTATTTAGCGACGGTTTTTCCGCCGCAAATCCGTCGCAAACCATATTAGTAATAACGTTGTAATAATAATGAGGAAGAACTGACAAGTTTCAGAGTTCACGTGGGTGTTGTGAGAGAAGCGTGTGTCAGTGTGTGTCAGTGTGTGTAAGGGAAAACAGGAAGCTATTGGCATAATTTTTTTTTTATTTTTAGTTACTTTTTATTTAAACTTCCACCAAATAATTAAAACGTCCTTATTTTGAGTAGTCTATATGATAAAAACACTTAAGCATATCCAATTTGTTCTTTTTTTTTTACGATCATAATGACATGCCTATCATATACTTTTTGATATCAATATAATTTTCGATAATTATAAGAATTATTTTACTATGATTATTTTAGTTGGACTCACGGTACATTAAAACAGGAATAATTTTTAATTAATATGTGTCCCTATTTTATGTTTTGTACTATATAAACTTTTTAACATAACATTCATATGTATTTAAATTTAGATTTTAATCAATAATTTGTAGCTTATTTTTTATTTCATTGAATTTCTAGAGAAAATATTGATTATTAGGCTCATAACTACAATAATTACAAAAAATGTAACCATATTTTTATTTATTATATATTATATATAATCTATTGTATTATATCTAGATTATCCGAAATACTCACACAATGCGCTACGCTATTTACGCTACGCGCTACCGACACTAAAACGCGACACACTATGCTTTGCGCTTTTTAAAACATTGCATGTGGCTCATTTTGAACTTTGCTCTTCATTAAATCTCCAAATCTCTTGCAAAGCCGTGCATTTGTTGATCCGAAAACGATGTCGTCGACGTATACTTGGACGACCATCAGATCCGTGTCTTGCCATTTGATGAAGAGAGTTGTATCAATGGTTCTTTAGATAAAGCCAGACTTGACGAGGAATTCACTCAGGACACCATACCACGCACGTGGAGCCTGGTTTAGTCCGTAGAGCGCTTTGTCCAATCGATAGACATGATCAGGATGATCTTGATCGACGAAGACTTCTAGCTGAGCGACGTAGACTTCTTCTTTCAATACGCCGTTGAGGAAGGCTGTTTTGACGTCCATTTGGTAGACTTTGAAGCCTTATGAGCCGCGTAAGCCAAGAATAGTCTGATGGCTTCAATGCGAGCAACAGGAGCATACGTCTCATCCTAGTCTATGCCTTCCTGTTGATTATATCCTTTAGCGACCGTCGCGCTTTGTTCCTGATAACGTCTCCATCTTCATTTTTCTTGTTCTTGAATAGTCAATTCGTCCCTATGATAGTTTTCCCATGCAGACGGGGCACTAAAGTCCACACTTGTAGACACTCGAATTGGTTGATTTCGTCTTGCATCGCTATGACCCAATCCGTATCCGTGTCTTTAAGGGCGACTGCTACCTTTGTTGGCTCATTTTGGCTTAAGAATCAAGAGAATAGGCCTTTCTGGTTTCTCGTGCGCACTCCACTTGAAGGATCACTAATGATTTGTTCAACACTATGTGCTCGAGTCCACTTCCGCTAATGAGGCAGGGCTGAGGTTGAAGCATCAGCCATATGTGGAACGAGACTTGCAGAAATTTGAGGTTGTTCATGTGACTGAGATATTTCCATATTCGGATTTTCATTGTGAGGATCGATTGGAACATTCTCATCGGTTGGTGTAGAATCTGCAGCACTCCGTGGTAATTTCGAATTAGGTGAGGTGGGGATAGTTGAAGAACTTGGTGTATCGGCTTCATCAAGTGGGAGATGCACCGAAGGTGTATTAACTTGGTTGTTCGGCCGATATAAATGCTCGAAGAGAGACTCCATGTAATATCCATAGATTTTAAATACGAGATATGATGTAAATAATATTGTAATTCTTCGATTTAAGAGAATTAATATTCGAATGTCCAAAATGATATTCCATCCAAAGAAACTCGGTTCAATGAAAAGGTTTATTTAAAAGCTAGATCAATAATCGAAAAGTCCCAAGTCGATTTTTTAATGATGACCCAAGAATCAAGATAATATATTATCTAGGTAAAATAATAGAGCCCTATCTAATTAAGTAAAGGCCCAAATATGATAGGTTACTTAACCTTGAGGGAAATCACGTCATCATCACCTTCCTTGCCCATCACACTTGTACTTGGATAGTACTTAGTCAACATTCCTAACATCAAAACGCCATTTTGAGGAAGAAAAACAAAAAAGAAAAGGAGGAAGAAAGAAGAAAGAAGAAAGAAGAAATGAAGACCAATGTAAAACAAGGAAGAGAAAAAGAAAAGCACGGAAAAAGTGAAGGAGGAAGAAGACGAGAGGAACAACCAAAAGCAACGAAATTTTCGGCCAAAGTCAACCTTGCACAACCATCTAACGTAACTTGGAGGATAGGTAGGTGGATTTTTCACGTAACACCTAAAAGATGGAACTTGGGTATTCAGCCATTCAAGTTCGAAATGATGAACTTTTGTCTGTGATTTTGATATCTTTTAGTTGCTTAATGTTATGTGTTAAGTTTTAAACACAATATATGGGTTTTTGGGTGAAAATACATGCTTATGTGCTTAGGAGATCATTTAATTACAGGCAATGGATGGATGGATTTCTTTCACTTTTGTCAAGAAGAACAAGCCTTAGGACATGATTTGGATGCATCCAATCGTTTTCGTCTAGTGCTAGCAGTGGGGCACATCTCAAGGCAAGGTTCATTGAGTGCGCTGTCATTTTCTGGTGAGGGAGGAACCACCCCAAATTTGAACTGCAAACGACAACAACATTTTATTTTATAATCAAAATCAACTGACGATTATTATTACCTGACAGCTGAAGTCACTGAAGTTGGGCTCCATAAGCAAAGGAACTCCCATGTGATCCCTGAAGAACCTCTGTTTTCCAACCAAGTGAAGTAGGAAAGAAACTCGTCATTCATTACCAGATGATGAATAAGTTAAAACACTACATGTAAATGGCCAATCAGTTCACTCACTCTCACTCACTAACCTGTGTAGGAAGCTTGCACGTATTGATGCATACGCCAACACATTTGCTCTCGTTCAAGTACTTGCATTTCTCGACAAACACCTATAAAAACAAATCACCGCAATCAAAAACCTCCAATCACAATTTTATGTTTAGAAAAATGAAATCGCCAGTTCTGCACTTTTTTTTTTATTTATTACCCCGCTAGACCACGAAGATCCGTTTTGGAGATCAACAGAGTTCACGGTGCATCTTCCCATGAGCCACTGACAAGAAATTGCAGTCACTCTTGCTTCCATAAGACAACCATAGATTAGCTGGAAATAATCTCTCTGTCTCTCTATATATATAGATAGATAGATAGTATCCTATCCTATGAACTTAACAACACTAAGTAGTAAGTAAAGATATGCATATTACTTACCAACCATCTCTGCTGCCACTTTGCCACCAGCGATGGGTGAAACTAGCATTTTATAGAGGTCTAATACCAACGAAGGAAACAACGATTTTAATATCCGCACCTGTCACAGTATTTATATATATCACAAGTAGCTAATGCAAGCAAATAGAAGAGTACCACTGCAAGCAAATAGAGCAATTAGATCACAAGTATATTGATTACATACAGCAGCTAAAGTAGCCTCGGAATTGGATCTGCCGACCATGATCCTATGGGCAACATCGATCAGTCCATCGTACCCAGGCTTATCAGAGTCCCATCCAATCTCCTGTGTGTTCATAAAACATCATCGTTGAAATTTATGTAACAAAAATTAGAGATAGAGAGACAGAGAGAGAGAGAGGGGGAGAGAGAGAGATCATGTAATGAAAATGTCATGGCAAAAGTGAACAAACCTGAGCCATTCTGCTGCGGAAGACATTCAGGAAAACCCCATCAAGCGCCGAGGGGACGTACTCTTCTTTGTTTATGGAGCTGAGCTCGACAAATCTTTCTTTCTGCAAAAAAGAAAAAGGGTGTCAGTCAAGAATGTTCCAAATATATTCTTGTCCGATGATGGGCTGGGCTGAGGAAGAAGATAATAAAATAAGCTTACAGAAGAAGAATCTGTTCGCTGGACAGCAAGGCATCTAATCGAATCACGACGACTAGGGTTGGGTTTTGGGGAATTGGTGGTTGAAACAAGTGATGGTGGGCGACGCAGATTGAGAAGCAGCGTAGGCACAGCCATAGCCAATACACATGGATGGGTATCCTCAGCAGCTTCAAGTTTTTCTCAGGCCAACCATTTTATCTTTGTGTGTTGACTGTTTGACGTTAGTTCACTTCAGCAATTTTATTACGTCAACGGGTTTGGCAGGCAATAAAGACAAACTCAAGACATCCCTGTATTTTCAAGTAAATAATCTCCTAACGCGTTACCTTGAGATATTGGATCGGATGGGATAAAATTATCTTTGGATTATTTAATCATAGGACTTATATGGATTGTTTGTTACTCTGTAAGATAACTTTTGAGTTAATTCAGTATATTACAAAAATAACCTTACCTATCAATATATAGTTTTTTTTTAAAAAGACATTCTTACGAATATCGAAAAATATAAGATATGCATATCATTTTGATCACCATAAAACAAAGAATAAATGGTGTTTATTTTTATCATATAAATCATATTAAATAAAGATGATTTTATGATATGGTGAAATAAGAGTATTATAGTCATTTCTTAATAATAGAGATGGATTAATTGTATTGGCCCAACCCATAGGATAAATTATAATGGGCTCGCATGATTATAAGAGCGGGCCAATATTTTATTGCGGGCTTTAATACGTGGAGTTTATTTATAGTGAAAGGTATTACGTTAGATATCTCGGTCTAATCCTACCTTATCCATCACAGTAAACGCAGCCTAAAGAAACAAAATAATAATAATAATTCCTTGATCCAGTCTGAAAAAAAAAAAAGTAGTAAATATAGGGATGGCAATGGGCAGGCTCGGGGCTGGTAATTGACATATCGGCCCCATACCAAATTCTCGTGCTTAATACCATCCCACTAATTCACCGCTTGTGATGAATTGGTTTGGGAATGGAATCACCGTTCGGGAATTGGGTTCCCCGTGGGGGATTCGGATTCCCCATATTCATGTTTATCCAATAAATTAATTTCTTTTTGCAACTAAAAATATAAACTAAGTAGTATAGAAAAATTAATATGTAAAATTAGAGTATAAAAAACTGAAAATAATATGTAATTGAAATATTCGTGTATCGTGAAGAATATATATTGGAAGTAGAATTTTTTCTTTTAAATACGATTTGAATATAAAAGGATGGTCTTTCAGAATTCTTGATCCAAATTAGTTTTTCATAGTATTTATTAACAAATCGAATCGGGGAATGGTGAATCACCATTTGATTCAAACGGGGCCGGGTTCGGGGCCGGGATAGGTGAGAAACATGATTACCATCCCCATCCCCATCCCGTCCAAGCTCTTTCACAACGGGGAATCACCGTCATCTCCCCATCCCCATTTTGACCGGGGATTCCCCGTCCCAATAGCATCGGGTCCCAACAGGGATGGTTCACCGTGAGAATTTTGCCACCCCTAAGTAAATATTCTCAATTGTTTGTAACTTGCATACAAGATCTTAGATCAGGCCGTTTGGGATCATAGCTGCTCCACTCGTTTATTCCACCCTCAAGATTATTACAACTGTATAAACAACGAGTCTTAAAATTCTAGTATATCGGAAAGAGAAACTTTTTCACAAAATCTATGAAGAGTCACGTCGCAAAGACATGGGTCGAAAAAGGAAATCGCTTCCAATCCTCTAAAAATCAAAGAAATTACAACTCCGTCCTCCGAAAAAAGAAATTACAACTCCATCATTCATCTTCTCCCAAAATCGAATTCTTATAGACTGGGTTTTGATTTTTTCCAGCATTTTGCACTTCCAATTTCGTAACACATCAATGTCGAAATTTTCAAAGCTCATATTTTCAATCGATCGAACCATAAAGTCATGCTAATGTGCCCGTATTGCAAAATGGCGTAGAAATAATAGGAGAAAATAGGAAAGTCATGTTTAGCTTTGGGGCCTGTCTTTATTATTATATGACTAGAGTAATTTTATTTTCCATTCCAGTGGTTTCTCGTAGAAAATTCTTGATACTTTATTGAGGGTGATTTGATTGTGGCTCATGCTATGAGTTTTTCTAAACATTTGTGTTGAGTTGTTCAATTTATATAAGCTCGTCTTCATTAAAACTGAAAGAAATCCTGCTTTGTAAATCTACTTTACAACGTCAAACAAGGCTTTGCAAGGATTTTGACAGCTGCTCAAAAATTGAATGACTGTCAATTGTCAAACACAACTTTGCACCACTAATGATGGTTCGAGAGAATGACAAATATAGTCATCTTTTAAAATTATAAGTGCAAATCTAGTTAATTTCTGTAACAATGGTGCAAAATTAGACAACTTTTTAACTTATAATTATATTATTTTTACCTTGATAACAAAACTATTTCAAATTATAATTATACTCTTTAAAAATAAGCAATGTGTTTATTAATAATTATATATTTCACCCCAATTAATTATTTTCAATTAGAACATTTTGTATACGGCATGTTATGTCAAATGAAGAATACAGAAGTTCTCACCTGAAGAGCATGGCATGGTCAGCTGCATATGCAGAAGATGTTGGCAAGTTTGACAGCGTCATGGAGAATGGTACACCCGAATATTATCCGTATAATATTCTTAACGATCCGAACTGAAGAAGGGGCGGGAAAAGACTCTCCCGAGGCAATTCCCTGCGGAAAATGCCCCTCGAGGCATCCTATGCTCGAAGAGTGCCGCTCAAGGAATAACGCCTCGCTCGAGCAAATACCCGAGGACGTCAAATGCCCGAGAAACTACATCCTATGTGGACATTTCACCGTTATGGAGGATGCATGGATTGCCACGTCACACCACTAATGTGACCGGTTATGACTCATTAAGCAAAGGTATGCACATCATAGGGCAAGAAGTGGTGAGTGGTTGGTTACCAAGGCCACTACTTCTAACGTGGCTCCTCAGTGTGTGGATATATATGTCTTTAAGGAGAGAAGGTACCATTCATGCTCTATCACACTACTACATATCTGATTCTCAATGAACGAAAGAAAGGGAGAGCTACATGGATAATTATGAAGGCCGACAATCATCTCTCATAGCCGAACCTCTCGTCATTCCATACTCCCTCTAATTATTATTTGCTATTTCGATTATCTTTACACGTTTAAATCTGGTTTATACGGATATCTGACTTGAGCGTCGGAGGGGCGTCGCCGAAACACCGCCCTTAGCTCGTCTTTTTCGTGGTATTTCATGGATCCATCGAAGACGAAGACGGCGGACTCGAAGCAGCGACGGAGCGACAACCTCCAGCGCACCATTGGCGCTAGGGTCGATTTTTCGGTCCGCATCAATTGGCGCCTTCTGTGGGAATTGTATAAATAAAAAGGTGCACTTGGAAGAATCGGAAAATCCGAAGCTGTGTCGAGCTCGTCATCGCCAATTATCGAGTTCGCCGCCTTTCAGATAGATGGGGACGAAGCTCAAGGGCATTAGCACCGCACACTCGCTTCGCCGCCCCGAGCAGACAATCACTAACCTTCACGAGCGCAACGGCAGGCAGCCCATCATCGAGGCTCAAATCCCCTGCGTTTGTTCGAATAGATCAACCGTGGTCGCCCTGGGGAACGGCACTGAACGATTTGTCGCAAAACAGCAACTGTATACGTGTCACGCCTCCCAAAATTGAAGCCATACGTCTTGCAGCCACCAACCCCGGCGATCAAACAGCCGCACGCCTGGAGCGTTCAACGGCATAAAGGCCGACAGCAGCTCCGCTATTTCCGCCTAAGAAGAAAAGGCCGACCCGATCGATGATAAGGTAGTCCGTTGCACTCGTACTCCAGTCTCGAGCTCGGTCCATCAACATTAGCGATCCGCATGTCTTCGGATTCATGGAATCGACACCTGGGAGCACGACCGCTGGCAACGCAGCACCAAGGCTTGACTCGCTGAATCTGTCCAAGCAGACCGATCGCTGTCGCCACGAGATAACCCGTATTTGCAGCCGTACATGGCCCGAGCACGACAATCAGTGAAGCCGAACCCAATATTGGGTGCTGTTCTGTCAAGGAACGGCTTGTGCATCCTAAAACCAGCCGCAACGATTGGAAGCAAGCGATGGATAATACCACGTCCATGGCAGGCGAAAATTGGGCGAATCAAAAACAGCAATTTATCAACATCCAGATTGACCGTGGCTCGGATCTCCCGTTCCCGTCGCGTCCTCGCTTCACCTACTCGACCCTCGCCGGGGCCGAGCCCATGCTGCTTTGAACTGAGAAGGTGCGAAGGCATAATTCACAGATTGGAGATGTGCAAATTTTTCGTCGAAAACCCACCACCATCGGAACCTTTGGACCTCCACTGCGATGATAACGGGCCTTTCTGAGGTAGTCGACGGCGGATCTGTCACTGATCGAACAACAAAAATTGGTCTGTAAGTTTTTTAACGTTCTGGGTCCTTATGCGAATATTTTAAAATAATGGGTAGATTCTGTTATTTTACTTGAGAGCACAGTCTGAACGTTTAGGGTCATTCTGCAAATTTTAGAAGAAAGTTAAGCTATGTTTCTTATGGGTTGGACTATTTATTGGACTTACTATGCATGTTGGGGTATCTGTCCTTAATGTTTTTCCGTATGGGCCTCCGGATTAAGCTATATGGCCTTGATGCTATTACATAGGCCTACTGGAATCAGCTTTATTGGGTTGAGATCGCTTTGGGCTGTTTAGAAATGGCTTAAAATATTTCCCCATTGAGTATTATGTTTCCCCATGGAGTATTCTGTTAGGCTCTCATCGTGTACTCTTGAAATTTCTTAAATGTCCAATGTGAATGATATGGCATCATGGAAGGATCGAGTGCACATCCATGTCTTCTCTCAAGTTATTTGAGTGCAGGGAACTCTCGATGCTACGCGGCCCACTCAGGCCTAGTATAACCATGCTCGAGGGATCGAACAAGTTCAACGAACACCACATGAATCTGGATAAGCCCGTGGGGAAGGTGCATTCGGGCAGCAGGCCTCCTGAGCCCACAATTGTGGCGGACCTAAAAGTCCACGGATGTGGCCCGAAGACCCGACCTGCTCGGGATAAAACTCCACGATTCGCCCGAATACCCGACCTGCTCGGGATAAATTCCCATGAATGTGGCCCGAAGACCCGACCTGCTCTTGATAAAAGCGCACCAATGTGGCACGAAACTTACATAACTCCCTCCCTCACAATTGTGGTTCGGAACCTAAGCATACGAATGCACCGCCCACGGCTTGAACGCCAATAAACCGACCTTGAGGAGGGATTTGAGAGTTACACATATGACAATGCTTGGAACATCATCGGGTATGAATAATCATTCTTTCCAATATCTATATGTTGAACATGATATTCAGGAAGGTGAATGCTCGGAAGGACGCAAGTTATACCCTACTACGTCCAAAATTCACTAACACTCTTTTGGACTATCTTTGCGGGGGACTATTGTTACACCCGAATATTATCCGTATAATATTCGAGTCTTAACGATCCGAACTGAAGAAGCGGCGGGAAATATCTCCCGCGGAAAAGACTCTCCCGAGGCAATTCCCCGCGGAAAATGCCCCTCGAGGCGTCCTATGCTCGAAGAGCGCCGCTCAAGGAATAACGCCTCGCTGGAGCAAATACACGAGGACGTCAAATGCCCAAGAAACTACATCCTATGTGGACATTTCACCGTTATGGAGCATGCATGGATTGCCACGTCACCACCGCTAATGTGACCGATTATGACCCATTAAGCAAAGGCATGCACATCATGGGGCACGAAGTGGTGAGTGGTTGGTTACCAAGGCCACTACTTCAAATGTGGCTCCTCAGTGTGCGGATACATATGTGTGTTAAGGAGAGAAGGTACCATTCATGCTCTATTACACTACTACATATCTAATTCTCAATGAACGAAAGAAAGGGAGAGCTACATGGACAATTATGAAGGCCGACGTGGAATCATCTCTCATAGCCGAACCTCTCGTCATTCCATACTCCCTCTAATTATTATTTGCTATTTCGATTGTCTTTACACGTTTAAATCTGGTTTATACGGATATCTGACTTGAGTGTCGGAGGGGCGTCTCCGAAACGGCGCCCTTAGCTCGTCTTTTTCGTGGTATTTCAGGGATCCGTCGAAGACGAAGACGGCGGGCTCGAAGCGGCGACGGACCGATAACCTCCAGCGCACCATTGACGCTAGGGTCGATTTTTCGGTCCGCATCAGAGAACATTCAGAAAATAAATGAAGGGGCGTATCAGTGGTTAAAAAAGATAAATCCAGCTCGATGGACTTTTGCTCATGATGGTGGTGCTAGGAATAACTTCTTTATCATCACGTTGATATATGTACTAACATCAATATTATAGGTATGGGTAAGCTACATCAAATAGGTCCGAAATCCAAGAACATCGAAGAGAGATAGATCGCTTGAAACAAGAACGACATTTATGGCCTGAAAAGTCCATCTCCAATATAGTCGTTGGGATTGAAAAGCTACAAAACATGCATTTCGCCCCTACAACACAATTACTATGACAGCTAGGGGTGTGCGTGGTGCGGTTTTCGGCGGTTTTCGACCAATCCCGCACCAAACCACTATATGCGGTTTTTTGAAAAATAAAACCGCACGTACGGTTTCGAGCAGTTTGGTGCGGTTGCGTTGCGATTTTGTGATTTTTAACCGAACAAACAATATTTACACTTTATCGAATTAAAAAGTAGTTTTTAAAAGCTTTAGGCGCAAAAAGGCGATGAGACATCGCCTTGCCTCCTGAATAAGGCGCAAGTCGAGGTTTTTGCCTCATATATCGAAGCGTCACCATTGTCCAAAAAAATTAGTATCGTTATCTTATTCTATATTTTACTTATATTCGGGGCCAATTTTTTTTATTTAATATATTGGTTTAGCTTTGTGGTCCGATTGGAAGCTCAATAAATAAATAGTAGGTCAATTTGTTATTCAATGTTCGAGTCGTATCTATTTTAACCATACATGTCCGGCCGTCCGTTCTTAGAAACATGTTTAACACAAAAATAAAATTAAGTATGTTAGTAATGATATAACTTTCACATGATTAACAAAATTAGCATATAAGTAAAAGACTTATTAGTAAAGAAAAATAATTAAACTAAGTAATAAATTTGACTAGTGTACGGTTACCATAAAGAAAAATTAGATATAATATTAAAAAAGTTTAGAAAACTAAAGTGCGGTTCGGTGCGGGTCGTACCAAAAATTCACACCGCACCATTACTACAGTGCAGTTTTGTTAATAAAATTAAACTGTGGTTTTGGCGGTATATTATATTCTACGGTGCGCTGTGGTGCGGTGCGGTCGGTTCGGGCGGTTATGTAAAACCATTGCACACCCCTAATGACAATAGCTGTTATTACACCAGGAAAACCAGGCCGTCACCCTCAAGTTCGTCATGTAAATCTCAAAGATCGTTCTTGTACGTGTGGCAAGCGGTTGGTTTACAAAATTCCATGCTCACATGCAATGCAGGTATGTGATGAATCATATTATTATTGTTATTATTATTATTACTATTATTATTATTATCGTGATTATTATTTTTATTATTGTTATTACTGTTTATTATTGTTATTACTAATATTATTATTGTTGTCGTTGCTGTTATTGTTATTTTTATTGTTATTGTTGTTATTATTATTATTATTCAAAACTTATCTCTATATTTTCTGTTAGGTACTATTTTAAAGTCGATGCATGTGAATATGTTCCAGATGATTTTGGATTTGAGATATTCTAGGCAACATATTCTTATCAAGTTGAGTGTCCATTAGAGGAGTGTCATTGCAAGCCTCCTTTTCATATGGTACACAATCCTTATCTACGTCCAGAAAGAAAATTCGGACGAAAGTGAACATGGCGATATCCACGTGAAATGGATCGAAAGTCTCGCAAGAAGCGCTAAATGAAAATTAATGATGATGATGTGTGCAACTTTATAGAAATTGATTACTATTAGATAGTGGTTGTCCATATTTTTTAGTACTACGCGGCGTCGTTTTCTAAAAGTTTTCTTCCCTTTAAATTGCCTTTCTATTCAAAGGAACGTTTGAATTGGTTTTCTTATTCTTCTTTTTAATTATAATAAAATAATGTTAATAACAAAGTTTCTAGATGTTAGCTGCTTGATACGTCTGCAAGACCTAGCCTATGGAAGTTTGATTTTAATTAAAATGTTTTAATTGAAAATAATTAATTGCGGTGAAATATATAATTATTAATAAACACATTGCTTATTTGTGGTAATGAGAAAATAGAATTATAGTTTGAAATAGTTTTGTGGTCCAACTAAAAATAATTTAAAGTTATAAGTGAAAAATAATTATAGTTTGAAATAGTTTTGTGGTTATAAGTGAAAAAGTTGTCTAGTTTTAAGCCATTGTTAAAAAGTTAACTAGATTTGCACTATAATTTAAAAAGATGACTATTTTTGCCATTCTCTCAAAGATGGTTCCTACTACCCTCACTAACTACACAAAAATTGTTGGGATTCAGGCCCAAATAGATTCGCCGTTCGATAAGGATTCATGGGTTGGGCCATTATATGGGCACATCAGTATGACTTTTATGGTTCGCTCGATGAGCTATGAAAATTTCGACCTTGATGTATTTACAACATTGGGAGTGCAAAATGCCGAACAAAATCAAAACCTACTCTACAGAAATTCGATTTTGAGATGAAGATAAAAACGTGCCTAAGAGGGGTGGGGGTGAATTAGGCCTATAGAATTTTATGCTTCTTCTTTTCACAATACTAATATGTAGTGACTTAGAGATGCATACTGATGATGATTGCGATGAATATGCCTGATATAACCTAGTTACGTCGGATATGTTTCGGTTATGTCTCACAGAGATAAAGAAATAACTGAAAAGTAAATGACAGGATTTTTATAAAGGTTATATCCCCAACCGGGGTTTACTCCTCTCCTTGGGGTTTGCTTCCCAAGAGTTTAACCAATCACTATGCACCGTAGCTGGATACAAAACTGATTGATTAGCGCAATACACAACGAAACAAGTCGAACACTAGCCACTACTAGGTTACCACACGCCGAGTTTCATTCCTCGAACTGTCCTGATCCCGACACACACAGCTCGCTACCGAAGGGCCGCCGGAACTCGTCCTTCCCTTCACGTGTGCGTAAACATCGACCTTGCCTCCTTGGTATTGCTCACGTCCGAATACAGAATATATGGTGGAGGTAGAAATATCGTGATGAATCACTCGTGCAGTGATGGAATCGCAAGTTAAAGCCCAGGTAGGCAGAAAGCTATCGCAAGTGAAAGGCTCAGGAATCTCTCAGTATCTTTCTGCTCAAAAACCTCTCGTAGGCTTACGTTCGCAAGTTCTCAGTTCTCGAAATTATGAAGTGTAGCATGTATATAAACCTTTTCAATAAGCACTTCACATGGAAAATCATATCACATAATAATCATCAAATCAAGCATATTTTCCATGCAATTTTCGAGAGTCAACATGCCATGTAAATCATGCTCATAATCAATTCATTCACAACGGTCATTAGCTCATTAATGCATGATCATATTCCATATAAAAGCTCAGATTCATTATCAAAGCATATTCAAAATTTCGACATAGCACATTCCATATGTGATTCCCTGCTATCTATTTCTATAATAAATCAATCCAGATTTACTTTCCATGTATAGCACACGAAATAGCAACACATCAATGCATTTTCCATTTTTAGCACATAATATCCAATCAACATATTTTCCATGTTTAGCGCAGGATTCAGATCACAGTATTTATATCATGAATTAATATGCCGTAGCAGAACTTTCCATATATCAGAGATCACATCCATTTCAGCACATACCATATATTATTGCATCTTATCCAAAGAGTCAGTCAATTCTTCCTAAATATAACATCATATTCAGTATAAGAAGAGATATAAAAACGATTTCGCACATTTAATTCAGTTGGATGCATGCAAACGATTTTCTATTCGATTTTATCCAGGAATAAACAAGTATCAACGGATATATCACTTTCCATATATAAACAGCATATTTTCCATATATAGCTCAGCAGGATATCTCATGCGTTATTTCCATATATAGCACAGTACGATATATCCTATCACATGGGCTGTCTATAACATGCGATCACATAGTCTCATCATATAATCACATAATCACATGTGAATCAAACATTCAACAATTTAATCAATTTTAGCTCATAGATAATGCATGGTTGAATATTATCATGAACTTAGACGTTATATTGATCACAAATCGAATTGCTTAATTTATGGACCTAACATCATTACAATTACATCGTTCACAAAAACTCTCTAACACGTATGGACCAAAAAGGTCAACATTCTCCCCCTTTTTGATGATGACATATAATTGATGTAGCACAGAAGCATGTAAGCATATTCGATCACGCAAATCCTAGCGCATATGTCTAAGTGTTCCGTAATTGCAAAACAGAGCATATGATATTTCCTAGTCACATATGATACATATTTGCTGCCCCTGCCTAAGTGCAGTTACCTATATGACATGCAAAGATATATCATGAATGAATTTGTTCCCCCTGTCTAAGTGCAGATATATCATGTCATTTTCAGGGTTATATCATGAGTGCAAAATTTTGAAATTACCCGTAAGTGTGCTCCCCCTGCCTAAGTGCGCATTTTCCAAGCACGATTCAAGCAATCAGACATTCATCGCAGCAGGCACTTAGTACTTACCAAGAAATCTCACACAAGTTAATTAGCACAGTTAAGTATTAGAGTATAACTATATCAGAGCATAAGATCAGGCAACACAGCATAAGGCATCAAAGATATATCCAGAAATCAGAGCAAAATATATTGAGCATCGCATAGAGGCTTCAGGGATATATCATAAAAGCAAAATACTATATAGATTAGGGTTCCACGAGCTACCCTACTTACCACCTACCTTCCAAATACCAAAACACTTAGACGCGCTTCGCCTAAAGACTTACCTTACCCCCCCTTCTTAATCAGCTTGGAGATCTTGGACAGCTTCAGCGACAATTCAATGTACTGTTCTTTGAGATTGCGGAAACGCCTCTGATCATCTCCCTTGATATCAGAGATATCGCGGCGTAATGCTGAAATTCCTTCCTTTCTGACAGTGAGATCGTCTTCGTAGTCGTCGTCACTCTTCACTTTTGCCTTTCCCTTTGCAGTGGACCATTTTTTGGCGTTGTCGACTGAACTGTTCTCCTTGGCCTTGAACCAACCTTGACCTTTCGAGTAGTGAATCCCCAGGCTTTTCAGAGTTACTAATTCCACGACGCGCATGGCCTTGTTTTCCCATGCCGGCGGCATAAGTATGCCTTCACTCTCAAGGAAGTGGGTGAGTAGCACACCATAAGGAAGAGCCTTGGCTCTGCTTTCGAAAGCCTAGATCATGTGCTTAAGGATGAAGTAACCTAGGTTGAACTTGCGATTTTGGGAGATCATGTATACGGCAAAGGTGCTCATGTAGTTCATGGTGGTTGAGTGGCCTCCGCTCCCAATTTTGCACTCCACAAAATCATGTTTAACAGCTTATGCAAGAAGAAGTAATCGATGGGAAGTTGGTTGAGGGCTTCGCCGTCTGAAAAGCGGGGCTTAGTGCGGGTATTCCAGAGTTTCTAGAGGACATCACTGGTGTCGAAACCATCGGCATGGCACCAGTCGTTCAGATCGTAGTGGCAGAAGGCTTCGTCTGGAACTCCAAGCATCTCAATGATCTTCTTCGTGTCCAATGTATTCTGCCTCCCAGCACATAGGAGTGGACGGGGATGTGCTCTTCATGCTCCTCGTAATCGAGGTTAGCGTAAAACAACTTAACGGCCTCTGGGTAGTAGGGCTTGGTGATACTCAGGAATTCCTCCCATCCGTAGTCTTTTAGCAAGGTGATGAATGTTCCAGCAGGCAACTTGTCGAAGGCAACACTGCAACCTGAAGCAATATCTAGGTTGCTGAAGCTTCTGTAGGTGGTGCGGTTACTTTCCTCCAGGAACAGGGCTTCAGTAGGGATATCATTTGGTTTTGACAGATCAATAGTAGGGATGTCAGAAGATTTCGAGGTTGGATGTGGAGATGGTTGTGCTTGTTCAAGTGGTGAGGGAGATTTCTCAGGAGTTGGGGTTCGAGAAGTCGGTTTCTGGGTTTCCTCAGGAACATCTTCAGGGATCTCTTGACTTGAGGCAGACTTTTCAGGTTCGGGCGGTTTTGCGGGGGTTTGAGTAGAAGTGAGGCTGGACCTCTTGGTCTTCTTCTTATTCTTTTTGGCGAGTTTGGACGGGGAGGAAACTTTCTCGACGAACCTGGCTTTTGAACGAGTTTTCCTAATGGAGGATGATGAGGGCGAGATTGGTTCAGGAGATTTTGGAGGAGAGTCGGGCAAGGTTTCGTCGGACATGGGTTCTTTGCGTTTGCGGCTCGAGGATTCCATGGCGGCGGCTTTGGATGCGGCAGTTTTCACCATTTTGAGAGGTTAGGGTTTGAGAGGAAGTTTGGAGAAGATGATGAGGAATAATGAAAGGCCAAAGGTGGTTTTGGATCTTTTAAGGAAGAAGAGTCGGTTTGATTTAGGAAGGGATAAGGATGGATTTCAAAATTTTGAAATTATAATTTGAATGGAAAGGGGGAAACTGATGGGCATATTGTCAGAAATAACAGATGATTTGACGAGATCTCATAACTATGGAAAGGATTTGACTGGGCTGGATTTCTAAAATAACTGAACGACTGGAAAGATATCTCTACCAGTTTCTACTTAAAATACTAAAATCACACTTAAGCAAAAGATCTATGAGATCCGAGGAATTATTCTAAGGACTGAATGAATATCTTAGAGTATGATAACTACGAATTTCACCTAAAATAGAATAATCTAGAGTAAATGGCAGAATCAGGCAGATTTACTAACCTTATTTAGCTCGACGATTCCCAATAGATCACGAATGTCACAGAATCTTGCCTCAATCAAGGGTTTCGTGAAGATATCAGCAAGTTGATCATTTGTTCGTACGAATTCCACACTGATATTCCCCTTTCTGAACATGGTCTCGTATAAAATAATTTTTAACCTCTATATGCTTAGTATGAGAATGATGCACGGGATTCTTAGTAATACTAATGGCACTAGTGCTATCCATAGAATAGGAATTTTGTCATCACCTAACCCAAAATCACTAAGGGTTTGTTTCATCCAAAGAACTTGTTGACAACAATTTCCTGAGGCCATATATTCAGCTTCGGTTGTGGAGAGGGCGATAGCAATTTGCTTTCTACTAGACCTAGTTACTATTGAATTTCCAAGTAATTGGCAAGTTCCACTAGTACTTTCCTATCTTCACTACAGCCGGCATAGTCGGCATCAGAATATCCCATTAATGGGAATTCATCCGTATGAGAGTACCAGAGACCAAAATTGACAGTACCCTTGATATATCTAAGTAGACGCTCGATTGCTGTCAAGTGGGATTCCCTAGGATCAGACTGATATCTCGAACACATACCAACAGCAAACATGATATCATGACGACTAGCAGTTAAGTAAAGAAGGCTTCCGATCATACCTCGATATTCTGTTTGATCAACTGGTGTACCTGATTCGTCACTGTCTATTTTGGTGGTCTGATGCATTGGAGTGGAAATCGCTTTGGAATCGTTTATCCCGAGTTTTATCAGTAATTTCTTGCTGTACTTCGTCTGGGATACAAAGGTTCCATAGTCAAGTTGCTTTATTTGCAACCCAAGGAAGTAGTTCAGCTCACCCACTAAACTCATCTCAAATTCCTTCTGCATAGACTTAGAGAATTCCTCGCAAAGAAGGATATTAGTACTTTCAAATATGATATAACATAGATTTGACCAGTATCATGTGATCACATTCATACTTAATAAACAGTGTGTTATCAATAGTTACAGTCGAAAACCCTTTGTCAATCAAGAACTTGCTTAGCCTTTCATACCATGCCCTAGGAGCCTGCTTTAAACCATATAATGCTTTATTCAATTTAAAAACATGATTTGGAAAATCTTCCCTTGCGAACCCCGGAGGTTGTTCTACATAGACTTCCTCATTTATAAAACCATTTAAAAATGCACTTTTTACGTCCATTTGAAAAAGTTTAAAACGTTTAAAACATGCATATGCAAGCAAGACACGTATGGACTCTAATCTAGCTACCGGAGCAAAAGTTTCATCGAAATCAATACCTTCCTCCTGGGAGTAACCTTTTGCAACTAACCTCGCTTTGTTTCTTGTGACATTACCGTGTTCGTCGAGTTTGTTGCGGAAGACCCATTTGGTTCCTGTGATGGATTTTTCGTCTGGTCTCGCTACGAGTGTCCACACCTGGCTCTTTCGAACTGAGATAGCTCATCTTCCATGGCGGAGACCCAAGATATATCGTCTAGAGCTTCATGGATTGTCTTTGGTTCCATCATTGAGAGCAGTACCTCATGGTATTCCTCCGTATCCTGATTTCGTGCAGTAGCTCGAGTTTTGATTCCAGATGTGATATTTCTTATTACTTGATCTGTTGGATGACTGGAAGCATGTTTCCATTTTCTAGGTTGCAGCTCATTAGCATTTGGCTCCAGTGTCTCAACATTTTCGATTTTGGTGTATCGTCCTCACTGTCTTTAGTATCCTGTAGTTCTGCACAAGGCAAATCTACACCTTCCTCATCAGTAGCATCTGCGTTAGGTATCTCATCAAAAGTAACATGTATGGATTCCTGAACAGTCAGCTTCCTTTTATTATAAACACGATATGCCTTCGAGCGAAGACTGTAACCAAGGAATATCCCTTCATCTACCTTAGAATCAAATTTACCTCTCTTATCTCTATCGTTCAAAATGAAACATTTACATCCAAACATACGGATGTAACCTATATTTGGAGTTCTACCATGCCAGGTTGCATAAGAGTTTTTCTATAATATCGGCCTAAGAAAACACGATTAGACACATAACAAACTGTACTAACAGCTTTCGCCCAGAACTGTTTAGGAATATCATACTCGTGTAGCATAGATCTAACCATTTCCTGTAACACTCTATTTATCCGTTCAACTACACCGTTCTATTGGGAAGTTATAGGAGCAGAGAAGTTATGACTGTATTCATATTGATCACAGAATGATGCGAATGATTTACTATCAAATCCCAAACCGTTATCACTACGTATCCTACACAGATTCATTTCTTTTTCATTTTCTAGTCTATTCACTGGTGATGCAAAACTATCTAGTGCCTCATTCTTATGTGCAAGGAATATCACCCATGTATACCTGGAATAATCATCAAGAATGACGAAGGCATATCTTTTACCTCGCAGAGACATCGTCTGAAGACCAAAAAGGTCGAGATGTAGCAATTCTAGAGGTCTGGATGTGGATATCACATTCTTTGCTTTGAACGATGTCTTGGTCTGCTTACCCATTTGGCACGCCTTGCATGTTTTGTCCTTGATGAACTTTATGTCAGGAACACCTCGTACCAGTGCATTGCTTGTAATATGATATAGTAATTCCATATTTGCATGTCATAAGCGTCTGTGCCATAACCAGGTGTTACCCTGTGTAACTGCTAAGCACTTGACATTCTGGTCAGTGATATCATCAAGAGTGCAATAGATATTTCTATCTCTAGATGCACTAAAATAACACCTCATTATCATTTCTAACTACACACCATTTTCAAAGGTAACCAACCGTATGACCTTTATCACACTATTGACTAATGCTAATGAGGTTATGTTCTAAATTTTTAACCAACCATACGTCGTCTATAGTAGTACGTAAAGTTTTACCGACAGTTCCAACTTCAATAATCTTAACTTTTGTGTTGTCGGTGTAAGAGACATATCCTACGTCATACACTTTCACCGACACAAACTTACTGATATCACCTGTCATATGGTGGGAACACCCACTGTCAAGGTACCACTTGTTTTTCTGGCTGGATTTTCTTCTTTGTACCTGCATGAATCAGTTCTTTTCTGAGGTGCCTAACTTTGATTGGGTCCTTCATGGTTAGCAGCAAAGTAACTCCTGCTCACACGTGATATATCATGTGTCACAGACTGTGATCTCTTAAACACATATTGGCCAGTGTTAGAGACTTCACGAACTTTCTTTGGCCTCCAGACATATCTAGCTTTATCAGCTCTTTTCAGAAAAAAAAATGGTTAGCATAATGACCGTGACGGCCGCATGAGAAACACTTAGGTTTTCTAACAGTAGGTGGTGCAACATGCTCATGTGTCATGGAATATCCTATCCCTGATTTTCCAATATTTCTAGGAATACTGAGTAACATTTCAAGATTTTGTTGTCCTTCAAGAAGTTTATTATCAGTACGAGATTATTCTTCTAAGAAATCCCTAAGGACGGACATGTCTCTAGATATATCATTCTGCTTCTTAAGCTCTTCACATTTAGACAGGGCTTTTTCTTCCTTAAGGGTTTCTAACTCGGCTTTCAAGCGTTCATTTTCTAGATCCGTTTGATGCTTCTCTCTAGCTACGTCATCTCGTTGCCCAACCAGACTCTTTACTTGCGAGTTGAGCGACTTAGTCGTTCTTTCTGCATTTTGAATTATTTCAAACATCTTTTCCTTTTCATCCACTTCAGGGACTGAGGAAGCGTTATCATGAGATTCATCTTGCCTAGCATATAATTCATTTAGAAATAGTATTTTCTTAACAGCGGATAAAGAAGATACCTGATCATCATCATCGGCCATGTAGGCGAGATCTTCCTCCTCTTCACTTCCGGCATCTTCCCAGTTGGTGATCATGGCTTTCTGTTTCTTTATCTTTTTCTCACCATTTTCCGTCGGGCAGTTCGAGGCGAAGTGGCTTGGCTTGTTGCACTTGAATCATTTCTGCACATTGTTCCAGGATGATTCCCTTGTTCCTATGTTGGAACTTGGAGTTTCCTTTGAACTTTCTTCTTAGCCGAGACTTTTCAAATTTCCTGGTCAGCATGGCGATCTGCTCCAGTATCTCTTCCTCAGTTTCTTCTTTGTCCTCAAAATTGTTCTCTTCTTCAGTGTTGAAGGCAATATTTGGTTGATTTCGAACTGATGGTTTTTCTTTGATGGGGATCTGAGTCATCTCGTAGATGGTCAGAGATCAAATCATTTCTTAGACGGAAATTTCGTCCAAGTCCTTCGTTTCGTAAATGGCAGTTACTCTGGGATTCCATTCTCTTGGAAGAGATCTCAGTATTTTCCACACCTTCTCACCGTCCGATATTTTCTTTCCAACGAGAATATTTGATTGATGATGTTCATGAATCTTGCGTACATGTGGCTTATGGTCTCGTTGTCCTCCATTTTGAACAGCTCGTATTGGTGAGTTAAGAGGGCTATTCTTTCTTGTACGACTCGAGTGGTTCCCTCATGTGTGACTTGAAGCATCTCCCACATATCTTTAGCAGATTCGCACGAGCTTACACGATTGTATTCTCCTCTTATAAGTGCGCAGGCAATCATGTTCTTTGCTTTGGCATTCAGGGAGACTCATCGCTTGTCTGTTGCATCGCAGTCAGAACCTTTCTTTGGAGTTCCATCCGCATTTTTTGGATTGTAAGGTCCAGTATGATGATATCCCACAAGTCATAGTCAGCAGCAATCAGGAATTTCTTCATACGGTTTTTTCATATGACGTAGTTTGTTCAATCGAAGAGTGGTTGCCTGGAATGGGATTGCCCATTTGCAAAAACATCAAAACTCGAAGAAGCCATTAGATCTTTAACTCAAGCTTGTTAGGCCCGTCGTTTGAGTAACCCGCTCTGATACCAAATGAAGATAGAAACATGCCTAAGAGGGGGCGTGAATTAGTGTGATGCCCGGGCCGATGAGGGCGGGAAGTGATCGCCGGTGCCAGAAAGGTGCACGGACAAAGAGCGGCTCCTGGCAAGCTTCTAGGCGAGGGGTACATGAACGAACTGATCCGACACCCGAATGAGAGAGGATCCTGAGACTGGTAACATATGGGCGTGTCAGGCTAAGAATCGTATAAGAGAATTGATAGTACTACTCATATCACCAAGGTTGACCTACCTTTTCGGGAGTCCATCCATAAGAACTTCAAAGTTAAGCCTACTTGACTTGGGGAAATCTTGGGGTGGGTGACCCCCTGAGAAGTGGCTCAGGGTGCGTGTGAGTGAGGAAAAAGCACGTTGAAAGGTTAAATGGTGATACAGTTGGGCCAGAGTATCAATCGGAGTGTGGTGGGCCCAACCGCACTAGTCCCGGTAGGAAACGATGCCACAGTTACACCCGGTATGGGACGGGTCGTTACAATTAGGTTTATAGAATTTTATGCTTCTTCTTTTAACAATGCTAGTATGTATTGACTTAGAGATGCGTACTGATGCTTGTGATGAATATGCCTGATATAACCTAGTTACGTCGGATGTGTTTCGGGTCTGTCTCACAGCTATAAAGAAATAACTGAAAAGTAAATGCGAGACAGGATTTTTATAGTGGTTATATCCCCAACTGTGGTTTACTCCTCTCCTTGGGGTTGCTCCCCAAGAGTTTAACCGATCACTATAATGCACCGTAGCTGGATACAAAACTGATTGATTAGCCAAACAGAAGAAACAAGTCGAAAACTAGCCACTACTAGGTTACCACGCGCCGAGTTTCGTTCCTCGGAATATCCCGATCCCGACAGACACAGCTCGCTACCGAACGGCCCCCAGAACTCGTCCTTCCCTTCACGTGTGCGTAAACGTCGACCTTGCCTCCTTGGTATTGCTCACGTCCGAAGACAACACGTCCAAAGACAGAATATATGGTGGATGTAGGAATATCGTGACTCGTGCAGAGATGGAATCGCAAGTTAAAGCTCAGGTAGGCAGAAAGCTATCACAAGTGAAAGGCTCAGGAATCTCTCAGTATCTTTCTACTAAAAAATCTCTCGTAGGCTTATGTTCGCAAATTCTCAGTTCTCGAAATTATGAAGTGTAGCATGTATATAAACCTTTTCAACCAGCACTTTACATGGAAAATCATATCACACAATAATCATCAAATCAAGCATATTTTCCATGCAATTTTCGAGAATCAACATGCCATGTAGCTTATGCTCATAATCAATTCTTTCACAACGGTCATTAGCTCATTAATGCATGATCGTATTCCATATAAACGCTCAGATTTGTTATCAAAGCATATTCAAACATTTCGACATAGCACTTTCCATATGTGATTCCATGCTATCTGTTTCTAGAATAAATCAATCCAGATTTACTTTCCATGTGTAGCACACGAAATACCAACACATCAATGCATTTTCCATGTTTAGCACATAATATCCAATCAACATATTTAGCATGTTTAGCGCAGGATTCAGATCACAGTATTTATATTACGAATTAATATGCCATAGCCGAACTTTCTATATATCAGAGATCACATCAATTTCACCACATACCATATATTATTGCATCTTATCCAAAGAGTCAATCAATCAATTCTTTCCTAAATATAACACATATTCAGTATAAGGAAAGATATAAAAATGATTCCGCACATTTAATTCAGTTGGATGCATGCAAACGATTTTCTATTCGATTTTATCAAGGAATAAACAAGTGTCAACGGATATATCACTTTCCATATATAAACAGCATATTTTCCATATATAGCTCAGCAGGATATCTCATGCGTTATTTCCATATATAGCACAGTACGATATATCATATCACATGGGCTGTATATAACATGCGACATCAAATAATCACAGAATCACATGTGAATCACGTTCAACAATTTAATATATTTTAGCTCATACGTAATGCAGGGTTGAATATTATCATGAACTTAGACGTTATATTGATCACAAATCGAATTGCTTAATTTATGGACCTAACATCTTTACAATTACATCGTTCATCAAACTCTCTAACATGTATGGACCAAAAAGGTCAACATGAGAGAAGATGAATGGAGTTGTAACTTCTTTGATTTTCAGAGGAATTTCCATTTTTGGGCCCATGATCTTCTCGCCACGTGCTTCTTCATAGATTTGGTCAAAGGGTTTCTCTTTCCGAGATGCCAGAATTTTAAAACTCTATTAGACCATCTCCAACCAAGAACCTCATTCTCAAACCAAAACTCATTCTCAAACTCAAAATGCAGTTTTCTCCAACCGTCAAACCAATTCTCAAACTCAAAAGATCATTCTTGTAATATTCTCTTCTATCGGTTTACTTCACAAATTAGACCACAATAATCATCTAAATTCAATTGAGAAAAATTTATTAATATCAATAAATTTCACTACTAATTTATTATAAATTTTAACATATTTCACTAAAAAAATATTTATTAAATTTTCATCATAATTAACATTTTACTATATTTTACAAAACAATTATTTATAAATTTCCACAAAAACCTAAAATAATAAAACTAGAAAAAATTAAATAAAAAATAAAAAAGAACAATAAAAAAGAAATAAAAAATAAATCTTTAAATTAGGAAAATAAAGAAAGAAAGAAATAACAAAGAAAAAAGGAAGACGAAGAAGGAATATATAAAAAGAAAAGAAAAAACCTTGTTGTAGAGAAAAAATATTCATAATACAGAAATAAAACGAAAGAAAAAAAAAAGAAAGGACCTTTTTGCAAAATGAAAACATCGGACGCATCCTCTCCGTTCTGACGCAAATATGCGATTTAACGAGGAAAGAGAAAGTATAATCGCATTTTGGGTTTGATTTTGGGTGTCGGTTGGAGAAATTTTACACCATCTTTTTTGATTTGCAGTACCATTGGAGATGCCCTTAGTATCATCCATCAAAGGAGCGAATTACACATATGTTATTTTGACGGTGAAATTACAAAAAATAGTTGAGTTTTTAAAAATACCAACCAACTTTTTTAATTCTAACTATTTTTATTTTCATTTTCACCACAAATGTACTTAAAATTGCAAATTTTCACTATTATTATCATTAAATAGCACAAAGCTTGCTAATAATATATATTTACCCCAACTTATTTAACTCAAATAAATTAATTAAAGAAATAAATAAAAAAATTACTTGCTATGACCTAATCCTCTCACTCGATATCTATTAGTATATCAATACACTTATTCCCTTTGTGCTCGATTCATTGTGAAACGGTTCGCTTATCCGTAGAAATAAATATGAATCGGTTAAAAACATTTTACTGTCGATAAGTAACATTATCAGTTTAACATAACACATGATTTTTACGTTAACAAGTCGTCGTATCTATGGAACATAAACTGGCGCCAAATACCCCTTCACATAACACTTTATTAAAGATAGTTTAGTCAACACATAGTTTGGGTCTTTATCTTTAAATTTTTCAAAAAAAAAAGTCCTTAAAACAAAAAAAAAAAAATATCATCACAGGCCTGAAAACAAATTGCCGCTTCTATATAATCTTGACTATATTTTATTTTGCCTTGGAAGTGTGCCAAGCAATTGGCCAAAACTACACCCCATACCATGATCTTAATATATATATATATATATATATATATTACTAAGCAAATCGTATATATTACGAAGCAAATAATATATATATATGTTACTAAGCAAATCGTATATATTACTAAGCAACTATATATACTAAGCAAATGTAGTTGTGCTATCTTGCTGCCACGTGTCCACTATTGTCAAAGACTCTTATGACCTTCGCGCACACATTGAGTAAGCGTAATAATTATATAGAATAGGAAAAATCTTTACTATTATATAAAGCGCGAGGAGTCGATACAAACCGTCCAATTCTATTTCAATTGGTCTGTAATATTTAATTAACCAATAATATTTCGACACGTGTTATATTTATTAATTATTAATAAAGGAAAAAAAAGGAGGTCGAACGTGGTTGAGAAGGAAGACACCAATGGTGGGCTGTGACAACGTGCGACATACACACGTGGACTCTTGCCAACTTGCTATTACTTTAATTAATAAATCAAAATGGACAACTTGCTCATTCGACGAAGATCTCTATATCAATCTTCAAATAGGTATTTAACTGTAAAAAACCCTTATTCAATTTCACCTACTAAAATTTAGAATATAAATTAATATATAAATTTATAAATCATGCACAAACATTGGGTGTGCCAAAATACTAGTTGATAATAATTGTCTTGTATAAGTGCCCCAGTGACTTGCTTAATTGCTTTAACAGTGAACGGGTCATGGATTCCACGTGTCATCTAGTTAATTTTTTAATTTTTTTTCTTCATTTATCTATTTCCTTAAGTTTTTCAGTCGGTTTAAAAATTCGAAACCGAATCGACGGTCAGTTGTATGGTTAGGTTAATCAAGCTCAACGTTTCGGTAAAAACAAAAATCGGATCATTATTTATTAGTGTACGCTTTCGTTGCCCAATTTCCCAAACATAAAAATATTGGTTTATCAACAATTGTAAACATTATCATTGGATTTAACGTTTTTTTTTTGGTAAATTTTTTCATTAATATTCTACCGTCATTTTCTTGACCGGTGTTTCTTTTATATTTATATTTTTATTCAAGGTGTTTTTGTTAGTAATTTTTTCTATTTTTTTCTTTTATACATAATAGAAAAATAAAAAATATTTTTTGGGGGAAATAGATACCTATTGAACACCTCTGCCGCCCACCATTTTTTATTTTTAGAAGAGTTTTGTAAACATGGTGCCCATTTAGAAATTATTGCTTTTTAATTTGAAAGGATGAGAGGGACAAACTAGGCTTTTTAAATAAAATAATGTAATTTAAATGAAAAATTAATATAATAGGAGTATTCTGCGAAAAATTAACAAAATAGGGCAAAACGCTGTTATTAAGTGCGACGTCGCGGCTTGACGTCATATGGGCGAAAACGGGCTTATCGCGGGCCTGATTTCTAAAAAAATTGTCTGGGCCGACTGTTGGCCCAGTAAATCCAAAAGTATCCTTTATGATCCACTGCACGTTTTTGGGTAACTACTGAGGGTCGTTCTTCACCGTTTGGATTAATATTCTCGCAATTTCATTACGCGAAACATTGCGATGCGTACTGGCCAACTCGTGCGTGAAGCATGTGTGGGATCCCCCGTATCTCGTCACTTTCTGTTGAAATCTCACGTGTGGCAGAGAGTCCCACGCCGAAACTAACAAACAAATTAAGTGGGTATATAAGCTTGATGGGCCACTCCTCTTAACACCAATTGGTTTTAAGAAGGAACTCCATCAAGCTTATACTGGGCACCGATTCTCCGTGTGACGTATGTGCGCGGGCTTCGATGACACAAAGGCCCGGCCCGAATTTATACAGATAATTTCTACATGGTATCAGAGAGGGCAGAGATCCGGCTCAATTAAAAAGTATCAGAGCGGGCAGAGATCCGACTCAATTAATGGGCAGACACGTCCGATTTAAGACATGGGCTCACACGTGAGGGGGAGTGTTGAAATCTCACGTGTGGCAGAGAGTCCCACGCCGAAACTAACAAACAAATTAAGTGGGTATATAAGCTTGATGGGCCACTCCTCTTAACGCCAATTGGTTTTAAGAAGGAACTCCATCAAGCTTATACCGGGCACCGATTCTCCGTGTGACGTATGTGCGCGGGCTTCGATGACACAAAGGCCCGGCCCGAATTTATACAGATAGTTTCTACACTTTCCAAAAAAAACTTTTCGTTTGAAGACTGCTCGCAGTTTCCAATTACATCGTCGTTGTGATTGCATCTCACGCTCCATGCGGTTCTATTACTTCCGGTCACGTGGTACTCACGTTTAACAACCCTCAAATAGTAATCGTTAATAGCACATTTCAAATGTTCTTTGCTATTAAACGTCACCTACGAAAAATGTGGGTCGTCCCTATCGTAAAAATCACCACCAGTTTCGCCAACTTCTGGGGGAGCCATTTGATAAGCGGTATTAAACGGCATCGACTGGTATGCTCGGTTCTCTTCTGTTCACTTGGCATTGGTTCATCGTTATTATCATCATCGTCATCTGCGGGATCTGGAAAATCGTCTAGTGCCCCACCCTTGTCATTAGCTTCAGAGTCACTGACGTCACTATCTTGGACGGCGTCATGAACGATCTCAGGCTGCGCCACCATCGAACTAGTAGAACGCAACGGCTACTCGAAGGTATATCTTCGTGAGGGGCGAACGAAATATTTGTCAATCCTTCAGTCACTGATGTAATGTCAGGAAACGAATCCATCGACGCGGGATTCATGTACTCGTCAGGAGCATCTATGTTGCGATCGAATTGAACGATCTCAGTTGCCTCGACAAAGACCTCAATGTAATCGAGTTCGGCGTCGGGATCCAAGAAGTATGCGAGGTCGACATCACTAGACATTAGTATGAGATTATGATACAGTCAAGAGTGTTGATAATATTCGTTCTTCACCCGAACGATTAAAATGAAAGAAGTGTTGTCGACGGAAGTCATGTCGTACAGCATACTAAGAATTGATCGAAATTGGTTTTGTGACGAATTCGTCGATAACCGATGGGTTGAACACTATATCGAGTGGTGTTTGATTCATGCATGATTTCACCGCCATAATAGATAACTATTTGAATTTTTCTGGACACCATATTGGATATGTACGAAATTTTATGAATTATCAACTCAAGTTCGAGCGGCTTAAATAAGGGAAATCGTCGCGTGTATTAAGGACGGCGTCGCGTGCAATGGCCGCGGCGACGCGTCCATTAAGCGCCACGATAACTCATTACGCGTACAACGCGTAATGGCCGTCCCATCGATGTCTGATCGTGGGCGCGATGCCGCGCCCATTAGACACGACGGCTAGCAAAGTTGGGCCAAATACGGGCCCAACTGGATTTTTGCGAAATTAAAGCCCAATATACATTTAGTCGTGACGCAGCGTCTAATAAACGCGATTTGCTCTTTTTTAGTAATTTCGACCGATATCACCCCGTTTTATTGATTTTCAATTTAATTAGCTTTATTTTATTTAAGAAGCCGACAAACCATGTTTAAGAATAAGTGAAATTTACGAAGAAATTACGAAAATCAAGAAACATTAAGAGAATGGAAAATAGAAAGAGTATAATGATTGCATATTGCTATGGATAGGGCTGGGGAAATATACCGAAATACCGAAATACCGTCCTTATCGTATCGAATCGTATCGAGAATATCGAAAATTTTGGTATACCGAAGTTTTTGGTAAGGTATGATACCGTATCGAAAATTTTCGGTACGGTAACGGTATGAAATTTTTTAAAATAAGGTATACCGATTATATCGAATACCGAAATACTAAAATTTTTAATATATTTTATATATATACATACCTATATATATTATATTATTTCAAAAAAATATAAAAGAAAAATTAAGGATCTTCATAAATTTATTTAGCCCATAAATTATTAACTATACACAACTTTCTAATATTAGGCCCACCATATTTTACTTACATTAAAAAAACACAAAAGGAAATACAAAATAATAAAAACCCGCCAAATCACATCGAGGACATTCAGTCGGCTCCTCCCCAAATTGACGTCGTTCGTCGATTGCTTACATATCCAAGTCACTGTACGTCGATTACTTTCTACATTCAACAAATACAAGAATCATCTCATTTTAGGCGCTGTTTTTGCTAAGGTATTATAGTTTAACTCTTGTTTTCTTCATCTCAGTTTTAATTTTTTTGCATCTAGGCTAAGATATTACTGTGTGTTTGAAATACTCTTGGTTAATGCTTTGTAGCTACTGTGTTATATTTACCAAAATATAGTTTTTCTAGCAGGTTGAAAATATGTCGTCGAGTCCAACCCGAACATAAAATGTAAAAGAATCGGGAAAACAGGAATCTACTTTGATAATATCATTGTTAATTTTTCTACAGATGCAACCGTGACTCTGGATAATGTTAGCTAGCACGGCATCTTCTCCTCCACTTTTGTATGACTTAAACTGTAAGAATATATGTTTCTTAATTATAACGATAACTTATGTAATTCAAATAACGTTTAATTTTTGTCTTTTTAATATTTTTTTCAGGATTTTGAAAGCGTGAAGATGCAGCGTAACTACTTTTTGTTAATCTTCACTAATTTTGTAAATATAGCCGCTTCATTCTAATTAATCTGTATATAAAGTTGTATTTTGCGGTTTGTAAAGTTTTTTGTCTTACTAAAAAGACTGGTTAAAACATGTAAATTATTTAACGTTATTTATGAATTAAAAATCTTTTTAGTTTGGAAAATTTGGTATTAATAATCTATCTTATTGGGGCCTAAGAAGTTTCAATTGACTAAAAATTCAAAACAACGAATTAACGAGTTACGAGACACGCATGGTACTCCGTGTCAACGGTATAGAAGGTATGATACTGATACCATACCGAAATCTAAGGTATGATACAGTATCGAAATTTAAGGTATACCGAAATTTTGGTATGGTATTGATATGATTTTTTTTGATACCGAAGTTTCGGTAGGATACACGGTATCACAGACCGTACCGAACCACCCCTACTATGGAACATATGGAAAAATAAATAATGATTGAAATATGAAAAATATTGTTTCACTTTGTGAAGATATATCGAAACACTCGAAATCACTTCATTATTTAGGAAATGTCAAGTTTTGTCTTCCAACTCCTACAAGAGACGATGATAATAAGTATCACTTTATTTATTTATTCAAATAATTTGCGTTTGATACTTCAGCCGACCAGTTTGATCGTCAAACTATCAATCAATGGTCAGCCGCGTAATGGTTTTGGAAGGGTTAGAAGCTTTTTATGCCGTTTTCAGCTGAGCGACCATACCGAGGGAGAAGTTGTTTTCCACGATGAAGGAACAGTCCAAGAACGGCGAAAAGCTCCTAATGCCTATATATACTCGTCGTCTTCTTTGGGGGTTTGATTCATCATCTTCAACCCACGCCGTTTCCACTCAAGGATCAGAACAAACCCAGGAGCTCATCTCTGCAATCCTTGTTCAAAGAAAGTCATTTCTTCTCTTCTGTTCGCTTCCATCATGACTAGATGGGAAGATATCGATTCGTTCTGTGCGCAGTACGGTTTCTACTTTGACAGTCCCATTCAAGATCTCATAGTTAGAGGACAGGACAAACTGTTCGATGAAACTCCTCACTGGGATGGTGCTGATGAGATGGATGATTGCTCATTTATTCTCGATCAAGGTGATCGTGATGGTAAAATGGACCGAAAACTATCCACGGATCAGATACTGAAGCTTGCAGCAGCGAGATTTTTGCAATTTTCCTCCAAAAACTCGACCGATCCGTACTGTTCCTCTCCTGAATACAAGCAAGACGTAGAGCTAGCACAGCTCCTCTTAGCTTCTGCCGAGAAGGTAAGCAACAAAGAGATCGAATGCGCAAGAAAATTGCTCGGAAACTGCCAGTGGATTGCCTCGAGCACCGGCACGCCCGTGCAGAGAATCGTCTTCTACTTTGCGGAAGCTCTGATGGGGAGAATCAATGGAGGACTGACAACTTCAGCGGAGGAAGTCAGCTCTTGCCTGAGCAGAGAGAGCATCGCTCCCTTCACACGCATGTACAGACTCGTCCCTTTCTACCAAATCTTGCATCTCACATCAGTTCAGACCATACTAGAAACCATGGACTCGTTTTCGAAGGTTCACATCATAGACTTCCACATGATGAGTGGAACTCTCTGGGCAGCCTTCATGAAATCTTGGGCAGAGAAGATATCAGCGAGCGATCGAAGCTGCTTCCGTCTAAAGATCACAGCCGTCGAAACGCAGGAGAAAGATTGTGCTGCTAACGCGGGAAAGCTCCTTCGAAGCTTTGCTAGGTGCTTGAACCTGCCCTTTACGTTCAGAGTGGTCTCTGTGAATGACATGATGGATCTTAAAGAAGAAGACTTGGGGATCGAGCCCAGTGAGGGAGTTGCATTGCACATCCCCTTTAGGCTGAGAGCTCTGATTTCTAAGCCCGTTTGCTTGAAGAACCTCATGAGCGTAGTGCAGAAGGTGAACCCTTCGGTTATGGTGGTTGAAGAAGTTGAGGCGAATCACAACTCTCCTTCGTTCATCAACAGATTCGTGGAAGCCCTTTTCTTCTACGGTGCTCTTTTCGATAGCCTTGAGGATAGTACAAGTAGGGAGAACCTCGACAGGATGGGCATAGAATCGACGGTTTACAGGGAAGGATTGAGGAACATTGTGGCCATGGAAGGGGAAGAAAGGGAGACGAGGAGCGTGAGCATGAGGGTTTGGAGGGCTTTCTTTGCAAGGTTTGGGATGGTGGAAATGGAGCTGAGCACTGCATCTCTGTCCCAAGCTTGTATGATTCTGAATCAGTTCCCTTGCGGGCGTTCGTGCACCATCGATATAAGCAGTAAGTGCATGATCGTGGGCTGGAAAGAGACTCCATTGTTCTCTCTTTCAGCTTGGAAGTTCCACTGATTGATTGATTGATTGATTACACATATTTATTATTGATTGATTGTTCTCCGTTTAGTACCTTGGTTAAGATAAAATTAACTAGGATAAAAATCTAGATAATAGCAAGGAGATAACGTGTCCTTCCATAAAATATTATTGTTCAGTTGCCATGCCAATTAGTTACAAAGACAGCTCAGAATGAGGTAAAATGACATCGTTAATCCTGCTATAAGAAATAAATCACGGTTCATCTTCTTCAAACTATAGATGTCGTTTTTTGGGGAAAAAGAAATCTTCTTCAATCAACATTTCGAAAGCAGCAAGCGTCTGCTACTGGTATCGCATCTTCCGCGCACCGTCTGCATCTTGAAAAGGTCGTTGTTGTACCAAGAGATAATTTCGAGTGTTTCACTCCTCCATTGAAATTAATGTCCATCCGACCTCTGCGGAACATAACCAGTCTTCACCAAAGAACTGATAATTGAGATGTTAACAATAACAAATATGAATAACTAAGCAGCACAAACGCTAAAGTAAAAATCGATGCTAACAGAACCAACAAATCAGAATATCGATTGATGCAAACAACTGACAGGGAGCAGAAACCGGCACCGATAATCGCATAACTTTACCCAACAGCGACTATCAAATGCGGTTGCTTAGACAGAAAATATCATCGCTCATATACATACCTGTTCGATGAACAAAATCTCCTTCAAGATATCGTCGGGATTAGAGTTGCTATGGAAAACCCAAGATTTGATAGCTATTTATCCATCCATGGAGAGTTCGAGCGTCGAGAATTGTCTGCTAGTTTCAGCGCAAATCGCCTCAGCTTCAATCGTCTGTGGGTAGGGTTAAACGGGGGGGATATCGTCGGGATTAGAGTTGCTACGGAAAACCCAGCGAGAATTGTCTGCTAGTTTCAGCGCAAATCGCCTCAGCTTCAATCGTCTCTGTGGGTAGGGTTAAATGGAGGGGGTATTTTGGTATTTGCTTCTTTTGTCGTGGGTTGATAAAATTATCAGGTCTTGGTTGGTTAAGTTATGTTGGATTTGGATGTTTATTATAACGGGCTTGTAAAATATAGCGGGCTTACAATATTAAGCCACATTCCAACTGAACAAATTTTCCGTTAGATAAAAAGCCCCATATCCAAAGTTAACCAAGGTAACTAAACAGACCCTAAGTGCTTCTGAACTCTTGCATATAGCAAGCATATTCCTTTTGTTGTTAAACTTAACGGCCCGATTTATCATGCTGTACGAGTTTGTGGCGGATTATAAAAGTATGGATATTATAGTAAGAACAATATACATAAGCTGTAATTTGCCGACATGATATTGGCTTAGTAAAGGTCAAGCTGAGATATCAAAGGTCTTTGGGTTGGGATAAAGATTATATGTGATGGAAACTTCCTTGTCTGAGGTACTCGGTTTACTTGATTCCGCAGGCAAAGGTTCTCGGCTACCTAACAATAATTAGGGGAAAAAAGATAAATAAACAGTAAAAAAAAATATGTATTCCCTCCGTCCCAAATCATTTTGGACATTTTACTAAATCGGGCGTCCCACATCTTTTGGACATTTTCTTATATAGCAAAAACTATCACAAACAATCAATATAATAATATTTAATATTCTTAAAAGACGTGCCAAAATATACACTTTTTTACCTTTTCATCACACTATTATTAAAATATTCAGTTTCTTAATTCCCGTGCCAACTCCCAATTGTCCAAAATCTTTTGGGACAGAGGGAGTATATATTTCATCCAAACTCAGCCATCTTTCAATTATCTTAAAGGGAGTTCATTATTCGACCATCATCCATGAATTAAAGATAAATCTATAACATTTTTTAGCGGGATACAAGGTGTGTTCGCACCGATCATCCATCGTACTGTCAATTTAAATATTTTATGGTATTAGTTGAAGCATCACATAGATGGTCCGTTATGTGTTCGTTATCAGTGTGGAACGTAGCATTTGCGATGCAACTGAGTAATTAAGAGCTCATTTTCTAGATTATCTATTAAAAAGCGTACCCTTATAATGCTAACGAATTAACTTGCAATGCGTATATCGTTTTTCTATCTTATTGCTGTTGAGCATCTTATGTCACATTGAGAATCATTCCGCTCTTACATAATCATAAATTAAGGCTGTAACTAAATACAAGACCAATATTAATGAAGTCGAAATTCTCTCGTCTTTGTTGGGGACATTGATAAACATAATTTCTTATGTTTATGATTATTAAATTTAAGTCGTTTTCATGATAAGTGAAGTCGTTTTGATTATTTCTGCACTATAATATGGTTTCACAACAAAATCAAACGTTTTACGGCAGTTTTACGAGAGTTTCGTATTTCTCAATGATCACAGGGTAAACGATGTCCGATGGACCTGAATTTTAACCATATATAGAGGACTCGTTAATCTTGATTCGGTACAAAGGGATTTCCAATCCGAGATCTAGATAATGTGCTGCTGTTTTGCAAGAAAACGAGTTAGGGCCGTGAAGCCTTTGCAAGAGGCCGTGAAGAGCACCAGAGAGCCATTTTCTTGCCCGATTATGTCATGGCCGTGAACATTGACCAACCAGGCTGTGAAGGGTGCTTCATGGCCGTGAATGGAGGTGCAAGAGGCCGTGATGAGGGCAGAAAGGCATTTTCTAAGTCCCGAACACTCCACGGCCGTGAATGGTTGCTACCGAAGCCGTGAACACGGGCAGAAACGTTATTTTCTTCAGCGTTTATGTTGTCACGGCCGTGAACATTTCCATGACCATGTTAAAAGTCAAGGTAGATCGAAATATGCCACATTTGTCAAAGGAAAGATAACACGCGTAAGAGCTTGGGACCAATTCTCTGCATAAGACAATCCATTCGATTTAATGACAGACATGAAATCAGTTTTTGGGCTGCAATTAAGACTTTGGAGGCTAAAAGATCTTTCCAAGTTACTCTCCTTGGGGAGAACTCACGTTGAAGAAAATGCACAAGTTAAAGAAAGGAAAACTCTATATAAAGGGCAACGTGAAGAGAAAAAAGAGGAGGGGAAGAAGGTACGTGAGAGATACTCATTAAGCTCATATACATACACATACACGTTTCCTTTCAAAACCCAAGTACACATATTTAGTTCGCTCACCACGTGTTTGATGAAAGTACTCAGTGAAGAACGGGGATTAACATCGAAGTCGAATTCAGGGAAGTATTCATGATGTATTCGATGTTAACTACTTGCTTTGTTATGATTATAATGAGTGCTAAATCTATTGTGTATTTGAGATGAGATGAACCCTAGCGAGATCGATCGTATGTTTACGTGTATTTGATGTTTTGCTGTTGTTATGACACGTTTATGAAGCATATGATTTTGGTTATGTCTATGTGCTTGAAATTGTCTAGTTCGCTCGATCATGTCTATCTGATTAAGTTAACGTAGTTGGGAAATCGTACGCTACGCTCGAGGGAGGGGCGAACGATTAAACCACTCGTAAATGAGCGGAATAATCTCAAGATAGGTTGAACTACCCCGTCGGATTAGAGTCAAATCTAATAGTGGGATTCACCGTGTTTTTAATGCTATCTTCGTTTAAGTAGTTAGGGAAGCTTGCCTAGCTACTTTATTCGTTGATTAGTTGTTTACGATGATTGTATGGTAATGCGCAGTTTCGTCAGCTATATAACTCGTATGAATGTAACAGGAAACGGCCTAATGATAGCGTTGCCTACGTACACTTTATACTTGTCTTGGTCGAGTTAGGGGGATTCAAAGTCTCAAATACATCTGTTTCCATAAGGGGTTTCCTCTCCGTACCATTTTACTCAGTTGTATTTTCAATTATATTGTTATTTATCGTTTCAACAACCAAAAAGTATTTACTAGGATATTTAAACGACGGTTTTCTAAAGTACATAGTCTCTTGGGATTCCATACTCGAATATTTGCTATGTCTATGCTATTTCGAGAGGTACACTTGCCTGTTGAGCGTAGGATAATTATAGTATTCGTTTTATTTTATTACTCGATCCGCTCCATCAAGTTTTTGGCGGTGTTGCCGGGGAACTGTCGATATTAGAAAAGCCGTAGTTTATTATTCTAGCGATTTATTATTAAGTATCAAAATCTTCGCTTAATCATATTTGTTTTGGTCTAGGTACGCGTACCTTGGTGCATGACCCGAAGGAACCCTACACAACCAATAGTGTAAGGAGACCCGGAGATCGAGAGGACTTTTCGACGCAACGTGCGAGAAAACGCAAGGCAAACCGAAATGACAACTCAAAATAACGATGAAATGCCATTAGCGGTCCAATAGCCTCCAAAGAACTCTGGAGAAACAATGGCGTATGAACGATTAGCTCGGCGATAGTACTTCCTCAGGTGCCGAACAATTTTGAGCTCAAACACCGTTGGCTCCAAATGGTTCAGGCGACAGCTCAATACGATGGACTCTCCAAGGAAGACGCTTATCGCCACATCCGAGACTTCTTATCCATCGCCGATGCAATACGAGTACAAGGCGTTAGCCCCAAAGCTATTCGACTCTACCTGTTTCCATTCTCTCTACGAGGCAATGCCAATGAATGGTTTAACCTGCTCCCCTAGAGATCTATTACCACGTGGGACCATATGCATGCCACATTTATCAATTATTACTTCCCACCTTCCAAGGCTCTTAAATTAGAAATGGGCCTCACCGCATTCAAGCAAAAGGAGGGCGAAAATCTGTATGACGTATGAACCAGATTCAAGGTGCTTTTAAACCGATTTCCTCAACACGGGATGACAAAAAGCGAGCAAATTCAGCGGTTCCACGAATCGCTGAACGCCATACCTTACATTATTGGACGGAGCATGCAACAGAGGACTTTGTAATCTCAGCGCTACGGAGGGCTGGAATCTTATCGAAGATTATAGCGGAAGCAGTTTCCGACGAGGGAGTTCAACCAGTAGGGGTAAACCACAGAGAATGTACGATGTCGCTGAAACTACCGCAATCATCGCTAACTTCGACGCCCTCCAACAACAAATGCAGACTTTGATGAATGCGCTCTTACATATGAAGCCGACCGTTAACTCTATCCAAGTACAACCCACACCGAGGACTCCCACAACTATTGCGCCTTCTCATTTGTATCCGACGTATACTCCACCATGCACCATATGCAGAGGAAGCCACAACGCAGCTCACTGTCCATCTACTATTACGACTGAGCAAGTCGATTACATGGGGAATTACCAAGGTCAGCGAAACTTTGTTCCAAATCGAGTTCATCCCAACCTGGCCTATGGGAATCAACAACAAGCTCCACCGGGATTTCAAATTCAAAGGACGCATGGATACCATGGTTGACATTCCGAAGTTGCCCCTCAAGGTCGCGGATAAGTTAAAGGGAATGCTCGAGAAGCTAATGGGAAAGCTCGACTCTCGCTTGGACAATCAAGTGAGACGGTTGCAAAACACCGAATCTCCCCTACGAGCCTTGGAGAAACAAGTTGGGCAGATTGCCGAATCAATCCAACAACGTCCTCCCGGTTCATTGCTGAGCTACACCGAGACCAACCCAAAGGACCACCACGTAAAGGCGGTAACGCTTCGTAACGGGAGAGAGCTCAAGGAGGTGCAGAAATTGAAGAAGAAGAATGTTGAGCCCGCGAAAGCAAACATCGAGGCCGACAAAGAAGAGGAGACCGTATCTAAGCCACATGTCAAGGCGTATCAACCGAAAATTCCATACCCAGCGTGACTTAAAAGGGACATCATTGACGGCCAATTTGGTTTACAATTTTTAAACAACTGCATATTAATTTGCCTTGTTGAAGCCCTTGCGCAGATGCCACGTTGGGCAACATTCTTGAAGGACCTTATCACGAACAAACACAAGCTTGAAGATGTGTCCACGGTCGAATTACGAGGGGAGTGCTCCGCCATCTTACAAAGCAAGATCCCAAAGAAGCTAAAAGACCCAGGGAGTTTCACTATACCTTGTTTAATAGGCGATCTTGTAGTGCATAAGGCATTGGCCGATCTACGTGCAAGTATAAATTTAATGCCTTATTCGATGTTCAAGAAACTTGGTTTAGGAGAACCCAAACCTACTAGGATGAGTATACAGTTAGCGGATAGATCTTTTAAATATCCTAGGGGTATTCGAGGATGTTCTTGGTAAAGTCGATAAATTTATCGTTCCTGCATATTCGTAATTCTCGACATGGAGGAAGATGAAAATATTCCTCTAATATTAGGAAGGCCATTCCTCGCTACCGGAGGGACCATGGTCGATGTTCGTAACGAAACATTGACATTAACCATAGATAGTGAGAAAGTGACATTTGATATGGCCGAGTCCATGAACAACGCCGAGAAGTTAGACGATAATTGATTATATCGATGCATGGAATGAATTCTTATCATTGCAGGGACTTTCGCAGCCCCAATCCTTCATATCAGAGCAAGAAATAGAGGAAAACGAGGAATTCCATAAGGAAGAGCCGAATGATAACCTACCCCTCGTCGTTGCCCAAGCAGATGTAGATGAGAATGTAAATGAGAATCAGTGCCAAATAGAGATGGCAATGGGTAGGGTATGGGTATACCCATCTAGACCCATATCCAAATTTTGGGTAATGATGATCGTCTTAATTATTAATGCCTCGGCACAAAACCTATTTGGCAGTGGTCTTCATCGCAGCACATTTAGGGTTAAATAGTTTAGGGTTCAAATACTAGGGTTCTTTTCTAATTGGCTTAACGTTAGTAAAAGGTAAATAGGTGTACCCATCTAAGTTCCATAATTAATTTTATTGGGTTTGGGCATGATCCCTGCCCAATTATATTTAATTGGGTATACCCATACCCGCCAATAGCGGGTAGAATCGTGCGGGTATGGGTAGAATACGAAAATGTTGCCATCTAGTGCCAAATCAGCAGGTGCCCATATAAGGTGCTCATATAAGGTGAGCACCATGTCATTCCTCTATGTATGTGTGTGTGTGTGTGTGTGTAGGGTTTGTCAAATTAAACCTTCGATGGAAATAATTTTCCTAACTTGGTTAATCCATTTGCACTTTACAATGCCATACTCGATTCAACATATGTTTCCTCACATCATTTCAAGAAAATTAATTCCCAGTGATCAAAACCGTTCCCCTCTATCATAGGAAATTAATTATTATTATTTAATATTATTATTATAATAATATTATTAACGTTTTCTTTCAAATCAACAATAACTAATGCCAAACGTTTTTTTAAACCATCTCCAACCGATAAACTCATATTCAAACTCAAATTCATTTTCAAGTCAGTAATTCTTCTCCAATCATTAATCTCATTCTCAAGCTCGAGAACATTTTTGTATATTCACTTCCACACCAACTTTTACTACTACCCACATATTTTATGACTTAAAATCCTAATATTTTAATTATATTACATCAAAGTAAATAAAATAAATAATAAGTAAGATATTGAAAAATATTGCTAGTAAATGTTATAGTTAAACAACTATCCATTTACATTATATATACTTTTCTTTAAATTTTATTTTTAATCGAGGTACTTTACTTACTAAAACAAATAAAAGAACTTTACACGTAAATTTTAAAAACGAACTAATTTTATGCGTTCAAACGCATATATGCTTTTCTTTGAGGAGAGAAATGGAAAATCTCTTTTAGGATTGATTTTTGGATTCGGTTGCGAGTAACTTCAATGAAGAATTTTTTTGTCAGGTGAAGTTCAATGAATTTGTTAGCTAACAAAAGAAATGAAGCCTACGAGGAATTACTCCAGTACGAATAAAAATGAATATTAAGAAATGAATTTTAGGAAAAGAGAACTAACAACAGGAGCTGGAGTAATTCGGGACCTGAGGAACCCCCTGGCAGCTCCCGAGGAGAAATGAAGCTTCACTGACACGCTGCTGGTGAAAAGACCCCATAAAGGAATAAAACTGCGTAGGGACACGTGTCCGCTGGAGATAGGGCACATGCGCTGTCACTGTTTAAAAGACTGCAAGCTCTGCGAAAAGCTGTTTCTGACAGACAGCTTTTATTGTAAATGTCACTTCCCCAGGAATCCTGGGACGTAACCTCCGGCAACAGCAGAAAACTCCTATAAAAGCGATACTTGGCCATTGCGAGAATAACTATTTAACACAAAAAAAAACACTTAGAACTCTCTCTTTTCACTGTAATGATTATTTTCCACTTGGTCTTTAGCATATATGAGCGAAAGTGAGTTAGATGAGTGTGTAATCTTCCAAGTATTGTAAAAGGAGTTCCTTAGCGCCCATGGACGTAGAATCTGTAGAGATTCGAACCACGCATATCTAGGGGTGGTTCGGTACGGTATACCGTACCAAAACTATGATACCGTATACCGTACCAAAATTTCGATATCGAAAAAATCATAACAATACCATACCAAAATTTCGGTATACCTTAAATTTCGATACGGTATCATGCCGAAATTTCGGTTTGGTATCGGTATCATACCTATACCATTCACACAGAGGGTTTTTTACCATGCATAACCCGTAACTCATTAATTCGTGGTTTTCGAACTTTTAGTCAATTCAAACTCCTTAGGCCCCAATATGATGGATTATTAATACCAAATTTTCACAAAATAAAAAGATTTTTAATTCATAAAATAACTTAAATAATTTACATATTTTAGTCAGTCTCCTTAGTAAGACAAAGAACTTTACATAACCACAAAATACAACTTTATATACAGATTACTTAAAACGAAACGACTATTTAAATTTATGAATATCCTTATAATATTTTAGTCTGTAGGTTTCATTCGTATCAAAGAGAAACAAACATGTATTCTGTATTTACTTTCATTTTTAATGTAAGTAAAATATGGTGGGCCTCAATAATCTTAGAAAATTGGGTATATTTAATAATTATGGGCTAAATAAATTTATGAAGATTATAATATTTTTATCAATTTATAGTTTTTTGAAATAATATAATATATGACGTGTGTGTATATATATATATAATATTAAAAATTTTAGTGCTCTGGTATCTCGGTATAATCGGTATATCTAATTTTTAAAATTTTCATACCATTACCATAGCGAAAATTTTTGGTACGGCATCATACCTTACCAAAAACTTCGGCATACCAAAATTTTCGATATTTTCGGTACGTTTCGATACGATAAGGACGGTATATCGGTATTTCGGTATATTTCCCCAACCCTGCGCATATCCCGTGTCATTTCGTTGACGTCCCGTATACGCCTCTTGCAAACAAGCACTTTACGCACGCCCTAAAACTTTGTGATATTAGACCTACTGCTATAAATTTCTTTGATTGGGATAGACATCACCATTCATGTAATAATAATTAGTCATTTATATTTAAAATGAGTCGTATAGAACTAGAAGTTATCAAAAATGTATTTTGCAAATTATTTATCTAACCTTATGTGAGCACCTCATATGGGCACCTGCTGATTTGGCACCGATTCGTGCCAAATCAGTGTGCTACTTCAACATAAAATGAAACGTGACATTAATCAACACATCTTAGGCGTCATAGATCGATACATATGATGCTGACGTGGCATGTTCATGTCTTACGTGGCATTTGTGGAGTGATCTTGATATATTCAACGTGAACATGCTACATAAGCATCATATGTATTGATCTATGACGCCTAAGATGTGTTGATTAATGTCACGTTTCATTTGATGTTGAAGTGGCATGCTGATTTGGCACGAATCGGTGCCAAATCAGCAGGTGCCCATATAAGGTGCTCACATAAGGTGAGCACCATATCATTCCTCATCATACTCGAGTTGGAACCGATAAAAAAAATATTAAGATACTTGTAACTTATCGAGTATTAATTTATTGAATTTCTGTTGTACTTGTATTAAAATGGATAATAAAGCATGGGGTTGCCTTTAAAATTTTGAATAATAGTTGTATAATGTAGTATGGGCACGTCAGCAATCTACTGAACCTTCAAATGAATATGTTTGCCTAGTGGAGCAGCCGATATGGGCATCCGTGACAAATCAATCAATGGTGGTTTTAGAACATATAATAAATATTGTATTATTATACATTTTCTTCATAGATGCAATGCAACATATATATTTCTCACATCCATACGTAAATCATGTCCCAACCAACCACACCACTTGCAGTCCTCGTTTGTGATTCTCAACAGAAAGTATTATATTATATTGTGTAGCGATCGGCCGCCCCATAACGAATGAGGTGGTGCCACGTGTCCGATGTGGGCATATATCCCGTAATACCTCAGAACACAGCAGATGTAATGCAGCCAACAGAGCAAGCATCGTTTTGCACAACCACAGTGATAGTCAGTCAGACTTTCAATGCACTTTTATGTGTGTTTATTCGATCGCACGTAGTTTCCGACTAGTTATGCTTATTAAATTTAGTACATGCATTTAATACAAAATCAAATTGGAGTTGGACCGCTACCTAATTCCCTAACATTAATGTGCATATATCTTGTCATACGTCCTCGGCATCAGCTCTACTTGCTCTACAGATGAACTCAGTGACCTCACTTGTACACAAAGCAAGCACTACCCTTCTAAGAAGACCCCATAAATTATAGCTTTCCCAAAACGTAAATATTCGGTTGCATATGATTTAATAAAATATAGTAAATATCCCAACTTTTTTCACTTTAATATCCTTTTTCCTTTGCAACTTGCAGCCCCCTTCTCTTTTTTTTTTTATTTCCCTCCAAGAAAGTCATGCTCTTTCTTGCTCCATCATCATTGGTCCATCTCTTTCAAAACCGCCCATCTCTCTCTCTCTCTCTCTGAGTGAGCCTTATCACTACCTACTTCACTGTTGTCGACTGCTTTCGTTTCTCTTCACCAAACAATAATGAAGAGAGACTGCTCACTCGCTAACGCTGTTGTTTCTCTTGTTATTTTCCTCTCATTCATCGATGTCTTTGTTGTGGCCAAAGCACGCCCATCGTTTGCGTGCGACCCTAGGGACCACGCGACCAATGACCTCCCCTTTTGTCGGTCAGATTTACGGGTCATGGATCGGGTCAATGATCTCATCGGACGGCTCACGTTGCAGGAAAAGGTTAAGCTTCTGGGGAACAATGCTGCCGCCGTGCCTAGGCTTGGGATTAAGGGCTACGAATGGTGGTCGGAGGCGCTTCACGGCGTCTCAAATGTAGGGCCGGGGACAAAGTTCGGCGGCGAGTTTCCGGCGGCCACCAGCTTCCCTCAAGTCATTGCCACCGCTGCCTCTTTCAACGCCTCTTTATGGGAAGCCATTGGAAAAGTAAGCGTTTCATCGTGTACTGCATCTGCATGAAAAAAAGAAAAAAAGAAGATTCTTTGTGTACGTTTATATTCTTTTCTTGATCATCGGGAGTTGTTCTAATGTTAATGCAATAAACAACGCTCGTGGGTAGAGCTCATGGGTGCAATAATCCATTATTTTTTCGTATAGTCTTACAAAAACATGTTCAATTACTGAGTTGGAAAATGTTGGTAGAGCTCATGGGTGAAAAAAGGTATGTAATGGATAAAAAGGGTCTTGCTTGTCCCATTTCGGCCATGATTTTTAATGGGAGTAAAGCTTATCTTGATTTATTTTACCTTATCCCTGATGTGCAGTAACAAATAATATCCTTTTAGAATTTCTATTCCAGTAGGCAGAGAAAAAGTAATGATAAAAATTTGACTTCTCTGTCCTTTCCTGAGAAATTAAATGGCCAGCAGATGGATTCTTATTATTACCCTATTAAAATAATAATGAAAGCAAATTAAAGCAAGGAATCATATGATTATCTCTCTCTGACGCTGTCCACGTAGGCCGTGTCCGATGAGGCCCGAGCGATGTATAATGGTGGAATGGGCGGGTTGACCTATTGGAGCCCAAATGTGAACATACTCCGAGATCCCAGATGGGGCCGCGGACAGGAAACCCCCGGCGAGGATCCAATCGTCGCCGGCGCCTACGCCGCGAGCTACGTCAGAGGTCTACAGGGAAACGACGGCGGAGAGCGGCTGAAGGTGGCGGCTTGTTGCAAGCACTACACCGCGTACGACCTCGATAACTGGAACGGAGTGGACAGATTCCACTTCAACGCAAAGGTGACGAGGCAAGACATGGCAGACACCTTCGACGTACCTTTCAAGAGCTGTGTGATGGAAGGCAACGTGGCGAGCGTCATGTGCTCTTACAACCAAGTCAATGGCGTCCCAACTTGCGCCGATCCCAAACTCCTCAGAGGAACGCTGCGTGGGTCTTGGCGCCTAAATGGGTATATCGTTTCAGATTGCGATTCGGTCGGAGTGTTGTACGATAATCAGCACTTCACATCGACGCCAGAAGAAGCAGCTGCAGATGCAATTAGGGCAGGTATTATCATTATTAGTAGGTTAACGATGATTTGGTTTTCTTGTTGATTGATTTCGACATTTGCTTCGTCAAGGATTGGATTTGGACTGTGGGCCTTTCCTTGGAGTGCACACTGAGAACGCTGTGCAGAGAGGGCTGCTGAAAGAAGCAGAAGTGAACAACGCATTGTACAATACCATCACGGTTCAAATGAGGCTCGGAATGTTCGACTCTGAACCCTCGGCTCACCCATACGGTCGCCTCGGCCCAAAGGACGTGTGCACCCCAGCCCACCGCGAGCTGGCCGTCGAAGCAGCCAGGCAGGGCATCGTCTTGCTCAAGAATCAACGCCAAGTTCTGCCACTTTCACCGCGGAGGCACCATCCAATTGCTGTAATCGGCCCTAACTCGGACGTTACCGTCACGATGATAGGAAACTACGCTGGTTAGGAAAGAAACATACAAACTGCTCAATGATTTATATAACCTGAGTGAGTATATGGCTTGCTTGTAGGCATTGCTTGCGGGTACGTCACGCCCTTGCAAGGTATGGAAAAGTACGCTCGTGTGATCCACCAGCCGGGCTGTGCTGACGTGGCGTGCGCGGCAGACGAGCATTTCCACGGAGCGATTGAGGCTTCTCGCCGTGCCGATGCGACCGTTATGGTGATGGGATTGGACCAGTCGATAGAGGCCGAGTTCAGAGACAGGGCGGGGCTGTTGTTGCCCGGGAGGCAACAAGAGCTCATCTCTAAGGTTGCCTCTGCTTCCAAGGGACCGGTCGTTCTTGTCTTGATGACCGGCGGCCCGGTTGACGTGGCGTTTGCAGAGAACGATCCGAAGATTGGCGCCATCTTGTGGGTCGGCTATCCCGGTCAGGGCGGCGGGTCCGCCATTGCGGATGTCCTCTTCGGGGCCCACAATCCAGGTAACTAATAAGCGTTGTATGTAATGACTCGCTGGTGTGTTAACGAAAAGGAAAAAAGTTTGATCGTACGTTATGGTTCGTGCGTCGTATTATTACCCTTTTGCTTTTTCTTTTCCGTATCGAATTCTGCATACCAAACTTTAACCTAAGTGGAGGTGGTTATTTCTATTTCAGTTCAAGAATAATTTTTCTGCATAATATGAGTTTAATCGTCTTCTTCTTCTTCTTTCATCTAATAGGCGGCAGACTTCCGATGACGTGGTATCCGCAAGGGTATTTGGACAAGATGCCCATGACGGCGATGAACATGAGGTCGGATCCATCAAGGAACTATCCGGGTCGAACCTACCGTTTCTACGAGGGGCCGGTGGTGTATCCGTTCGGGCACGGGCTGAGCTACACGAACTTCGTCCACACCATAGCCGAAGCGCCGAAGGTGGTGTCGGTTCCCGTGGACGGAAGAAGGCACCACCAACCCTACTCCTCCTCGAACACGACGACCGACTGGGTCCGCGTTACCCACGCCAGGTGCGCCAGGCTGTCGCTGGGACTGAGCGTGGATGTGAAGAACACGGGCGGTAGGGACGGGGCCCACACGCTCATGGTGTTCTCGAGCCCTCCGGGCGGCGGGCGATGGGCCCCGCGCAGGCAGCTTGTGGCTTTCAAGCGGGTACGAGTCCCGGGCGGTGGGGTGGAGAGGGTCGACGTGAACATCCACGTGTGCAAGCATCTGAGCGTGGTGGACGGCAGCGGTATTAGGAGGATACCGATGGGGGAGCATGCTATTCATATTGGTGGGGATCTCAAGCACTCTGTTTCTCTTCAGCCCCACACACTCAGCGTCATCAAATATTGATGATGTCCGTACCTACTAGCAAGCCTAAGATTTTAAACGCAATACGAAACGTAGGTTTCTGAACTCGAAGATGATTCAGAAATATATTGATTTGGTGTCATGGATACGTTGTTGAGAATTATGTCCCACATTGGGAACTTATATTCACCTAGCTTGGTATATAAATCAAAGAGGTATCTCCACCTAATACCAATTGTTTTAGGAAGGACCCCTCGATTTCTAACATGGTATCAGAGCGGGTTTGATCTGCGTGTTATCGCGCATATTTCACTCATCGTCACCCGATTTCATATGTCCACGTGTTAGGATTGAATCGTGCCACACGTGAGGGGGCGTGTTGAGAATTATGTCCCACATCGGGAACTTATATTCACCTAGCTTGGTATATAAATCAAAGAGGTATCTCCACCTAATACCAATTGGTTTTAGTTAGGACCCCTCGATTTCTAACATACGTGTCCTTTTTTGCAAGGCCACGTTATATAATGATTTATTTGGCTTACGTTCGAGAAAAAGTCCACATGACCGACCGGTTGGTGTCGACCGCGTTAACCCCCGAGGAAATAATTACTCTCGTTGGTCGATCATTGACGAAGTCGCAGCCCGAAACTTTTGATTAAAGGGTTAATTACGCGTCAGGCCCTCTTAACATTTTTAAATAGTGTTCAGGCCCCAATATAGTTTCAGTTAGTATTAAGGACCTATTTTTTAAAATTCTTAAAGAAAAATACCCAAACTACATGATATGACATATTTACGCACTAACAGATGCAATATTTACAAACATATGCCATTGTCTTCTCCAACGAGCGATCTAATCTTCAAGCTCGATTTCTGCCTATAATCTCGACCTTCGTGAGCAGACGAGGAGGTCCGACCCTGACCTGTCGTCGTAGTAGAGCTCGACGGAGCTGAACTTTTTTTTTTTGTTTTTTCAAGTCACTTAGCGACGTATGACACATCTCTTCTAGTAAATAACAAACCGTCACACAAAAATACCACATCCTACATTAATAAAATAACGACTCATATATTGTTAATAACACAGTCTGTATACAACCGATGGATTGGGAGAAAAAGAACGAAAATCACAAACGACTAAAAAAACAGATGAAAACTGCATAAATCGCGTCGTTATTGGCTCAATAATGTAAAATAGACCTCAATTTCTCATGGGTACCTCGAATTTATACCATTAGTTGCAAGAAACGGATATTATATTTTCCTTAAATCGTGTAAAAAAGAAATACTTATAACATAGCGAAAAATAACAAATGTCTTATGGTTAATAACAAATGTTGACTCAGAAGTAACACGTCGCTGAAAGGTAATAACGCCTTGTTTGTCGTAAATAACACATTCTGTATAGAACCAATGGATCGGGAGAAAAAGAACGAAAATCACAACGACACTAAAAAATAGGATGAAAACTGCATAAAACTCGTCGTTATTGACTTATTAAGGTATAATAGACCTCAATTTCTCATGGGTACCTCGAATTTATACCGATTAGTTGCAAGAAACAAATATTATATTTTCCCTAAATCGTGTAAAAAGAAATACTTATAACATAGCAAAAAATATAACAAATGTTTCATGGTTAATAACAAATGTTGACTTAGAACTAACACGTCGCTTAAAGGTAATAACACCTTGTCTGTCGTAAATAACACATTCTGTATACAACCATATGGATCGGAGAAAAGAACGAAAATCACAAACGACACTAAAAAACAGATGAAAACTGCATAAATCACGTCGCTATTGACTCAATAGTGTAAAATGGACATCAATTTCTCATGGGTACCTCGAATTTATACCGATTACTTGCAATTTATGTCGAAATCTAGATTCGATTTACCATTATATTCTCGAATTTGCACTCTAATTAGACAAGCAAATTCTACTTCGTGCGTCGTCAATATCACCGTGAATCCAACATGACATAATCGTTGGATGGGGAATTCCAATTTTTTTGTGCTCGTTTCAGTGTAAGAAAAATATTCTGTAGCTGAGTAACACAATAAAATTGAAAAATAACGTGTTTGTTTCCTAAAGTAACAATATTCTGTAACTGAGTAACATAATATTATCGAAAAATAACGTGTCTGTTTCCTGTAGTAACAATATACTGTAACTGAGTAACATAAAAAAGAGCATTTTAGTAAGGATATTTTCGTCAAATCATAGTTTTTGGTCCTTTAGCTCGAATTTTACATAAAGTAGGTCCTTTAAACTTATTATTTCTGTAATAGGGCCTGACAAGTAAATTGAAAAATTAGTAGAGCCTGACATAAAATTCCCCCTTGATTAAATGGCATAGGCACGAGACAAGATACAAGCCAGCCACCAAGACCCAATTCTATGACGCTCATATCAAAATTTCTGCGGCTCTTTTCGGAAAGGTTGGTAATGTTAGACATTATACCAGGCTGCCATTATGTAGGAGATTTGCCAAACGAGCTCAGGCGAAGAGCCAACTCGCTATTTCTGACACGATTTTTTATGTTTTATTGTTTTACCGAACGCAAAAAATAAATGCTCATTTAGTCAATAAATAAGAAATATTGGCTTGTTATAAAAATACTATAACGGTTAATTGTTTTACTAATTACGATTAGTAATATTAGAGAGATAACTAAAGACATAATTTCTTTATTCAATACTTCACACCATTTACGCAATCCCAAATCACATATTTATACTAATACAAATTCACTGTTACACCTAAAATTTACAACATTTATTACAATTATACACCTCATCTTATCAAGTAATACTCATCTAATTCTTACATACTAATATAAAACCCCCACATCTTAATATATCCTAATTTCAATAATTCAACAACTATCGAAAAACATCCCCATCTTAATATTATCATTTAATATTCATAACATGGCTAAAACAATAGATAAATATTTCACAATAGTTTGAAACCTGTCAATCGAATGATACAAAAGATAATGGCCCCATATCGCCCACTCCTGATAAGGCATGCCGATGACATATTCCAAACAAGATAAATAGCAAATTAAGAGACAAAGTCTTGTAAAAAACTCCACCCGTGTCTTAGTTAAAGATCGCCTATCTACTGAAGAGAAAATTGAGCTCATAGCATAAACTACACGATGAAGCTGTATGATCTGATGACAAATCACCCAGAATCCGAAATATCGTCATCGTCATCTTCATCTTCGTCCAAGATATACACCAAAGCACGTTTGCTTGCTGCATAAACACAAGCCAGTCCTCTCGATGCTGAAGACATAAGATAACAAAATTATTTCATCAATCTTCGAACATATTCATGAGTTCCTACAAAGCAAGTCTATCCAAACATGTGTACTTTGTCCATCATAACTAATTAGCATCTATCTCAGACAAAACAATGATGAGACACAGGTCAATCATCAGTTATTCCTTGTTGCATGATAACCTTTTGACAATAAGCAGAAATACAACCCCCAATGTAACTCACCACTGACTGCTAATGGGGCAACCACCGAGTAGGGTATATCTCGAACCCTTTCATTCTCCAAATTCAAGTATATAATATGATCCTGCGTAGTACATAACATAAAACTCTCATTGAATCAGCTTAATAAACAACTCTGAGTTTCATGTCCACATTTTCTAGCTAATTCAGTGATTATTAAAAAATTAACTCCACTACTTGCATACAAATCTATGAATACATGAGAGGTGTGGGAATACAAAAACTGTATACTACCTCAAGTTGAAGAAGATGCCAATAATCGTTAGCGGGCGATTGTGACAAAGAGACAAAAGGAAGCTTATTTGCTTGTAATATCATCATACAAGCTGCATCCGACCTCTCAGAGGAAGAAGTTACTTTATTCAGGAGAAAAACAATCTGTTCCTCCTATTTTTAGGTGAAAATTCAGGTGAAAATCGAATCCATATAAATATAATGGGAAAACAACTTAAATTTCTTAAACTTACTTTATACAGTGCTAGATCCACACATCGATAACCATCAGGCAGGCGCAAGAACACAACCTCCACTGAAGTATTTCCGCCATCTAAACTTGCCAAATCACTTACAAGCCCCCTTACTATGCCAATGCAATTTGATATGTTTTGGGAAATTTCATCAGGAACAGCGAAACAAGTGTAATCAGTAAGCCTCATATGGTCTACTGCCGAATGAGAACTAGCCTCCTGTGAAAATGAAGAGCAAAAGACAATTCATATAATGTGCATCATAGTATGGATAAACATAACAATGATTTCATTGGATAAAATATCGCCAACATGTCAATTTGAGTTGAAGTTAAGACACCACCAAGAAATATTGCATTGAAAGCATAGAAAAACCCATACCTCGTAGTGAGACACTGATGTCGGGACGTAGGAGTCTTCAGAATTTGGGGCTGAGGAAGTGGGAAAAAGTGGCAGTACATTTTTACAAACCAATCCTCTGGAAACAGTGGATAATGGCATCTCCAAAGCCTCCTTCAGACTAGCATGATCATGAAATCATTACTTTCAACCATGAAGATAACTACGACATGAGGCTATCAAAAAATGGTAATGCAGTAAGAAATGGCCAATAAGTTAAGTTTGTAGGACTTCGAAAAAAATTATACCAAACCACAGTTCAGTCGGTGGGGTTATGTTTGGAAACACTGTTTCACCAGAAATGTAGAGTTTTATCTTCAATAGATTATTGAGATATTTAATGGGTTCGATCTGTATTTTCTCATTCCATCTCTTAACATTTATTTCTGGTTCCCATCACATGTTTCGTATACAAAATATGCACACGAAGGTACATACAGCATACTACACATAAATATTATCATTTTGACATGCACTGGTGTGTACAAGTGAGGATAACAATTCAACAATAAGTGTAAATAAGCAAACCTTGACTCCAGTAGTTGAAATTCCTGTGCTAAAGTTCGTTGCAAGCATTGAGTATCTAAGAATCCCCCAAAATGAGCTGCCAATTCTCTAAATCGCTGTCCCATCCCCCTTACATTAGAAGACACAGTTCAGGTATTAAACAGATTATGGTTCATACTGTCTCCCAATAGCAGAACAAGCAAACAAACGCTGGCTTCAAATACGATTCAAAACTTGCAGGTTGCAACCAAACTCAGTGAAATATGTAATTGCTTTGTTTGAGGCTCTGTTCACCAATCCATGTCCAGATACTTGCTCAAGTTTTAATGTCATTAGATTATAAAACAAACTAACAGAAAATTGTAAATCACACCCATGAAACAATGAGTTATTAGTCTCAAAGGGGTAGCTTTCTTACAAGTCAACACCGACAACATTCTTGTCCTCAAGCAACATCCTGATGGGGTCTTGATCGTAGAGGAATTGAAGAAAAACAATGACAAGTTCACTGCAGGAAAAGGAAGGAACAAGTAGCCACGACAACTTCACAAGAATTAAAGAGTACAGATTGTAGTCAAACCTACTGAAGGGCACAAGTGATTCACTTGGCTCAGACATTAGAACTCTCACAGATTTCTGAAGCCAGTTGAAAAAATTTGAAAACTGGATAAAGAGAGACACCAGAGTTAATATGGGCAGAACAAAATCAGAAAAATATAAGATATCAATTAAGTGTATTCAAATAAATTCCCATGAAAATATCACACCGCTAACATTTGGTTGAAATTGACTCGAGTTCCCTTGAAATTGAACAGATGAAACTGAATCCAATAAAATTTCATTGTTTTGAGAAATGAGGTCCAAAAATAATCAAATTCCTTTTTCTTACACTGGAAATCAGAGGTTGTGTTCTGGTTTACCAAACCCCAAGATTTTGTACAGATTATAGAAATTGAAAGAAAACCTAACAAACAAATCAAGAATGTTTAAAAGCTACAATCGCACAGCTAAAGACCAAGTTACTAAGTAACCTTAACTTCCAAAATTTGATCAGGTCGAGGGTGGTTTATTATACGTGAGTGGAGATGCTTGTATCTATGTGTTCTGGAAATGATGAATTTTCCAAATTTTTGTTTTGCTATCAAACAGTATCACGTAGGTCAAATCGATAAGCAAGTAATCTCCTTTATGCAACCAAGGGAGACATGGCATACCTGTTGCACGACAGATGACAGAATCCTAATAAACCTATGTATCTGTATGAGAAGCATTCCGCCTTTTTCCGTAGCATTATCAATTAGCTTTTCATCCAAACCAATGCCTTGATAGCATGAACGCCATTTGGAAAGCCCTCTCAGTTCACCAATTCGAAACACAAGAATTTCTGCAGCAGGCTAAACATATAGACTTGAGAGCTACAAATTTCAGATTGATACAGAACTAACTATTCGAAATCACAAGCAGCAAAAGCTTATAATCAGGAACACAATTAGTACCGCCATGCTTGAACGGACTAAAACAATTGTAACTGTTGCGGTTTGTATTTGTAACTAATTACTACAGCTTAAAAATGTCGCACACCTGCAGATGATCAAGCATGATTGTCTGAAGCTCTTTACCAGCTCCACAAACAACCTTAGCCACCCTTTTAATACCCTATAGAAATAACTGATCAAGACATACATCATACTTAAATTATGTGTCACTCTCCTCTTGTAAGTGTAACATACCGCTTCACCAAGAGAATTAACTAGAAACTGATGAACAGCAGGACTTGTCCTTGCGCCACCCAACAAACCATAGAATTCTTCTTGAGGAGTAGACACGAGTCCTGCACTTTTCTGCATAATACTAAATCAAAAGTAAAAAGAAAAATTTGAACTGAACTACTGTTTATGTGAAGATTTGTTACCATTATCAGCAATTAAGGAAGTTAAAACTTTGAACTTTTCATGGAACACATGCATTGCATCCGACCACTGCTTAGACATCACGTGAAGTGATCTTCGAATTACTTCAATCAGATGCTCCACATTTGAGGCTTGCTGAGCAACCTGGTGAAGCTCGTTTTCCCTAATGGATAAAGAAAAGTTGTGGAAATGAATCTAAGGAGAAAAAGAACATTCACCAATTATCATTAACAGGTGCAACATAGAAAATAAAGAGAACGCAGGAGTATATGATTGTCCAAGTAGTTTGTCAAGAGGAATACTCAATTGAACAATGGGTCAGGCCAGTTATTCACGGCTGCTATTGTCTAGTTATCTCCATTTGTACTATAATTAATCATTAGTTACCTTAGTGTATAAAAATTATTTTATTTAAAACAATACCGACTACTTCAAGTATATCATGTCTAGAACATTGGACAATACCAAGTAAATCAATAATCACTAGCCCATCCAATGTAAAGACAAAGGACGGGAACGTGATGTGTTAGCTACGGAAAAATAAAACAGCTCCAAGTCTTAAATGGTTTTGACTCTAACAAAGACAAATTCAAAAGTACAACTGGAAAATAGTTATCCACTATTTCAACAGAAGGGCAAAAGTCAATGTTTGGAAGCAACCTGCAAGGCATTTAGGTTGAGAAAAATGAAAACAACAACTCAATATATACTGGAACTGGTTGTTACAGACCTTTCTAATAATAACATAAGCCAATCACAAGTTTCAAATTCCAGAATGCATTATGAGAAAAATGTCCATTAACTAGGTGACATCCATTCCAAATGATAAGTAGAAAACTATGTTATGTTCCTGAAACAAGCAAGTTCAATCCATTTATTCATTCACGAACACACAAAATAACGAAAGAAAACAAAGCAACTGTGATATTTTGGAACTCACCCAAGTTATTAGCTAATACATGTAATGGGATTAATAACCGCATATTTGGTTTAACTACTGTTACCTTTTTCTCAATATAGAACTGTCAAGGGTTAAGCAGAGTAAGCCTTGTAAATCACTTCCAAATGCTGGATTTGCACTTGCTTCTGATTTTATTTGGGAAATGACTCCAGAGCATAGGGCAGTCATCTGACAAAAATCGTTTGACAGTGCCACCTGAACAGACAAAACAAAATGTTGTGCAGTGTCCAACACTAGAATCCACGGAAAAATTTTAACATTGCTGAAATTTTTTTTAACATTGGTGAAGCATAACTAAGAACTCCAATGGTTAGCCTTACAGGAAAACAACTAGAACAATTAACATTGCAACAGGGTTAGATTATATGAGAGGTGTTATGTTGTTTATGTCAAAGTAAGGTCGAGTTGGAGCAGATTTCATTCTCATGAAAATAGATAAAGGCTGGAAAAAAAATATTGGAATAAATAGTGATGAATTTCATCCTGGAAAGATGAAGATGACACATAGCAAGAAGGACCATGTTCATGAAAAGCAACAATATAAACGACAATAATGCCAGCAACTTCCAAATTATTAATTCATTTCAGTAACTTGGTCAAAGCAAATTCCAGTTAAGCTACAATGTAACAAAAAATAATTTCTTAGGGCACCACATAAACGGGAAACAACAGAAATGAGAAGCTGGATGAGCTTTTCATGGCATCGGTGCATTAATTTTGCTAAAATTATATGCTAATTGATACTGATTGCCTGCTTGTGCTGGCATTTGTTTTTAATATTTTAATAATTACCTTAATAAGAGCTGACAATCACAACAAACACTTAGATGACAAAATAGCTCCTCGCGTAGTGACGAAATAATTGATGACGCATACGAAGTGAATTTACCTTATATAAAGAAGCATTCATGAGTTTGCAAGGACCCTGCTCCCCTACTAGAGAACTATGGCATGCAAGATTCTGTATATTCTGATACAAGGGTCCAATATGAGAAAGCAGTGGTCAGCGCATGGCATTATGAACGGATATGTTAATGTATAAGAAAGCCTATAAACCCTTCAACCATTAATGATTTACTTACAACTCTTCCTATTTGGAATATGCCAAATATGCTGAAGCAAACAGTGCCGCTATTATCACCGCTGCATAAGATGTTGAACTGTTGGTGTGAAGAATCAAACAGTTCCCAGAATGAGTCATCAGTTTCATCCATAAGCCCATTATTATCTCCAGATACAAGTCCGGGTACCCGAGGTACTCTTGGGGCATGAGGGAAAAAACGAGTTGTCCGGTCTTCATAACTTGAACTATTATGGTTTCTTTCCTATAGGCCGAAGGAGAAAGAAAGTATATCATTTACAGATCTAAAAGGAACAAATTACAAAGAAATTATATTATGTTGCAGGCATTTTCTTACAGATTCATGCTTATTGGTAAAAAATAACATAGTTAAATATACATAGTAATATCATTCATTTCAATGAAATATCTGGTACATTATAATTTTCAAGCATATAGTTTAATTAAGTATTAATAGTGCATTCACTAATCAAGCATTTCTCTTTAAATTGAAGTGCTACAATTTCTCTTCAATGAATCTAGTCATTTTCTAAGCATAAATTGGTTACTACTTGCTTGCATAAATGAAAATTACAGAATATAGGTGTTTGTAGGTAATATGATCACGCCAAAGAATCATAAGGTGGGAGCATTGTATGTACCTATGTCTATGTGTGTGTGGTTCGCAATTACCCACTCCTACACAAAACTACAAATAACTGTAAAACACTAGAAGTTGTTTCAACTACCAGATTTCCAATAGGATTAAACATATTCAATATATTACATTCACATGCATATTAGAGTACTGCCATTGCAATATACCTCCCAAAATTACGATCTCCGAGTGTTTTAATTGTTAATAACAATGTCAAGAGAATGCGACTGTAGAACACCAAAAGTTCAACTACAAAATTCCAAAAGATTAAACACATAAAAAGGTTCCATGCTAGAAAAGCAAAAATATTCCATTGAAGTTGCTTGGAAGAAAATTTAAAGACAGGAACTTAAATAAAATCATGGCGACACTCCTATGAGGAAAAGTAATCATCCCATACCGCAGGTTTTCTCCTATTATCCACCCAATTGATAGAGACGACAGACACGCAGTGGAACTTCATTCTCCTTAAGAGTTTCCCATCCTACGTTAGAATAATAAGGGACAACGCACCACAAAATGATCAAACTTACAGTGCTTCACAGAAACAGGACTGAAATTGGCATAAATGGACAAAAAGACGACAGCTTACCTCCACATCATGCAGTGAGATGGCTCCATCTTCAAGCCCAACCACTATCACTCTTCCATCAGGGCGCCAACATATTGATGTTATGCTTTGCCCTAAAGCAACAACCCACACAGTGTCATAACAAAGAAAGAATGTCTTGAGCACTTATATCCTGATTATGCCATATAAAAAGCACGCTTGAAACTCAAAAATTCTAACTTCTAAGTAAAAAACCACTGGTGAGAAAAAAAAAAAAGAAAAGAAAAGAAAGCTTCGGCAACAAATCCTAATTGAGATTTCAAGTGTTGCACTACTTATCTATTCTGAAGCCCAGACAACAACATCTAGCGCGAAGCATGTTCAGAAATATCAAGAGCTATAAATGGTCAGTGACGAGATAGTCAAATGAAGAATATTTGGAAAAGGATATTTTGCATTGGTAGGTTATAGGAAAAGGTAGGCAGCATACAAAGTGGAGGACAAACCAAATGTGTTAGAGGAAGTGACCTTCTCCAATATTTACAAGACAATGAATCAATTTCTGATGTCTAACAGACTCGTTATAAAGCTTTAAATCACAATTCACAGCCTAACATTTATGACAGGCAAAGCAAAACATTTCGATCACTATCACATAAATTTCATTCGTAGGAATTAGGATTCCTCAAGAAAACACGGGTACAAAAAACACGAGGATAATAGAGGTATACCAAGCGAGGAGGTCCATAGTCTCTGCCAATTGAATCGATGAAGTATAAGTTTGAAGTCATCAACGCGCGACACCATCGCCAGCAAATCCTTTTCTGGGTTCCATTCAGCGAATTTTATCTGCAAAAACACTTCTTTTTTTGTCCTTTTTTTGCTTATTCCATTTTAAGCTTTCAATGAAAAACAAATAACACAGCTAAAACCCAAACACACGAATATGTTCACTCAGCACTATGGTTACTTCAAGATAAACGCATCAGAATGTAGGACCTGTGTAGCGACGGGTTTATCGAATTGGAGCTGAAATGGAGCACTACGTCTGACAGACATTTCTGCTTCGTCCATTGAGCAAAATGAACTCGAACAGCTCGTCAAGGCCGTCCGTTTCTGGAACAAGATAACAACTTGGGAGGAGCGTAATTTAGAAATGGATGTCAGGCGCTTGAGAATTGACGCAAGACACAAGGCCGCGACGCCGATCTGTTTCTGGTTCTGAGATGGTTTAGCGAGTGGGGGGATAAATTTGAAGTAGACCTGGGTAATGGGCCGGATTGGGCCGGTTCCGGGCCGGTTCTACCGGTTCCGGCTCTACCGGTTCCGGTTCAACCGGTTCCGGCACTGTTCCGGTTCCGGTTCCGGTCCGGTTCCGGAACCATTTTCCAGGGACCGGACCAGAACCAGACTAAGAACCCCCGGGCCTCTATTGGGCCGGTTCTGGTTCCTAAACCGGAACCGGCCCGTTAATTTTTGTTTTTTATGGAAAAAATTCTTAGAAAATATCCAAAAATTTTATTCCAAAAAAACAAAAAAAAAAGATAAGAAAAGTACAAAAAAATAAAAAAAAAAACTACCCAAAAATACAAATAAAAACATAAAAGAAAAAAAATAAATTTAAAACTACAAGTTACAAAATACAAAAAAGAAAAAATATTCGAAATAAAAAATACAATTTATTCAACTTGACTATTAATTAAAACTATGTTACAGGCCTCTTCGTCTTCGTCCGAACTGGAAGAACGGAACTCATCGATGGCGTTCTCCCGTCGGTTCTTCGATTCGGCCAAATACCAATCCTTCAACAATGTTAACATTGCGAGGGATGTCGGGTTAAGGCTCGCGCGTCTGTCGCCGATAATTCGCCCGGAGGTAGAGAATGCGGACTCGGAGGCGACGCTAGACGCTTGGACGGCTAAAACGTCTCGAACAACGGCGGAGAGGGTCGGATAATGAGTCGCGTTCGACTTCCACCAGGCCAAAACGTCGAAGTCATCTGGAGTCTGGAAGTTGTGGCTCAGGTAGAGCTGGATCTCATTCGTGTTCGACCCCGACGCACGCGTTTTGGTCTTCGTCTTTTGTGCCTTCAATCTTCGTAGTAGTCCCATTGCGCCGCCGCCTCCTTCCGACGAACCGGCTTCGCTCGCTGGTACGGGTTGCTCCACACTATGTCTCTGCTCAGCTGCATAAAAAGAAAAAAGTTCTTGGAGAGAAGCGTGAATTGACGCCTTTTGGTCGTCCACTTTCTTTCCAAGAAACTGAGCATAATATTCGAAAAAAAAATATCAAATGTATCTACACCTAAACTAGGGTCGAGTATGGCCGACAAACCGTGTACTATTGGGATGGTTTCCTAATACTTCCTGAACTTCTGCTCCATACTTTGGATGAAACCACCCAAGTAAGGATTGCCGAAACTCCACGAACTTGTAGCACATCGCGAAGAGGTTCGGGATGACTAATGGGGACGTCGGGTAGTGAACTCCGGAAAATTTCTCCGTAGCCTCGGCGAACACTTCAAGTATAGACACGACACAACCTACAATATCCCAATCAAGTGGTCGTAATTCATACCTGGAGGTGGTGCCGACTGCGGCCTCGTTCCAAAAAGGCGTCAGCAAGTCCTTGTAACGCATGAAGGTGCTGAGGAGGTGGTACATCGAGTTCCACCTAGTCGGAACTGGCAACGGAAACTTCTTGTACGTGAGGCCGGCGGCAAGGACGGTTTGCTTCCACGACGTTCCGATGCGGCGTTCCCGAAGTAACTTACCTATTACCTTAAACTTTTCTACAATATCTCCCAAAACTTTGTCAAAAGCACATTGCACACACAAATTAATAATATGACAAGCGCACCTAGCATGTAATAATTTGCCGTCTAAGGGTAACCTAAGTTGCCTACGAAGGATCCCTATCGCTACGTTGTTCGCGCTAGCATTATCTAAGGTGATAGACATAATTTTATCTTGAATACAATATTTATTAACGACATTCAACACATAGTTCGATATCGTAGTGGCATTATGTTGCGAATCTAGGGGATCTAGGGAAAGAATACGTTTTTGCATGGTCCATGTTTCATCTATCCAATGGGCGGTGACGACTAAATAAGATTGCGACGTAATATTAGTCCAAATATCGGTAGTCAAACTAATCCTACACGTAATGTTGGCTAAATGACTAATTAAGCTAGTTTGATATTCCTTAAAAGTTTCTAACACATATTTCCTAAGGGTTTTACGGGTCACGTTATGGAATCCGGGTTGTATCGTACTCGTAAATTCGATAAACCCTTCACTTTCCGCAATACAAAAGGGTTCTTCACACATAACTACGAATTTAACTAATGCTTTTTTAGAAATTTCCCTAGTAATAACAAAATTCTTACCCGTACTTACGTTTATTTGTTGTTGTCGGGGTTCGTTTCCTACCGGCTCTAGATCGTCCCCGAAGTTATGCGCCCTCTGGAGGTGTTTTTTCATCGAGCCGGTCCCACCTTGATTCGGTCCGGTCTTAATCATGTAGGGATGGCGGCACATTTTGCAATAAGCAGTACCTGCAGCGGGATTATTTTTATCCATTTCTAAATCGAAAAAATTCCATACCTTAGACCGCCGACCACGCGGTTGTTGCTTCCTCCTTGTCGTCGCCGTAGAAGCTTGGCTCGGTCCTTCGTCGGTCGCTCTCGTCTGTTCCGTTTCCGGTACATCGGTGTCGTCGTCGGTGTCGCCAGTTCCCCGAAATGTGTCGGCGTGACCTAAAACCATATAAACATCTTCGTCACGAGGGTTAGGATTTCTCGATGACGACGCCATTAGTATAAAATAATAATTTGATTATTTGTAATAATAAGTGAGTGTGTGTAGTGTAGTAGTGTAGCGTAAATAAAATAATTATTACTGTTAATAATATTAAATATTAATAGGATGATTTTTTTTTGAGAGCTTTTTGAGAGAGTTTGGAAGAGATTTGGATGTAATTGTGAGTTAAAATGGTTAAAATGAGGTGGTATTTATAGATTTTTCGTTGGGGTTAAAACTGTAATTTTACAGTGTTTAAAAAATAATAAAAAAAAAATCAGAATGTCGTTGGCCCAACGGCTATATAGCCGTTGGGCCGGTTCCGGTTCCGGGTCGGAACCGGAACCGGAACCGTGGATCCGGATCCGGTAACCGGAACCGGTGATCCACGGTTCCGAGGCCCGCTAACCGGCCCAGCCCAATTTAAATGGGCCGGTTACCGGGTCCAGAACCGGTTCTACCGGTTCCGGATTTGGGCCGGGTTAGCGGGCCGGTTTTGGGCCGGTTCCGGATTGAACCGGCCCAAAGCCCACGTCTAATTTGAACAAAGGGATCCACCATCGAACTGAACTAAATACGAGGTGTTGCGTATAAAAAAGGGACAATTTGTGTTCGGGCCCCCCCAAAAGTTTAAGCTTAGTCCTCAGCCCCTATCTGAATATTATTTAGTTATAAGGACCTTATTTCTAAAAAATTCAAAGCTAAAGACCCAAACTATGTTTTGACTAAAATACTAGGCATGGCAATGGGGCGGGTATGGGGCGGGTTTTGTCGGACCCGAGACCCGCCCCTGTTACTTTTACCCCGACCCGCGACCCGCCCCGCTTCGGGTCTAGGCCCGCCAGACCCAGGTCAGACCCGAGGGGGGCGGGTCCAACCCGCCATACCTGGTTATATTGATTTTTTTATTTTTCTTTTCTTTTTATTTTTTAAAAGATAAAATGGATAAATGTAGTGCTTGAGACTCGAACCGGCGACCTTACGTTTATAATACCAAAGCTTTACCATAAGACCAACAGATTTTCTATTCATAATATTAGCAATAATTCTATATAATACGTAATTACGAATTGAACTATAATATATATATATTCCGGGGCGCGTTTCGGGCCGGGTCTCGGGGCGGGGTTGCCAGACCCGGGACCTGCCCCGGACCCGGTCGGGTTTCTTCTTTTGAGACCCGGGACCCGCCCCGGGACCCGGATTATCGGGTAAAACCCGGTTATTTCGGGGCGGGTCCAAGGCGAGTCCGGGTCCGGACCCGCCCCATTGCCATCTCTATAAAATACCCTTCATAAAGTGTTATCTGAGAGGGTATTCGACGCCAGGTTTATGTTACATAGATACGACGACTTGTTATCATAAAAACCATAATGTTACTTTAAACTGATAACATGTTACTTATCGATAGTAAAATGGTTTTAACAGATTTATATTTATTTTTTCGGATAATCGAAACCTATTTCCACAATGAATCGAGCACAATCGACTGCCCCATCAACCAATAAATTTCGGCGTGTCATGTAGGATTTATTCTAGTATTAATGAAGTACGATGTAAAAATTTTTTGTAATGAATTTTTATATGGGTTCAAATTCGAAAAAAATTTGGTCAAATCGAGCTAGATTTTCGCAGCAGTTGTAGCTAATCTGTGTGTATTCGAGGTACCCATTGTTTGGGCGTTTCATAGGCTGTGGAGTTTGAAACAATCGTCACCTCATCACTCCTAAAACGTATATTGTGTGAAGTAGGTCGTATGGCAGTCATCGATTCATCTGAAATACGTGTTACTATTTCATGGATTATTGTTACTAGGTTACGTCTTAACGTTATAATAGTATCCAGATACGTTACTCCATTACTCATCAACGATATTTGTTGTCCGACAAAGTGGTATCTTCTGACTTCGTTTTGTTTATAATAAGTATAGATGTGGTATTTTTTGTCCAACATATGGTACTAAGAACAAAGTGGGTCATGATACAAGGGGTAACTCATAATCGACTTCTTTGTCGATTAATTGGTACCTAATTTACTTTTTCATAAGTATTGATGGAAGATTTCTTTTAACAGACATGTTCGATAATTTTTGGCATCGAACTGTTACTACATGAAATAGAAGCGTTACTTGGATTGTCTAAATGGTATATTATGACGTATTTTTGTTTTTAGTAAGTATTGATGTGGTATTTTTTTAACGGTCACGTTTCGTTAATTTTTGGCATTGAACTGTTACTACCTGAAATTGAAGTGTTACTTTGTATATATGAAGTGATATATTATGTCCTTTTCATAACTATTGATATGGTATTTCTTTAGTAGAACTGTTTCGATAAATTTTGGGCGGGATATTGGTTTTTTGGATGGATTTACTATGCTTGCTAAATTTTGGGCGGGATTTGTGGATTGATTGGGTTAATTGGGCGGGATTTATGCCACGATTGGAATTTTGGATGGGATTGCTAAATCCGTGCAAATGTGTTACTAATAACTATTTAACTGTTATCCGTTAGTTAAATATGTTACTCAGAATTGTTTATGCATTACAAATTGTTGTAGTTGTCGCACCAAGATTTAGGATTATGTGTTTATGGAGATTAAGGCTTAAGGTTTCAGGATTTACGACTATTAAAATTATATTTGTGGTTTAATTTTGAATTTTTTATGGCATTCGTGCTGAAATTCATATGTGATGTTTCAATGAACAAAGTAATAGTCTATGTTTTGAATAACTACTGACCTTGAACATTCACTATCATCCACCTCAATCGAACAATGTGGCTTTTTAAAGAAATTTGGTGTGATAAATGGATCAAATCATACATCTACAAGATGTTAACCTTGTAAATCTCGAACAACGTGCATTTATGAACGAAATTTATCGAATTGGAAATGCGGTACTGGAAACCTATTATGTGGTATCATTATCTGTAGACATGTTATTCGCTAGGTTCCATTGTTATTTTATAGCAAACATGTAGTATTACGTGCGGGCAATCTGGTACTGGTGACTAACAAACCATCATGTTAATATTCCTTAACAAATAACTTGGAGGATGTATCAAATACATGTTTACGACATATAAAATGATATTTGTGGTTTAATTTTGAATTTTGAATACGTTTGTGATGGAATTCATAACGTGTCTCATTAAAAGAGATACTAGTATATGTTGTGAAGAAATAGCTATATGTTTACATGATTTTTTATCTCAACTTTCACATATTGATATCAACATTCGCAAAACGTCTCGTTTAAAGGAATTTTGTGATATAGCTTCATCATGTCATCTATTTCCATGAATGTCAATCTTATACATCCGAACGATATGAATTTATGAACAAAATTAATCGAAATAGTAATGTGGTATGGTTTAGCTATATTGTGGTATTCGTAGCTACTATAAACTTTGTTTATATTGTTATTTTATCAAACATCTTATATTATTTGCAGGAAATGTGGTAATATTAAGTTATTGTACTGTTAATATCTCTGACAATTATGAACCTTCTAGAATGTTCTTAATGATGTGTTACCCAGAATGCGTCAATTGTTACTCAGAATAAATGAAGTGTTACCAACCAGCTTTTTAATTGACAAACGTTCCAATATTAGCTCCCATCAAAATTCTTCGTTATTTCATTATCAACATTAATAATCTCATTCGATTAAAAAGACTCGTGATCAGACTTACTCGAATCTATCTTATTAGTTCATTAAAGCGAGACTTCACCAACGATTTTTTTTTTTGAATTTATCACATTATTCCATGAAAAATGTCAGTTTTTTTCGTTGGTTACATGGGAGATTGACATCGATTTTAACCTTATTGTGTCATTTAAGTCGGAGATTCGAGCGATTTCCAACATTTTTACGATCTATTCCTCTTTGCATTTACTTGGGTATTACATGTGTTATATACTGGTGACGAGTCGTTATTATTTTCTCATTATATGTTCGTTTTGGGAAAACATTTGTTATAAACTTCAAGCATATGGTATTGTTGTTCCATTAACTGTTACCCAGAAAGCATGAAGTGTTATCCAGTAATCATTTTAATTAGCAAACGTTTACCGCTTAAATCTCATCAAAATTATTCGTTATTCCATGATTAGCATCAATAATTATAGTCGATAACTAAGACCCATGATGAACTTGTGTTGAATTTACATTATCCTGTCATTAAAGTCAAGATGTCATCGTATTAAACGAAATTTCCGAATATTTTTTCAAGCATTCGTGCTTTATGAACTTCGAAAATTCTCTTAGATTATGATGACCCAATAGAAGCCGATATAACTTTGTGCTGTTAGTAATGTCGAGATTGGGTCGGATTTGGAACGTGAATTTTTTCTTTCGACCGCTTGAGTGTAAGGAAAGTGTTATTGCAGGAAGCGGTATTGTTGTTGAATGATGTGTTACTTCTGCGACATGATTTGTTATTTACTAAAAGAAACGTGGTATTTTATACTATACGGGCAATATTTATTTTCTCACAATTAACGTCACTAATATCCGAAACTTTTTTTTTGGTATGAAGTTATCACTACCACGTAGCAAAAATGTCCGGCACATTACACTTTTGTTATCACTTATGATCACGATATTTTCAACTTATATTATCACAATTGTGGAGATCTGTTCGGGTCTGAGTGTGAAATCTCGTTTCGATCGACGTCGCTTGTTTGGGAGAGATGATGTCATATACTTGTAAATTTTTGCAACAGTGAAGGACAAATATGTCTTATTACAGGATTTGGGTATTTTCCCCTGAATTTTTCGTTGTATAACTGACAAATTTGTTATTCGTTGTATTAGTATTGGTATTCTCGTCTACAGCGTGTAGTACTCAATAAAAGACTATTTATTATTCAGATGAAAGGAAGTGTTTTTTTAGCGCGAAACTGTTATTATTATTTCGAAACTTGTTATCGTATCATTCAGATATTTTTCGTAGATTTGACATATGTTAGGGTTAAATATGTCTTATCTCACCATTTAGGTATTTTTCTCTTATTTATTCGTTGTCTTAATATTGGCATTATAATTTATGAAGTTGTTACTAAATATATGCGATATTGTACTCAATACAGACAATTTGTTATCCAAATGAATGAAAGTGTTTGTTTCAGCGCAAAACTGTTATAATTATTTCGACAACCGTAACCGGATCATTAGGTATCCTGTGGTAAATTTCGCATATGTCAGGGATAACTATGTCTTTTCGCAGCATTTAGGTAGTTTTCACTGAGTTTTTCGAAAACTAGGTTCTTTATACTAAACTAAATTCTAATGGGCCTGAACACAAAGTTAAATATACTAATAGGGACTGAACTTTAATTAACCCTATAAAAAATAGCAAATTAAATCAGCCCCTGTTAAGCAACTTTCATTTGAATTCAAGACCCATTGCTTTAAATTTAAGTTTAAATGACACATCTCAAGTTTGTCTTAGAGTTAAGGACCCATTTGTGCTAAAAAGACCCATTTGATCTCAACCGTTGCAAAAAAATTACATATCTATGCCATCATCCCTCACGTCCTAGGTGTTGTAGATCGATGATTCTTCCAACACCCAAAATGCCCTGAAATCTCAGAAATCTTCGACGTTATTGAGCGAAAAAGGTAAAATCGAGCTCAATTTCTCATGGGTCCTCGTAACCAATGAAAATTTTCGATGTTATGTTGGAATAATGCTTCGAACTCAATTCGAAAAGTTTGGTACAAACACGAGTGAAATCTTGACTTTTGTGCTCAAATAATGTGGATTCACACCAATTCCGATGTGGGTACCATCTAGGACACACCCAACTTGATTTGGTGCAGGATGTGTGTTCGTGTAGATGAAAATAATATATACAGTAATTATTTCGATCGAGTTTCCATTGTTATAATGATACCAGATAATAGGAATTTTGTACCAAATACAGCTTACAACTATCTTTAAATCAAAACGTATACCAAACTTGAGTTTTTCAATACCTATTAACTGTGTTCTAGGAGAGGTGCTTGACCGTCCATAACACGTTTCCGGATAGTGGTTTAGGCAACAATCCAGTGATTGTATCTAAATTTCATCAAACCTTGAGCGACGAACAATAGAGTCAATACGGTGTTTCAACGATTTGTTCAGGATATGAGTCTCTCGAATTTGTACAAAATATCTTCGATTCGACCGAATCGGAATTCGATTTCACCATGTTTTTATTATTTGCCTAAAACGAATTCGAAAAATTTACCCATAAAATCGAACATTCGAGACATGAATAACATGATAAACCGTCTCAGGCACACCCAACTTGGTTGCAGGATTGTGTTCGTGCAGATGGAAATAATATATACGATCGATTGTTTCGATCGAGTTTCCACTGTTATAGTGATACCAGATAATAGGCATTTGGTACCAAATCCAGCTTACCGTTACCTTTAAATCAGTATATATACCATATGACAACTTATCAATACCTATTAACTGTTTTAATATGACAGATGCATGACCATCCATACTAGGAGCGACCGATACTAACCGATGAGAGAACGTTGATGAGCACATGAGACAAGCGTAGCAGGCTGTTCTTCAAACTAATGCAATCTGAGAGATATAGATACTAGCTACTGACACATGCAATCCTAAAACTAAAGTACATAAACGAAAACACAAAGAATATAGCACGAGCAAACTAACAGCCACATATGTTGCCCCAACATAAGACTCGACATCTTTAATATGAAATTCCAGACTTTTCTGTTCGACACCCTCAACTCAATTTCCTTTCATTTTATGCTCTCTTCACCTTAGGTATGGATCTGGATTATAGTGCACTGCCCTTATTCCCTAAACATCAAAGGTTTGGCTTTTTGTCGCAAAGAATACATCGTCACTGCGAATGCCGTATACCTAGGGATACTTATTACCAAAACCCATATCTTGAAAATGGTTTATGAGCACGCTTTTTTCAATGGATCGGGTCATTTCTGAAAAAGGTCAAGTTGAGTCGAATCATTTCACAGAATAACAGAGAGAAATCAGATCAAGTATCAAAGCTGTAACAATCAAGTTCGACATATGCTGTGTTGATCCAAATGTTGGACTAACATTCAGACACACTGATGCAGACCTATGGATTTTTTCAGCTCCGAAAACCTTTCAAAATCCAGTGATTTCGTAAATATATCAGCTAATTGATGCTTAGTATCTATATGCTCTATTCTAACTAGCTCTTTTTCGACATATCTCTCATAAAGTGATGCATAATATATATGCTTGGTACGCGTAGGATTCTTAGAAATGTTGATGGCACTTAGATTATCACAAAACAGTCCACCAAGGCTTCCTCGGACTCTTCCTCAGATAAACATCTCAACAAAAGGCCCGCGTCTGAAGCGACTTGCCCTTTGTGAGTTGCTTGGGCCGGATCCTATCATGAGGAAGAATTTGCTCTTCGAGGTATCGATGTATGTCATATCGCCAATCCTCGGGACTAATTTGTCCACTTCTTCTATCTGATGGATTTGCGGAGCCCCTTCTATTTTGATTCCTTCTTCAGGCAGGTTTAACGCTCTGGCCCATTTGGCGACCTGGTCCGCTTTCTCATTCTCCTTTCTGTTGGTACTAGCTTGAACTCCTTGAACTTTTCTTTCAACTTCTCAAAAATCTTGGCATATCGGCCACCATGTCTTGCTTAATGGCGAAATTTCCTTCTGTTTGCTGAACCACGAGCTGTGAGTCAGAGTGTAAGATCACTCGGGTTAATCCCATTCTTGCGGCCGTCCTCATCCCGAGCAATAACACTTCATACTCGGCCTTGCTGTTGGATGCTCTGAAATCTAGTCTTATTCCCAAGCTGGTTTCCTCCCCCCATGCGAGATGATTACGAGCCCGACGCTGTTCCCATATTGGCATGAAGACCGATCCACGCTAATTTCCACATTTCCGCGGGCCCTTCGTCCATCATCTCCACAAGGAAATTCGACAAAGCTTGGGCTTTGATGGCGACTTGTGGTCGAAACTGGATGTCGTACTCCCCCAGTTCTGTCACTCATTTAATTTATCTCCCAGACACATCTAGTTGGGTCATGATCGTCCCCAACGGACTATTAGTCAGCACCACGATCGGGTGCAAGAGGAAGTAGGGTCGCAGTTTCCGCATCGTGATCACCAGTGCCAGAAGTAACTTCTCTTGGGAAGAATACCGGGTCTCCGCTCCTTTCATGATGTGGCTAACAAAGTAGACTGGTTTCTGCACCTTGTCTTCCTCCCTGATCAAAACCGAACTGATTGCCCTAGGAGTGGTGGAGAGGTAAACTATTAGCTCCTCCACGGGCTTCAGTTTATTCAGCACTGGTAGTCTCTCAAATATTCCTTCAGCTCCTGGAAGGCCTTTTCACACTCGGGCATTCAGTCGAAGTCTTTTACTTTTCGTAGCACTTTGAAGAACGGCACACTCCGCTCAGCTGATCGGGAAATAAATCGAAACAGTGCCGTAATTCTTCCTGTCAGCCTTTGAACATCATTGATGGTTATCGGGGATGTCATATCGGCTATGACCTCTACCTTGTCCGGATTGGATTCGATGCCCGATCTGGTCACCATCTATCCCAAGAATTTTCCAAACCTTACTCCGAATGGGCACTTGGCGGGATTCAACTTCAGTCCATACCTTCTGGCCATGGAAAAGGTTTTCTCGAATATCTTCTGAGAAGCTGCTCTATGTCTTAGATTTATGGAATGTCATCCACGTATACCTCCACATTTCTCCCGATCAGGGCTTTGAACACTCGATCCATCAGCCTTTCATATGTAGCCCCTGCATTCTTCAACACGAACGGCATGACCACATAACAAAAGGTCCCCTTAGAGGTGATAAAACTGACTTTGGGCTGGTCTTCCTCTGCCAGTCTGATCTGATGATAACTTTGGAAGGCGTCTAGAAAGCATAGCAATTCGTGCTCGGTAGTGGAATCCACTAGTTGATCAATGCACGGATGAGGGTAGCAGTCCTCCGGGCATGCTTTGTTTAGATCCCTAAAATCCACACACATTCGCCATTTACCCCCGAACTTGGGAACCAGAACTACGTTCGAAAGCCAGGATTGGAATTGAGCTCCAATATATACCCTGCAATCAGGAGTTCCCCGACCTGTTCCTTCACTATCGTCTCCTTCTGGGCTCCCAGATGCCTCTTCTTATGGTAAACGGGGCGGACCGTATGAGAGATATTCAGTCACTGCTCCATCACTTTCGGTATATCACCGCTAGTTCCTTCGCAGACCAGGCGAACACATCTTTGTTCTTCTACAGCTGCATGACGAGGTCTATTTTCAATTCGGGGGGTAGATCTCGCGCTATTTTGACCGTTCCCGAGGGGGATCTGATCATGACCTCCTTCATTCTTCCTCGGCCGCTAATCCCTGGATCATGTGTATGGAGGAGAAAGCTTTGCGTTCCGAGGATGACTGTCCCGAAGACTCTTCAAGGACTTCAGCTCGATTCTCACTTCCTCCACGTAACATTTGCGCACTATCTTCCGGTCCCCGAGTACCTCTCCTATTTGGTTCCGTACCGGAAATTTCATTTTCTGATGCAATGCCGAGGCTATGACCGCGAACGAGCTTAAGACTGGAAGACCTAATATGACGTTGTACGACGAGGACATATCGACCACCAAGAAAGAAGTGATCCTCGTCTTCTTCAACTCTCCTAATCCCAAGGTCAAGGGCAATCGTATCAAGCCCACTTCCTCAATTGCATGCCCTGTGATCCCGGACAAGGCTGTCTCCACCGAGTCCATGTGGTAGTCCCCAACTCCATCCGATTCATCATTTCCTTAAAGATGATGTTCGCCGAGCTTCCATTATCAAAGAAGACTCTCCCCACGTCGTGGTATATTTCTGCCCTGATAACTATGCCATCTTCATGAGCATCGTCTTCTCCATGGAAGTCCTCGGGTCCGAACGATATGGTTGGTCCCGAGCGCTTTCTCCCGGATGCTATCCCCCAATCTCTAGCTTTCTCACCTTGGCGTTCCTAGCCTTGTTCGAATCCCCGATTGCGGGTCCACCTGACATCATGTTAATCCTATGTGCGGGCATGTAGGGTATTTCGGGTGCTCGGTCACACTCGGGGGTACGTCGGTTATTATCTCGTCCCCGATCTGATTTGGTCTCCCCTCGCGGTTCAACATGCCTCCGCTTGGGGGATCGTCGGTATTGTTTTGGGGACCGTCGCATCTTTCTGGGCGTCAATCGTTCGTGTAAGGTTGCTTTCTTCCCGTAGTTTATTCGAATTCTCTCCTAGGATACTTACGTGGGGCGCTTTCTCCTTCCTCGTCGACTGACCCAGCTCGAGCCTCAGGGTTGGTTTCCACCAGTGTCTCGAGCTCATCATTCAGGTGAAAACACCGTTCTATTGTGTGATCATACTCGCGATGGAACTCGCAGTACTCCTTCAAAACGGGATTTCTCCGTTCGTTTCTGCTTCCCAAGGGTCTTTTTACGAAGTATCCCTCACAGATCTCCAACGCTTTTGCTTTGCTCACCTTCCATCGAGTATCACGTGTCGGAGGCTCCCTCGGGATTTCCCTTCAGGGATTTTCTTCTTTGAAACTTTGAAGGTGGACCGACTCACAGGCGATATCAATTGTTCCGATTGCTCGCTTTTTGTCTCCCTTTTTGAAGCCATGTGCTTCTTCCACCCTCACGTACTTCTCGGCCCGGACTATCAGCTCTTCCACCGTGGTCGGGTATTTCTTTACAAAAGATCTGAAGAGATCCCCCTCTTTCAGCCCATTACGGAAAGCCCCAATTAATAGATCTGGAGTGGCTGAGGGCACTTCCATTATAACCTTGTTGAATCTTTTTAGGCTATCTCGAAGATTTTCTTGGTTCCCTTGCCTCATGTTAATAAATTCACCGCCGAGCAAAGCCTCCTTCGGCTGCTCGAGAACTGCCTTAAGAAAGAGCAGGTGAAGTCTCCGAAACTGCGGATTTCCCCAGCAGGTAACATGGTGAACCATAGCTGAGCTCCTCGGGCAAGGGTCGTAGCGAGGACTCCACACTTGATCTCGTCTTCCAACTGGTAGAGCGTGGCGTTACCTTCGAAGCTGGCCAGATGATCCTCGGGCAGTTATGATCCGTCATATTTATTCATGTCAAGAAACCTGAAGTCAGAGAACAGTGATCCCCCTTTGCACTGAAGGGGCACCTGCGCGATAGCCAGCTCCTTCAACGTCCGAGTTTCTTCCTGCATCCTCTCCCACTCAGTGATTTGTTTCTCCGCCATTCATCTTCTATCAACGGTGATTCGGGGGTCGTTTGTGGAAGCCACCATATTTCTTTCTGGGAATATACGTTTTCACGTCTTCCCACAGACGGCGCCAATGAGTTCCGCCGGAAACGGCCTTTGCTGACGACGAACTTGAGCGGGTCTCCTTGACTTAACGATTGCCAACGTTCGAGTCTAACACTCAAAAACCAGCGATAACGGATTAGAGGGGGCCGGAGTGGTTGCTGACGACTCCCCTCCGATGCTTAAGTCAAGGGTGAAAACAGGTGCTAGGCTAGTAAGTAGTTTTTTGTTTTAAGTTTGCGTACCTCGGAAATAACTCAACCGTTACCTTTTATACTAGATCCGTTCCCTTGAGCCATGACCTGGTCTTCCCCAGCCCGCATTTTCCGCGAGTTTCGTGTTAGAGAACTTGGTCTTTCCACTCACCCCACGTTCTCCTTTCTTCATCCTTCCTTCCATCCTCATCTTGACCTCTTCTTCCTGACGTGAACTTGCCCTACTGGAGTCCTTTTCCTTCTGGGGCAAGTTCCTTCCCTTCTGCCCCAATATCGCACTCCAAGCACACATTTCCCATGTTTCTTGCTCTCCGTTCTCGGGCATGCCTATTCTATTCGGTTTTGTCTCTATTGCTCCTCGGTTTGACCTTCTCGGCGAACTCTCCTTCCTGGCTCAACCTTCTCCGGCTATTCTTAGCCTCTCCTATTCGGTGCCTTCTCGGGCTTGTTTTCCCATCTTCGGGCCTAACCTCCCCGCCGGCCTTTCCCGATTCCTTTGTCGTGCAAGATCTCCTCGCGCGTTCCTGGTCATTCCTGAGTCTTTCTTCGCGCGAATTTCCTCGACTCCTTTATTTCCCGCCTTCCCAGTCGCGGGTTATTCCAAAATCGCATTATTTTACCGTAAGCCGCGAACCCCGAGGGTAACAATCAATCATGATCTAGCTTTGCTACCAGTTGTAAGATTCCGAACCCATTAAAAATGAGCAGAGAATCTAGAACTTTGAATTAGAGAGAACTGGCTTGAAATGTTCTTCGACCTTTAGAATGATAATTCTCTCTTTTCAAATTTCGATTCTTTCACTTTGATTAGCCCTCAGTTTTACACTAATTCCCTTGTAAAATACTACAAATGCAACCATATATATACCAACATCTTTGGTATATTTACATAGTGACCCCTACTTTGCCCTGTGTTATCCAATTACTTCGATCTATTCTAATTCGCACGTCGTTACAAAGATAATTACATTTCTTCAACACCAAAAATGTAGCCAACATTGGGACACATTAGCGACTTACGATAATTATCAGGTTACTTGGATATGGGTTGTTCGGGATATAAATCTCCTCGTTTGTACATTTTTGCTTTATGAGACACTGTAGATTAAGTAGGAAGGCCGTTCAAAGCTACGGAGTCCATGGTGGATCTCAAAAGTGTTAAGCCAAGAAGATCGAGATTGGGAGAAAAGCCCCAATGTAATGTCAGATTATAAATAGTTCTGGGAAGTGTCTGCAAGTAGCATTGCTATGGTTTACTATGTCCACCTTTATTTTTGAAATAAATGTGAATGCCTCGCATGATTACGCAATTACGTGACAAATGTAAATCTCCTACTTAGTAAATAGATTCATGTCTTCTATCAAGTCGAGTCTCGTTATTCTAGATTGGACGTGCTAATTGTTTCGAGTAGATCGGCATCGTGCGTTCGCTCTTGTCTTGGCAAGGCTCTGGTGCGTGTGAGCGGCACTCGATCAAAACACATTGCGCCCCAAGAAGCCAAAGGTAAAAAGGCATGGTTGAAGTGTGGGTTGAGCCACGCAGTTGATAAGTGGAACTTTAGAAAGTTTTCAAGCCATTGTTCTTTTGTTTTCTTTCCTGAACGTCTATTTTAACACACTCACACACATTATATATATATTTTGTGGTGCTCACCTTTTGTGAGCACCTTATGTGGGCACCTGTTGATGTTGCATCGATTCGTGGCATTTCAACATCCCACGTCGACATCTAAAGTTATGTCGTCTTCATTAACATCTTCTAGTGCCATTAAGCGACATTTCGGATGCGGATGTGGCATATTGACGCGATATATTTCATTGACACGTAAAAATGTTATGTAAGGCGTCAATATGCCACATCAGCATCCGAAATGTCGATTAATGGCACTAGAAGATGTTAACTAAAATGACATAACCTTAGATGTCGATGTGGGATGTTGAAATGGCACGAATCGATGCAACATCAATAGGTGCTCACATAAGATGCTCAAATAAGGTGAGCATCATAAAATTCCTTTTATATATATATATTATATATATATATATATAATCTTCTTAGATATTGGCATGGCGAAATGAAGAGAAAAGGTAGAAGATAGAACTTCCAAAAAGGTCATCATAATTACTTATTCATACATATATCGGTTTGCCAAAGAGGTACAATCGTGGGCCAAATATTGTCTCTGTAGTCTGTACCCACCGATATCAAGATTCCAGATCTACCGATCTTGCCATGTGATGATGTAGGAGTATGGGGCCTCATAAAATGAATAATAAAAATATAATACTAATAAATAATTGCAGTTACAGGAAAAATCAAGAAACCCCATGTGGGTTTGCGCAGAAATCACATTTTTGTTATTCTTTTAGCTATTATTTTACACATGCATGATGCTATTTGTACAAATATATATAGGTGAGCTCCTATATACGTTTGTGGTTTGCCAATGTAAACCATGTGGTTACTATCTAGGCTTCCAATTAAAGGGGTAATAAACCATCCCTCATTGTCTTTTATTGACTCCGTCGGAACAAATGAAAACCAGCATGTACGATTTAGCAAATGTAGAGTGCAGTTCTGTCAAATATGATATTGGATCACGCATCAGATAGTTGATCAAGCAAACACAAGTTCAGGGTTGGGTTATTACACACATATGTAATGCAAGTTAATAAAATATATTACAAACAAAGAAACCAGAGATCAAACCCATAAGTATATCATATCGAGCTAGGGTTGGACGTAATGATTGTTTAGAAAAGTGGATTATTGATTGATAAATCGTAACAAAGAAAGATAAATCATGTCTCAAACCTGCCGGACAAATTTAAGCATTCCAAACAGCAAAGAAAGAACCACCAAACTGCTAGATAAATTGCAAGTACCAAGCAGCTGTAAATATTGCACAAGACTTCAATTTTTTTTTATATTTAAATAATCAACACGAGTGAAAACCATTATTTTTTCACCTTGACGAAATGGGACTTAGATTCTTGGTAAATCCACTGAAGACCCCATAACTTTTGGAACTAAACCCGAGGCAACCCAACAGGCCCTGTCGGTAGGGCAAAAAAGTCTTTTTCTTCATCTCCTCGGCTTGAGCTCTGTTTGCCGTGTAATGTATTTCGTGGGCCGATAACTTCCGTCTTCTCCAAACGCCGTTCGCCGGCTTACCAGTCACCTTCTTCTTAACCGCCTCTTCGTTGACAGCATGACTAGATTTCTTCTCATCACGGGACGATGACGGTGATAAAGACGTCGGAGACGACGACGACATACTCTTGTTCTTCATCTTCTTCTTCTCGAAGGAAATAGCCGACCAGAATCTCTCCTTGTTGTTGCTAGCCACGGCTCGTCCCTCGCTTTTGCTACGGTGCAGCAGATCCTTGAGGAATATCCACTTCTTCGAGTTCCTCCCAGACGAAGACGAACGAGAGGAGGACGGCGTCGTTTCGGTCGACGATTCGTTCTCCTTGGCCCCCTCGACGACGTCGTTCGCTCGATTCTTCTCATCCCTAATGCTGTGCCACTCGCCGTACTTATAGGCTCGCATCGGCGACATGGATCTGGCCTTACGGTGGTGAGCGTGACCCTTCGCCACCCTTAGATCTCTGCCCCTCGCCGCCATCTCAACAGCTTCATCTTCTAGATCTGAACACACTTCGAGGTGAGAGGACAGATTCATCGGCCGGATCTGACCGTTGAAGAACAGCTCGTCCGCCGACGTCATCGCCGGACCACTTCCCTTGTGGAAGGACCTCGATGAGAACTCAAACTCGAAGTCGAATGAAGAGGTTGTCGGGTTGTACTCTGATGCGGCTGTGTTGTTGTTGTTGGATAGGAGGAGGAAATGCATGGGGCTCGCCGGCGCGCTGAAGAAGTAGCCGGACGATGGAGGAGCCCCGATGTGACCCGGGCTGGACGGCGCGCTGACGAAGGGCGTGGAGCACGCGCTGTCGATGTCTTCACTGTAGCGCGTTGGCTCGGAGAGTGGTGAAGAGGAGGACATTTCTCGGGAGGCTGTTTGTTGGAGAGAAGGGTGAGCAGTTACGTTCTGCAAATTGTTGTGAAGTAGTAATCTATCCAATCTATGCTATAATTGATCGTACGTAGGCTACAGACTGTCAAGCTCTGAGTCTGACCGGGCGAGGTTGTGGAGAGGGGGCCAAAGCTAAGAAGTTCCTTATTTTCCTTTTCTTTAAGCATCACTATCACGTCTTAATTCTTATATATGAATAATACGGTGGGATAATTGTCATTTTGGTCCCCAGTTATACCATAAAATCAATTTTGGTCCATCGAAAACATACTTCATCATTGTTAGTCCCTCACTTATTATCCGTTAATTAATAATCGTCCTTTCCATCAGTTGACCATCATAAACTAACGGATTGACCAACTTACACCGTTAAAGACTCAATTACGGTTTAGCGACGGACTTTAGCGACGGAAAGTCCGTCGCTAACTGAGAAAAAAATTAAAAAAATAAATACAACTCGGTCACAAAAAAGGAAAAAACTTAAAAAAAAGTAAATAAATACAGATTAGCGACGGAAGCACCGTCGCTAAAAGAGGAAAAATTAAAAAATAATAAAAAACAAATAAATACAGATTGGAGGAAATTCTGTCGCCAAAAGATGAAAAACTAAATATATATATATATATATATATATATATCAACAATAATATAAGTAAAACACAATTACAATTTATAAATTGGGGTTCAACAAGTAAAAGTAAAATGTTTAGAGATAGATATCAACAACTAATTATAGAATGAGTGTCAAGTATGAAGATTATAAATTTGGGATAAAGAGGTAATTATAAAAACATGACAAACCTCTGGAAAAAAAAAAACATGACAACTTACTAATAAAAAAGGTAATTATAAAAATTAACTTAAATGGATGTTACCACTGGGCCAATACTATATTTAGTTGCATTCACTTATTATTATTATTATTATTATTATTATTATTATTATTATTGTTGTTGTTGTTGTTATTGTTATTATTTTGTAATTTTATTTTATTTTTCTTTTTTTTTCAATTTAAATATGAACTGGACCAGGACCGGACTGGGTTTTTAACCGATCCGATCATAATCGGCCGGTCCAGTCCGATCATTAAAACCATGATGGCAACACGATCATATAGATTACCTCTAGGTTTAATTAGCTTTACACATGTTTTTTTTTTTTTTTGCAAATTTGGGACATGCAATATTTTCTTTTAAAATAATTTGTGTTTCGCGTCTCTATGATTGGCATGCGTCTACGGCGATCTCGCTCGCTTGGTTTTCGTCTTAGCCGTACGTCTCGAACTATAGAGTTCTGTTTTTTCGAAGTGAAAACGTACAATCATTATAAAAGCGAATTGTCCCCCGAAAAAAAAAACTATTGACCAATAATTAAATTTTCATATCGTATTTAAAAAAAATAAAATAAAAAATACTCCTAAACTAACACATGAATAACCATCTGTTTTAATGATTGATCATGGTAATAATTTTTACTATATTTGTATATTATAAATGTTTAAACTAAAACAGAACACAGGATTAAAAAAGACAACATATCCATAGTATGTTATCACAATTTGGTTCTTCTGAAATATTTTGTAATTTTTATTGTCCACTTTTTTAATGGTGCATTGCAGCAAAAGTAGTTAGGTTAGTATAAGTATGAATGTGAGGAACCTGAATCTCCACTAGGAGCCCGATCCACGAACAATGATTCCCCATATTCGGACTAATTCATCATAAGCCGTGTATTAGCGGAGACGGTCTTTGGAACAGGGATGTTGTCTCGGAACGATATGTCCAGTAGTAGCACCAAACTCGCCCATTGCCATCCCCAGTCACGTACTATCCGTTAACTTTATATCACAGCAACAATGGAGCAAATTCAAATCCATAAAATATCAACCAATCCCGACCCACACGTTCTCAAACTCGAAAGCTACTAGCCCAGGCTTCGGGCTAAATACGCTAAGCACTATTATCTTCTAATATCCGCTTCGGGAGCTTTATCTCTCCAGTGAACTTTCACTCACCCAAAAAGATCGCATGAATTCTCTCTCAAGAACTCGTGTATTGTGGCTTTGGTGTGCTTCCTTCTTCTCCCTTTTTGCACCTGAGAAATGTCACTTTAAGAGATGTTTTAAAGCAGCCTTGAAGAATTGAGAAATTAAAAGAGGGTTCATCGGAATTTCCGAAGAATGAGATGATAGTGTCAGTAAGTTGCAAATTTGGATGTGACCGAAATGAATCGTTAAATCACGCAGAGGGCTAATAATTGTTCACATCACCGTTAGTTCTCTGACTGACTATAAGTATCTTGCTAGTGCAAACTTAGTGATGGACAACAATATAGGCAGTGGTTAACAGGTAATCGTCGCCCAAAACCGACACAGGGAATTAGGTAATTAAATGAAAAATCACGAACAACAGGCAACGGTATCCACAGTAAATACTCCCATACTTGTAGTGTAGCTTGTCATAAGCGCCGGTTGTTGCCAAAGTCGTGGCCCATAGTTAAGAATATAGACGGTTTTTAGCAGATGCTGACGCCTATAATTTTAACGGATTATAAGGGGCTGTTTTGGTAGCAACAATCGCCTATGCCTTTACTTATCATCCACGAGAACCCCATTTTCTCATATCACAAATGTAAAACACCTTACCCCATCACCATAACCACTGCACGAGACGTCGTCCAACACTTCTCGAATGCCAGCGGCACTAAAGACTATAGAACTCTTCGTAAATATATCATTTAACGTGGTTTAAGCTTTAAACGTACTGTGACCCTAATTTGTCGAAAATTATGAATTCTATGTTTTTTTTTCAAAATATAAACTTTAAGCTTTGTTTCTTTGTTTAGTATGCATTGAACATTGTTGACTTGTGATCTAGCTTGATTTTGTTGTTAATATATCAAACTCGAGGTACTGTGGTTGATTTTCCTCTTTTTTGTGTTCGAAAATTAGGGTTTGATTCGGCAAATTTCGGTCAAACAAATTTCAGAAAGTAGAAGGGGATTATAAATGTTTTTACTCGGTACTTGTGTTAATTGTGTTCTGTATAACTATGTGCTTTGTCGTTTAAATATATATGATTTTTTATTGCTTTTATTAATTTAGATACCCATTCTTATTAGGAGTACATCTTGAATGATCCCCATTTTTGGGTTCGCTTAAACATTTACTATCATAGGCCGTAAACATGTTGTTTAAGCTTCAATATGACGAAGTTTGAATCTCTTAAATTGTTTCTAAGGAGACATATGAACTGTATATATATCTTCATATTTTTCATCTACTTGGAGAACTGTGGAGAAAGACTGTTGACTATTTCAGCAATATCGAGACTATGGCACGCATTTGCTAGTGATAGCGAATGTGTAGAAGGGTTAAATTAGATGATAAGGACCCTCAAATCACTTGATTATATGTGGATCATTTGTTTATATTAACTAGTAGTAGGTGATAACAGGTCGGGTTGGATATGTAGTACGCAAACAACAGTTGGTTTTGAATGGTCTTAAAGAGTTTATGAAAGGTGTGGAGCATAGTAGGAGAAAAATAAGGCAATCGAAGATTTCTTGTCCATGTAGTAATCTAAGGTGGTGGAGTATTGACATTGTGAGGTAACATATGATAATTAACTGTTTTTTAAATCCGGGTATGCTACATGAAAATGGCTCGTATGGATGTAACTCATGCTAGTTGGGGAAAAGGAACTAGGACGAGAATACTACCTATGTCAAAGGATCATGTTGTAGTTGAAAATGTTTCTCATGAAAATTAGTGCACTGAGATTGTTGTGACATGTTCAAGAGGGTTTTGATGAACGACCTCCTACATATGATAGTTTGGTGAGGGAAAACAACATTCCCTTTGTAGAATGGGTGTTAAATATCCAAAGCTATCTATTATATTCAATTTCTTGAATGTTAAGGCTAAATAAGTGTTTTTCAACCCTTTTAAAAACACCTGCGGATACGCTTTTTGATGGAGATGAGCTTGCAACTTCGACTTACGAGGCAAAGCAGCTACTGTGGCCTTTAAACTTACGATATGAAATAAGGCTAATAGGTGTCTGACATGTGACACTTTGCGTTAATAGCAAAAACAAGAAGTCAAAGGTTCTCTTGCTAGGTTTTGTGCTACTTCTTAGGCTTGCTATTTGCACTGATCGATAAGCTCACACGGTTAAATGAGCATTCATCATAGTATTGGCCTGTCCGACTCTTAATAGACAACCTCCATTCATCACTTCTGTGACGACCCTCATTTTCTAATTACTATTAGTGGCGGATTTCCGCAACGCAAGCCGCAGAAGGCCCATCTAACAAAAGTTTTTCACTGATTAGAATATATCACATAAAATATCGTATACAGTATTGTATATATACATAGGCCGTAGCCCCAAAATGTTCAAAATATCAACGCCGCTCCACAGGTCTTCATCCATGTACCGCCTCGCCCTCAAAAGTCCGTGGAGTCACCACCACTAGCCCTACTTAACCACGACGTACCTCGACGTCGGATTCAGCACCTACAACACGTAAACACTGAGCTATTTGGCCAGTAGGTTACATAAAATGCATGACATGCAACGTGCGCTCAACCCCGATACCGACACTTCACCATGCAACGCACGCTCATTCCACAATTAGATCTCATCTCAACCACAGGACCCCAAGCTAGATTAGGCACCTCGCGCAACCAACTTAAGGAAGGGGTCAGGAGGTCGGTTCTCGGGTAGCATAGGCTGTCTCATAGGTCGCTTCTTCCCAAGATGTCTTCCTGCCCAGACGGTGCCCACGCTAGTAGCGATCTCCCTCAGCTAACTGTACCAGGTCGCCCCTCTCGCCAAACAGCCCTCTCATATCTCATATGAAAATGGTCTCAACAGAACAACTGTTAGGTGCTAGTACTACCCTCAGACTTCACTACGAGTCGACAACCGAAGTCGGTCACATCTACCCCATCATGATCGACAGTCACCATATCAACACCGTCATCCGCCCTCACCTTGCTAGGTGGTGCATGTGCAGTGCACATGATAGGCATTGATACACTGAAAATAAATCTTTTCCTCAAAACATCTCCATCTCTACCCCATAATTATAAAAATAATTTCTCCGAAAAATCCTAATTCTGCTCGAAACATACCTATCAACCCGAGAATAAAATACTTCGAAAATATTTTAAACAGTAAGAAACTGAAAATTTACTGTATCGAAGACTTATTTCATACCCGAAAGTGTGGCGACCCTCACTTTCTAATAGTAATTAGTGAATAATTTTCGCAACGTATGTCGCGGAAGACCCGTCTAACAAAAACTTCTAATAACACAAAATACATTACGACAAAATAATGTTACATAGTTGTATATTTACAAAGGCCGGAGTCTTAAAACGAAAAAATAACAAAACGCCCTAGCGCCACTTCACAGGTCTTCCATGTAGCGCCTTGTCCTCAAAAGCTCGTGGAGTCACCGCAACAGCCCGCCTCAGTCAGGACGTGTCTCCACGTCGGACTCTGCCGTACCTCCAACACATAAATCTGTGATATGCCCATTAGGTAAAGATGTGCGTGAATACAGCGTGCCCTCAAATCCCATCCCCAAATACCTCACAATGAAAAATATGCAAGCTCGACTTTTCCCTCTCATCTCAACCTATCGTATCTCATCATATTTCATGAGGGCCCTAGGCTGGACTAGGCGCAACGCACGCACATTCGACATCGAGTCAGGGGGTCGCGCTCGTGTAACCCAAACTAGTAGTGCACCTGGAAGATCACGCCAAGCATCCTTCCACTAGGCCGCTCCTTCCAAAGTCTCATGCTCAACGGTAGCCCACGCTGGTAGTGCACCTGAAACGAGCACGTCAAGCATCCCCCTACTGTTGGAAAACTCACGCGAACACAGTGAACACGATCTTGTTTTGGTGCTGCTAAAATCTGCTGCGTTTTCTGTTGTCTTTGCATTGCTTAAATAGAAGTTTACATAGAAACTAATAAATGCCAACAATCAAGCGACTAATTGAGCCTACGCTAATAAGGAAAAGATAATCACTTCCTAAGGAAAATACAATCATATCCTAAGCTAATTAAGGAAGGTAGTCGCAAGGATTATTTCCCACAATCTCCTCCTAAGCCTTGTGTCCACCGTTGATGTCGATTAGGCCGACCTTACCCCGTAGATCATGAAACTTGGTCCTTTCAAGCGGTTTCGTCAGAATGTCGCCCAGCTGATCCTCGCTTCTGATGAACTCTACATCAATCAGGCCTTCTTCTGCAGCCTCCCGGACGAAGTGATATTTCACTCGAATGTGCTTACTCTATCCGTGGAGTACCGGATTCTTGACCAAAGTAATGGCAGACTTATTGTCCACCCTCAGCATTGGCGCTCTTGCTGCTGTTCCCTGCACCTCAGATAACACACGAGCGAGCCATAATGCTTGATAAGCAGCAATAGCAGCTGCTATATACTCCGCCTCACAGCTGGACTGAGCCACCACCTTCTTCTTCATGGATTGCCAGGTGATCGGGCTCCCGTTGAGGAAGAAATTCACGCCAATTGTACTTTTACTTGAATCAACATCCCCGGCGTAATCACTGTCGCTGAAGCCTATCAGATAAGGCTCCTCCTTCTCCTTCCTGCCGAACCGGAGTCCCCTATCTTGGGTCCCAACCACATAGCGCAGGATGCGCTTCACAGCTGCAAGGTGATCCTCGCGTGGATCCTCCAGGAACCGATTCACGTAGCCAACCGCAAACGCTAGATCGTGTCGAGTGTTGACCAAGTACCTCAAGCTCCCGACGACGCTCCTGTATGCCGTCGCATCGACCGGCGGCTCGGTTCTGAACTTGCTCAACTTCAGGCGCGGTTCCATGGGCACATGACATGGGTTACACCTTGCCATGCCGCTCTTCTCCAGGATCTTGCCGGCGTAGGTGCTCTGGCTCAGCGAGATCCCCCCTTGCGCCCTGCTTCACTTTAATGTCGAGGTAGTAGTGAAGCAGGCCGAGGTCACTCATCTTGAATGCGGCCGCCATCTCCTCCTTGAATGACTTGATGTCGCCGCCGTTCGAGCCAGTGATCACGAGGTCATCGACATAAACCCCGTTCACCAACTGTTTGCCGTCGTTCTGCCTGATGTAGATGGCGTGTTCGGACAGGCTCTTCCTGAAGCCGAACGACAACAGCGTGTTGTCCAGCTTCGCATTCCATGCGTGCGGCGCTTGATGCAGCCCGTACAGTTCCTTGCAGAGCTTGAGCACCTTGTGCTCCTTGCCGGTGATGACGAACCCCGGCGGTTGCTCGGCGTAGACCTCTTCCTCCAGGTCCCTATTCAAGAACGCCGACTTGACGTCCATGTGGTACACCTCCCATCCTTCGTGCGCCGCAAGGGCGATGATCAGGCGCACCGAGTCCAGCCGCGCCACCGGCGCGAACACTTCATCGTAGTCGATGCCGTGCCGCTGTGCGTAACCCTTCACCACGAGGCGCGCCTTATGTTTGGACACCGCCCCGTGCTCGTCCCTCTTCACCTTGTAGACCCACTTCAAGCCGATCGCCCTATGGCCCGGCGGGAGGTCGACGAGAGACCACGTCTGGTTGTCCTCAATCGAGTCCATCTCCTCCATCTTCGCCTTTCTCCAGCTGGGGCTGCGTTCCACCTCGGCGAACGACGCAGGTTCGTCGGAGCTCATGGCGTGGAGCTCCTCTCCCACCAGTGCTCGTGGCACGAAGCCACGAGGCGAAGCCGGCCAGATGATGTTGTCGATTCTCCGAAATCGGAGGGGAGCGTCGTCGTCGTGGTCGGCATCTAGGTGCTCGCCGGTCTCGCTCGGCGGTGAGGCAAACTCCACCTCCTTTGCCCCGTCGGATCCTGCAGGTACAGTGCCTCCACCACCATGAGGCGATGCCGGCGGCGCCGGCTTGCCCTCCTGAGTTGTAGTTCCAGGTGCCTGCTCAGTGCTCTCGGCCACCGGATGTCCCTGGTTCGCGATGGAGTACTCCACCGTGAACACGTCGTCGCCGCCTTTCGACTCGCCATCGACCTCTATAGAACCCCAGTCCCACTATGCTCCCTCGTCGAACACCACGTCGCGCGTCACATGGACACGCTTCGTGATAGGTTCGTAAGCGCGGTACGCCTTGGAGCCGCACTCGTAGCCGATGAAGATCATCTTACGGCCACGATCCTCGAGCTACTTCAGATGTGGCGTCGTGTTACGAACATAGACGATGCAGCCGAACGTCCTCAAATGATGAACTGCCGGCTTCTTCCCATGCCACGCTTCGAACGACGTCATTCCGTCCACGCTCTTCGTGGGGCACCGATTGAGGATGTAAACTGCAGTGGTCATGGCCTCGCCCCATAACCACCCTGGCAGTCCTTTTGCCTTGAGCATACTCCTTGCTGTTGCCACCAGTGTCCCATTATGTCGCTCGACCACGCCGTTATGCTGTGGGCTGTATGGTGCGGTGTGTTGGCGATGTATGCCTCCTCCCATGCAGTACTCCGCAAAGTCGATCGAGGTGAACTCTCCACCACGATCGGTCCTGAGCGACCCCAGCTTCAGTCCGGACTCCCCCTCTGTCCGTGCTTGGAGTTCCTTGATGGCAACCGCGACACGATCCTTTGAAGGGATCGCGGCTACCCACATGTATCGGCTGGGGTCGTCGACGAGCAACAAGAAGTACTTGTTGCTGCTTGGGGTCGTTGGCGTGATCGGCCCGCATAGATCGCCGTGCACAAGAAGTCGCTGCTTCGCGCGGTACTCTGCTTTCACTGGAAATGCGGTGCGCCTCTGCTTTCTAGCTAGGCGTGCGTCGCACAGCTGGTCCACCTGCCTTATCTCCGGTAGGCCGCGCACCAGCTCCTCTCGAGCTAGTTTCCGGAGCGCCGCCATGTTGACATGACAGAAGCGTTCACGCCAGCGCCACGCCACCTCGTCGCCGCGCCCGTGCACCCTAAGCACGTCGGCTGTGCTATTTTGATCCGGAGCAGGTACAGGCGGTTCGCCTCGCGCGTCACCCTTGCCAACAGTTGGCCGCCGAGCTCCCAAATTCGCATCACGCCAGCATCGATGTCGATCTTGAAGCGGCCCTCGTCGAGCTGCCCCAGGCTCACGATGTTCGTCGTCAGTCGGGGAATGAAGTAGACCCCGACAAACGACCGAAGCTCCCCATTTTTGCACACGAAGATGACGTTGCCCCGCCCTTCAATCCGTGCCACCGAGTCGTCACCGAAGTGCACGGTGCCGCGCACCGCCACGTCGAGCTTCGAGAAAGCGGCCCTGGACCCAGACATGTGATTGGTTGCTCCCGAGTCCAGGACCCACGTCTCCGCCTCCCGCTCCTTTTCTTCGCCGAGCTGAGCGAAAACCTTCTCTTCGCGGATCTCGATCTGGCCCACGGACGCCTGCCCAGATCCGCCTCCCATGCTGAGGCGATGCTCCCAACGGCGCCGGATCACCCCTGGCGAGCGGCTTGACCGCCAAAGTTGGCGTCGATTGCTCCATGGGGGAGCACTTTGCGAGACAGAGTGAGGCCTCCTCCTCATCCTGGACCGCATGGGCCTGCTCTTTCTTGGGCTTCGACCAGCACTCCCGGGTCCCAATGGCCCAGCTTCCTGCATCGGCGGCACTCGTCGCCCTGCTTGTTCGTGATCGCTGCTCCATTCGACGACCCGCCAGCACGCCGACGACTGCGCCCGCGTCGGCCGCCTCCCCTATTCGTGCCGCCGCCACGGGAGTGGTTCTCTGCCTCCCGCTTCCATCGCCGCGCGTCCCACTCCTCTTCAGTGAGATACAGCTTGCCCTCATGCTGTAGTGACGCCGGCGGCCCATCCAGCTCTTCCTCCGCCTCTTGCAGTCGCCCAGTGAGATCGGATGCTGTCATGGTGGATGGATCGAGCAGCGTCTTGATCGCAATCGCGATATGCTTGAAGCGGGGAGGCAGACTCCGTAGCATCTTGGCTACAATTTCCTCGTCCTTCACCTCATCCCCCAATTTGGTGAGGTGCGCCGGCATGCCATTAAGGCGCAGCGTAAACTCCTCAACGGTCTCGCCGTCGTTGAACGTGGCGAGGTCGAATTTGCGACGCAGCTGCTGCGCCGTTGCCTTCTTCACACGATCATCTCCGATCCGCATGGTCGCGATCGCATCCCAGGCCTCCTTGGCCGTCTCCTTGGAGCCGATCGTCGACACCATCTCGGGCGGGACCGCACTCACCAACACATCGAGCGCCATCATGTCTTCCTGCTCATCGGCAGTGCCCTTCCCGATGGCGTTCCATAACGCTCTCGCCTTCAGCTTCACCTTCATCATGAGCGCCCAGTCAGAGTAGTTGGTCTTGGTGAGAACGGGGTAGCTATTCCCCCCGCCCACCTCACGAATCACTCTCTGGATCACGGTGCCGGAGGCATCGGCTTTCTTGCTCCCATCGCCTACGATCACGGCGTCGGAGGCATCGCCTTTCTTGCTCTCATCGCCCATGGTCCCTGGATGAAACTCGCTCTGATACCACTTCTTGGAAAACTCACGCGAACACAGTGAACACGATCTTGTTTTGGTGCTGCTGAAATTTGCTGCGTTTTCTGTTGTCTTTGCATTGCTTAAATAGAAGTTTACATAGAAACTAATAAATGCCTACAATCAGGCGACTAATTTAGCCTACGCTAATAAGGAAAAGATAATCACTTCCTGAGGAAAATATAATCATATCCTAAGCTAATTAAGGAAGGTAGATCACAAGGATTATTTCCCACACCTACCAGGTCGCTCTTTCAGCCACTATATATCTCAAGCAGTGTGCTACACTAGTAGTCCATCTGAATGATCATGCCAGCCATGCCCCTACTAGGTCACTCCTTCTGCCAATCATCCGACGATCAACCTCATAACTCAACTGTGAGTCGACGACCAACATTGATCACAATCTCTTTCTCCCCGCTTGTAGACACTATACAGTGTCACTGTGTTCACACGGTCAACCTTCCACATACTGACATGGCTTGTGAGTGTAGTGCAAATAAAACTGCAATAATACATTCAACCAACTAATTCCCTTGAAAATTTTCGTAAGTATCTACTCTCTTGACCCTAAAATAAGTCAAACCCGAAATTGACTTAATCACCCTAAAATTATTTCTAGCTATCCGAATTTCCAACATAAAATTAATGCCCGAAATTCACTTAGGCACAGTGAATTGCACCATGCCCGAATATCACTAATTGCCCGAAACTGATCCTAGTCACCCGAGAATTTTAATCAAACTCAACACCTAAGAACATAATAAAACTCGGCGAGAATCCTATAAAGGCACCTGAAAATGTGAACCCGAATTTCCCAAATTCGCCGCGCTTCTTACCCAAAAATTTCCCACATCAAACTATCATGTCCGAAAATCAATCATACCCGAAAATTAAATAACCAAGACGCCCGAATTTTATATTAAGCACGGCGAATTTCATCTACCCGAACGTAATGGATACCCGAATATTAAGCTGCCCGAATTTTATAATTATAAGTTTGACCCGAAAGTTTAAAATAACAAGTCAAAATCCCAATTTCACTAAAGAAGCACGGCGAAATTCCTTGTTCCGAAAGTACCTAAATTCAATTTGTTGTTGCCCGAATTTTTTTGTGAAATTCGCCGAAATCTTCTTGGCCCGAAATTGTTTAAATGAAGAGCCTGAAAATCATAAAGTATATTACCCGAAAGGAAATTCTTTTGAGACCCCTAATTTACTAAATAAACCCCGTATTATTGGAAAAAGCAAAGGCATTAAAGTTTTCAATTAACTATCAACAAATCGTTTATCTACCTTTATTGCTTGTATTCTCCACATCTTAATTATATATGAAATAATTAAAAGAATACACAAAATATATGATATAAGATAACTTCCTGTTGACTTGATTCCTTTTGTGTGTTTATTATCTTTCGCGCATGTGTACTACCATATATTATTTATATGAGATATACAGTTTAGTATTATATTGAACAAATCTAACACAGTTAGATTATCATAATAGGTAATATAACAAACGTATAGAAACAAGAAAGTCTAAAACAATTCTTTTTTTAATCTTTTCTGTTATACAAATGGAATATTTTGTGGCATGTTGTATGCAAGTCGATTTGTATATTATAAGAAAATATTTTACATTAAAGTAGTACTTGAAATAAATTAAAATATATTAATAGTCCTAAGAAAAAATATGGTGTTTCTATTGACACTTTCACTTATTATGAATAACCCATAATTAGTATGAAGAGTAGACAGTGTAAAAGTTTTCAATTATCTTGATTCTTTTTATGTTTTCGTGGGTTTTATTTTTATATATTGGTGTGTATATATATTATCGAGAAATCAATAGAAACGTTGATTTATATAATTCGATTGTCAAAGTGATTGCTAACTGAAGAAGTATTTTTTATATAGATATTGAGAAATATTGCTACTAAAATTCAAGTCTAACAATATAAATTAATGACTCATTATGTTGTTTTATTAAATATGACAAAACTAATATTGTAAATTTCATAAGTTACACGTGTAATCTATGATTAGAATTAAATAAACTATAATAATTAAGCAAAGAACGTTGAATGTAGAAATCAATGTGCAAATGTAAAATAAATTAGTCAATTAATACTTATTAAAAATATGATAAGTTTAATTTACTGTTTAGAATGTATCGAAAAATTTCTTTTTGCTAAGAGAAAAATAAATGCACTAACTTTTATGAAGTTATGTCATTTATTAGGGGGTGCAAATAGCATTTTTCATTTATAAGGGGGTGCCAATAGTAGCACCCTACCCGAAATCCTCCTAGCTACCCGAAATTTTCCATTCTAAATCAGTGTCTGAAATTCATATTTATTTGGCTAATTGTACAAAGGCCCAGTTTCGCCGTGCTACCTCTCTTACCCCAAATTTATATTATACTAAACCTATTAAGATGCGGTGATCTAAAAAAACTTCTCTCTATTTCTCTCAAACCCTAAGCTGCCTCCGAACAGTTTCTTCATCCTCCCCCTCCTCCCCTAGCGGAGGTTGGGGGAGTCCCATTCTTCTTTGCTTTCTGCTTCTGTTTTTGTATTAAATAGAAGTTGGAGAGGAAAGTGGCGGTTTCGGCATCGACGAGCTCTTGTGGTGGTGGACTAACGGCGACGAGCTCCGACGACGGTGGATCTGGCGGCGACGAGACCCAACGGTGGTGGATCTGGAGCGCTGACGTCATCTCCTCCCTCTGCTCTACCAACCACCTCCTTGCCATGTTTCCTTTCGATTTGTCGGGCGCCGCATCACCGCTTGCCGCCATCCCTTCTTTCGCCCGGCGGTTTTGGTCGTGGCGTGTTCTCCTCGGGGGAGTTCTCCTTTCTGGAGTTTTCTCCCCTTTGTAGGTGTTTTTCTCCCCTTTGTGGGAGCCCTCTCCCCTCGTGGGAGCTTTCTCCTCCTTCGTGTCAGCGTAGCCTCTCCCCTGGTGGGAGTTCCCTTCAGGGCTTTTCTTCTCCTTTTTGGGACTTTCCTTCCCCTTTTTGGGGCTTGAGAACGGACATCTGTGCTATCACCGGTCATCTATGCAATAGAAATAATCGAATGTAATATGTTGATTGTTGCTCTATTGTATCTTTTATCCATTTGGGTTTATGAAATGAAATCATCTTTTAAAAAAAAAACCTATTAAGATGCTCTAATGTCAGGAAGTGGCCTAGGTTACCCGAATTTGGACTCATCTTCCCAAAATCTTTCTACCCGAAAATTTGCATAATCCTATGATATATGCAACTGCCCGATTTTTTTTTTTTTTTTTTATCCTTAAGCGTACACAATACAAATAAATAAAGTAGCACCAAGAGGAACCCAGAAATTATGGTTTTGAAACAAACATGATATCGGAAATCTCGTATAAGTTACATAGATTCATAGAAACATGTTAGCATGTAAATCACAACAAAATTTACGTATTGTAGATGATATTTTCACCTTCCTCGCTTCCAAGTTTTTGCTATTTTAATGACTTTGGCTTGCCCGAATTTTATCTAGTTCGAGTCTTCTTTTCTCTTGTTTCTACTCTCGTTTGTGCTCTGTTCTTATTTCTGAGGGTTTTCACTTAAGGGTTTATCATTTATTAGATGTATCTATAAAATGGAAGTTTGGAAATCGTGTTAGTAGGAGATAAAGTTTTTCCTCCTAACCTAAGCAACCCTTGTAATCGACATTGTACCCGAAAATTTCATGTAATAAGTTTTTAGGCAATGTTTGAAACTTCTATCATCTATGCTTAGTCCGAATTTTGAATTCCCTTAAGTAATCCAAGGCTTGCGAATATGGTTCTATGTCTTGACCGAAAAATTAGTTTCATATTATCAAATAATTTTCGCCAAGACTCTCAAGTTTTCCGCTCGAAAATTAATTGTTATCCGAAAAATTTGTTCTCACATAGCTTTCCCAAAAATTAACCAAGCCTTGGCCGAAAATTGGCTTCAAGGTCGAATTCTATTAAAACTCCGTAGTTAAACTTACGGATTACATCCTCTCCCCTTAAAAGAATTTTCTCCCCGAAATTATGCCGACTGGAATAACTCAGGGTAACGATTCCTCATATCATCTTCACGCTCTTCCTCAATTGATTGCTTCGGCCACAATACCTTAACTAGCGGAATATTCTTAATCCGAAGTCGCTTTATTTCATACATCAAAATTCTATAGGTCCTCCTCGTAACGTAAGTCTGGTTGAAGTTGTTGCTAATAAAGCTCATTCTGGATTAAATGGCTCGTGTCTGCAACGTATTTTCGTAGTGTTGATACGTGAAATACGCGTGGACTTGCGACAACGAAACGGGTAGTTCTAACTGGTATGCGACTTCGCCGACCCGTCTGAGTATTCTGAAGGGGCCGATACACCTCGGACTCAAAGTACCTTCTCGTCGAATCGCTTCACGCCCTTCATTGGTGATATCTTCAGGAATACCAAGTCATCTTCCTCGAATTCTAATGGTCTTCGTCATTGATCCGCATAGCTCTTTTGTCTGCTCTGAGCTTTTTGCATCCTCTTCCTAGTCTTTGGCTTCTGTCATTTAACGCACCATACCGGGGCCTAATAACGTTCGCTCGCCGATTTCATCCCAATGTACTGGAGATCGGCATCCGACGCCTCGTACGTTGCCATCCCGATCGTCATGTGGTAGCTATTATTATACGAGAACTCAATTAATGGGAGGTATTTACTCCAACTTCCCTTGAAGTCTAACACGCACGCACGTAACATATCTTGGGATTGGATGGTTGGCTCGGATTGTCCGTCCGTCTGAGGGTGATAGGCGGTACTGAACGAGAGTTTGATTCCCATAGCTTTTTGCAGGCTCTGCAGAATTTAGATAGGAACCTGGAATTCCGATCCGAGACAATAGGAGATGGAATCCCATGGTGACGAACTATTTCTTGAATATATAATTCCGCATATCGCTACATGGAAACGGTTGAGCTAATTGGCAGAAAATGAGCAGATTTCGTTAGGCGGTCAACAATTACCCAAATGGCATCGTCGCTTTTGACAGTTTATAGTAAGCCGATGATGAAATTCATCGTGATATGGTCCCATTTCCACCCAGGAATTGGCAGTGGTTGTAAGGTTCCTGCCGGTCGTTGGTGCTACGCCTTAATTTGCTAACAGGTTAGATGTTGACTTACGAAAGTAGCAATGTACTTCTTCGTTCCTTGCCACCAGTAGGTCGTTCGTAAATCTTGATACATCTTCGTAGTGCCCGGATGTATTGAATATGCACGTGGCTCTGTCATCACAGTTCCTCGTAATTCCACGTCGTAAGGAACATACAACCGATTCTTATACTGGAGGCTCCCGTCTTCACGTATTACGAAATCGGATAGTGTTTCTGTCGGTCGCGTGTTTTTCACCTTCAAATAAAGCTCGTATTCTTCATGTGCTCTTCGGATCCGTTCCAGCAAAGTGGATTGCAGGGTCAGTGCAGCTAACCTCATCTTTACTTCGCCCAAATTAACTATTTACACTCCGAGCCAATGTAATCCGCATTTACAGTCATTTGACTCAACGCGTCAGCAACCATATTCGCTTTACATGGATGGTAGTTATCACGCAATCGTAATCCATTACTAGTTCTATCCAACGTCCTTGTCTCATATTCAACTCCTTCTGAGTGAAGAAGTACTTCAGGCTCTTATGATATGTGCATTATTCGCACCTTTCACCGTATAGGTAGTGTCACCAGATGTTTAGAGCGAAAATTACCGCTGCGAGTTCCAGGTCGAGTCGGATAGTTCTTCTCATATTCTTTCAACTGTCGAAAAGCATAAGGGATGTCCTTTCCATTCTGCATCAGTACGCATCCCAAGCCATTCTTTGAAGCATTGCTACACACTGAGAACCCTCCGGTCCCCGATGGTATTGCCAGGATTGGGGCTGACATAAGTCTTTTCTTTAATTCTTGGAAGCTCTTCTCACACGACACCATCCATTTGAATGGAACGTTCTTCTTCGTCAAGTTGTCAATGTTGAGGCAATGCTGAAGAAGTCGGCTATGAACTTAAGGTAATATCTCTCAAGTCCAAGAAAACACGAAACTTCGGTGGGGGTGGTTGGACGTGGCCAATTGTTAACAGCTATAATCTTACTCGGGTCCAATGAAATCCATTCCCAGAAATTACGTGTCGCAAGAAGGCCACTTGCTCAAGCCAAAATTCACATTTCTTGAATTTGGCGTGCTGTTTCTCGCAGAATTCCTAAGACGATTCGTAAATGGGCAGCGTGTTCTTCTTTCGTATAAGAGTAGACAAGGATATCGTCGATGAAGACGATAACGAAACGATCGAGGAAATCAATGAAAACCGAAATCATCAGGTCCATAAAGGAAGTTGGTGCGTTAGACAGCTCGAAAGGCATGACTAGAAACTCGTAATTGCAATACCTAGTACTGAACGCAGTTTTAGGAACATCTATATTCCTGATCTTCAACTGATGGTACCACGAAAGAAGATCGATTTTTGAGAATAGCACCTTGAAACTGGTCAAATAAATCGTTGATTCTAGGCAACGAGTACTTATTCTTGATTGTGATTTTATTCAGCTCACGGTAGTCGATGCAGAGTCGCATTGACCCATCTTTCTTGCACACGAGAACAATACCGGTACTCCCCAAGGTGAGAAGTTGGGCTGAACAAACCCTTTCTGTAATAATTCTTCTAGCTATTGCTTCAACTCCCGCAACTCATTCGGACCTAGTCAGTAGGGGGCTATGGAAATTGGTGCTGAACCTGGTACTAATTCGGCAATAAACTGTATTTCTCGATCAGGGGTAACCCCAGGAGATCATCGGGAAATACATCAGCAAACCTGTTCACGATAGGTACATCTTTCAGTCAGTCTGGGGAACTTCCTCTGCCTTCACCGTATACACAAGAAAAGACTCACAAACCACCTTAGAAGTCGCTGAGCCTTCAGGGCATAAATTCTGCGAATACCACTTTGGTTCACCTTACCGAAAAAGTGAATACTTCTTCTTCGAGCAATTGAAATCTAACGATCTTCTTGTTGCTGTCAATAATGAATCCATATCTTGAAAGCCAATCCATCTCGAAGATGACATCACAGTCGTTCATCGGGATTACAATCAGATCGACACTCAAGGTCCTACCCTCAATAATTACGGAGCATCCTTCTAGCACTTGGTCAGTGCACGTCGGATCCCCGTGTGGGAACGTCACTACATAATTACATTCAGATAAGGTAGAGATATTCCTACCTTAGCCACATATTTTGCCGACGCAAATGAATGTGTGGCTCCAAAATCAATGAGCACTGAAGTAGGTACGTTATAGATGTTTAACGTACCCGTCACAACTCCAGGGTTTGCTTCTGCCTCCTCATTGGTTAGAGTGAAAACCCGTGCTGGACCTGGCGATGGTCGTACGGGTATATGAGTCTGGTTCCCTGGTTGGTTACAGTTTCTTGCGTAATGCCCCAACCTCGCACACTTTGTAACTGGTGGTATTAGGAGTAGGTCCTGGTCCGTAGCAGGCACCCGAGTCGAAACGTCCACATTATAACACCGGGGCACAATATTTTGAGTCAGTTGGGGACATGCTTGGGTCCCTGATTTGGTCTTGGACGCTAGTTTTGTTGACCCTGGCGGTTTCCTTGATTATTGGAACCTTTGCAAAAGAATTGGCGCTTCCTGTCCCCTCCCTCTCTGTCGTGCTGGTTCTCTATCCTCTTCCTCACTTCCTGAGCTTCCACGACCACCCGCTCTGCCTGCTCGGCTATTAAACCACGTTCCGTCACTTGCATAAACTCTAATTTGACGTGCCCCGCCGATACTTAGGTCTCGATAAATTTCATGTTTGAGTCCCTGAATAAATCGTGTCACCTCAGGGTGTTGGTTGCCACTAAGTATGGGGCAAATCGGGACAACTCTTCAAATCTTGCGGCTGTATTCCGCAACGGGCATACTTCCTTGCTCCAGGTTCATAAATTCATACATTCTCTGCTCGTGGTCGTGGGCAGAAAGTACTTAATTTTTCTTGAACCTGTCCCATACCATTGTCATTGGACTCTCAAATAGGCACACAAAACCTTCTCATTGTCCGGCACCCGACAGTCGACGGGCATATCCTCTATCGTACTTAACCAGTCTTCAGCCACCGCAGGGCTGGCGGCTTCTGCAAACGTTTGGGGGTTTAGTTTTCGGAATCGTTCCCCAACCACACAATCAGGCTGCGGGGAGGAACGGCGTTCCGACAAGCACCGGTGGTGGATCAAGTCATTCATTTGATCTGACCACCGTCGGATTAGGTCAGTCAGTTGGTGAATGGTAGTGCGGCTGTCATTCGGTGGGGTCTCAGACCTCGCACCAAGACTAGATTCGCCCCTAAACTTCCTACGTGTTCTCGACATTTTCTCACTTGCTTTCTACATTTATCAGATCATGTAACGCCTTGTTAATAGAACATAATCACATCATAACATAATATTTACAGGCAAGGCTGGTCCTCCCGGCTTTTGAGCGGCAATACATGGACAGTCTTCAGAATCTAAAGTCGAAGCTCTGGTAGCACATGTGGCGACTCTCAGTTTCTAATAGTAATTAGTGGCGGATTTACGGAATGTAAGTCGTGGAAGACCCGTGCGCTTGCATGCACTGGTCTCCAGCACTAGCAAGCATGTCTCTGTGCTAGCAATCACGAGCCCTGCTATGCTGCGCAGGTGCCATGCCATTATGTGTGGGTCTCGTGCACTTGCATGCACGGATCCCACGCTTGCAACGGATCCCTGCGATAGCAAGGACGGTCCCCTACTATGTTGTGCGGGTCCCTGCTATGATGTCGGGTCCCTACTAAGGTTTCCTGCGCGAGCAAGCACGGGTCCCTGTGCGAGACCCATGCGCTTGCACCCACGAGTCCCTTGCTTGCATGCACGAATTAGATCCCCAGCTAGCATAACTAAGAGGTTGACGACGCTTTTTTCTTTTAAAAAAATTACCTTTAGTTTTAGGATTCGCGTTAGATGTCATTGTTGCGGAGCTTCCAAGTCCTGAGGTTAATGGGTGACAAAGAGGACTTTATCGATTTACTTTATTTTTGTTTTTTTTTCCAGATTTTACAGTAAACCTATGTGATAGGGGTAACCTTTAGCCCAGCATTCCTCCTAACCTGGCTACCTGAAGATAGTGACTTGGCGGAAATATCGACAGAGGGGGTGAACCTCTGGGTATCTGTGACTATGTACGGAAAAAGTAGACGGGTGCTGACGTGGAAATAGTCTAGGCGGGAAATAGTGGACCAAGCCAACCAAGGGACGCGTGGGTCATTATGAGTGGTGGACATTGTGAGCAGGAAGGAGGCGCGCCAGACTGACATCCGTACGCCTGCAGGTGCTGGCTCTCCTATGTGGTACTAAATGTCGCTATCATGTGGTCCCAAAGGACTGCCAGCTGGGACGACAAAGGGAAATGAGGGTATATGCGAATAGTGGGGGATCAGTGAGAAGACAGACTCAACACAAGGCACAAAACACTTAGAGAAATCACTGTATTCATCTTCTTCATTATCCTTTCCGCCATTAACACACTGTAACGAGTGAAGTGAGCTCGAGTGTGTACTTTCCGACTGTGACTAGTGGAAACTATTTCCGGCGGCCCGTGGACGTAGGACACCTGTCCGAACCACGTAACTCTGTGTCTCTCTCGTTTCTTTCTTTCTCAGCACTAAATTATAGATTCTAAAAGACACCCAAAACATACAAGCCTAGTCCGTTTCACCCATCGCCATTTTCCCGGACCAAATACTGTTGATCGGGGCCGTACCCGCATCAAATGGCGCCGTCTGTGGGAAAGATGGACTGAGACATGAGAGCGCTGGGCAGTGATAGCAAGGAAGGCAGGCCGTTTCGGGGTCTGTTTGAAAACAAGGCAAGGAAGATAAAACGAGTTGTGTCTGATTGAAGGCGAGACGTGAGAGAGACGATAGGAGAGCTTTGTTGTTAGAAGAATAGTAAACCCTAAAAACGTATCGGGGGTGGTTACGATGGAAGAACAGCCAGCATTAGTGCAAGACCTGCAAGGTAGGTTCGAAGAGGTCGCCGGAGAAGTAGGGAAAAGCCCCACGCCTGCCCCAACGTTGGTCTCACCGATCGAGACCCCGGCGATTGCACCGACACCCACCTTTGCAGGACCGTCTGGAGCAGTTCCGCCTCAAACTCCCATAACCATGACGGTAGAACAGCTAGACTTGTTGGTGAAAAACGCTGTGGACGCGGCTATAACCGCTAAGAAGGCAAGGAGCAAGGGCAAACGGAAGCAGCTCTTTTCCGTTCAAGGTAGGACCTCAGACGGACATGTCTCAGAGTGGATGGAAACTGTAGGAGAGAATGCGGTAGCTGAAGAGGGGACTCTACGTCCATTACCGGACAGGAACTTGCCGAGAAGGAAAGTTGCCCAAGAAGGGGAAGATGGCAGGCCGGTGAACCTAACATCCAGACAAGGTGAGGAACTTCCCAGAGGAGCTCAAGAAGGGCCATCAAGTCAAAGGAACGTAGCACCTCCGACGACTATAGCTAGTGAATGCAGGATTAAAGAAGATAGGAGGGCCGACGAGCAGGAAGTGGAAGGGAGAAGCTGTAGTACACGTGGTCGAGGGGGAGTTGTTAGTTCCAAGGGGCAGGAGCTTAAAAGGCAGATGTCGGACTTGAAGAGAATGGTAGATGGGATGCGAAACAAGACGACCCGGCCACACCTCCGAGGGTTGCACCAGGCCGGCACGCCTTTTGCCAAGGAGTTGTTGGAGGGCGAAGTAGCGCTCAACTTTAAGCAGCTGCCGTACGAGTACGACGGTACTACTGACCCGGAGGAACACGTGCTGCGATTTAAGAATACCATCTTGCTGCATAACTTCTCGGAAGGAGTAAAGTGTAGGGTTTTCCTGACAACGCTGGTAAGAGCTGCCCAACAGTGGTTCAGCCAACTAGAGCCGGAGGTTATCCACTCATTCGAGGAGTTCCAGGAAATGTTCATCACCCAGTTCGCTAGCGCCCGGAAGCCCCCTAAGTCTGATATGTCCTTGTTTCAAGTCAGGCAGCGACCGGATGAAAGTCTCCGGTCTTATGTCAAAAGATTCAATATGGCGGCCTTGGAGGTACCCTCTGCTACTACTTCTGTTAAAATTAATCCTCTGGTTCATGGTTTGCAGGTTGGCGATTTCTTTGCATCACTCTCCAAAAAGCCCCCACAAACATGAGGAATTGCTGGGCAGAGCCAATAAGTACATAAATTTGGAGGAGAGCAGGCTGGCAAAGATCCGAGAGGTAACAACCAGGGCGGCACCTAAGAAGCAACGCAGAATCATAATCGAAACAGGGCAAATGTCCGAGTCATTCACCCCCCAGTGGCCAGGAGGCCCATACCAGGTGGCGCGAACAGATTCCTCCCTAGATTTCAGAGATATACTCCTCTACGAACGAGCCTGGAAGAGGTCTTGGCTGTAGCGACGAGACACCCAGATATCAGGTACCCTCGAGCTAGCCCCCGAGGATATCCAAAGCCCACGACGGGGCCCTTCTGCCGTTACCATAACGAATACGGACATCACACAAACAACTGTACGCACCTGAAGAATGAAGTGGAAAGGCTGATAAAGGCAGGGCACCTTAAGGAGTTTATATACCGAGATCGAGGACCAGTTCCGCCAACACAACCCAGGGAGAAGGAAGGCCCGGGACAGGACAAGGGAAAGCAACCTATGCTGGAACCTAATAGGCCTGGACCCAGCCAGCCAAGAGCTCACATCCTCATCATAGTCGGGGGCCCGGATGGTGGAGACTCACATAGAGCACGGAAGTCGTATGCTCGAATGAGCGAGAGGGGAAAGGCCTTGATCGGAGACAGTCTAGTAGGTCAAATGGAGAGCACAGGGAACATACAGTTTGGGGCGCAGGATGAGGTCGATGTTGTACGTCCCCACAACGACGCTCTCGTAATCACCACGACGTATTCACGGGTATTCATAGATGGAGGCAGCTCAGCGGATATAATGTTCTTGGATTGCTTCAAGCAGATGAAGTTAGCAAAGGAGCTGAAGCCGGTGACTACTTCTTTATACGGATTCGGGGGAGCTGGTATACAACCCTTAGGCCAAGTCACACTCCCAGTGGGACTAGGACGTCCAGCTATTAACGGATTCAGAGCTGTGCCTTCGACGTACCACTTGAAGATTCAATTTTCGGTAGGCGATCAGGTGGGGGAGGTCTCGGGAGATCAGATCAGTTCTCGCCGTTGTTACGCCAATGAAGTCAAGGTTGTGACGGGGGGAAAAGAAAAAGGTGGAGCCGAAGTTAGGCAAGTCAAACGCACGAAACTGGGAGAAGAGGACGGCGAACCTACGAAGCTGCAGCCCCAGCCCGACGAGGAGTTAATGACAGTAGAGCTCTACCCAGGAAAGGAGGGTTTTGTTACCCAGATAGGGACGAAGATGGGCAAGGAGACAACGTCGCAGCTGGTCGAATGCCTCAGGCGAAACGCTGACCTCTTCGCCTTCTCCCCAGCAGACATGACCGGTGTAGATCCCAAGATAGCTATGCACCACCTGAACATATTGCCAGGAAGCCGCCCTGTGAAACAGAGACTCCGACGATTTGGAGTCGAAAGAGATCAAGACATCAAGGCTGAGGTTGGAAAACTAATCAAGGCGGGACACATCAGAGAGGTACAGTTCCCCACCTGGCTAGCTAACGTGGTTATGGTCCGAAAGGGAAATGGCTCCTGGAGAATGTGTGTAGATTTCCGTGACCTTAACAAAGCCTGCCCCAAAGATCACTACCCTCTACCAAGGATAGATCAACTGGTGGATTCTACGTCTGGATGCGAGATGTTAAGTATGATGGACGCTTACCAGGGGTACCACCAGATAAAGCTCAACCCGGATGACATAGACAAGGTTTGCTTTGTCACGGCGGGGGGCACGTATGGTTACATCAGGATGCCCTTTGGGCTTAAAAACGCAGGAGCTACCTACCAACGGATGGTTGATACCGTGTTTAAGGACCATCTGGGGCGCAATATGGAGGTGTACGTGGATGACATGTTGGTCAAGTCGACGTGGACCAAAGATCACATTGCCGACCTAGACGAAGCTTTCCGAACCATCCGGACGTGTGGCATGAAACTGAACCCCGAGAAGTGCACCTTTGGAGTGCAGTCGGAAAAGTTTCTGGGGTATATGGTGACGAAAAGGGGAATAGAAGTCAACCCCAACAAGGTAAAAGCCATACTGGAGATGCAGCCACCCCGGAACGTCAAGGAGGTCCAATGCTTAACGGGCAGGCTGGCGGCATTGAGCAGATTCATAGCCAAATCTGCGGATATGAGCCTACCTTTCTTCAAAATACTCCGGAAAGGATGCCGATTCGAGTGGACAGAGGAATGCCATTCGGCATTCGAAAGGCTAAGGGATTACTTGCATAACATGCCGTTACTGACTAAACCATTGCCTGGAGATGAGTTGATCTTGTACTTTTCCAAAGGGGAACGTGCCGTGAGCTCGGTCCTCCTGAAAGAGGAAGGCGACACACAAAGGCCAGTGTACTTTGTAAGCAAGACGATGAACGGAGCCGAAAGCAGATACTCCGAGATCAAGAAGGCAGCCTTGGCGGTCATGGTGTCGGTCCGGAGGCTACGCCCCTATTTCTTATCTCACAAAGTACGGGTACGCACCAATTTACCTTTGAAACAGACTTTGAGCAGGCCCGACCTTTCCGGGAGGATGGTTAAGTGGGCAGTGGAGCTGGGTGAATATGATGTTGAGTTCGAAAGGCGACCTGCCATTAAGGGACAGGCCCTGTCGGATTTCCTACTAGAATCTATCCGCGGAGAGGTGTAGCCAACCTGGAAGGCCTATGTCGATGGCTCGTCAACACCGACAGGAGCAGGGGCAGGAATCTTGATCATCACGCCAGAGGGGGATGAACTGCAGTTCGCAGTAATCTTTGACTTCCAGGCATCCAATAACGAAGCTAAGTACGAAGCCCTGGTGAAAGGGATGGAGATTCTTAGCAGCCTAGGAGCTACGGAGGTAATCATGTATTCGGACTCCCAACTAGTAGCCCAGCAGGTCCAGGGGAACTACGAAGCTAAGAGCGAAAAGATGGTGAAGTATGTTGAACGAGTGGGGAGGCTGAGGGCCTCCTTTGATAGTTTTGAGATACGACAAATTCCCCGAGAAGAGAATAATAGAGCGGATTCTCTAGCGAAGCTAGCTAGCGCTGCAGTCCCTGAGGGGACTAGGAAAGTTACGATGCTGACGGCTAGCAGGGAGGATCACACGGAGCAGGTGGGATGTATAGGGGAAGAGGAGGACTGGGGAGCCCCTATCCTGGAAGCCTTGCGCAGCCCTGAACATAGGGATGCAGGAAAATTCCGACAAAGGTTCTGCCTCATTGGAGGAGAGTTGTATAAGAGGGCTTTCGTCCACCCCTACGCCCCATGTTTGTCCAGAAAGGAGGGAAAGTTGGTATTGGAAGAAGTGCATGAGGGATGCGCAGGAGACCACGCCGGGTATAGAGCGGTTGCTCGGAGAGTGGTCAGAGCAGGGTACTACTGGCCAACCTTGTTGAGAGACGCTAAGGAATTGGTCAGACGGTGCGAAAGCTGCCAAAGGCATGGTCCAAAGATCCACGTGCCAGCGGAGGAGCTAGGAGTGATGCATTCCCCATGCCCGTTTGACAAGTGGGGGATAGATATCGTGGGACCGATGCCCGTCGCCAAGGCCCAGAAGAAGTTCATTATAGTAGCTGTTGATTATTTCAGCAAATGGGTTGAGGCTAAGGCAGTCTCAAAAATCGACGAAACTAACATAATAGACTTCTTGTGGCATCACATCTGTTGCAGGTTTGGAGCTCCCCGGATTCTCGTCTCTGACAATGGCACGCAGTTCTGCTGGGCCAAGGTCCGCGAGTTCTGCACGGGGATGAAGATACAGCAGAGATTCGTCTCCGTGGGACAACCCCAAGCTAATGGGCAGGTGGAGGTCACCAATCGCACTATCCTTCGCGGGATAAAGGCCAGACTGGAGCAAGAGGGTGGCCGATGGTTGGAATATCTGGACCCCGTGCTATGGGCATATCGCGTCACTCCGCGAGAAGCCACGGAGGAAATGCCTTTCCAGTTAGCATATGGATCGGCCGCCCTAATACCTGTCGAGATAGGGATGGAGACGCACAGAGTCATCCACTACGAAGAAGAGCAGAATGCTCGTCTCAGAAGGGAGGATCTGGACCTGATAGGAGAAATTAGGGAATTGGCCTTGATAAGGATGGAAAGGTACAAAAGTCGAGTAAAAGCAGCTTATGATCGGAAGATAAAGCCCCGACGATTCCAGGTGGGGGATTTGGTCTTGAGAAGGGCAGATGTACTCAAACCACTAAGGAAAATGGACTCGACATGGGAGGGTCCCTACAAGGTGACCCGCGTTCTGGGAGGTGGTGCATACGAGTTAGAGGACGAAGATGGGGGTGGAGTGCCACGACCCTGGAATACCGCTAAGCTTAAGAAGTATTATGCGTAGTGCGAGCTGAGAAGATGTACATGAATCAAACAAGGAGGTGTACTATTTTTCCTTCGTCAAGGTTTTATCCCAAGGGGGTTTTACTTGACAAGGTTTTAACGAGGCACCATCCTCTGAATGAAACTATTTTTCGGAAATCTGTGTCCCAATGGTACCCCTCCCTCTAAAAGGCCCAGACGTGGCCGCGCAGATGCGCACTTATTTAGCCCAGATGTGGCTGGCCCAGACGCGGCCGTGCAGATGCACACCTATTTAGCCCAGACGTGGCTGGCCCAGACGCGGCCGTGCAGATGCACACCTATTTAGCTCAGATGTGGCTGGCCCAGATGGGGCCGCGCAGATGCGCACTTATTTAGCCCAGATGTGGCTGGCCCAGACGCGGCCGCGCAGATGCGCACTTATTTAGCCCAGACGTGGCTGGCCCAGACGCGGCCGTGCAGATGCACACTTATTTAGCCCAGACGTGGCTGGCCCAGACGCGGCCGTGCAGATGCACACCTATTTAGCCCAGACGTGGCTGGCCCAGACGCGGCCGTGCAGATGCACACCTATTTAGCCCAGACGTGGCTGGCCTAGATGTGGCCGCACAGATGCGCACTTATTTAGGCCAGACGTGGCTGGCCCATACGTGGCCGTGCAGATGCACACTCATTTAGCCCAGACGTGGCTAGCCCAGATGTGGCCGCGCAGATGCGCACCTATCTAGCCCAGATGTGGCTGGCCCAGATGCGGCCACGCAGATGCGCACTTATAAGCCCAGATGCGGCTATCAGGTGGTTCTTGTACAGAGGTACTCTGCCTCCAAGTCACCTTAGACAACCGCTCAATAACATCGGACCAGGATACCACTGGCGAACCTTGCCGATCCTCATATCAGCCAGCGATGACCTCGCAGAACGGGGAGAGGTCGGCTGATACGCAACAAGCCTGGGGCATCACCAAGTCCCTCCATTTCTCTGCCAGTTAATAACATTCTCAAAGAGGGCCGATTCGAGCACGGCCAAATAGCATAACAATTGGGAAAGGTGAAGCTGGTAAGGTCAAAAGAAATGCTTTTGGTGTACTTCGAATGTGCTGATGGACCTCAACACTATTCGAAGTAGGGGGAGCGGAGAGCGGTAGTAGCACGGGCCCAATCGCTGACGGCGAAAGTGGGGCCCAAAATATTTAAAATTTTGTGTGTGATTAAGTTGGAAGCGCTACAGCAAAAGGAAAAACGCGCTACAACATCACGCATATTGAAAGATGGAGAAAAAAGTCGCTGGGAAAAACATCACAAAAGCCCTCAAAGAAGCAACATGCAGGGCTTGGAAAAAGGAAACAGTAGCAGATGTCCAAAACAGGAAAATAACAAAAAGGTCCGCAAAAGTAAAAACAGCATTAATTGTTCAGAAACAGGAAACAGATTAGCGAACTATGAGGGTGGAACACTGGAATCGGCCGCAGACTCAGGGACCTTTGAGGTAGCAGATAGCTCCTGCTGCTCTAACTCGGAGAGTTGAACCAAGAGGACCTCAGGTGAACCTCTATCAGGGTAGGAGAGCAACGAGGTACCTGGGCAGACCAGAAGTCGGGATTAGGAGCCGCCTCTGGATCCCCCTTGAAAGCTGGGGGGCGGCCATGGCGTCCATGGCTGTATCTAAGGTAGAGGCAGGTTCGCGCCCAGCAGCAAAACCCCCTAGAAAGTAATGCTGCATGAAGGGTGCGAAGTCCACCAGAGAAAGAGTATCACACAAGTAGCTTCATGCCAGTGCTGGCTCAGTTGGGCCAGGAACTTCCTACCCGGAGGGGAACCCAGGAGATACTTCTGGCACAGCTGCACTCCCTCCAGCTTCCCCGCGGAACGACTATCCTCAACCTTAGCGGCATAAGTCCGTTCTAGCTCGGCCTTCAGGGTTTTCTCTCTCTCGGCTAACAGCTCCTCAGCCTTCAGCTTGATCTGGGCTTGTTGGTCATCTATGAGCTGATGCAGGCATGTTGTGAGCTCTGTCTCCTTAGCAGCAAGAGCAGCTGCATTCTCCACTTCTAGTTGACGTGACCTCTCCAAAGCTAAGTCCCTGACACGGGTCTCGCGCTCGCTCCTTTCCTTCTCGAGCTCTTGCTCCAATTGGGCGACCTTTAAGTCTCGCTCCTTAATCTTTTCAAGTAAGTGGCTCTCAGAGGAGGCAGCGGCACCAGACGCCAAAGTCGCAGATAAGAGAGTAGACAACAGAAAGGACAGCTGACAATACCAAACGCGAATCAACAACAGAAACCAGCATAAAGAAGTCAGGGGCGAAAATTACCTTAGCCCAATGATGGGCAGCGAGCTCGGCAGTAGAGGCGTCGGACTGACGACGAAGCGTTTTCTGTTGGGCGGGCGGCACGATGGCCTGAATGAATTTCACCTTATCTTCAGAGCTCAAAGAGTCGTAGCTGTCAGGCATGTCTAGTACCATCTTCCCATCAGCCTGCTGATCGACACCCCACTCAAGACCTTGGTAGATGAAAGGAACGAACTCAGAGGTACCGGGTGAAGGGGGAGCTGTCTCCACACGTGGCCTTTTCCCCTTGGCCACAGTCGTCTTCTTCTTTTTCTTCTGAGAAGGCGCAGGCAAGGTGTCCTCTTTGCCCAGGTCACCCTCAGAGTCTAACGTTACCACCTCTGGACCTTGTGCGTCCGCTCTAGAAGGAGAGGTACGGGGAGATGAGGGCCTGATGGGAGATTTGTCACCCATCTCCGGGGCTGACAGATCAGGTTCAACACGGCCTGACAAAGGAGTAGGTTCGACGGGAGCGACAGAATCTTCTTTCTTGACACGCAAAGCCCGGAACGCATCTCTCCAAGAAAACGACATACCTGCAAAGGAAATATCAAGTCAGGAAGTAAACCTCAAAAGGAGGATAGGAAGCAGGGGGAAACCTGCTTACCCTCAGGATTGAAAGGGAGAGGCCGCGACGAGAGGCTAAAGTGGTGAAGTAAACCAGGATAAGTCACCAACTCAACCATGTCGAACTTCTTTTCAGAAGCTCGGGAATTCAGAAGGGTGAGAGCCGCTTCATTCTCTTCAGAACACTCGGGTTGGACCCCTGGAAGTCGCTGGGGTATCTGATGGACCCAGTGACGATGGGGAAAATCCCAGTCACTTGCTGTAGGGGCTACGAAAAAGTAGAAGGGGTGCCATTCCTTGTCTTTATGGGACCCCTACTGAGGAAATGTGTGAGGCCGCGAGGACAAGTTCCACAGAAGGCCTCCCACCAGCAGCGGTGACCAAGACATAGAAAGCTGCTAACTGACGAATAGAAGAAGGAATGAGCTGATTCAAGGGTATGCGATAAACCTGCGACACTGCAGCTAAAAATGGTGAACTGGAAAACGGAGACCAGCCCTCACTTGACTCTCCCAGAAAGTGAGGGCCGGAGAAGGTGGAAAGTTAGCGCGCTGGCTAGGGTTGGGGATGGTGATGTGAAAGCCGGAACTGTGAAAGCCTTCTGGAACAAGCTTCTCCAAGCGCCGATAGGTTGACTTAGACGCGCCGAACATTTTCCAATCGTCCACCCCAGCACTATCTCCAACAGCCCCTCGCGAACGAGTTCGATGAGATGTGGACGAATCAGGGGCTGATCGTGTTGGTGGTGGGCAGCAGAAGACGTGTTGGTGGGAGTATGAAAGGACGAAGGTTGGGGAAAATCGGGTGCCGCCGCATCTGGTGATGGGGCTTTTCGCTTCGACCCCCTTTGCGCGGCAACACCCGGCACGGCGGAGGATGCAGAGACGCCCGGCGATGACGAGCGTGCGTTCTCGGAGTCGGTACTATCATGCATGACTTCGGCGCGAAAAATGGGAAAATAGGGAAAACTAAGGGCAAATCGACGAAGATACGAGAAATAGGTGAAGAGGGAAACGGGACGATACCTGGGGAAGTCGTAGATGAGGAAGAAATCGGGGCGCTGCGCGAATTCTGGACACTGTGCGATTGAGGTGAGGAGGCGATGGTGAAAACCCTAAAGTGACGATTGGGATTTCGTTTTTTTGTTAAGTATGGAAAGTTATTTTGAGAAGAGGGAAAAAACGAAGGAAACCGCCTCGAAAAATTCAAAAAGCAGATGTGACAGATCTGGACACGTGTCACCTCACGAAGGCCGCCTTCCTCTGCAAAGATCACAGGACCTGTCCAATCGACATAAATACAGTGCAGACCGGTTAAGGAGTCCAGAAGCACTAGAAAGGAGGAATTCTCTTTCAAGTGTACTCCGAACTGTAATACTCGGCGTCTTACAATTCAGAGTAGGGGGACTAGATGATAGGGGTAACCTTTAGCCCAGCATTCCTCCTAACCTAGCTACCTGAAGATAGTGACTTGGCGGAAATATCGACAGAGGGGGTGAACCTCTGGGTATCTGTGACTATGTACAGAAAAAGTAGACGGGTGCTGACGTGGAAATAGTCTAGGCGGGAAATAGTGGACCAAGCCGACCAAGGGACGCGTGGGTCATTGTGAGTGGTGGACATTGTGAGCAGGAAGGAGGCGCGCCAGACTGACATCCGTACGCCTGCAGGTGCTGGCTCTCCTATGTGGTACTAAATGTCGCTATCATGTGGTCCCAAAGGACTGCCAGCTGGGACGACAAAGGGAAATGAGGGTATATGCGAATAGTGGGGGATCAGTGAGAAGACAGACTCAATACAAGGCACAAAACACTTAGAGAAATCACTGTATTCATCTTCTTCATTATCTTTTCCGCCATTAACACACTGTAACGAGTGAAGTCAGCTTGAGTGTGTACTTTCCGACTGTGACTAGTGGAAACTATTTCCGGTGGCCCGTGGACGTAGGACACCTGTCCGAACCACGTAACTCTGTGTCTCTCTCGTTTCTTTCTTTCTCAGCACTAAAGTATAGATTCTAAAAGACACCCAAAACATACAAGCCTAGTCCGTTTCACCCATCGCCATTTTCCCGGACCAAATACTGTTGATCGGGGCCGTACCCGCATCACTATGTGAGGAAAGTAATTTTCTTTAATGTGGTCATCATTACCAATGAAGAAGGGTAAAATAGTCTTTTACGTAGAGTTAGTAAGGGTGCATTGGTCTTTAACATTTAGGAGGCTACCTTTTTAACATGGACCAAGTCAAATTCCATTTTCTTAAGGTTTAATTATTCTTTTTGGTAACTTTCGGGGTGTGGCATTATAGGGACCTCTAATTTAGGGTGTGGCATTATAGGGACAATGAATTTTTAAATCGTGCAACTTATTGATATAATACCTTATTTTTCCCCAAAATACATCACGTGCCACAGACGTGACCAAGTTTTCCCCAAAATACATCAAGTGTCACGCACGTATCGATTTTTATACCGAAAGGTCCGACGTGGCGTCAGACAGATGACATTGCGCCAAGTCGAATTATTTTATGACATGGCATTTCTGTAAAACGGGCATGTCTCTGTCCGTCCAAAAATTAGCAAAAACTCACATGTCATTGGTCCGACGCCACGTCAGCTATGCTGTATCAAAATCGGTCACGTGTGTGGCACGTGATGTATTTTGGAGAAAAATCAGGTATAATGTCTATAAATTGCACGCTTTTAAAATTTATTGTCCCTATATTGTCACACCCTATTAGCGGTATCTATAATGCCAAAACCCCTAAGTTACGAGACCAAAAAAATAATTGAGCCTTTTCATAAATATTCCCAGCAACTATGTGAATAATACAACAATAAAAACAACAACAATTGAAATAATTACTTAAAACTCAAAATAATACTTAAAACTCAAAAATATCTGGACCAGTATATATTCTTCACAACACTAAGCATTACCTTGAAAGAAAAAAAAAGTTAAACAACTAGAACGAAGATTTCTTGTCATTTTATTTATATCTTCTAGTTTAGCAAGAAATGAATATCCATATATACCGAACAACCTCCTTTTTATTTTAAGGCCGACTTACCACCACCAAATGCCCATATCCCTGGACTTTTTAAATTAAATAATGTGAAAAAAATAATATTTAATGAAATAGAGCCGTTTTTAAAAGATTTCACAAAACAGGATAGTTCACTGTTAATACCCGCGGCGTCGCACCCATTAAACGCGATGCCCCCTTTTTATTATTATTTTTTTTATTTCCTAGTGTCGTCCCAATGGCGACATTCACTTTTTTCATTTCATTTTTTTATTTTTTATTTAAACTTATGTTATATTATTTATTATATAATCTACCAAATCAGAAAATCATCGTTATTTCATGTGAACAAAATCAATAAACGCTTCTAATTTATTGTTTATTTCACGACAATTAAAGTGATATTCATATCTAATATTTTCCGATATTCAAAAATATTTTTTATTTTTATAAATTAGTCTTTTTTTAATCGTTGTGACGATGAACATAAAAATAAAAATCGAACAACGAAATATGCATATCATTTTAATAGTCGTGAAACAAACAATAAATTAGATATGTTTATAATTTTTATTATGTAAACTACATGGAATAACGATGATTTTATTATTTGGTGGATTATATAATTATAAATATAAAATAAGTTAAAGTAAAAAAGATAAAGAAAGTTAAATATTAGTTTTTTTTCACATTATATTAAATAACCCATATGGCCATATCCATGTCTATGCTGTACGTATAAAAGTATATTAATAATGATATAACCAACGCTTCCCAAACCCCCACCAGTCTTACGTTCTTGATACCGACAAAAAGAAACAACACACAATCGAAGTCCCCATAACAATATCTCCAGAGTTATAAACAACAAAGAAACAACCGAATAATATGGAAGGCCTCTCAATTACTGCATCCAAAGGCATCCGACGCTACAATTGGTGGCGCCGATCCACCCAAACAGGCTACGAGCGGTTGCACCCAATAAAGAGAGGAAAGCTTCCAGTGGTCCAGCTGGGCGAGAAGGGAGCCAGAAAACGACGCCGTTCCTGGCGCGTCAGGGTCGGTCAGAGGCTGAAGGTGAAGCTGAGATTCTCTCCCAAGAAGTTTTTGCTCGGACTCAGAGATGCGTACCTCAACATGATGATGAAGTTGGCACACTCCCGCGTGGCGGCGCACGGCGGAGGAGGATTCGGGTCGGGTTGTGTTGGAGGCGGGCCGGCGGGTTTCGGCCAGAGACCATTGGCTGCCAAAGAGTATGACGATAGGATGATTATTGAGATCTACAAATCCATAGTGATGGCTCAGGGTCAGGGACATTTAATGCCTCGAGATGCGAAATGGGTTGGGTCGGAAGCCACCGCTTAACTATAATTCGATGACGAGTTTATTTTTATTTTTAGTTTCTTGTTACTTCGTTTTATTTGTTGTTTTTCCTTTTAATACGAATGTAGGTTCATGGTTTGACATACGCTACTCCATATGCTTGTAGTTTTCCATGACGATCCACGAAGTAGGGATCCATCAAAAAAGCTTATTAACGAACAAGTTCCTTCGAGTATCTTGAATTAATGCATACATATATTTTCACTTATTATTTTAGGCTGCTTGACGTACCAAATAGAATGATGTAATAATCACTTATTAGCTTCGCGGGGTTCGTGGTTTGAATTTATTGTCGTCACACGTCTTGTTTTGACATTTCGCTTAAAAGCGCGGACGGTAAGGTACCGTTGGAAGTTGAAGAGAAAGCCAAACTTGCATGAAAAATTTAATACAGTTAGCACTTAGGAGTGCTTCGGTGCATATATATATATATATATATATATATATATATATAATATATCAACCATTGGTGTAAAGTGCACGATGGTTAGATCATCTCCAACCGAAAAATTCATTCTCTTACTCAAACCCATTCTCAAATGTAAAATGCAGAATTCTTCTCAACCAACAAACCAATTATCAAACTCAAAATACCATTTTGTTATATTCTCTTCCATAAAAGTTTTTACATTTTAATACTAATAATTCTTCAAATTGATGTTATACTTTATATTTCAAAAATAATGCTAAATAAAATAATGCCTATATAATTTTGTATTAATAGATATTAGGGCTCCTATACAAACAAAAAAAACCTTCCATATTTTTATTTTATTTATTTATATTTATTCGAGTTTTTTAATAATTAAAATAACTAAAAGGATTTATACGTAATATTAAGAATACAAACGCATAATGGGAAAGAGAAACGCAAAGATGCGTTAAAAAGATGAGAGAGAAATGTAATACCGCATTTGAGTTTTAATTTGCAGCACGGTTGGACTATTTCTTTCCTATTTTTTTGGGTTATGGAGTACGATTGGAGATACTCTTAATAAAGTTGACAATTAAGATTCGAATTCGAAGTTAAATTTCTTAGATAATTTATATTATAGTTGATTTTGTAAATTATTTTGATGTGAATGAGGAATTAAGTAGAAAAAAATATTTCTACTAATGAATTCAGATTTGAAATTTAATGCTATTGGGCTTCGGTTTTGGCCCAATAACGGCCCAACTTCTAGAAGGTTGGGTTGATGGCTTTGTGATGGAGTGATACCACTCCTCAAACGTTATCATCAAATTATTAAAAAATAAAAAAAAAATTATTTTTATTTTTTGGCTATAAATAGGGTGATTTTAAGCCTAAGAAAAAAAAGAACAATTCAAAAAGAAAGAGAAAAAAATTCTAACTTTCATAAAAAAATTGTTTCTGCTATTTTCCTTGTTCCGTTCGCCGTCGGTGTCGTTTTTGTGCTAAACGAACGCCGAGTTTTCAAAGTATCCTGGGAAATAGACGCTCGTTAAAACCTCTAGCACATACGTGAGGGAGCGAATCTATTTTAAGGAAATTGTGTTAGGCACAATCTTCGAATATTTTTATATTCGGCCAACAAAACTTGTTAAGCAGTTATCATGCATCACCACAAAATATTTCAAAATATCAAAGCCCGAAGCAAAGCCGTCATTGGACAGAATTATCTTGGCGATTCTTTCGTTAATAATTGCAGTCGAGTTTAGCTTCGTCGAAAATGAAGATGACATCGTTCAGTTGGTCACTATAATAGTTCGACGGCTAGCGGTTGATAGATCATCGACATATATCGAGAAACCTTCGGCGACTTATCCGAGTCGAAGACTTTGAGTAGTCCGTCAAAATTGTAATTACGATTCGTTATTTGCCTTCATATACCATCTCTTGGAATATTTGCTCTTTGAGAATCTCATTTTCAATCTTCAAAATTGACATCTTTTCTAAGTAACAAAATATGCATTGTAATAGTTCCTGTTTGGATTTCTGATTTCGAGTTGAAATCCAGATATCTCCCACCGCTTGGCAATCAAGCGGATTTCGATGTTGATTTCATTCAAAATCCGGTTAAATCTAAACGCTTACAGTTTTGCCTGATTTTTTTATTTTACTTCTGTACTTTTAATTTTTCAGAAAAAGTGAGTTCGACGAGCTTCTCGAGCTCAAACTCCATATCGAAATCTGAATTTCGATTACTTGATGTTTGAGAACAATGGATTTGGATTTAAATCCATAATTTTAAATCATCCAATTCCGTTCGATCACGCAAAAAACAATCCGGGTAATCGGAGCTCAGATTGATCACTCGCGCAAATAAGATCTGATGGCTCAGATTGAAACTGCTGGTGGCAACAACGATTTTATAAGTTGTTGATGACCACGCTGTACAATCCGGGCTGCGCATGGTACAACCTCGTTGAAGCAGGGCACCAGATTCTGTTCTTATGAATACCAGTTACCAGTTTCAAGTGATCACTTTCGAGAGCTTATATCTTTTGCTAGGGTTAGAATTAGCGAGAGAGATTGATTTGTAGAGGACACGGAAAGTTGTACCTTTCCTGTTGTGAGCAGTACAAATCGGAGCTCTGTTAGTCCGTGGAGTAGGCCTGAAGTCGAGGTCGAACCATGTTAAATCAGTTCTATTTTTCTCTGTTTTGAAGCTGCGTTTTTCGTTCGATCGAGCTTGCGATTGCTTGAATTGATTAGATCAGCACATACACGCATAAACACATGTAAAAGGCGAGTTGATTGCAGCTAGTTTCGCAACAATAGGTGCGGTGAGCATGGATCGAAGCGATCTTCAGAGAATGGTTGCAACTCGATTGGAAATGGAGATCTTCAATGGATCGAACGATTTCGGTCTCTGGAAGTTGAAGATGTAGACTCTTCTGACTGAGAAAGGCCTTGAGTAGGCTCTAAGCCTGAGGAGGAGATGGAGCCGAAGGAAATGACAGTTGCATTGAAGAAGAAAACTAGAGAACGAGCTTACACAACTCTGATTTTGTGCTTGGGTGATCAGGTTCGTCGTAAGGTTGCGAAGGAGACTTCGGCGGAGGAATTGTGGAAGAAGCTCGACGCATTGTACATGACGAAGTCCTTGGCTCGACGTCTGTAATTGAAGCAAGCTCTATACACCTTTCGGATGGTAGATGAGATGGCGTTAGAACCTCAGATCGACCAATTCTCAAAACTGATCCTAGATTTGGAGAATATAGGTGAGGAATTGAAGGATGAACATCAAGCTCTTCTATTGCTATGTTCACTGCCTAGAAGCTATGAGCACTTCAAGGAGGCTTTGTTGTATGGCCGGGAAACCTTGAAGCTCAATGATGTACTCTCAGCGTTGAGTTCAAAGCAGCTAGACACAAGGAAAAGTCACGAAGTTGCAGAAAATTCTGTTCGGACGACATGTTTTTTGTGAAGCAGAAGTCGAAATTTTCTCAAAGAAGGGCAAAAGCAAGGATGTGTACGAGGCTAGGGGTCCAGTGAGGTGCTTCTATTGCCAAGAGGAAGGTCATATTCGAAGGTTTTGCCCAAAAAGAGTTGGATCTAACTCAAACCAAGGCAATCAGAGAGCTGTGGCAGATTTTGCTTGTGATGACTATGAAGATTGTGAGATTTTGAATGTGTGAGCATAAGGAGAGCAAGAGTGGATCCTTGACTCAGGTTGTAGCTTCCACATAACTTGCAACAAGGATTGGTTGCAGGAGTTCAAGTAAATCGAAGGAAAAGTTAAACTAGGCGATGGTAAATTCTTCAAGTTCGTGGGGTTGGTTCTGTGCATTTGAGCCTCAAGTCTGGGGACGTAGGCATTCTTAAGGATGTTAGGTATGCCCCTGAATTGAGGAGGAATTTGATATCCTTAGGAGCGACGGATTCGAAGGGATACAACATGAGAGTGTTTGCTGGAAAACTCTCAGCTTGATGACCAATAGAGCTGAAGTATGAATCGAGGTGGAGCTTCGATTGAAAGTTGTGAGGAATCTTGGAACAAGCTACTGAAAATACTGAAGCTGATAAATGTTGAAAGCTGGTCTGGTATGATCTTTTGGTGCGTGTTTGGGCTCGTGCGATGGAGCTTAGTGTTGGGACTGGGAGTTATAGGCTCGAGGTGGAGGTTGTAGAGAAAATCGAGCCTAAACTCCGGCGAGCTTCGTCGGGAGATGGCCGGAGAAGTCCCTGAACAATGACAGCTCGAGCAGGAATGATTTGGTGAAGAAAAATCTCTGCTCTGCCCAGATTAAGTGCCGATCGTCGGATTGGGCGTGCTTGATTGGAGGGCTAGGATTTAATCTCTCAGGTTTGAATGAGCGTCGATGGATCACTCGCGCAAATGAGATCTGATGGCTCAGATTGAAACTGCTGATGGCAATGGCG